>OZ024831.1:32688542-34006656 GCA_964016985.1 Anodontia alba | reverse complement strand
ATTTCAAAACCTACCAGGTTCATATACCTGGCCTTTGAAAAAACGGACCCATTCATATACTTAATCATCCAAAATGTTGACCTATTCATATACTGCCCTTCGTTAATTTTGTACCCATCTGTTGCTGATTGTTAGACAAATATCACAGTCAATTCACTGAATACCAAGAGAACAAGCAGCCTCGAAAAATCTCTGAGCGAAAATTATGTGCATATATACCAGGTGTCAGAAAAATGGGACCTTTCACTTAGGAATCCAGAAAAATTGGGTCATTCATATAGTTTTTGTTGAAAAAAGGGGGCCAATCATATACCTGGCAGCGTTGAAAAAGGGGGCCATTTGGCACGCACATCCCTACTATGCCATATATAGGAAGTTACCACCTCCACCCCGCTTCGCCCCTCCCCCCCCCCCCCCCCTCCCCGTCCCCCGCTCTCCCACCATCACCTCCCCGAGATCGAAACACGGTGCAAAGTAAATGTGAAGTGACGTTTTGCGGGAAGGTCAATAGATCTAGTACTTACATGTATGTGTTCAAATGCTCAACGGAGGCTTCGACTTGCAAGTTCGCAGATACGTTACTGTACAGTTTCGCCTCCTAGACCATGTAGACATTTTCGCGGAAAGAGGTTTCGTTACCTAGTACCTACACGTGTTCGCTACTTGCAAGTCCGCCACTCCCTATGTTTTCGCCACTAATTAGGATAGAATTAGTTTAAAAATGTATTAAATTCAAACGTTCATAATATACTAAATACATTAGAAAAGCATGTTGTAAATTTAGAAAAAAACACAGCTACGAATTACAGACGAAACGGTTCGAGACCAAAAGTGTCCCTACTAAAAACTACCATAGTCCAAATAGGCCCCAAGTTCTATTACCAAAGCGGCCAAATAAGTATGAAACGTTTATGGTAACGACCAAAAGTTACTGAATTGCACTGTTTTATCAATAATTGTGTATTATGGTATATTTGCATGCTAAAGTATTTTTAAAGGGATATTCGTTCTTATCCCAAACAAAAAAAGATTTCAAACAGATCACTGCTAGATCATACCAAGATCATGCCTAGATCATACTTTTGTGATCCGATAGCACGATACTTTTGTGATCCGTTAGCACGGCGCATTAATGATCTGTTAAACAAACCTTTAAAAGGCCATGAGAGACCAAATGCCACAGCCAGTTATCTGAAGGTGATCTGTTGGAGTGATCTAGAAGCGATTTATTAATATTGGCAATAAAACTTGAAATGATCCGGTAGTGTTTGTTAAGTCTTAGAGTTCGGGAAATGATCTAGACGTTATCTACTAGTTCTTATAATTCCTGAAAACTTTACATAGTCAACACGTTTATCATTATCATGGGGAATGATCCCGAAATGATCTATTTGCTCTTACAGAATTCAATACCAAACGTCTTTGAAACAAAAAGCAGTGATCCAGGAGTGATCTGTTAAAACATTCTTGTGAAGAGACACATGCTTGAACTTTGGAATGGTAATTAATATTACTATAGAAACCCCGCCAAAATGTTGCATAACACACCGGCAATTTAACTCTTAGGCGTATGTACATATGCATTTAGCATTTGTTTAGCTGGATGTGGAATGAACTTTTAGAAGGTTAACATTTGTGTCAGCAAATGATTTCTCATGATACATAATGAATATATTTGAGATTTATTATTGTACTTTGAAAATAAATTATTTTATCACATCGTTCCAAGCATTCAAGTTGTTCAGAAACAATAAATTATGAGTGTTAGCATGCAAACAGGTTTTTATTATCATCCTGAAACACGTTGTGACAATTAGTTAACTGGGATCGCATTAACGGGAACAAGACTGTTCCCCGACAAGACAGTTCCCCGACACGGCTTTTGGAGACAGTTCCCCGATACGGCTTTTGGAGACAGTTCCCCGACAGATTTGAAGACAGTTCCCCGACACTTTTGTTAAAAGTCAAATGACCTGTAACTGATAATTATAATTGGTAATTATGGGTAATTAAGGATAATTATAGATGTGATAGATTGTGATTGAATTATTTGTGCCTGTGATTGACGGGGACCTTTTCTCTCCCAGGCTTCGACTTAGTATAGATGTGATGTCAGGACTATAAAACAGCTGAAATCTTTATTTCGCAATAAAACGGGGATTGAAAATGAAGTCACGTACATTATCCATAAATATAGTTCAGCCTTAAATAATTATACTATCCAAGCAGCGAACAAAAAATGCGCTGGTCAGACTGTGCGGATGCGCAGACTGATTTGCGCCTTTGTTGTTCGCACATGCAATTAGCAGATTTTCTCACGACGTGAATCATTATTATTTTATATCATCACCGAGATAAAACGATACAATTTATGAACATCTGAAAACATTTCCTAACTATAAGTATACACTCCGGTGCAAAAATAATAAACTTTTTTATATTCTCATAGTCGCATGTATTTCTTACGCTTTTGTATCAGGTGCATAAATGCAATGTAAAACATCTGTCGGTGAACTGTTTTCAAAAACGTCGGTGAACCCATAATTAATAGTTATAAAATTATAATTATCAGTCACAGGTCATTTGACTGAAGAAAAGTGTCGGGGAACTGTCTTCAAAAAGTTCGGGGAACTGTCTTCAAATCTGTCGGAATTCTGACTGTTAGTAATTTTTACAAGTTTTTAAACATTTTACTCTTGTGGTTATAAGAGGTGCTTCTCAAGGAGGAGGATTATACACACACAAAGAAGTCGGGGAACTGTCTCCAAAAACCGTGTCGGGGAACTGTCTTGTCGGGGAACTGTCTCGATTCCTTATTAACTGTGATAATGAACTGCTTGTTCACTTATCCAATTAAGCTGAAGGAGGCTCATATCTGAGCTTGGTTGGAGAGCTTATGCGGAGGAGTGCCTTTACGTAAGTAGCGTCAAGTATTCAACAGACAGTCGGGGCATCAGTGCCGTATGGGTGAATAGCTACTTACTCAGTCGGTTGCCCAACGCCTTATACAGCCGGCAGCCGGGTGGATAAGTAGTTAGTTATTCATCCGACCGCCGTGACAGTAATCGCTTGTTCTTCAAATTGCTGCCGGTTGTCCAACCTTATACACCCGGCAGCCGTGTGAATAAACAGTTCACTCGGCCGCCGTGTCAATAGCCTTTGCAAAAAAAAAAAAAAAAAAAAAGAAAATAATATCTCTTTGTGAACTGCAAAAATGGTAAGTTTTTAGAACGGCCTTGCTGATTAGAAGATACCAAGAACTTAAGTCATACATGCCTATCTCACACAGTGAGATTTATAACTCTCACAGCCCATCTGGAAGGCAATTCCCATAAAAAATACAAATCACAATTTTCAGACAATTTTGAAGAAATAAACATGGATCAAACTCTGTTGTGGTTTTCTTAAGCTTCTTACATGAAAAATGTAAGACTTTATACTCTATTGGGGTAACTCCAAAGTGATGTTGAGATTCTGTCAACGTGCATCTATATACTGACAGGCAGCAATCAGGCAGGAGGATGATAGTACAGTGGTTAATAGTGCACTGGCCTTAGCGTTAGGTGCTAGAGGTTTGAGTTCGATCCTTGCTCAGAGTGAGATTTTCTGGGTCTAAACTCACTGCATTTGCATCATTGCCAGGGGTGATGATAATACAGTGTACCTTCCTTATAATCCGGATGTTATCTAGAGGATCCCTGGTCTCCTATACAAGTTAAAGATGCTACTATCAAGACTAAATAGTTATTTGGGATTACCGAAATCCAATGTTTACCAGAATCCAATATTAATTACAGAATCCAACTATATTATCAAGTTTACCATGATTTGTGTAAATTTAGACATATACACTGTTAAATATTTAATATATAAACAGATAATATGGCCAAGTTTGAAAAACGTTTTGGAACAATAATTTTATTAACTTTTTTTACAATTTGGGAATCTACGGATAATTTTATATTAATTACCGAAATCCAACTATATTATCAAGTTTACCATGATTTATGTAAATTTAGACATATACACTGTTAAATAATGTATAAACAGATAATATGTCCAAGTTTGGAAGAATTTTTTTGAATAACAATAATTTTAATGTTTTTTATAATTTTCATCGGTGGAGTTACTTCCCTTTGTAGCTTAGCTCTGTGACGGGTACATAGAAATATGGGGGAACATAGCAAAGCATTTTCAGACATGTGGACAGCAAATGTCCTGATCAGACTGCGCAGATGCACTGTCTGCTAACAGACTCATTGGATACTGCAAAATGTATGAATCAAGATCAAAGGCCCGGATGAGACTGCATGCAGGGCAACTGGAAGATGTCCCAGCAGGCACACAACTTTGATTTGACATTTCGTAGACATTGTTTGCCTGTTGGGGTGAATCCGCACATTTTGTGCATGTTCAAAGGCACTTTTTCGCTTGATGCCCGTGTCATAAATTTAACAATGCCATATGAAATAAAATAATAGTAAATACATATTTTAAAGCAGTAAACTCAACTCCAGAAATAAAATAATTAATGCAACTTTTAATGTATAAAAAAGCGAATGTCTATAATGAAGAATTCTAAAATTGTAAACTTGATAGATTTTTAAAATATTTGAAATATATGTTAACCAAATTAGAAAATGGCACAAAAGTAAATTGATATCTGCATACACATTATATAATTATATACAATAACTGAACTATATTAATCCATTATGAAAGGACTTGAGCAAATACTGTAGCTCCAGATCAGACGCCATGGAACGCGGCATCTGATCTAGGACTACACTATTTGAGTTTCTACCAGACATAGCTATATAACGCACAGAATCTAACAATCCTCCCTACACCGGGATGGGCGAAATGCCGCGTAAGGTTGTTACTGGTCAATGCGTTGTATGCATACAAAAAAGGTGCGTCTGATCTGAGTCTGTAACTATCTACCAGACAAAGCTATATAACGCATATATATGTTGCGTCTGATCTGGGCCTATAGGTATAACTATCTACAAGACATAGCTATATATAGCTATATAACGCACAGAATCTGTTACAACCCTCCTCACCTCGATGGGCGAAACAACGCGTAAGATTGTTACTGGTCAGTGCATTGTATGTGCACAAAAAGGTGTAGACTCAGATCAAAGGCCACAGAATATTGCGTCTAATCTGGGTCTACACTTTTTGCGTAAGAATTTCTATTAAACATAGTAAATATGCATGCATTGAGAACAAAGGCCCGGATAAGAATTTGTAAAAGAAGTTAGCCTAGTGTCCCATAAAAAGGACTTTGGCAGTGTAGACCCCAGATCAGATGCCACAGAATGAGTCTGATCAGGGTCTGAATTGTTTGCATTAAATACAAGAATTTATATAAAATATAGTAATAATGAAAACTAGCCGAACATGTCCATCCGTCCATAGTAAGAGCTAGGGGCAAATTCTCTAATAGTTACATCGCTTATCAGTCATTTTCGTTGTTTTTTTTTTTGTTGTTTTGTCACTGTCACAGTCCGTACATTAATCTTTCTTTTTCGTTTTCACAGTAAATAAGTCTTGACATTCCATGTAAATTCGTCTGTTTGGCAGAAGATTTCACGTGAATGCCAATAAAAGTCTAAAAGACTTATTTTTTATGAAAAAATATTAAAAAGGATATTTTGAAATGTCGTCTGCTGCAGTTGTGATTAGCAGCTCCTTAAGGTTTATTTATAAGCAGACTACATTTAGAAATATTTTTCTTATTTTTCGCAGAAAATAGGTTCTGACATTACATGCAAGTTTTCTCCAACTAGAGACAATTTGCATGCAATTTCAAATCAACCTTTCTGGGAAAAATAAGAAATATAATAAATTGTCTTAGAACTGTGGAATTAGCCATGGGTAAACTTATACAACTCTATTTAGTTTGAGTGGGAGAGTTGTTAGTTTGTATCCAGTTCCATGCAAAAAAAAAAAAAAAAAATACAGACCCTGATCAAATACTGTATTCTGTGTCATCTGCTGAATTAGCCCCGAAAGTGGTAAAGGTTAAGTTTGAACAAATCCATTTAAATGAAGTATTTGTGTGAGAGTTTTTAGAATTGTTTGGCTACAGATTTACATGCAGTTATATACAAAACAAAACCAATACTATGCTTTATATCTTGACATTTCCTGCTTGATATCGTCTCCAGTGGAGACAATTTGCAGGAAAAATCAAAGCTTTAATTGGAAAAATATGAAAAATGTTTCTCTGTGTTCCCCCCGTATTTCTATGTACCCGTCACAGAGCTAGGCTACAAAGGGAGTAACTCCACCTATGAAAATTACAAAAACGTTAATAAACTTGTTATTATTCCAAAAAATTCTTCCAAACTTAGACATATTATCTGTTTATATATTATTTAACAGTATATATGTCTAAATTTGCACAAATCATGGTAAACTCGATAATAGGTTGGATTTTGGTAATTAATATTGGATTTCGATAGATTCCGAAATTGTAAAAAATGTTTAATAAAATCATTATTATTTCAAAATATTCTTCCAAACTTGGCCATATTATTTGTTTATATATTATTTAACAGTGTACAGTCTAAATTTACACAAATCATGGTAAACGATAATATAATTGGATTTCGGTAATTAATATTGGATTCCGGAAAATATTGGATTTTGTATTCCCAAATACCGAGACCAAATTGCTTTTTAGCTGTCTGTTCTGCAAAACTGGCTTCCTGACTTGAAAAATTTTTGTGTGTCCTGAGTGTTGCTCAACAAACTTTCTGGGTTTAGTGCTACTAAAGAGGATGTTTCTGACTTTAAATATGTTAATACTACCATCTTTTATTATTACTTTCTAACAATTCTTATCAAAACGCATATTGATATGCATGATCAACTTGTGTTTATGTCCTTTTCTTTCATGATTGCAAGGTGAAAACTCCTGCAGTGGCGGTGTATCAGTGCTTTTATTTAAAAAGAGTGGGGATAATTGCTCAGGACATCATATGTCTATTTTTGTCCATAAATAACAAAACCTTATGTTGTTTTTTTCTTTTCAGTCAAAGCTTAGTGAAGAAGCCATGCAGGGTATGTATTTCCAACTTACTGGTGGGTGTCTTTCCTTTGGTCAGTTTTTTTCATGGACATTTGTCTCATCAGGCAGAGATAGGGATAGATAGATTAGCTGATGTGTTTGTTTGTCATGGTTCACTTGACACTGTTTTATCATGAACAACTCTTGATGCAGACTGATCATATTTTCCTATGGTACTTTAGATCAAAGGGAGCATCAAGTTAATAATTTTCTTGCCGGCCTCGATGGCTCAGTTGGATGCGCCGTCCGACTGGAGACAGGAGGTCGCGGGTTCAACCCCCGCAGAGGTCGGCAACATTCTTTCGGTGAGAATGATCATGAAATATTTTCTACGGTCATTCTCTCCCTTCCGCTGATTCAAGAAGGGCAGTTGTCAGTTTCTGGCGAAAGAATGTGCACAATACTGGTTAACCGCTTACAGGATTAAGCCTGCCCAGTAAACGTGTGGTTAGGCAAACTAACCGCGCTCGACATGACCCCACTGGGTTGACTGGGCCGTAAAACCTCAACACAAACAAATAATAATTTTCTTATGTCTCCAGGAGAATGTGTATTATGTTGGGTCTCTCCCTTCCGCTGATTCAAGAAGGGCAGTTGTCAGTTTCTGGCGAAAGAATGTGCACAATACTGGTTAACCGCTTAGAGGACTAAGCCTGCCCAGTAAACGAGTGGTTAGGTGAACTGACCGAGCTCGACATGACCCTATTGGGTTGACTGGGCCGTAAAACCTCAACACAAAACATTAGAAGGGCATTACTGAGGTGCTTTGAATGAGTACCAGTAACATGTTTTAACTTCGTAATACATTAACCTATAGATAATGTGCTATTCTATTCTGTTATTCACCCCCCTCCACAGAAAAAACGACCTTTCAGTCGTTATAAAGTCTTAATTCAGAAGGTCCCTTTAACAGTTACCTGTATGACGTAGTTCCTCCCGCTCAAATGATCACGTGTCAGTTTCTTTTCTGTGGACTTTGAATGTTCAAGGATTATTATTCTGTGTTAGAAAAAATGGATTAAAATTATTCTACACGGTTAAAATTTTTATATCCTTGACTTTCTCTGGTTCTATATTCACTCCTTCTACTATCTATGTACTTATTTTCGAAATATCGATCTTAGATTTCTTGTTTTCTCAATGTTAAATTTCTTCCTTTGTTTCCGCGTCAGTCGATGCATTTCGCCCGCGGCAACTGTGGCCATTTAAAAGCTAAATGGGATACACATTTATCTTGTCTAACTTGTAATTCTTGCACACGTATCTCTCAGTGTTATATTTGTAGTTCCTGGACAGAAAAAGTTTGGAACCTAGCAGAAAGAAGACGCCTTCATGCTACTAGAAAATCAGTTATGACGCAGAAGAGAAAACAGAAGAAATCAAAGAAATCCAAGAAGTCCCAGTCAGACATGTCTGACAACGGGACAGTTGATGGGAGCACCGCCCCTCATAGCTTTACTGCTCGGGGCAGGACCCATCAAGGTGGCAGCCTGGCGGACTTAGAGTCTGACCGGGCACTAAGCCCACCAGTCACCAGTCACCAGTCAACCAGTCACCAGTCAACCAGTCACCCAGTCACCAGTCATCCAGTCACTGGGCAACTTATCTCCGTTCATCCAGTCGCCAGTCAACCAGTCACCCAGTCACCAGTCAACCAGGCACCAGTCAACTAGGCTCCAGTCAACCAGGCATGGGTTTACAGTCATTCCCGTATGACCTACAAACACAAATTCCGCCTGGTTATATTCCTATAAATGTGCCTGTACAAAGCTACGCTCCGTCCATAAGTAGCCATATTTCACAGGGTAGTGTCCACAGACTATCCAATGTCTTTATTCCTGGTTACGAACGTTCTAATAGACTAGAACTTCCTAATCCAGCTTCTTCCTCTAGACAGATTATTCCACTCGAACCTGATTTTTCGCAGGTCTCAGATCCGAGTGTAATGATTGAGCCTCCAAATTCAAATGATTTATCTATCTCCAGACCTTCAAGGAAGGATCAGTCTAAAAGAGAGCATAAATCTAAAAAGAGAAGAAGACATCGATCGTCCTCTTCTTCTATCTCTACTTCCAGATCAGACTCTTTGAGTTCTTCTCGGCGAAAGAAAAATTCAAAGAGATCTAAGCACTCTCATAAAAAGAGAAGAAGACGATCGATGACGCCTTCTTCTTCATCAAATTCCTCCCAATCTCAACTTGACATTGGTAGATATACAAGGGCTCATAAATCTCCCCAGGTTGTTCAAACGCCAACTCCAATACAACCTGAGGAGACTAATTTTAGTCAATTCACAAATCAACCTATTAATTACGATCAGATTCAGCCGAATCTCACTCAACAGAATAAGGAGTCAGATTCGGAAACTGAATCTGAAGTCTGGTCATTTGATCGTGCGATTAACGAGGTCTTCCGGCTTCTTCCTCCTGAGTTATGCCCCAAAACTCAGCAGGATCAAGCTCCATTAAAACCTCTCTCTGGGATCGAACAATTAATGGAGTCTCGTTCCACTCCATTACTTGTCCTCCCACAATCCAAATTAGTACAAAATACAACAAAATATATTCAAAATAGACTAGAATCGGACAAATGTTCAAGAGATTGGATTTGTCCGCAAAGCTTGGTTTCGGCTCTTGCTCCGACTAAATTCTACAAGAGCCAAAACCAATATTTGCCAACTGATAATATCCCTCAATTAGAAGCGGATGCATCGCTCCTAGACATTTCTAATAAAGGAAGAGCTTCTATTCCGCTCAAGAATCTAGAAGCATGGGAAAGGAAGGCTAGAAAACTAGTCGCTATTAATTCTCATGCTGATCTATTTTCTTCAGCTGCCTTCCTTTCATTACAACAGGAATCGATGTCGGTTGCGGCCCTTTCCAGACTTCTGGAGGCCGTAGCCAAATCGATTAAACATGCTACTGCCATGTCTACACTTTTAACTACTGAATTATTCCAAGCTAGGAGGGACGCAGCCCTAGCTTTGTCTAAACTACTACTCGACAATTCCACATACGAGTTAAGGAACGCTCCTATTAACTCAAAATCCTTATTTGACGGCAGGATAAAAGAAATAGCTAAATCAAACTTCGAAGCTCAACAGCAAAGGTTTCTAGCTTCTACATCCATTCAGTCACAATCTCATTCTTATAAGCCTCCTTCGCAGAGCAGAGCTTTCAAGATACCTAAATATCCTGCTAAACAAACAACATCCAGACCTAAACCTACGCAGTCGTATAGGTCCAAAAATATTCCTCAAAGCTCATCTTCTCACATTAAGAAAGATAATATCAAGAGGACTGGTAACATCCGTCAGTTCCCCTCCTCTAAACCTGCCTCTTCCTCCGCAAGATTATGAAGGCCCGCCCTTTCCACTGCCTGCTCTTCCGCTCGCGGACATTCCAGTGGGAGGACGATTGGCCCATTTTGCGGAAAAATGGGAGGAAATAACAGACAACAAATGGGTCCTCTCTATCGTGCGAAACGGATTCAGGATACCATTCATCAAAATTCCTCCTTTGTCATCTGTTCCGATCAGAATGAGTCAATCCTCCTCCCCGTTTCTCAGAGAAGAGATCGAAAATCTTCTCAACAAACGGGCAGTGGAAAGGGTACAGAATCCGGAAACTCCCGGCTTTTATTCCCGGATATTCCTTGTGCCAAAAAAGAACGGAAAGTTTCGTTTAATATTAGACGTGTCTTTATTAAACCGTTACATAGAGAAACAAGCATTCAAAATGGAGACAGTCAAATCGGTAAGACAAGCGATGAGACTCAACGACTGGGCTGTCTCCATAGATTTAACAGATGCATATCTACATGTGCCGATACATCGTCAATCCAGGAAGTATCTTCGTTTCGTACACGAAGATCAAGTATATCACTTTTCGGCCCTACCGTTCGGAATGTCCCTAAGTCCGTTAATTTTCTCGAAACTGATGGACGTTATTGCAGCTTTTCTACGCCAACGTGCCATATCAGTTTTTCCATACCTAGACGATTGGCTGATAAAAAATCTGATTCACAACCGTCTGATTACTCAGACAAAGATTTGCATTCAAACTATTCAAAGCCTAGGTTTTCTGCCAAATCTCAAGAAGTCAGACCTCTTTCCTGCTCAGAAATTCACCTTCATAGGTATGGAATTTCTGACGCAACAAAATTTAGTCAGGGTTCCAGCGGATCGTGTACAGAACCTAATTCTAACAATCAAGAAAATAATGTCAGCAAAACATGTATCGGCACGAACTTTCCTTTCTCTTTTGGGCAAACTCAGTGCTGCAGCAGACCTTGTTCTCCTGGGCAGACTGCACTTACGTCCTCTTCAGATGTGCCTGCTGTCAGTCTGGAAACCTCATATTCTTCCTCTCGATCACCCGATCTCGATAAACGGCATGATTCGATCTCACTTACAATGGTGGATAAACCCCATTCGATTCGAGACAGGGACTTCAATCCATCCTCCAGACCCCAAATTCTTCCTTTATACGGATGCCAGTCATTACGGATGGGGAGCTCATTTAGAGCCGACAACACTGTCCTTTCATGGTCGCTGGACAGAAAACCAATCCCAGCTCCATATCAATATGTTAGAAATGATGGCCATACGATTAGCACTGAAACAAGCCAAAACATTTATTCACCATTCTTGCATCATGATATCCACAGACAACACAACGGTGGTCTCATATATCAACAAACAGGGTGGCACTCATTCCCCCAATCTTTGCGTAGAAGTTTGGAAAATACTCAATTGGTGCCTGGAACAAGACATAGTTATCAGAGTACGTCACATCCCAGGCAAATTCAACATTCTTGCAGACCGCCTCTCAAGACTAGACAAACCTATCAAGACAGAATGGGCTCTGGATCAAACAGTTGCGAATTCAGTATTCCAGATGCTCAACTTCCCAAATGTGGATCTGTTTGCGACAAGATTCAACCACAGACTCCCATTATATGTCTCTCCAGTACAAGACTACAAAGCACTAGCGATAGATGCCCTGTCCATGGACTGGAATCATCTTCATGCATATGCTTTTCCTCCTTTTATTCTGATACCTGCTGTTCTAGAGAAAATCCGACAACATCAGTGCAGAATAGTTCTCATAGCTCCGTTCTGGCCACAGCAACAGTGGTTCTCAGAACTTCTTCTTCTATTAGTGTCAGCTCCGATTCGTCTGCCACTAATTCCAAGACTACTGACTCAATCCAAAGGAAGATTTGTACATCAAAACCTCCCAATTCTCGACCTTCACGCTTGGGAGTTATCAAACAATCAATCAGAGATAAGAAATTTTCACAAAACGTTGCAGATTTTGTCTCCAGATCAAGAAGAGCATCTACACAAAAAGTCTACGATGCAAAATGGACCATCTTCTCTAATTGGTATCATACAAAAAAGGTTAATCCGATCTCGGCCCCTATTACAGTTATAGCCGATTTCTTAATCTTTCTTTTTTCGGAAAAGAAATGTCAGATTAGTACTATTAAAGGTTATAGATCTATGATCTCTAACACTTTAAAATTCAAAACTGGTAATAGAATCGGATCTAATCCAGTTTTATCTGAACTTATCAGATCCTTTGAACTTCAACGACCAGTACAAAGATCTCTTACACCTAAATGGGATTTATCATGGGTTTTAGTATGTCTACAAAAACCACCTTTTGAACCTCTTGATAAGGCTTCTAAATTTCACGTTACTATTAAGACAGCCTTTCTCTTAGCTCTTGCCACTGCTAAAAGGTGTAGTGAAATACATGCTCTAGCTATGGATTCACAACATTTAAGATTTAATCAATCTGATGGTTCAGTTTCCTTGATTCTTAAATCTGGTTTTTTAGCAAAAAACCAGCTTCCTTCTGTTAAACCAGATCCTATTGTTGTTCCTAGTCTTGCTCGAATATGTAAATGGGAACATACTGACAGACTTCTTTGCCCCATTAGGGCTCTGAAATTCTATCTCAAAATGACTAGCTCTTATCGCCAAAATAGAACTAGACTTTTTCTTCCTATTAAAGGCAATAAGGATATCTCTAAAGATACTATCTCGAGATGGATATCTTACACTGTTAAACTTGCCTATAGGAAACTCACTAAACGAGATATCTCTTTCCTTAAAATCAAAGCTCATGAAGTTAGAGCTCTTTCCTCTTCTTGGGCTTTCTTCGACAAAGTTCCTCTCAATGATATACTTCAAGCAGCGGTTTGGAATAGTTCATCAACTTTTGCCAAATTCTATCTCAGAGACATGTCTCAACAAGCACAGAATCTCCAAAGTTTGGGCCCCATTGTAGTGGCCCAAAAAGTGGTGGGGGGCCAACAGCAATCAGCTATGGATGTGTAGACAACGTCAACAGCCCCCCTAGACCTGATGCTATACTAGAGAGGTACTAATTATATCTTTATTATATATATATGTTAACCCTGGATTACTTTATCCTTGGTTAAAGGATCTTATTATTGCCTTAAGCACTAATTATGTCCTTATTATATATATATAAAAAATAAATCCTTTTATTAAGCCTTAATTCAGAAGTTGGGACTAACTTATTAGGAGAAATCCTCCCTCCTATTCTACAAATTCTAGCACATTATCTATAGGTTAATGTATTACGAAGTTAAAATGAAGTTTTTTAAAAGTAAAACATATTTTAACGAGTAATACTTAACCTATAGATAAGTATTTATCGTCCCACCTCCCTTCCCTCGCTCCTTTCTCCTAATTGTGTATTGTTTTACACATAAAAGAAACTGACACGTGATCATTTGAGCGGGAGGAACTACGTCATACAGGTAACTGTTAAAGGGACCTTCTGAATTAAGACTTTATAACGACTGAAAGGTCGTTTTTTCTGTGGAGGGGGTGAATAACAGAATAGAATAGCACATTATCTATAGGTTAAGTATTACTCGTTAAAATATGTTTTACTTTTAAAAAACTTCATTTTCCTGGAGAAATAAGATATCAATACTTTTGGGTTAAAAAAAAAAAGTGCCTTATAAATCAAGAGATATACCTTAACCCTGGTCCTGCTGAACCTTGATATACTCTGCTTTTGAAAACAGTGCAGATTCAGATCAGTTGGCTTCTTCAGATGCCAACTGGTCTGGATCTGCACTGTTTGTCATTCAGTATGTGAATTTATATCAACAATCTGGATTAAGTAATCTGATTGGCTGACAATTACAAATGGGTGTGGCGTCTTAATTTATTCAGCATAGAAAGGGTTAATATTCTTCCAGCATCTTATGCCTTACCATACATTGTACTTGTCCTTATACTTGAACAGTCCAGGGCATTTACCAGACAAAATGACCATTTTGCTCTCAGTTTTTAGCTTACCTGAGCATGAAGTGCTCAAGGCCAGCTATTGTGGTCAGTCATTGTCCAACGTGCAGTGTGCAGCTTTCACAATTTGCTTTAAAGCCTACTCCTTCCACATCCATGGGCCAATTGACTCGAATCTTGGTAGGAAGTATCGGGGCAACTTGCGGATCAAAAATAGCTAAAATTGTTCTGATTGGAAATCCAAGCTGGACCATCTTGAAATCTGTTTTAGGCTGCTTCTCCTGAACCGAAAGGCCAGTTGACTAAACTTGGTTTGAAGCTTTGGGGCAACGTAAATCAAAAACAGCTAAACTCATTCTGATCAGAAATCCATGATGGCCTCCATGGCAGCCATCTTGAAAATCTAATTTGCCCTTGATCTCCTGAACTGAAAAGCCAATTTCAAGACATGAAACTTGGTAGGAAATATTGGGGCAACAATTATTGTAGATAAAAAAATAGCTAAAATTGTAGCGATCAAAAATCCAAGATAGCTGCCATCTTGAAAATCTATTTTGGCTTCTTCTCCTGATCCGAAAGGCCATTTGACTCGAAACTTAGTAGGAAGCATTAGAGCAAGTTGTAGATCAAAAATAGCTAAAATTGTGCTAATGGGAAATTCAAGATGGCTGTCATAGCCTCCATCTTGAAAATCTATTTTGCGCCTATTCTCCTGAACCGAAAGGCCATCACTGCAGCTTGCTTATAAAAAATAGCCAAAGTCGTTTTGATCAGAAATCCAATCTATTTTGCCCTTCTCCTGAATCGATATGCCAACTGACTCGAAACTTGGTAGAAAGTATGGTCGTGACTTGCAAATCAAAAATAGCTTAAATCATTCTGATGTGGAATCTAAGATGGCAGCCATCTTGAAAGCCTATTTTGAACTTTTCCTCCTGAACAGAAAGGCCAATTGAATCAAAACTTGCTAGGGAGTATAGGGCAACTTGTAGAACAAAAATAAAATTGTTCCGATCAGAAATACAAGATGGCCACCATGGCAGCCATCTTGAAAATTTATTTTGCACTTCTTCTCAAGAACCAAAAGGTCATTTGACTCGAAACTTGGTTGAAGTATCAGAGCAATTTGTAGATAAAAAAAAAAGCTAAAATCCTTCCGATTGAAAATCCAAGATGGCTACCACAGTTGCCATCGTGAAACTCTATATTGAACTTCTCTCGAACCGAAAGGCCACTTGATTTGAACTTTGGTAGGAAGTATCTGGGTGACTTGTAGATCAGAATTAGCTATAATAATTCAAATCAGAAATCCAATATTGCTGCCACAGTAGCCATCTTGAAAATCTATTTTAAACTTCTCCTCTTGAACGGAAAGGCCAACTGACTTGAAACTTGATAAAAAGTATCAGGGTGACTGGCAGATCAGAAATAGCTAAAATCATTCTGATCAGAAATCCAAGAATGCACCCTAGTTTTAAAGGCCATCCACTATTTTGATTAGTTGCCTTGGCAATACTGGAAGAATGTAGCATTTGAAGATATGCAATGGCTGATTTACTTAAGTGAGCGAATTGTGGCCCTCTTTAAAATTTATCCCCATTAAATTTTATGTGCATAACTTCCCATCAGTTTCTTTTTTTAAGAGGACAAACATGAGAAAGGGAAAACCCAGAAGTTGACTTTACTGCCTTTGAGCTCTGATTAAATAGACCCTAATTAGTTGCTGCATGTGATCTGAGCCTTACACTGGTTGCTTAGGTCTTTCTCTCCAAATACTTAGAGTAAATATGTTTAACAGTTTATTTGTTGTTTCATTTGTTGTTGTTCTTTTAAATTTGGATACAGACTTAAACATCTTGCCAAGTATATATAGAGGCTAGATCTGTGTTTTATTATGCCCCCAACTTCGCAGAAGTTGGAAGGAGCAGCATATTGCTTCAGGCGTGTTTGTCCGTCTGCTGGTCACACTTTTTGATGCATGACATAACTTTTGAACGGTGCATGCTACTGTTTTGAAGTTTCTTATATGGATTCCTTCTGAAAAAATAGCTGATATATACTTTTTTTCTTGAGAGGATTATGTCCCTTTCCTGAGTTATGGCCCTTTGAAAAAATATGGATGCAATCTTCCCAGCAAAATATCTAAAAAATTACTAAAGCTTGACCCTTGAAACTTAATGAATAGACTGGTAGTGATAAGTGAACAGTCTGTAACTTTTAAATAAATTTTGAAAAATTCTTCATGAGTTATGGCACTTTGTAATTTTGGGCATTTTTACCTTGTCAGCAAAATATCTCAAAAACTGTTGGGAGCTAGAGCCTTGAAACTTGGTGAATTGATTAGTAATGATGAGTAGATAACCTGGGCCCAGTTGTTCAAAGCGTCATTAGCTTAACAAGCTCGTTAAGGGTCATTTCGTTAACTGTTTTAGTGGATTCAATATACAATATTTTGATATATATTTTTTGCTGAAAAAATGTGAGTAGCTTTTGCACTGCAAAAGCTACTCACATTTTTTTCAGCAAAAAATTTCAGCATATTTGCATATCACTCGATGTAAATTTTAATGAATCGTTAACTAACGACATCGTTAGCTTTGAACAACTGGGCCCAGATTAACTTCTGAATCATTTCTGAAAAATATTTTATGAGAAATGGCCCTTTGTAAATTTGGGCATTTTTCTCTTGTCAGCAAAATACCTCAGAAACTATTGAAGCTAGAGCCTTGAAACTTGATGAATAGATTAGTGATGAGTAGATGACCTGATTAACTTTTGAATAAATTCAGAAAAATACTTCATGAGTTACGGCCCTTTATAATTTTGGGCACTTTTACCTTGTCAGCAAAATATCTCAAAAACTATTGAAACTTGAGCCTTGAAAATTGATAAATAGATTGATAGTGATGATAAGATGACCTGATTAACTTTTGAATAAATTCTGAAAAATTCTTCATGCCCATTATAATTTTGATAATATCTCAAAAACTGTTGGAGCTGGAGCCTTGAAACTTAGTGAATTGATTGGTAATGATGAGTAGGTGACCTGGTTAACTTTTGAATAAATTCTTAAAAACATTTCATGAGTAATGGTCCTTTGCAAATAACTTGATGAATAGATTGGTAGTGATGAGAAGATGAGCTGATTGACTTTTGAATGAATTCTGAAAAATATTTCAAGAGTTATGGCCCTGTGTAGATAGGTACATTTTTACCTTGTATAAGCTTTAGAGGCAAGCATATTGTTGAGGGCATACTGTTTTACAAACACAATTTCTAGTTCATATACAATGTGTATAGTATAAATTTTTACTTATATAATCCTTTAATTCTTGTACATGTACCATTATGCAATTTGTTTTTTGTTTTTTTGTTTTTGTTTTTTTTTTTGATTATATAATATTTATGGCAAGAGGAATATATTCTGCTTTTTTCATTTCAGATATAACAGAGGTTTTTGGTCTATATGACCAAAAAGGTGATGGTAAAATTGCAGCTTCTCAACTTGGAGATTGTCTCAGATCCCTAGGACAGAACCCTTGTGAAGCTGATATCAGAAAATGTGGCTATGCAGGAAATCCAGGTAGAATGACTGGGCTCCCATAGCTCTAGATAAGGCCCTTTTATCAACTAAACATGAAGCTCCAGATAAGGCCCTTTTATCAACCAAACACATAGCTCCAGATAAGGCCTATTTATCAACCAAACACATAACTCTAGATAAGGTCCTTTTATCAACCAAACACATACATCCAGATAAGGCCCTTTTATCAACCAACAACATAGCTCCAGATAAGACCCTTTTATCAACCACACACATAGCTCCAGATAAGGCTCATCAACCGAACACATAGCTCCAGATAAGGCTCATCAACCGAACACATAGCTCCAGATAAGGCTCATCAACCGAACACATAGCTCAGATAAGGCCCTTTTAACAACCAAACACATACCTCCAGATAAGGCCCTTTTATCAACCAAACACATAGCTCTAGATAAGGTAATTTTATCAACCAAACACATAGCTCTACATAAGGTCTTTTACCAACCAAACACATAGCTACATATAAGACCCTTTTATCAACCAACAACATAGCTCCAAATAAGGCCCTTTTATCAATCACACACATAGCCCTAGATAAGGTCCTTTTATCAACCAAACACAAAGCTCCAAATATGGTCATTTTATCAACCAAACACATAGCTTTAGATAAGTTCTTTTTATCAACTAAACACATACCTCCAGAAAAGGCCCCTTTTATCAACCAACAACATAGCTCTAGATAAGGCCCTTTTATCAACCACCCACATAGCTCCAGATAAGCTTAAAGGCCCTTTTATCAACCAGCAGCATAGCTCTAGATAAGGCCCTTTTATCAACCACACACATAGCTCCACATAAGGCCCTTTTATCATCCAACAAGAGATATATTGAAAATATTGTGGAAAAGAGGTGAAATTGTTCCTTAGGAGCAATTTATCCTCTTTTCCACAATATTTTTTTACCTGTTGTTAGATTTTCATGTTTAGGCAGCGACCAGATTTTTACTTTGAGATAAACGGTTATTCGAGATAAGCGAGGTCGAAATAATGGGAGTCAACTGTAGTATAATTTCTGTTTTCTTTACGAGACATATTGTTGGTAGCTTGGTACATGTACTCATTGAAAGTACTTGATGGCGGTTCTTCTAACTACCCACAATATAGGTTTTCATGGCAATCACAGGCTTTCAGCTTGGTCCTTTCATTCCTACTTTTTTCTGCACTTTTTAGGCCTTCTACCTACTTAGCCCTATTTTTCCTTAAAAATGCCTTACAATCCTTCTGGTTTTTTTTGGTAAAAAAAATGCCTAAAGTGATTAAAATTGAATACATATGTTTTTCTTTGCTCTCTCAATGGTAATAAAAATAGGATCAAGCTTGTCTGAGTAGTAGAGTCAAAAATTAATAAAATATATGTGCCTCAGTCTTGTTCCTTACTTGGAACATTTATTTTGGTACAAATGTATTTCCTTTTCACTGTAATGCTGTTTTATTGTTCAGAGATAACAATATTTGCATATTGTATCCTTTATCTGAAACTGAAAACCTGCAAAACGTCCCTACTATCCCTACTTTACATGACTAAAATTCCTACTTGTACCCTACGTAACTTTTTATACCCCGCCACATAATAGTGGCAGAGTATTATGGTATCATTTTGGTCATCATTGTGTCAGTCTGTGCCTCCATCCATCCGTCTGTCATACATCTGTCCATCTGTATTTTTGTTTTCAGACAAAACTGGAGTAAATGTCAGTTGATTTTCACCAAACTTGGTATGTGCATTGATACTATGAAGATCTGGTTTTGGATTGCTAGCAGACAATTTCATCAGTTTTTGATGTTATCTGTCCAAGACAATTCGACATTGTCTTTCCCTGACGAGTAAATGTCATTGGATTCACCAAACTTGGTATATGCATTGATATTGTGGAGATCTGGTTTGTGATTGGTAATGGGGGAATTCTATTAATCTTTGACAAAGCTATCTGCCCGAGATACATCCATATTTTTGTTTCAGGATGATAACTTGTGTAAATGTTCTTGGATTTCCACCAAATTGGTATATGCATTGACATTTTGGAGGTCTGGTTAGGGATCACTAATGGGCAAATTTCATAATTTTTTTAAAGAGTGATCTACCCCCAATACAGTAATGGCAGGGTGTTATCATTTCACATTCTTTTATTTAAAATTTGTTGCCTTCCATTAGCCCTATTTTTTCACAGGAGGGCAGTTGAAAGCCTGCATTTAAGACAAATATTATTCTCAAAACTCAATATAATCCTCCTACATAGCTCCAAATAAGAGGGGGTAACCGCAAATATTTTTAGCTCACCTTTGTGCTCAGGATGAGCTATAGTGGTCACTTTTTATTCTTCCTCCATCTGTCTGTCTGTCCATTAACTCTTTAGAATGGCAACTCCTCCAAAGCTGCTGAAGCACTTTGTCCCTAATGAGGTAGGAATGTTGCTTGGGTATGGGGATTTAAAATAGCTAAAGTTATGGTGATTTGCCTTTTTGTTTGGTTGCTGACATTTGAAAGGACCCATAGACTTACAATCAGAAAATGATTAAATTGCATTTTCTTCATATCATTTGAAGTGATCTGAACCATTAATTGGCAGTTATGGTCATTTGATGATTGTCTACCCAGTTTATGTGTTTTATGACCAGTAACCATTTTGTTTGGTTGTCGTGGCAAAATTTTAAAGTAGGGAATTTGTAAACGAAAACTCACACCAGGAGGGAAAGAGGACCATTTGGCACAACAGCAGGTAAAGAAGACCCTTTTGAGCACCAGCAGGGAAAGAAAACTCCGTTTAGCTTCTCTCTTGTCTGGCCTTGTATAGAAACATAGGACATGTAGCATATATGGAAGTGGCCACATCCAGACACCGTCGCGATATGACTGAAAGATTGTTGAAAGCGACGTTAAGCCCAAATAAAAAAAACAAACAAAATATATGGGAGTGGCAACATGCATTTGAAATACTTCTTCTCCCATCATTTCCTTACATTCTATATAATGAAGATGGGAGCTTGGCATGTCCCTGTGTTCTAGCTGAGATAAATAGATTATAAAAGAATGACCCTTGAGACCCTTGAGAGCGATGAACACACACACACACAAAGACAAAAAACAGCTGATGTCTAAAACTTTCAATATATGAAGAAGCAAAAGCTTTCAGTTACAATCAGAATTATATTCCAGGAGGGTTATCTTTCCCTACCTCTGTGCTGTATACATGTATACGAGGGATGTTCAAAATGAATTGCTTATTTCTATCTGGAGACTTCAAATTTCAAGTTAGCCCAAAAGTACTCATTTCATGCCCTCGAAGTACTCCCCGTGGCTAGAAATGCAAAGTTTCAGCCGATGTATCCACTTCTTGAAGGCGTCACGGTACGCTGATTTGGGCACAGTAATAAGGTACTGATGAATGGCAGTGGCAGGGCGTCGTTTCTGATAATACTTTTTCAGTTTCTTCAGTACTACGTCTTTGTAGTACTTTCCGGTGATGCTTTGGCCCTTTTTCACTGGCACTTTTATTGCGACTCCTTCACCAGAGAAGAAGATTGCATACAAAACCTTCTTTGTACTCAAAGAACATTTGGCAATTATTGGGTGTTTGCTGTGTTTAGTGGCCCAGATCTTATTGCTAACCTTTCTGACGGGCTCAAAATAATGGACCCAGGTTTCATCACCTGTGACGACATTGGCAAACTGCTTTTTGTCATATTTTGGAAACATTTGAAGCAGCTTTTTGGCCACTTTAACCCTGTTGCCTCTTTTGCTCGTCAGTCAACAGATGTGGCACCCATCTAGCAGAAATCTTTCTGACTTTCAAATGCTTCTTCAAAATAAGGTGAACCGTTGAAAGTGATATGCCTACCTTAAGTGCAATATCACGAACTGTAAATCTGGCATCTCCTTCAATGATTTCCTTTATTTTGGGAATGATTTCTTTATGAGATGCAGATTTTGGCCTACCTGATTTCGGTGCATTTTTGATGGACTCTACACCAGACTCAAATTTCTTTTTCCACTGCCGAACTGTATCGTAAGACACGCAAGAAGGTCCAAAAGCAGTAGAAATTTCAGTCATCAGCTTCTTCAAAGAACAACCAAGTTTTGAGCGAGCTTTGATGTAAGCCCATATTTCATCTTTTTTGTCGACGCTTCTACCAACCATTTTTACTGCAGTGGTCAATGACTGCGTGTATTCAAATGTCAAATTTTATGTCTTACACTTAGTCTATGTACATTTATACACCATTGTGTAGATATTGAATAACCCTATACAGGTATGTATTGGTTTTTATTGTGCCCCACGTGGATATCGAGCTAGAGGACAATAAGCAATTCATTTCGAACATCCCTCGTAAAATCATGATACATGTATTGTTAACCAACATCTCTTCTGAAACCACTTGGCAAATTTTCACCAAATTTCATGTGTCCTATTGTTGAAACAGGATTAATTAATGGTCAAGCTCCATTGACTGTCATTCCCATATATTATTTAAAAAAAATAATAATAAGAAACACATTTTCTTTCTTCAAAACCAAGAACTGCTCAAATGATAATCCTTTCAGTAGTTGCAGTAACAGGATTGGAAAATGTAGCAGAACATCTGCATAGCTGCAGTGGCCATTTCACTCAGGTGAGCAAGCTGTGGTCCGTGGGCCTCTTGTTTTTATTTGTCATTTAAAACATGTTGTGAGTACTCATTAGAAGCCTCTGAATGAGATGCTTTAAATGAGGACTTGCACCATCTGTTTTTATGGAGGAATAAGAAAAATACCAATACCTTTGGTTGAAAAAAAAAAATTATCTGGGGCTATAGATTTTCATGGTGAATTAAGATGTACATGTATATTTTAAACCCTCTTAATCTAGAATTATGATGAAATATATATGTATCATGATGCAGGCTCATAGACTAGTAAAGACACTTTAAACCCTGCCTCACATTAGTGGTGGGGTATTATGGTATCATGCTGGCTGTCTGTGTGTCTGTCTGTCCTTTCATCTTATGTCCGTCTGCCGGTATTTTCGGTTCCAGATGATAACTTCAGTAAATGTCAATGAATATTCACCAAACTTGGTATATGCATTGGTATTGTGGAGATCTGATATGGGATTGCTAATGGGGAAATTTTGTCAGTTTTTGACAGAGTTGTCTGCCCGCAACACATCCATATATATTTTGTTTCCAGATGGTAACTTGAGTAAAATTCAATTAATTCTCACCAAACTTGGTTTTTGCATTGATATTGTGAAGATTTGACTTGGGTTTGCTAATGGGCAAATTAAGTCAAATTTTGACAGAAATATCTCCCCATGACCGATCCGAATTTTTGTTTCCAGATGATAACTTGTGTAAATATCAATGGGTTTTCACCAAACTTGCATTGATATTGTAGATGTCTGCTTTGGGAATGCTCATTGGCAAATTTCTTCAACTTTTGTTTAACAGAGTTATCTGCCCTGGATTTGATAGTGATGGGGTATTAACCTTTCACGTTTTTATACCCTGCCACATAATAGTGGTGAGGTATTATGATTTCACATTGGACGTCCTTGTGTCTGTCCGTCAGCCGTACATCCGTCCATATCTTGTTCCGGGATGATGACTTGAGTAAACATCAGTGGATTTTCACCAAACTTGGTGTGTGCATTGGTATTGTGGAGATCAGGTTTGGGATTGCTAATGGGCAAATTTGGTCAAATTTTGATGGAGTTATAAGCTGGAGACACTCCCATATTTTCATTTCCAGACGATAACTTGAGTAAAGATCAAGGAATTTTCGCCAAAATTGGTACATGCATTGATATTGTTTTGGATTGCTAATGGGCAAATTTTGTAAATTTTTGTTATCTGCCTGCAAGATGATAATGGTGGGGTATTATTGTTTTACTCTTTTATTATTTCAAACAAAAAGAATGGATATTATTCTTATTTCTGCACGTAAAAAAAAAAAAAAAAAAAAAAATATGTGTGGTCTCATTAGAAGCCCTTTGCAGAGGCACTTACAATGATTACACACAACATATGTTTTTGTGCAGAAATAAGAAAAAAAAAAATACCTGATTCACTCTCTTATCTGGAATTATATCTCAGGTTGCTGTTTTATGGGATATTTGTCTCATTTCAGATGCCAGAATCTCCTTTGAAGTGTTCTTGCCAATCTTACAGACTATCAGTAGAAATAAGGAACAAAACAAACCAGATGATTTTATTGAGGGTTTTAGACTGTTTGATAAAGATCAAAATGGCTTCATAACTTCGGCAGAATTGAGACATATACTCACATGTTTAGGTAAATACTGTAAAGTGTATAGTATTCCAACCTTTGCCATGCTGAATAG
The DNA here is from genome assembly GCA_964016985.1 of Anodontia alba. Classification (NCBI taxonomy): domain Eukaryota; kingdom Metazoa; phylum Mollusca; class Bivalvia; order Lucinida; family Lucinidae; genus Anodontia; species Anodontia alba. The sequence goes on along the minus strand of OZ024831.1, from coordinate 33,982,361 downwards.
GTTAGAATGCTACATACTTAATGACAAGTACAAATCCAAATTAGTTGGCTTCTTCAGATCTGGATCTACACTGTTTGCAAAGGCAGGGCATTTCCTGGTCCAGCAGGACCAGAGTTAACATGATAATGTAAAAATGCAACAGCATATACTTTGATTATGCAGGGCCAGTCTGACCAGGATCTGTGTTATGTCTTGAAAGAATAGTAGAAGGGCCAGACCTGTTGGAGGTATGTTGGTGGTAACATGCTGTCAAAAGGATACTTTTGTTTGCTTTCTGATTTCTGCCCCATTAGAGGCAGGTTTCCTGGTTATATTCATACCTCCTTTCTTGAATTTTTACTTAGAACCATGACTTCTTCCCAGATAGATCTAGAATTTTTTAACAGAGGGTTCAAACTACTGCTCACCAGTATTTGGCATTATATACTCAGTAAAAATGAAAACTTTACATGGTATTATACCGATTTATACATGTTTGCCTTTATACATGTAATAGAAATTCTAGAAGTACATTAAATCATAAGCCAATCAATACATAAGACAATGGCAGTAGTGGTGAATTGCGCACGAGGAATCCGAGCTTAGGCTTCAGTTTTTCACCTCTCCCCACACTGTGGTAAATTCCCATTCCCTTCATGTACGCATTCTTACAGATAAACACTTACTGTGTAGCAGCGATAAGAAAAAACAAACTTGTTTCAATCATCGACGTACAGAAATGCCAAGTCTTTCTGAAAATCAACGTAACCAGGCCATTGGTATGCTTCAGGCTGACCCAATGGTAAATGACGCACAACATTTTGGATGCTCTCACCAGACTATCCATAACCTCAATACCAGATTTGCAATCACTGGTTCCGTCCGCGATCATCCGCGTCCTGGTCAACGTCGTGTGACGTCACAACAGGACGACTGCTATATTACGCTAACGCATTTGCGTAACCGATTTTTACCAGCAACGGCAACTGCTCGACCTTGGGGTAAACGCCCAAACAATCCGAAACTCTCTTTGGCAAAACAACATTCCTATTCGAGCTTGTAGACCGTACACTGGTCCAATTCTCACTGCCCGTCACAGGGCTGCTAGGCTGTTATGGGCTCAACGTCACCTGCACTGGACCTCTTGTCAGTGGCATAATGTGATTTTCAGTGATGAATCGCAGTTTAGCGTAAACCATGCTGACGGCAGGGTCTGTGTGTATCGACGCAGAAATGAAAGATTAGCTCAATGCTGCGTCAGGGAACGGGATAGATTCAGGGGCGGGAGTGTTATGGTATGGGGAGGTATCATGGGCAACGTCAAGACAGATCTTGTGGTTGTACACAGGCTTTCAAGCGGGCCCTACTATTCCTACTTTTCCCTACTTTTATTTTGTGCTCCTACTTTTCCCTATTTTTTCTGAAAATGCCCTACTATCCCTACTTTTTAGTCCAAAAATGTTTGAACTGACCAAAAATTGTAATTTTTTTCCTCGCTCACTTGGCTCGCTCATAGTAAAAATCAGATCAACTTAATCTGAGCAGCCACATTGCAAAAGTTTATAAAATATTTTTACTTCAGTTGTAATTCCTTTTTTGGAACATTTATTTTGGTATTTCCTTTCCATGGTAGTGCAGTGTTATTGTTCAGAGAAAACTTTATTTGCTAATTATATCTTTTTCTAAGTCTGAAAACACTCAGAACATCCCTACCATCCCTACTTTTCATGATAGAAATTCCTACTTTTGCCCTACTTTTTCAAAATTTTGAGCCCTACTTTATCCCTACTTTTTCAGTGGAGGGCACTTGAAAGCCTGTTGTACAGGATAATCTCAATGCTCAACGCTATGTAACCTTCCTAAATAATATCCTAATCCCATTCATGAAGAATTTTGGACCTGGCTTAACTTTTCAAAACGACAACGCCAGACCCCATACTGCCCTCATAACTGCAAACTTTCTGGCACAAAACAACGCGAACGTTTAACCTTGGCCGGCTTTATCCCGGGATATGAATCCTATAGAGCACATTTGGGATGAGTTTGGTCGAAGAGCTGGGACCAATCATCAGATAAACAATGTGCAAGATTTCATCAGCTGGAATGGCAGGCACTTTCTAATGTTTTGATTAGACATTACGTTAACTCTTTGAGGCGGAGAATCCGTGCATGCATTGCTAGCAATGGCGGCCACACACACTACTGATAAATTGCTGCCAGGAAAAGCATAAATTCTTGAAAAAAAAAAATGAAATCAAAGTGTTGAAAATTATTTTTCCCTTACATCTCTAAATTCTGATTTTTTTATTTGACCCCTGTGCCATATTTCGTCAAATAAAAGCATGATTTTCAAAGCAAAATAAAAAAATAAAAACTGCAATACAAAGTGATTTAGCTTAAGAATCACATAACGCTTCCTAAATAATGAAATATCTCCTTTTGAAGACCATGTAAAGTTTTCAATTTTACTCAGTATTGTAAATTTGAAATTGGTGGGGTACTAGAAAACCTAAAGGTCATGCTATCTATCTTCAAAATATCAATAAGACACCCAGCCAGTCCATCAAATTAACATACACGAAGATAATAGTCATACAACAATTCTGGCCATGTTTTCCATTAGCCAATCCTTGATGCAACGTATAAAAAAAAAAAAAAAAAAAAAACTTGATGCAACGTATAAAAAAAAAAAAGAAATAAGTAAAATTTATTTTGCAGATGATATGTGTCTGTCTCAAGGTGAAAGGTTTTACTATAAGCTGTATTTTTGACAAACTTGTAAACATTTTCTGTAATCAGGACACCATACGATGCTTCAGATAAGCAAGGGTGTCCTGTAAATCCTATAAATGTTTCTTGTTTTCCATGAAAACATATGCTGTGGGTACTCATTAGAAGTGCTTCACTGAAGCGCTGCTAATGAGTACCCTATTCATCCTAAATATTCGGACACCTCAACTCCTTACCATATATGTTCTAAAATTTGAACCAGTACAATTCACTACCCGATGTGTCTAAAAATTGCTGGATGAGTGGCAAACAGTGTAGACCCAATGAGACGCCGTGTTCGGCGGCGTCTCATCTGGGTCTATACTGTTTGCTCAGGCCTGTTTGTCCGAATATATATATGGTAAATACGGTAACCACAATTTTATAACTTTTTTTGGTTAAAAAAAAGTGCCTTATCTGGAACTATGCATCATAGGATTAGAATCTGACAGTTTTGTACTGTGTATATATGGGCTAATTATACTGCCCACTAACAGAATCATTGGATACAAAAGCATGTATGAATGGAGAGCAAAGACCCAGATGATACTTGGTACATCTGCAGGATTGCCATGATGATCTGAATCTGTGTATTTCAAAGGCATTTTTTGGCTGTTCGTGACCTATTTGATTTATCTTTACAGGACCGGCTTAGGTGGCTCAGTCTGATGCATGTCAGACTGGTTATAAGAAGGTCACGGGTTAGATACCCACTGGGTCCGGCAACATTCTTTCATTACGTAAACACGCCTATTCAAATATATAAAAAATTTCACTTCAAAAAACTGAAAATTTTCAGATACAAAACTCCGATATTTTTTGTATTTCTGCTCAAAACATAGATTGTGGGTACTCGTTAGAACCGCCTCGGCGGGGCTGTTCTAACGAGTACCCACAATCTGTGTTTTGAGCAGAAATAAGAAAAATAATGTATACCCCTGTAAACCCCAGTTTTACAATATAAAAGTGGGGTTTAAGGGGGTCAATATCATATGGGCATGTTTTCGTGATGTCATGGAGATTGATCATGAAATATTTTCTATGGTCATTTCTATCCCTTCTGCTGAGTCAAGAAGGGCAGTTGTCAGTTTCTGGCAAATGTGCACAAGTACTAGTTAGCCGCTTGGAGGACTAAGCCTGTCCAGGAAAAGTGAAGTTAGGTAAACTGAATGTGATCAAGATGACCCTAATAGGTTGACTAGGCTGTAAAACCTCAACACAAACAAAATTATCTTTACAGGAGATAAATTAACTGAAGAAGAATGTGATCAGTTATTTAATGGGCTGGAAGATCCACAGGGAAATATCAATTATGAAGGTAAGTTAGTTTTTTTCCTGGAACTATTAACAAGAGCTACATTAACGAAACTTGCTACACACTTGCATGTAAATTGGACCAGGGATTTCAGCCATAACAGAGGAAATTCTAAAGAGTACCAGAGTACACACACCATTTTTTTAGCTCACCTGAGCCAAAGGCTCATAGATGAGTTTATAGTATAGGCAGGCATCCATTGATTGTACGTCCCCTGACATTTTCAAAAAACATTCTTCTGAAGCTATAAGGCTAATTATTGTAACCCACTACCAAAGGGTGGTGGCGGGATGGCTATTATTTTTGGGACAGATCCCATCAGTGTCGGCGTAAAACGTCTTGTCCACTCTGTAAGTCGAATACACTTTAGAATATTTTGATGATACTTGGTAGAAATGTAGAACAGGACAAGACAACATGTCAAGTACAAGAATGACAACTTTGGCTTTCTTACTTTTGGAATTACCTCCAACCAAGATTCACTTGCCCAGAAAATGACATATCAAAATCTGAATACTCTTAGATAGAGCTATGAAGTCCCTGTCCCAGGACAAGTAAATTGAAATTTCTTACTCATCCTCAGGGAAATGGGACAAGTTGGCCAAGTTTGGCATGGTATTGCCACAGTCCTGCCTTGAGCTTTATACAGTATAACCTCAATGGCTCGAACCCAGATGGCTCGTTTACCGTGTATGATTCGAACTCTTTTTTCAGTCCCTACAAAATCCTTCCAATAGCTCAAGAAAACAAATATTTAGGGATTTTTTCTTATTTTATCATGGAATTGTATTTTGTGTGTACTCGTTAGAATTGCCTCATTGAGGTGATTCTAATGAGTACACTCAACATACAATCATTGTGTAGAAAATTGAAAAGATTTCCCTAGATTATCCCTATTTGCTTCCTGATCTGGTGCCATGATTAACTCTCAGTGGCTTGAACTACCTATATCTCGAACAAACTTTCATGGTCCCAAAGATGTTCGAGTCATTGAGGTTCTACTGTATATAATTTGTATTCACTTTGTATTTTGTTGTCTTTCAGAATTTGTGAAGGTTGTCTTGGCAGGCTGATGATGAAATCAAATGATCCACCACATGTCCCTCAATAGAATTTCGAACTATTTTATATGAATTGATGATGGACATGCTTGGGTAGAGTCTTCTTGTGCAATTATACACCACCATAGAACATTTAAACCACTGTAGAACATTTGAACAACATCATAAGAAAATGTATCTTTGGGATGTACAACAACATTAAATTCCCAGACCAGTCTTCACATTTACACAGGCTGATTAGACCCTGCTCTTACAGAATCTTTAATTCATAGCTCTTTTTTCAACTGAAAATTAATGATGTTTTCCTTATTTCTCCATGAATATATATGTTGCAGGTACAGACAACCCTCTTTATACCAACACTTGCCGGCCTCGGTGGCTCAGTTGGATGCGCCGTCCGACTGGAGACCAGGAGGTCGCGGGTTCAACCCCCGCCGAGGTCGGCAACATTCTTTCGTGGAGATTGATCATGAAATATTTTCTACGGTCATTCTCTCCCTTCCGCTGATTCAAGAAGGGCAGTTGTCAGTTTCTGGCGAAAGAATGTGCACAATACTGGTTAACCGCTTAGAGGACTAAGCCTGCCCAGTAAATGTGTGGTTAGGTAAACTGACCGCGCTCGACATGACCCCATTGGGTTGACTGGGCCGTAAAACCTCAACACAAAAACAAATTATACCAACACTCGATACAATGACAAAATTCATTATAATGACAATTTGAATGTCATGAAACCTTCGCTTAAGAGGTGACAGTTAAGAAGAAGTTATGCAAGAATATTGCATTAAAACTTCAAGCAACATATGTTTTGGATATTTGTTAGAATTGCCTCAGTGAGGCAGTTCTAACAAATATCCAAAACATTATATTCTTTGAGGAAATAAGAATAAAAGAAGGCCTTTCTTACATATCATTCTGTTCATTAAGAATTCTTTACAACAGCAAATTCATTTTAATGGCAACATCTTTAGAAACAAATTCTGTCGTTGTAACGAGGGCTTACTGTACTCATTAGAAACTGAGGCACTTCTGATGAGTACCCACAACATACGTGTTCTTGGGAAAATAAGGAAAATATTATGTGGCTACCCCCGCTTATCAGGAGCTATGATAGAATTTCTGCAGTATCTTTCAGTAACTAGCAAAGGCCCTGATCAAAAAGTGGGGGCCAGAGCTAGATGGATAAGACACCTTTTTTGAACAAACAGTATTAATAACATTTACTTATTTCTCCACAAAAAACATGTGGGAACTCACTAGAATCCACTCCGTGAGGGGATTCAAGTAAGTACTTGCAGTGTATATTGTCATTGAGAAATATGCAAATATTGTATATACAGTCGACTCCCGTTATCTTGACTTCGCTTATCTCGAATAATCGCTTATCTCGAAGTGAAAATCTGGTCCCTGTTTTAACATGGAAATCTAATAATAGGAACAAAATATTATGGAAAAGAGGAGAAATTGCTCCTTAGGAGCAATTTCTCCTCTTTTCCACAATAATTTCAAAAGATCTTTAACTTCTCCTAGTCAAATTACATATGCAAGCGGTTGTTCGATTGATTTTCTCCTTAATTCTGCAAATCTGATATGTCGAGCTACAGATATCTTGAAGTAGTTCGGAAAGGCCTTTGGACTTCAAGATGAGGAGAGTCGACTGTATCTGAATAACTGTCTTATCTGGAGCTCTGCTGTGGATGCATAGGCTGATCTGGGTCTTTGCTGTTTAAATATACCCCCCTATATAGACCCTGTTTCTCATGATGCGGCTCAAATGTGATACAGATGTACTGATATTTCGCAGAACGAAAGTGGTCAAAGTTAACATTCTGTTGGAACACTAATTCTGTTTTGAATTTCTGAGCTGTAATATAATGCTTGCAGAGTACTAGTTCATTATTTTTCTGCATTTCCTCATTCAGGTGTAAGAATTGTTATGTTTGGAAAAAAAAAAAGGATTGTTAGAGTTTGCTTGCTTTGGGAAATAAATATCCTTAGTAAAGAGAAAAGTGTCTCAATCGCATATTCAAAAAGTGAATTGTCATAGCTCAAAGTAAATTTTATTAAACTTCAAATTTTTGGGGAGTGAGTGGGGTTGGGATTAGGGTAGACGATGTAAACAGTATTTCATTCAATAAACTCGTAAAACATGTATATTCATAAACACAATTTGATGCATTCAACAGAGATTTGAATGGGATACAGAAGTAAGTCAACCAAAGGGGTAGACTTTAGGGGATGGTCAGTAGGGGGTGCTGGAATTCAGGGAGTGATGGTGCCAGGCAGCCCATGCCTCTCTGCAGCCTGCTTAGGATTTTGGATTTTAGCCATTTTTCAGGATGCAATAGAAAATTAAGTCATCAGACTGCAAGTGTTCAGGCTTCAGTTTTCATCCACTGCAATGCCAAAAAAAAGTTTGTTTTAGATCTGTGAACAGTGAAGACCCCAGTTAGCCTGTGAATCTGCAGTCTGATCAGGGCCTTCTCTTTTCACTGATACAGTTGACTCTCGTTATCTCGAATTCCAAGGCACTCTCTGAACTACTTCAAGATATCCGTACCTCGACATATCAGATTTGCAGAATTGAGGAAAAAAATAATTCAAACAACCACATTTAACAAATATATACGTAATTGGACTCTTGAAGTTAGAGATATGTTGAAAATATTGTGAAAAAGAGGAGAAATTGCTCCTTATGAACAATTTCTCCCCTTTTCCACAATATTTTTTACCTGTTGTTAGATTTTCATTTTTAGGCAGGGACCAGATTTTCACTTTGAGACAAGCGGTTATTCGAGATAAGCAAGGTCAAGATAAGGAGAGTCATCTTATGTAAACAAGATGGGGCTATGTTCATTCATTCCATTAGGTATCACTAGGCGGACATTTAGTTTTATTGCATGTGTTTTACTATATTTATTATAAGTTATTTTTATGCAAAGTGTGACATACAGCATCTTCAGTAATTCACTTTATACTTACAGAAAATAAAAGAAATTTAAATGAATATTTATGAATTTGATTTCTCTTATACTTAAGGTAGATGGGTACATGTACATGGGAAATAACTAACTAAGACATGTAAAATAACAGACATAAAAATATGCCTCCCTTCTCATTGAGGGGTTATATGGAAAGGAAAAAAAATCCTCCTAGAAACAAAGATTTCATTATTATGGAGGCAACTGCCTTCCTGCAAAAGTTGTCTCCTTTTGCCAAATGGCAATAAAATCTTTCAGATGTATCTATTCTCCTTAAATGTTGCTGTTTATTGCTGATGCTGTCAGATCTTTTGCCCTTTAACAAGGATGGATACAGTTCCATGAAAAGCAACTCTGTCAGTTTAGCTTTGCCTCCCGTCTGAAAAAAGGCCAACCAGTACTATAAAGGAATAGATTTGTTCAATTTTTTCTTTACTTCTTTATAAAGGCATATGTTGTGAGTACTTATCTGAATTGCATCGATATGTTGTGGGTACTCATTTGAATTGCATCGACTTGTCGATGCAATTCAGATAAGTACTCACAACATATGCCTTTATAAAGAAAATCAGAAAAAAATCGCATTATAATCATCAAATAAATCCTATTATGATTTTTATAGTGTACCCTTAGTAGGTAGATTTATATTTTACCACAACTGTGTTCCCAGTAATTCTGAAAAACCTAAGCGCACAGTGCAGTAATTAGGTCGAATACGGTACTTCATTTCATATTTTCTTCTTGCTATTGTTTTTTAACATTCCTTAGCATTGAAAATGTGCTCTTAACATTGAAAAAGTGCTTTTTCTTCAGATGTACTTTCTTGGTAGCCTGCAAAGCAGTTTTTGAACAAAAGTCCAGACATGAGGGGTATGGATAATATAATTCTTAATGCTGCACCGAAAACAAACATTGTGGGTACTCATAACAGTTGCCTGGTTGAGATAATTGAAATATTGGAGTCCACAGTATGTTTTCGAGAAAAAATAGGAAAACACCATTGAAAATATATTTTGTGGGAACACATTCGAATTACCACATTGAAGAGATTTAGTGAGTATCCATAACGCAAGTTTTTATGGGGACATAAGAAGAAACACAAATGCTTTTCGGTGAAAGGGTTGGAAGGCCTCTATTGGGCTCTATGAAAATTAATGGACTGTGCCATGCAAAAATGTTTTCGGGCATATGCGGACAACAAAAGTCCAGATCACCTGCCCGTCCACGCAGTCTGATTAGGACCTTCGCTGTCTGCTAGCAGAATCATTGGATACTATAGAATGTATCAATGGGGAGCAAAGGCATGAATGAGACCATCACGAAAACATGCCTATGTAATTTTGACCCCCTCAAACCCCACTTTCATATAGTAAAACTGGGGTTTACAGGGTATACATTATTTTTCTTATTTGTGCTCAAAACACAGATTGTGGGTACTCGTTAGAACCGCCTCGGCGAGGCGGTTCTAACAAGTACCCACAATCTATGTTTTGAGCAGAAGTATGAAAAATATCAGTTTTTTTATCTGAAAATTTTCAGTTTTTGGAGGTGAAATTTTCTATATATTTGAATAGGTGTGTTTTCGTAATGCCTTGCAACTGCACAGGATGCTGTGAATCCGCACATTTTATGCATGCTCGAAGGCACTTTTTTGCTTCACACAATCCACATATACATGTTACACTTTTCTGTTTGATAAATGTATTTTATTCATAGGTTGTAATAGTTCTGTTAGGGTTCTTGTTATTTTTCTAATCTGTCCGCATCATCAATACATTTACTTGTTTATGTATTCATATTAAAGTATTAGTTTAAACAGTATTTTATTTGTATTAAAGTATTTTGTACAGACTTCCATTTCTTAATTCATCTCCACTTTGACACAGATTTTCAGGGTTCAAATTTAACTTTTTTTGACAGCTTGCTAAAATTAGCAAGTGGCATTAATTTTTATTTGCTAAACCTTTCAGCCAACTTGCTTTTTATGCCCTGCCGCCGAAAAAGTGACGGGGTATTATGTTATACCCTCTGAAATTTTGAGTGTCCGTCCGTCAGCGCCCCCACCATTCTTCTGCCCGCAACTCCTCCTACAGTTTTAGGCCAATCCTTTTCAAACTTTACAGGCACTTTTAGGATGGTCTGAAGATATGCATATTGTTTTTTCAGAATCTTGAAATTATTTTTTATCACATTTTTTTTCATTTTTAACTTAGACTTTTTTTGAGCCCTAATACTACAGAAATGTATAGGGAGTATGTACCTTCTGCCCGCAACTCCTCCTACAGTTTTAGGCCAATCCTTTTCAAACTTTACAGGTGCTTTTAGGATGGTCTGAAGATATGCATATTGTTTTTTCAGAATCTTGAAATTATTTTTTATCACATTTTTTTTCATTTTTAACTTAGACTTTTTTTGAGCCCTAATACTACAGAAATGTATAGGGTGTATGTACCTTCTGCCCGCAACTCCTCCTACAGTTTTAGGCCAATCCTTTTCAAACTTTACAGGCGCTTTTAGGATGGTCTGAAGATATGCATATTGTTTTTTCAGAATCCTGAAATTATTTTTTATCACACTTTTTTCATTTTTAACTTAGACTTTTTTCGAGCCCTTATACTACAGAAATGTAAAGGGAGTATGTACCTTCTGCCCGCAACCCCCCCTACAGTTTTAGGCCAATCCTTTTCAAACTTTACAGGCACTTTTAGGATGGTCTGAAGATATGCATATTGTTTTTTCAGAATCCTGAAGTTATTTTTTATCATATTTTTTTCATTTTTAACTTAGACTTTTTTCGAGCCCTAATACTACAGAAATGTATAGGGAGTATGTACCTTATGCGCGCAACTCCTCCTACAGTTTTAGGCTAATCCTTTTGAAACTTTACAGGCTCTTTAAGAATGGTCCGAAGATATGCATATTGTTTTTTCAGAATCCTGAAATGATTTTTTATTACATTTTTTTTCATTTTTAACTTAGACTTTTTTCGAGCCCTAATACTACAGAAATGTATAGGGAGTATGTACCTTGTACGCGCAACTCCTCCTACATTTTCAGGCCGATCCTTTTGAAACTTTACACACGCTTTTAGGATGGTCTGAAGATATGCATATTGTTTTTTTTTTTGTTTTTTTTCAGAATCCTGAAATTATTTTTTTATCTCTTTTTATTGCATTTTTAACTTAGACTTTTTGGTGTTTTTTTTTTTTTTTTTTTTTTTTTTTTTTTTTTTTTTTTTTGAGTTATGAAATAACTGTTTATTGCTTCTCTTCATGTTTAACTTAGATTGTTTTCAGCCCTTATACTACAGAAGTGCATAGGGAATATGTCCCTGTGTGGCGGGGCATGGTGCATCGCTTGCAGTTTTATTCACATTTATAAACGCTTTTAAATGTGGCTTTAAACCTTAGCACTCTGGATAAAAATTTCAGCAGACATTTTAGAATATTTTTCTTATTTTTCCCAGAAAACAGGTTTTGACATTACATGCAAATTGTCTCCAACCTGTTTTCTGGGAAAAGTAAGAAAAATATCATCATTGCTTTTGGAAAAGAAATTGCAAAACTTCAGCAACAATGCCTCAGGTTCTGCCACTTAAAGAGAATCTTTCCAACTTGCTAGAATTAGCAAGTGATGGAAATTGTAGTTTGCTTTTTGAGGAAATTAACCAGCATTTAGCAAGTTAGCAGGTGCTAAAATTGATCCCTGATTTTACGTGTCTTATTATGAGTCACTCCTAGAAAAACTGTTATGACTTGACATGCAAACCCTGCATGCCAAAACTAGCCTTATTAAATTTACTTGTCAGGATCATAACTCCAGAAGTGTTGTAGGGAATTTGTTCAAACTGCATACAAAGGTAGAAGATATTCAGTGGAAGTGCATTGTCTAAGAACCATAAGTCTTCCTTGCCACATTTTACTATTATCCCCCTTTTACACTTCTAGTGTATTTGTTATATATGAACCAAGAACTATTCAAGGTATTCAGTTTTAATATACACAGTGACAGAGGACATTGTAAAGAAATGCATTGTTCAGTTCAATTCCTTTTCCTCTACCCCAGCACACACCGCTCCAAAGGGCAATGCCGTTGAAAGGGGATATCTTGTACATCTGTCAGCATGTCCAAACAGGGATTTTGTTGAAACTTGACGAAATGGTTAAGGACATTTTGAGGAAGTGCAGTGTATAAGACCTATAAATCTTCCTCGCTTATACACTGCATTTCCTCGAAATGTTTAATATTTATTTGTCTTTGTATACAACTATCTTTCAAACTATCAAAATGAATTATTTTAATAATGTTTGGAATTAAATTTAATTTTACCCATGCCACCAAGATGCAAACCAGTTTACAGGAGCTGCAGTAACTCTGCCTTGCATACAAGTAGATTGCCACACATGAATTTAGCCGACTCAAATGGGATTTGTCTTTGTACATTTCACCTTGTGCTTTCTTGCCACTTGCATGTGAAAAGTGTCCATTTGCGTGGGGATTGCCCACGGCAACGTCTTCTTAACCTTTAAAGCGCTAAGCAAAATCGTAGCAGATGACCCCCTAAATTCTTCTATATATTCCAAGAAAATAAGACGGCATTTAATGCAATGATTCATATGAAATTTAGCATTAAATTCTCAGAAAAATACAAATAAAAAAACTATTTGCTTCAGTTATGATTAGCCCTGTAAGGGTAAAAGTGCCCCTTTGTTTATTGTACACCACCACATGATTATCAGAGCCCAGTTGTTCAAAGCTAACGACGTCGTTAGTTAACGATTCGTTAAAATTTACATCGAGTGATACGCAAATATGCTGAAATTTTTTGCTGAAAAAATGTGAGTAGCTTTTGCAGTGCAAAAGCTACTCACATTTTTTCAGCAAAAAATATTAGAATATTGTACATTGAATCCGCTAAAACAGTTAACGAAATGACCCTTAACGAGCTCGTTAAGCTAACGACGCTTTGAACAACCGGGCCCAGATAGATACAGGGTACAGTAATAACCGCATGTATTTGGACAGACAGGTCTGAGCAAACAATGTAGACCCAGATCAGACGCCAGCAGAACGCGACATCTGATCAGGGTCTGCACTGTTTGCCACTCGTCCATTAATATTGGAAACACAACAGATAGTGAACCAGACTTTTTACAAACTATAGGACAAACATGGTTAGGAGTTATGATGACCCTACATTTAGAGTAAATACGGTATTATGCTTTCATGCTGGCTGTCTAATTCCATCTCTTCGTGTGTCAGTTCCTCTGTATGCCGTTCATTTGTGGATCATCTGTCTGTAGTAATAGTGATATTAGCCCCTGTCCTGCTGAATAAATTAAGATGCCATGCCCACTTCTAATTTTCAGCCAATCAGAATACTTGATTTGGATTGTTGCTATAAATTCTCATACTTAATGGCAAACAGTGCAGATCAAGATCAGTTGGCTTCATCTGGATCTACACTGTTTGCAAAAGCAGGGTATATCCAGGTTCAGCAGGACTAGGGTTAGTATTTATAGTACACCACAACCTCTTTATGGACCCAAAGCAAAAACCGTGTTAGTTAAACAGCCATGTATCTAAAAACCGGCTGAAGTTTATTAGCTCACCCGAGCACGAAGTGCTCATGGTGAGCTATTGTGGTCAGTCAATGTCCGTCGTCCGTCGTGCGGCGTCAACAATTGCTTTAAAAGTCTACTCCTCCTACACCCCTGGGCCAGTTGACTTGATACTTGGTAGGAAGCATCAGGGTGACTTGTAGATCAAAAATAGCTAAAATCGTTCCGATCGGAAATCCAAGATGGCCGCCATCTTGAAAATCTATTTTTCGCTTCTTCTCCTGAACCGAAAGGCCAATTGACTCCAAACTTGCTAGGAACCATCAGGGTGACTTGTAGATCAAAAATAGCTAAAATCGTGCCGATCGGAAATCCAAGATGGCCGCCATGGCCGCCATCTTGAAAATCTATTTTTCGCTTCTTCTCCTGAACCGGAAGGCCAATTGACTCCAAACTTGCTAGGAAGCATCAGGGTGACTTGTAGATCAAAAGTAGCTAAAATCGTGCCGATCGGAAATCCAAGATGGCCGCCATGGTGGCCATCTTGAAAATCTATTTTTTGCTTCTTCTCCTGAACCGAAAGGCCAATTGACTCCAAACTTGCTAGGAAGCATCAGGATGACTTGTAGATCAAAAATAGCTAAAATCGTGCCGATCGGAAATCCAAGATGGCCGCCATCTTGAAAATCTATTTTTCGCTTCTACTCCTAAACCCAAAAGCCAATTGACTCCAAATTGGTAGGAGGCATTGGGGTGACTTATAGATCAAAAATAGCTAAAATTGTGCCTATCAGAAATCCAAGATGGGCGCCATGGCAGCCATCTTGAAAATCTATTTTTCGCTTCTTCTCCTGAACCGAAAGGTCAGTTGACTCGAAACTTGGTAGGAAGCATTTGGGTGACTTGTAGATCAAAAATAGCTAAAAACATGCCGATCGTAAATCCAAGATGGCCGCCATGGTGGCTATCTTGAAAATCTATTTTTCGCTTCTTCTCCTAAACCCAAAAGTCACTTGACTCGAAACTTAGTAGGAAGCATCAGGGTGACTTGTAGATCAAATGTAGCTAAAATCGTTCTGATCAGAAATCCCAGATGGCCACCGTGGCCGCCATCTTGAAAATCTATATTTAGCTTCTTCTCCTACACCGAAAGGCCAATTGACTTCAAACTTCGTAGGAGACATTGGGGTGACTTGTAGATCAAAAATAGCTAAAATCGTGCTAATCGGATATCCAAGATGGCCGCCATCTTGAAAATCTATTTTTCGCCTCTTCTCGAACTGAAAGGCCAGTTGACTCGAAACTTAGTAGGAAGCATTGGGGTGACTCGTAGATCAAAAATAGCTCAAATCGTGCCGATCGTAAATCCAAGCTGGCTGCCATTTAGAGTTTGTTCAAATGATCACGCTCAATTGACTGGCATGCCATATATCTTCTTCTTCAAAATAAATAACTGCTTAAATGATGATCTTTTCATTAGTTGCGATGAAAGGATTGGAAAAATGTTGCATAACATCTGCATATCTGCAGTGGCTATGTCACTCAGGTGAGCGACCCGTGGCCCGTGGGCCTCTTGTAGAAAAATATATGTTTATGTCGCACCTTGCTTACTAAAACGCGAAACAAGCACCAGAAGAGTGAAGGTTGTCGATCTTATTTAGCTCAGCAAGTTACAGTCTGTAAACTTCATTTAGGGTGGACGTAAGTACACGCACGAACAGACGGACGGAAACATACATGCCTAAGACGCCCATCCCAGCGGGCAAATGACGTTCATACAACGTCGCCTCAACGTCGATACGTCATGACGTTGCATCGACGTTGAGGCAACGTTGTATAAACGTCATGTGCCCGCTGGGATATGCTACCACAGATGTGACAAAAAAAACGTTTGACTGTAACACTTTTGAGGGTCCATCTTTAAACGTCTTGTATCCAAAACGTCTTCTGATGAACCATCTTACGAGTTGATATTTTGGCTGGAAGTAAAGGAAACACAGATTCCATTTGAAAATTCTGATATTTCTAAGGCGGCATTTGCATGAAATGTCAAATCCTATTTTCTGGGTAATAAGAAAATATTACAAAATATCTGCCTAATGTTTACCCAGCATGCTGTGTTTAAACACGATATCACGTGGTCAAAGTTATGATTTTTAAAAGTGGAACAAGTATTCACTGAAAGTTTAGCCGTGAGATGGCGATAGGGGGAGGACAAAATTACGCTTTTTCCGAATAGTGAGATGAAGCATATATCAGAAAATTGAATAACACAAAACTGAGATAGGTGGGGGAGGATCAGCTATAGTTGTGTGTGCGCGCGCGCGTGCGCGCGTGCGTGCATGTATTGGAAGAGATGGTGTAGTGGGGGGTGAGGGGGTGTCAAGCCACATATATAAGATTTCAAGAACCTTAATCCTTAAAGGTAATTTGCATGAAACAAAGCCTACTTTCTGGCAAAAAAAAAAAAAAAAAAACATATCCATTTGTCTGCTGAATTAGTCCAGATTGGCAAAATACGAGGGTGAGTCAATAAGTAACCAGCCTAACTTATTTCCGGTTGAGATCCACTTTTTCTTTTTCGATGTAATTGCCCTCTAGTGTGATGCACTTAGACCAACGGTGTTCATGTGCCATCAGCCCAGAACTGAAAAAGTCAGGGTCCTTTCCATTGACCCACTCCTCAACTGCCGTCACGACATCTTCATCAGACCGGAAATGAAGTCCACGGATATCCTTTTTCAAGTTTGGGAATAGGAAGAAGTCGCTAGGAGCTAGATCAGGCGAATAGGCAGGATGTGGTATTAATTCATACCCGTTTCGCTCTACAGCATCCATTGCAAGTTGGGACTCTCGCGTTGTCCTGTTGCAGCAAAACACCTTTAGAGAGTTTACACGGATGCCGGTTCTCAGCTGGTCTAACAAGTTTGCATAGTACACTCCAGTTATTGTACTTCTCTTGGGTAAAAAGTCTAACATAATAACGCCTTTTGCGTCCCAAAATACTGTGGCCATCACCTTGCCAGCAGATGGTTGCGTCTTGAACTTCTTTGGCCTCGGGGACCCAGGCCCTACCCACTGACGACTCTGAGCTTTATTCTCTGACTCATAATAATGAACCCGTCTGATCTACAGTTACCAGACGCAAAAGAAAACTATCTTTTGACCTAAAACGCTTCAACAAGGCGCTGCATACTGATGCTCTGGTTGCCATTTGCTCATCGTTGGGGACCCAACGGGTTGTTAGCTTGCGCATACCTAAACGATCATGTAAGATTGTTGAAACGCTACCATGTGAAATGCCTAATGCCTGCGCTATTTCTTCCACCTGAATTCGCCTATCAGAGTATACCAGATCCCGAACTTTCTTACACATTTCTTCGTCGGTGGCATCCAGTGGGCGTCCAGACCTGGCTTCATCTTCTAAAGACGTTCTACCGCGTTTGAATTCCCCTACCCGGAATTTAACCTGAGCATAAGATGGTGCAGAAGACCCATAAACATCGGCTAACTCACCGTGTATTTCCTTGCCTGTTTTACCTTTTAAATACAAGTATCGAATTACAGCACGGTACTCAACTTTAGATGAAAAGCATGCCTTTGCATCACTAGCCACGTTGACATTCAATATCTTATTAAAGAATGATTCGATACGTGTGCAATTTTGTACCCATGTATAAAACATATATTGAAACAAAGCATGAAAATCGTGACCGTCTCGGTCCATCGGAAATAAGTTAGGCTGGTTACTTATTGACTCACCCTCGTATTATCTTCGAGATTGAGGTTTGCAACATAACGGGTTCAGTAGGAGATGACGTCAACTTTAAACGCACGGACAGATGGATGGACCAGTCGGTATAATATATTGTGGATAACAACATTACACACTAGTGTTACCCGCTTGTAATAGTGGTTGCGTGCTGAATACCATTACTAGTGTAACTGTCCTCTGGAATGTGGCGCCTACCCGGTAAGCATTCTACATAAATCTATAGCGGGCCGTTATCGGCCCGTCAAGGTAGCTGACGGGCCGAGAACGGCCCGCTGTAGATTTATGTAGAATGCTAGCTGGAAAAACAGTTAACCCATTAATGCCGAATAGATCTTTTACCTCAACTCTTTGAACAGGCCTGTTTCTAACAGAAGGGGTGTCAGGTTAGTTTTTATTAACACCATGTTATAGAAATTCCTCTATTTAATGCAAACAGTGTAGACCCTGATCAGACGCCGCGTTCTGTGGTGTCTAATCTGGGTCTACACTGTTTACCAATGTCCCTTTTACGGGACGCCAGGCATGATTGGGTTAAGGAGTATCCGTCAAATGGAAGAAGTCATAATTTGAGAATTTTTTATTGCTTCAAAATGTACTGGACTTTCGCGGTATTTCATCAGAATCGGTGTGAATAGGCTATCGTGTCTAGAAAAAAAATGTCTTCCATAACGTTTATTCGCATCGTCGCTAAGTTAAACACTTCCTACCCAGCTATCATTCTTTATAAATCTACCCTGACGGGCCGATAACGGCCCGCTATAGATTTATAAAGAATGCTTACTAGGTATGTAGGAGTCCTGTTGTCTTTCACGCATGGTGCGCCTAAAAAACTGAAATGGCCTTGTTTTTAGCTCTGTCGGTAATGTTATAATAAAATGGGAGCAAATTCTTTCCTATAACAGAAGCCCTGATTTTGAAGCGATTCTAGAGGGTCTGGATGGGGTTTATTGACTGATTATGGCCTTATTTATTATTGACGACTGACTTTTGGCCTAAAATTTTATAAACTGTTGATTTTTGTGATAGAATTTAACGATTAAGCCCAAAAAGTCCAAAATATACTGATTTTTTGTAAAAACTTGCTTTATCGATTACTGATAAAGGGTTAAAATTTTAATGATTAGCGACTTTTTATACCCCCTCCCTCCTCCCCCCCCCCCCCCCACCTCCCTCCACACACACACACACACACACACACACAACTAGATCCTCATTCTACTATCCTTTCGACATCACCCGGAACAAGAAAACAAAAAACGTTTATTTTGCTTGGCGTTTTTAGCTTTATTTTGTTCTGATAGACCATATCTTATCAGAAACCTTTCTTAAATATGTACCCTAAAAATTGGTCTGACCTATGCAATTTCTATAGTAAAGTGATTTTTTTAATGTCTGTCTAGGAAAATATTTTTCACTTTTCTTTACTGAATTGAATTATTGATGTTTCACAACAATATTGTGAAAATTTCAGAAAAATTGAACAAGCAGAACTTGTTGAAAATATGCCTCCAATTTACCTACCCTGCAGATTTCTGCCTAATTTGCATTCATTTTTACTATGGGAAAAAGTGAAAATATTTGATTTAAAACAAAAACAAAAAAAAAACATTGACTAGAATAAAACTTTTTGTGCATACATTACGAAAACATGCCTATTCAAATATACTGAAAATTTTACCACCAAAAAATGAAAATTTTCATATATAAAATCTGATATATTCATGTTTCTGCTCAAAACATAGATTGTGGATATTCGTTAGAACCATCTCGTCGAGGCGGTTCTAACGAGTACCCACAATCTATGTTTTGGACGAGGCGGTTCTAACGAGTACCCACAATCTATGTTTTGAGCAGAAACATGAAAATATCAGATTTTATATATGAAAATTTTCTTTTCTTTTTTTTTGGTGGTAAAATTTTCAGTATATGTTTTGAGCAGAAATACGAAAAATAATGTTTAACCCTGTAAACGACTAGCTATAGTTCTCACGATTTTTCCTGTGTGTGCGTGAAAATAGTTCCCCAGCAAACAAACAACGTCACAGGAACGTCGTTGTTGCGACATTGTGTGTTTGCAGGGTCCCCTCTGGCTTCGCCTCCTCACGTAGCCTCCTTTTGGTCAGTCCAAAGACGTATAAAATTACTATTTACGTCCTTGGTCAGTCTAACAACTGATGGACTGAATAGCAAACAGTCAACGCTGATCAGATGCTGCGTTCGGCTAATCTGGGTCTACAATGTTTGCTCAGGCCTGTCTGTCCCAATACTTAGAGTTGGATCTACTACGGTAACTATTACGACGTGATTTCAAGAAAATGTTTTCACTCTAAAAATGGTTTTACTAATATTCTTGAAAGGACTCGAATACGCATACTTGATGTCTTATGTAGCAGGTCGCGGGTGTAAACAAAACGAATTAAAAAATTACTACGACCTTGATGGGACTCGAACCCACAATCTTCGGCTCCGGAGGCCGACGCCTTATCCATTAGGCCACAAGGTCTTTCAAGGTCGGCTCTTTACTTAAATCACAATATATAATTGGCAAATTTGTTCGTTCCACTTTAACGCATATATTCAATTTTATTATAATGTCTGTTTTTAATATTTTTTAAAATAAAATAAAATATGCAAAACGAACTAGAGAAATTAGGAATAAATATATAATCTTATATTTGACATAGACACAAAATCTAAAGCTGGGAACCAAACCAATTAACAATTTTGTTGTTATAGTCAGTTTCAAACAAGATTTCTTATATGTACAAATGTAGCGGCTCTGCTACACAGTATCGTCTCGTCCACTGCCAAAATAATAATAAAAAATAAATATAAATAAAAAGAAATACACTAAAAAGCGTAACAAATACCTCTTTAGATACCCATAAACCAAACATACCAAGCAAAATTAGGACCCCGTCTCGAAAATATGCTTCAATCTGCTTTGGGGCGTTACTTGGAAAGTTACCGGCCAAGATTCTGTTATTTGACCCCTGCGGGAACACATCAGATGTTGGACCGCCTGTGGCAGACAAATCTTTCGATAGGGGCCGGTCTCGTTAATTAGCAGACATCCTCACATACAAACGGGAGACAAGAATACACAGGCATATGAAAAATGTCGCATTAAACATTTGTGAATCAGAAAATCCTGTTCTCTGATGACGTCTGATTTGGGTCTACACTGTTTGCCTAGTTTGCAAATGTCTGATGTATTTTTTTTTTTTTTTTTTTTTTTTTTTTTCAATTTTATCTTATTATCAAAAGCAATTACAGTGCGCAAATATTGCAGATCCGGATCAGACGTATTTTTCAAATTACAGGTCTTTAATTAGGTGTGAAAAACAGTTTTTTCAATGATCAGATCCATAGAGGGTCGCACAGGTTTTCGGGTGATGTGGCTCAAAAAGGTATTGCACAGGACATGGTGAATACAATGATGATAATCATAATTATAATGATTATAATTATAATATGACAATAAAAATGTAAAAGAAGAATGATTATTATTTTGATAATAATGTTACTAAATTATTATTATTATTATATAAAAATATTATTATTATTATTATTATTATTATTATTATTATTTTTATGCAAAAGTATCATATAGGTATTGTGTAATAGCACAAATAGGAATAACTGAGTCAGTTTCATGGTCAGTAAAGCGACATTTGCATAATATTAAATGCATGCAGGCAGGAAAGTCTAAGATCACACAGGCCTTTGTTCTTTGCCGGGAGTGGTTATCCATAACAATAAACACTATTTCTATCATAAGGCAAACTGCCAAGCATCTAAAAGAGAAACCTCTTTCAAATATTACCAGTGATCATGGTGATTGGCAATCACCTAAACGAGAAACCTCTTTCAAATATTACCAGTGATCATGGTCACGCCTACCAATTAAACGAATGAATGCTTAACCATCGGTTAAGAACGTGAAACAATTAGAGCGACATTAGTTAAGCATTCGATGACTCAAAAAAAGGTAAACAAACTTTGCACTTCTGTGTTTCATGAGCGATATAAATGTTTTGAGGAAATTATTGGAAAAGCGGAGAATTACATTCAACCGCCCATTGACATCGGCGTCTGTGGAGTAAATCTCAGACCACCTACTTCACGCATATTGGCTGAATTATTTTCGCGTGCTGATGTACCGAAAGCCATAGAAAACACGTGGAAATTCGTGCTGTTTATTGTCCTTTACTTAATTTTGCACTTTGCTGTAAGTTCAACATATCATCATGCACACACGATAGACACATATGATTATTTGCGTTATGGATTTATTGGTAGTCAATGCAGCATTGTTGAGAAATCGCCACGGTAAGGGTAGAAAGTGAGTGATTACGCATTAGAGCTGTATTGTTTTTATTTATTTAGACCTAATGCGTAACTGATGTAAAGTGGTATTCACTTTCAACTACACCAATATTGCATTGTAGACATTTACGATATTGTCGCTCACTATTTATGTAACGTCCAGTTTCTATAGCAAGATCATGAGACGAGAGCCTTAGTTTAGAATATGTCACGCGGTATTTATTTTCGTTTATGCATGAAAGGTACTTTTCGGCTATGAAATCATGTTTAAATAGACAATACGAGGAAACTCGACTGGAATTATTAATTTTTGCATACCAAGTTTGCTTGTATACGTCTAATATTCGTTGTTTTATAGAAGCATAATTAATATCTACGGCAGATTGGTTATTCCACAAATTTGACATGCCAATATTATTTAGAATTGTTTTAATTTGATTAGCCCAGTTCATACCGTTGTAAGTGATATTATTATTAGCATCTGTAAGTAATAACGGTATTACACACATTAATTAATAATGGATTATGCGTTTTCAATAATTTTATCCAGTATCTTATCATGATAAGTTGCCTTGTAATTTTCATAGGATATCGACCTAGTTCTCCGTAAAGACCTTCTAGATTCGTTGATTTCTTTTTATGCAAAACTTTTCGTCAAAAATTACAGTGTATTAATTCAATATCCTTGGATTCATGATTACCCCATACCTCAGCATTCATCACGAAAACATACCTATATAATTTTGACCCCCTTAAAGCCCACTTTTATATAGTAAAACTGGGGTTTACAGGGGTATACATTAGTTTTCTTATTTTTGTTGAGAACATAGATTGTGGGTGCTCATTAGAACCGCCTCCGCGAGGCGGTTCTAACGAGTACCCACAATCTATGTTTTGAGCAGAATATTGAAAAAATATTATAATTTTTATCTGAAAACTTTCAGTTTTTGGTGGTGATTTTTTCAGTATATTTGAATAGGCGTGTTTTAATAATGATAATTAAGGATGGAACCGACTAGACTGTCAAATAAACGGGATTTATTTGAAATAGAAATATCAAGCTGGTTAAATACGATAAATAAATTGTGTAATGCAAATGCTGAATGTTGAGCAAGTCTTTTCTGAGTCCGAAACCATGAGCCATTTTTAAAGAAATGTATACCAAGGTATTTGGAAAGATTGAACCATCTCTAATCTTATCGCAGAGGATGATCGTGGTTTGTATTACGACCCCGTTTGAAAATCATTACGTTTGTTTTGTTCGTGTTGATTTTTAATCCCCATGTGTTATAGTACTGCTCCAGGTAATTGAGCACTGACCGTAATGCACGGGAGTTTGCGCAAAGAGAACTGCGTCATCAGCAAAAAGTAATAGCAACCAACCAACGAGTTGTTGCCGCGAAGCGGCAACAACGAGAGTTGGTTGCTTTATGGTAGTATTCTGTTCTATTCAAAAATTGCTATACTAAGACTCAATTTTTTGTGTAACCGGAAATTGTGAATATGAACCTTTAAATACGTCACTTCCGTTTTCAGCGTTTGTTTACAATCACCCGATGACAGCAACTGTTAAACCTAACAGATATCACATTTCCATACTAAAAACAAATAAAAATCAGGCATAGGCGAGATTTTAAGGTAAGAATAAAACACACATTAGTTTTGTCAGTATTTTCGGTGGTATTCCAGAAGAACGTATTCCTTGCGCGCGCGCAACGTGACATCCGGTTGAAACGAAAGTAGAAAAAGCTCCACTGACATCTGAGCATTATCGCATATCTAGAGTGAAAATAATAGACTTTCCAAACAGTTCTCAACGGTAATTTGAGGGGGATTTGGGTTTTACGACCCTTACAAGAATATTTCACTTAAATCGAGCTGATCGTTCATCAAAAGTGGGCGAAAACCGGAGAACCTGCAGAAAAAAAAAAAAAAAACAGCTGACCATCCAGGGCCTGACAAATCCATTGCCCGGCCGCCCGGGACAAGTCCTAAATCCCGCCGGGCAAGTCTGTTCCGTCTTTACGACGCCCGGTCGGGCAAGTGTCAAAAAATCGCCAGGACAGTTAAAAGTGCGAGTATTTACGGTAAAAAAGTCTGATCAAAAGATAATAAATATTGATAATTAATTGCCCAGCTGTCCTTATTAATGCAGACAACCCATGTATAACTGTTTTCATTATCACACTACCGTTAATCCAATTGATCAGTTGTTTACCTTCCGGCGCGTGCCTTTAATCTTCCGTCGTAACAGCTGATCAATAATTGTATCTAAACATGGCTTCTGTGTAGTATGAACCAAGTAAGGTCGGCAATTATTGGTTTTTGATATTCTCGTATTTCATTGGCTATGCGACTGGGCATACACCAATGAAATAAGTCGTTGCTTACGACGTGTTTGGCTATGAAAACGAAAGTACAAAATGACACAATATAAAAACACAGGTAAGAAATTGAGTTTTTGTTTGGAAAAAAAAAAGAAAAAAAAAGCGTGATACCGTTACGATCTCGCCTGTTTGCAAAACCTTTGTTATTTCCCTCTCGAAATCTGGATTTACTTAGTGTTCATCAAATAAAAATGAATTTGTAAGACTAAAAATACTGTGTGTCAAAGTCATTTATGAAAAATTTATTCTCTGTTGATATTACTGATAACGTGTTAGGATGAAAAACAAAATATGAACACTGATGGCTTACACAACTGACTAGTGCTTGATGACTTATGTGCTCCTAAAACCAGAAAGACTTGATGAGCACTGATATACAATACCACACAGAATAATATTCAGTTCTTTCCAATTTCTTGGAGGTTGTTCTCTGTTCTTGGGATAAATGAATACACCATTTTCAAAATGGCTTCTTTGATAAAAAATGAAGTCTTTTAATTATGAATTGTCCTATAGTTTGTGGGCAGTTCTTCAATCAAGTTAATTTCCTTGCAGGTGTATACATTTACCGTAAGAATTTTTTTTTTTTTTTTTTTTTTACAAACACATGAGTATTTATTCAAGGCTTCAAGTAAATACAAATAAAATTCTTTTTCAGTATGCTCTCTTTTCATCCCTTTGGTATTTTCTGATGTGAAATTATGATACTTTTCTTATTTCCATTGCAAACTTAGATTGTGGGGTCTGAAACTACCTCACTGAGTGCCCATTATCTATGTTTTTGAGCCAAAAAAAAGGAGTAAACTTATGTACGCCATTTAAAACCTCGCTTTTCTGTATATTAACTGGGATTTACAAGAGTATTGCTTTCATAGACTTGTTAACGCAATGTTAAAAGTGGGACTTCTATTTCTGTTTGCAAATCTTGGGCATATAGGAATTTGAGCCGCACAAATCCTGGGCAAGTAGGAATTTGAGCTGGGCAAGTGAAAAAAAAATTTACTTGCCCAGTGGGCAAGTGGATTTTTTTTTGATTTGTCAGGCCCTGCCATCCATTATCAGAACTTGGCTTTCCCACATATGACCCAAGGGAGGCTCAAACTGCAGCGGTGAGAAACCTAATGGATTAAGAGTCGGTTCTCTTATCCACTAGGCTACGGGGGCCCGCAGAGGGGGTGGGAGGGTGCATTCCAGCTGTCAGATTCAACATTATCTCAGTAGACCTTGATCTTATTCAATCCAAGTACTTTTTCTGGCCAAAGAATGTACACAATACTGGTTAACCGCTTAGAGGACTAAGCCTGCCCAGTAAACATGTGGTTAGGTAAACTGACCACGCTCGACATGACCCCATTGGGTTGACTGGGCCATAAACCTCAACACAAACAAACCAAGTACTTTTAACTAACACACAGATTTACTTTTTTTTAAACAATCATCACTTAACATGACTTTCCACAATAATGTTTCAGGCCATACTTATGTTATGTTGATACTCTAGCATAAACTTCAGACCTTCCATACCCTACATCATTGACTCATTCACTGAATGATACTCCAAATATTTAGCATTTTGTGACAAATTTTGATTTTTATGCTTAAAATTGTAAGTGAAAACTGATTTTCTTCAAAATCAGCTGTAATGTTAGTCATTTCTTATTAATTTTAATGTGACATAAATTTAAGAAAGCTTTGTTTTCATATTATTCTAAGAAGGTGAACGGAATTATGAGAATATGCCATAGGTCTGGGTTTACTCTGTCGCTGACCAATATTCCCGTATACTCTCCATGTGACAGACCACTATACTCAAGGTTACTGACTGATACGCCAGCAGGGATCAATTTTAGCACTTGCTAACTTGCTAAATGCTGGTTAATTTGATCAAAAAGCAAGCTGCAATTTCCATCACTTGCTAACTCTATCAAGTTGGAAAATTTTCCTTTAATTGGCTGAACCTGAGGCATTGTTGCAGAAGTTTTGCAATTTCTTTTCCAAAGGCAATAACAATATTTTTCTTACTTTTCCCGTAAAGCAGGTTTTGACATTACATGCAAATTGTCTAAACCTGTTTTCTGGGAAAATAAGAAAAATATTTTAAAATGTCTGCTGTAATTTTATCCAGAGTGCTAAGGTTTAAAGCCACATTTAACAGTATTTACAAGTGTGAAAAAGCAAGTTGGGACAAATAAATATCATCTGATTTCTGTTTCTGTTTCATTACAGTATTTACCCATAGTATTCAGACACCTCAACTCCTTACCATACTTAACTAAAATTTGAACAAGTACAACTTACTACCCAATGTTGTATGGCTGTAACGATATAGTCAGCTCACGATACGATATGTATCGCGATACTTGCCTAACGATTCGATACATATCACGATACTACTTTCATGCATAAGTCCAGGAGGTCGCGGGTTCAACCCCGGCCGAGGTCGGCAACATTCTTTCGTGGAGATTGATCATGAAATATTTTCTACGGTCATTCTCTCCCTTCCGCTGATTCGAGAAGGGTAGTTGTCAGTTTCTGGCAAAAGAATGTGCACAATACTGGTTAACCGCTTAGAGGACTAAGCTTGCCCAGTAAATGTGTGATTAGGTAAACTTACCACGCTCGACATGACCCCATTGGGTTGACTGGGCTGTAAAACATCAACACAAACAAAATTCATGCATGTCAGAGGTTGAAGATTTGATACTCTTGGTAAACAGGTTCAAACCATCTCAGAGGTTCATTATTGTGTAAAAATGCCTGTGTAAGATGACCCATTTTGTCATATAAGTGATCAGTGTATTTCGGTAACAGTTTAGATCTTTGTAATTTGTTATAAAAATGGTCTTGAAATATGTTAAAGCTACTATTTTCTTTGGAAATTGTACTTTTGGGCGTATCGTCAGGTATTGCGATACTAGCCCCACGATACAATACTCGTATCGTGAGAAAAAGTATCATGATACTATACAATTTTAATGAATAGTTACTCCTCTACAATGTTGTATCTAATAATACCTGAATGAGTGGCAAACAGTGTATACCCTGATGAGACACCACATTTTCATCTGGGTCTACACTGTTTGCTCAGGCCTGTCAGGGCAAGGTAAAGTGCAGTAAAGTATAACATATGGTAAGAGTCATGCTGAGACGACAGGTAAAATTATGACCAAATCTTCAGTGATTACTAATCGATTATCGATCACAATGGCAGGACTGATTATCATGTTAATCATCTTTTCAACTCTGATTAGCCAGCCCTATGCACAGCACATAAATTATAACAAAATATGTGCAAAGCATTCCAGAATATGTGCACAGCACATACTAGAATATATTGCTCAACACATACCAAAGTATGTGCATAGAACATAACTTATGCAAATAGTACCATATGTGAAAGGTCAGTATAGACCTGCCGGCATTAGCATTGCAGTACAGTTGATCGTTATCTGGACCTTGCTTATCTCAAAAAACTGCTTATCTCAAAGTGAAAATCTTGTCCCTGGCTAAACATGAAAATCTTACAACAGGTTAAAAAATATTGTTGAAAAGAGGAGAAATTGGTCCACAATATCCACAATATTTTCAATATATCTCTAAACTAAAAAATCCAGTTACATATAAATTTGCTAAATGTGGTTGTTGGAATTATGTTTTCCTCACTTCTGCAAATCTGATATGTCGAGCTATGGATATCTCAAACTATTTCAAATCAAAGAGTCCCTTTGAATTCGAGATAACGAGAGTCAACCGTACATATAATTAACAACACAGTTTAAGTATCTTAATATGTTAAGCAAAATTTAGCTTCAAGCCACCATGTTTATTATGTTAAAAGGATTTAACTGACATAAGGTGACATTTAATTTATGTGTGGTGATATTTTTCAGGAATTCTATTCGGCCTACAGCGAGCCACTGAAGACTTTCAAGACACTGGAACTGAAAGGGGATATGCCAGAAAAGACCATCACATAGATCATTGATGACATGCTCAGTTTTGTTCAGGAATGGTAAGCAGAAATATCTTATATGTAAATCCCTTTTCACTTTATGATTTTATAAAATGAACCGTGCATCACTTTTTAGACCCCGCCATACGATAATGGCAGGGTTTTATGGTTTCACGTTGGACGTCAGTGTGTCTGCATCCGTCTGTCACACGTCCGTCCGTCCATCCATATTTAGTGTCCAGATGATTTCTTGAGTAAACATCAGTGGATTTTCACAAAACTTGGTATGTGTATTGATATTGTAGAGCTCTGGTTTGGAATTGCTAATGCGCAAATTTCATCAAACTTCAACAGAGTTATCTGCCCGAGACACGCCCATATTTTCGTTTCCTGACAATAACATGTAAATGTCAGGGGATTTAACAAACTTGGTTCATGTATTGATATTAAGGAGCCCTGGTTTGGGATTGCTAATGGGCAAATTTTGTCAGTGTTTGACAGTTATCTGCCCGCAGCATGATTATGGTGGGGTATTATAGTTTAACATTATGCATATAATAGTGAAAAACGTGAAGCTTTGCTGTTTTATCCCTATAGGTGAATGGATACATCCAAAAGACATCACCCTGCCATTGAAGTGTTTCCTCCCCTTTCAATGGGGGATTACTCTTAAAGGAAAGAAATTGCTTTAACCCACTGGAGCAATTTTTTTTTTCCTTTAACAATACACCCCTTCTTTGAAAGGTCTCACCCTATATGAACAACAGACTAATAAAAACATATCCTTTTTAATTGCAGGTTTTCCATCTTCAAAGTGGAGCCCCAGAGGTGTTTTTTCTGCTTTCCAGTACCAGCTGTTAGTCAGTTATAAAACCAGCCTCTCTAGATATGGGAATTGGATTTGTGCACTCTGCACCAACATCTAAAAGACATTTTACATGCAGACCAGAATGAGTTAATCCAACAGCAGTATAATTATTACTATATTGATAAAATGAACAGAATTACAAATAATGAGCAGAACTGACTTTGTGCATGTTAATGAACTTGGCTACTACTGGACCGGACCTGATGAGTTCAATCGAAATACAGGGTGCCCACTGGTCAGGGAAATCTTACTTTTTCTTCCAAGGTCAGGGAAAAGTCAGGGAATTTTGCGAAATGATAAGGGAAATTTTAAATACTAAGAAAGTCAGGGCAATTCCTAATTTTGGCCCAGACTTGTTAGGCTGTGGCAGGTATTTTATCCATTTTGAGTAACTGAAAGTCTTGTATTTTTTTTCGCTCACTGGGCATTGCTACAAATTAATGCTCATTCTAGAAAATGAATGCCCAAAATTTTTACAATATTTTATTTTTTTTACTGAACAATTAGGGCGGTATATTTTTATGTGTTAAAATAGAATGAATCATTTATTTTCTGCAAGATGAGAAAAAGCCCATTACATTTTCAGCATTTTGGTCAGGGAAAAATAGAATTGGGTGAGGGAAAAGTCAGTGAAATGTCGGGGAATTTTAATTCTGACTGAGGGTGGCCACTCTGAAAGAACTCAATAAGCCATTGGCTTAACTCTGATGCAGGGTTTCAACATATTAATGGACCTACTTCAAAGATAGTGTAGATAAACTACCATTGTAAAAACTATATTCACTGAAGTGAGACTGCTAACTTATGACATTCTTTTGTCAAATGAAAGAACTGTTTATATGAAATCTTTTCATTGCAGAAAGTGTCATTGTTACATGTAATAACTAGGTCTTGAAATTTGCACTTGTCAGCTCATATTTATGAGTAGATGTTCTTTAAGGGCAAGTGAAAAAAAATCAAACGGCTTGCCCAACAGGACAGGTATGTTTTTTTCGCAGTAAGGGTAAATAGTGAAAAATTTGGCTGACCTAGCATAATTACAAAGTTCTAAAAGTCACTCCAAAATGTCACAAAAAGATGTCAAAATCTGCTGATAAGTTAAAATTTCAATTCTGGAAGGTGTCTGTTAGAGTTTACTATTCTGCAGCAAAACAGCAACAGTAAACCCCACTTCAATACGTGAACTAAATTCCATGACTTTATGGACAGGTTTGTTTTTAGTACCAAATATAAGACTAAGGATGAGTACAGCTTAAGGGCAAGTAACAATTTGAGGCCACTTGCCCTACAGGAGGAGTAAGTTCAAGAAAAAAAATTGAGCCCTGAATAATATAACACGAGATAGTCCAGTGATGAAACTTTGTAGAACTGCAGATTTTTTTGATTTTTTTTTAGTTGTTGTTTTTTAGCTCACCTGGACTGAAGGCTCATGGGGAGCTTATAGGGTGGTAGTCCATTCTTCATCCATCAGTCATCCGTCAGTACCTTTAAACAGTTATATCTGCAGTCTGCAGGCCGATCTAAATCATTTCTCATCTATAGCATGCCTTTGGTGGAGCTTCACTTTTCATGGTAACCCAATGAAAACCTTGGATGCTATAGCAACCAAAAAGTCCCATACACATATTGTGGTGAAAATGTTGTCCAAGCAGCGTGCACCAGCGACTTTGTTTTATGATCAGATCTATATCAAACTTGCTATTAATGAAGCTGGACATAAATCTTGCACAAGTTTTCAACCAGATCAGACTACTTGCATGAGTTACCTGCTCTTTCAGACTCCCAGAGATGTAATATGGCAAAAATATAGTCTGGCTGATAGAGACTTCATTAAACTACATGTATCACAAAAACTATTGAAGCTAGAGCTTTGAAACTTGATGAATAGACTGGTAGTGATGAGTAGACGATCTGATTAACTTTTGAAATGAATTTAAAAAATTACTTCATGAGTTATGGTCCTTTGTAATTTTGGACATTTTTACCTTGTCAGCAGAATATTTAAAAAATTGTTGGAGCTAGAGCATTGAAACTTATTAAATTGATTGATAATGATGAGTAGATAACCTGATTCTTTTGAATAAATTCTAAAAATATTTCATGAGTAATGGCCCTTTGTAACTTTGGGCATTTTTTCCTTGCCAGCAAAATATATCTCAAACTTTTTCCCTTGCCAGCAAAAGATCTCAAAAACTATTGAAGCTAGCGCCCCATAACATGATGAATAGATTCATAGTGATTAGAAGTTGACCTCATTAACTTTTAAAAACGTTTAAGGAATTATGACCCTGTGAAGATTGGGCCATCTTTACCTTGTATTATCTTTAGAGGCAAGCATATGGGGTGGGGGTAGGGGCGCATAGTGTCTTTTTTTTAAACACAATTTCTAGTTATCAAATTGTTCATCAGATGGGCAGGTAATGAGGACGGTCATAAAACCTTGGATGAGTTTGAGTTTGTCTAGTGGATTTGCACCAAGATTGTTCAATTTATAAGCCTGGGGGTTGTTTAGAACCGTCATGTGTCTTTTTAAAATAAAATTTATAGAAAAATCTTGAACAGTCTAGTTTTGTGAAACTTCAAAATTACATGTAAGTATGTAAATCTGTTAAGCTCAGGTGAACACTACAGACCATTATTGTTCTCTCTTTTTTTTTTTTTTTTTTTTTTTTTTTTTTGTTTCATAGAATGACAGTGGATGGAAGCACTGTTCTGTTGATAATTCTTGTAAGAATCACCATTGAATAGTTTCATTTCTTTATTTGTATCAGGTTTCATCACTGAGTTATTACTGTGTGTTAAAAGGCACTAACTGCAATGAAAAGACTTCTATAAACGGTTCTTTCATATGGCAAAAGAATTATACATGTGTCATGTCTTATTATCTTATACTTGGCACCATCAGTAGTCTAGTCCTATAATCTTTTATGGAATAAAAAAAAAAAGAAAAAATAAATATTTGTTCACTTTCTCTTGCTAAAATAATCTGTAGAAAAGAGAAGCATTTTATGATAATAATTCTGGAGTTTATCCAATTCTTAACTGTTGAAATTCTTATTTACAAAGAATTAGTTTATTCCCTTATAGATTACTTCTGTTATAAATGAGATACAGTAACCTTGTATGTGAATCCAGGAACTGTCAGTAACTGCTTCCCTCATCTACAGATGAGTTTTATTTCAATGCAGCATAATGCTATCACTTAATTAAGAACTGTCTGTATTCGCAGAATGACAGATTGGTTTGCACATATTGCCATAATTTGTGACTAGATTAAAATTCATTTGGACAAGTGTTTTATATAGGTCATTTAATTGTTTTTTATGGTGGCTCGTTTGGGTTAAAACCAATTTAATACAGATATCTATATTTAAAATGCAGATATCTGCATTTAAATAAAGGTATCTGCATTTAAATGCAGCTACCTACATTAAATGCACATATCTGTTTTTTTGGTTCTTTAATGGACATGTCTGAATTTGAATCCTAGATATCTGCATTTTAATTACAGATGTCTGCGTTTCAAATGCAGATTATTTCTATTTAAGTAAGATATAAGTACATTTTAGAAACTCGGGTAACTGTTTTTGAAATACAAATATCTTTATTTGAAATACAACTATCTCTAATTGAAATATGGATATCTATGATTATTATTCAAATAAAATATATCTGCCGTTCAAATAGAGATGCCTGTATTTCTAATACAGATATCTGTATTTCAAATACAGAAATCTTTATTTATAGAAACTACAGATAATTGTAATTTTAAATGCAAAGTTCTCTTAAGAACCTGATTATTTTCAACTTTTATTTTCAACATAATTAATAGTCCCTTGCAGCCTACTAGGCTTTCCTTAAACTCGGACAACAGCAGGTAGCTCAGTGGTGAGTCCAATAGCCTCAAGTGCTGGAGGTACGTTCAATCTCGGCCGTTTGGCGAGAGAAAAAAAAAATAATAAATGGAATCCGAACACGCTTTCCTTTGTGATTTGCAGGGATGACATAATAACTGTGCACTTGCTGGGGCCCTCTCTGGCTTCTGCATGGAAAATCAAGTACCCATGTGCAGGTTAAAGAACCATACATTCGGTTATCTAAATAATTACTTGTGGACCTTCATTCTGCAACCCAGAATGTATCATGTATACCTGCCCTTTATGTGATAGAACTGTCCAAAAACTGGTTCTCTTAAATACATGTACTGAAAAATCGCATGATTATAGAAGCATGCGGAAAATGAAAAGTTATCCAGGGTAAGATAAAAATTGAGATTTCTCACGCTTTTGATGTGCACTGGTTGTATAGGAATCAAGAGGTACACCATCGTTAAGGTTAACATCACTGAAGTTAATGCTGTCATTAAGCATCACAGAAATGTTATCAAAATATGGAAGATGTCAACAATCAAAGGGATTTGACTTCAGATATGATACAAAGTATGCAAGAAAAAGAATATTTCGTGCGTGACAGGTAGATCGAAATATCCGTCCCTCGAGATCATAGTCTTGCATCACTCGGCAAGCCTGAATTTTTCTGTCTACCCCTCACACCCATGATAGATTCTTAAAATATATTTTACACATTCTCTTTCTCTCTTTTTTTGTGCTCCTCTTAAAGGAGCGATGGATTTGACTAAAGACATAATGGTTTAAAATTTTGAGCATCTTTAATTAGTGTTTTTTTTGTGGTCTGCAGAGGCGGGAAATGTGCTTCCCAACATATTGTAACCAGTGGAACAGTGCATGTGAAAATACGCGTAAGAGTAAATAAGGATATCTTTTTCAACCATAAATAATGATATCTGTAATGAAATGCAGATATCTGTACTTGAAATGCAGATATATGTATTTAATTTAGAAATAAAGATATCTGCATTTCAAATACAGGTATCTGCATTTGCATCAGGAAAACATGCCTATATAATTTTGACCCACTTAAACCCCAGTTTCATATAGTAAAACTGGGGTATACCAGGGTATACATTATTTTTGCTTAAAACCATAGATTGTGCGTATTCGCGAGGCGGTTCTAACGAGTGCCAACAATCTATGTTTTGAGCAGAAATATGAAAAATATCAAAGATTTTTATCTGAAGATTTTAAGTTTTTGGAGATAGAATTTTCTATATATTTGAATAGGCGTGTTTTCGTAATGGCATTGGCGATGTCTGTATTTTAAATGCAGATATCTGAATTTCAGCTACACAAGATGTATCTCTCATTGAAATGAAGATATCTGTATTTTTAAATGCAGATGTCTCTAATACAAATGCAGATTTCTATGTTATGATTGAAAATAGAGATATCTGTATTTCTCAAGTACAGATATCTGCATTTCAGTAAGAGGTATCTCAATTCAATTACATATAGCTGCATTTTAATTAGAGATATTTGTAATAACAATGAAATAAAGATATCTGTATTTATTAGCAGGTATATCTGTATTTGAAATGCAGGTATCTAAATTAAATGGACAAAACCACAAACGGGTTGCCATAGATTTTTCCATGCTTTGGCTCAGTTTAGTATTGGGGAATGTTGTGAGAAATTATTCTGGAACTGGAAGTAGTCATCCCCTAAACTTATACTGAGGTCACTCAGTGGGAACTTATTCATTGTACTTGGATGAAAATGCCTTTTCCCGCCTTTTAATACAGTCTTAAATCACTAAAAAAATGCATGCTTCTGTATTATTGAATTTAAAAAAAAACTGTTGAGGAATACTTGTAAATAAGATGCACCCGCATCCACCCTCACCACCACCCCGCAAATTGTTGAAACTTAAAAGTCCATTTTTATTTATTTATTACTTTATTTTTGGAAAATCACAAATTGGTTGGTTGCTCATTAGGTGGCACCTATTTCATATTATAAATATTTTCATTTCATCTATTGTAAAAATTCCTTCGATATTTAAATTTATGTTAGCTAATATATCGTTTATGAAAAATAAGAACATAAGACTTGAACTTGGATCACCCTGTTTCACTCCGATGTTCGAGGTGAAAAAAAAAAGAAGACTTTTCACATTTATATCTCACACATGATTTTACTACGCTATGCATAGCTTGAAGAGCTCTAACCATTTTTGAACTTACATTTTGCGCTAGTAACTTTTGCCATAGGTCGATCTTATCGAAGCACTTTTCAAAATCAATAAAGTTTTTTTCTTTGAGTTAAGTGTTTTAGAAATTATTGCATGTAGTAGAAATATACAGTCTGTTGCAGCTTTGTTTTTCTGAAATCCGTATTGATTATGTATTATTTTCTCATTTTCTGCCGACCATTTGGTTAGTCTATTTAGTAACTTTTGAGAATATATTTTTGCTATGACATTTATCAGTGTAATACCATGATAGTTTTGTGTGTTATCGGTATTCCTACTTTTAAACACGGGTGTAATTATACCCTCACCCCAAGCTTTTGGATATTCCCCTTCAGAGTATATACGATTGAATAATAATAACAAAAATGTGCTTATTTTGTCAAAGGAATATTTGAATATTTCTGCAGTTAGATTATCTAATCCACTACTTTTATTATTATTTTAGGAAAACACAGCCAAATTTATCTCGATATATGATGTATCCCCATCTAAATATTCGTTCTGTATTGTATCGTTATTTTCTAAGCCTCTGTCCACATTTGTACTGTGTCTCGCGTTTCCTAATTTTCTATGGCCAATGGGCAGTGCGTAATTTATAAGAGAAGAGACCAAGGTCCACCTCTCTTAGCTGGCTTGCTGGCTCGATGTGGACTCCTCCACTGCTTAATTGTGTACTGTATTACTAACGGGGCTATCAGCTCCCCAGTATAGGTGTGCGACATGTAGTGTGCTGGTTCCTATCATCTGATTGATTGCTGACTGAGAGTTTATTAGGACTACAATCTAATTCTCTTAGAGAATCTGGTATGATAATAGCTTTCCCCTCTGCAGTACTTCATTAAGTGTTTACAGAAATGATAATTACACAAGCCATTTGCACAGTCAAAGAACAAAAATCAACAGAAGACATTTTATTTCTTTTTTTTTTCTGATTTATTCCAGAAAACAGTTTTTTTTTTTTTTTTTTTTTTTTTTTTTTGTTTTTTTTTTTTTACATTTCATGCAAACTGTCTCCTAATGAGACAACTTGCATGAAATGTCAAACCCTTTCTGAAAAAAATATAATTGTTATTTAAATATTTATTATTATCAAATGGTTGTCTGTTGGATTTGCTCTGAGCGTTGTAAAGGTTAAACCTGAAACCATTTCTTAATCTGATATTAATTTGGAGCAAGGGCTATACAAACCCATTAATGCCAATCACTGCTGAAGCCAGCTAGGTAATGATGTGGCACTTTCCCTTGTAAGTCGTTTCTAGGGTCATAGCCCCGTTAGTAGAGTTATAAGCCTCTGATGTGGTTAATTTAAGATCTCTTTCCGATCTTCAATGAAATAACAGTGATATGTTGGATGTACTATTTAGAATCGCCTCGATTCTAATGAGTACACACGACATACGCTGTCGAGATACAATAAGAAAATCTTCTTGAGAATTTCCTAGGGACTCAGCAAGTTCGAATCAGCAACGGTAAACGAGCATATTATATGTCCAGAAAGTACTATTCTTTTCCCAGCAGTGAATTTTGGTTGACATGGGTCAATGTAATAGAAAAAAAAGTGGCTAGCCGTCCGGAACCGGACTTCTAGCCAGGCCACACTGGATAGGCTAGTCGTCCGGAATTAGATAAATATGTGCATACGGGAGTGTATCTATGATACAATGCTACTGTTATCATTTATTTCTTTGCCTGTAATGGTGATGTAATATATTGTTTCACACGCATTTGTGACTGTACGGCCATTAGTGAGTTTGGTATAACTTAATTCACCTACCATTGTACGAGCTATGCATGTATATTATTATTCTTAATTTCTCACTCAAGCGTTGGGTAAGATGCGACTTTCCTCTGTTAAACGGAAAATGGTTTGTATGTCTCACCTGGTAATCCAGTAATGGGTAGCCGGTGGTTATGTACTCCAAATCTTAACGCGAACTTACGGCCATGACTTGCGACACATCCAAATGTCAACAAACGGGTAGTTCTCCTGATTTATTGATTTTTAGTCAATTTCATAGACATAGTTTGAAAAATCGGACAATGCTATTCCCAACAACTTTCATTTCTCGGTCGGAAAAGATAGGTGTGGGCTTGATTGAATTACATCAAAATGATAATGAAAAGTGCCATTATACCAGCCTCTGAATCTAGGCGTCCGGTTCCGAATGGCCAGCCTCCGAGGCTGGATGTCCGGTTCCGGACGGATAGCCATTGCCTAGAAAATAAATGTAAGTGAAATGCATGTGGGCCAGCGTCAAAGCAAGTGCATCCGCGCAGTCTTATCAGGGTTTTTGCAATAGAAAAAATAAAAAACACACACACACACACACACACACACAAGGCCGATAAGTTCCCTTTTTTTTGTTTGACGTTTAGGTCCATTGAGTTCATTTTTTTATTTGTTGGGCCTGGGTGATTATAAAAGCCGGGAGTAAAGGTCGAAAGTCGGGACCAAAAGTCGGGAGTAAATTTGGACAATCAAATAATCACACTAAACTTGCACCTATCGGGATGAAATTTGGACCATAAGTAGAATATACATTCTTCTTTAAAACGCATATACGACTTTATATTATTATTAAATATTTTTCACGTTATAGTATTAAATATACGACTACGTCGCTCATTTTGGGGTCGGAACCAACTTTTGCGGTATTGACGATGTCAAGCATTTGGCAAATTATAGTCAGTCTGGGGATTCCACACGAATTATTTTATACATTATCAATTAAAAACATGTCACAGATCAGAAAAATGTAAAAACAAAGTTATTTCATCGCACCGTCTAGTAATTAATTGACCCGGGAGTAGGTCGGGACTAAATTTCGGCTTTTGCGGTATTGAAGATGTCAAGCATTTTGCAAATTATGGTCAGCTGCGCGGTCTCCCTAATCACCGACAAGAACCGAGAAGAGGTGACAAGAGCCGACAAGAACTGACAAGAGCCGACAAGAAGATCTAAGACCCATTTTCAGGCTTTTTTAATATAAATTATGATTCAATGCACCTTTTTGCACATATATGAATCCCCCATTCCAACCTTTTCCCTATAGATGCTGATGCAGCTATATAAAAGATCATGTGATAGAACGCGTATAGGTAAACTTGCAGTCGACGTTTGCCTTAGATATTATTAAAATATAATATCAAGCGTTTTGATACTTTATAGTTTTATGTCAGAAAAAAAGAAAAATAAATTTGTTACAGAGTGCGAGGATGTTCTAAGAAACACATTTTTATGATATATGATATCCTAGGATCCTGTTTTGATCATTTCAGGTTAGGTACATGTCATCAGATTTTCTTGTCGGTAAATAGTAAAAATCAACCATTAGACTTCTGTACTGGTTGTCTCTGTGGGTTACGTTATCTCTGCGAATTTTTAAATCATGATAAAATACAATAGGAAACGAAAATCAAGTTTGTTTAGAAAAAAAAAATGTTAATGGGATGAGCCAGAACCAAGTATGTAGCGAGCAAGACCAATATACTTTCTTGTCGGTAAATCAACCAATGTGTGTTCTACCGACAAGAACAAAATATAGTTATGTATTCGGGAATGGACTCACTATTTTCTCGATTTGGTTGCTGAAAGACTAATTTTGAAAAAAACAAAACAAAAAACAAAAAAAAAAAAAAAAAAAAACATGTTTATTTGTAGGCCAATTCAACTGACTTTGGCTTAGATTTCATTGTAGTTAAATTTAACGTGCTTCAATACATATAGGAAAAGAAAAAATAAGGTAATCCCCATAAAAAGCCTACTATATTAAAACTAAAACGACATTAATAAAAACATTTTCAGATTACCTATGGCACTTTCCTCAAAAAGCCTAGTGTGAACTAAAACGACATTAATAGGAGAGAGAGAGAGAGAGAGAGAGAGAGAGAGAGAGAGAGAGAGAGAGAGAGAGAGAACAAAAAATCATGCGCATTGCTAAAAGACCTAATTAATGTCATGATATGGCTTTTCGTGCCAAAGCTATGTTGGCTTGCTCAATGCTCAATGATAGGAAGATTCAATTAGTGTTATGTTTAGCTTTTCGTGCCAAAGCTATGCTGGCTTATATGTATTTTTGTCTTAGGCTTTTTCAATTTGACAAACGAAGTGCAAGCTAACCTGTGATTAATCGACCGACAAAAGTTCAAAACTGAGTGACAGTAATTATCTTTACGTCACGCTTGTTTTGTGAATGAATGACTAAATGAACGAACTAAAGAAAGAACGAATAAGCGAACGAATGAACGAACGAACAAACAAATGAATGAATGAATGAACGACTGAATGAAACGAGGTTCGGACGGAAAGAACGAACGGACATACGTGTAAATATATTGAAATCATATGGAAAGAATAATGAGTTTTCCAAATAAAATCCGCATTATCTGTTTTCATTTGTGTAGATAGATATGATCGATATTGTCGAGACGTTAATTTTGCCGTATTACTGTAGAACTAATGTAAAACGCAACTCGTATGAGAAGTTCTGCGTGTGTGCGTTGCAGTTGTTTCCTTTCTAACATTTTTTTTTTTTTTTGGCACAGGCGGACTGACAAGTTTGGATACGTCAGTCTCTTTCGCGGATAAAGCTTTGGAAATAGAAATAGAACGAAAATACGGTGAAAAATGTGGCACATATCTTACTGAAAAACTGCTTCCGACAGTAAAATCTCATGTTTTTGATATGACGAAAAACGATTCGAGAATACCATTGAACTGGAAAAACAATCATTGTGAGGCTATGAATCATATTTTGAAATTAAATTTGAAGTGGAAACCGGCAAAAATGCCAGATTTGATAAAAATGCTTCAAAAGGAAATCGTTTTTCAGGAGAAATTAACACGAGGTGCTCTCTCTTGCTCTCTCTTGCGATGGAAATTTTGAACTTTCGGACGAGGCAAAATCTTTGAGAGTACCTAGAATGGTTTGGGATCAAAAGAAAGAACATGAAAAACAACTGCTCTTGAGAAAATTTCTATCCTATGGATAAAAAAAACATGTCACTAAAACAATTATATCTACTGACGGTAAACTTGAAATTCCGGCTACTATACTACAATAACTCTTAAAGAAAAAGAAATCATAAGAAATAATGCATAATGCATATGGTAGACCTCTGGCGTGGCCTTGAAAAGCCCGTAAGTAACCTAATGCTTGTGTGGATTATTCTTATGGGTGTATATGTCTCAGTGAGTACCTATGGCGCGGCCCTGAAAAGCCCGTAAGTTAATTCCTTATGAGACATTACCATTGATAAATTCTTTATAAATAAAATTAAAATAAAAACCTATAGTGGGGACATCTGTCTGTGCAAGTTGGTAAGTAACTGCACAGTCAACCACCTGATGAGACTCATGGAGGAGACGAAATAGGTGTTTCTTTTAAGCATCAAACATTTAGATCACTTTCAAACAATAAAGCTATCAAAATGAACGAAGAAATGATTTACGAATTCAGCATCAATCAATAGTTTTTTTTCTGGTCAATTTTTTAAAAGATAGGTTCATTATTTATAAAATGCATTGAAACAGCATCAAAACTTCTTGGCGGCCCAAAAATTTTGCACCATTAGCCTATTAAATTTCATGTCGGTAAATGCTTTGTAAAGGTCATTTTACTTGCACGAACCCATTAAAACTTTTCAAACGGGCTTCATGTACGTGAAAATCTGAGATAATCATTCAAAAATAAGGTTACAAGCACAAAATCTCATATAATATGATATAAAACTTCTTGTCGGCCCATGCCGATGCTATTTCACCACGCATCTATCGGGTAAAATCTCTTGTCGGTAAATCTTCTGTTGCTTTTTCCATAAAACACATAAAATATATTGATCAAAAGCAATTTCTAAGATATGAAAAACATCAAAAAACATATCCTTTTAAATAATAAACTTGAATGAATCACAAGAAAACTTCTTGTCACCAATAAAACATTTCTTGTCGGTTCTTGTCGGCTCTTGTCACCTCTTCTCGGCTCTTGTCGGCAATTAGGGAGACCCTCAGCTGCGGGTTGCCACGAGAATTATTTTGTGCAATTTCATTTTAAAAAAACATGTCACAAATCAGAAAAAAAGAAGAGTCTATATTCTACTTATGTTCCAAATTTCATCCCGATAGGTGCAAGTTTAGTGTTATTATTCGATTGTCCAAATTTACTCCCAACTTTTGGTCGCGACTTTCGACCTTTACTCTCGGATTTTATAATCACCCGTTGGGCCTTTTCTCTGCATTTCGGTTCGTTATAACAGGAAACAATATGGTTGTCGACGTTCTAGTAGAAGATGAGTTTTTGTTAGTGAAAAAGGCTTTTTCTACGAGTTCATATATGTTTATTTACTAAATTCAAAAAATGACTTTCAAACTTCTTTTGAGCTGAAAGTCAGTCAAAGCACATAGACAATGCAGAAAACAATACCTCACCCTTTTCAGGACCCCTACTTTGCATTCGACATCAGATAATTTGCCTTGGATATAGACGAGTTTCAGTTGCGTTTTAGACACAAGATGTAATAAAAGCAACAAAGATCAAAGCATGCAAGAGAATATATCACAGTTAAAGTACATAGCTGAACAATATGAAAATAGGCTTAGCCTAAATGCGAGCACAGCACAGACGTATCTGTAGTCTCTTCAAAAGTCCTTCACAGCATCAATAAAGAATGAATATCAGTATATAAAAATATATATGTAAATCAATAATAAGTAATAAAAATAATCAGCAAAGTATGTTCGTGACACTTATTGACACTCGTTTCTTGTCACTTATTAGTGAGACCCAGATTTTGTGAAAAGTGGTATAATCAAGTCCGTCCCAGTCAGTACTGCCAACTTCCGGTGACCACTTCCGAGAAGAAAAAGGAAGCTGTTAGCTTTTTCGGAGAGCTAGCAGGTTGTTTTGCTTGAAAAATTGCATGTACACTTATACCGCGGCATCTAATCAGGGTCTGCACTGTTTGCCACTTGTCTAGCAATTTTACACACACATACATGCCATTAGCTGCTGACAGAAATCTGTGAGATTTTGTAAATTTTTAGGGGAGATTTGATGAAATTCTGTGAGATTTTTATGAAAATCACTTTCAAGCTTACATAAGTAAGTTAAAAGCTATTATTTTAATGAATTAAGCTTGGGATAGCCATGCTAATTTCTGTTTTATTTCTAGTTCTTCAAAAAATAGCTTATTAAATGGTATGAAAATTCTGTGAGATTCGAAAATCTTATGGGAAACGGGGTCCAGAAGGGCCAAAATTCTGTGAGATTTTGTCTCACAGTGTGAGGTATGGCATGTATGCACACATTCATAGGTAGTAAAATTGACCAGATGAAGAGAAGTATAAGGACAAGATTATGGGGTGTGACTTTTTAGGGTTAATACTGTATCCTAAATTTATCCAAAAATTCCCATCAAATTCTGTTTAAGTTCAAGCTGATTTGAATCTAACTGCATAAAGTAATTTTGTAGGAATGATGCTATGTCTTGGCTCTGTTTTCATTTTGCAACTTGGTTTAAATGGAGATAAGATATACAGGTATATAATTTCAGGGGTCAAGCTGGCTCAGAAATTTAGGGAGAAGTAACTTCTCCCTCCAGACAAAACAGGGAGAAGTTTTATAGGATGAGGGAGGTCAAGACTTGGTTAACCTATCACCTTACTGAAAGCATGACACTAAAGGACTCTCGGCTCGCTTTACCGCATTGTCTTGGGAATTAACAAAAAAGGAAACAATTTTTACTGTAGATCTGTTAATTCTTACTTCTAAACCAATTAAATGATCCACAGAAACACACAGTGCTTGCACTAACTGTCAAAATCAGGAAGCCCCAGGACTTCCTAGCTCCAATATCTGGAAGTCCTGGTGATCAAATTTTTTCACTCACTTTCATAAATTCAACCTCAATATTCTTAAACTCTCATTTATGGAGTAAAACCACCATTCTTAAGCTAAAAAACACATAAATTCATTCTAAATTTTTGTTATAAATGACTAAATATCTTTAAAAGTTGGTAGTCCCAGACTTCCTGGCATTGATTTTTGGAAGCCCCAGGGCAATTTTTGGGAGTCTCTGACTCCCAGACTTCCCTTAATGCAAGCACTGAACACAGCCGTGAGTAGGGCAAATGCATCATATCTGCACCCATATCTTTTGGAAATTGATCTTCTCGTCAAAACATCAAGATCTGATAAGCTATAAACATAATGATAAAAAGAAATTTGATAGCTAAAATGTCTGTCAACTTTTAAACTTAGTTTTTAGCATTTTTAATGCTGATTCTGACCAATTTTCAGCGCGTAAATGGTTCATTTATGAAAAAAACAGACACCCACGAAAACTAATGACATTGATGAAAACGATCTTTTGGTCACTTAGTAGGCAAACAGTACATGTGTAGATGCAAATTAATGCTGAATTACTACAGTAAATGTTCTAAAATGCCCTGGAATAACAAGAAGTACAGACCTTGATCTGATGCATCCTATATCAGTCTGATGCAGTCGTATCATTGACTGTACTGTTTGCTCTCATTTCTTATTCGTGAAACTGTTAACACAGTACAAATTATTCGGACATTTACTGTCGCATGTTCCAAAAACACATAGTT
The DNA here is from genome assembly GCA_964016985.1 of Anodontia alba. Classification (NCBI taxonomy): domain Eukaryota; kingdom Metazoa; phylum Mollusca; class Bivalvia; order Lucinida; family Lucinidae; genus Anodontia; species Anodontia alba. Next base: position 33,938,665 of record OZ024831.1, on the reverse strand, counting down.
TATCGCACATTTGAATTGTAATTTTTATAGAAAAAAAAAAAAAAAAAAAAAACTCAGTAAATAAAACATAACACAGGTCCTAGAATATTCTTTATACAGTTGGTATGGGTACTCGTCAGTGCACAATGTAGTTAAACCAACAGCATAGTTTTTTTTATAGATAATCTTTTATTATCATCAAAGAATATGATATAGTAATCCTCTGCATATAGAATGAATATCATTTCTGCACTACAAGTGTATTTAATCCTCTGAGATGCACATTATCAACACAGTGTATCATTCTCATTTCTCTCATTAACTGAAACCTTCAATAAGAATTATGCAAAACCCCGAGTATTGTGATAGAATATAATGACAATCCTTTTCCATGGAATATTCTATATCCAATTAGCAATAAGTATTCAAAACACATGTATGAGTTTGCTGATAATTTAAGAATTTCTCATACATGTACTTCTCCATAAAAATATGTACATGTAGTATGGGTACTCATGAATGTACATAGCACATATTTCAATGGAAAACTAGAATGTTTTTTTTAAATTATCACCAAGTAGCCAGATTTCAATATTCCCCAGCACATTGAATAACTTATATCACTGCACTATTTATATCACTGAGAAGCACATACATGTGCAGATACTTATATTCACAGTGAACTATATTTACTTTCTCCTCTTTCTCATTTCAGAGAATTTCTTAACTGATGACTTAGGATCAAAATCTTCCACAGATGGTCCCTCTTCTTTTACATGCATTAACTTTGACACAGTTTCATGTTTTAAAGTAGCTCGTCCCTTTGTCTTAATTTTGTTGTGAACACTACATCCCCTTTCACAAGTTACAGAAGTGACTGGTGATATCAGCAAAATAATTGCTAACACAGCAAAGTCTGGAAATATGTCTTTATACTGCAGCAAAATTGAAGTACATGTACAAGCATCAGTTAGTGAACAGTTCAGAGACTTGAGCACAACTTTCATTTGATAGTAATCGGCTGCAGTCCTGTCACCATTTATCAAACCATTTTCACTCCCATATATCTTGATAAGTTCCTGCAGTTCAGTTTCTGAATGTTCTTCCAGTGCACCAATGTTCTTGGGAACCAGTGATGGATTTAGCACAGAATTCATGAGTTGAAGATTCTTCATAGACTGAGAGTCAAATCTATTTTCTAAATTCTTGTCAAGCTGCTGCAAATACAAACTGGAACAATTCTGAAACTGAATTCTTAGGTTCTGCTTGTCAGTAACTTTTACACCCCTGAAGGACGATTTATTTTGTTCCAACTCCTCATATACTTTTGACGGTTCAGGTCCATTCTTGTTCTTAAGCTGGGTAAGCTTCATAACAGTAGCTTCCACCATCACATTCACTGTCGCAATATCTGTAGGTCCTTTTGAAACACTTGTGACAGTTTTGTCATGACAGAAAGCACATCCCGCAAGAAACCAGTCACTAATACAAAGGTAACACATTTGATCTTAGTAAAAAGTCCCTTTGCTTCTGAACTCCCTTTCGCAGCATCATGTTCAAGGGTTGAATACAGGGCTGGATAACACTCTGCTATAGCCCTTACTGCACCATCTAAGCTAAGCCATCTAAATCTTGCAGGTTCTTTCAGAGTCACATAAACAATGTTTTCATCTTCCATCATGGCTCTGAGTTCATTGTATCTTACTGCAGAATTTGAAAAGTATCTGTACACAAGTTTCAGTGTATGCTCTCAGAAACGCGGGATTATACGTACTGGGACGCAAACTTTTCCCGGGGACGCATGAATTTCACCATGCGGGAGTCCCCCCGTACACATGTTGTTTTTTTGTCGGCACGCGTCAAAAATCCAGGAGCTGAGAGACAAATAAACACCCACAGATCAAAAGCACTTTGATTCTACCACACCACGCTTATTGAGCTGCAGGTGGCATGATCCGATGTCATACTGTGTTGACCGAATCCGGTAACTCGGACCATGTGTAGTCTGTAGTGAAGCGAAGTGTGAACGGTAATAAGGTCTTAAGTGGACAGTGATGTAATTCTAAGGCTGGCTGATCGGAGGTGAAAAGATAATCAATTATCAGTCCTGCCATTGTGATCGATAATCAATTAATAATCACTGAAGATTTGGTCATAATTTTATCTGTCTGAGCATGACTCTTACCATTTGTTATACTTTATTGTATGTATTTGGTCAGACAGGCCTCAGCAAACAGTGTAGACCCTGATGAGATGCCACAAATACAGCGTCTCATCAGAGTCTACACTGTTTGCCATTCATCCAGCTATTCTTAGACACAACAGTGGGTAGCAGGGGCCATTCTAGGGGGCGATTTGGGAGAAAAAGTCTCCCTATGCCGGCTGACTTGTCCCTATCTTGAGCTGAGGGAGAAGTGAAAATGTATAGAATGTATAGGGAAATCCAAAATTTTGACCAAAACTTCTCCCTGAAATCCTGAAATTGTCACAAAACTTCTCCCTCTCTGAAACCTCTAGGATGACCCCTGGGGTAGTAAACTGTACTTGTTCAAATTTTAGAATAAGTATGGTAAAGAGTTGAGGTGTCTGAATACTAAGGGTAAATACGGTAAAGTAACAAACACAGAAATCAAATGATCAATTATTAGCAAATCAGTTATGATAATCATTTTTGTGGAATTTATCGATCTATTAATCGATCATCCGATTAATTGTGCCAGCCTTATGTAATTCAGACTCTTGGAAATAGTTTATGGCCAATTCTCATATTTCCATTCTTTCTCATATCTCTATTTGACAAAATTTGATAAGAACTGGTTTTGAACAAAATAATTTTACTTACAATTTTTTTTACGAGTTTTTTTTTCACAAAATGCTTAATTTTTATGTAGAACCCCAAAATAATCACAAACTAATGACATTAATGTCAATAACCGGCACAGTGGCTCAGTTGGTAGAGCGTCCGCTTTGTGACCAAGAGGTTGCAAGTTTGATCCCCGATCAAGTCATATCAAAGACTCTAAAATTGATATTAGCTGCTCTTTCACTTGGCGCTCAGCATTAAGAAAGTAGAGCTAGGAATCAGAACTGGTCAGCTCTGTGTCAGTATAATGTGACTGGGTGGAATATCATATCAAGTGTCAGGGGTGTGATATTTCTGTGAGGCAGCACTCTAAAAGTGAGCATTGAGCTCCATTCCACATCCAGACACCATCAGGATATGACCAAAAGTTTGTTGAAAGCGATGTAAAGCCCAGATAAAAAACGAAAACAAACAATAATGTCATTAAAAATTACAAGTATTGATCATTGCAATGTATATACAGTGACAGTCCAAATATGTTGTCCTACAAGTTAAATATATCTGCACTAGATATTTTGGGCTCCTGATAAATCAAATTAAGCGAACAGACTTATGGGTACATGCCTAAAATTTTATGACATGTATGGTAAGGAGTTAAGGTGTTCAGGTATTTAGGGTACCGTAATAACCCTAAATATTGAGACAGACAGGCTTCAGCAAACAGTGTTGACCCAGATAAGATGCCGCAGAACACAGCATCTGATCATGGTCTATACTGTTTGCCACTAATTCAGCACTACCTTAGACACAAACGGATAGTAAAAAAGACTTTTTCAAACTTTAGGGCAAGTATGGTAAGGAGTAAAGGTGTCCCAATACTAAGGGTAAATATTGAGATGGTAAATATTGTAGTCAACTCTCGTTATCTTGAATTCCAAGGGACTCTCTGAGATACTTTGAGATATCCGTACTTCAACATATCAGATTTGCAGAATTGAGGAAAAAACTACATGTAATTCAATTAACCACACTTAACAAATATATATGAAATTGGACTCATGAAGATAGAGATATATAATTAAAATATTGTGGAAAAGAGGAGAAATTGCTCCTTAGGAGCAATTTCTCCTCTTTTCCACAATATTTTTTCTACATGTTAGATTTCCACGTTTAGACAGGGACCAGGTTTTCACTTCGAGATAAGTGGTTATTTGAGATAAGGAGTTCAAGATAGCGAGAGTCAGCTGTATTTCCTTTATCTGGAACTAAGTATGATAAATGTCCTTAAATTCCATACACTAAAGTTTCTGACAAAATTGCATATGCAAACAGGACAGACCCAGATCAGACGGCTTCTAAAAGAGCAGGAGCAGTCTGATCAGGATATAGATTGTTTGTCATTCCACTAAGTATTTTAAGAAACAAATGAATAAAAATTGAAATTTACAGCTGTAAAGTATATGAAATACAGTGTTTGAATTTAGGACATTTACTGTATTTTTGAGTAACAGTATGAATATTTTTAAAACAAAACATTTTTTTTTTCCTTTCAGATTTACTCTTGGATAAAAGTATAATAAAGAGGCTTTGATGTCTAATCTTGTTGAAAAATCAAATGATGAGCAATAATAGAGTGTATAAATTCGAACTGAGAAATAGTTACTACAATGCAGTTTGTCCAATCTCTGACCATCTGTCTGGTTCTTATATTTCTTGTAGAGAATGTCTCTGCAGACTTGTATAAGTATCAAAATTTGGATGAAATAAAGGGACAGGCTGGTACAAAAAGATGGAGACGTGATGAAAAATATGCTGGAGGAATCAATAATCTGAGAGGAAAGCCAGGGCAGGGTTACCACATAGAAGTAGAAGTAGGCACACCAAAACAAACAGTTAGTATAGGCACTGACTATCTGTATCTACTATACATTTTATTTCTAAAACTTGTACATGTTTAAGGCAACATTAACCCTTGTCCAGCTGAGCCCGGATTTACCCTTCCTTTGCAAACAGTGTAGATCCAGATCAGTTGGCTTCTGAAGAAGCCAGCTGATCTGGATCTGCACTATTTGCCATTAAGTATGTGAATTTATAGCAACAATGCGGATCAAGTAATCTGATTGGCTGAAAATTAGAAGTGGGCATGGCTTCTTAATTTATTCAGCAGGACAAGGGTTAATACATAAAAGAAGTGTGTGTGTGTTTTCTTTATTTATTTTCTGAATCTAGTGCTTACCTTTAGTAGTCCATTTACTACGCGTTTCAATATTCATTAGACTTTCAGTCGAGTGCAGAGAATCAAACTGCGGCATTCTGATGTCATCACAGATGTCATTGCACCGAAAAACTGTTAGAAACAAGCATCAAAAGGTTTTAAATTGCGGTCTTATCGATTGTGCAATTCTAATTATTGGTATGCATCCACGCAGCCTGGTCAGAGTCTTTGCTGATCTCATACAGTTTCCAGGCTATCCAAAGAGGGATAAATAAGAACCCTTGCCATACTAGGTGGATGCACAGTCTGATCTGAGTTGTTGCCAATTACACAGATCTTATGGTATGTTTTGTCATGCGCTGGCTTATTTTAGAGTCTTTTAAAAGGAGTTAAGGGTCCAAATACTTAGTGTAAGTATGGTAACACTGTTCATTATTGATATTTTTGTTCTCAGTATGTGTCATAACATCAAAAAATGTTCCTTCATACGTGCACCCAGCAAAGATTCAGATCAGTCTGCACAATGGCCATAAAAAGATGTTGTCGATGCTCATTAGAAATGCCTCTGTTTTCAAGGAGAATTAACTCTTAAAGCGCCAGTCACAGCTGCAGCAGAGGACAATTTTTCTTATAATTATTATTATTTTTTATTTTTCAGAGAAAACAAGTCTTGACATTTCATGTGAATCGTCTGCTTGGCAGACGATTCACATGAACTATCAAGACTTATTTTCTCTGAAAAATAAAAAAAAAAATTAGAATGTTATCTGCTTCAAATTATGCTTGAAAAAAAATGCTGATTTGAAAACCTTGGATTTTAGTCTCACTACTATTACTGTTGCTATTCCATTACAAAACTATACCATTCCTTTAACTCCAACAATAGCATTATAAAGGAACTGCCCTGTATCAAAGCTCCAGATAAGATGCTTTTTTCAGCCAAAAAGTACTGATGATTTTCAGATTTCTTCATGAAAACACAATATGTTGTTGGTATTCATTAGAAGCCCCTCAATGAGGTGCTTCTAATGAGTACCAACAACACATGTTCTCCCAGGTGCTTCTAATGAGTTCCCACAGTATATGTTTTATTGGAGAAATAAGAAAAAAAAATATTATATGACTATCCCCCTCTTATCTGGAGCTAGGCTTTATATCAAGAATAGAACTTAGATTTATTACAGTCGACTCTCGTTATCTCGAACTCCAAGGGACTCTCTGAAATACTTCGAGATATCCGTAGTTCGAAATATCAGGTTTGCAGAATTGAGGAAAAAATAATTTGATTAACCACATTTAACAAACTGATAGGTAATTGGACTTTTGAAGTTAGAGATATATTGAAAATATTGTGGAAAAGAGGAGAAATTGCTCCTTAGGAGCAATTTCTCCTCTTTTCCACAATATTTTTTTACCTGTTGTTAGATTTTCATGTTTAGGCAGGGACCAGATGTTCACTTCGAGATAAGCGGTTATTCGAGATAAGCGAGTTCGAGATAACGAGAGTCAACTGTATTTATTTTCAGTTACATGTGTTGGTAGATACAGGTAGCAGCAATTTTGCTGTGGCTTGTGCTAATGATCCAGATATTACAACCTACTTCAATAGAACACTGTGAGTATCAGATATTTTTTTTTTTTTTTTTTTTTTTTTTTTATGTATTGGGATTCTGCAGTTACTGGGAAGTTGGGAACATCCTCATTTATTATACCTCCCCCCCCTCCTCCCCCGATACAAAAGTCTGCCAAAGGGGTATATACATGTAGTTTTTGTTGGTTCCGTCCATCTGTCTTTCTGTGCATGATTCCATCCATTAACCCTTTCTATAATCAAGTTTTACTTTGAAGTTTTTTGATTACTTATAACTCTGCAGACACTAATCAAAAACATTTCATATTTGGTATGAGGGTACCTGGGAGGGTTCTCTTCCATTCTACATCTATGAACCCCAGGGTCATGCCCCAGGGCGGAGGCTTGAGGTAAAAATCTATGGCATGCAGTAAAGTAGTATATTGCAGTTTGTTTATACAAACAACTTCTTAATAAAGAAGGATGGGCATCAGACATGTTTATCACATCAACATTCAATGTAATAAGGTCAAGGTTATTGTGGCCTTATTTTCATGCTCCAGTGATTTTGCCTTATATTTTGAAGACTGTTTCATGGATAAAGTGATACTTGGGATATTGGTTCTGTGTGACACCACAATTGACATCTTAACAAATGTAGGTCTCCTAGACCTATATTTCATGGTCCAGTGATTTTGCCTTAAATCCTGAATGTTATTTGATGTATGAGCACCATTATTAGGGATTATGAATCTTATGATCTGATAGTTGACCTTAAAGTAAATGTAGGTCACTGTGACCTATATTTCATGGCCCAATGATTTTGTGTTACATCTTGACAATTTGATGTTTGACTATCATACCAGTAGCTAGTTTGGGATTATGTGACCTATATTTTATAGTCCTATGAGTTTGTCTTATATCTCACACTGTTTGATGCCTAAGAGTCATATTTACATATAATGATGCAGTGTGACCCCAACTTTGACCTCAAGGTAAATATAAATCAGCATGACCTATATTTCATGGTCTAGTGATTTTGCTTAATATATTCTAGATTATTCAATGGTTTAACATTAAAGCTGGTATAATGGATCAGTGTGACCATCAGATTGACCTGTCAAGTTTATGTAGGTCAATGACCTACAGTGCTCCAGCTAGGATTTGAGGGCAGAAGGGTGCGGGAGGCAGAGGGGCACTGAACACAGCCGTGAGTAGGGCAAATGCATCATATCTGCACCCATATCTTTTGGAAATTGATCTTCTCAGTCAAAACATCAAGATCTGATAAGCTATAAACATAATGATAAAAAGAAATTTGTTAGCTAAAATGTCTGTCAACTTTTAAACTTAGTTTTTAGCATTTTTAACAAGAAGTACAGACTTTTTGCACGGTCATACAAGAATGAGGGCATCATGTGTCATTTGATGTGTTTAGTATCAAGACATGTTACAAAATATAAGTCCACAATAAATACCTCAAAAATAGAGTACATATAAAACTGACCTTTAAACACTGATATCTTTTTTAACTTTGGTCCCATTTTTATGAAATTTTCACCAAAATGTAGGGTTTTATGTCTGGAGTTGAAATAAGAGTTGGCAGCTTAGGAAGGGCAGAGGGACGGCAATAGAGGGCAAGAGGGGAGGCCCGCCCCTCCATATAGGGCTAGCTTGAGCACTGACCTATATTTTATGGTCCAGTGATTTACATGTACCTTCATGTCTTGACTATTTACTCCAGAAAAAGTGCACCTGGGATGATAAATCAGTGTCACTCAGACCTTGTAAACTATATGTTGGTCAGTGACCTTTATTTCATGGTCCATTGATTTTGCCTTATATCATTGTCATTGACTTTAAAATATTTTATAATTAAAAAATGATGCTGGCTGGGGATATTTGTGTCCCTTTGGGCACTTGCTGTAGTTTGGGAAGTATTGAATTTCAGATGTTATTTTGTTTTGTCCTATCTGTCCACCCCAAAGGGGTCCATGCATTTTTTTTTTAGCTCACCTGAGCTCTGCTCAGGATGAGCTATTGTGATCACTTTTCGTCCGTCATCCGTGCATCCGTCTGTCCGTCCGTCTGTCCGTTAACATTTTCAAACGACTTCTACTCTGAAGTTGCTGAGCCAATTTTGCTCAAATTTCATATGGAGCCTCCTTAGGGTGGGGGAATGAAAAATTGCTAAAATGGTCGCGGTCCTTTGACCAAGATGGTTGCCACGCCCATATATGGTAAAAACCTTTAAAAATCTTCTTCTCCAGAATGCCTTGGGGCTGAACCTTAGCAGGAATCATCGGGGACAGGAGGTCTACCAAAATGGCTAAAAGAATTGTCGTATGTTGACGTTTGACCTTTTTACGGCAAGGTCAAGTTTGCTTCCTTATGCATTTGTATGAGAAAAACCTTTAAAAATCTTCTTCTCCAAAACCGAGCATGCCTTATGGCTGAATCTTTGCATATATCATCAGGAACAGGAGGGCTACCAAAATTTTTAAAATAATGGTCGTACATTGAAATTTGACCTTTTTACGGTAAGGTCAATTTTGCTTCCTGATGCATTTGTATGGGAAGAATGTTCAGAATTTCAAACAACGTCTCCTCTGGAGCCTCTGGTCCAATTTTGCTCAAATTTCATATGGAGCCTCCTTACATAGGGGGAACAAAAGATTGCTAAAATGGTCACGGTTCGTTGACCAAGATAGCCGCCATGCCCATATATGGTAAAAACCTTCTTCTCTAGAACCGAGGATGCTTTCGGGCTGAATTTTTGCATAAATCATCGCAGACAGGGGATCTACCAAATTTGCTAAAATATTGGTCATACATTGACATTTGTCCTTTTTACGGCAAGGTCAAGTTTGCTTCCTTATGCATTTGTATGGGAAAAAACATTTAAAAATCTTATCCTCCAAAACCGAGGATGGCTTGTGGCTGAATCTTTGCATATACAGTCAAACCTGTCTTAAGCAGCCACCCATGGGAAGCTTAAAATGTGGCTGCTGAAGGCAGGTGGCTGCTTAATACAGTTCAAATATACAAGTCTGTGGATTTTGGGGCAACTTTCCTCTGGCTGCTTAACACAGGTTGGCTGCTTAATAGAGGTGACCACTAACACAGGTTCGACTGTATCATCTTGAACGGGCGGTCTACCAAAGTTGCTAAAATAATTGTCATACATTGACATTTAACCTTTTTACCTCAAGGTCAAGTTTGCTACTGTATGCATTTGTATGGGCCCCATACATTTGTATGGAAAAAATGTTGATAATTTCAAATGGCTTTTCCTTTGAAGCCTCTGGGCCAGTGTTACTCAAATTTCATGCGGAGCCTCCGTGGGCAGGAGAATAAAAGATTGCTAAAATGGGTATGGTCCATTGATCAAAATTTCTGCAATGTCCATACATGGTAAAAACCTTTAAAAATCTTCTTCTCCATAACCAAATAAGCCCTGGGTCCTAATCTTTGCACAAATTATGGGGGACAAGAGCTCTACTAAAATTGCTAAAATGATGGTTCTATGTTAACATTTGACCTTTTTACCTCCAAGGTCAAATTTGCTTCCCCATTTGTATGGGCCATATACATTTATAATGAAAGTATTAAAGTGACTTGTAGATCAACAAAAGTTAAAATTGTTCTGATTGGAAATCTAAGATGGCCATCATCTGGTTTATATTTATAATATTTCCCTGCGACTGTGCTGTTTACATGTATAAAATCATGATTCTTCAGAAACCACTTAGCCAATTTCCACCAAATTTCACATTGATCCTTCTGTTGAAATGTGATTGATAGTTTATTCAAATGATCATGCTCCATTGACTGTCAGGCCCATATATTCTTCTTCAAAACTAAGAACTGCTCAAATGATGATATTTTCATTAGTTGCAATGATAGGATTGGAAAAAATGTTGCATAACATCTGCATGTCTGCAGTGGCTATGTCACTCAGGTGAGCGAACCGCAGCCCGTGGGCCTCTTGTTTTTTCCTTTTTTTTTTTTTTGTGATTTGGAAGGGCCATAAATGTAAAAAACTGGTTCTGTGTGACACCACAATTGACATCTTAACAAATGTAGGTCACCTTGACCTATATTTCATGGTCCATTGATTTTGCCTTAAATCTTGAATGTTACTAAACTATTATGAATAACTAAACATAATAGTAACCTCAGCTATTCTTTTACATTTAGGGACCTTCCAAATGACCAAAAAAAAACATTAAAAAAAACCCAAAACAAAACAATAACCCCTATGGTCCACCGAGTCTGACCGTGGCCTTGGCATTTTGTGAAGGAGCGCTGGTTATGCAGTTGGTTTAGTTGTAGTTGTCTTGGATTTGAATCCTATACATGTACAAGACGGAATTCTTGTCATGGTTGCTTGATATTCTATTGCTCAAAATAATGTTGTTGACCTGTAATAACCCATCGTATGAAGTACCATTGATGAGGTGTTGACTATAAATTGTGCAAAGCGTAATCCTTTGGAAGCAAAAAAAAGTAATGATAAAATGTAAAATAGCCATACCGGATGTACATGTAATGTGCTTAACTCTCTCACATTTCTGTACTCAGCCACTTCTGCAGTAAACATCAAAACATGAAATTCCTTTAGAAACATGGGGCACTCTCCATTCGGAATGGCATAATATTTACTGTCTGTTTGCAAGGAAATACATTCATAACTTCACATATTTTATACCTGAGTATTTCAGGGGACTTGTTAAGGAGTATTTGTAATGATTCTGGGATGTTTTTTTTTTTCTTATTTCTTCATAAAAAACATGTTATTGGTACTCATTAGAATCACCTCAGCAAATTGCTTCTAATTAGTACCCACAGCATAAATTTTTATGGAGAACTGGAGAAAAATTATCCCAGAAAACATCAAATACTCCTCCTTAACATGTCCTCTTGTTGTATCCATTCATTTTAAGTTGCCATTAGCATGTAAAGACTCATAAAAGTAATAGATTACAGAGCTCTCGGAAACGCAAGATTACACTTACTGGGATGCAAACTTTTTCCCAGAGACGCATAAATTTCACCATGTGGGAGTCCCCCGTACGCGTGTTTTTTTTTTGTTGGCACGCGTCAGAAATCCAGGAGCCGAGAGACAAATAATCACCCACAGATCAAAAGCGCTTTCATTCTACCGCACCACGCTTACTGAGCCACAGGAGGCGTGATCCGATGTCATACTGTGTTGACCAATCGGGTAACTCGGACTGTGTAGTGTGTAGTGAAGCGAAGTGTAAACGGTGATAGACAGGATTACTAATGTGTAAACAATATGATTAAAGTAATAACGCAAGAATCGGATAATCGTTAATCAGATAATTCATGCTGTTTTGACAATTACAAACTCACATTTAATCGGTAGCATAATTAAAGTTGAAAAATTAGGTAAGTGATGTAAACAACATCAGAACTGCATGTCAAGTTACCGAATCGGACTTCGGCGGATTAGGAATGACAGAGAAAATAATTTTAACTGCTTTTGTTTGCGATTTGAGCAACATAAACATGGAAGCTAAAGTCTTCGTTTTTCTGTATTCTTTCTTACGTCTGTGTTTGTGTTCGAACGTGAAAATGCCAAAATACCCATACCAACTGTATAAAGAATATTCTAGTACCCGTGTTATGTTTTATTTACTGAGTTTTTTTTTTGTTTTTTTTTCTATGAAAATTACAATTCAAGTGTGCTATAAACTATGTGCTTTTGGAGCATACAACAGTAAATGTCCTAATAATTTGTACAGTGTTAACAGTTTCTGGAATAAGACATGAGAGCAAACAGTACAGTCAATGATCTGACTGCATCAGACTGATATAGGATACATCAGATCAAGGTCTGTACTTCTTGTTATTCCAGGACATTTTAGAACATTTACTGTAGTAATTCAGCATTAATTTGCATCTACACATGTATTGTTTTTGAAAGAAATAAAGATGACTGAGTTATATTGTCTCAATTTAATTAAAATCAGTCCATCAAAGAATTATTAAATATACTACCACTCTGAGTGAAATGCGTGAATTTGTTGGACTCCCACTTTTCGGGATGGGACTCCCACTTTTTCCAGTGGGACTCCTACTTTTTGCAAGATGGGAGTCCTGAACTCCTTTTTTTGAAATCCTAGTGAGAGTTCTGGATTATTACATTGAATTTCTGGTTTCAGTTTTATTTAAAGTTTACATATATATGCAAATATTTATTATATAACCTCCAGTGCTTGTGATTTCAGCTCATCTACATACAGAGATCTGGGGCAAGAAGTTCATGTACCCTACACAGAGGGAAGTTGGGATGGTGTATTGGGGAATGATGTCGTCAGCATTCCATCACTTCCGAATGTGACAGTCAATGCCAACATTGCGTGTATTACAGAGTCGGACCAGTTCTATATCAATGGTTCAAACTGGCAGGGAATCTTAGGACTGGGATATGCTAACATTGCTAGGGTAAGGCAGGTTCTTGTTGTATACATAGTGATTTACCTTTGTTGGATTTTTAAGAGGCAGGTGTGTGTGGGGGGGTGGAGGGTACCAGTTCTGTCAGAAAAATTACCCTAATTACTGTATTCACTTTAAGTATTTAGACAGATATGCCCGAATGCTTCTAATTAGTACCCACAATATATGTTTTCATGGAGAAAAAAGAAAAAATATCTATGCTTTTGGATTGAAAAAAGCATCATCAAGAACTATGCCTACTTTATGTAAAATTTGACTACCCATATGATTACATGGTGCTGTTTCTAAAAGTGGTCACTGACCGACATACAGTGTAGATACTTTTCAAACTGTGTCATTAGGAGAGGTTTGATCAGGGTCTGCAGTTGTTAATCAAGAATGTCTAGCTGAATATTTAGGGTCAATATGGAAAGCTAATGTTCATGACCAACTCATGACTGCACAGCACTTAATTGCACAGTTCCTTCCATTATTATTATGTTTATACAAAATTGTGTCTCAAAGTTCTAGATAAGGTGCTTTTTTTCATCAAAAAGTTTTGTTATTTTTAATTTTCTCCATGAAAACATGCTGGTTACTCATTAGAAGCATCCAATAAATATGCTTTTACGAAGAAACAAGAAAATTCAATTTCTCCTTGAAAACATATGACCTATATTTCATGGCCCAGTAATTTTTCCTTATCTCTTGAATGTTATTTGATGTATGATCATCATTATTTGGGATTATGAATCAGTATGATCCAACAGTTGACCTAAAAGTAAATATCGGTCACTGTTACCTATATTTCATGGTCCAGTGATTTATGTTACATCTTGAAGACAATTTGATGTATTACATGTACTATCATATTTTGGGATTATGTGACCTATATTTCATAACCCTGTGATTTTGTCTTATATCTCCCACAATTTGATACCTTATTGTCATATTTACATATAATGACACAATGTGACCCAAACTTTGACCTCAAAGTAAATATAAATCAGCATGACCTATATTTTCATGGTCTAGAGATTTTGCTTAAATATCTTTTAGATTATTTAATGGATTAACATCATAGTTGGTATAATGGATCAATGTGACCATCAGATTAACTTCTCAAGTATATGTAGGTTAGTGACCTATATTTTATAGTCCAGCAAATTTGCTTCATGTCTTGAAGACTATTTACTGCAGAAAAGTTGTACTTGGGATGATAGGTCAGTGTCACTCAGAGACTGACAATGTAAATATTTTATAATTAAGAAATGGTGCTGGCCAGGGATATTTGTGACTCTCTGGGCACTTGCTCTAGTTATATGATAATTTTTCTTATTTCTCCATAAAAACATATGAGTACTATAAGAAGCACCTTGGTGTAGCACTTCATATGAGTACCCTTGGGATTGTTGGGTGAGGCAAAGGTGTTGTGTATCTTATGTCACCGGGGCATGCAGCTGAGATTGGCTTACAGTTGGGCAAGACCTGCTTGCTATCCTTGCAGGAGGTAAGAGTAGAGGGGGAATGCTTTTATTTCTTCTCTTTCTTCACTTTCATTCATTTTCCTCTTTCTCCCCTGTCCCTCTCTTTCATCTCATCTACTATCTCTTCTATCTCTCCTCTCCCTTTCTCTGGGAAACGACACAAAATGGCCCACACCGGTTGACGTGTCGTTAAACCCCAACACAATCAATCAATCAATGAAATGAGTACCCACAACATGTGTTTTATCAATAGATTGAGAAAATTATCACAGAATTATCATCTAATACTCCACCTTCATAAGTCTTCTGGAATTATCTGTCTGTAAACGTTAATATATATTTCAGCCTGATAGCTCTGTAGTACCATTCATGAACTCTATGGTAGAAGAAGGCCACATTAATAATTATTTCACCATGGTATTATGTGGTAAAGGATTCAACCTGTCCTACCCAGATGCTGAAATGGGAGGAAGTCTGGTAAGTACAGTAGATGTCCTAAAATTTCAAACATTTTATAATATTCTTTTTTTTTTTTTTTTTTCCTAAAATTTGCTTTTTATATTTATATGCAGTTGTTTCGTAGAATACTTAGTACAAAAAGTAGCAAACAGTGTAGACCCAGATCAGACTGCTCCTGAAGGAGCAGTCTGATCTGGGTCTGCACTGTTTGCATATGTCATTTTGTGTCAGACACTTTGGTGAATGAAATTTGAACACTTGATTCCATACATGTACTTCTTTTGCCTAAATTCTGCTTTTTATGCAATTGTTTCACAAAGTACTTAAGACAATGGAAAACAGTGTAGACCCTGATCAAGAGTACTCTGATCTGGGTCTGCACAGTTTGCATATCCCATTTTGTCAGACACTTTAGAGCATAAAATTTTACGTATGATTTCCACATATGAGGGCAACCCAGATAAGTATCTTTCTTATTTTGTCTACATGAGAAAATATGGTTTGGGTTCTCTTAAGCATCACACTGAAGCATGCCCACAGCATATGTTTTTGTGAAGAAAGAACAAAAGTATCAATACCTTTTGGCTGAAGAAAAAAAATCTTTTCTGGAGCTGTGCATGATTTTGTCACGGCCATTGTTAACTGGAAAAAAAAACAACAACAAAACTCATATGACTAGTATTCCATAATTTGCAGAATCAATATGGACTAGTTTAATGATTATACATTATGCTTTGTTCATATGATAAAATAGATTCTTGTACAGATATGAATTTATATTGCATATCTTACAGGCTCCATGTTCATCAAAAATAGACTTTTTTTATCCAGAAAAGGTTTGATAAATTGATATATAGTACTGTATTAATAAGATCATAAAATGTGGCACCTGACAGCCTGTAAAATTTCAGTTAGTCTCTCATGTTTGAATTAGATCAAACAAGAAATGATTTGTTATTGTATTTCTGTTGGCAACCTAAATTCAAAGATAAGATAAAAAAAAAATCATTTCATTTCAAAAACTAATTGAAATTTCACAGGCTGTCAAGTGCCACATTTTATGATTGTATTAATACTATATATCAATTTATTAAAACTTTCTTGGATAATAAAATGTCTATTTTTGAAGACTATGGAGCTTTTAAGCTATTTTTAGTAATTTCTGCAGGAAATTTAATTTATAACTCCTTATGAGGAAGTATTTCTTCCTAGAACAAAGAAATACATGTATTTTTCTTCAGAACACTGTCTTGCTGTTCGATGAGTGTCCATGACATTACGTCGCAAAACTTAATTGACCTCATTTTACTTAATTGACGACATCAGAAAATGTCAAATGAGCATAAAATGGAATATGAGGAAAAACAATAAGTCAGTTTTATAATATGCAATATATAGTTTAATACTCCTTGAGTTTAAAATACAGGAAATATTTCCGTCGAGACATGCAAATCTTATAAACAAAGATTGTGCTAATGCACTTATTTGTTTATCAGATTTGCATATCTCTCGGGAAATATTTCCTGTGTTTTAAACTCAAGGTGCTTTAACTTTACATATTAATTTTACAGAAAAATATATAAATGAAATATTTGTATGTCTATGATTTCCCAAAATAGAAATAAAGATACCCAGGAAAGGTTACAGTCATGCAACACAATACTCGCAAACCACCAAAAGACAAGAAGCAGAGAAGGGTTTTGAGACATAAAAACAAAAGTCTAAATAATTTTAAGTAGACTTGGTACACTTTCAAAGAAGGCAAATTATTCTTTGATCCCTTCTGAAAATGGGTTAACTTTAAAAGGAGAGAATTTGCTCTCAAAGAGAGCAAATTCTCTCCTTTTAGAGTTAACCTCTTTTCAGAGGGCTTTGGTGTGAAGGAAACCAAACAGAAACTCACAAAAGTTGTCCCCCCACCCCGGGGTGTAAAATTCCACTCGCCCACTCACATATGAACAATACAAACTCAGGTGAGTAGAATTTGCACTGAACTTGCCCTGTTGGGCAAGTGCATTTTTAGCCAGCAATATGCACAAATTTGGACATGTATCATTGAAAACATGATGGACAATCTTTTTCTACCGCAACCAGATGTTTACATGCATGGTTTCCAGACTGGTTCTTTGCCTGTTTCGCTAAACAGCAGAACTCCCAGTATATCGTTCGACCATGATACCGCAAGGTAGTAATGCCGGATGTTATCACCAGTACTTGTCACCAGTTGTTGTTTACATTATCACCTCTGAGTCCAAAGATGGCTCAGCATGACATATTATCCCTTTATGGGAAAACAGGTGGTGGAGACGATTAAAAAACTGAATCTGTGACTTTCTCATCAAGCAGAGAAAAGAATGCAATAACAATGCGACTGTGACACACCAAAACAAAAAAAAAAAATGAAAGCTAGAAGTCCATACAACTTCTAGAACTCAGCTACATCATGAAAAAATTTGAATCATATTATGCAGGGTTCGCGTTACCGATCGCCATTGTCGCCATTTGCGCAGAAAAATAAAATTTGGCACATAAAATCATAAATTGGCGAAAACAAGTGGCGAAAAAAACATCGCCTGAATTACCTGCTACTGAGCCATATAATTGTCGCGAGTGTCTATCGCACCTTACTTGATTGTATAATTCGCCAATTAACAACTCAATCTGAATTTGATGAAAGCGATATAAGGTCATGTGCCGTGATGGGCAGTTTGACAGTAGCACCGCCCACTTTCCACGCCTTTCGTCCTCAATATTCATGACGCTCTGCCGAAACTACCAATCAGGAATTAATGTCAGAGTCGCATCGCCTACGTCACGGAAATTTACCCAGAATGTAATCACGTGGAATCCTTTGTCAAACACAAAGATGGAAAACAATTTGATTACACGAGAAATAATTATTGTCATTAATCGGTTCAGCTTATTGAAGCGGTAAGTACACTTTCACAGTGCCGACTTTAATTCAGCATGTTTTGGTACCGTCTTATGAGCCTTAATTTTATTTGGCGATCAACGAACGTCGTCCCGAAAAAAAAACAAAAAAAACACGAATAAATGCCTCGGAGGCGGACGCATTAGTCTCCGATGTTCTAGTTTCGAGTATCGAACGTGAAATGGGTCCCCAAATAAATTTGCCCATTTGAAGTAATATTATTTCTACGATGGTCCGGATCGCGCATTAGATCCCCACAGATTGTAGCGATTTATCATGAAACACATGTATTTGCTACAGTCATTCGCTCTTTCCACTACTTCAAGATTGGCAGTTACAAGTTTCTTACGGAAGGGTGATCAATGTACTGGCTAACCGCTTATTGTATAAGCATGACCCCTCTTTTTTATTGGCGCGATTCATAAAAAGAATGCTGTTCCCCATTCCATTTTGCATAGACCCGATTCGTAAAGCAATTGCAGTTAACTCCCTTTTAAGTCAGTTGCAGTTAGCTCCCTTAAAACAGTAAAATCTGCTGTGGAAGAAACTTACCCCGCATTTATCAGGGTACAAATGAATATTGTCACGTTATTCTCTCACAGTATAATACATTAATAATATTATATTTATTGGCTTTTACAACACTTTTCACAACTTTTGTTTCCATGTAAAGTGTTCTATTTTTTGTGACTTCATCATTCGATATGCAAAACAAAGACTTATTATTAATTCATGACATTGTAATTAATTTATTACAGCAGAAGTTTTAAAAATCAGTGTGAGAATTAATTTCCCCACACATTTCACACTATACTGATTCTTGAATCTACTGCTGCAATTAAAGGAATCAGTAAATGAACACCTTTTTTTCTGACAAGATAATTCTTTGGCGAAAAATGACCAAAATTTGGCTCAAAATCTGGCTCAAAGTTAAAGAAAATGGCACAAAAAAATTCAAATTGGCGAAAATGGTGGCGAAAGAAAAAAAAATCCTAGTGCGAACCCTGTTATGATATGGTGTGTCTGTTATCACCTTTCAATAATTTTACATATATGGAACTGGGAGTTCTGTTTAACAACACAGTGAAGTTCTATAGCTTCTTACATGTATATTGTTTCTAGTTAACTGCATGAGATAACAAACAATCATCCTTTTGGTAAGGGCAAGTGAAAAGCCCTGTAGGGTGAGTGAGCGAAAAAATCATTTTACACCCCTCCCCCCTGCCCCCCTTTAAATATTGCAGAAAATGTACCAAGTTTATCCAGTCACATTAATAAACAAGGAAATGTCATACATGGCATGCTGATTACTTACCATGTGGCTGTTCATATATATTGACTATTTTCAGCTGTTTGGAGGTATTGATCCCAGCCTTTACTCGGGTCCAATTTACTCAACGCCTATCAACAAAGAATGGTATTATGAAGTTATTATTGTAGATGTTGAAGTTGATCAAGTCAGTTTAAATATGGATTGTAAAGAGGTCGGTGCTTATTCATTTTTTTTTTTTTTCAGTTATTTATTTTCCAGCTGAATTAAACTTTTTAAGTAGACATTTTAAAGATTGATACCTGAGCTAGTTTTGATATTAATAATCTTTTTGTCACCTGAAAATTCTATTTAAGAATTGATTTTTGATTTTTTTTTTTTTTTTTTAGTTTCAACAAGCCATGAATGAAAAAACCAAAGGCTGCTATGCATGATGCGCATAGCACATTCATGCTCAGTAGCGTCTTTTTTATACCACACCACACGATAGTGGCAGGGTATTATGGTATCACATTGGCTATCTGTGTGTCCGTCCATCCGTCTATATGTCATACATACCCAGATGACATTTGGAGGTTAGCATTTCTGTAGAATTTCACATCATGAGGCTGGTGTCTGTTCATTCCATCATTGTGGGGTTAAATTTGCTTTGTGGTGTTAAAAACTTCTTGTTGTGGGGTTAGAAAGATCAAAGAAAGATCAAAGGGATAACCTCATAACGTACCTTTCTCATAAGAAGTCAGTACATCCGTCTGTCAGTACATTTCCCGAGAGATTTGCAAATCTGATAAACAAATAAGTGCATTAACAATGCCAACCCAGATCAATTCATATAATTAATTTTCTGTTTGAAATTTTCATGAACTCGCTTTCAGATATAGTAAAAGCATTGTATTTTTGTCTTTATAGGGGCAGTTCTGTGTGCATTTGATGTGTGTGCCATGACAGTCAGACAGTAAAACACATCCTAGGCATAACTGACAAAAGATTAAAATAAACGTTGGAGGATTAAGAACAAAACACCTTCAAGATATATATTATTTTTATATTAGATGCAAAAGAAAAGCCCTGTAAAGCCATGAAATTATTATTTTCTTAGTTTTATTCATTCTGTTGTGAGCGAGAATATCAGTGACTTGTCATACCTCTGGTGTTGTGTTTTACCCCCTAATACTGCAATAATAGGCGAGCACCAGATTCATTGGGAAATTAATGAAATTTTTTCACCAATTAGAAAGCAGAAAAACGCATAAATGTAAATAAAAATCATTTCCAGATGAAATCCAGCTGCCCCTTGCTGGCAGTAAACTGCTACGTAGGACTGGATGATAGCTACAGATAAGAGGGGGTATCCACATAATATTTTTCTTATTTCTCCACGAAAATATATGTTGTGGTACTCAGAAGTGCCTCTCCGAGGTGCTGTTACTCATTAGAAGCACCTCTCTGAGGCACTTCTAATGAGTACCTACAACATATGTTTTCATGGAGAAATAAGAAAGATATCAGCATTTTTCGGATGAAAAAAAAAGTGCCTTATCTGTTGCTATGCTCGATAATAAAATACTTTGGAAAAAAATTTTTGTCCAGATGGGTAGTTTGTTAGCTTGCCTACATAGTCAAGTTAGATCTGGGCTCACTTCTTCAAAGCGTTGTTAGCTTAATGGGCTCGTTAGTTGTTGTAGCTAAGGTATTTTCAAATATACATGTATTGATATTTTTGCTGCAAAAAAAATATCAATGTATTTGTCATATTTCAAGATAGAAATTTTAATGTCACATCAGCTAACAACTTTGTTAAGTTTTGAACAGCTAGGCCCAGTTGTTTGATTTGATATGAAGTTTTACAGCTCAATCAACTTTATTAAGGTCATTACAAGCCAGTCAAATCTGCTCACACTTTTCCTCGGCAGACTTAGTCCTCTAAGCGGAAAACCAGCACTTTTGCACATACTTTCGCCAGTAACTGATAACTACCTCCTTGCATCAGCAGAAAAGGGAAAATTACAGTAGAAATGATACACTTCAACCTCTTTATAATATGATTCGTTATAACACAGCTTTGCATATTACACAGTTCAAAGATGGATCCCAAAAATGCATAGATTATATTGAAAAATGACCATAAATGGTCATTTTTCAATATAATCTATACATTTTTGTATGGATATAACACGGTTGTTTAACTAACACGGTTTATGCTATGGACTCCAACAATAGTGTTATAAAGAGGTTGTGGTGTATCATGATCAATCTTAGTGACAGTTATGTGGCCAAGCTGGGATTTGAACTTGAGACCCCTGGATCTGAAGTCAGCCGTGCTACCTCAGCGGCTCAGTCCGATGTGCGTCCATCTGGTGATATTTTCTACAGTCACTCTCTCCCTTCCACTGCTTCAAGAAGAGTAGTTGTCAGTTTCTGGCAAAAGAATGTGAACAAGTACTGGTTTACTGCTTAGAAGACTAAGCCTGCCCAGGAAAAAAGGTGGTTAGATAAACTGACTGTGCTCAGTATGACTGGGACATAAAACCTCAACACAAACAAAAGCTACCGAGTGTGCTAATACTTACAGGTGCCAGCAGGTTCAGCACCATCTTGTGCAGAATTCTTGTTTGAAAATTGGTCACCTCATTAGTGGATGTTGGTAAACATTTATATTTGCTTTGCTTATGATTTAAAGTGTATTTTCATTACAGTATAACTTTGGCAAGACCATAGTGGACAGTGGAACAACTAATTTACGTCTTCCAAAGAAAGTATATAATTCTGTGATAGCCAAAATGAAAGCATATGTCCAGGTACTTTTGAATTATTTCTTTGAGAATTCTCTAAGCCATTGTTGACTAAATAGACTCCTCCACACTATAAATTGGAAGAGTCCAATTTCAGTTTTAGGGATGTCTGGCTATGAGATTTAGTTATTCCTGGAGAAAAATTGCTAAACTATTTACAAACAGTGGAGACCATGAATAGCATTCACTGTTTGCCAGTTACCCTTTTACGGGTCTCCAGAACTTAAGAATATTTGTTTTCTGTTTGATTTGTTGAAATGTATGAAATAGATCAAAGACAGGTGATATTTACCCCAGCATATTATCAAACCTCTTTCAAATTTTATCAGAAAAATGTGGTTTTCAATATTTAATCACCAATATTTTTATCAAAAATATATATTGATACATCTTAATTGATGTAATCAAGGCAAAATTCAAGTTGTTTGTACCTCTGTACCCTTCAAAACATCAAATGGTCTCAAATTACTATTCCAGAATTCACTCAGTATAGGAACAGATAAACACAGTGTCATCAGTCAAAGCATAGTATAATTTCCACCATTAACATTGTGTTTTTATATCTCTTTCTTGTAAAGTGGCTGAGTTGTAAGTGCTTCTGACTTTGGATCAAGAGGTCCCGGATTAGAATTCCATTGAATGCAGGCCCTAAGGTCATTTAACTTTTTTCATGCTCAACTCAGCTGAGCATGAAATTTGTCCTGGTAATAAATCTCAAATTACTAACCATTGCAAAATCTTTCTTGCTAAATTTAGCTGAGCATGAAATTTTCTCTGCTAATAAATATGAAAATGCCAACTATTGTTGGCATTTTCATATTTATTAGCAGAGAAAATTTCATGCTCAGCTGAGTTGAGCATGAAAAAAGTTTTATAACCTCAGGGCCAGAATTCAGCTTATGACTATACTGCAGTTCATTGCAGAGCCTTTCATTATCAACTTCCCATTGTCTTGATATTATCAACTTCCCATTGTCTTGATATTATCAACTTTCCATTGTCTTGATATTATCAACTTCCCATTGTCTTGATATTATCAACTTCGATTGTCTTGATATTATCAACTTCCCATTGTCTTGATATTATCAACTTCCCATTGTCTTGATATTATCAACTTCCCATTGTCTTGATATTATCAACTTCCCATTGTCTTGAAATTATGAACTTCCCATTGTCTTGAAATTATCAACTTCCCATTGTCTTGATATTATCAACTTCCCATTGTCTTGATATTATCAACTTCCCATTGTCTTGATATTATCAACTTCCCATTATCTTGATATTATCAACTTCCCATTGTCTTGATATGATACAAATAATGTTAAAAAGGGACATATAAAACAACAAATCATCACCCAAATCTCTTTCTTTCTTGTATAAAAATAATTTAAACTTACTCCTCTTTTGAATATCTGTATGATAGCAACATTGCTTACTGAGGTCACTTCAGGATTGAAAATAGCAGATAATGTGTACTGATTCAACTTTAATCAGCCTGTCAATTGTTTTGATTCAAATATCCATTTTGTTCCAGTGTAAAGGCTTGAGATGACTCCATGCTGGGCTGTGGAATTTCTATGCCTGATGTGAAATTTGTCCCATTTCCCTAAGGACAAGTAATGAATAATTTTAGTTTACTTGTCCAGGAACAAGGACTTCATATCTCTAGCTGGACTTCATAGCTCTAGCTATGAAGAGTATCCAGATTATGATATATATTTTTTCTTATTTCTTGAAGAAAACATATGTTGTGGGTACTCATTAGAAGTTCCTCACTGAGGCACTTCTAATGAGTCACCACAACATATATTTTCTTCGAGAAATAAGAAAAAATGCCAATTTTCGGGCAGATAAATTTTGATTGGACAAGTGGGTTTAGACCATTTACATGAAATTGTCTGTGAACAGGTAATAAAATTGGATATTTCCACAACCCTGACTGCATGTGTATGAAGTATTGTATAAGAGCTGCAATGTACTTAGGACATTTCGAGGGTTGAACGCAAGACTGTAGCAAGTCAGATGGTTGTTTTTCCCCAAACTTAATCTCCTCACCATAAAGGCATTATGAAGATTGCAACATTTCTTTCTGTAAACAATGGCACCTAAATTTGCATTGTTTACAAATGGGTCAAAATTGCCCTTAAACAAGGGTTTCAAAAATATGTTTGAGTTATGACAGTCTTGCGCTCAACCCTCGATTTGTGGCCAGGGAAGCTTAGGATCAGACTGGAATCTGACCAGTCTTTGCTAGGTGCTATTTAGATAGATTTCAGATTAGAAATTCAGGTAAGCTTTCTTGTCTGCCATGACTTGTTTTATCCCTAAAATCGCCACTCAAAAATGAAGAAGATGACATTCTAAAATTATTTTTCTGCAAAAATCAGGCATGGCATTTCATTTGAATTTTTTGCCAGACAGACAATTCATATGACGGGTCAGTAGTTATTTGCCCACCAAAATAAGGCCTGGCATACCATGGGAATTGTCTGTTCACATGGTAGACAGATGAAAATGTCAAACCTTATTTTCTCTGGAAAACAAAATGTATAATATTTTAGAATGTCATCTGCTGCAATTTTGAATGGCACTTTCAGAGTTAGTTACATTTCAATTTTATGTAATTATTAACTGAGTATCATTTATGTTATGTTATTTTTGTAGCCTTCCATATTTTTACCAATAACTGAAAGTTTCTGGACAGGAGATGATTTTTTGTGCTGGAGTGTGGACTCGGACATTCCTTACGACTCTTTTCCATCATTGTCACTGGTTTTACCTGTAAACAAATCTACGGCATTCAAACTAGTAGTTTCAGCACAGGTAAGAAGTTTGTCTTTGTAAATTAGTCAGAAATAATGACATATTTATTTATCCAGAATAACTGACAAAAAAATGTGAGTATTTTCTAATTATATGATGTGCAACACACGAAAATGGCCCTCATATACTTTGCCAACAACACAGGCCTTGATCAGCCTGCGCATAAGTGCAGGCTGATCTGGGCCTTTGTTGTCTGCTTACAGAATTAGAGGATACTGTAGTATATGTCAATGGACAGAAAATGCTCGGATAGACCGCCCAGGTGTGAACACTGATCTGGACCTATGTTGTCCAAAAAAATGCATAAGGGCCCTTTTTGTGCATCACACATCATATGCTTTGTTTTCAGTCCTTGTTATTTGTACATCCATTGCAGAAATTTTCTTAGGGTTGGCACTGCCATAATTGGCTTTTGGCTTTTTGGCAAGGTTCTTGTCTCGAAGCTAGTTGAGTCAGTCAGCCTTGGTTGTTCCTCATTTTTATACCCCGCCACACAATAGTGGCGGGGTATTATGGTTTCACGTTGGATGTCCGTGTGTCCGTATGTCAGTCGTTTGTCCGTCTGTTCGTTTTTAGTTTCCGGATGATAATTTGAGTAAACATTTATGAATTTTCAGCAAACTTGGTTTGTGCGTTGATATTGTGGAGATCTGGTTTGGGATTGCTAATGGGCAAGTGTCGTCAAATTTTGATGGAGTTATCTGCCTGTGATACGATAATGGCGGGGTATTATAGTTTAACTTTTTTATTTCCGGTCATTTCTCTCGGTCTTTCTCCCAAGTTGTAAACAATTCTTTGTGTGTCAGGTATCGTGATCCTCAAATCTACTATCACTAAACAGATCTAGTATTAAACCAAAAGACAGCAGTACCACTGGCGTAAGGTACATGTATTATTTGTCAGTCTGTTAATCTGGTCTGAAAAGAATAAGAAAAAAACTTTGCTCGCTCTTCCAAACTGTAGGAAAAAATAAAAAATAAAAAATCACTCACTCCTGTGAACAGTAGAGAAAAACTTTTGATCAAAAATATTTTTTCATCGCTCCTTCCATATTTTGAAAACAGAAATCTGAAGACCAGTGAATCAGTTTGGTGTGGCCTAACCTAAATGTAAGAACACTGTAGCCACTTAACCTACTTTAACCCTTGTCATGCTGAATAAATTAAGATGCTGTGCCCACTTTTAATTTCCAGCCAATCAGATTACTTGATCCAGGTTTTCGATAGAAATTCACATATTTAATGACAAACAGTGCAGATCCAGATCAGTTGGCTTCTTCAGAAGCCAACTGATCTGGATCTACACTGTTTGCTAAGACAGGGCATGTCGTGTTCAGCAAGAGAAGGGTTTTAGTCTGGAGACACATTAAATGGTAATTGGCAAATAGAAGACGTAGTGTCTGATCAGGGTCCCCACTGATTGCAAACAGTTCAGGCATTTTTCTCTAGGAATACCTAACTCATATAGCCTGATTATTGTTCCAAATATTTAGGATAAAGTTGGAAATTCTTGTTTCGGTAAGATTGCTGAGAGTGATTTTGAAATAGATAGATATACATGCTTTTATGTGACAAATTGGTTTGACTTGCTTTATGTTGCCTTTATTTCAGCAATACCTGCGACCAGTGGCTAAAACTAATGACACAGAGGGACGAAATTGCTATAAACTAGCAATAGCTAGTTCAGCTTCTGGTAGGTAGTTCTAGGGTTAGGCACATAGAGTTTATTTGGTTGATCTGATCAGTTACAGTGAAATACAGTAGAACCTCATTATCTCGAACTCGCTTATTTCGAATTACCGCTTATCTCGAAGTGAAAATCTGGTCCCTGTTTTAACATGAAACTATGACAACAGGTAACAAAATAATGTGGAAAAGAGGAGAAATTGCTCCTAAGGAGCAATTTCTCCTCTTTTCCACATTATTTTATATATATTTTTTTAACTTCAAGAGTCAAATTACATATTCATTTGTTAAATGTGGTTGTTCAATTTATTGTTTTCCTCACTATCTCAACTCTGATATGTCGAAGTACGGATATCTCGAAGTATTTCAGTGAGTCCCTTGGAATTCGAGATAATGAGAGTCGACTGTAATTTGCTGGGGCTTCTGTATAAAAAAAAAAAGAAAACGAGTTCGCAACAACAAACAAGTTTTGTATAGGAATGTCTAAGAACATGTGTGAATTATTTCTCTGTAATAGATCAAAGCAACCAAATGAACTGTTTACTGCATTTAAATCCAAATGTTAACTTTGAAACATTAAATTTAGCCTTTGTATGAACCCTGAATAATGATGACAACTTTCAATCTGAAATAACTGACTGGGCTGTTTTTGGCTCGCCTGTACAAAAGTACCGGTGGAGCTATAGGAGTCACCACAGCTTCCGCACTGGTTAACCCATTTATGCCAAGTGGATTCTTCTACCTGAACTCTTTGGACCAGTCCATTTCCACTTTAAGGGGTGTCTGGTCAGTTTTTATTATTGCCATGTTTTATAGGAATTCCTGTAATTAATGCAAACAGTGTAGACCCTTATCAGATGTGGCATCTGATCTGGGTTTACACTGTTTGCCATTGTCCAATTTATGAGACACTAGGCACATTTGTATTAAAGTTTTTGATTAAAGTTTTTAAAAAGCTATGTCTCCTGAACCTGTGGATGGAAGCAGTTCATACTTGCCTGGGCCCAGTTGTTCAAAGCTAACGACATCGTTAGTTAACGATTCGTTAAAATTTACATCAAGTGATACGCAAATATGCTGAAATTTTTTGCTGAAAAAATGTGAGTAGCTTTTGCAGTGCAAAAGCTACTCACATTTTTTCAGCAAAAAATATCAGAATATTGTATATTGAATCTGCTAAAACAGTTAACGAAATGACCCTTAACGAACTCGTTAAGCTAACGACGCTTTGAACAACTGGGCCCTGGATGTTAGATACTGGTCTGCACTTTTATGTTGTACCATCCTAACCCACATCAGTGACCTTGAGATCAAGGCCAGTAACTTAGAAATAAATTATGTTAAAGTTTTTGCTTAAAGTGCTAGAGGCAAAACACAATTCAGGCCAGCTATGCTGTCCTGCTACAGCCTTTATTCTTTCACCAGGAAAAGTAGGCAATTTATAATTAGAAATGTAATAAATATGTACATACGAGGGTCCTGCAAAAAGTTTTGTCACTGGGTTCGGATTATTTCAGTGCTACGTTTTATCAAACATATTTTTATTACAAATCTTCAAAGTATTACAAACCTTCAAAGTATTCCCCCTTTACTGAAACACATTTTTGTAACCTTTTTACCCAGTCGCGAAAAGCAGATAAATAGTCTTCTTTTGGTATCTGTTGGAGACACTGATAAATAGCGCTGCCAAGAGAACTGCTAGACGTATACTTATTTCCAGAAAGTATTTTCTTAAGCCTTGGAAATAAAAAGAAGTCACAGGGGCTCAGGTCATATAGTTTAAAACTTTCATCTTTTCAGAAGCCAAAAAAGACTTAACAACCTCACACTTATGAGAGGTGGCATTGTCATGTAAAAGTTGGACTCCTGACCATCCTTTGCATGGTCATTTCTTATTGTAAAACTCTTTCACTTTCTTCAGTACAGAATTCTTGTAGAATTGGCCAGTGACTGTATGACCAGATGGACAAGGCACTTGAATGACTGGCCCACTTGAATTAAAGAAAATTGCATACAACATCTTTTTCGAACTTATGGTTCTCTTGGCAATACATGGGCGTTTTTTATCTTTTCGCTTCCATTGCTTATTATCAGCCCTTCTTTGTGGCTCAAACATGTGCATCCAGGTTTCATCACCTGTTAGCAAGTTAGAAATAACCCGACTATTACAGCCTTTGTATGTTTTCAAAAATTCCCGGGCACATTTAAGGCATTGTGTCTGTTGCTCCTCAGTGAGCAAATGAGTTACCCACCCAGCGCAAACCTTTCTCAGGTCCAAACGCTTTTTCAGAATTGTTTGCACACTGCCTTATGATATGCCAGTACAACTAACTATATCTTTGACAGACAATCGCACATCCTGTTCTACCACAGCAATGTTAGCCTTGGTAACATAGGTTTTAGGCCTTCCAGGATGGGTATCATCTTCAACAGAAAATTTCCCAGCTTTAAAAGCTTTAACCCACCTAAAAACTGTGTGCATTGAAATGGTCTGAGGTCCACACAATTCATTAAATATCTGCTTTGAATCTATATTAAGCCTAATGCAGCATTTAATATAGCTATGAATTTCAGTCTTCTGGTCCATGTTCCAATGTAACAAGTAAATTGGTCAGTCTATATGACTGCATCTGTTTCAGTTTGAAATAACTCGATCAGTTGGAAAGCAATTTGCACAAAATAAACGGGTATCGTTAGCTATTCAACACACCATTCAAGTGCAGTGAAGCATTTTAAAAAATACCTGGGATAAAACAAAGGAAGCCTATTAGTGACAGAACTTTTTGCATGACCCTCGTACAGAAGAACATTAATGAAAGTAGTAGACATATTTGATGGCCCCTAATACTTAAGTCCAACTTTGAAAATGGTAGTAGACAGAGTATATCCATTGTCATCCTTCCATATAGCCATTATAACAACAGTGCATTCTGTTTTTGGGTCAAACCATACAAAATACTAAAAATGGTATCAAATGCTATTTTACTTCAAGCTGGGCATAAAAAGAAGTACACATAAAACTGTCGAAAAGTTTTCTAGTTTGGAGCATATTTTTAGAGCAAATTAATTAACTTGAACAGATTTGCAGAATATTTAAGGGGACTGAATACACTGGTAGATTTGCCACCATTTTGTACAAGGGAGAGAACTTTTGTGACTTTCTCTTTGGTTTCTTTGATACCAAGCCCCTTCTAAAAAGGGGGATTACTCTAAAAGGAAAGAATTTTATCCCAAGGGGGGCGCCCTCTTTCCTTTCAGAGTAATTCCCCTTTCAGAAGGGAGGCAAGACAATTTTGAAAGTTGCCTCCCCTGAAAGTGTATCATTTCCTCTTAAAGATGTCAGTAGTGTAAGAAACTGTACCTTCTATCATGTGCAACCAGAGAAGACTAAGATGGGCCTGTGTGCCTATGCAGTGAAATTACTTTTCACTGTCCACCTGAAAGAAAGGCACTGGATCCTTGGCTGTCTTTAACACTTACAACGCTATGGGCAGATTCAGCAGATGAAAAACTTTTTTCTTTTTTTTTCACGAATACTCCAAGATTTAATATCTCTGATATCAAAATAACATACATATGTATCTTGAAATAAGGTATTTACCTCTGCATTCATCGCATTCTAATTTTGTTTGCTTATATGGACGGTGTCATGGGAAAAGACTGTTACAGCATATGAGAACAGCAAAAGTTTAGGCAAAACTGTACTTGATGGGAGTCCACTTCAGAAATGAGGGATGAAAGTGTCATGTTCAGTAGTAAACTTTGGTACATAATGGAGACAATTTGCATGAGGTGTCAAATCCTATTTTCTACGAAAAATAAGAAAGACAATTTGCATGAAGCGTGAGATCCTATTTTCTAGAAAAAAATACGAAATATATTTCAGAATGCCATCTGCTGAAATTTTTACCCAGCATGCAAAGTGTTAAAGCATTGGTTGCTTGGCTGTCGACAAGGTGCCCAGCAAAGTTGATTGAACTGCCCAAATGCACATTCGATCTAGTTCTTCAGTGGGTAGCCAGCCTCGGTGGCTCAGTTGGATGCACATCCGACTGGTGACCAGGAGGTTGCGGGTTTGACCCCCACCGGGTCAGCAACATTCAATTGTGGAGATTGATCATGACATATTTTCCACTGTCATTTTCTCCCTTCCTCTTATTCAAGAAGTTTCTGGGGAAAGAATGTGCACAATACTGGATACCTGCTTAGAGGACTAAGCCTGCCAAGTAAAAGTGTAATTAGGTGAACTGACTGTGCTCGGCATGACCCCATTGGGTTGACTGGGCAGTAAAACCTCAACACAAACAAACATCTTCATTGGATACATGTTATGGATATCATTGCCTCACTTTGAGGCTCATTTAATCCATTTAGCCATCGCAAACTGTAGATCCTAATGAGACATCTAGTTATGAGTTGTCTCATCAGGACCTACTCTGATTGCTATTCTGTTTTGGATTGTTTGACTGACATTCCTATTTGCAACAACAGACAGGTCAAATCTGAAAGATGAAAGAGTCCACTGGGTAAAGTCAGGGGTGAAATGTTTAATAAAAAATATAACTCTTATTTAACCCTTCTCATGCTGAATACATTAAGATGCCACACCCACTTCTAATTTCCAGCCAATCAGATTATTAGATCTGGGTTTTTGATAGAGGACTAAGCCTGCCCAGTAAGCATGTGGTTAGGTAAACTGACCGCGCTCGACATGACCCCATTGGGTTAACTGGGCCATAAAACCTCAGCACAAACAAATTCTCACTCATTAGAATGAGTAAACTTTTAAGAAGTGTTGGTGTCCTCAAGCATATGTGAAATGTGCAAGTTCAAATCATCACAGCAATATTCACCATTCTTTCATAAATACCCATACATACACCTTTGAAGCCATAGTGGAATGGACATATTCACAGGCTTTTCTAGCAAACGAATGTGCACAATATTGATTAACCACTTAGAAGACTAAGACTGCCCAGTAAAAGTGTGGTTAGGTAAACTGACCACGCTCGACATGACTTCATTGGGTTGACTGTGCCGTAAAACCTCAACACAAACAAACAGAGGATTCACATGCAACGGTGTGTGTGGGAGCAACGGTTTTTTTACTGTTACCTTCAGGTGGGGTCAAAAAGTCACTGTTTGTCCATCCATCTGTCCTTCATGCTGTCTCCTCCTAAACCACTGGGCGGAATTTAACCAAACTTGCTACTTGACTTCCCCTCATGATAAAGGTGTGTGAGAGTGAGTCTGTTTGGCTGTCTGTCCAATGGCCATGCTATTAGCTCTGAGCGTGGGGTTTTGCAATGGCATGCCATCTACTGCCCTACCTAGTTCAAATTTACATTGACATTTATGTTTGTGTTTCCCTTGGAGGTCTTAACTTGGGTACCTTTTAAGCTAGGAAAGTGAAATTTTATATTCTACTTAACCAGACATAAACCTTCAAGTCATGCTTGAATTGCCCCTGGGTCTTACCCTGGGATGGGGCTAGGGGTCAAAATGTATGACGGATAACATTAAGCATTTGGAAAAAAAATGTTGAAATTTATGCATCCAGATGTTGTTGCCTTATGGGAAAAGATCAAAGGGCGAGGGCATTTGTGTACTTTGGAAACATGTCTAGTTAGCTTAAAAATCCTGAAAACAGAGTGTACCTTGTTTACACACATTACAGTTATGTCCTGGAATAAGCATTAGTTCCAAAACTTTAGTTGACATTTGTGTCATTCTTGTGTTTGTGTGATAACATTGTATTCAAGATACTAAATGTGACTCATCTAGCACTTTCAGAGCAAGACTTGTTAAAATTTTAGGGTATATATGGTTAGGAGTTAACCATTGCCCTGCTGAACCCGGATATGCCCTGCATTTGCAAACAGTGTAAATCCAGATCAGTTGGTCTCTGAAGAAAGCAACTGATCTGGCTCTACACTGTTTGTTATTTAAATATATGAATTCATATCAACAACGTGGATCAAGTAATCTGATTGGCTGAAAATTAGAAGTGGGCTTGACATCATTATTTATTCAGCATGGCAAGGGTTAAGGTTTCTGAATACTTTGGGTGAATATAATAGTCTCCTTGTTAATGTTTACCACTCTCTGGGTGAAAATTTCAGCATGCAACATTTTGAAATATTTTTCTTATTTTTCCCAGAAAAAAAAAACTTTGACATTTCATGCTTAATGTCTCCTAGTTCTTATTTTTCCCAGAAAATAGGCTTTGACATTTCATGTTAATTGTCTCCAAAAATGTCAAAGTCTGTTTTCTGGGCAAAATAAGAAAAAATATTCTAAATTGTTGTCTGCTGAAATTTTTACCCAGCATGCTAAGCTTTAATTTCAGGATCAGTGATTGGTGCAGTAATAATGGAGGGATATTATGTGGTGTTTAATCGGGCTGAGAAGACGATGCAGTTTGCCGAGTCACAGTGTAATGTGATAGATAAAAGTTCCATAAGATCCTTTATACAGGGAAATATCTCTCTATCAGGTAATTCTGTTGGTTGTACCTTTCTCAGTTAACCCTTCAAATGTCAGTCACAAAGGCAGCAGACATTTAAAGCTTTTTTTATCCCAACACTTTTGCAATGGGGATATTATAAATGCCTCTGTCTGTCCATCAGTTTATCTGTCCATCCATCCATCACGCTGTCTCCACCTAAGCCACTGGGGGAATTTAACCAAACTTGCTACATGACTTCCTCGTGCGGTAAGGGTGTGCGGGGGCAACATTATTTTTTACTCTGCCCATGTGACCTTTAATTGGATCAAAAGATTACTGTCTGTCTGTCAGACTGTCAGTCACACTATCTCCTAAACTACTAGACAGGATTTAACCAAACTTGCTACATGAGCCCCCCCTTGTGGTAAGGGTATGTTAGAGCTAGGCTGTCCGGCTTTCCACTGTCCATTTGTCTGGGCCCAGTTGTTCAAAGCGTCGTTAGCTTAACGAGCCCGTTAAGGGTCATTTCATTAACTGTTTTAGCGGATTCAATTTACAATATTCTGATATTTTTTGCTGAAAAAATGTGAGTAGCTTTTGCACTGCAAAAGCTACTCACATTTTTTTAGCAAAAAATTTCAGCATATTTGCGTATCACTTGATGTAAATTTTAACGAATCGTTAACTAACGATGTCGTTAGGTTTGAACAACTGGGCCCAGGCTATTAGCAACATTACCGCAGAGTAATGAAAAATATGGAGATTTTGTGATGGCATGCCAATAACTGTGCCATCTAGTTACTTTTTATTTTTCCAAGAAAAAAGGGCTTGACATTTCTTGTGAAGCATATACATAGCAGACAATTCACATGAAATGCCAACTCTTATTTCTCTGAAAAATAACCCCCCAAAAATTAGAATGTCTTCTGCTAATAAGTACCCATAACATATGTTTTAGTGGAGAAATAAGAAAAATATTTACCCAATACCCTCTCTTATCTAACCTATGCTTTCTTAGTTTCTCTTTTTTATCGCACCTGCTTGTAGCAGGGTGCGATATAGGCGTCCGATTTTCCGTCCGTCCGTCCATCTGTCCGTCAGTCCGTCCGTCCGTCCGTCAGTCCGTCCGTCCGTCTGTCAACATTTATGTCGACGTTCGACATTTATGTCAAAGTTAGTATTCTAATCAACTACAAGACTAAACAACCATCAAACCTTGCATGAAACATCTCCCTGACCTCCTGACTTTGCAACATAGGCGTCCGCTTTTCCGTTTGTCTGTCCATTCGTCCGTCCGTCTGTCAACATTTATGTCGACGTTACACATTTATGGCAAAGTTAGTATTTTAATCAACTACAAGACTAAACAACCATCAAACCTTGCATGAAACATCTCCCTGACATCCTGACTTTGCGACATAGGTGCCCGCTTTTCCATTCGTCTGTCTGTTCGTCTGTCTGTCCGTCCGTCCGTCTCTTAACAGTTCTGTTATGTTGAAGTTCGACATTTATGTCAAAGTTAGTATTCTAATCAACTACAAGACTAAACAACCATCAAACCTTGTATGAAATATCACCCTGACCTCCTGACTTTGCGACATAGGTGCCCGCTTTTCCATTCGTCTGTCCGTTCATCCGTCCGTCTGTCTCTTAACAGTTCTGTTATGTCGAAGTTCGACATTTACGTCAAAGTTAGTATTCTAATCAACTACAATTCTACAACAACCATCATACCTTGCATGACACATCTCCCTGACCTCCTGACTTGGCAGATATGTTGACCCAGTGACCTTGACCTATATTTTGCGCTCCATTGACTTTGACACAATTTACGTTGACGTTCCAGATCTTCTCAACTATAAGGCGTACAACTACCAAACCTTGCATAGTGCTTCTCCTAGAGGTACAGACTTGGCAGGTACCTTGACCCGGTGACCTTGACCTATATTTTGCGCTCCAGTGACTTTGACATATTTTGCGTCGACATTCAATATCTCCTCAACTATAAGGCCTACAACCATCAAACCTTGCAAAGTGCTTCTCCTCAATGTACTGACTTAGCAGATACCTTGACCTGGTGACCTTGACCTATATTTTGGCTGCAGTGACTTTAACATAATTTACGTCAACGTTCCAGATCTCCTCAAGTGTAAGACCTCTAGCTACCAAACCTTGCATAGTGCTTCTCCAATATGTACTGACTTGGCAGGTATCTTGACCCGGTGACCTTGACCTATATTTTGCGCTCCAGTGCCTTTTACACATTTTACATCAACGTTCAATATCTCCTCAACTATAAGGCCAACAACCATCAAACCTTGCATAGTGCTTCTCCTCAATGTACAAACTCTGCAGGTACCTTGACTGGGTGACCTTGACCTATATTTCACGCTCCATTGACTTTTACACTGTGTACGTCACCCTTCCATATGTCCTCAACTGTATGGCCTTCAACCACCAAACCTTATATAGCACTTCTTCTCGATGTATTGACTCGACAGGTACCTTGACCTGGTGACCTTGACCTATATTGTGCACTCCAGTGACTTTGACATATTTTATATTGATGTTCGGTATCTCCTCAAATATAAGACCTACAACCACTAAACCTTGCATAGTGCTTCATCTCATTGCACTGGCTTGGCAGGTACCTTGACCCAGTGACCTTGACCTATATTTGACAAATTTTACGTTGATGTTTGATAACTCCTCAACTATAAGGCCTACAACCACCATACCTTGCATTGTGCTTCTCCTTGATGTACTGAATTAGCAGGTACCTTGACCCGTGACCTTGACCTAAATTTCATGCTCCAGTGACTTTTACACATTTTACGTCAATGTTCCATTATCATTGGGCTGTATGATACGAAAAGTCAGTGCTGAAGATATAGCCATTAGAGGGAATGGGACTGGCCTGGAATATATGTGCCCCACTTGGCACTTTGTCTACATTTTTTTCAACCCAGTTTTCCAAGTAAGCACTGCTAAGAATGAAATAAACTTATTTAATAACCACATTCTGATTGTGGCTCCTGTGACTTTTGCGCCAGCAGGTGCGATGACGCCTTCCGCGGAATTCTTGTCCTTTTTACTAGCTCTTCTGTCCCTTTTCTCCCTTTCTCTGAGACATTACGAAAACATGCCAATTCCAATACAGTATAACCTCAATGACTTGAACACGGATGGCTCGTTTACCTTGGATGATTCGAACTCTTTACAGTCCCTACAAAATTCTTCCAATAGCTCAAGAAAACAACTATTTAGGGATTTTTTTCTTATTTTATGATGGAATTGTATGTTGTGTGTACTCATTAGAATCGCCTCATCGAGGCAATTCTAATGAGTACACTCAACATACAATCATTATGTAGAAAATCGACAAGATTTCCCTAAATTATCGCTATTTGCTTCCTGAACTGGTGCCTTGATTAACCCTCAGTGGCTCGAACTACCCATGTCTTGAACAAATTTCCATGGTCCCAAAGATGTTCGAGCCATTGAGGTTCGACTGTATATAGAAAACTTCACCTCCAAAAATGAAAATATTCAGATAAAAAAACTTAGATATTTTTCATACTTCTGCTCAAAACATAGATTGTGGGTACTTATTAGAACCACCTGAAAAAGGCTGTTCTAACAAATACATGTACCCACAATCTATGTTTTTGAGCAGAAATAAGAAAAATAATGTATATCCCTGTAAATCCTAGTTTTACTATATAAAAGTTGGGTTTAAGGGGGTCAGCATTATATAGGCATGTTTTCGTGATGGATGACACAAAGTGACCCACAATGGCTGAGGTATAGTTAAACAAGAGCTCAAACAAATTTCAGTCACCTACCAAGTTAACCCTTGTCCTGCTGAATAAATTAAGATGTCACACCCATTTTTAATTTTCAGCCAATCAGATTACTTGATCCAAATTGTTGATATAAATTCACATACTTAATGGCAACAGTGCAGATCCAGATCAGTTGGCTTCTTCAGAAGCCAACTGATCTGGATCTGCACTGTTTGTTAAGGCAGGACATATTCGGGTTCAACAGGACTAGGGTTAAACCTTAAACTGCATTGAAGTATGAGCAAATGACACTTTAAATTATTTCATTAACAAGAAATAAGCTTCACACTTCATAAGAACCATCTCTTTAAGAGACAACATGCTTTTATTTTTTCTAAATGTCAAAAAAAAAAACATCCTGAATCGAAACCTTTGCTTCATTGTGATAAATATTACATATGAAGAACACGTTTATAATTTAATATCTGTCATTTCTTTTCTTCAGTGGATTATACAGATTGTGCCTATGCTAAAATTGATTACTCCAGCAATACTCTCACAGTTGTTGGCTATGTCATGGCAGGAATCTGTGGGCTGTGTATCCTACCATTAATACTACTTGTTATACGTTGGCAGATTGAAAAGTGCCGGAAGGTGCGAAAAAGGACAGATTCAGATTCAAATGGATTAGTAGAAAACAGTTCCTAGTGTTAGAGTTGTTAAAAATTCATACCTTAATTTACCCTAAATATTTGGACACTGTAACTTCTTACCATACTTGACCTAAAATTTGAACAAGTTCACTTTACTACCTGTTGATGTATTTAACCCTTGCCTTGCTGAATAAATTAAGATGCCACACCCCTTCTAATTTCCAGCCGATCAGATTACTTGATCTGGGTTTTTGATAGAACTTCACATATTCAATGACAAACAGTGCAGATCCAGATCAGTTGGCTTCTTCAGAAGCCAAGTGATGTGGATCTACACTGTTTGCTAAGACAGGGCATGTAATGTTCACCATGAGAAGGGTTAATGCTTGACAGACTGGGTTAAAATTTCATCAGACAACATTTTGAAATATTTTTATCTAATTTTTTTTTTTTTTTTTTTTTTTTGGAAAATAGGCTTTGATCTTTCATGCAAATTATCTCCAAATGTATGGTTTGCATGAAAGGTTAATGTCTATTATCTGGAAAAAATAACAACACAGAAACATTATTTTTTTGTCTGCTGAATAAGCCAAGATAGTGGTTAAGGTTAAATACTGCTGGATGAGTGGCAGTGTAGACTCTGATCAAATGCTGGGTTCTGCAGCATCTGATCTGGATCAATGCTGTTGCTCTGGCCTGAGCATCCAAATAATAAGGGTAAGTCTGGTACATTGATCTCAGAAAATAATTCCATCATGCAAGAATTTTCTATGATTATATCATATCATGGACCTCAAAAAATAGTTCCATCATGCAGGAAATAAGGCTTATTAGATAACTTAAATAAGTGTGTGATCAAAAATTATTTAGTCTGTTCAGTAGGAAGTTTATTTTTCAGTAGGCAGGTAATTGTTTAGGTTGATCTGTGATCTGGATCTTATCTATTTGGATTACACTTGTCATGCTGAATAAATTAAGATGCTACACCCACTCCTAATTGTCAGAAAATCATATTACTTGATCCAGGTTGTTGATACAAATTCACATACTGAATGACAAACAGTGCAGATCCAGATTAGTTGGCTTCTGAAGCCAAATGGTCTTGATGCAAAGGCGTGGCATATCAGGGCTCAGCAGGACTAGGGTTAAGTATCTTTTCATATGATGACAGTTTCATCATTTGGTTGTGGAAGAAATGAATGGTAGTGTGAAAAGTGTACCTTCAGTCATGTGCCCAGTGTAGTGATTTTCCTGGGTCCTTTGGTAGCCTTTCATCACGAAAACATACCTATATAATTTTGACCCACTTAAACCCCACTTTTATATAGTAAAACTGGGGTTTACAGGGGTATACATTATTTTTCTTATTTCTGCTCAAAAACATAGATTGTGGGTACTCGTTAGAATCGCCTTGTCAAGGCAGTTCTAACGAGTACCCACAATCTGTGTTTTGAGCAGAAATATGAAAAATATGAGAATTTGTTATCTGAAAATTTTCATTTTTTTGGTGGTAAAATTTTCAGTGTATTTGAATAGGTGTGTTTTCGTAATGTCTCTTTTGCCTCTTGGCTAATTCAGCAGACAACAAATTGATAATTTTCTTATTTTTCCAAGAAAACAGGATTTGAAATTACAGCCATATTGTCTGCATTGGAGACAATTGAGACAATTTACATGAAATGTCAAAACCTGTTTTCAGGGAGAAGTATTAAGAAATATTTCAATATGTCTTCTGCTGAAAATTTTACCCAGAGTGCTAGCTGTTAACCCTAGGTCTGCTGAACCCAGATATGTCCTGCCTTTGCAAACAGTGTAGATCCAGATCAGTTGGCTTCTAAAGAAGCCAACTGATCTGGATCTGCACTGTTTGTTATTAAGTATGTGAATTTATATCAACAATCTGGATCAAGTAATCTGATTGGCTGAAAATTAGAAATGTTTTTGGCATCTTAATTTATTCAGCCAGACAAGGGTTAATAGCCAAGACACCCAGGTTTCTTCAGACACCTAGAGGGACTGATTAGACAGTATGAATGCACAGTCTCAGCTGATTCTTCACATGTCTAAAAGTACATTGTCTTACGTTGCAGCTCACAAATGTGGGAACAATATTTTATTTTGGCCTTACGGTAATGGATTTATTTTTGTCGACAAAAACGCTTATGTTCTTAAAGTTACCAACAGTTTTGCATATATCACTTGTGCTTTAGTATGAGTATTTCCATTTCATAATCTCTTTTCTATTTTTTTTTTTCTTCTTTTTTTTTTTTTGTTTTGTTTTCAAACATTGCACACTGATTCTTAGATATTCCTATATGCCACCTGTTCATTGGTTGTCAGCCACTTCTGTGGAGGAATCAAATACAGTAGGCTCCAGTGACCAACAGATGGTTCTGGTGTTTCAACAGTATGGTGAATGGTCTAAAATTTGAAAAGAAGCAATAATAATTTTCACCAACGAAGCAAAAGGTAAGTAACCAAATTTGCAATAGGAAGCATTGCAAAGTTTGTTGCTTCCCCTCAAAGAATGCTGCATTCTTGTTTGTGATTAACGTTTTCTCATTGAAGCTTTAGAATATTTAGAATACAGTCGACTCTCGTTATCTTGAATTCCAAGGGACTCTCTGAAATACTTCGAGATATCCATACCTCGACATATCAGATTTGCAGAATTGAGGAAAAAAATAATTCGATTAATCACTTTTAACAATTAGACTTGAAGTTAGAGATATATTGAAAATATTGTGGAAAAGAGGAGAAATTGCTCCTGAGGAGCAATTTCTCCTCTTTTCCACAATATTTTTTACTTTTATTTGTTAGATTTTCATGTTTAGGCAGGGACCAGATTTTCACTTCGAGATAAGCGGTTATTCGAGATAAGCGAGAGTCAACTGTATATACACTTTATATACCCCTGCCACAAGATAGTGGGTGTCCGTATGTCCATTCATCTGTTGTATGTTTGTCCATCCGTGTTTTCGTTTCCAGACGATAAGTAAATATCAATAGCTTATCACCAAACTTGGTATGTGCATTGATATTGTGGAGACTGCGCCACACAGTAGTGGTATGTGGGGATGGGGTATTATCGTTTCATGTTTTTATTTTGTTATGTCAGACTTTAAAGTGGTTAGATTAGTTCAGATATTCAAACAATGTAATACAGTTGCGAGTTGCTAGGATAGAAGCAAGCTCTTTAAAGAGACTGGATACACTCAGAACTTGTTTTGTCATTTGTTTTTCCCTAGAAGGGAGAAGATCCTAGTTCTTTGACTTTCTGTTTAGTTTTCCTGCACATGAAATTTTTTAAATAAATGATCTAGTCTAAAAGGGAACAGTTTTGCTCCCAGTGTTTGTAAGCTCTTTACTTTTAATGTAGTCCTTTTTAGAAGGGAGATAAACAATTTGGACAGAGTTACCTCACCCCGAAAGTGTATCAGATCCCCTTAATATGCAGAGAAGACAGATTGAGGCCCACTAGGAGAAAAAAAGCAATATTATTGCTATGCAAGCAGAAACTCGGACAGATATATACATCGTAAAATTCTGCTGTTAACGGCTCCGTATTCCTCAAAATAGACATTTTATTATCCAAGAAATGTTTGATAAATTGATATATGATATTAATATAATCATAAAATGAGGCACATTACAATCTGTAAAATTTCAGTTAGTCTCTCATTCTTGAAATGAAATCATAACAGCCACCTTGTG
Source organism: Anodontia alba (assembly GCA_964016985.1). Lineage (NCBI taxonomy): Eukaryota > Metazoa > Mollusca > Bivalvia > Lucinida > Lucinidae > Anodontia > Anodontia alba. The sequence goes on along the minus strand of OZ024831.1, from coordinate 33,897,585 downwards.
AAGGCACTGAAATGATTGTTATAGAGAGATGGCTTGTTATAGAGGGTTGATTATTTTACCTTTCTACAAGCCACCTCTATACAATAGTCATGTTTGTGCCTTTACACAGTGGCTGTTGAATAAATGTATGGTAAAATGCCACTTTGAGGAATCAAAGAAGTGGCTGTTAAAGGGAGGTGACTGTTGTTGGGAGATGACTGTTCGTGGAAGTTCTACTGTATTGAATATTTGATCAGTATTTTATTTTCTATGCCATTATACATGTATGTTGTATGTTGCACTTCTTGAAGTATATTTAGACTTTATTGCTTATATATTTGGTTGTATTGAAACAGAACTTCAACTTTGTTATCAGTGTAAATGGGATGCAAATATATTTAGGCGATTGAGTACATCTGAAAGAGGATGCACTCAATACTGAAAGTTTTTGGCTGTCCCTTGGAAGGAAGACTACTCCAGTGGAAGTGAATTTACATTACTGGTGTATGAACCATTCTCAAAAAGGGCTAATCTTAAAGGAAAGAATTTGCTTTGAGAGGGAGCAACTTTTTTCCTTTAATATTATCCCTCTTTCAGATAAATACGTTGCCGTCAGTCATCTCCCCAGGTAGTGTAGCCTTTCACTTTGATGGAGTTTCTTTTGCATGATGAATACTTTTCAAAGAGGGATTATCTTGAAGAAAAAATTTGCTCCCAAGGGAAGCAATTTATTTCCTTTAAGAGTAGTCCCCTTTAAGAAGGGAAGCAAACAATTCCAGATCATAATGATCTCCCTTGGTGGTATAGCTTTTCACCTTGATAGATTTTCTTATTGTTTCACAATTTACATAATAAAGCAATAAAATATTTTGTACAGAAGTACATTGAGAATATGTATTTTACATGTACTGAGTTGACCTAAATATTTGGACAGTTATGGCTGAGCAAATGGTGTAAACACTGATTAAAGTGATCCCAAAGGAGCAGTTGTTCTGGTCTTCATTGTTTGCCATTTTGCCAGCACATGAGCTTGTTCAGACTTTAAGATAATTTATGGTATTAAAGGTGTTAAGATGTTCAGATATTTAGGAAAACTATGGTAAATACTGATGTGATTTTCATGCCTTATGCAACCATTTAATCTGCCACAGGAAAAAACTACAGAAAATTTAGTCTTGTTACAGGATAAATTTACAAAAAGAATGTCTGCTACAGGAAAAAATAACAAAAATTTTGTCTGCTTCAGAAAAATTGACAGAAAATTTAGTATGCTTAAGGAAAAAAAATAACAAAATTTAGTTTTCTACAGGACAAATTAACAGAAAGTTTAGTCTGCCAAAGGAAAAAGTAACAAAACTTAGTCTGCTACAGGATAAATTAACAGAAAATTTTGCCTAATACAGGAACAATTAACAAAAAATTTAGTTAAAAGGATGAATTAACAGAAAAATTAGTCTGCTGCAGGAAAAAACAACAAAATTCAGTCTGTTACAGGAAAAGTAAGTGAAAATTTTGTCTGCTACAGAAAAATTAACAATATTTTGTCTGCTATAAAACTTAACAGAAAATTTTGTCTGCTACAGGAAAAAAATAAAATTCAGTCTGCTACAGGATAAATTAACACAGAATTTTGCCTAATATATGAGCAGTTAACAGAAAACTAAGTTTGCTACAGGATAAATTAACAGAAAATTTAGTCTGCTTCAGGAAATGTAGCAGAAAATACAGGAACTTAAGTCTACTACAGGATAAAATAACAAAATTATGTCTGCTACAGGAAAAATGAACTGACAGTTTGTCTCCTTAAGAATAAAGTAACCAAAAATTTAGTCTGCTACAGGAGAAAAAAAAAGAAAAAAAAAAAAAAAAAAAAGAAAAGAGGAAAAATTTACACAGGCTACCCTATCTAGATAGCTGTATTATAGATTTTTATTGTAATTTATTCTACTCTAATGCGTTAGGAGCAATAATGTACATTTCAGTGGATGCAACTTTTATATTCAGCTTAAAACTTTGAGAGTTTGTTATATATTTTATGTATTGATTTTTGGGGTATATGCAGACAGTGAAGGCCCAGATTAGTCTGTACATCCACTCAGTCTGATCAGGGCCTACACTATCCATTTACAGAATCATTAGATACTATAGAAAATACTGGCTTAGAGCAATGTGCATGTCAGATGGCAGTTTTGCTGGCTGATTTGAATCTTTACTGTTGGTTTATGCCCCAGCAAAACCATTTTTGGTATGGCTCATTCTACAAGCATTACTTAATTAACCCTTGTCCTGCTGAATAAATTAAGATGCCATGCCCACTTCTAATTTTCAGCCAATCAGATTACTTGATCTGTATTGTCGCTATAAATTCGCATACTTAATGACAAACAGTGTGCAGATCCAGATCAGTTTGGCTTCTTCAGAAGCCAACTGATCTGCATCTACACTATTGGTAAAGTCAGGGTATATCTGGATTCAGCAGGGCAATGGTTAAGGGGACTTGATAACTGGAGTACATTTTCTGCCATTTTTCAAGGGAGATAACTTTTGTGACTTCCTATTGACTTACTTTTGCACCAACCCCTCTGAAAAAAAAGGTCAGTCTAAAAGGAAAGAATTTGCTTCTCTTAGTAGCATTTGCTCCTCTTGGGAGCAAATTCTTCCATTATAGATTAGACCCATTTTCAGAAGGGAGGCAAAAAATTGGTAGAGTTTTCTCCCTGAAAGTGTATCCATTCACCTTATAAATAAGCTATGCTGTGAGAAAAAAGTTCCTTTATGGTGTTTGGAGACAGTGCTGACCCCATAGGTCTTGATAAGAAGGAGTATATACATAACATTTTTCTTATTTTTCCATGAAAACATAGGTTGTAGGTACTCAATAGCAGCAAGGCACTTCTAATGAGTACTACAACATACGTTTTTGTGAAGAAATAAGAAAAACATCATCATTTTTTGGTTGAAAAAAAGCATCTTATCTAGAACTATGGACCCCCAACTCAGCATGCATGCCGGCCTCGGTGGCTCAGTTGGATGCGCCGTCCGACTGGAGACCAGGAAGTCACGGTTCAACCCCCGCCGAGGTCGGCAACATTCTTTCGTGGAGATTGATCATGAAATATTTTCTATGGTCATTCTCTTCCTTCCGCTGATTCAAGAAGGGCAGTTGTCAGTTTCTGGCGAAAGCATGTGCACAATACTGGTTAACCGCTTACAGGGCTAAGCCTGTCCAGTAAACATGTGGTTAGGTAAACTGACCGCGCTCGACATGACCCCATTGGGTTGACTGGACCGTAAAACCTCAACACAAACTCAGCATGCACACTCCAGCAGTCATAGCAAGGCTTACATAGTTTGCCTGCAAAATAATTGGACTCTGTTTAAAACATTGTTGAACAGCCAAAGCCTCCATAATCTGACAGAATCTGTGAATCTCTCAGCACTTTTCCATCTCCCTTTTACCTCCGACGTTCTGAAGCAGGCTTACTGAGGGTCACTGAAGAGGCCTAATGGACCCAAACTTGCTAGTCTGGCCCAGAAATCTTGACATTTAGGTGTTTTTATATACAATCGACTCTCGAATTCCAAGGGACTGTCTGAAATACTTCGAGATATCTGTACCTCAACATAGATTTGCAGAATTCAGGAAAATAAATCGAACAACCACATTGAACAAATGTATATGTAATTCGACTCCTGAAGCTAGGGAGATATTGAAAATATTTTAGCAATTTCTCCTCTTTTCTACAATATTTTCTTACCTGTTGTTAGGTTTCCATGTTTAAGCAGTGACCAGGTTTTCACTTCGAGATCAGCGGTTATTCGAGATAAGCGAGGTCGATATAACAAGAGTCAACTATATTGTGTGTGTGTTCATTGCTCTCAAGGGTCATTCCTTTTTGAATCTATCTTCCATGTTTGAGTGTGGACAGCACTTTTTTCCAAAAAAAGGGGTCTCAGTCAAGTATCAGAATAAAAACAGCAAACTGTATGTGTAGATGAGACAGCTTGGGATAAATTTGTGCTGTCCACCTGAAGAACTGTTGGATTCTTGGGTTGCCTTAGAGGGTCCAGCAAAGTATATATTATATTTACCTTAAGTATTTGGACTCTTTAATTCATTTCCATACTTGTCTTAAAGATGTAGCATATCCAGTTGACTACTTATTTATGTGTCTAAAAATGTTTAGTTGCAATGTTGCCCTTGATGGGACACTGTATTATGCAGCATCTGATCTTGGTCTACATCGTTTGCTTATGCTTTCATGTTCAAATACTTAATTCCCACACGGATAATCTTGGCCATCTGCACAATCCCATCAAAGCCTTTGCTCTCCATTGACACAGTTAACAATACCCGATGATGCTGTAAGCAAGCATTGAAGACCCTGCTCAGACTGTGTGGATCCACAGGCTAATCTGGGCCTTCGCTGTCTGCATATTTCTGGAGGACACTTTTGTATTTGTGATTTTTGTCCATCAAATCTTCTTTTATTGGAGCTGGTCTTCATTTTATATCTTAATGTACTATATGTGGGAATTTTCATGAATTCATATTATTAACTCTTGTCCTGCTGAACCCAGATATACCCTGCATTTGCAAACTATGTAGATCCAGATCAGTTGGCTTCTTAGAAGCCAACTGATCTGGATCTGCACTGTTTGCCATTCAGTTTGTGAATTTATATCAACAATCTTGATCAAGTAATCTGATTGGCTGAAAATGAGAAGTGGATGTGGCATCTTAATTTATTCAGCAGGCTAAGGGTTAAAGTTTGGTGTTTGGAGTATCATATACATTATTCGTCTTTTACTATAGGTTGTTTACTATAGATCAGAAAATAAAAATATGTAGCATAATAAGTATCTTAGGGAGTTAGATATTTGTAGGAAAAATGTTAGTGAAGAAAGGACGTAGATTAAATAGATACAAACCCTTAAAGTGCTGTTAAGCAGAATTGTAGTGGACAACATTTTTTTTTTTTTGTATTTTTTAATATTCCAGAGAAAATAAGACTTGACATTTCATGTGAATCATCTGCTAGGCAGATGATTCACATAAAATGTCAAGCCTTATTTTCTGATACAAAAGTACCACAAAAAAAATCAGAATGTTGTCTGCTGCAGATGTGATTAGCTTTTTAAGGTTTAAAAATTTAGTAATTTGATATGTCTTAAATATTCTTGAATTCTTCAAGTAAGTATTTACCAAATAGTCTGCCTTGACATAAACAGTTATACTAAAAATGCAATTCAGCTATTAAAACAAATTTCATGGAATATTTTGTTCTTCCATTTCGGCAGTTTTAAAACAAAGCATGAAGCGCCTGCATGGCCAAGCAGTTCACACTCCTGACTGTGGAGCATGAGGCCCTGGGTTTGAATCCCACTAGAGGCAAAAATCAGCTTATTAGCTTCTTTGCGCACAGCCTTTCTTTATCACCCCTATAATGTTTTATTATGTTAGATAATGTTGAAAAAGACTTAACCCTAGTCCTGCTGCAAACAGTGTAAATCCAGATCAGTTGGCTTCTGAAAAAGCCAACTGATCTGGATCTGCACTGTTTGCCATTAAGTATGTAAATTTATAGCAACAATCTGAATCTAGTAATCTGATTGGCTGAAAATTAGAAATGGGCATGGCATCTTAATTTATTCAGCAGGACAAGGGCTAAGAAATCATCATCATCTAAACAAAGTACAAAGTACAGTAAATTTTCAGTGACCAGAATAAAGAAATACTTCGATAGCTCAAGAAAAATATTTAGGGATATTTTACGGAAATTTTGTATTTTTGTCATAAAAATGTACATATGGTGTGTGTATTCATTAAAATCACCTTGTTGAGGTAGTTCTAATGTGTACACTCAACACACCATTATTTTATGGAAGATCAAAACTACATCCCTAAATCACCCTAAATTGCTTCTAGACCTGTTGCAATGAATAACCCTCAGTGGCTCGAGCTGCCCATATCTAGAACAAATTGACATGGTCCCGAAGATATTGAAGCTTTTGAAGTTTGCGTGTGCACAGATTTGTATACGATGAGAAATTTCTGCTGTTTAGTGTATGAGCAACTGTTGTGACTTGATTGGTGCATATTTATTATATGTTTGTGCTAATAAATAATTCTTTTTTTTTCATTTCTTTAAATAATCATGCATTGTAAATATTGGCTCCTAATATATTCCTCTAATATCATCTACTGTTTAATATCTATTTAATCTCTTATCAGGGAAACATTAATAAAGTGCTAGGGTAGAATTATAGTAGATAACATTCTCATTTTTTTCCAGAGAAAGTAAGGCTTGACATTTCATGTGAATCATCTGCCTAGCAGATGAGTAATATGAAAAGTCAGAACTTATTTTCTCTGAAACATAAAAATAATATATTTTAGACTGTCATCTGTTGCATTTGTGATTGGGATTTTGAGGGTTAATTAATATATAATGACAAAATGCCACACTATGTGTGTAAAATGTTGTTTAATGTCAGAAGACAAGTACATTGCAGAATTTTATATATATGTAAATGTACCTTACATATCCAGACAAACAGACCTGAGCAAACAGTCTAAACCTGTATTGTAGGAGTAGTTTGATCAGGTTCTACTCTGTTTGCAATGCAGCCAGCACTTATAGACACAGCAGGTAATCAAACTGCATTATTAAAAGTTTATGCCAGGTAAAGTAAGGAGATAGAGTAAGGAGATATGGTGTATGAATATATATGGTGATCAGGCCCAAGGTTCTATTTTTTTTTCATGCCCAACTCAGCTGAGCATGAAATTTTCACTGCTAATAAATCTGAAAATGCCAACAATAGTTGGCATTTTCATATTTATTAGCAGAGAAATTTTCACGCTCAGCTATATTTAGCAAGGAAAAAATAGCAATTTATAGTAATTTGAGATTTATCAACAGGAAAAATTTCATGCTCACCTGAATTGAGCATGAAAAAAGTTTTATAACCTTAGGGCCTGCATTCAATGGAATTCTAGTCCCGGACCTCTTGATCCAAAGTAAATTTGAAAATTTTTAGCATGAATTAGCACATAAGCATCTGTCATAACTATCAATGCACAAAAAGTTATATTATGTTTAAAAAAATAACTAAATAAATATTTTTAGGTCACCTGAGCTATGCTCAGGACACGCTATAGTGATCACTTTTTGTCCGTCATTCGCTGGTCCGTCCGGCTGTCCATCCGTTAACACTTTCAAACAACACCTCCTCCAAAGCCATTGAAGCCATTTGTCCCTAACTTGGTCAGAATGTTGCTTGGTATAGGCCTTTAAAAATAGCTAAAGCATGGTGATCTGCCTCTGGTTTCGTTGCCATGGCAACAGAAAGCTCCCATACTGCTAATGGGAAAATGGTTATATTGCATTTTCTCCATATCCAGTGACGTGTTGTGAACCATATTTTGTTATGATCATTGGATAATCGTCTACCCAGTGTATATGTTTTATGACAAATGGCTGTTTTATTTGGTTGCCATGGCAATATTGAATTTTGAAAAATGAATTTTTAAATGAAGTCTCCTCCAAAACCACTGAAGCAGTATGACTCTAATTTAGTACAAATGTTGCTTGGGTAAGGACAATTCAAAATTGCTAAAATCATGGTGATCTGCCTCTTGGTTTGGTTGCCATGCAACAGACAGATCCCAAAGACTTAAAATGGAATAAAGGTTAAATTTCATTTTCTTCACAACAAGTGAAGTGATATGAACCATATTTGGCAGTTATGGTCATTGGATGATTGTCTACCCAGTGTATGTGTTTTATGACCAATGACCATTTTGTTTGGTTGCCATGGCAACATGAATTTAAAAAAAGGAATTATTTAAATGACATCTCCTTCAAAATCACTTAAGCAGTATGACTCTTATTTTGTACAGATGTTGCTTGGGTAAGGCCAATTCAACATAGCTGAAATTATCGAGATCTGCATAATGGTTTGGTTGCCATGGCAACAGAAATCTCCTATAGACTTATATTGGGAAAATGGTTAAATTACATTTTCTTCATAACAAGTGAAGTGATATGATCCATATTTGGCAGTTATGATCATTGAATGATTGTCTACCCAGTGTATGTGTTTAATGACTAATGGCCACTTTGGTTGCCATGGCAACATGAACTTTAAAAAAGGAATTTTCAAATGACATCTCCAAAACCACTGAAGCAGTATGACTCAAATTTTATACAAATATTGCTAGGGTAAGGACAGTCAAAATAGCTAAAATTATGGTGATCTGCTTCTTTGTTTGGTTGCCATGGCAACATAAAGCTCCCATAGACTTAAATGGAATAAAGGTTAAATTGCATTTCCTTCCTAACAAGTGAAGTGATGTGAACTGTATTTGGCAGTTATGATCCTTTGATGATTGTCTACCCAGTTTGTGTGTTTGACCAGTGGCCATTTTGTTTGGTTTTCATGGCAACATGAAATTTAAAAAAGAAAAAAAAAAAGAAAGAAAGGATTTTTTTTAATGACTACTTCTCCAAAGCCACAGAAGCAGTAGGACTCTAATTTGGTACAAATGTTAAATGGGTAAGGGCAGTTGAAAACAGCTAAAGGTTTGACAATCTGCCTTTTGGTTTGGTTGCCATGGCAAAAGAAAACTCCCATAGGCTTATAATGTGAAAATGGTTAAATTGCATTTTCTCCATAACCATTGAAGTGATCTGAACCATATTTGGCAGTTATGACCATTGGATGATTGTCTACTCAGTTTATATGTATTTAAGATAGTGACGATTTTGTTCGGTTGCAATGGAAAAATTAAATTTTAAAAAAATGATTTTTTTAAATGACAGCTCCTCCAAAACCACAGTAAGCAGTGTTGCAAACTTCATTACTCTTTATGAAGAGTCAAGAAAACCGTGACTCCCATTTTCTAATCCGTAGTGAGTTCTTTGTTTCCAAAGGCAATCTTTTTGACGTTTATTATATTTCCCTGCCCCTGTGCTGTTTACATGTATAAAATTATGATATTGTTAAGCCACTTAGCCAATTTCCATCAAATTTAACATTGATCCTACTGTTGAAATGTGATAGAGAGTTTGTTCAAATGATCAGGCTCCACTGACTGTCATGCCCATATATTCTTCTTCAAAACTAAGAATTGCATAAAGGATGATCCTTTCATTAGTTGCAATGACAGGATTGAAAAATGTTGCATAACATCTGCCTATCTACAGTGGCTGTGTCACTCAGGTGAGCGAACAGTGGCCCCTGTGCCTCTTGTTATTTTTTCCCATTGTAAAAAGGGCTGCAAAATATAAAAAAAAAATGAATAGGGTAGAAAGTTTGAATCTAGGATTTCAATAAGTTCCATATGTTCATTTTTTCTTTTTTTTTTTTTGATTTTTATGGTATGGTTATGGAACATCAGTTATTTAAAATGAGTGAAGAAATACAAAAAAATTTTTTTTTTTTTTTTCCAAAAACCCAGTTTACTATAGAAATTGCATCGGCCAAACCTATTTTTGATCATAGAATTAATTTTGCAGTAAATATTTGGAAGTAAAGCACAGAAACAGAAACAACAAATGATATCTGATAAGATATTGTCAGTCGGAGATCAATGCTTCAGTTTAGATTTCAGAATAAAGTGCTAAGCGAAAATGTCTCTCTGAGAGATGTCAAAAACACAGCAGGGTGTATGTTTATTCAGGTGGCAATGTAAAATATGTACAGTATTTTTGGAGTGTTCATTATAATTACCTCAGCAAAGCAATAATTAGTGTATTTGCCTACATGGAGAAACAATGATGAGAAAAATAATAAGTGAAATATGCAGCTTATGTAGAGCACTGGCTGATTGGTTTTGGCATGATGGGTTCATATAAACTCTTTTTAACATTAACCCATTTTATACTGAATAGACTCCCCCACAATATATATTGGAAGAGTCCAATTTCAGTTTTAGGTATGTCCCGCTATGAAATTTAGATATTCCTAGAGAAAGATGACAAAACTATTTGCAAACAGTAGAGACCCTGATCAGATGCCACATTCTGCAGTGTCTAATCTGGGTCTGCACTGTTTGCCAATTACTATTTTACTGGAATCCAGGGCCCAGTTGTTCAAAGCTAATGACATTGTTAGTTAACGATTCGTTAAAATTTACATTGAGTGATACGCAAATATGCTGAAATTTTTTGCTGAAAAAAATGTGAGTAGCTTTTGCAGTGCAAAAGCTACTCAGTGCAAAAGCTACTCATATTTTTTCAGCAAAAAATATCCGAATATTGTGTATTGAATCTGCTAAAACAGTTAACGAAATGACCCTTAACGAGCTCGTTAAGCTAACGACGCTTTGAACAACTGGGCCCAGGCTGGTTAAGGCATCAGTCACAACTGAAGCACACATCATCAGGGCCCAGTTGTTCAAAGCATCGTTAGCTTAACGAGCTCATTAAGGGTCATTTCGTTAACTGTTTTATCAGATTCAATATACAATATTCTGATATTTTTTGCTGAAAAAATGAGTAGATTTTGCACATTTTTTCAGCAAAAAATTTCAGCATATTTGTGTATCACTTGATGTAAATTTTAACGAATCGTTAACTAATGACATCGTTAGCTTTGAACAGCTGGGCCCTGTAATTTTATTATTTTTAGAGAAAACAAGGCCTAACATTTTCATACAAATCATATGCCTACTAACAAAATATAGTTCAGACTGTTGTCTGCTACAGTTTGCTTGGTGCTTTTAGAGTTAATCCTTTCAGCCCAGAGTTTCTGAAGTGGACCCTGCCATCTTTGAGATGGACCACATCTTGGGGTGTCAGCCAAAACTCAAGAACAGAATAGCAAACTGTAGATTAAGACAAGATGGTTTTATTATGAGCCATCTCCTCTGGATCTACGCTGAATGCAACTGTATTTGTTTTGGTCTGCAGGCTGAAAGTGTTATGATGGATGATAAAAGTCAGTGAGCAGAAGGCATTTGAGCTGCAGCATGAAAAATGTATGTTCTGATGTGCGTGCAACCAAGACTTATATCAGCTTCTGCATCAGTGCAGTCTATTCAGAGTTTTCATTATCAGCATGTAGAAGTTTTGCATTCTCAGGTATCTATAATGTGCCTAGTGAAGATTCTGATCAGACCCCAAGGTTATAAAACTTTTTTCATGCTCAACTCAGCTGAGCATGAAATTTTCTCTGCTAATAAATATGAAATTTGGCATTTTCATATTTATTAGCAGAGAAATTTTCATGCTCAGCTATGTTTAGCAAGAAAAAAAATGCAATTATTAGTTTTGTTTTTGTGTTGAGGTTTTACGGCCCAGTCAACAATGGGGTCATGTCGAGCGCAGTCAGTTTACCTAACCACACGTTTACTGGGCAGGCTTTGTCCTCTAAGCGGTTAACTAGTATTGTGCACATTCTTTCGCCAGAAACTGACAACTGCCCTTCTTGAATCAGCGGAAGGAAGAGAATGACCGTAGAAAATATTTCATGATCAATCTCCACGAAAGAATGTTGCCGACCTTGGCGGGGGTCAAACCTGCGACCCCCTGGTCTCCAGTTATTTGTGATTTATTAGCAGGACAAATTTCATGCTCAGCTGAGTTGAGCATGAAAAAAGATTTTATAACCTCGGGGCCAGACAAAAATGAATGTGTAGGTTGATCTGACTCTTGGGGCACGTATGTCGGAATGTACATTTCCCAAGTTGCAGCTTATTTTGTTTCTTCATTTATGTCTATCATATTGTGCTTAATCCAGATGATTTTTCTCACAAATTTTTAGAGGACTCATCACATTTGCTTGTTACTTCTTTGTTATTAATCTGATAAAAGGACATAATTAATCTTGATGTTTGTTTTCAATGATGCTTCCTTTGTCCACAGATCTTTCACCTGCCAGCCCTATATTGATAAAGCTTTACAGTAAAACCTGGATGACTCCAACACTGATGGCATGTTTACCTCGGATGATTCAAACTTGTTTTTGAGTCCCTACGAAATTCTTCCAATAGCTCAAGAAAACAAATATTCAGGGAAATTTTGTTATTTTATCTTGAAATTGTATGTTGTGTGTACTCATTAGAAGCACCCTAATGAGGGGATTCTAATGAGTACACTCAGCATACCAACACTATATAGAAGATTGAAAAGACTTCCCTTAATTATTCTGACCTGGTCCCGAGGTTATAAAACTTTTTTCATGCTCATCTCAGCTGAGCATGAAATTTATTTTGCTTGTAAATCTTAAAATATTGACAATTTTTTAAAACTTCTTTCATGCTCAACTCAGCTGAGCATGCTTAGCAGAGTTGAGCATGAAAAAAGTTTTAATTATTGGTATTTTTATTTTTATGACCAAGTGAAATTTCATGCTCACTTGAGCATGAAAAAAAAGTTATATAACCTCGGGGTCTGATGCTATGATTAACCTTCAGTGGCTCAAATTACCCATGCCTTGATTAAGTTTCCGTGGTCCTAAAGATGTTTGAGCCATTGAGATTTTACTGTATGTATATTCAGTAATGGTTGATAACTGGGCTACTTTAACTCTTTCACTGCCATAGGCGATAAAATAGGCTTTTGCAAACAGCATAGATCCAGATGAGACGGCTCATAATGAGCCATCTCATCTGGATCTACGCTGTTTGACATTCTGTATTTCAACTTTGCATATAAACTTCTTTCCAAGCGATAGTTTGTTAGAAAAAAAAAAGCAGATGACAAATGTCGTCTGAAATTTGGCACAGAAAGAGTTAACACATTCACGTCAAGTAGACTCTTCTACTACAACTCTTTATATTTCCAATAGCAGGGTGTCTGGTTAGTTTTTTATTATAACTTTGTTTTATAGAAATTCCTGTATGACATCAGACATCAGACACAGGTTAGACACTGTTAGACATCAGACACAGGTTCTGTGTCCTCTGATCTGGGTCTGCACTGTTTGCCAATTTCCCTTTTATGACACACTTGGTGTAAAGGAGTTAATCTCACCAAAGCTTATTTTGGTCTCCATCCGTCAAAAATTGCCTTTTTAGCTTTGATGAAATGAAAAGGCTTTAAGCTGAAATACATCTTCATTTCTTCCTCTGAAAGGCCTCTAAAGAAACTGCCATCTATTCTCTCTTTTTCACATAGGTTAGCAATGTCAGGTAGAGCAATTTTCTTGAAGAAGTAAGTGACTTGTTCAATAGAGTAGTCATAGAAATCTTCCTCGGTCTGTCCTTCACGTAACACATTCCCCAAATCTGTGACGTCAATGCCACTGTCTTGCTCAGGTCTCTGATCTTGTTCTTCTTCATAACTACATGGATATTCACTTTTCATTTTAGATTCACAAGTCCCTTTTGTTTTCTCGGTCTCTGGAATAGACAATCTTGTAGTTGCTGTGGTTTTGTCACGAGCCAGAAACATGTGTTCCTCATTGTACTTTTCTTTTGTATTATTCTTTGAGTCGGCAAATTCTGTGAAATAAAAACTGGATGACGGCATATAGGATCCTACTGTTTCAGTCGTACTCTCTGATAGTTTCAAGTTTGGCTCTGAGATAACCTGCTGGTCAACTGAAAGTGAACGTTGAAATTTTAGTGCCTGTTTTGTCTGTTGTTTAGATCTAGTTGGTGACTGGACAGACTGTGATCTGCGAAGCAGCCTTTGCATAAGATTAGACTGCATGATTCCAGACTGGATGACACTACTTGTCCATGTTTTCACCTCCTGCCATTTTCCAGATGGCTGCAAGAACAGAGAACATATTTAAACTAGAACATTAGCAATTAACAATTTTGATCCACATCGAGCAATAGTTTTTTTTATCTTCAGAATACTGTCCAACTTCAATGACTGGAACATCTTTGAGACCATAGGATTTGTTCTAGACACAGATAGTTTGAGCCACTGAGGGTTCATTATTGCACCAGGTCAGGAGGCAAATGTGGAAAATTTACATTACGAAAACATGCCAATTCAAACATACTGAAAATTTTACTATCAAAAAATGAAAATTTTCAGATCAAAACTTCTGATATTTGTCATGTTTCTACTCAAAACATGGATTGTGGGTACCTGTTAGAACTGCCTCAATGAGGCAGTTCTAATGAGTACACACAATGTTTTAAGCAGAAATAAGAAAAACAATGTATACCCCTGTGAACCCCAGTTTTACTATATAAAATGGGGTTTAAGGGGGTCAAAATTATATAGGCGTGTTTTCTTGATGGGGATGGCTTTTCAATCACCTATAAAATAGTACATGTATTATGCTATATGTAATAATTAAAATTACCTAGCTGAGGTAATTATAATGAGTACACACAACATACATTTTCATGATAAAATAAGAGTTTCCCTAAAATATCCACAAATATTTGTCTTTGAGCTGTCAGAAGAATTTTCAGAGGGACTCTAAAATGAATTTAGTAAGCAAACCATCTGTGTTTGAGCCATTGAAGTTTACTGTATTTGTGTGTCGCAAATATCCAGAACCCAGTTGTTCAAAACTAACGATGTCATTAGTTAATGTATTGTTAAAACTTTGGTCATTAAATATGGATAACATGCTAATATTTTTGCTAAAAAAATTTGATTTGCAAAAGCTACTCACATTTTTTCAGCAAAAATACCTGTGAATTAGATGTTGTACTTACTAGAACAGTTAACATTTTACCATTAACAAGTCGTTAAGCTAACAATGCTTTGGACACCTGGCTCCTGATCACCAGAGTTTGTGCATTACTTTCAGAGATAATTTAGAACATTATGCAGAGAACAAATACCAGATGAATCCAAGTGGATTCACAGTGATATGAATCTACCGTTTTTCAGAAGACAGGAAATACATTGTTGGTTCTTAGAATAGTATTATTTATGGAAATATTGAAGCAAGTGATACTAATCCTTTCATCCCCAAGCTTCTGAAGTGGACTCTTCAGTCTTTGAATTTGGACGTCCACTGATGCAAATAGGAGTTTCAGTCTAAAATCGAAAAACATTGGCAGACAGTGTAGATCCTGATGAGATGGCTTGTTTGCACAGGTATCTGTTTTGGTCTTCTAGATGCCAAGGGGTAAACTAATGCTTGTTAGCTCACCAGCGCCGAAGGCTTGGGATGAGCTATTGTGATCACTCGTAAACCACCGATCATCTGTCTGTCCATCCACACCTTTGAGCAACTTCTCTGAAACCCTGGGCCAATTTTCTCAAACAAATGTGGAGCCTTCTGTCATGCGGGGATTGAAAATTTGTACAAATGGTCACGTTCTGTTAAATAAGATGGCCACCATGCCTATATATATGATAAAAACACTTATAAATCTTCTCCAGAGCCAAGCAGCTTTGAGGATGAATCTTGGTATACAGCATTTGGGAGTAAACGGAAACCAAATTTGTACAAATGATGACCTTAGGTTGAACTATGACTTTTTTAAGGCAAGGTCAAGTTGCGTCCTTAAGCATTTTTTATGGGGAAAATATTGGAAAATCATTTTCTCAAAATGTCCTAAAATGTATTAACCCTTGTCCTGCTGAATAAATTAAGAAGCCACACCCATTTCTAATTTTCAGCCAATCAGATTACTTGATCAAGGTTGTTGATATAAATTCACATACTTAATGACAAATAGTGCAGATCCAGATCAGTTGGCTTCTGAAGAAGCCAACTGATCTGGATTTACACTGTTTGCAAAGGCAGGGTATATCCGAGTTCAGCAGGACAAGGGTTAAAGACTGATAGCTGAAACCTAAAATGTACGACTGAAGTAGCAAACCCTTTTAGTTACAATAAAAAAATTTCCCCAAGGTTAACTGCTGTATACATGTCCTGGGCTGTATACATGGATAAATTGCGTAATCTTTAACCCTTCTCTTGCTGAGTACGACATGCCCTGTCTTAGCAAACAGTGTAGATCCAGATCAGTTGGCTTCTGAAGAAGCCAACTGATCTGGATCTGCACTGTTTGTCATTAAATATGCAAATTTCTATCAAAAACTCGGATCAAGTAATCTGATTGGCTGGAAATTAGAAGTGGGTGTGGCATCTTAATTCATTCAGCATGAGAAGGGTTAAATGTCTTCTATGAAACCGCTTGGCCAATTTTCACCAGCTTTCTCATGAGGCCATCTGTCAAAGGGGTATTGTCTATTTATTCAAATGGTTCTGCACCACTAAAAAAGATGGCAGCCATGCTCATATATGGTAAAAATTCAATTCTGCAACTCTAATGTGTCAAGATATCTCGAAGTATTTCAGAGAGTCCCTTGGACTTCGAGATAATGAGAGTCGAATGTATATACATATATAAAATCGTGTAATTTTTTAATGTCTTTTTCTGTGAAACTGCTTGGCCAGTTTACCAGATTTCACACTGGGCTTTCAGTTTGTTCAAATGGTTCTGCACTACGGAACAAGATGACTACCATGCCCATATATGGTAAAACACTTAAAAATCTTCTTCTCCAGAACCATGAAAGCTTGAGGCTGAATCTTGGTATATAGCGTCGGGGATGCAAGGCCTACCAAGTTTGTTCAAATGATGATCCTTATGGCAAGATTAAATATCTGCCCTAGTTGCTGTGGTGTACATGAAGAATGTTGCATGGCATCTGCAGACATGCAAAGGCGGATTTAATCAGGTGAGCAAATAGTGGCCCACTGGCTTATTGTTTTCTGTACTGACTGACACATTCAAAGTAAAATCAAGGAGCTGGATACACTTGGCTGATTTTCCATAATTTTTACAAGGGAAACAACTTTTCAGTACTTCCTGTTTGCTATTCTCTGCATCAAGCATCAAATCCGTTCCAAAAAAGTATCTCATCTGGAAGAAAAAAATTTTCTCCCAAAGGGAGCAAAAGGTTTATTCAAAAAGAAAACAATCTCCCCACAAAGAAGGGGGTGGGGGTGGGGGGGGAGGCAAACTCTTTAGAGAAGACACTGTTCAGAAGGGCTTGATGTGCAGGAGAGTGAGCAGCCCCTTCTGAAAAGGGATCTACTCTAAAAGGAAAGAACTTGCTCCCACAGGGAGGAAATTCTTTTCTTTTAGGGTCATGCCCTGTTCAGAAGGGAGCAAATACAATTTTGACAAAGTTGTCACCCTTGAAAGCATATCCATTTACCTTAAGGTGAGTGAATCTATTTAAATACACAAATGTATGTACATATACATTATTTGAACAGCAGCATGACAAGATAAGGTAAAGGATCATGCGTGGGCTGAAGATATTTTGTAATACTGAGATGCATCTGAAGGAGATAGCAGTAGTTTTCCTGTCACCTCCCTTGCCAGATAAAGTGCAAGGTAGACCAAATACTAACTAGGTCCTTCTGATTGGAATACTCTGATTTAATTTTTTCATATGTCCTCAGTTGAATTTATATGATTTTTAACTTCTTTTTTTTTTTGTATCCACATAAAAATATTAACATTATATATTTTATTGCAAACACACAAAAAAATGTTTCTTGTTGATAATTTGAAAGCTTTATTGGCATATAACCATAATTAAATTAGGTTTCTCCGGACAAAGGAAGCTATACTTAATGGAGATGCTTATGATAAAAACACAGGAAACCAAATGACTGGACCTGATTTTTTACAGATAGTATGGGTGGTTGGGTGGTGTGAAGGTGTCATGTATCTTTTGTCACCGGGGCGTCCACTGATATTGGCTTATAGTTGGGCAAGGCCTGCTATCCTTGTAGCAGGTAAGGGTAGGGAGGTGACATTCTTATTTCTTCTGTTTCTTCACTTTCATTCCTGTTCCTCTTTCTTCCCTGTCCCTCCCTTTTATCTCTTCTGCTATCTCTTCTGTCTCTTTTCTCCCTTTCTCTGGGAGACGACACAAAATGACCCACAAGGGTTGACGTGTCGTTAAACCCCAACTCAATCAATTTACAGATAGTACTGAGGGGAATTTAAAATGACTACTCCAATTAAGGGTGGCGAGGGTCGATCAAACAAAATCAGTTGTAGCCTGTTTCTGCTTATTGTTCCAAGGCGAGTCTTCCACTACATTTCTGCTTTGTTTGTATACAAGTTATTGCAATATATACTAGTGTTGGGAATCGGAGAGGAAAATCACAATCGATTATTGTGGAAAGTAAAACCTATTGATTATCCATTATCTATTCGGATATGCCATAACTGGCATCAAATAATAAATTATTATAGCATTTGCGCTTTATGTTTCTATAACACGTAAAATGCAACAGCATATAATAGCATAGCTAGTGTAATTTAAGATATAGGTTGTTTCAAGACAAAGCAGATTTTGCAGCCATGTTTCTTGTCAATGAGTCTTTCATAATATTCGTAATCTGTATATCTCATTATGTGACTTTTGGCCCACGTTTCTAAAAATAGAATTTCAAATAATCGATAGGAAATCAATTATCAATAGTTGCCGATAATGGGCTCATCTGATTAGTTTTCGATTATTTTGATTAATCGGCACAACACTGTGGCTTATCATTGGTCCACACCTCTTCTTTTGGTTTCTAGGGAAGACTGAGCTTCTAGAACACGGGCGGCCTTTTCTGGGTTACTTTATTTATATGTTTCCAAGACATGCATTTGTAACGGAATAAATAGTATATATATCACTTCTACAGCCTCGCTGTGGAAGCCGGCTTTTAGTGCGACACTGGTAGAGTGATTGGCTTTTTTATGAAGTTAAGCAACGGAGATTGCGGTTAGTACCTGGATGGGTGACAGCAGTGCTTGACTTCGTAGGAGACCCGGTTTCACACTACATTGGTGGCAGCGGTGGGATTGAAGACAGTATCCTTAGTGTGTTGCATAGGCTCCGCCCTCGAGTTTGCCTTGTGAGGCGTGTGTGACTTCGGGACGAAGTCAAGAGAAGACGGGGAGAAATGTAACGGAATAAATAGTACATATATCACTTCTACAGCCTCGCTGTGGAAGCCGGCTTTTATGGCGACACTGGTAGAGTGACTGGCTTTTTTTACGAAGTTAAGCAAAGGAGATCGCAGTTAGTACCTGGATGGGTGATTGCAGTGCTTGACTTCGTAGGAGACCCGGTTTCATGTTACATTGGTGGGATTGAAGACAGTGTCCTTGGTGGGTTGCATAGGCTCCGCCCTCGAGTTTGCCTTGTGAGGCGTGTGTGACTTCGGGACGAAGTCAAGAGAAGAGGGGGAGAAATGTAACGGAATAAATAGTATATATATCACTTCTACAGCCTCGCTGTGGAAGCCGGCTTTTATGGCGACACTGGTAGAGTGATTGGCTTTTTTACGAAGTTAAGCAACGGAGATCATGGTTAGTACCTGGATGGGTGACCGCGGTGCTTGACTTCGTAGAAGACCCGGTTTCACGCTACATTGGTGGCAGCGGTGGGATTGAAGACAGTGTCCTTAGTATGTTGCAAAGGCTCCACCCTCGAGTTTGCCTTGTGAGGCATGTGTGACTTCGGGACGAAGTCAAGAGAAGAGGGGGAGAAATGTAATGGAATAAATAGTATATATATCACTTCTCGGACCCATCAATACAGTATTGATGGGTCCGAGATCACTTCTACAGCCACGCTGTGGAAGCCGGCTTTTATGGCGACACTGGTAGAGTGATTGGCTTTTTTACGAAGTTAAGCCTATTCAAATGTATTGAGAATTTTACCACCAAAAAATGAAACCGTTCAGATGAAAAATTCTGGTAGTTTTCATATTTCTGCT
This sequence comes from Anodontia alba, assembly GCA_964016985.1. Classification (NCBI taxonomy): domain Eukaryota; kingdom Metazoa; phylum Mollusca; class Bivalvia; order Lucinida; family Lucinidae; genus Anodontia; species Anodontia alba. Next base: position 33,877,929 of record OZ024831.1, on the reverse strand, counting down.
CTAAACATAGATTGTGGTGTTCATTAGAACTGCCTTGACGAGGCGGTTCTTATAAATACCCACAAAATATGTTTTTCGTAGAAATAAGAAACTAATGTTTACTACTGTAGATCTCAGTTTTACTGTATAAAAGCGGGGTTTAAGGGGGTCAAAATTATATAGCCTTGTTTTCGTGATGCCTTTCACCCTAAGTTTCTGGTGTGAATTATTCCATCTTTGGACTTGAACATGCCCATTGTTGCAAATAGGGGTGAAATAACCTAAACAAAATGGCAAACAGAGTAGATTCTGATGAGCCGTCCCATCTGAATCTACACTGTTTGAAAAAGTATCTGTTTTAGTTTACAGCACTAAAAGAGTTAAAAGTAGCTTTAGCAAAGATTTAGTACAAACCTTTTCAGATTCTTTCTTCGTCTGTTTTGTTTTCTTTAAAGTCTTTGCTGGAAATATATTAATATTAAAATCAATATATTGGATATCAATATAAGATCAGTTCGAGCTGCTATAGTCAAAGAAACCAGTTGGGAACCAAAGAGAAAATGTTTAAAAGCAATGCTTTGTTAAAGGAAAGATTTATTCAGTCCCATAATAGGTAAGCGGAGACCTTGTTTAAATATGTTTAAGCACTCATCCCAACGGGTTTTATTGTTGACCATTTCAAGGCAATATTTTTATTGCAATTAATCTTTTCTATTTCATCCTCTGTTCGCCTGTTTTCGACGAAGTGTTGCTTTGTGTAGTGCTTCATTAACTGTACATTAATTGTATCTTTTGTACCTTAGAAAGACTGTGTTTCTTGATTTTGGCCTTACCTGGATATCTCCATATTCCTTTTTTTTTTTTTGTCCAAACATTATACGGACTACATCAAGCGAAAATTTATCTTCTAGCATAGGTTCGAGTGAATCTGCGCATCCACGCAGTCTCGCCAGAACATTCGTTTTTCGCTAATACAAGCATTGCTTATAAGAAAATCTTTCAAAAAAGAGCCAGATCCTTGGCACATCTAAGTCGTAGCGCATTTCATATTACGGAGTGTTCGAAGACACTTTTTCGCTTGACGCGTTTCTTATATTCTTACATCGCAAAAATGTTTATTCGGACATATGCGGACAGCAAAGGTCCAGATCAGCCTGCGCATGCACACAGTCTGATCAGGACCTTTTTTGTCCGCTAACAGAATCATTGGATACTACAGAATGTATGAATGGAGAGCAAAGGCCCGGATAATACCTTGTGCATAAATAGGATGATCTGAATCTGCGCATGTTCTAAAGCACTTTTTCACTTGATGCGGCCCTATCATACTCTTCGAGGCAAATGCTAACATTCTGCGCCTGCTGATACGTACGTGGTAAATCTGGAGGTATTTCGGCCCTGGGCGTCACTTTTTCGTAGTCATCTACATCTGAGTCGGGAAAAGGCTCTTGAATACAGAAATATTAGGAAAAAGTGAATATTATAAAGCTTGTTATATATATTTCAGTATGGAAATCCCAAAATGTTCTGCGATTCGCATTTGCTATGAAATTAGGTAATGGTGACCTACGTTTTCAAAATTTATCCTAATTTGCGGAGTTTTATTATATTTCGTATTTTTGCACAGTTTATTTCACACTATGATCAACTCTCAGCGTTGAGAATTGATTGTGAAATAAACTGCAAAAATATACGTGTAAAAAAATATTGTGCGCTTATGGGCTATTATATTTTGGTTTCGGTTAGAGGCATCCGATTTCATCAGTGCATGTAAATGATCGACAAAGGACATTTTAAGAAATTTGATCATTGTGCTTAGCTTCATTACATTTGGCAATGAATATTTAGATACTTGCTCTGATAAAGTCATGAAACTGAGGTCTACAAATTAGATTGAATTTTGCCAAACTAGGTCATAATAGAGGACAGTTTTGCGTTCAAATGTAGCTAATAAAAGAACTTGTTGAGCCAACGGAAATGGGATGCTAAGTTGCGGTAAAGAATGTCACCGTGACCTATATTGACATAGTTTCAAAACATTTTAATTAAAAAAGGGAAGGCCAGTATCAGTCTATGTGCGTAGAATTATCAATTTCTTCTTATTAACTGTTCAAGTCATGCCCATTTTCACGAACTGACCACGAATAGAAGGGCGGACGGACTCACAAGTCGATTATAGTGCACATTTCGAAAGTCAATGTTGGTCGGCAGATAAACTTTTCCTGCTGGCTGTTTTCTGGATATACACCGTTCTGTAAATGCTTATACGTTATGAAAGATTCATATTTAAAAAAAAAATATAAATAGCAAAACAAACAGAATTAATCCTAGTCTTGCTGAATCCGGAAATCCCCTATCTTTGCCAACATTCTAGATCCAGATCTTGATATAAATTCACATACTGAATGACAAAGAGTGTAGATCCAGATCAGTTGGCTTCTTCAGAAGAAGCCATCTGATCTGGATCTGCACTCTTTGTCTGAATGACAAAGAGTGCAGATCTAGATCAGTTGGCTTCTTCAGAAGAGGCCAACAGGCCTGGATCTGCACTCTTTGTCATTCAGTTTGTGATCTTGATATAAATTCACAGACTAATTGACAAAGAGAGCAGATCCAGGTCAGTTGGCTTCTTCTGAAAAGGCCAACTGATCTGGATCTGCGCTCCTTGTCATTTAGTAAGTGAATTTATATCAACAATCTGGATCAAGTAATTTGATTAGCTGAAAATTAGAAGTGGGCGTGGCATCTTTATTTATTCAGCATAGCAAGAGTTAAATTACCTCTTTCTAATACTACAGCTGGTGGCCGGCTGGCATTATCCTTCGTCTCTTTCCCCGTTTCCTCAACATCAAATACTTGAACACGATCCTGTAGATAGATTATTCCGGGTTCATCTTTATCTTCAAGTAAGAAGAGTTTGTACTTGAGAAAAACGGAGTCTTTTCTACCCGGGAAATGTTTCCGTATATATTCCGTCTTTTCGCTTTCGCTTCCGAAATTTCGCACTTTTAGTTTCTCTTTTCTCCACTTTTGTTTTGGAATCAGAGCCAGATTGAATGAACTGCTGCTACTCGCATTAGTGATAGGTGCAAAACTCCAGCTTAACATGAATTTTTGAGTTTCGAAATAATTAATTCTGAGCGGCCTGTTTGTCACAACGGCTAAGTACCGAGCACTCACATCGTTGCTCATAACTATATCATGAGGGGACACCTCTTGAAATTCAATGAACTTTGGTAAAACAATATTCATGTCTGCTAGTTGTTTTAAACTATAAGTGTTCTGATCATCTACTGCAGTTAAATTAACCACCATATCCTCTTTTAGGATATGTTTTCGCTGTTCCGGTGTTTGACAAATCAGAGACCTCACTTTGCTTTGACCAACGGCTGCCTTCAGTGCCACTACCTGCAATACTGTACCAGGAGAAACATCATGTGTCGTCATACTATCAAGATCGACCAGCTTCAGTTCATCATTTACACGAACCATCCAAGGCAAATCTTTAATCAGCTGGGGAAAAAAAGAAAAGGATAAACCTTATTACATTTTAAAAGACAACGTACGATGATCTCTCGTGGCGAAAGAATAATTTGAAATTCTTCCTATAATCAAGGTATTGGGCTTTGAACAAACAGAACTGGACGAACATAATAACACGGCAAGGAATCATATGATTTTGATATGGTTCACGCCATATTTGTATGGAATTACGGAAACAAATCCTTTCCTTTCAGGTAGAATAGACCTCTTTACAGAATGGAGGAAAAACCAACTTTGAGAGTAGCCTCCCCGAAAAGAGGTATCAATTCCCCTTAAAGAATATCAAAGAACTTAGATAACATAGCTTAAACCCATGTATTCTTAAGTTGACAGCATTGTCTTTCGATTTTTCAACCCTGTCTACCACGGTTCCACATGATCAGGAACAGAGATCTAATAACCGTTTCTTAAAAAAGAAAACAAAAAACAAAAACAAAAAAAAAAAAAAAAAAAAAAAAAAAAAATACACGGGACACGCAGATACCCATTCATTGTTGTAAGCGCGATGAAAACATATTGCGTCCTCCCAAACAAGGTAATGTTAGCAATAGACAGACCTCAGTTATCATCCTTTCAGTATAACGTTGTTGTTGCTGCTGTTATTGTTGTTGTTCTGCTTTCGACGATGCATTGTTTTTTGTTGTCATTGCATACCACTAATACTTCACGCAGTGCCTATGGAAGGCTGTGCTTCGTGTCTGTGCTATTTCTTGCTGGCTGGGCTAATTCAGCAGACGACAAAATGATATTTTTTTCTTTCTTATTTTCCCCTGAAATAAGGATTTGACATTCATACAAACTGTCTCCATTGGAGACAAACATAAGGGGTCGGCACGTATGGGGTTATTTTTGCCCAAAATTACCAAAAAGTTGAGATAGGCTTGATATATAACCCATACGTGCCGGCCCCCTATGGAGACAATTTGCATGAAATTTCAAACCTGTTTTCTGGGAAAAATAAGAAAAATAGTTCAATATGTCATCTGCTAAAAAAACTTTTACCCAAAGTACAAAGTGTTAAGGAAAGGTAAAAACAAAACTGTCGAAAAAATTAAGATCCAAGAAAATATTATCGTTATGTCAGAATATGCATACGTGCTATATTTCAATGAAATCGGTCAAAACTTTTCACTGGGTATGTGAAGGATTGTAATTTGCTATTGTAATTTGCTGTACATCAAAAAACCGGTCACAAACGTGAATGTTTATTTGAGCCGCGCAAAGCGAAAATCTGAGTTTGTAGTATGCGCGGACAGCGAAGGCCCTGCTCAGACTGCGCACCCATGGAGAGCTTAGGCCAGGATGAGACCTTGCGCATGCGCAGGATGATGTGAAACCACATGTTTTGCGCATGCTCGAAGGCACATGTTTGCTTGACGCCGCCCATTTGTTGAGATAAATCTACCAACAAAATTGCATGACCAGAAACCAAGTCTGGTGACAGACACACACACTATAGCCAATTCATATGCGTTAGATACTTGCATGTTATATACGCAAAGGCAATAAAAAGTATACTGTTTCAAGTTTTGAGTACTGGCTCGTGTTGTACTTTTTTCGTTAAAATGTTTTCATGGTCATTTTTGTCAAACGTCTTTTTTTTTGAAAATTACAAAGGTAATTCTTTCGCAGTTATTGAGCTATGAGTCCTTAATTAAAAACAGCATTCCCAGTCATAACTCGCTTTGTATAAAGCAAATGTCATTTTACTTTTCATAACACAAATGTCTGTGAGTAAAACCAAACGTTATTTAATTCGAAATTCTCATAAAATGACGTCAAGCTGAATTTGAATTTCTTCCCGTCTCAAATTATCTCCCTTTGAATGAAAACTTTAGGGACTTTAAAAAGTCTATAACTGAAGTGGCGTTGGTCGTTTTCACTTGAATTTTTCGAAAAAGTTCCTTGGCTTTGCCTCCTTGTACTACATATGGATGAAATCTCCTAAAACTGTTTATTTAACAAAACAATGTTAATTAATGTCCCATAGAAATTCAGTGCATTCCGTCAGAAGAGGAACAAAAATGTCAAAAACGTCATGTCCTTGGTAAAGAAATTTGACAATGTACTCTGTTGTGCATTTGAAGTTGAAACATATCCTTACAGCGTTTTATCCTTCTATCGACTGAATGCAAAACAAATGCATAAATGTAAGTTTCTTTGTCCAAAATGCACTTTTAAAGGGAAGCTACTTATAGTCAAATATTGATTTATACCCTCATTTGTTTCTGTAAATGTCATTTCCTTGTTCTTTGATAGATTTTCCTGGAAATTGTTGCAAATTATGCGTAAATGATTGTTCTTAACTAGGATATCAAAGACTAATGTACATATGTAAAAAGATGGTGACAAATAAAAAAATAGCTATCTGTATACTTATTTTTGCATCTCAATATATATATATATTACGGAAACGTTTCCCCGCCACCCTTGTTTTACAAATATAAAGTGAATTTGGGTCGTTTTATTTTGTTATTAAAGATAACTAATCATTTTTTGTGTAAGTATATATATATATGAAACATATATCATATGTTAAACTGACGATATGTACTTTTTTTAAATGAATTTAAGTCATTATGTGATGTTTATACATCTGAACTGAAACTACAATTCGTATAGTTTAAAAGATGATTATCTGTTTGCTTGACATCCAAACAACAGTTAATTCAGATTAATGTTCGAGACAACAGTGTTTTTGTACGTGCATCAGATATAGTATGACTAAGCTCTTGAAAGGATTCTCCCTTGAGAGCAATTAAATCAAATCCGCATCATGTTTGAGCCACATCATAGATCAGTAAATATTAAACCTTAACTCGCTATGACTTGAGGGATTCTTTAAGTGAGCACAGTAGTGGAAAAATAACAAAACTATAAGTGAAGATACCCAGGAAATTCCACAATCACGAAGCACAGAAAGAAGAAGAGAAAAAGAAGAAACAATGAGAAACAAACGTCATATTTGCAATAACCGACGCACAAACAAAAGCAGATCTACAAAAGTGGAAAAACTACTGAGAGTGACTTCGCCCTTTATTGTGATGCAGCTCCAAATTCAAAATATATGTTCAGTCCTGAACAAGACGGTCCTTCTATTTGCAGCTTTTCCTTGTTCATATCTCGGATATTGCAGTTGTAATCGCCCTTACCAAACCTGTTGAAATTATAGCCCTGGGGGTCACTTGTTTTACAAACTAATATAACGAAAAACTTAAAAAATATGTGTGACAACAGAAGGCTGAGGACTTTGATATTTGGTATGTAGCTTCATCTTGTAGACCTCTACCAAGATTGTTCAAATTATGTCCGGGTTTCGCTTGTTTCACATAGACTCATACAGGCAAAATCTTTACACATCATCCTTTCTAAAACTAGAAGGGTCAGGCCTTTGAAGATCTTTGATATTTGGTAGCTTTATCTAATGAACCTCTACCAAGATTATTCAACCCCCGGGGTAAAAATGATCCTGCTTAGTGGCTCCTTTATTTTACACAGACCTATATAGGACAAAAAAGTGTAAAACTCTTCTTGTTTGAAACTAGAAGGCACAGACCTTTGATGATAGGTTTGTACATTAATCTAATAGGCCTTTACCGAGGTTGTTATAGTCCTGGTATCAACAACGACCACGCAAAAGGGGTCCCTTGTTTTACACAGACCTCATTAGGGTAAACTGAAGAACAATCTTCTTGTGTGAAACTAGAAGACTTAGCCCTTCTATATTTGACATATCGCGTCATCTGTTAGACCTCTACCATGATTGTTCAAATTATAGCCCTGGGATCGGAAATATCGCCTCCCAGGGTCACTTGTTTTACATCGCCTCATATAAAGAAACACTTTAAAATTCTTCTTGTGTGTAAACTTGAAGGCCCGGTCCTTTGATATTTGGTGAGTAGCTTCATCTAGTAAACCTTTATCAAGATTATTCAAATTAGAGCCCTAAGGTCAAAAATTGCACCCTCCTAGCGGTCACTTGTCATCTCGCCTGAGCTTTTGTGATCGGTCACCATCCGGTTGTAAATTTTTTACCAAATTTGGATGTACTGATCCTTGGGTGGTCTTCTTTGAAAGTTGTTCAAAGACCGGATAAAAAATGAGGCACTCATTGCCATACACGGTATTCCTACTCCATTTTATAGGACAATCATGTCGCTCCTAAACATGAAATTTATACAAAAACTCTTACAGCAATCTACTTGTGTGAAATTTTAATATATAGTATGCAAAATCTGTTAGCTCATATGAGTGATAGAGAACCATCATGGTCCTTGTTTCTTAGTTCCTCTATGGTCGTAACCATTGAGGGAATTGTGGGAAATACCATATATATATATATATATATATATATATATATATATATATATATATATATATATATATATATATATATATCACAACTTTGAAATGTGATATTTGTTTCAGTAGAATATATTTAAAACGGACAAAACTGACGATATATTGATAAAACAAGGGTGGCGGGGAAACGTTTCCGTAATATATATATATATATATATACACACACACACACACACACACACACAGGTTAAATACAAAAAGAATATAAAAAGAGGAACAAAAATGATCGAATTACCTCTGTTACATTCGTATATCGTTTGCTCTTTCCTGGTGGATGGATAAGTCGGCATTTCCCGGAAAAAGTCGTAGGAAGTAAAATACGGTCGCCTTTAACGTCCCCCTGACTCTTTACAAAGTTTATTCCATCATCTCCTTCCGTTATGTTAGACTCGCTGGGCCCCATGACGGTGACGCCAGCAAACTGACAGGTAATCTTTCTTTCCAGAACATTGATAGAATCAGGTTGCAACTGTCCAGTGTCTTCACAATTAGTCTTTGGTCTTGCATCTTTTGGGTATTCGTTTTCTGACCTGATAACTAATGGCAATTCGAGCTGTCGCACAGCATTCTCTATACTATACACCTTTTCGGAAAAGTGCATTTTTATGTTAAATGGTTTGTCATCTGTAATTAAACTATTGTTCTGTTATCACTACAATATCAAATACATGTATCATGGAAAGAGATGTCAACTTTGAGCTCCAACGTGAGAAAACGTACCTCCGAGAATGTGCGCCAAACGAAGACACAAATCAGCCGGCGCATCCGTGCAGTCTGATCAGGTCTTTGTTGTGCACATTAAGAAAGTTTGCAACCTTGGCTTTCCAAAATGCGCTCAGTGAAGATTCTGGTCAGACTGCGTGAATGCGCAGGCTGATCTGAATCTTCGCTGGGCGCATGTGTCCGACGGTACGTTTTCGACGTTGCGGCTCATGTCCAGACAAGAGATGTCAAATTTGTTTACAAATTAAAGGTGGTAAATTTTCGAGCCGCGACGTGAGAAAATATTATTTGCAACATGTGTGTCCGGCGAAAAACTAGATCAGCCTGTCCATACGCATATACCGAGTCTTTGTTGTCCTCCTAAAGAAATCTTGGATATTAGGCCACAGATACTTGGGATCAGCAGAGCAGGGGTCAGTAGAGCAGCGCAGGCCAAAAAAATGATCTTGTTTGTAATTTTTCTCTAGGTATTTTTGCATTTCGGTACAACATAAACACTGCTGATAATGAAAATTCATATTCTGTGAAAGGTTCATAAAAATATCAAATTTCTCAAATGGTTTGGCGCACGTGTCATCAGATATAGTTTGTCTCAGGTTCCGGCACATTTTTTTTTTTTTTTTTTTTTTTCTTAAGTTAAAGAGACGGCGCAGATGATGAAGAAGAGTGTACTTACATTAAAGATCCTAGACAAGGCGTTCAATTGTTGTGCATGTTTCATCAAAATCCGATGAAAAAGTAAGTAAGCTGTCGACTTATGAGATGCCTAAATCCCTATTATAATCTTTTGTCCCATAGCGGTCAGTACATAAGGGGATTGGATACACCTGGTGACCATATTTTGCAAGGGAGACAACTTTTGTGACTTCCCGTATGCCTTCCTGCACACAAATCTTTCTGAAAAGGATTCATCTCTAAAAAGAAAGAATTTGCTTCTCTTTGGAGCAGTTTTCTTTCCATTTAGAGAAATCCTTTTTCAGAAGGGGTGGGGTGGGGACATAGTTTGGACAGAGTTGCCTCCCTTGAAAGTATATTCATCCCCCTTAATAAGAATAAAGCTTTATTTCAGTATGCAACACTTAAGTAAATTATATTTAAAGTAATATGGGCCGCGCAAAGCGAAAATGTGTCTTCGAGCATGCGCAAATTTCAGATTCAGATTCATCCTACACATGCGCACTCATCTGGGCATTTGCTTTCCATATATACATTCTATAGTGTTCAATGATTCTGTTTGCGGACAATGAAGGCCCCGACCAGACTGTGCAGATGTGCAGGCTGATCGAGGCCGTCGCTGTCGCTGTGCCCGAAGACACGTTTTCGCATGGCTCGGCCTATTTAAGGTAATCTATTGCTTTCGTTTAAATATAAATAATTTCACATTTATACATTTATTAATTTTGCTTACAAACTGCATTGTTTACTGTCAGAAAGAAGATTTTACCGTTGGACTGATAGATGCAATACAGGAGAGCATTGACACATACAATAGCAAGAACAAATAAATGCACAAAAAATGAATATAAACACATATGAACAAAGACAGACTCAGAAGGTAGGTAGGTATTAGAACACACTAGATTTATGCAATTTGCAAAATTATGGTAGTATTTAAATCAAAGAAAATCTACACATGACGATGGTTAGCGATAAAACCCAGCTATGCCATCCTAAACTTCCTAAATTAGCCTCGGTGGTACAGAGAACATGTGGCGGACCAATGTCTAGACAGCAAGTCCCTGTACTCCGTCTCCGCGACAAACGCAAGGCCCAGTTAGGACAGACATTGCATTTATCAGCAGTCACTGTCCTTTATATAGTCCAAACCAACGTCAATATACCAGGGCCCAGTTGTTCAAAACTTAACGCAGTTGTTAGCTAACGTGAAAGCTATTCACATTTTTTTTGCAGCAAAAATATCAATGTATTTGAAAATACCTAAGCTACAACAGTTTAAGAGTTTGTCATTTACGAGCTCGTTAAGCTTACCATGCTTTGAACTACTGGGCCCTGAGTAAGCTATATCTGCTTAACCTTTCACCCCTGTTTCTGAAGTGGATTTACCTTTCTTTGAATTTTTTCACATCAGTTGTTGCAAACAGAGATAGGAGCATAAACATCATGAACAGAACAGCAAATAGGGTAGAGTCAGATGAGATGGCTCATTATAATCCATCCAATCTGAATCTATATACACGGTTTGCAAAGGGGTCTGTTATAGTCTGCAGAGCTGAAAGGGTCAAACAAAACAGAGAACAAAATCTTACTGTCTTTCTCATGTTTCTCTTTCATCTTATATCGGTTATCACAATTGTGTTGTTTTCTTTTGACATTTCTTGGCATCGTCTTTTCTTCTTTCTTTGCATCGGGAAGACTGTGGTATATAATTACGACCTTTCCTACGTTACACCATTTATATTTGTGAAATAGTTTGAAATATTTGTGCCTCATTATGAATTCTAAATGGCGACGCCACTGGTACACGTTTCGGCATCAATCAGTTCCTTGGCTGGCTCCATAGCCCAGTCGGTATCGCGTCCGACTGCAGATCCAGGGTTCGCAAGTTCGAATCCTAAATTTTCTATATAAACTTTGTGGAGATTAAACATTAAATAATTTATGGTCATTCTCCCTCTTTCGCTGATTTAATAAGGGCAGTTGTCAGTTCGAATCTCAGCTTGGCTAGTCTCTGATTTACAAAATTCTCATCTTCGAGATTTACAAAAGTCTTGTAAAATTTTTGCTGGTTTACAAAATTCTCATCTTTTTTGCTAGTTTACGAATTCTCATTTTCGCATGTCTACGGTGCGCTACGCGCACTATTATGAACGCGAAGCGCGCATTTTACGTGTAATTTTCTGTGCCCGGTAAACCCAAGGTGCGCCCCTAGTTTGGTTTAAACAATATTTTATTGTTTCAATTACATGAAAATTAGTTTCACAACATTAATGTGTCAGGATCAGACGGTAAGCTTAAAGCTTATACATGTCATTTCCTGAATCATACAACATGAACAAAACATATGTGAATGGTAGATATATATATATATATATATATATATATATATATATATATATATATATATATATATATATATATATATATATATATATATAAAGAGAGAGAGAGAGAGAGAGAGAGAGAGAGAGAACATTTGCAATTTCAACAATACTAGGTACAAAACACTTAGTAATATGTTTTTGATATGGTAAGATATTAAAATCAAATTTGTTATTACTGATTATAGACAGTCTCAATGTGAGGACTTCAACTACAGCAAGTTCTTACCACATATCTCTGAGCAACATATACATCGTGCGCATAACATTATGACATTTTACTTTGAAAAGAGACAGTGCCAATGTTCTGTGTAAAAAAAGAAAAAAAAGAGGAACAAAAAAGAAAAAGAAGGGAAGAAAGGATGTTGACCGATCCCAGTTTGTGCTACTCAACGGGTGTTATTATAATAGATAATTTTACTAGAAGCTGGGACTTATAATTGTAGCATGTGATATTATGAGCTATTGCACAAACCGTTTGGATTTGATAATAAAGTCTTGTACTTTTAAGAAAAGGAGCTCGTTATCATTATCTGGTGCATTTTCTTTTCCAAATAATAAGTCATGAACATTGTGTGTTGGTAATAGATCAGATAGGTATCTGTTCCTGACATCTGCATACTTAGGGCATGTGTAGAAAAAATGGAATGCACTTTCGAATCCACCACAAGAACACGATGGACTAGGCACGATGTTTTTACGGAAGAGATCCGAGTTGAGTGAGCTGCATTCCATGCGAAGTCTGCCCTGAAGTATCTGTCCTATTCTAGATCCAGCATTAAAATATTTGGGTGGCGCCCTTAGATCCCTATTTAGTCTGTATTTGAAGGAGGAAACTGTGCTGGCTTCTTTGACATTATCTGGAAGGTCGTTCCACGCTTTGATGGTAGAAGGCAGAAAAGAGTTGAAGAAAAGGTTTGTATTTGCATGAATAGACCGGATATCATTTGCGTTTCTGAGACTGTAAGTTGTACGTTCTTGTACAAGAGGCGGTAAGAGATTACTTAGGTAATCTGGGACCAGGCTATTAATAATTTTATAAAAAATAACTAATTTGTGTTTCTGTCGTCTGTCGTGAAGTGATTCCCACCCTAGGTCTGCTAGCATTTTTTCAATGCTGCAGAGTTTTGTTGCACCTGATACGATTCTGGCGGCTTCATTATGAATGGATTCTAACTGCCTTTTGCAGTCGTTTGAACAATTGTCCCATACAGAGTCGCTATATTCTAATAAGGGCCGAACGTATGCTGTGTATAACTTTTCAAGAGCTAGCCTGCTAATTTTAAATTTAAGCGCTCGTATAATATTTAATCTCTTCCAAGCAGTGTCAGTAATATTATTTATATGCTCGGACCAAGTACATGAGCTAGAAAAAGTAATACCTAGATGTTTATGGGTAGAAGCTTCTTTTAGTGTAATACTATTCATTTCAAGTGGCGGATGAAGTTGAGGTTGCAGCTTTCTAGTTATAAGAAGGGAGGTTGTCTTTGTAGGATTAAAGTCAACTAACCAGTCAGCTGCCCATTTACTTAAGTAAGGGACCGAGGATAGATCCTTGCGGAACCCCAGCTAGGACAGAAGCCCAGTCTGAGGTTACACCATTTAAAACAACTCGCTGTCTCCTGTCAGAGAGGTAACTTTTGAACCACTGTAGAAGATCTCCAGAAATCCCAATATGCGAGAGTTTATGTAAAAGTCCTTTGTGCCAGACTCTGTCAAAGGCTTTGCTTATATCACAAAAAACAACTCTGACTTCTTTTCCACTGTCAACCGCTTCAATGAAAGTATGGTAAGTATGTAATAACTGGTAAGTAGTAGAATCACCTGCAACAAAACCAGACTGGAAAGGAGTCAAAAGATTATATTCAACTATGTAGTTATAAAGGTGTTTGTGCACACAACGTTCCATAGTTTTTCCTATAGGGCTAAGGAGGGAGATGGGTCTGTAATTTTGGGGAAGAGACTTATCTTCCTTCTTGTGAATTGGTGTAACATTAGCTTCTTTCCAGGAAGATGGGAAATAACCTTGGCTTAGTGATCTGTTAAAAACAGTGGAGAGAGGGTTCGAAAGAACAGAAGCGCCTTCCTTAAGAAGGCGAGGACTCAAGAGGTCTGGACCGCATGCTTTACTCACATCCAGTTTAGAAAGAACATCAAAAACGTCTTGATGTGTTATAACAAATGAGGATAGAATGGTATGTTGGGGTCGAGGTAGAGGTAGAACGTTTTTGTCGTCGTCTGCAACTTTAGCTTGCGATGAAAAGTAATTATTTAGCATATTGGCTTTATCAATGTCACTTTCGGCGTGTTCGTTATTATATATCAAATTGGGAACGTTTGTTGAGTTGCGACATGTTTTGAGAACTTGTTTAGATGTCTTCCAAAACAATTTCGAGTTTGAACTTGCGCTAGATAGCAGACCTTCAAGTTTATCAAAATACTCCTTTTTTGATTTTCTTATTTCATTTACTACTCTGTTTCGAAGTGTTTTGTATTTTTCCAAAAGAAACATATTAGAAGTTTTCTTATATTTTTTAAAGGTGCGTTTTCTTTTTCTGATAAGGCGTTTTATATGACCCGTTATCCATGGATTCTCATTTGGCCTGATGGTAACTATTTTGTTAGGTATAGATTCTTGACTTGCTTGCATAATGCAGTCTGCTATACATAAAACGTTGTCATCAATATTTGAGTTTGATTCAATCTTGTTTTGGAGATCATAATTAGTTAGCTGTTCTCGATATTTATTAAAATCAGCAAGTGGGTAATTCCATACCCGTCTTTTATACGATTTGACTGTTGGGCGTAAAAACTTTAAGAGCACAAGTACAGGACAATGAAATCTTATCTGGTCAGGTATGAATGAATCTGCAACTCCACTAGTAACGATGCTGGTTGTGTTTCGCACCAATATTAAGTCGATCAATGAAGCCGAATGTTCGGTGAAATGCGTTGGTTCGCGTATCAGCTGGTTTAGATTGTACTGTTGTATTAACTCTTTCATTTTATTGTTTTCGTTTGAGAACATGTTAAAGTTGAAGTCTCCCATGATTAAGATATCTACTATGTTAGTACTGTAGGCTCTGTCAATGCTTTCATTAATTTTGTTAAAGTAGTCTGTATTGCTGTTTGGTGGGCGATAAAATCCCCCAATCAGTATCTTTTTGGATTTAATGGTTATTTCTACCCAAACAGCTTCTAAATCTTGCATTTCCAAATCTGTTCTGCGTTTGCTTTGTATACTATCTCTTGTATATATCAGGACTCCTCCTCCGGGACGATCACACCTGTCTTTTCTGAAAGGTGACTTGAAATTATCAATAATAAGTTTTTCATTTGGTGTGTCCGGTTTCAGCCAACTCTCGGTAAAGACAAGTATGTCGTATGCTATTGACTCGCACTTTATTATGCTCCCCGAAGAATTTCGGGGGAGCATATAGTCGCCGCTTCGTCCGTGCGTCCGTGCGTCCGTACGTCCGTGTGTCCGTGCGTCCGTGCGTCCGTCCCGCTCTTGTCCACGCAAATTCTCGGAAACTGCTTGTCGGATTTCAATGAAACTTCATGGGAATATTAAGTATCAAAGGTGGATGCGCATATCACCTGCGTGTTCTGGTTCGATGATTTTTCCAAGAGTTATTGCCCTTTGATGAGTTCTGCATGAATATATAGGGTACTGTTCGTGTCCACGCGAATTCTCGGAAACTACTAGTCGGATTTCATTGAAACTTCATGGGAATATTAAGTATGGAAGGTGGATGTGCATATCACCTGCGTGTTCTGGTTCGATGATTTTTCCAAGAGTTATTGCCCTTTGATGAGTTCTGCATGAATATATAGGGTACTGTTCGTGTCCACGCAAATTCTTAGCAAATACTGGCAGAAATTCAACGAAATTTTAATGGAATCTTAAGCAGCAATAGAGGATGCGCATATTGTTCAATCTTTCTGGTTAGATGATTTGTCACAGAGTCATGCTACTTTGTTTAAAGCTGCAGTGTAAGGTCACTGGCTATTTTTAGAAAAGAATTTGTCAACACTCTAGTGCCTACATTTATTGATGGATTTTGATATAACTTCAAACAAGTGTTGGGTATGATAATATCTTGAGCATGTTTGACATTCAGGGTCCTGGGCTCAAGGTCAAGGTCACTGTGGCTATTTTTAGAAAAACTTTGTTTTTGCTCTAGTGCCTAGATTTATTGATGGATTTTAATATAATTTCACAAAAATGTTGAGTATGATAACATCTCAAGCAATTTCAATTTCCAGTGTCCTGGGCTCAATGTCAATTTCCAAGAGTTATTCAGGGTGGCCACGCACTCTGGAAAACAGGGAAAACAGGGAAAATCGTGAAAAAAAATTCCCTGCAGGGAAAAATCAGGGAATTTGAAATTTTGCTGAAAATCAGGGAAAAATCAGGGAATTTCAGAAAATCTTATCTTTGTAAGGTCAAAATATTCAAATTTTATAGCTGTTCAGATGTGGCTACAAGGGGAGGTTGGAGGCCATATATTTTACCAGTTTTGATTTTGACTACCATGAAAGTAAATTAGCACATGTACATCATATTTTAGATAAATTTTCATTTAATTTAGAATATTGTGACAGCATTGTGTATAAACATGTCACTTGACAGCATTTGAATCAGTATATGACTTCAAAAAGTAGGGGCCATTGCGATAATATTAAGGTTTTTAATCAGGAAAAATCGGGGAAGGTCGGGTGGTGCGAAGGTGCTGTGTATCTTACATCACTGGGGCGTCCAACTGATATTGGCTTACAGTTGGGCAAGGCCTGCTATCCTTGTAGTGGGTAAGGGTAGAGGG
Source organism: Anodontia alba (assembly GCA_964016985.1). NCBI lineage: Eukaryota > Metazoa > Mollusca > Bivalvia > Lucinida > Lucinidae > Anodontia > Anodontia alba. The sequence continues at coordinate 33,861,437 of OZ024831.1, read as the reverse complement.
GGGATGTTTTTATTTCTTCTGTTTCTTCACTTTCATTCCTGTTCCTCTTTCTTCCCTGTCCCTCTCTTTCATCTCCTCTACTCTCTCTTCTATCTCTCTTCTCCCTTTCTCTGGGAGACGACACAAAATGACCCTCAAGGGTTGACGTGTCGTTAAACCCCAACACAATCAATCAAAAATCAGGGAAAATCAAATCAAATCAGGGAAAAGTCAGGGAAAAATCAGGGAATTTGATTGTTAAAAATGTGTGGCCACCCTGTTATTGCCCTTTGATGAGTTCTGCATGAATATATAGGGTACTGTTCGTGTCCACGCGAATTCTCGGAAACTACTAGTCGGATTTCATTGAAACTTCATGGGAATATTAAGTATGGAAGGTGGATGTGCATATCACCTGCGTGTTCTGGTTCGATGATTTTTCCAAGAGTTATTGCCCTTTGATGAGTTCTGCATGAATATATAGGGTACTGTTCGTGTCCACGCAAATTCTTAGCAAATACTGGCAGAAATTCAACGAAATTTTAATGGAATCTTAAGCAGCAATAGGGGATGCGCATATTGTTCAATCTTTCTGGTTAGTTGATTTGTCACAGAGTCATGCTACTTTGTTTAAAGCTGCAGTGTAAGGTCACTGGCTATTTTTAGAAAAGAATTTGTCAACACTCTAGTGCCTACATTTATTGATGGATTTTGATATAACTTCAAACAAATGTTGGGTATGATAATATCTTGAGCATGTTTGACATTCAGGGTCCTGGGCTCAAGGTCAAGGTCACTGTGGCTATTTTTAGAAAAACTTTGTTTTTGCTCTAGTGCCTAGATTTATTCCTTTCATTTATTCCAACTTTTATGTTGCTGATGTTTGTATGACAGTGCCTTCAGGCAAGCTTATCTGTCCACCAACAGGTTTTGTGATACTCCATTTTGAAGTACAGTGAGTATACACAGTATACCGCTCTTTATCTAGGATAATGTTTCCTGTTCCGACTATTGCATGTTCGGGGAGCATCCATCGGTTTCACCGATATTCTTGTTATGTCGAGTTTAGGAAGTATGCTCTGGACGTTAAGGTGCATGAGACTGAGATGGTTAGCCAAGTAGCTAAATGAACTGTCGGAGCTGGTGGTTGACGTGGAATCTGATACACCGTTGACAGAGTCTGGACCAGGGTTTGGATGAATATCTCCACTTAGTAAAATGAGTGTAATAACAAAGAGAACTGAGACGTTTGTTGCCAAGTAAAATATACAGAAGCTAGTAAATTTGAAATTATCGTTTAAAGGCTGCTGTGTGCGCCGGTATGGATACCTAATACACCTGTATACTTCGTTACTGCGCTGAAGTGCTAGTGAGATGCTCAAGCATGATGTACTGATGTTATGATCGCCTCGTTTAAATGTCAGGAACATTAATAAAATAATTATATGGAATTTATTATGTGTAATTTTCTTGTCCGCGCCCAGCCGCAATGTCTGCGATATACCGAAGAAACCACCGGGACCTGCTGATTTAACAGTACTTGGCATTGTAGGTGCTGCATAATAGAAAGTGTAGATAAATCAAGACAAGTCCCGTCGGCAAGTTCGGAACATCACAGATTCTCAACCACTGCACCAGTATTATGGACACTTCAGATAAGCGTGTTGCACAAACGATGAAATTGGTCAACAAGAGCACAGAAGATTGAAGAAAGAAATCGAAAGTAAACAGAATGCATACAACAAACATAACTGCGGTCACGTGACCTTGGTGAAACCAAAAACTCTAAATTTTATGGTACAATAATCTTATTCCATATAAAAATGATTTCATAAGAAGGAAAACTGGAAGGAATGTTACGAAAGTGTAGGATTAAGTAGGTACAGTGGTAAACTGTAAAATATATTCAGGCAGATAAGGCAGTAGGATGGTAGGTTAGTTTTTTTATATACATAATTAAGAAAATAAGTGGGTATGCAAATAATATGTTATTACATATGTAATTAGTTACGAGTATTTAGGCAGCTTTTGTGTTGACATGCAGGTAGGTGATCAGACTGGCTAAAGGGGCATATATGTAGGTACAGTGGTGAAGTGTGAAATATGTTGAGGTAGATAAGGTAGTAGGATGGTAGGATAATTATATGTATATAAGTAAGGAAATAAGGTGGTATGCAAGTAATATTTTTGTATATATGTAAGAATGTAAGAAGTTCTGAATATTTGGGCAGCTCTATTTGGACAAGCAGATAGGTGATATTTAAAGCAGGCTAAAGAGCCATACATGTAAAGACAAAAGACTAGTAGAATGTGTAGTTAAGTTCATATGCTGAGTATGTATGTATGTACTGGCATAGCAGAATGTATATATGTATGTATGTATGTATGTATGTGTGTGTGTGTGTGTGTGTGTGTGTGTGTGTGTGTGTGTGTGTGTCCGTTGAACCAGGAAGAAAGTGATTTGTAAGTAGTTATAGAAAACATCATTAGAGAGGAGTTATTTAAATCTGAGTGACGTATGGCGTATCTAATACGTGTTGCGTGCTTATTTCACGTGCTGTACAAACAGTAATGTATTGCCTACCGTTTCCTACCAAGCAAGTCGGCATAATACCTCCAGTCGAACCATTCACTACCCGATGCATCAACATTACTACTGGGTATGTTCCAAATGGAGAAATCCGTATCAGACGCTGTGTTCTTTAGCACCTGATCTGCGCCCACTACGTTTGCATACTTCTGTCTGCCCGAACACCTAGGGCAGACACAGTAAACATGCGTACTAGTATAAAATGATAGCATTAACCATTGTGCACACCAAAACATACTCGGACGACGGACTATCTGACCACACGTGTTCTTCAATATCGTTAACCTGTTCAGACACCTGTCCGTTGGTAAATACTGCAAACAGCACAGACTCTGATCGAACGCCGTCCGATCCGAGTTCACCCTGTTTACCCACGTTTGTGTGTCTCTGAATATCTAAGGTAAGCGCTACATCTTTACTTTTATTGCACAAATTATATCAAACTATTAGCAAGCAGGGTAGAATTTTCAACAGACACATTTGTTACTCCTTTCCCACTTCTCCACACCCAGAGAACCAGTCCCGACGTCCCCTGCAAAGTGTCCTTAACAGACAGGCTGCATGAAATGTCAAGACCCACCCTCCGTGAAAATTTAGAAAATAACATCGTTAAAATGTCGTCTGCTGAATTAGCCCAGATAGTAGAGGTTAATATAGGCGACGGCTTTGGTATTTCGGCTTATTATCATATATATATCATGTAATTTCGCCATTACCATGTGTCATTATAGACAATGAAATAGTCAATGCTCGGCTGCTATGTGCCAGACTTTAAAGTTAAGGGGTCAAATTGCCAATATTTCAGCATCGACAAGATAAAGATAAATGTACTACCCCACCTGGCGACCCGAGGCCTCCGGTTCCCAGTTATATTACATGAAATCGAAACTCGAAACCAGAAGTCACAGGCCGTCAGACAAGGCCGAATTCAACATGTACCGAAGCTGCTCCAATTATTCAGCGAATTGGCCCCACACCGTAGTTATTTCAAAACCCAAACAGTCCCAAACTACTCGCCGAAAATATACCAGAACGGATGCCTGGGTGAAAAAACCGATATAGACCAGATCAAATTGCTGCTTGCAGCAGCTCGGTCTGGTTCTATACCGGTTTAACTTACGTGTGCAATCACTCCAGGTAAATATGGTATTCTGTAACTGAATGAAAAACTCAATCCACGAGCACCAATGGACCGTGTACACAACATCTTATACTATGTAAACAATTGGTTTCAAGCGTATACTGTTTATGAAAGTTAATTCATCGCTTGTCAGAGCATGGTGAGTGGCCTTACACAGACTGATCCTGACGACAGGGTCTAGCACTGGCAAATGACGCTGAGCGCCGCTTTGCCTTTGCTAGCTCCTGTCTGGCTTCCTCAGGATCACCAAACTTGCGAAGTTCCTCATGCGTGCCTATTACATGCCGCTTATTTGCCTCGTCCAGCACAAAGATCTTCCCATCAGATGAGTAAGATGCAAGAAGCTTCTTTGCACGGACAAGACTTCTGGCATCAAAGAGCAACTTGGAGCGAATACGCGTGAGGTCCTCATTTATGAAAACTCCACCCAGACTCTCAGAATCTCTGAGTTCTTTACGCTGTCGATACAATTTCTGTCTTGCATTATAAGACGTGAACTTCACTATTATATCGCGATCTTTTCGTCTTGTATCCGTGATCCTCCCTACACGATGAGATCTGTCAATGTCAGAAGAATTCAAAGTGATTCCTAGATCATTTACGAGTTTGAGCACAATCTCATCTGTGACCTCAACCGACTGTTCTGGTATTCCAGAGATACGTAATGAGTTGCGCCGACTGTATTGTTCAAGGGCATCTTTATCAGCTTCAATCTGAACAATTCTCTTCTCAAGATCAGTATAGGCCTTCTTCAATTGGTCATTTTCCGTTTTGAGTGTCTGTATTTCCTCCTGCAAGGGGCGTGTGGCAGCCTGCACAGCTTCACATACAATCGTCTTGAGATCTGGAATTTGTTGCTTAATTATGGCACTAATCTCAGGTAGCATAAGCGATCTAAGTTCACTAGCAATCTGCAAAATATCTGTAGGATTAATTGGATTTGAGAGAATGTGTACAGAAGGTACTGAACTGGTGTCGTCTGTCTCGGCAACGTCCTGAAACGCAGAGGCTGAAGACTCCGTAGAGACACTGCTGCCGGAGCCGTGACGATTTTTCTTCTCTGGCTGCATGTCTTGCACCATCAGAGGGGAGGAGGCCTCCCGCTTTTTACTCTTTTCGCCTTTACCAGGAGTGTTCTGAGGTTCATCTTCAGCAGAAAACGACGGCATCTGTTTTAAACTGGTTTCAGCCATTATGTTTTAAGTAAATAGAGGCCTGACACGTTACTTTCTGCTTTGCAGTATACTTTTAGAATCGTTCAGCGTGGCGGTATGGCCCGCGAGCAGTAAATTTACCGTTATTTTACGTTTATATGAATAGTACTATGGAATGCTATGAGAATTCATATGTGTAAACAATATTAAGTATGGCGGCCTACCCGCATAATAGATAAAATCTAGAATGTTTATACCTTCACTGTATTATCAATACATTGTCCTTTATGAATATCCTGAATCATTAAATTTCATAACTAGAACATAGTTAATTCACCGAAGTCACAAAAAAAGCAAAATCACCACATTTTTCACATTTTGCAACACAAAATTGTTCGAAACAAAAAAACAAGCGTCTATCACCATTCACTACCGGACTCTAGTTTGGCCTTCAAATTCTATGGCCATTCCCTCCATCAACAGATTCAACAAAGGCAGTTGTGATTTATACTGGCAAGCGTACATGCACAAAGCACTGATTAATCGCTTCTCATGTACTAAGTTTGTCCAATAAAGTGTAAGTATCTTGACATGACCTTAACAGTATTGAATAGGCCGTAAAACACAAAATAAAAAGTAAATCAGTTCCTTGCTTTTGTATGATTTTTAGCACATATATTATACCAAAATGCATGATTTGTCAGGATTCAACTTTCAAGACGCAGCTTTTCCATTTAATCTGCATACACTATGCTTTTGGAACGTGCGCTATATTTACCTCCTGAATAGATGTATGAGGCTGGATTTCGCAGGGGCTTCCCCATTCTTTTTTTTTTTCAGGCCTTGACCAGGAAGTTAAACCATGAAATTATCTATCTATCTATCTATCTATCTATCTATCTATCTATCTATCTTTGTCCGTTCATCCGTCCGCCCGCCCATCCATCCATCCATCCATCCATCCATCCATCCATCCATCCATCCATCCATCCATCCATCCAATCTATCTATCTATCTATCTATCTATCTATCTGTCATTCTTTTTCCGTCCGTCCGTCCGTCCGCCCGCCCGCCCGCCCGCCCGTTCGTCCGTCCGTCCATCCATCCATCCATCCATCCATCCATCCATCCATCCATCCATCCATCCATCCATCTATCTATCTATCTATCTATCTATCTATCCTGTACCAATCCCTCATTGGGATTGCGTGCAGATACTATATTGCGTGTTGGCTTTACAGTTAGTAAAGACACGAAGATGTGAAAATGCTACAGATGATTACATTATAAATCCAGTTTTTACCCTATATAATCGGACATGCAAGCTTGAGCTAACAGAGTAGAATGGGGCGTCTGATAACGGTCTGCACGGTTGAGCAAACAGAGTAGAATGGGGTGTCTGATAACGGTCTACACGGGTTGCCACTCATCCAGCAGTTTTAGACACATCAACGGATTGTAAATTGACCTGTTAAACTTTTAGGACAAGTGTGGTGAGGTGGTGAGGAAATAAGGGTTTTTTAATACTTAAAGTAAATACGGTACATAAGCTGTAAACAGTGTGAGTTGTTGATATCATCTGATGAACAAATGAGCTAACTGTCGCCAACCAGTTAGCATTCTCCTTAAATACATCGAACCGTTATCATCCCAACAGGAATCCTGTCGGGCCAATGACGGTACAATATATAGATTTAAGTAGAATGCTAGCTGGGAGGTCGGCAGTATACGTGTCTGACACGTGATAGTTCAGTGAGGCTGCACTCTATGAGCACTAAAGACCCCATCCCCACCCCACCTTCCCCGCCCTAACCCCATCCGCCACATCAAGACCCCTGCCACATCGAGACACTCGGCACACCAAGAAGCCGTCACGATATGACGGAAGACAATTACAAGGAACGTTAAAATATGTTAAAACCTGAATAAACAAACATTCCCATAGCATTAAGTACAGGGCTTGATCAGAGTGTGAAAACCGTTTCCTGATGCTACCGTTTTACAACATCATTATGAATGGTAAAACACATCACGAAAACACACCTATATAATTTTGACCCCTTTAAACCCCACTTTTATATAGTAAAACTGGGGTTTACAGGGGTATACATTATTTTTTCTTATTTCTACTCAAAAACATAGATTCTAACGAGTACCCACAATCTATGTTTTGAGTAAAACATTGAAAAAATCAGAATTTTTTGTCTGAAAATTTTCAGTTTTTGGAGGTGAAATTTTCAATATATTTGAGTAGGCGTGTTTTCTTAATACATTTACGTATTTACGACGGTGCGTCAGGCCTGATCCTTCATAAATCGGTATCCGACGGTTTGTGTCATAGGATTAGGTAGAAAGCTGGATATATGATATGACAAATCGTTCAGAAAAAAAAAAATGCACAATCCAACAGTGGAATTTGAGATATGTTGAGGAACTGATTTTGGGATACGGGATATTTGCATTCCCGCTGTACGCGCCTCGTTTTACCCCTGGGTACATGCGCCTGTGTAAGCTGGTAATCAGAGTTAAATGTTAATTGTTAAACGATATCATGAGCAAAGATAAGAATGCTGATTTGAACTCTGCTGGACCTTACTATACAACGAAACTTCCTGGATCTATCTATACAGCTCCTGTTTAGATATTGCGAATTTTGGTCCAGGAAGATTTGCTGTTGTATAAAAGGATTCAGTAAAGTTGGGATTGCACATTGCTGCACCAAGACCTTGGAAATGCAAGATGGTCTTCAACGCAGATACGAGTGATAAGTGCGAAGTATCACGCATCACAAAGAGACGGTGACACATTCTGTAGATTACGTTAACATCCGAGACCAGAAACTAGCTACAAAATAAAATGCCAAATACCTTGGAGTGACCTTCAGAAATATCATATCCTGGAATAAGCATACAAAATGCGACCTCAACACTGGCCTTTCTATAGAGAACATCAGATATGCCCATAAGCAGCAAAGGACATGAGCTATAAGACATACCTAAGACCAGCCCTATAGAGAGTACAGTCGATACAGTTTGCATAGATCTAGATAAGAGAGGGTATCAGGTTAATAGTTTTCTTATTACTCGACGAAAACATATGTTGTGGTACTCATTAGAAGCGCCCGGCGAGGCGCTTCTAATGAGTACCCACAACATATGTTTTCATCGAGAAATAAGAAAAATATAGATAGTTTTTGGTGGGAAAAAAAGCGCCTTATCAAGAGCTATGGTTTTGGTACCTTACACTAAGCAAGAAAACCATAAAATCGTGATGATGCAGAGGAGGGCAGCGGGGTTGGTCATAAACGTCTACCTAGAGGCGTCACCATCAAGATGATGGCTGAAATAACTTACAATAAACTTGTGAACATTCCAGCTAAGCCATATCTTATTAAGCTTGGTCCAGTTGTTCAAAGCGTCGTTAGCTTAACGAGCTCGTTAAGGGTCATTTCGTTAACTGTTTTAGCAGATTCAATATACAATACTCTGATATTTTTTGCTCAAAAAATGTGAGTAGCTTTTGCACTGCACTGCAAAAGCTACTCACATTTTTTTCAGCAAAAAATTTGAGCATATTTGCGTATTACTCGATGTAAATTTTAACGAATCGTCAACTAACGATGTCGTTATCTTTGAACAACTGGGCCCTGACTGTTAGAATCAGAGGCCATGACAATCAAAATCCCGACAGGTCCAGACATCCCCCTCAGACTACCAGGCTAACTTCTTCCCAAGAACTATCATATTATGGAACAAGTTTCCACTACAAGCCGTGAGCCACCAAAGAACGCTGGATGTCAGCCCTCAGACACAGCTGGCCACACTTATCTAGTATCTGCTGCAAGCCGTATTTCCTTTAAAAGTTTTAATCAATGTAAATAGTCCTTTTATTCGTTTGACCAGTTTCCATTCTGAGGGAGGCAATTACTGAAGATTATGACGACGCTTAGCATCAGCGTGGCTCTGTTGGTAGGGCGTCCGCCTTCGCCTTCGGGTCTGAAAACTCGCACCGGTGTCAGTATAATGTGACTGATAGTAGCACAATATATCTGGGGCGTGGTGTTGCAGTGAGGCGGCACTATAAAAGAGGCATCAGTTCCTGCCGTCACATTCAAACACCGTCACGACATGACTGACCAGTTGTTGCATTAACCCACTGTACACTAAATGAACTTCTCCACATTATATATTAGAAGATTCTAAGTCCAATTTTAGGTATGTCAGGCTATGTGATTTAGATATTACTAGAGAAAAATGATTGAACTGTTTGCAAACAGTGGAGACCCTGATCAGATGCCGCGTTCTGCGGCATCTGATCTGGGGCTGCACTTTTTGCAAATTACCCTTTTCGGGATCTCCAGACTACAATGGATTAACGCTTAGCACTCTGGGTAAAATTTGCAGCAGACGACATTTTAAAATATTTTTCTTTTTTTTCCCAGAAAACAGGATTTGACATTTCATGCAAATTGTCTCCCAAGGAGACAATTTGCATGAAATGTCAGATCCAGTTTTCTGGGAAAAATAAGAAAAATATCATCAATTTGTCGTCTGCTGAAAATGCCCAGAGAGTGGTAAAGGTTAACTAATAAAATTATATGCTTAGATTTAGTTTCTACTGGACCACATATTATTCAATACTTAAAGCCCTTATCATAACTGCAGCGGACAACACTTTGATTTTCTTTTTCATTTGTTCGAGACAATAAGGCTTGACATATCATGTGAATCGTCTGCCTAGCAGACGAGTCAAATGAAATGGCAAGTCTGCAACAAATCTACTCATTGCTGTAATGGAAAATAATATAATAATATTATAATAATATTAAACATACCTTGTGTGTAGTCTGCATATTATTTACTCCTAAGTGCAAAATGAGTATTGCAAAATAAATCCAATTTTTGAATTTAAATAATAATAGCAAAATAAACTTCCTGGTATACGATACACAAGTGGAGGATCCAGGGGACCAATATAGGTGGTAAACATATAGCACTCTGGGTAAAACTTTCATCAGGCGGCATTTTGATTTTTTTTTTTTTTTTTTTTTTTTTTTTTTCTTAATTTTTTCCTCAGAAAATAAGCTTTTACATTTCATACGAATTATCTCATATTTCTGGAAAAAAAAAACAGAAAACAAAATATCATTTTGTCGTTTGTTGAATTTGTCCTGAGGGTGGTTAAGGTTAATCACTTCACGTTTTAAGTGCACAATGCTTTCCCATCCAGTCTATGTTCGACCAGCCATGAGCACATCATGAAAACATGCCTGTATAATTTTGACCACCTTAAACCCCACTTTTATATAGTAAAACTGGGGTTTACAGGGGTATACATTATTTTTACTATTTCTGCTCAAACACAGATTGTGGGTACGCGTTAGAACCGCCTCTAACGAGTACCCACATTCTATGTTTTGAGCAGAAATATGAAAAATATCAGATTTTTTTATCTGAAAATTTTCAGTTTGTGGCGGTGAAATTTTCAATATATTGAATAGTTGTGTTTTCGTAATGATAATTTTGAAGAGCACTTAGAAAAAAAAATATATATGTGAAAATACCAAAGAAATGCCACAATCACGAAGCGCAGCCCTCCCGAGGCACAAGCTGAAGAAGAGGCAAGAAACAAACAATGGTAAAACAAACGTCGAAAAAAGGGAACTACCCTGGAACGACCAGAAAAAAAATCTTCTTTTTCTTCCGTTGAAATACATGGCCCACTCTGGAGCATTGTCGTACTCGGATTAATATTGTACAATAGACATAAATACTCTGATAGGTGCAAAAATATGAGTGAAGATACTAAGGTCGGCACGATTAATCGGATAATCGATTAACTGATCGATACATTCCACAAAAATGACCATCATTACAGATCTGCTAATAATCGATCTTTTAATTTCTGTGTTTGTTACTTTACCGTATTTACGCTCCGTATTCAGACACCTCTTCTCCTTACCATACTTTCTCTAAAATTTGAACAAGTCCAATTTACTACCCACTGTTGTGTCTAAAATAGCTGGGTGAGTGGCAAACAGTGTAGACCCTGATGAGACGCCGCGTTTGCGGCGTCTCATCTGGGTCTATACTGTTTGCTAAGGCCTGTCTGACAAAATACATACAATAAAGTATAACATATGATAGTGTCATGCTCAAATAAGTAAAATTATGATCAAATCTTCAGCGATTACTAATCGATTATCAATCACAATGGCAGGACTGATAATCGATTATTTTTTTCTGCTCTGATTAGCCAGCCTTAGAAGGTACCCTGGAAATACCATTATCTTCCGCTAGGTGGCATTTTTCAAATGAATATGATATGCGCAGACAATGCTGGAAATACCACAATCATGATGCGCAGCCTTCTCGAGACACCAAAATAAGAAGAGCTGAAAAACAAACAATGAATAGGACGATTCGTATCCTAGAGGTTTCGTATTTTCTTCACTGTACTTGTAAAAACGAGCTGTGATTTTTGTAAAACTGCGGAAGAGTTAAGCTCAGTCCGTCTTCTAACTGCATTCAGAGCTATGAATCGCATGGCTGGCTCATCTGGTAAAAAAAATACTGTCAGATTCGAGCAATATATTTTAAGGGTTCCCGAGTTACAGAGCAAATCCGATATTAAAAATCTTGGACACAGTTGTTATTCTTATACCCAGCGGGTACATGACGTTTATAAAACGTTGCATCACGTCCTGAATTTGCATCGACGTTATCAGCAGATGCAGCTGATGATTTGCTGCAGCTGGTGATTTTAATTATTCCAGTGACAGGATTGTCGTATTCTCAATGCGGTCTTTGCTACCTTGACTGGCGAGGCGGTTCTAACGAGTACCACAATCTATGTTTTGAGCAGAAATACGAAAAATTTCGGAATTTTTATCTGAAAAACTTTCAGTTTTTAGTGGTGAAATTTTCAATATATTTGAATAGGCATGTTTTCATAATTAATGACTGTTTTACTATCCTTTTGAAGTAAAGGGTATTACTGATTAAAATATTTATAGATATACTAAGAGTGTACAGCTTAAAAAGACGAATATATGAAGAAGAAAAAAAAATGAAAACAGATCATTTGCTACCCTTAGGTATATTCCTGAAAAGGAGTGTTGAGTTCTTGTCAACTGGTTCTTGTGGAACCTCAAGATAAATCCAAATTATTTTCAGGTCCTCGCCAGAGGCAAGATGACATTTAACACAAATCGTCGAAAGACAGTTGGTCGAAAGACGTTTAAGTCGACACGACATATGGTCGACTCGGACAAATGGCCGATACGACACTTCGTCTAATCATTACTTAGTCGAATTTTAGTCGAAACTTTTCGACAATGTTAATTGTAAGTCTGAACAAATGAACTTATCTGTAAACGAAAGTTGAAGTTTCATTTCCGTTAATTAAGGAATAAAAACTTAAACGAGGCTTACTTTTGAGGGTTCTTACAAAAGTGTACAATTTATATGAAACTGTATTCACAACAGTCTACGTCTGACGTTCAATTAAAGTCAATACCTGACATTCATGGCTATGCCCTGCAAAAATTCTAGCATTGGACGTTCAGTATATTCATTGACAATGCGTGACAGTCTTTTGTTAGCTGCCTGTACCTTTCGCCTCTGTGATTTTGGTCCCTGTCCAGCAATTAGCTGATTAATAATCATATCAGTGTGCGACTGTTCACCTTTCAGTTTATCAATAAACTCGTAAACGTTCGGTTGAAATTTGGCCACGATACTACCCATTCTGCGATGCCATCACAGCTCACTATTTTAATGACCCTCGTCGGATATAGCTTTGGTCGCCTGGCAACAAAGTCTCAACAAAGAGATCGTAATTAGTGCAAACAACTTTCGACCATTTGTCGCACCTATGAAAAAATTGTCGACCAAATGGTTATTCGACGAAATGGACATTCGACTAACATCTGTCGACAAAGTGACCTGTCGACCAACTGTCTTTCGACGAAGTGTCGTGCACATACGTGAAATCCCACATACCATACTGGAGCCTCAGCGATTAAATGTTATAAAGACAGTGTTGATTCAGTGTGTTAAAATTACCAACCTGGGCCTAGTTGTTCAAAACTTAACGAAGTTGTAAGCTTACGTGATGTTAAAATTAAAATCTTAAAAGTATGGCGAATTCATTGATATTTCTTGCTGAAAAAAGTGAGTAACTTTTGCACAAGAATATCAATGTATTTGAAAATACCTTAGCTACAACAGTTAACGAGTTTGTCAATAATGTGCTCGTCAAGCTTACGATGCTTTGAAGAACTGGGTCCTGGTCATTTTCGACGATCAAATCTCAAACATATGCAGTTCTAAAGGCAGATCAACAAATAAATCAGCCGTAACGTGACTAAAACGTACCTTCTGGCATGTTCGCCCATCGCGGTCAGATTAGTCATCGTTGTCTGCATGAAGAAACTTAGCATTGTTGGCTATCCAAAATGCGCTCTGTGAAGAATTTTATCAGACATTATTGCATAAAAAGCAGTGCCGCACGTTATTAACAACCGTGCATTACCGACGAAAAGCCGTGTATAAACAAGGCAATTCACGCGCTGTTAATGTACGGCTACACAACTTTCAGTATGCTCGTACCGGGTCCACAGATTTGCTGCCGTTACGGGATGTGTACTGCCCGGCCCTAGAATGAGCATAGTCCGTGGAAATTGCGTTCGCGAGACATTGGTGAAAAGGCGAAACAAAATAGTGCAAGAAATAACGCGAAATGTAGCAATTGTTCTTAGTTTTTTGCAATAATAGCGATCAAACATGGTTTTTCAATGTATTAACATTCGCAAGGTCCCTTGGGAGGTATAAAAAAAACCGCGGCCTCCGGCCTCGGTTTTCAAACACCTCCCACGGGACCTGGCGAATGTTAATGCATGAAAAAACATGTTTGATCCCCATATTGTTGGCTATCCAAAATGCGTCCTGTGAATATTCTTATCAAACAGCACGAATCCACAGGCTGATCTGAATCTTCGCTGGGCCCACGTCTGAAAGTTTGTTTCCTGACGTTGCGGTTCAAATAGGTTGAAATGAAATGGAAATTAACTGAAAAGCAAGCTGAGGCTAGAAAAGCAATTTCCCAGCAGGCACTCAACGTCGAAACAACATCGATTCACGTTGAATCAACGTTGTTTCAACGTTGTGTTAATTTAACCTAGAGTGCTCAGCGTGAAATTCAATTTTCCATTTTTGTTCATTGGTTTGGCATTTTTTGTTCTAAAGCAAATGCCACATTTATTCTAAGTATGCAGATAGGCCTGAGAAAACAATACTGACCAAGCGCACCGTCTGATCTTGTTTGTCAACGTTTTGTCAAGCTTTTGTCATTCATCAAACTATTATTAGACACATCAACTTTTAGTCAGATGAGTCGGTCTTCAGACTAACTGACGACTCCAGACACCTCAGTCTATTTCAGAAGGCTGACGCCTGATTATCAATACCTGTGATCGGGCCCATTGTGATCTTGTTTGTAGTTTTCTTGTATTCTGGCTAGAGATCGGCAATGAGCCCTTTGCTTTGTTTCATCACAGTGTTTGTGTTTATATGTATTTCACTGTGGCGTTTCATTGACGAGGCAGATGACCCCTATGCGAACATGAGATTGAATTTGAACAATATTTGAAACTGATCCCAGACTACTATTTTTACCAATTTTAAAATTTCGTTGTAGTAATCACAATCTCCCAGTCGAAACAGGTAGATGGGAAAATACTGAACACTCCGAAAGGAAATGTACATTATGTCAGACAGACATGTTAGGTGACGACTTTCATTACTTATTTGAATGTCCTAGCTTTAATTCAGTTAGATGCAAATATCTTTTGCCTTTTTACACAGCAAGACCAAATATCTACAAACTTAACCTACTTTTTAATAGCAGTAATATTAAAACCTTAAAAATTTTAAGTTTATTTATTACACATATGTAAAAGATTTCATCAGTAGTTTATAGTCTAAAGTGTATCTGTACCCCCCCTCCTCCCGCACCCCCCCCCCTTCTCTCTCTCTCTCTCTCTCTCTCTCTCTCTCTCTCTCTCTCTCTCTCTCTCTCTCTCTCTTGTAGAAGACAAGTTTATGACGAGATGATACCAGTTAGACAAAGTTGATAGTCCGTTATTTAGTATCTCAGAAATGGCGCTGTATATCTGCTTTATTGCAGCGAGTTTTTTCTCTCGCTCTCTCTCTCTCCCTCTCTCTCTCTCTCTCTCTTTTTTTTGTCAGCATTTAAACATTGTTTTCTAGTTAGATTTGTGCGTCATATAGTATGGTATATGAATATACATTGTTCTCATATGACACGTGAGAGGCCTGAGAAGTGTCATTTTCAAATAAAGTTTATGTTCTGATCTGTTCTGTTCTGAACCGAACTATGCTGCATCACAATTAAGGGCAAGGTTTTGCGTGAGTAAAATTGGTTTATTTTTCTACTGATAATTCCAAGGCGATTCCTCTATTTTGTCATATGACACGTGAGAGGCCTGAGAAGTGTCATTTTCAAATAAAGTTTATGTTCTGATCTATTCTGTTCTGAACCGAACTATGCTGCATCACAATTAAGGGCAAGGTTTTGCGTGAGTAAAACTGGTTTATTTTTCTACTGATAATTCCAAGGCGATTCCTCTATTTTGTCAATGTTTATCTCTCGCTCTCTCTCTCTCTCTCTCTCTCTCTCTCTCTCTCTCTCTCTCTCTCTCTCTCTCTCTCTATTCCTAGGATCAAATTCTTTGATCAAGCAGGAGACTTTAGATAGTAGTCTTAATTCAAGTGGTGGGCAGCCTTCCAAGTTTAGTGGCAACTGTAAATAAAGTGCCCCCCTCCCCCCCCCCCCCCCCCACGGGGTAACGTAGAGTCAAGACGTTGAATCAACGTTGGGTCGACGTTATGTGTTGTGTGCCCGCTAGGTAGATTCTTAAAATGATTGTTTTTTTCTGTCAATGCTCTGTCAGAGGAATTGTCAATAAAAATCGAAATGTATACCAATCGATCTGGCGCCCTTGAGCCTTATGCAACAATGGGTCCCATGGCAAGTTCATGGTAATTCAAGAAAAGAAACCCGTACTAACAGTTTATCGTGGTTACCTCAGGAATTATCGTACCTAACACCTTCTCCAAGTTTTCGGACTGTAACCGAGTTGTCACGGACAGTCTCGCGAGAAACCGGAAAATGTTTATTGCCGTTGGGTATACCTGTCGTATTCAGGTCATCTTCATTAATCGTATAAACTGAATAATAAGAAGAATGAGAAGTGTCAATAAGCATGCTTATATGATACCTCGCAAGGTAATGATGGACTGGTAGTTCATACCTCTCAATAGCCTCAAATGCGAGTTGGGAAACATTTGCCCTAATTCTGTAACAATAGTTGACGTTTCCATATTTGTTGAAGTGTCGGGTTCTAGCTTTTGATAACTGAGTATAGCAGGCCTAATTAAATGTTTCTTTTCTAAGTCTGCTTTAAGCGGGAGGGCTCCCAGGACTAGATACACCACGGATTTGCAGTTCATATGGGTAAAGACTGTGTATTATTTTGCAATATATCCAGATGAAACTTTACGAGCAACTCGTCTAGCTGCTTCCTCTTGAGTGGCACTACTTTTCAGTTACACAGTAACCGGGGTAAAAATGATGACATGGTAATATTTGACAAAACACCGGAAGAATTACAGAACTCTCTAAATATTCTAAATATTCAAAAGAATACTGCATCAGATAGAAGCTTACTATCAACACAAACAAAACAAAAACTGTGGTATTTAGAAGAGGTGGGGTAGACTGGGTGGCAGGGAGTGAGGGTAGATTACCAGCTAATGGGAAATTAATTGAAATTGACAATAAATTTTCTAATCTGGGCATTCACCTCAGGAGGGTCTTCTTCTGAAACGCACACAGAAAACTCTTTTAGCCCAGGCATTAAAAGCAATATTCGCAGTTCTCAAAACGTCGTATAGATTAGATTTTTTTTGATAAATTGATAACACCTACATTAAATTCTGTGGTTTTCATAAATCAACAACTATTGAAAGAGTATATTTGCAATTCTGTAGAAGGACGCTGGGAGTTAAACAATCGACGCAAAATGATTTCATTTATGATGAGCTGGATAGAATTGACTACCAGTCTCTTCCATACATAAATATTATAAAATTCTGGTTAAAAATCATTTCTGCAGGAGAATGGAAATACAAAAAGTGCATATATGACAAGATAATTATTGATATGGAGTTACGACAGCACAAACAGAATTGGGCATCACAAGTAAATTATTGCTGAGCCGATTAGGTTCTATGGACGTCTGGTATTTTCAAGGGGTTGGGGTTATCAATAATTTCTTTAGGGCTTTTAAAATAAGAATAAGAGATGTGTACAAGACTGGCAAGCAAGACTTAAAAATTCAAGCAAACTAGGTTTTATATTACGATTTCGAAATTTCGGTTTGAAAAATAATTGGATATCTTACCGTCAGAAAAATATATATATAAAAAAAAATATATAGATTAAGAGTATCATTGCACAGGCATGAGACAGAGACGGATAGATAGGAAAACCCAAATAAAATACCTTTAGATAACAGGAAGTGCAGGAGTTGTGATGTCTCAGAAGACGAGTTGCATTTTATATTACAATGCTCGCGGTATCAATAATTTTGGGGAATACATATTGAACGACATTTTGGCGGAGACCGAATATGCTGCAATTAATAGAGCTATTCATTACTGAAAACAGTAATATATTATAAAATTTAAGTGTGTTCATTAAGAAGGCTTTTGATAGAAGAGGCCAAACGGGTTTTATATAACATAGATAAAAATTACATGCATACTCCCAATACGGTTGAGGTCTGAATCAAGGTATATATCATGAATTATTAAATATATTATGGCTTCATGCAGAGCATTTTTGTGTCATGTTTTGGACGTATGTATTGTATGGCTAACTAGGGCCTGGGAGAGCTGTTTAGACATTGAGTCGGCCTCTCATCCCCGTGCCTACCAGTTGCATATATAACATAGATAAAAAAAAATACATACATACTCCCAAAACGGTTGAAACCTGAATCAATGTACATATCATGGATTATTATATAGCTATAAATATTAAATGAATAAAATGTGCGATAAAAGCCGAGGAGCTAGCGTGCCGATATCACACGATATCGGCACACTTACTCGATATTGCACACTTACTCGGATGTCTTCTCATTTTACCGTTACATTACGTTGCTTTGATGACGTCGTAATGCAGTGACGTCGTGCCAAACCTTGTCACGCACATTGATAGAATTCACATTTTTGTTATTAAAACAGCGTTTTAAAGGTAAGAAACACCGGGAAACGAAATAAATATTTATAGCAATATAATAAAAGGGTTATTACACTGATATTGGTGAATAATGTTCCTCGATGAGATGTTTACGGGCGCTCGCGTCCTTCGATATCCCAACTCGGGACAATATTCACCAATATCAGTGCAATAATTCTATATTATTAAATGTATTATGGCTTCATGCAGAGCATTTTGTGTCATGTTTTGAAAGTATATACCCTATGGCTAATTGGCTCCTGGGAGAGCTGTTAAGACATTAAGTCGGCCTCTCATCCCCGTGCCTGCCAGTTGCATAGTAACATACAATAGTGAATTATTAAATGCATTATGGCTTTATGCAGAGCATTTATATTGATTTTTTTTTTCTCAACGTATGTACTGTATGGCTAACTGGGCCTGGCAGCGCTGTATAGACATTGAGTCTGCCACCCATCCCCGGGCCTACCAGTTTTCAGAGCTATTCATTACTGAAAACAGTTTTTAAGTATGTGTATTTAGAAAGCATTTTAATAAATGTGGTAAACCGGGTTATGAATGTATGTATGTATGTATGTATGCGCATGTATGTATGCATGCATGTGTGTATGCATGCAGGCATGTATGTATGCGTTTATGTATGCGTTTATGTATGTATGTATGTATGTATGTATGTATGTATCATGCGAGACCGGTGAAGCGACACTTGAGTGTGGTATTGTTAGTGACAACGAGAGCCAATATCTGTGCAGTCAGGAGTTTGGAACGTCACTAGCCGCTTGCAGAATCATGATACTAAGAACGGCGTAGGCGAGCGGCGGCAGCCCGAATCGAATTTCGCAGACTCATTCGGGCTTTCAAGCTTCGCATATGACCTCGACCCATGTTGCGGCACACATATATTTTCGACAATAACACTACCGGCACAAAAATAAGAAAATAAAAGTATGTCTTACGTTATGCATATACTTATCTCTGTTTATTTAGGTATGTACGTAAGTCTACGATCTGCTGTAAATATGAGACTTGCAATGTAAAGCGGCATCATTATCTTTCTTTTTTACGAAGCGCTAGGGTCAAATATATCAACAAAAGGGGGATAAATGTACGTATGAAGCAGTATACTGATATAGCGTTGCAATTTTGTATATGTTTGATTTGTACATGCCAAATGAACTGAAATTGGTTACTTAAGCAACAACAAAATGAGGCCCATTTCCTCTTCTTGTTCTTGTTCATTTTCATCACGAAAACATACCTATATAATGTAAAACAGTTTTATATAGTAAAACTGGGGTTTACAAGGGTATACATTATTTTTGTTATTTCTGCTCAAAAACATAGATTGTGGGTACTTGTTAGAACCGCCTCGGCGAGGCGGTTCTAACGAGTACCCACAATCAGTGTTTTGAGCAGAAATATGAAACATATTATAATTTTTATCGGAAAACTTTCAACTTTTGGTGGTGAAATTTTCTATATATTTATATAGGCGTGTTTTCGTAATGGGTGACATAGTTGCTGCACCTCTCTGGACTAAAGGACAAAAATGATGCAGAGCATTGCTAAAGTTGCGTCCGTAGGATATTGATTTGATTTTCTCGTATGTTTGCTGTCCTGTCTATGGTTGTATTAATTAGTATGTTCATTGTTGTGCTCATGAGCCAAACTGGCTCACTGCATTAATAAAGTATCTATCTAAAATATCTATCTATCTATCTGTCTATCTATCTATCTACAATACTAATCTAACCTCATCATTGTCAGTATAATTACCACCATCATGTAGTTTAGCAATAGTTAATATATAAGAGAGTCTGTACCCAATAATAATAATAATAATGATAAAAATAATACAAATGAAAATGATAATAATAATAATAAAATAAAGTATAAGATGAAAATAAGTGTAACTGGACACTTTTTTTTTTAATAATCTATGATTTTTTTATTCACATGTTATAACATACATTTAATGGCAATATGGTAAGATTAATTGAGAAACAATGACGCTTCAAGCAAACCATATAAAAACCAGGCAGTACTGTAAATTTCCTAAATTTTTGGACAGCAGGTCTGGGCAAATAGAGCAAACTCAGATCTGACTGTTCCTCTACTTATAAGGGTCTATATTGCAATTCTGTCTGTCTCTTTTGTACCTATTACTCTAAGACTACCTTGTTTGAATTTTAGGGTGAATTCGGCAACGTTTTTAGGTGTCCGATATTTCATCACGGAAAACATGCCTATATTATTTTGACCCCCTTAAACCCCACTTTTAATTATTCAACTGGGATTTACAGGGGTATACATTAGTTTTCTTATTTCTGCTCAAAAACATAGATTGTGGGTACTCGTTAGAACCGCCTCGTCGAGGCGGTTCTAGAAAATTGTCATTTTTTGGTGATAAAATTTTCAGTATATTTGAATAGGTATGTTTTCGTAATGTTAGAAATTTGGGCGTGGAGTGGAAGGAAGGGCGGATCTAGTTCAACACGTATAGTGACTTCAATCATCTAACCCACAATTATTCCTATAGCGGAAAAAATAACAATAGGGTTGGGGTATTAATGAAAACAATAATTCAGATTTAGAGAGAAAAGGTTTGATACTTTGTTGGCTACTGAGTTCAGAATATATTAATGAATACACATTTATGAACATCTGATAAATTCCAAGCCTAGTGACTCTAAAATTCACATAATGACTCAGTTCAAAAACAAAATTTGATGAACACAATGTTCTGATGAACACAATGTACTGAATATATGTGTAATTTATACTGTTTTTCAAACCTCTAGGTCAGGTATATGCATGAGGAAAAGTGACAGTAGACAATCTCTAAGTGACAGAGTGCGCTATACACAAACAACCTACTTTAATTGGCATATGTGCAAGTAAGTGTGTAAGTAAGTAAGTAAATAAATATATGACTCGCGTTACTGTATATATACTAATTTTATAACATGGCTAGTTATCATGAACGCCTGCTATCTTATTTCAAGCAAGTGCCATAACTCTGTCAAATATGAAATCACAAGGAAGGTGCATTAGTCTGTCCCTAAATAAAGTTGACATGAATATATGACTGAGATGAATATTTTCAATGTTCAAAGGTCCATAACTCAAAAAGTATGCAAACAAGACTTACAATTACCATTTTCTGCAGATCCCCTCATGGGGTTTCACATTCGTGTAAAGTTTACAAGTATATCACAGAAACTGTTAAATCAAA
This sequence comes from Anodontia alba, assembly GCA_964016985.1. Taxonomy (NCBI): domain Eukaryota; kingdom Metazoa; phylum Mollusca; class Bivalvia; order Lucinida; family Lucinidae; genus Anodontia; species Anodontia alba. Next base: position 33,840,009 of record OZ024831.1, on the reverse strand, counting down.
TGTTCATTAAATGCTCTGAAACCATTTTCATATTATAGAAAGGGCAAAAGTATATAACTTGGATCACTATTTACAATGTCAAAAGGGCAGTAACTCCAAAAGCAGGTAATTCAGAGTTACGGTTCTTGTGTTCTGCACATCATATCCTGATATAAATTTGCATAAGATTTCAAGAAAATATCTCAAACAGTTTTCAAGTTACAGAGAGGACACATATATTACGGAAATCACTAATTTCAACATCAAAGGGCCATAACTCCAAAAGTAGGTTAAGCAGATTTATGGTTCTTGTGTTCTGCACCTTGTTTCATAATGCTTTACATTTGTGTGAAGTTTCATGAAAATATCTGGGCCGGTTTCCAACTTACAGAGCGGACATGAGTACATGGTAGAAATGGCCATTTTCATTATTTACTATGTTCAAAAGAAGTTACTCAAAAAGTAGGTTAACCAGAGCAGCCGTTCTTGTGTTCTGCTCATCCTCTCCTAATGCTTTACATTTGTGAGAAATTTCATAAAAAATATTTCAAACGGTTTTCAACTTACAGAGCGGACACAAATACATAGTAGAAATGGCTATGTTTAATGTTCAAAGCGCAATAACTCCAAAAATAGGCAGACCATAGTTACGGTTCATGAGTTCTGCACGTCGTCTTACGAAGCTTTAAACGTGTGTGATGTTTCGTCAAAATATCTGAAACAGTCTCCAACTTACAGATCGGACACTATCACATGGTAAATAAGGCTATTTTCAATATTTACGATGTTCAAAGGGCTGCAACTCCAACGGTAGGTTAACCAGAATTATGGTTCTTATGTTCTGCAGGTCTTATGGCGCTTCACATCTGTGTTACATATGTCATGAAAATATCTCAAACGGTTTTCAACTTACAGAGCGGACATAAGTACATGGTGGAAATGGCTATGTTCAATGTTTAAAGGGCAATAACTCCAAAAGTAGGCACAACAGAGTTACGGTCCATGTGTTCTGCACGTTGTCTTGATACATTACTATCAAAAATCAAATAAAACTAAAAAGTTCACCAGACACACTTAAATGACAAACAGACTCAGGATGCAAAGTCCCCTTTGGAAATATGGGTAAATGAATAAAAGAAGAGGCGTGGGAACAGTTTATCTGCAAAACAGAAGTAAATGAATCAGTATACAATGTTCATACTATGGCAACAGGATTAGAATAGAACTCAGTCTCTTTTCCATTTGTTCATCAGAGCAAGGATGCTGACAATGACCGTGTCACTGTTGTTGTTTTTGCTGTTGTTGTTTTTGTTGATGGAGATAATGGTGATGATTATTATTATAATGATGATGATGAGTATGATGATGATGATGATGATGATGATGATGATGATTATGATGTTGATGAATACGGCCTATTAATCAGTAAATATATTCAATACCCGCATCAACCAACATTACAAGGCCAGTTGAACACCGCCCCACCCCCGCACCCCCTCCCCATAACGCCTTCCCAACTTTACCTGCATGGGTAATACAAATAAAATATCAAGTCTTCATTAGATATGCAATAACATACACAATTAGGATATTTAATACTACTTTATGCTACTTTGTACAACTTTACGCTCCTTTACGCCACTTTACACCTCCCCTTACCACACGGGGAAGTCATGTAGCAAGTTTGGTTAAATTCCGCCCAGTGGTTTAGGAAGAGATAGCGTGACGGACGGACGGACAGAGAGAAAAATAATGTTGCTCTCGCACACCCTTACCACGCGGGGAAGTCATGTATCAAGCTTGGTTTAATTCCGCACAGTGGTTTAGAAGGAGGTAGCGTGAGGACAGATGGACGAACTAACGGACAGACGGACGGACAGACGGAAAAATAATGCGCTTTGCTCTCGCACACCCTTACCACGCGGGGAAGTCATAAAGCAAGTTTGGTTAAATTCTGCCCAGTGGTTTAAGACGAAAAGCACCCGCTCCCACTATAAAGCCTTAATTGGATAATCTATCTATCTATCTTCCAATAATGCTTAACCCATTTCTGGGACTTGTAGCATGTGAGTGCAAAACCAGGCTAAGAAAAGACAAAGTTGTGAAGTTTAAAGGAAAGTAAAAGCGTGAAATGATAAAAAGGTCTAGTTACAAGATTAAAAGCAAGGCACTGGTTAAATTAGGGTGAGACGTGGTGTATCTGGCTAACTGCCCGGTTGAAGTCATCAGCGTTGGGCAGGGAGACTACTTCTGGTGGGAGTGAGTTCCAGTGAACAATAGTACGGGGGAAGAAAGAGTATTTAATATAGTCTGTGGATGTAGCTATCTGTCTGTATGCCATCGGATGGGAGGTTCTAGACTGTCTCTGCAGGGCTGTTATGTACTGGTCCCTGGGGATAGCAACGAGGTCATGTGTGACCTTGTACATAACTGAGAGTCTGTTGTCGATGCGGCGTAGGTCAAGACGTCTCCAGTTAAGTGACTGCAGCATAGCAGTCACGCTTGAAGTTCTGCTGTAGTCTTTTTTGACCCACCTTGCTGCGCGGCGTTGGACTTTTTTATTTGCTGTATGGGGGCTCCATACACTAGAAGCATATTCTAGCTGGGGCCGTACAACTGTTTTGTATGCTGTTGCCTTGAGGTCCTCGTGGTGGAATTTTATGTTTCGCTTTAGGAAGCCCAGAGTTTGGTTAGCTTTTTTGGAGATTCTTGAAATGTGTGTATTCCAGGAGAGATTTTCGGAAATATCAACTCCTAGGTATTTTGCTGCCGGTACTGCTTCTAAGAGGACCCCATGTAAGTAGTACTTGTTTTGGGCAGGTCGGCGTGACCTTGTGATGTGTATGACTTGGCATTTAGATGGATTAAACTCCATGTCCCAGGCCTTTTCCCAAGACTCAAGATGTTGAAGATCCTGTTGGAGTATAGAGGGTGTTAAAGATTTAGAAAATGTGAGGTATAAAGCTGTATTGTCTGCAAACAATCTGACGTTAGATTTGACCTGTTCGGGTACGTCATTGATGTAAGCTAAAAACAGTATGGGCCCGAGTACTGATCCCTGAGGCACCCCTGATGATACTGGTAAGTTGTCTGATTTGACCCCATTTAGCAAGACGTTTTGAGACCTATCATCCAAAAATGATTTTATCCACTTAAGAGTACCGCCTCCCCCCCCCCCACCCCCCCCCCTCCACACACACACACACACACACACACACACACACACACACACACACACACACACCCTAATTCCATAGTGATGCAATTTAAAGAGCAATTTCTCATGAGCAACCTTATCAAATGCCTTACTAAAATCTAGTATATTATAGTATAGGATAATGCAAATAATATATCAAATCTTCATTAGATAAGCTATACAATACACAATTATATCAATTTATGCTACTATACGCCAGTTTGCACAACTTTACCCTCCTTTACGCCACTTTACGCTCCTTTACGCCACTTTACGTCTCTTTACGCCACTTTACGCTACTTTACTGTATTTAGGCACACCTCTTCCGGTCAAAACGAAACTAGGAAGGAACTCGCAAAATTGTGAAATTTAAGAAAAGAAGACAAGAATGTATTAAATCTGAATACATCAGAAATATTTGGCAAATAAGACGTTTAATATTTATCTCGTATAGCAGTATTTGAAAATGACCTTATGTTATCTTTTCATGTGTGTATTTTTTTATTCTTGCGGCAGTTCGAGTGCCACAGATATTTCATTGCAGTACAACCGTCTTGGAGCTGTGCCGACCATAAATGCAATTGATAATGCTAATTTAAGTGAGATCTACAGCGGTGAAGTGTCATCCGAGAGACTGGATATGTACTTGTACAATTACAACGAAACGGCAAATAAGGTAACGTGAATGTGTGTGTTTGCAGTTTGTTGGTTCTACCTACATTTTGTCCTCGGAAACATGAAGCCTTTAGAGCTTATAATTGCCCTCAACTCTCATTTTTTCTTGCTGTCACTTCCAGTTTATTGTGAATTCTCTCAACAAAATTCCACTGCTTTTAATCGCGTTCGACCTAAATCAACATAAATTGATTCTAAATGTTTGTTATAAATGACTAAATATCTTTAATTCTAAATGTTTGTTATAAATGACTAAATATCTTTAAAAGTTGGGAGTCCCAGACTTCCTGGCATTGATTTTTGGAAGTCCCAGGGCAATTTTCAGGAGTCTCTGACTCCCAGACTTCCCTTAATGCAAGCGCTGCTATATGATGTATCCTATTGGTCACTGCTTTACTGATTTTAATTAGTCTTTTGAAATAGCTTATTAATTTAATTTTCAAAAGTAATGGAATCATCTTCAACAAACATCTTGGATCAGCTGGCAGTACACTGACTCCCCAGTCTCCCTTGTTATGGTGACGTTAATCACAGGTCATTGTTTATTTTAATATGCTTATCACACCGTTCTGATAAGAAGTGCAAAAGTATGCGTCTGCAATTATAAGCCGGTTTTGATCTTTCATTGTTAATCCTTTGCCCCCGCAGGCAATCAGCATAGCAAGTGAAGATGACACGTGTGAATTTGGCATACCAGGGCATGAAAAAAGACCCTATCTATCGTTTATTTCTTTTATTTGTTCAAAAACAGTCATTTTTCTTCGTATGCCATTTCTTATAATCGGGAGAAAATATTGGGGCACTCGCCGCCCCTGTTCCAACACCCATGCATATTTTGTAGTTTGTATTTCTAAGGAGTATGCCTTTTTATACCCCGACAAACAATAGTGGTGGTGTATTATGGTTTCATGTTGGACGTCCGTGTGTCTGTCGTTTCGTTTCCGGATGATAACTTGAGTAAACATCAATGAATTTTCACCAACTTGGTATGTGCATTGATATTGTGGAGATCTGGTTTGGGATTGCTAATGGGCAAATTTCGTCAAATTTTTACGGAGTTATCTGCCTTAGACACGCCCATATTTTCGTTTCCGGACGATAACTTGAGTAAATAACAAGGGATTTTAAACAAACTTGCTATATGCATTGACATTAAGGAGATATGGTTTGGGATTGCTAATGGGTAAATTTCGTCAAATTTTTATGGAGTTATCTACCCGAGACACGCCCATATTTTCGTTTCCGGACGATAACTTGAGTAAATAACAAGGGATTTTAACCAAACTTGCTATATATATTGACATTAAGGAGATCTGGTATGGAATTGCTAATGGGCAAATTTCGTCAAATTTTTACGGAGTTACCTGCCCGAGACATGCCTATATTTCGTTTCCATACGATAACTTGAGTAAATAACAAGGCCTTTAAACCAAACTTGCTATATGCATTGATATTATCAAGATCTGGTTTAGGATTGTTATCTGTCCATTGATATTATCAAGATCTGGTTTAGGATTGTTATCTGTCTCTCCGTCATTTTCTTTCCAGACATTTTTGCAAATATAACTTTAATACATAAACAAATAATTGCTTTGGTGGGGTATTATGCTTGCTGTGCTTTTATTCATAGTTCAGGATAAAAGTAGCTATTATTTTTTTTCTGTTATGAAAACTCTTCTTGAGATACTTTGGCACGTTGTTATGATTCTAAGTTTTCCGACAGATCTATACGTGTTAGCAAACAGTGTAGACCCAGATCCGTCTAAACCGTTTTTATTCTCCCAGAGACAGGGAGAAAAGAGATAGTAGAGGAGATGACAGAGGAAGAAACGTTTTTACGCAATGCATTTAATGAAGCAGAAATAGGTTGTTACCACCTAAATGAGGTTGCATAGCAACAGGTGTTCCATATGATTGACTGACAGGATCCGAATGAGTGAAAGTGCCTGGATGACCAAACAGCAGAATAAGGTCAGAAGTTAGTATGACAATGTAATATGATTGTAAGGCTCAGATCAGCCAGTAAACTTGACTTCTTCTGTTGTTGCTAAGGGCTCAGTGAACAATACTTGCATGTAATGTTTGAAATAAGTGGGGGTACCCATTTAATATTCTTTTTAGTTTTCAATGCAAACATATGTTGTGAATTTTCATGAGATGCACCTCACTGAGGCATTTCTGATGAGTGTCCTTAACATGTTTTGGTGGAAAAATAAGAAAAATGTCTGTACTTTTCGGGTAGAAAGGTGTCTTATCTGTAGCTGTGTAAATATGGTATCTTTATTATTATTACAGACTACTGCGGTGAGAATATCAGCCGAGAGTAATAGCAGTAATATTAGCTACCCGACTATATTTGTGGTACGCCAGGAGCGAAGTGTCTTATCATGGCAGATTCCCCTTTTATTGCAGTACACGTAAGAGCTGTTAACTGATATTTTATAAAGTGAGAATTCATAAGAGGACTTGTTATGGAGGAGTTTTTGATGATAATTCTAGGGTATTTTCCTCAGTTTTTCCATAAATGTGTATATTGTGGGTACTCATTAGAAGTGGTTAGCAAGGCACTTCTAATGAGTACCCACAACATATGTTTTATGGTCAAATACTGATAAGAAAAAATTTCCCATAAGTATCCATCATGAAAGTATACCTTTACAGTGATTTATTTACAATTTTATACCTATGCGTCCCAGGACTCGCTTGGGCTATATAAAGTGAGTCCTACTAGAAAATCAGTGCGTCCATTACAGAATTTTCCACTATAACTTTGTGAGTCCTGGGACTCACTGAGATTTAAAATGTGAGTCCCAAAGCAAAAATGTGAGTACAGGACTCGGGATGCGCAAGTAAAAAAATCACTGCCTTTACAATTTTGAACCCCTTAAACCCAACTTTTATATAGTAAAACTGGGGTTTACAGGGGTACACATTATTTTTCTTATTTCTGCTCAAAAACATAGATTGTGGGTACTCATTAGAACTGCCTTGATGAGGCAGTTTTAATGAGTACCCACAATCTGTGTTTTGAGCAGAAATATAAAGAAAATATCAGCATTTTTATCTGAAAACTTTCAGTTTTTGGTGGTGAAATTTTCAATATATTTGAATAGGCGTGTTTTCGTAATGTCTAAATACTCATCCATAACAAGTCCTCTGATGACTCTAGATAGGAAGCAGAGGAATTGTTAAGGAGGAGTATTTGGGATAATTCTGGGATAATTTTTTTTATTTCTCCTTGAAAACATATGTTGTGGGTACTCATTGGAAGCGCCTCAGCAAGGCGCTTCTAATGAGTACCCACAACATATGTTTTTATGGCAAACTGGAGAAAATTATCCCATAATTATCATCAAATACTCCTCCTTAACAATTCTTCTGGGAAAGGTATCTAGGTAAAACAATGTTTTAATAAGGACTGAAAATTTGTTGTGTGTACCAGTAAGAAGCCCCTTGGTTAAATGCTTCCAATAAGTACCACAACATACATGTATATGTTTGTGGAGATATATGAGATAAGTACAGGTTCCAGTACAAAATTTTTGCTAACCCTAGAAGTGGAAAGATAAACAATTTATTTTGGTATAGGAAGAAAGCCTTGACATGTCTGCATACAAAACAATTGTATAGCAGATATGCAGACATATGCATTCAGTTATTTTGGTAAACAAAGAAAGCCTTGACATGTCTATATATAAAACAACAGTATAGCAGATATGCATACATTGCATTTTGCAAAAACTTGAATGTTTCTATGGAGGCCAAGTTGATACTCAACAAATTCTAAGTATACAAACCTTGTGTATTCAGCTTAAAATCATAAAAAAAAAAGAAAGAAAAATTGCTCAAAATAGAAAGCAGAATGTTTATTTTCTCATGGGTATATGAAAACATTTGATTGCACATTTTATGACTCCATTTTGAATGACACATTTTAAATTTTAGCAGAAATCTTTCGAGCATTCGTGCTTATGGTTTTTCTATAAAAAATATTTGTGTATTATACTTACGTTAGTCTTAAAAATGCACGTTGAAAGGAATCAAGTCTTAAAAATGCACGTTGAAAGGAATCAGTGGGCATTTTGACATGTCCATAATTTCAAAACCTGTGTTGACAAACTATACTTGGTAAGAATGTACGAAGACCAAACATAATAAGTAACATAATTTCCAAAAACAAAAATGTTCATCGAAATTCCATAAAATGCATGCCATTTTACAAAATGCAAGAAGAATTTTAAACCATCAGTGCTAATTTATATTCAGACATCAACTGTACAGATTAATTATCACAGTCGGACGTATAGTTTATCTGTTAGTATATACCTGTGTTCTATAAGCTTAATTGAATGTACCATATCTTGGCAAAACTCTAAATCAGTATCATGCAAAATGCATTTTTCCTAAATGCAATTAGTTTCAAATTGCTATACAAATGTACAGCGTCTTTGTTTGAACCAGTATTCAGACTTTATGTATACAAAAACTCAGCCATATATTGCTGACTGTAGGGTTAGGGTTACTTTAAATTTAAAGATTTTAGGGCATAACCAGTGTCTTAAAGGTGGCTAGTGGAGCTAATACTGATTTGACAAAAAAATACAGAAACCCTACTTTTGTTTCCAACTGAGTTTTCCAGTTCAGTTCAGTTTTCAGATTTTTAACGCTACCAGGAAACTGAGTCACATAGAGGCAGAGTCTTCCAACTTGTTGTTTCAGTATTTATAATGTTTGTAGAAATAAAAAGAATAAGTGTTCTGATACACTAAGTTTCACCAAAATTTAAGCCCTCAGTGAGGTTTTGAAGAATTTGCACACTCATTGTGAAAGAAATATACTTTCTTATCATAAAAACTTTTAAATATACACATATTCCTGAAAACTTCTAAAGTAACAAGTATAATCAGTATTGAATTTATAAAATTATTACCTCCCTTGACCTAACTTGGCTATGCAGTCTAGTTAGAAAGTACATATTTAGGCAATATTTTCTCCTATATTTCTTTATTGCACAGTCTTTAGAAGCATTTTATAACAAACTAGGGGTAGTTTAATTTTGTTTGGAAATTGTATTTTTAGACAACAAAAAATAAGGTTATATCAATATTAGCTCCACGAGCGGTAGTACTTTTTTTTGTCCCTTAACTGTTGCCATGGAGATGAACTCATTCAGTGCATGGGTATACATACTGGTAGAAATACCAAAAAAATTTCAGAATGCTTACCTCAAAAGGAAATTGTGAATTCAACTGCCACTAATATTTTGTTATATTTTCTGTCTGCAGGTTTGAGTATTTGAGTGTGAGTCGGACATTATGCCCACTTGACATTCACAATATCGTTCCCACACATATGGGCCAGACATTCTATGTGGAGATTTCAACTCTGTCCAAAACCAGCATACAGTACACCATGAAGGCAGAAATACTCACAGATTTTGAAATAAAGTAATTAACCTTTACCCCTCTCTGGGTAAATTATATTTCAATATATTTTTTGTATTTTCTCCAGAAAATTGGATTTGACATTTCATGTAAATTGACTCTTAAGGAGACAGTTTGGATGAAATATCAGCCTATTTTCTGGGAAAAATAACAAAAATACAATCGTGAAACCTCACATAGATATAATGATATTGCATATGTTTGTTTACATGTAAATGAACAAATAAAATATTGTTTATTCTGGAAAAAATAAGAAAAAGATTTCAAAATGTTTGCTGAAGTTTTTACTTAATATGCTAAGTATTAATTTGCACAAGTGCCAGCGGCTAGCAATTTCACTGGCTACTCAGTAATAATGGGGGACTTGTTTCAGTTCTGAATAAATGAAGCATTTCTTTTTATGATTGTGCTTAAAACCTCAGAAATCATTTATGTAAATAAAGCCTCCATGTGGCTGAGTTAGTGCTTCTGATTGCATATTACAAGGTCTGGATTCAAATCCCCACAGGGCGGAATTCTGTAATGGCTATAATGTGGCATAGCACACAGCCTTCATTATCACCCATTCATCATCCGAATATGATTTAAATATTGTGGAAAGAGAGTTATACACTTAAGCATTGTAAGTTAGGACAAGCGGTCATTTATTAAAATGCTCACTGAAAATGGATGAGTCTTAACCCTTGTCATGCTGAATATATTAAAATGCCTTGCCCACTTCTAATTTTCAGCCAATCAGATAACTTGATTCAGGTTGTTGATACAAAATCACATACTAAATGGCAAACAGTGCAGATCCATATCAGTTGGCTTCTTCAGAAGCCAACTGATCTGAATCTACACTGTTTGCAAAGGCAGGGTATATCTGGGTTCAGCAGGACAAGGGTTAAATTTGCACTTGCACATTATTGAGCTGGCAAGATCTTTTGATGTTGAGAAGTGTTATATCTATGATATTTTTAAGAAGATATATACTTGCAAGGTGGCAAATTATATTGGTTTAGTATTTTAGGATCAATAAAGATTTTCTTTCAGCAATGATTTTACCATATTCTCCTACCATATTTACAGTATGTATTTGGACAGACAGACCTGAGCTAACAGTGTAGAACCAGAATGAGACACTGCAGAATGCAGCATCTTATCAAGGTCTGCACTGCTTGGCACTCATCAAGCAAATTTTGGACACACCATCGGGTAGTAGATATACTTGTTCAAATTTTAGAACAAGTATGGTAAGAATTTGAGGAGTCCAAATACTTAGGGTAAAAACGATAAATGGTCAGACAGCTTCTTACATTATTTACCCTAAACTTTTGACAGCTCCATTTTACTGCTTGTTGGTGCATCTGAAAACTGTTTGATAAGTGTCAAACAGTCTAGACAATGATCTGATACACCATTCTGCAGCATCTGATCTGGGTCTAAAGTGATTGTTGAGGTCCTGCCTATTTGAATACTTAGCATGAAAAATGGATGAAAATTAAAACTTGGTATATCACAGCTCCAGATAAGGAACTTTTCAACCAAAACATATTTTTCTTCTCCATAAAAGCATATATTGTGGGTACTCATTAGAGGCACTTCTAATGAGCACTAACAAGTGAGGCACTTCTAATGAGTACCAACAACATACGCTTTCATGAAGAAATAAGACAAACTATTATGTAGATACTGTATTTACCATATGTATTCAGACAGACAGGCCTGAGCAAACAGTTTAGACCCAGATGAGATGCCACAGAATGCGGCGTCTCATCTGGGTCTGCACTGTTTGCCACTCATCCAGCAATTTTTAGACACAACATCGGTGGGTGTATTGTACTGGTTCAAATGTTTGAACATATATGGTAAGGAGTTGAGGTGTCCGAATACTTAGGGTAAATACGGTACCCCCTCTTTTCTGGAGCTATGGTATATGAAATGTTTACTGAAAAAGAATTTCATCATATAGGAAATCTGAGTTGTTTTATTCCAGGACACTTGAGTACAAGACTGTAACAAGTTCACCGTCAGAGCCAGTCTACTACGTGTACACTTTTCCAGAGGGAGTAGACACAGTGGTTGTAACAGCTACATCAGAGGATCCTAAGTGTATGACACTTTCTGTACAAAGTGTCAAGGTAAATGATCATGCTGCCAGATAAGGCACTTTTTTTCAACCAAAGAGTTTTGATTATTCTTATTTCTTTACAAAATCAAAGGTCCTTTTCAAGGGTGTCCGCAACACATGCTTTAGTGGAGAAATAAGAAAATTATTTTTCTGGTATTGTGATATTCCTGCCTATCTGGAGCTATGATTATGCTGAGGCATTGGTTTAGAAAAAGTGTTAACTTGGGTTGAGGTTTATATTTTTAGCAAAACATACCATTATCCCTTGTCCTGCTGAACCCCGATATACCCTGCCTTTGCAAATAGTGCAGATCCAGATCAGTTGGCTTCTTCAGAAGCCAACTTATCTGGATCTGCACTGTTTGCCATTGAGTATATGAATTTATAGCAAAATTCCAGATCAAATAATGTGATTGGTTGAAAATTAGATGTAGGCGTGGCATCTTAATTTATTCAGCAGGACAAGGGTTAATATTAAAAAATTTCAAACTTTTTACTCCAATTTTGGTTTTTGTGCAGTTGTTTCTTAAAATACTTTAAATTAATAATGGAATGGCAAACAGTGTAGACCCGGCTCAGACTGCTCCTTTAGGAGAGTCAGATCTGGGTCTACACTGTTTGCATATATGCCATTTTGTCAGGGACTTTGGTGTATGAAATTTTAGGACATTTACCATAAATTTAAGCAAAAATGTTAAAAAAAATATAGCCTATGGTACCCATTGAGTACCCACAAGATATGTTTTAGTACAAACTAACAAAAGTTCTATCTTTTGAATGTGAAAATATTCCTTTTATCTGGAGGTGTACCCCGCGGTTCCTCAGTTAACTCTTGCCATGCTGAATAAATTAAGATGCCATGTCCACTTCTGATTTTCAGCCATTCAGATCACTTGATCGTATTTGTTGATACAAAATCACACACTTAATTACAAACAGTCTAGATCCAGATCAGTTGGCTTCTTGAGAAGCCAGCTGATCTGCATCTACACTGTTTGCAAAGGTAGAGCATATTCTAGTTCAGCAGGATATGGGCTAATATAATTTAAACATTTTGTTTTCTTCCTATTCAGGGATTTAAAGACACCATCATAGCAACAGATAAGGCGCTTTTTTCATCCGAAAAATGCTGATATCTTTCTTATTTCTCAACGAAAACATATGTTGTGGGTACTCATTAGAAACGCCTCACCGAGGCGCTTCTAATGAGTACCACAACATATGTTTTTGTCAAGAAATAGGAAAAATATTATGTGGATACCCCCTCTTATCTGTAGCTATGCTGACCATGTGACAGAATGATAGCTTTCAATAAGTTCCTTTGTTTGTCTTTCTGTTAACCCTTAAAGAAACATTCAGAATTGTAGCAAACAGCATTCTAAAATATTTTTCTTTTATTTTTCTGAGAAAATTTACAGGCTGTACAATTCATACACGAATTCATTTGAATCATCTGAGGCTGAATATGAGCCTTGTAAAAAATAAAAAAATAAAATAAATATATTAGAATGTCGTCTGTGTAGTTTTGATTCTTTCTTACTTTTACAGCAAATTATATTTTCAAAGTAAACATAAAGCTGTTCATCAGGCTACAAAGACAAGTTTTATTATAGCATGACTCAAGATAAAAGAGGGCATCAGGAAAACTTCTTTTTTTTATTTCTCTCAGAAAACACATGTTGTGGGTACTCATTAGATGTGCCTCATTGAAATGCTGAATATGCAAAACATATGTTTTCATAGAGAAACTCTTACTTATTTCTCTATGAAGTCATATGTTGTGTGTGTTCAGGCTGGCTAATCGGAGCTGAAAAAAATAATCGATTATCAGTGCTGCCATTGTGATTGATAATCGATTAGAAATCACTGAAGATTTGGTAATAATTTTACCTATCTGACTGAGCATGACTCTTACCATATGTTATACTTTACTGTATGCATTTGGCCAGACAGGCGTGAGCAAATAGTGTAGACCCAGATGAGATGCCGCAAATGCAGCATCTCATCAGGGTCTACACTGTTTGCCACTCATCCTGCTATTTAAGACAGTAAAGTGGGTAGTAATTTGTACTTGTTCAAATTTTGGATAAAGTATGGTTAGGAGTTGAGGTGTCTGAATACTAAGGGTAAATACGGCAAAGTAACAGACACAGAAATCAAATGATAGATTATTAGCAAATCTGCAATGATAATCATTTTTGTTATATTTATTGATCAATTAATCGATTATCCGATTAATTGTGCCAGTCTTATTGTGTACTCATAAGCAGAACCTTGATGAGGCTCTTCATATAAGTACAGAAATAAAAAAACTGTCAAACTTTTTGGTTGAAAAAAAAAAAGCACTTTATCTGGATCTTTGAAAATGGTTTGCTTATCTATGCCATAGATTCATTCAGTTTTCTCTTATTACAGTGTCCAGTTTTTGACTTGGATAAAGATGTTGAATATCAAGGTACTTATCAAACCATGACAAAACAAGGGGCAATAACTGTGAATGTAAGTAAATTCTAACATTCTGCTTACTGGGTAAAATTTTCATCAGAGGCAGAAACATTTTTTTCAGGTAGTGCATCCACATGTCCATCAGTTACTTTTTGGTTTCTGAGCAAAGGGCTATCTAATAAACACTGTGTGTTGAAATTTCTTGTTTTCCCAGAAAACATGATTTGACATTTCATGCAAATTGTTTCCTAAGGTGAGAGTGTGCATGAAATGTCAAATCTTGTTTTCCGGGGAACATAAAAAAAATATTGATTTGTTGTCATCAGTTGCCCAGAGAGTGGTAAAGGTTAACTACATAAAGTATATAATTTTGTTTGAAAAAAAAATATTATTATTAGATCTGTTTTATGTAATGCATCTGCTGAACTACAGGTGATCGAGAATTTTATTTCAGTTCGTAGAACTCAGTATTTTTCTGTACAATTCAAGATTTCTTTTTTCATTTTTGAAGTGTAAACCTTTGTCAGTTGAATGATAGCAGCCGTTCAGTCAACACGTACATGTTTTGCTCTTACTTTTTGTTTGAAAACCTATACCCATAGGCAAAAATGGAAAGTCAGAATATTGAGTTCAGAGCAGTCATAAAGTTCCTCACTAAGGAGGATGCAAAGGCCAAAGAAATCCATCGGCGCATGGCTGATGTGTATGGTGATAGTAGCCCAAAGTATTCCACAGTGGCAAAGTGGTCAGCAGAATTTAAACGTGGGCGAGACTCCTTAGAAGATGACCCAAGGCCAGGTCGCCCTGCTGATGTCATCAGCCAGGAGATGGTCGACCGTGTTGAGAGACTTGTGCTAAACAATCGCCGAATCAAAGTTGCTGAACTTGCTTCAGAATGTGGTATTTCTAATGGAAGTGTTTACACAATAATCCATGAACATTTAGGCATGTCAAAAGTATCTGCCAGGTGGGTACCCAGAAACCTGAACATGCAAGATCATCAGCAAAGGGTGGAGTCAAGTCAAGAACTTCTGGAACTGTACAATGCCAATCCAGAAGACTTTCACACTCGTCTTGTAACAGGAGATGAAACTTGGCTTCACCACTGGGACCCAGATACTGAAAAAGAGTCCATGCAATGGAAGCACCCTGGCTCACCCCCACCTAAGAAATTTCGTACCCAACCATCAGCCAGCAAGGGAATGACCACGGTGTTTTGGGACTCCAAAGGGATTATATTGATAGATTACAAGCCTGCTGGTACTTCAGTTACAGGAGAATACTATGCCAATGTCATTAAACAATTAAGGGTTGCTATTAAAGAAAAACGAAGGGGAAAGCTAGCTGCTGGTGTCCTTCTTTTGCATTATAATGCCCCTGTCCACAAGTCCAGAGTTGCACAAGCGGCTATTCGTGAGTGCAGGTTCAAGCAGTTAAATCACCCGCCATACAGTCCAGACCTGGCCCCAAGTGATTATTATCTGTTTCGAAATTTGAAGTCCCACTTGTGTGGAACGAGATTTCGGGACGATGATGAGCTCAAGGCTGCTACAGAGGCTTGGTTTGAGGACCAAATAGATGACTTTTATTTCAAAGGCATAGACTGCTTAAAAGAAAAATGGGCCAAATGCATTGAAGTAAAGGGGGATTATATTGAAAAATAATGTTGAAACCATCTTTCAATCTGTGAGTTAAACCCAGAGTTCTACGAACTTATTGAACTCCCCTCGTATGTCTGTCCTTTCATCTGTGTCTGTCATTCTGCCTATCACTTCAATTCCATGTAAATATCAAAAACTATTGAAAGTAATAAAATCAAGCTTGGAGTATGGATAGTTTTATCCTTAAAAAGTTAGCTGTCATTGACAATATCTTATCAGAAACCATATGTCTTTTCTATTTCTGTGCATTGTTTTCAAACATTTACACTAAAATTTAATCAGTGCAAAAACTGTTTTGGCAAAATAATGGCCCCATGTTCCTGTGAAATGGCCGCATTTTTAGACATTTGGGGCCTGATCAGATGTTTCATTCTATGGGGTCCAATCTCAGTCTGCACTGCTTACCCAGATATGTCTGTCTGAAGTCTTAGAGTACATATGGTATTAATCCTGGTGAATGTTTTCATAATGTTTAGTTGAAAATATTATATATTATGGCCTCATTGAGAATTGTCTTTCCAAATTTTTAGGGTAAAAATGAAGGTTGTATTTACGCTGTTTACCCAAAGTATTTGGACAGACAGACCTGAGCAAACAATGTAGACCCAGATCAGATGCTGCAGAATGCAGCATCTGATCAGGGTTTTCATTGTTTGTCACTCATCTAGCAGTAATGAGACACATTAACTGGTGGTAAATGGATTTTTTTTTTATTTTAAAAGTATGGTAAGAAGATAAGATGTCCCCAATATTTAAGCTAAATGTTGTACAGTCGAACCTCAATAGCTCAGACACCGATGGCTCGTTTACCATGGCTAATTTGAACTCATTTTTAGTCCCTACAAAATTCTTCCGATAGCTCAAGAAAACAAATAATTTAGGAAATTTTCTTATTGTCCCCGCGTGGGATATTGTGATACCCCTCATCCGTCTGGCCAGCCGTCCATCTGTACGTCAGTCTGTAATGTCACACAATTGCTCCTAGACTATTTAAGCTAGAATCTCGAAACTTTCACAGACAATAGCCCTATGAATAATGGAGGAAATTCAGAATTTTGATGCAATCTGTGCAGGCAGGGCCAGGGGGTGTGGCCCCGAAGGGTCCAAAATCCATTTTGTATAAAAATAGTCATGTTGCATATTAAATCAAAGGTAATGAAGAGTAGAATACAGTGGCGCAAAAACTTTGCCCCCGGGGCATGTCTGGGGGGCACTAACGGTCAAAAAGTAGGATTTCGGGGCCTTTTTTTTTGATTGTCACGCAACTCCTCTTAGGCTTTTTGAGCTAGAACCATGAAACTGTCACAGGTAATAGCCCTATGGATGAGGACTGGAGGAACACATTTGGAATTTTGATATAACCCCTTGGGGCAGGGCCAGGGGGTGTGGCCCCGAAGGGTCCAAAATCCATTTTGTACAAACATAGTCATGTTGCTTATCAATCAAAGGTAATGAAGAGTAGAATACAGTGGTGCAAAAATTTTGCCCTGGGGGCCTGTCTCGGGGTCACTAGAGGTAAAAAAGTAGGATTTTGGGTCCTTTTTCTTTTAATGTCACACAACTCTTCTTAGGCTTTTTGAGCTAGAACATGGATGAGGACTGAAGGAACGCATTTAGAATTTTGATGTGCATGGAGATATGTGAAGGCGCTGGTGCGGGGATATGCAATGGGGCACCATCGACTTGCTCTAGTTTTATCATGGAATTGTATGTTGTGTGTACTCATTAGAATTGCCTCATCAACTCAACATACCATTATTGTCTAGAAGATTGAAAAAAAAAAATCACTAAATTATCGCCATTTGCCTCCTGACCTGGTGCTATGATTAACCCTCAGTGGCTCGAACCACCGATACCATGAACAAATTTCCATGGTCCCAAAGAGATTTGAGTTATTGAGGTTCGACTAGTTGTAATTAAGAAATAGATCAGCTCTAGCAATGATTTGTTGATTAATAAATCACTGATTGGAGATCAGTTGTAAAGTAGATCAAATCACGAGCACTGAGCGGTAGTGATCTATCTTCTTACAACTGACCGACAAACTGATGTATTACTCAACAAACCACACACAAGAACTGATCTATTTGGATTCTAACAAAGAAAAAGACAAAAAAGTAATTGTATCCTTCTGATTCTTCTCACTTTCCACCATCACATAAAGAAATCCCGCCAACAGTTTTGACTGTTATGCTGATGTTTACATGCATTTCTTACATTGTTGACGGGGGTGGTCGGGTGTGGCGAAGGTGTCGTGTAGCTTAAGTATCACTGGGGGGGGGGGTAGGGAGGGGGGGGGGCGGTGCGGAGTGGATATTGGCTTACAGTTGGGCAAGGCCTGCTATTCTTGTATGAGGGTCCTGCCAAAAGTTTTGTCACTGGGTTCGGATTACTTCAGTGCTACGTTTTATCAAACATATTTTTATTACAAACCTTCAAAGTATTCCCCCTGTACTGAAACACATTTTTGTAACCTTTTTACCCAGTCGAGTAAAGCAGATAAATAGTCTTCTTTTGATATCTGTTGGAGACACTGATAAATAGCGCTGCCAAGAGAATTTCTAGATGTATACTTATTTCCAGAAAGCATTTTCTTAAGCCTTGGAAATAAAAAGAAGTCACAGGGACTCAGGTCAGGTGAATAAGGTAGATGGTTTAAAACTTTTACCTTTTCAGAAGCCAAAAAAGACTTAACAGCCTCACACTTATGAGAGGAGGCATTGTCGTGTAAAAGGTGGACTCCTGACCATCCTTCGCTTGGTCGTTTCTTATTGTAAAACTCTTTCACTTTCTTCAGTACAGAATTCTTGTAGAATCGGCCAGTGACTGTATGACCAGATGGACAAGGCATTTGAACGACTGGCCCACTTGAATTACAGAAAATTGCGTACAACATCTTTTTCGAACTTATGGTTCTCTTGGCAATACATGGGTGTTTTTGATCTTTTCACTGCCATCGTTTATTATCAGCCCTTCTTTGTGGCTCAAACATGTGCACCCAGGTTTCATCACCTGTTTGCAAGTTAAAAATAACCCGACTATTACAGCCTTTGTATGTTTTCAAAAGTTCTCAGGCACATTTAAGGTGTTGTGTCTTTTGCTCCTCAGTGAGCAAGTGAGGTACCCACCTAGCACAAATCTCAGGTCCAAACGCTTTTTCAGAATTGTTTGCACACTGCCTTCTGATATGCCAGTACAACTAGCTATATCTTTGACAGACAATCACGCAACCTGTTCGACCACAATCTTTATAGCAGTGATGTTAGCCTTGGTAACAGAGGTTTTAGGCCTTCCAAGATGGGTATCATCTTCAACAGAAAATTTTCCAGCTTTAAAAGCTTTAACCCACCAAAAAACTGTGCGCATTGAAATGGTCTGAGGTCCATATATACCACACAATTCATTAAATATCTGCTTTGAATCTATATTAAGCCTAATGTGGCATTTAATAAAGCTACGAATTTCAGTCTTCTGGTCCATGTTCCAATGTAACAAGTAAATTGGTCAGTGTATATGACTGCATCTATTTCAATTTGAAATAACTTGGTCAGTTGGAAACAATTTGCATGAAATAAACGGGTATTGCTAGCTATTCAACACACCATTCAAGTGCAGTGAAGCATTTTAAAATATACCTGGGATAAAACTAAGGAAGCCTATTAGTGATAGAGCTTTTTGCATGACCCTCATAGCAGGTAAGGGTAGAGGGGGAATGTTTTATTTCTTCTGTTTTTTCACTTTCATTCCTGTTCCTCTTTCTCCCCAAAAACTCTCTTCTCCTCTACTCTCTCTTCTATCTCTATTCTCCCTTTCTCTGGGAGACAACACAAAATGACCCACAAGGGTTGTCATGTCGTTTAACCCCAACACAATCAATACATTGTTGGCTTGAGAAAAATGCCATTTCACCGTCCAATGTCATGGCAACTAAGCTGACGTCAGCAGAGTGTCAAAATGATGTCAGAATGGCGCGAGATAGTCTCACACACTTTTGCCCAGTGATTTGTTACAGAATAAATCACTGGTTTTCTCCATTGCCTATGTAGGCAAGCTGTGTTAGAATAGACATTATTAATTTTATATTTCAGAGGGACACATTCAGTGATTCATTCTACATTGTCCTGGTGGTGAAATCTAATGACCAAGATTGCTCAAGAATACAGGCTATACATCCTGCTGGCAGTTATATAAGAAGGAAGAATATCACATTACATGTGAAGGAAACTGTACCAAGTAAGTATACCCGGCAGGCACCTGACATAAATACAACGTCGCCTCCACGTCGATGCAACGTCATGACGTTGCATCGACGTTGAGGCGACGTTATATTTACATCATGTGCCTGCCGGGTAGTGTTGAGCTTTCAAGCACAAGCTCTTTTTGAATAACATGTTCCAATGACATGATCAGCTTTTGCGTTGTGAAGGTAAACACAAGAAGTAGGTCACAACTGTCGTTCCAACAAACTGTGTCAGAATCGGAATCAGAATATTTTTTACTGGTGACACATCAATAGACATTCATTCACCAGGGCCAATGATTACGAAGACTAGTTTCTAGATCTCACAAGTGATGTGAATCTAATAACAGGGTCCTCAGAACTTTCAGCAGAGGATATGATAGATGCAGGGAGTGCGTTCTAATCCCTAATGGTGTCTGGGAAGAAATAACTTGTAAATGTCAGTTCTAGCATATGACACTTGAAATGCCATTGGATGCTGATTCCTACTGCACCTATTTGGGAATTAAAGGTAGTCACAAGGTATACTAACTCTACCTGTCAGACCTTTGAATAGCAATATGAGTTTACTACCCTTGCATTTCTTGTGAAGAGATTCCCACACTAACTGTTCAAGAATGCTAATCATACTTCCAGTTTCAAAGTTGTAGTTTCCAATCATAAACCTAGCTTTTCTAATTCTTCCTGGATTACTATTCCATGTGGGTCACAAATAGGGCTAGCATACTCCAGGATTGGTTGCACCAACACCTTGTATGCCATTTCCTTAACCCTTGTCCTGCTGAACCCGGATATACCCTGCATTTGCAAGCAGTGTAGATCCAGATCAGTTGGCTTCTGAAAAAGCCAACTGATCTGGATCTGCACTGTTTGCCATTAAGTATGTGAGTTTATATCAACAATCGGATCAAGTAATGTGATTGGCTGAAAATTAGAAATGGACATGGCATCTTAATTTATTCAGCAGGACAAGGGTTGACATCACATCTTTGGGGCATGTTCCTTCTAAGGAGTAAACTGCATTGATCTTTCTGATCCACTTCCAAGAAAGCTGCATAATGTTAGATTTCACTACATGTCAGAAATAAATAAGTGATAAATATTTTTAATTACAGCATGTTGCAGTCATGTAGATTTTACTAATACCTAAATTATTTCCTGATTAAAAGGTGCTGAATTATCTATATATGCATAGAGAGTTTCAAAACATAATTTTAACCCTCTCCGGTCATCTGTTGTTTAAAGAACAGTGGGTGTCATGCGACCAAATTATTGTTTCTGCCTCATTTTACGGTCATGATAGGTGGGAAAGGGTTTCATTAGTGTTTGCACAGTGGGCTCAGTGTGATTATTATCCAAGTATGGACATTGGACACACTTGAAATATTGTTGTAGGCAAATAGTCACCAGGCTTAAAGATGTCTTAGTTTGTCCATGTCATACATGTAGTTAACTTCAAACATGAAACACAGACTTTTAATATATTCACATGTTAAGTTCATTAAAAATCAAAATGTTGTCTGCTGCAGTTGTGATTAACACTTTAAGGGTTAAAACAAAAATATAGAACTGCAGACACATAATCTTGCTATACTTTCTTTTCAGCATTCCAATATTACAAGGCGACACTTGCAGCTGTTGGTTTCTTCCTAGCCTTCTATGTTGTTGCCCTTATCATTGGGTGTTTGTATCATGGCTGGTGAGTACTTTTATACTGTATAATCTGGAGCGTAAGGCCTAGTTGTAATCATTCACATAAG
Source organism: Anodontia alba (assembly GCA_964016985.1). Taxonomy (NCBI): domain Eukaryota; kingdom Metazoa; phylum Mollusca; class Bivalvia; order Lucinida; family Lucinidae; genus Anodontia; species Anodontia alba. The sequence continues at coordinate 33,818,496 of OZ024831.1, read as the reverse complement.
TGTTCACTTACTTAATGTTAAATATTTAACAACTTTTTAACCCTAGTCCTGCTGAACTTGGATATGTCCTGCCTTTGCAAACAGTGTAGATTCAGAAGCCAACTGATCTGGATCTGCTCTGTCATTAAGTATGTGAATTTATATCAGTAATCTAGATGAAGTAATCTGATTGGCTGAAAATTGGAAGTGGGAGGGGCATCAATTTATTCAGCATGACAAGGGTTAATATACTTGGAGATATTTTTATATAAAAAAGAAATGTACAAAAGCAACTAACGTTTTTTGGTGTTTTCTTTTCTTTTTTTCTTTTTTTTTCAGCAAAAATACAGCATATGTATTAAGAATATATATTGTATAGCAAATCATATCATCATAATCAGATTTTTGATTAACGTGCAGGTACAGGGGCAACATCCACATCAGTGGGCCCCCTTCCAGATAGCTGGCTTGCTGCACGCATGGCAGATCTTACACCAGATCTCCAGGTACGTCTATTATGAGGGTTGATAGCAGAGAGCTTCCACTCTCTGCAATCCCTCTCTATCAGCTGCTTCCATGTCATTTTGGGCCTTCCAGGCCCACGCTTTCCATCAACCTGAATATCAAATGTGATATGAAATGTGGGAAAAAGGTCCATTTGCCATATGCAACAGCAAAGATGCACATCTGTGCAGTCTCATCTGGATATTCTCTATGTATCAATTTACAGCATATTAATTTACAGTATCCATTGATTCTTTGAGAGGGCAACCAAGGCCCAGATCAGCCTGCACAAATACACAGGCTGATCAGCACCTGCATTTTTCGCAAATTCCATAAGGTTCCTTTTCGTGTATTGAGCATTATATGAAATATTGCATGGACCTAAAGGAAATGGATATACCTAAAAGGGAAATAACTCTTTTATTATATAAGTATTTTTTGAAAACTTACTCTTTTCATCATTCATAACAGCAGCTAAGGACATTCTTGCTTTTCACTTATGTCAGAGAAAATAAGGCTTGACATTTTTTTGTGAAGCATCTTCATAGCAGACAGTTCCAATGAAGTGTTAAACCATATTTCGGGTAAAATTAACAAAAAAATGCCGCTTTCTACAATATTAAATTGCATTTGGAGCAGTGGAAAACACAGGAACATAGAACGTATGTTGCTTTAGTGTCATGACATCAATGTAAACAAGTCATTTTTTGAGAGATTATGCTATAGATACATGGATCAGAAAACTTGCAAAATCTTTCTCACTTAGGTGCAATTCATTATACAATGTACAGTCGACTCTCGTTACCTGTATCTCGATTTCACTTATCTCAAATAACAGCTGATCTCGAAGTGAAAATCTGGTCCCTGTTTTAAGATGGAAGTCTAACAGCAGGTAACAAAATATTGTTGAAAAGAGGAGGAATTGCTCCTAAGGAGCAATTTCTCCTCTTTTCCACAATATTTTCAATATATCTAACTTCAGGAGTCAAATTACATATTCATTAGTAAATGTGGTCATTTGACTTTTTTTTTTTTGCAATTTTGCAAATATGATGTCGACGTACGGATATCTCGAATTTTTTTCAGAGAATCCCTTGGACTTTAAGGTTACAAGAGTTGACCGTATATTTAGATAGAATAGTACATTAAACACTTCCTATGATAGAACAGGACATTAAACACTTTTTATTTTCTTTTTATATTTGTTTGATGATTTTTAAGTTCCTTTCATATAGATGATGCTTGTGGACATTTTTGGCATGTATCATTGAAGCAATAATGCACCTTAACCCTTTTCCTGCTGAACCCGGATATACCTTGCCTTTGCAAACTGTAGATCCAGATCAGTTGGCTTCTAAGAAGCCAACTGATCTGGATCTGCACTGTTTGCCATTCAGAATGTGAATTTATATCAACAATCTGGATCAAGTAATCTGATTGGCTGAAAATTTTAAAAGGGAGTGGTATCTTAATTTATTCAGCTGAACAAGGATTAATTGGATTACACACATGCTGATCGAGTGCACCTATCAGTTTGACCTTTTGGTTATTGCCTGTATAGGGACCGTTTCACTGCTGAAGTTGAGAGATCCTGATAGATGCTGTGACGGTTGAGCTGGTGGTTCAATATGGTTGATCTGTGTATTAATTTGACAAATTAAAGTATAAATGTAAAAATTTGGAGAGTTTCTCATATGTATGTTAGAAGTGACTTATAGGCCCTTGCAGATAGGTGTACTTGAAGCAGTCCATATATTTATCATTTTGATGTACATGTTACAAAAGAAACTATGATAAAAGATAGTCAATCTGTCTATCTGCCTCAACAGATCTGGCCTTTCAAATCAAACTCTTGTAAGAAAGTGATATCACTGATTATAGAGGTATGCAACAGACACTTACTCATAGCTCCAGTTAAAGCATTTTTTTTTGGAAAAAATACTGATATTTTTTTTACTTCTGTATGAAAACTTCAGTCTGAGGCACTTCTAATGAGTACCCACAACATATGTTTATGAGCAGATATAAGAAAAATATTTCTAGGAACCCCCTTTTATCTGGAACTATGCGAGATGTACATGACTGACATGAAGCCATAGCTTCATATAAAGCACTTTTTTTTTTCAGCTGAAAAGTACTGGGCCCAGTTGTTCAAAGCTAATGACATCGTTAGTTAACGATTCGTTAAAATTTACATCGAGTGATACGCAAATATGCTGAAATTTTTTGCTGAAAAAATGTGAGTAGCTTTTGCGATGCAAAAGCTACTCACATTTTCTCAGCAAAAAATATCAGAAAATTGTGTATAATACCCTCTAAAACAGTTAACGAAATGACCCTTAATGAGCTTGTTAAGCTAATGACACTTTGAACAACTGGGCCCTGATATTTTTCGTACTTCTCCATGAAAATGTATGTTGTGAGTGTTCATTAGAAGGGCCTCATTCAGGCATTTCTAATGAGTACCCACAGCATATGTTTTCATGGAGAAATAAAAAAAAAAAATAGTTATATCCGTTCTTATCTGGAGCTGTGATGTTGCTGTGCATTGCAGTTTTGTATTGTATTTTCAGCAAGGAGAATTGGGGTTTAATTGATCTCTCAGAGTTTGACAGATCAGGTAGGAGCAAAGAAAGTTTTCAAGCTTGTTAATATCCAGAGCAATCCTGTATGAGCCCTAAATTCAGAAAACGTACCTTGAACCTTCAGACATGTACACCCAGCAAAGATTTAGATCAGTCTGTACCTTCATGCAGTCTGATCTGAATCTTCATTGAGTGCATTTTGGATAGCCAAGGATGCAAAATTCTTCATGGGATATTTTTTCTTATTTTTCTATAAAAATATATGTTACGGGTATTCATTAGAAGCACCTTGATAAGGCGCATCTAATTAGTACCCACAACATATGTTTGAGAAAATTATTCCAGAATTATTAGTCATAAAACCCCCAGATTATAATTGGCAAACAGTGCAGACCCAGATCTGATGCTGAACATTGGTGTCTAATCTGGGTCTACACTGTTTGCATTATTTACTAAACATACCTACATAATTTTGACCCCCTTAAGCCCCACTTTTATTAGTATAGTAAAACTGGGGTTTACAGGGTACATTATCTTTCTTATTTCTGCTCAGAAAATAGATGGTTACTTGTTAGAACTGCTGTGGTAAGGTAGTTTTAACAGGTGCCCACAGTCTATGTTTTGAGCAGAAATACAAAAAATATCAGAATTTTTATCTGAAAACTTCAGTTTTTGGTGGTGAAATTTTCAATATATTTGAATAGACATGTTTTCGTAATGCAGGAACTTTTATAAAACATAGTAATATCAAAAACTAACAAGACACCCTGCTATTGGAAATAGACCAGTCCAAAGAGTTATGGTAGAAAGAGTCCACTAGACATAAATGGGTTAACAAATCCTCTGGTTCATCTGTATGTTCTTCAGTATCCAGGGCCCAGTTGTTCAAAGCTAATGATGTTGTTAGTTAACGATTCATTAAAATTTACATCGAGTCATACACAAATATGCTGAAATTTTTTGCTGAAAAAATATGAGTAGCTTACTCACATTTTTTCAGCACAAAATATCAGAATATTGTGTATTGAATCCGCTAAAACAGTTAATGTAATGACCCTTAAAGAGCTCGTTAAGCTAACAATGCTTTGAACAACCAGGCCCAGATTCTCTTGGTGGAGAACAAAACTCTGATCAGTCTACTATTACATACTTATCCTGACTGGGGCCTTTGTTGTCAGTATATGTAGTAAGGACCCTTTTCTCATGTTAATGTTACACTTCAACCTCTTTATAGCACGGTTCATTATAACACAGTTTTGGATAAAACACGATTCGAAGATGGATCCAAAAAATATACATTCTATACATTTTTGTTAGGATATAGCACGGTTGTTTAACTAACATGGTTTATGTTATGGACCCCAACAATAGTGTTATAAAGAGGTTGTGGTGTCATTTGTATTTTACAGAACAATTTGGGAGAGAGAACACAGCTGTGAAGACTCCCTTGACAGGTCATGCTGGAGCTTCAAGGTCATATGGGACAGTACCAGGCTCTATAGGTACTGTATTTACCTTAAGTACTGTAATCTTATGTATTAACCCTTAAAACACCAAGAAAACCTGCATCTGAAAATGTCATCTGTTTATGTTGTCTGCTGAATATTCTTGCAAACTTTTCAAACCTATTTTATGCATACAGGCAAACAGTGTGGACCCATATCAGACTGCTCTTAAAGGAGCAGTCTGATCTGGGTCCACACTGTTTGCAGAAATGACTTTTAAATTCACAAGCAGATGATAAAGCAGACGAAATTGTTGTGATTGGCAGTTTAAGGGTTAATGATGGTACTGTGCAACAATCAGAATCACCTGAAAAAACAAATATGAACCCTTACAAGTATTGACCTACAGAATTTATTAAGCACAGTGGATATTTCATTGTAAAAAATGTCATTTATTGTCTCTCGATTGCATTTAAATAGCCACTCAATCCTTTGGGTACCATGTATAGCTGCCGCATGCCAAGATGACTGCTTTCGCCATACACCCCATCCCTCCAGTCAAATGGCATACTTCTTGAAGCGACAGTTCCTTCCAAATGTATATTATTGATAGTGTCACAAACAACTGTCTTATGTAATACCTTTCATATTTATACCAATAATGATATTTTTAATACCAATAATGATGTTTGATATGATATACAGCTAACTTGCTAGATCAAGTTTCTTCCAGGTTAATATAAGACTACAATCAAGTCTGACATGCACTTTCTAACATACATGTGGACGTAAATGCTGTGATAGATTTTGTGACCTTGGCATATATTTCCTGAACAAATAACCTGTAAGTTTTATGTCAACCCTACTGTTTATGTCCATTATAATATGTACATAGGCAATGCCTATAGGCGAGCTCGCAATGCACTATGTTATATGCAAAATGCGTGAAATAAAAGTCAAAAAGATTGCCTTTGGAAACAAAGAACACACAAAATCACGAAAATCGGAGACTTGGTAAGACCCAAGCTATACCATTAAAATTTTGGTACCGGATTCTGGTACCATATTTTCACAGTTGCTCCCTGCAAATATAAATAGATCTGCCACATTAATTGAGAACACGACAAACTGCAAACAAAGTGTTTATTTCCAGTTTGGTTGACTGCAACAAAACCTAGAGCTTGCTCTAGCAAGCCTTTGTCCTGTGTTGCATATGGTCTGTCGGACACATGCAGCAGCGAGCTCACTATTACTGACAGATTTGTCCAGCAGGCATGACACTGCCTGCCACTGAATTCTTGATTCCTGAAAACAGGGTTTGAAATTTCCCTGACTTATACATGGGGACCTATTTATAACATGGTTCATTATAGCATAGTCTTGGATATAACACAGTGTAAAGATGAGCCATTAATGGTCATTTTTCTATTTAATCTATACATTTTGTTGGGATACAACACAGTTACTTTGTTTTGAATCCCAGCAATAATATTACCCAGCAAGCACATGACATACAACGTCTGCTCAACGTCATGCATGACGTTGCATCGACGTTGAGGCGACATTGTAATAATGTCATGTGCCCGGTGGGTATAAAGTTGTGGTATATGTAAGATCTTTATCATGTGTGTGCTACCACAATTTCAGCCTCTGAGATCTCCCAGGAGCTGCAGTCAGGGAGGCCAAGCTATGTGGATAGTGAAGACAATATATCAGAAGATTCTTTAGGGGACTATGATCTTCTACAAGATGCTGATAAAGACAAAAACATTGTCAGGACTAAGGTATAGTAACATTTGTATTTGCTGTGTAATCATTTGATAACAATGTTTCTTTATTTTTTTGGTAAAAAGTTGTTGTTTTTTTAAAGAAAATAATTTGAATGGCCAGTCAAAGTCTGTCTTCATTGAAAAGAAAAAAGGAAACATTTTAAAAGTACACTGCAACACCAATATAATGCTGACCATTTTACCATAGATATTAGTATAATGCCGCTTATTAGTGGCTCCCATTGTTTTATATCAAAATACAGAAAAATGTGAAGAAAACCGATTTGTTTTCATCAATTTTAAGCTTTATAGTAATATGATGATTTACCGTGATGGGCAACAATAAATGTTACATTAACGGTCCACTGGACTCCTCTGATGAAAGATAAAGTGAATAAAGTTTATGTTGTAGCTGTCAATCAGACCAAATTTTCGTCAAGAAAGGCCAATTAAATGGAGATTGTGTGTGAAGCATCAGGGAGACTTGTAGATCAAAAATAGATAAAATCTTTGCAATTGGAAATCCAGGATGGATGCCACGACTACTATCTTGAAAATCTATCTCGAAATTCTTCTCCTTAACCCAATAGGCCAATTGAATTGAAACTTGGAATTATTGGGGCCACTTGTAGATCAAAAAAAAAAAAAAAAAATCTAAAACCATTCAAATTGGAAATCCAAGATGACCACCACTGCAGCCATGTTTTGATTTTCTTCTCCGTAACGGAAAGGCCAGTTGACTTTAAATTTCATCTCAGTATCAAGGTGACTTGTAGATCCAAAACAGCTAAAAAAGTTCTGATTAGAAATCCAAGATGGCTCCTGTGGCTGCCATCTATAAAATCTATTTTGAGCTTCTTATCTTGAATTGAAAGGCCAATGGACTCAAAATTTGTCAGGTTATCAGGTGAGCAATAAGGGCCATCTTCGCCCTCTTGTTTTTCTAAAAAGTTATATTACTAGCCCATGAATAAATTTAAAGGCTCCATGTTCCTCAAAAAAGAGACATTTTATTATCCAATAAAGTTTGATAAATTGATAATAAAATGTGGCACCTGACAGCCTGTAAAATTTCAGTTAGTCTCTTGTTTTTGAATTGGATCAAAATGAAATGATTTTTTACCGTATCTCTGAATTGATGTTGGCATCATTAATTCAGGGATACGATAAAAAAACATTTCATTTCAAGAACGAGAAACTAACTGAAATTTTACAGGCTGTCAGGTACCACATTTTTTATGTATTAATACCATATATTTATTTATTAAAACTTTCTTGGATAGTAAAATGTCTATTTTTGAGGAATATGGAGCCTTTAATATTTGTGGAACAGTTAGACAATGAAGGCGATGATGATATTGTTTGCTTCTGGATATTGTGAGTTGGAATAATTATTACTGTTTTTTGTCATGACTAACCATAGCCAATGCAGTCCATTGTAATGTCTTTTTGACCCTGAAGTCCAGCTGAATTATATTATAAAAAAAAAAAAAAAAAAAAGAAATCAAGTTATGATATGTCAGGAAGAGATGTTCACAGTTAAAATGTACCAATGGCCAGACAGCAGGACTTTACATTTCACAAACAAAATACATGTACTGATATTTTCTAATTTTGAACTGTTTGTATTAAACATTTGACATCTGAACAAAAGCCTCTGATTAAGACATTTCTGATATGGTGTCACAACATTTGTTTTCTATGAACTATAAGACATTTACTGTATTCGACTTAATTACCGCACATACCCCTATAAGCGCAAAATGAAGTAATTCTGTAGTCTTCAGATTACAGCCTGTGTACTGTTTGTCTATTTCTTTATAAAGGCATATGTTGTGGGTACCCATTTGAATTAAATCAACTTGTAGATGCAATTCAAATTAGTACCCACAGCATATGCTTTTAGAAAGAATATAAAAAAAACAACAAAAAAAAAAAAACATCACGGAAGCACCATTAAATAAGTCATTTGCTGATCTTGTTTTATTTTTAGTAGGTAGATACATATTTTACTATAAGTTTTCCCAGTAATTTTGAAAAACCCAAGCACACGGCAGACCTGGGGTAATTGTATTCTTATTTGAATACTATTTGAATACATTTGTGAAGTATTCTGTATTCATGGATTTTTTAGAATAAAAGTATTTGTATTTGTATTCAAATACATTGCAAAAGTCATGTATTCATGAATAGTTTTACGAATACATTATGAATACTTTTCCATTTTAAGGAAAAATTGATGAAAAAATATATAAATGTTTTGATTGATGTGACTAAAGTCCTGGAATGCTAATGTAGGAACTTCTGAAACTATACTTAAAAGTAAATAAAATACATAACAGAGATCAGAAAACACTAATAAGTGAAAAACAGAAGAATATATACTCAGCATACTTCAATTGTTCTTCTTTAGATCTTTGTTTGTTCAGAGACACTTTTGCTGTCTAAAATTCTGGTCTTTGGAAGATTTACACATATGATTTACATGTATTTATGTCTGCAACAAAATTTTCTGAAAATCATAAAGAAAAAAATATACATGTAGCCATGACAAAATAATTCATTTTTGTTGCAAACCCAAGCAGCCAGTGAAATTCAATTATAAATAACTCACAATCATGACCTACCACTGTGGCACATGACTATTTCTAGTCTTGTTTTTACAAATTTGTCCATTTGTGAATATACGATGTTTTAGGCTGATTTGCACTGATTGCATAAAATAATTTCATTTATGTCCAATGAACCCTTCTTTTCAATTCTAAGACAGATCCATTTCAATTTAAGAGGTATCTGTTTTAGTTTTATTACTTTTTTCAAAATTTTATAATCTTTAGAAAGAATTGTAGACCCTGATCAAACATTGTATTCTATGGCATATGATCTTAATCTGCACTGTTTGCCAAGGTCCCATTAATGTTTACTCTTTGAAGTTAGCAAATACAATACCTGTAGGTCATCTTTCAATAGATTGCCTCAGGATAGAAATATAGGGGCAAAAACTACAAATTACCAATAAAATTCCAAATACTAGTAAACTTATGAGCTTTGTCTAATAAGAACATTCTCCCTATTGAAAATTAAAATGCTGTTAAATTGTTCTGACCATTCTTAAGTGTGCTAAAACTGCTATTAATTCCTGCTTCCAACTAAGTCTAACTGAAACATGAGTGTTTGACTACCTTAGAGGCTACAAGACATTTGAGGCACTCTAACAATTTTCTACATTTTCACTACCAGTGCTTGTTTAGACCAGTACAATATTCCATATCCATATATGTATGCATGTGTGATTTCGTTTTAGTATATTTCATATACTTATTATAGTTTGAAATAACAAATAGTAACTGGTATGATAGAAGGTGTTTTTTTGTTTTGTGTAATTCATCCATTTATTAAATATGTTTCCATTTTGATTGAAATGTATTCAAAAGTATTCAAAAAGTATTTGAATACATTGCGAAGTATTTGTATTTTCATTCAAATACATTTATAAAAAATGTATTTGTATTTGTATTCTGTATTCATGAAATTGCAAAGTATTTGTATTTGTATTCAAATACTTTGGAAAGTATTCGACCCCAGGTCTGGCGTACGGTGCAGTATGTAGGTGGAATATGGTATCTGAAGATCTGCAGTCTTGCAAGTTGGAAGAAATATACTGTATTTAACTTAAATAGTTGGACCATACTTGTCCTAAAAATTTAACGCATCCATTTTAATGCCTGTTGACCTGTCTAAAAGTTGCTGAATGAGTGCATGTTCTGCAGTGTCTGATCTTTGTTTACACTGTTTGCTCAGGCCTGTCTGTCCTAATCCTTCAGGAGGAGTTTTATCTATGTTTACACATTCTGTTCTTGAACCTCTCAGAATATTTAGGTTAAAGTGATAAGACTAGTTATCATATACATGTAACTTTGTCTAGTTTTGTTTTTCAGACTGCCTTATATGTGTGTGACTTGGCAAGAAAAAGTGAGAAACGGCAGGCAAAAAGATACAGATTGTATACAACGTAAGTTAGTGCTGTGTTTAAGCATGTGGTTGAGGAAAATTTGGGCTTTACCTAGCAAAAATATGTCTTTGGTCATTTGGGGACAGTGAAGGCCCAGATCAGCCTGTACATTCATAAAATATATAGCTTATTAAGATTAGGTTCTTTGCAATTGTATCATTCTGTACTAAAGGATCATTACATATACAGCAAAAGCCATGTTGAGACTGTGCAGGTACCAGGTCTAGTCAGGGTCTGCCATCTGGATAAGCCATAAGAACATATTTTTCCTTGACTTGGTAGTAATGGCCTGCTTTTTAATTACTGTAAACAGTATTTTCTGTAATGTTTCTTGAATGCAGGGTGTGTTGTGGGGTGGGAGGGGCGGGGGGAGGGGGTGGAGGGGGTTGATGCAGGGGTATACTGTTTTCAAATTGTCCATCTGTTACGTTTTGGTTGCTGGGGCTATATATACTGCTTACTGACACTTCTTGGTATTCCAAAGTGTCTTTGATGATTCAACTGAAATGTCAAGCACTGTTTTCAAAAAGTTTACCATATTTACCCTAGAACATTTTGGCCATACATGCCTAAACAAAGGGTGTAAATACAGATCAAATTGTCCTGTTTGCCATTCAGGCAGCACTTTTAGACACATTGCTGAGTGATGAAATGACATTGTGCAAATTTTAGAATGAATATACATGTTGCAAGGAGGTATGGGGAGAAAATATTTAGCATAATTGTTTTAAGGAGAATAGATCCTTCTTCAAGGAAAGTTGATTTGCTATGAAGTATTTGCTTCACTTTTCAAAGGGGCTTCTCTTAAGTGATTAGTTTCTTTTCATTAGGTATTCATGTATCAGGGAGGCAAATTATTGTCCCCCGCATTTTCGAAGAAAAGTGGAGGGACACTGTTTTTGGTTTTCCGTGGGGCGTGGTGGGTGGCGCGTGGTGGTGGCGCGTGGTGCATGGTTCCGAGTTTTTAGTAGGTACTTTGTCCCCTTAATGCCTCCCACAGTTTTTTGCAAATCCTTTTGAAACTTTACAGGTGTTTTAAGGATGGTCTGAAGATGTGCATGTGGTTTTTTCAGAATCCTGAAATAATTTTTTATTACTTTTTCCGCATTTTTAACTTAGACATTTTTTGAGTTCTAATATTACAGAAGTCTATAGGGAGTAGGTACCTTGTCCCCTTAACTCCTCCCACAGTTTTTAGCCAATCCTTTTGAAACTTTACATGGGCTTTTAGGATGGCCTGAAGATATGGATTTATTTTTTTCAGAATCCTGAAATAATTTTTTATCACTTTTTCCGCATTTTTAACTTAGACGTTTTTTGAGTTCTAATACTACAGAAGTGTATAGGGAGCAGGTACCTTGTCCCCTTAACTCCTCCCACAGTTTTTGGCCGATTCTTTTGAAACTTTACAGGTGTTTTAAGGATGGTCTGAAGATGTGCATGTGGTTTTTACAGAATCCTGAAATTAATTTTTATTACTTTTTACACATTTTGAACATAGACATTTTTTGAGTTCTAATATTACAGAAGCGTATTGGGAGTGGTACCTTGTCCCCTTAGCTCCTCCCACAGTTTTTGGCCGATCCTTTTGAAACTTTACATGGGTTTTCAGGATGGCCTGAAGATATGCATATGGTTTTTTCAGAATCCTGAAATAATTTTTTATTACTTCCGCATTTTTAACTTAGACATTTTTTGCGTTCTAATACTACAGAAGTGTATAGGGAGCAGGTACCTAGTCCCCTTAACTCCTCCCACAGTTTTTGGCCGATTCTTTTGAAACTTTACAGATGTTTTAAGGATGGTCTGAAGATATGCATGTGGTTTTTTCAGAATCCTGAAATTATTTTTTATCACTTTTTACACGTTTTGAACTTAGACATTTTTTGAGTTCTAATATTACAGAAGTCTATAGGGAGTAGGTACCTTGTCCCCTTAACTCCTCCCACAGTTTTTGACCGATCCTTTTGAAACTTTACGTGGGCTTTTAGGATGGCCTGAAAATATGCAGGTGGATTTTTCAGAATTCTGAAGTAATTTTTTATTATTTTTTTCCGCATTTTTAACTTAGACATTTTTTGAGTTCTAATATTACAGAAGTGTATAGAGTGCAGGTATCTTGTCCCCTTAACTCCTCCCACGTTTTTTGTCCGATCCTTTTGAAACTTTACAAGGGCTTTTAGGATGGCCTGAAGATATGTATGTGGATTTTTTCAGAATCCTGAAATAATTTTTTACCATTTTTTCTGCATTTTTAACTTAGACACTTTTTTAGTTCTAATACTACAGAAGCGTATAGGGAGTAGGTACCTTGACCCCGTAACTCCTACCACAGTTTTAAGCTGATCCTTTGAAACTTTACAGGTGGTCTGAAGATATGCATGTGGCTTTTTCAGAATCTTGAAATTATTTTTTATCACTGGTTTTCTGCTTCAATACTTAGGTAATTGATAATTGGTCCTCTGGTTAACTTTACCATTTTTGGCGGGGGACATAAATTCCCCATGGAATTTGCTTGTTTTCTATTGAAGTTGTCTCCCTGACAAGTGAGGCAAAAAATTTTACCTTAGAATGTTAGGAGAAATTCCACTTATTTGTCAGCTGCTAATTGTCATCTGTTGCAAGTTAAAGGTAAAACTATATCTGAAGTTATTTAATTAAAAGATGATTTTCCATTTTCTCTTCATTTTTAAAAGGTAATTTTGTGATGACATTTACCATAAATATTCAGACTGTAATACATAAGCAGAAAAGTTAATAGTCTACACTGTCACAGGCCTCCTAGCGAAACCTATAAAACCTATAATAACCTATAATTTTGTGTCAAACCTATAAAACCTTTATTTTGTTCATAAAACCTATAAAAAGCCTGTATTTTCATAAAAAAACCTATATTTTTCCACTTTTTGAACCTTCTCGCGACTCAACCCTAACTTTTCTTCAAAATGCCCTACTATTTTTACTTTTTAGTCCCAAAAAAAGTGATGAAAACTGTCAAGAAATTGTATTTTTTTCCTTGCTCGCTTCGCTCGCTCGGACTATGTAAAATTTAGATCAACTTTATCTGAATAATTGTGGTGCAAAAATTCATCAAATATTTTTTCTTCAGTTTTAAATCTCTATGTGAGTTTGGAAGAACCTTTTTTTAACCTATATTTTTTATTGAAAAACCTGTAAATAACCTATATTTTGAGTAAGAAGAACCTACATAAAAACCTATATTTTCAAAGTTGGCCACTAGGAGGCCTGCTGTCAGCATTTCATTCATGATTTACTAGATATGTCAGCTAGTCAAACTTGATAATAATTGTGTAAAGGAGGTAAAGTACCGGACTATTTAGAGTAATTACAATGTAAGTAATGATACAATTCTTCACTTTATTATAGTGGCAGAAAAGTAATTTTTTCAAACAGCTTTGTACAGGAACTTGCACATAAGGTACCATTCATAGGGTTTCTTTCTCGAATATTTGCAGATATGAATTACATGTACTTTATATTGGAGGATAAAATGTTTGGAAATGCATACTTATTCAAATATACTGAAAATTTTACCACCAAAAATGAAAATATTCATATAAAAAATTCTGATATTTTTCATATTTCTGCTCAAAACATAGATTGTGGGTACTCGTTAGAACTGCCTTGAAGAGGCAGTTCTAATGAGTACCCACAATCTATCCTTTTGAGCAGAAATAAGAAAAATAATGTATACCGGTATAAACCCCAGTTTTACCATATAAAAGTGGGGTTTAAGGGGGTCAGAATTTTATAGGTATGTTTTCGTGATGCTTCTGATTATTATGCAGTTCTACATTTTATTATGTTTTCAGAAACTTGTTTACCATATCTGTGTTCTATGGTTTACCTGTACTACAACTTGTCTTTACATATCAGAAGGTATGTTTATATTAACCCTTGTCCTGCTGAATAAATTAAGATGCCACACCCACTTCTAATTTTCAGCCAATTAGATTACTAAATCTAGATTGTTGCTTTGAATTCACATTCTTAATGGCAAACAGTGCAGATCCAGTTCAGTTAGCTTCTTCAGAAGCCAACTGATCTGTATATACACTATTTGCAAAGGCAGGATATATCAGGGTTCAGCAGGACAAGGGTTAAAGGGAATTGATATGTTTGAAGGGAATTGATATGTTTTCAAGGGAGACAACTCTGTCAAAATTGTTTTTGCTCCTTTCTGAAAAGGGGTCTACTCTAAAAGGAAAGAATTTTCTCCCTGTAAGAGCAAATTCTTTTCTTTTCTTTTAGATTAGACAAGGAGTCTACTCTTAAAGGAAAGAATTTGCTCCCTGAGGGAGCAAATTCTTTTCTTTTAGATTAGACCCCCTTTTAAGGGGATTGGTATATAGGAAACAAGCAGGAATTGACAAAAAAAGTTGTCTCCCTTGTCAAAATGGCAGAAATTCTATCAAAATCATCCAATCCTCTTAACATGTTAATACCCACAGACATGCAGAGAGTGTAGACCCAGATCATACTGCTCAGAATGGACTGTTTAGAGACATCAGGAGGTAGTCATATGTTCTTGTTCAAATTTTAGGACAATATGGAACTGATCTAAGTGGTTAAATCAGTGAAGCATTAAGAGGTTTTGGGTTTGATCTCCAGTCAGGTCATACCCAAGACACTCTAAATTTGGTACTAGTTGCTCTTCTGCTTGGAGCTCAGTATTAACAAGAAGAGCTAGGACCCATGGCACTGGTGTCAATATAGTGTGACTAGTGGTAGTATAACATAACTGTTAGTGGGTTGTGATATTGCAGTGAGGATCATCTTATCCTGCTGTCACATCCAGACACCATCACAACATGGCTGAAAGGTTGTTGGCAGTGATATTTCTTTAACTTGTACAAAAAAAAAGAAAAGAAAAAAAAACAACAACCTAATATGATTAATTACTGCAATAGTGTTATGGTGTTGTAAAGTGCTTGGGCACTAGATGGGAATATCCAAATTTATGTTTTCTTATTTCTAATGAACATATTTACAGGTGTAGAGCAATAAGATATTGTTGGAAAGGTGATTTTTTTTCATGTTTCATTAGGTGGTTAGGATTTCTCTTACAAAACGCATGACAGCATCTTCTAGATCTTCAAAGTTTAATCATTTTCTTATTTCTCCGCTGATTTTCATAAAAATTTCACTAAAATGTCCAGCCTAAATTATTGGTTTTCTATTAAACCTTGGCAAGAAATGGAGACAACTCACACTGTGTGACTATGATCAGCAAAGGTCTAGATCAGGCATACTTTACTTTGCTGTTTTCATACATACAGTCGACTCTCATTATCTCGACCTTGCTAATCTCGAATAACTGCTTATCTCGAAGGGAAAATTTGGTTCCTGTTTTAACATGGAAATCTAACAACAGATACAAAATATTGTGGAAAAGAGGAGAAATTGCTCCTAATTTCTCCTCTTTTCCACAATATTAAAGGAGCAATTTCTCCTCTTTTCCACAATATTTTCAATATATCTCTACTTCAGGAGTCAAATTGCATATTCATTTTGTGAAATGTGGTTGTTAGGTTTATTTTTTCCTGAATTCTGCAAATCTGATATGTCAAGGTGCGCATATCTCGAAGTATTTCAGAGAGTCCCATGGGCTTCCAGATAATGAGAGTCGACTGTAGTTACATGTGCTGTATAATCTACTTGCAAAAAGAAAAGATCCTGATCAGCCCACATAGATACACATGCTGATCTAAGTCTTTGCTCTTCATAACTATTTTTATTATTTCTCCACAAAATCATTTGTTGTGGGTATTTATTAGAAGGGCCTCAACAAGGCACTTCTAATTAGTCCTACAGCATTGTTATATTTTTGTGAAGAAATAGAAAGTATTTTTTTAACTGAAAAAATCCCTTATCTAGAGGTATAAGTATGTCAGAACAGCAGAACCTCCACTAAACGTCACCACTCAGTAATGGTCACCTCCTTATACCAGCCTCTTATGTAATTTCCTAAGGTATTGTTTTACTATATACTTATTCTCTCTACAATAGCCACCTCCCGACAACAGCATTAATGCCTTCCTAAAGATTTCTGCTGTAGGAAGGTTGTACTGTATTGTCTACGGTATCAAGTAATTCTGTAAGAAGACAACAGAGACAGTGATCAGACTGCCTGGATGCAGTCTTATCCAGGGCCCAGTCGTTCAAAACATTGTTAGCTTAATGAGCTCATTAGTGGTCAAAATGTAAACTGTACTAGTAATTACAATATCTAATTACAGGTATTTTTGCTAAAAAATGTGAGTAGCTTTTGCAAATGCAAAAGCTACTCACATTTTTTCAGCAAAAATATTGGCATATATGCCATATTTAATGATCAAAGTTTTAACGATACGCTAACTAATGACATCGTTAGTTTTGAACAACTGGGCCCAGGCCTTTACTGTCCATGTATGCATAATACACCTTTTTGCATGACACAAATCATATATAAAACTCTCTTTGCTTGTAAAACACTGCTACCACTCTTGTTTTGTTTGTTTCAGGTTTTGAATGTAACAGGTGATCAAGACATATGTTACTACAATTTTGCCTGTGCCCATCCTCTGGGCCGTGTCAGTTCCTTTAACAATATTTTCAGTAACTGTGGTTATGTCATGTTGGGTGTGCTCTTCCTCATTCTTGTAGCTCGCAGGTAATAACATTTAGTCAGCCAGCAAAAACCAGTATAGACAATTTTATAATTTGGCTAACAGAAAATTTACAATGAAGAATCTGCAATTTATGTTATGCACACATGCAAAAAAAGTCCCATATTATATATCTTATGGGTAATGATCAAGAACTTTGGGGAAAATATAGTTGGTATTTCCTACTGGGAAATACGTCTTAGTGTGATATTATCATAGCATAAATGACATCATGTAAACATCATATGACTTCACATAACTAATATAAATTTTAGTCCACAGTTGTTTTAAAATTGGGATGAAAATCCTGATAAAATCTCATGCTGAAGACTTTCAATGCCCAAGGGAATTATTTCCCATATTTCAAAACAACTTTGGAATAATATCTATTTATGCTATATGCAAACAGCAAAGATCCAGGCCAGCAGGTGCATCTGCACAATCTATTCAAGACATTATATATATATGCTATTAAAGTATCCAGTGGTTTTGTAGCAAGAAATAAAGGCCCTAATCGGACTGGACAGATATCAAGAGATTTTAGAGGAGAATTTGGTGATAGTTTTTTGGCAAATTTTTTCTTATTTCTCCATAAAACATACTCATTTGAAGTGTCTTGCTGAGGCACTTCTAATAAGTACCCCAATGTATGTTTTTATGGAGAAATTCAGAAAATTACTCAGAATCATCACCAAATACTCATCCTTAATGTCCTCTGGATATGCAGTCTCATCTTGCCTTTCATTCCCACATGTAATATAAGGGCCCTTTTATCTTGCTCAGCTTCATATATAATGTACCATATTTAGCTAAACTATTCAGACATCTTAACCCTTGTCCTGCTGAATAAATTAAGATGACATGCCCACTTCTAATTTTCTGCCAATCAGATCACTTGATCTGGGTTGTTGCTATCAATTCACATACGTAATGGCAAACAGTGCAGATCCAGATCAGTTGGCTTCTTCAGAAGCCAACTGATCTGGATCTACACTGTTTGCAAAGACCGGGTATATCCGGGTTCAGCAGGACAAGGGTTAAGTCCTTACCATAGTTTGTCCTAAAATTTGAACAAATCTATTTTACTACCTGTTGATGCATCTAAAATTGCTGGATGATTGGTAAACAGTGAGCACTCAATTCAGTGCAGCATTCTATGATGTCTAATCCTGGTCTACACTGTATGTTCAGGTCTGGTTTGTCTATCCAAATATCTAGAGTGAATAAGAAACAATGCTTAGTACATCTTGATCCTGAACATTAAAGTAATGTAAAATTAAAATGGGTTTTCTTTGCAAGAGTTTGATTTTTACAAATGTTTGTAAAATACTTTCTTTGTTAATATACATGTAAAACTGTCATGAAGTTATAGAAATCTTTACCTATATATAGGCAATTATCCTCGATGTTTGAATATCATTATGCAAAATAACATTTAATGCAAAGTTAAAAAGTTAATTTTGAATTCAACTGACCAGTCCTTTTTTGGCTAGTAGATTTTATATTAGCAGATGATTCAGAAGCAAAGATCCTGATCATACTCCTGTGTGCCGGCCTCGGTGGCTCAGTTGGATGCGCCGTCCAACTGGAGACCAGGAGGTCGCGGGTTCAACCCCCGCCGAGGTCGGCAACATTCTTTTGTGGAAATTGATAATGAAATATTTTCTATGGTCATTCTCTCCCTTCCGCTGATTCAAGAAGGGCAGTTGTCAGTTTCTGGCGAAAGAATGTGCACACTACTGGTTAACCGCTTAGAGGACTAAGCCTGCCCAGTAAACATGTGGTTAGGTAAACTGACCGCGCTCGACATGACCCCATTGGGTTGACTGGGCCATAAAACCTCAACACAAACAAACATACTCCTGTGTTGCGCAGTCTGATCTGGACTAAGTGTTTAACCATGCTATGGGCAAAATTCAGCATATGACAAACTGGTGATATTTTTCTTATTTTTCATACAATAAAGGATTTGATATTTCATGCAAATTGTCTCTTAAGAGACAATTTGCATGACATATCAAATTCTGTTCACTACGAAAAATAAGAAAAATGTTTCAAAATGTACTGAGCTGAAATTTTTACCCAGGATGCTCAGTGTTGATATCATCTGTGTAGATGAGCCCATAATTGAGATAAAAATTAGGATGAGTTTTGTCATTTTTACATTTATGCATCCTATGCATATATTGGTAAACACTGGAAATGCAGTTGTGACTGGCAATTTAAAGGTTAAGAAAACACTTGTCCAGGGCATATCTCCTTTGCTGTATGACAAGGCTGAACTCACATGCAGTAAATACTTTAATAGGGTACAACTGTCTATATATTGATATATGGCCTACATTAAGAAAAACGTGTCTAGTATATTTCCTATGCTGTAAATGTAAATGTATTTATATTTGAATACATGATTCATCTGATGTGGGACTATGGATTTCTCTGCAATACTTTGCCTTATTTGATATTGGACTATCTGTTTCAGACACTTGTTGTACAGGAAAGTTGTTGAGAAAAGTGGTGGACGCCATGTTGTAAGTACACAATTTAAATGAAATCTAGAAGGAAGCATTGCTCATGGTATAGGCCAGGTTAAAGTGTGCCGTCCCATGCTCGACATGGCCCTAATGGGTTGACTGGGCCGTAAAACCTCAACACAAACATAGTATGCCTTCACACAGTCTGGACCTTTTCCATATACATACATGTATAAGACTTTTAACCCTTGTTCTGCTCAACCCAGATAATTCCTGCCTTTGCAAACAGTGTTGATCCAGATCAGTTGGCTTCTGAAGAAGCCAACTGATTTGGATCTGCACTGTTTGCCATTAAGTATATGAATCTGTTGCAACAGTTGGGATCAAGTAATCTGATTGGCTTAAAATTAGAAGTAGGCATAGCGTCTTAATTTATTCTGCAGGACAATGATTAAGGGATCCAGATATACTTCGGTCATATTTTGCTATATTTTATACAAGAGAGAGACAGCCTTTGTTATTTCCTGTTTACTTTTCTACTCTTCAACCCTCTTCTGAAAAGGAGTCTGCAAAGCTTCAAACTGGCTGCAGAATACTTTGAGATTCAGTGTTTGGGATAATGAGGATCAGCTGTATTGATTTTATGGTCTCACCACGAAATGGAAGAAATTTGTACATTAGTTTTCTGTTTCAATATAAGCAGAATCTTACTTTCCTGTCCTTTAATATGGTATTTATTTAACATTACCTTGGCTAATTCAGCAGATGACAAATTGGTTACACTTTAACTTATTTTTCCCAGAAAACAGAATTGGACATTTCATCTAAATTGAATCCATTGAAGACAATTTGCATGAAATGTCAGAATGTTTTCCGGGGAAAATAAGAAAAATATTCCAATATTCTTATGAAAATTTTACCCAGAGTGCTAAGCATCAAATGAGCAGAAATGTTATAATTGCACCCACTGGGATTAGCCAGCACATTCACACAGTCTGATCAGAATCTCCCCCGGATGCTCTTTGGATAGGCAAGAATGCATAGTTTCTTAAGGTCGACACCAAAGACTCATATCAGATGTGCAGAACTGAGTCTTTGCAGGGTGCACTTCTCAGTCTACATTTCTCACATTACGTCTCAAATAATCTGGCTTATTATTTTAGTGTTATGTTTTCAAAGGTCCATAAATGAAGTTGTTAAATCCTTAGCATGCTAAAAATTTCGGCAAAAAACATTTTGAAATATTTTGGTTTTTTTGTTGTTTTTTTTTTCAGAAAAAAAGGCTCTGGCATTTCATGTTGTCTCCTTAGGAGATACTTTGCATGAAATGTCAATAAATACTTTCTGGAAAAAAAATCCCATCAATTTGTCATCTGCTGAAATAGCTCAGAGAAGGATAAAGGTTTATTTCATTTAAAATGACAACTTATGTAAGATTCTCTTTGTATTTCAGTTATTTGGCATTCCTCAGCATTATGGTTTATTTTATGCCATGGGTTTTGCTCTGTGTATGGAAGGATTCATGAGTGGATGTTACCATGTTTGTCCCACGGTCTCCAACTTCCAGTTTGGTGAGTAAACTTGAGAACTCTTCTTAAAAACAAGGCTTGAGTCTTTGTTTTCAGCCATGTGAATACCCTAAGTATTCGGATAGGCATGTTTGAACAGTGATCCAGATAAGATGCCACAGAATACAATCTGATCATGGTCTACACTGTTTGCCATTCATCCAGCAGTTTTAAACATATCAACAGGTAGTAAAATGGACTTGTTCAAAGGACAAGTACAAATATTGTATTAAAGGAGTTAAGGTTTTTTGTTACGACTGCTTTAGCAGGCAGGAGCAACATACAGATCACTTTCTGCTGATGGCATGCCAAGGCTTTTAGGCTAATGAAACTTTATACAAACATCTGCATCCTGCCCACTCCATCAGCCATTATTGATTGTGACCTACTTTTAATGCTTGGCTGAACAATGTTTTTTAGTCTGTGCTTTTAGCTTTATTTCTTAAACACCACCAGTAGTTGCAACATAGCCATTCTGCGAATTTCGTGTTTAATATTTAGGATAAATACAGTAAAAAAAATGTGTATTTGACAGATGTTGTAAAATTGAGAAAATTTTAACAGTATTTTTCCAAACATTTAAATTTAAGATCACATCAGCGAGGCTCCAAAGCATAGTTGGTAGCACATCTGGTATCAGATCCAGGGGTCTCAAGTTCAAACCCCAACTTGGCCCTGTACCTTTTATGGAGATTTAACATGAAATCATTTCTACGGTCATTCTCCCCATCCACTGATTCAAGAAGGACAGTTGTCAGTTATTGGCAAAAGGAATTGCATGATACTGGTTAACCACTTAGAGGACAAAGCCTGCCCAGGAAAAGTGTGCGTAAACTGACCTGCTTGACATGACCTTTGGAGTGTTGACTGGGCCATAAAAGTCCATTTCAAATAAAAGATCAGCCTGAGCATCTTAGTAGTCTGATCAGAACCTTTTGGATTTGTTGATTTATTCTGTAATATCTGGGCCCAGTTGTTCAAAGCTAACGACGTCGTTAGTTAACGATTCGTTAAAATTTAGATCGAGTGATACGCAAATACGCTGAAATTTTTTGCTGAAAAAATGTGAGTAGCTTTTGCAGTGCAAAAGCTACTCACATTTTTTCAGCAAAAAATATCAGAATATTGTATATTGAATCCGCTAAAACAGTTAACGAAATGACCCTTAACGAACTCGTTAAGCTAACGACGCTTTGAACAACTGGGCCCTGATTTTCATTTTTAACGTATTGTAGACTGAATAGACTCCCCCACACTACATATTGGAAGAGTCCATTTTCAGTTTTAAATATGTCAGGCTATGAGATTTAGATATCCTTAGAGAAAAATGGCTAAACTGTTTGCAAACAGAGGAGACCCTGATCAGATGCCGAGTTCTGCGGCATCTGATCTGGGTCTGCACTGTTTGCCAGTTATCCTTTTTTGGGGTTTCCAGACTACAGCGGGTGAAGCACATTATTATTTTTAACAAAATATAGCTCATTTGATTTTTTAATTCTTCCAACCTTATGTATTCATATATACCTAACATATAGTTACATTCCACTTTTGAACCAGTTAATATAGCAGTTTGAGACAAATGACCCTCATGGGTTGACAGATTATTAAACCTGAACCTCTCATCATCTCCTGATAAATTTGTAAGAGGAAAATGAAGGCTCTGATCAGACTGCACCAATGTGCAGTCTGATCAGAGTCTTCATTTCCTGATTACATCATATCTTCACATTATAATGGCCACATTAGATATCAATTTACAATCTGTCATATTTTGATTGTGTTTATTATTCTTTTTTTCAGATACTTCATTTATGTACATTATGGCCTGTCTATGTATATTGAAGATATATCAGAATCGTCACCCAGATATCAGTGCCAACTCTCACTCAGCCTATATGGTTATGGCACTTATTATCATAGTGGCAGTCCTCGGAGTGGTAGGTATTTTCTCTTTTCCTTTGAGCCCATCCTTCAAGGAATTGATACACTTTCAGGGGAGACAATTCTGTCAGCATGGTTTTGCCTTCCTTCTGAAAAGGGGTGTACTCCAAATTGAAAGAATTTGCTACCAAGACCCTTTAGAGAAGTGATTTAGTATGCAGGAATGTAAACAGGAAGTCACAAAAGTGGTCTATTTTGTACAAAATGGTGGAAAATCTAGCATCTGTATCAGAGGTTGCTTACCACAAGACTGATATACCTGTACAAGTATAATATGTAGATATTAAATCTTGGGTGCCAAAAAAAGCAACAAATTAAGGCCAGAAATTATAGATGTGTGGACAATATGAAGTTTAGTGAGAGTGGGACTGCTAATCTGATTTATATGGTGGCATGTCTGGATTTTAGACATGTAGCAGCATTTACCCACCATGCTCAGGCAGAGATTATCCACCATGTTCAGGCAGAGATTACCCACCATGTTCATGCAGAGATTATCCACCATGTTCAGGCAGAGATTATCCACCATGTTCAGGCAGAGATTACCCACCATGTTCAGGCAGAGATTATCCACCATGTTCGGGCAGAGATTACCCACCATGCTCAGGCAGAGATTACCCACCATGTTCAGGCAGAGATTACCCACCATATTCAGGCAGAGATTACCCACCATGTTCAGGCAGAGATTACCCACCATATTCAGGCAGAGATTACCCACCATGTTCAGGCAGAGATTATTCAATACAGAGATGGCTAAAAGTGAACAGTTTGATCAGAGACTGCTCTGTTTTCCATTGCCAGCACCAGTTTTAAACACATTATCAACAGTCTTATACTCGGACACTCATATCTGAGCAAATGTTGCAGACCCAGATCAAACTTCTCCTAAAGGAGTAGTTTGACCAGGGTCTCGACTGTTTGCCATTCAGTCAGCACATTTAAGACCTATCACAGTTAGTCAGATGCTTTTGTTTGAATTTAAGGATAAAGATAATAAGATGTAACAGTGTCTTAATATTTCCAGTATTTAGGGTAGGTATGGTAAACTTAATTGGAATCCAGTACAAATGTATTGCAAAACCTTGATGGAACACCGATGGCTTGTTTACCTTGTTTACCTTAGATAATTCAAACTTATTTTTGAGTCCCTTTGAAATTCTTCCGATAGCTTAAGAAAACAAATATCAAGGGAAATCTTATCATGAAATTTATCTTGTGTGTACTCATTAGAATTGCCTCAGTGAGACAATTCTAATGAGTACACTCAACATAACATTATTGATAGAATATCAAAACGACTTCCCTAAATAAACACCATTTGCTTCCTGACCTGGCACCATGATTAACTCTGAGTGACTCAAACTACCCATGTCTTGAATAAGTTTCCATGGTCTCAAAGATGTTCTAGCCATTGAGGTTTACTGTAATAAATGAGCTCAACTTTTCAAACACTCTGAAAAAACAAAAACCTTATAAAGTTATTGCAGAAAATAAATCATCAGATGATGATTCTTGACTTCTGAGCAGTAGCCTTCATACTCCAAATGAAGTAAAATTCCAGCCATAGATATTGAACATGTAAGACTTTTTTTTTTTTTCCAACCAAAAAGTATGGATATTTTTATGGATATTTCACTTAATCTAGACCTATGCCAGAGTGAAAAAGAGCATTAGATATTTAGTGAGAAATGGATAAAGTGGGAAATGCATGCACATAGAATACATTTCCTTATTTTCATTTGAAATGCTTATTTTGGCCTAATTACCTGCATTGGCTTTCCTTGTTTGTTTTGTTTGTTCTTTTTTTCAGTCAAGATTGATTGGTATCATAGTTCCAAATTAGGCCTTTTTCCCAACAAAAATACATGTATTGATATTTTTCTTATAGTTCCCAGAAAACATATGTTGTGGGTACTCATCAGAAGTGCCTCACTGAGGCACTTCTGATGAGTACCCACAACATATGTTTGTGGGGAGAAATAAGAAAACTACTTACCTGATACCTTCTCTTACCTGGAGCCTTGTTGGTGGGATACATTTCAGTTTGTACATGATGTGTTTTGTATTTCAGTTATATGGAACAAGTGCTTTCTGGATTTTGTTTGCTCTGGTCTACATGTTTACCTCGTTGGTACTGAGTATACATATCTACTACATGGGAAGATGGCAACTAGGTTAGTACAAGATAAAGTCTGAAAGATGGATCCTTTGGAAATACAGAACAAAACAGAAGAGAGAAATATTACGCT
Organism: Anodontia alba; assembly: GCA_964016985.1. NCBI lineage: Eukaryota > Metazoa > Mollusca > Bivalvia > Lucinida > Lucinidae > Anodontia > Anodontia alba. Next base: position 33,793,302 of record OZ024831.1, on the reverse strand, counting down.
AACAACTCTATGTAATATGCACCCCCAACAGGGTTATTTAAGGGTCTACTTTATGAGGCTGATTTTCAGAATTTTTTAGTTTTTCAATCAGCTTTTCAGTATGTTTATTAATTCTTACAACTTCTTTGTTTTCACTGCTTAAGTCTGTCTTAATTTGCTTAGGACCAAAATCTTCCTTATTTCCCATATGATGAGCAATGTGCGAAAAAGGCTGTTATGGCATAAGCAAACAGCAAAGGCCCAGTTCAGCCTGCTTTTCTGTGCAGGCTGATCTGGGTATTCTCTGGTCATCGACATATATTACAGTATCCATTGAATCTGTAAGGAGACACCTTACCTGATCAGCCTGCATGAATACGCAGCCTGATTTGGGCTTGTGTTATCTGCAAACTGCATAAGGGCATAGGTCTAGATAAGAGTGGATATTAGGTAAATAGTTTTCTTATTTTTCATTGAAAACATATGTTGTAGCGCCGAGGCACTTCTAATGGGTACCCACAACATATGTTTTTGTTAAGACATAAGAAAAATATAGATACTTTTTGGTTGAAAAAAAAAAGCGCCTAATCAAGAGCTATGCACAAGGGCCCTTTTCATGTGTTGTGTATCATATAATATGGCGAAAAAAGATATTTATATACGTGTAGATAGGGAAGATCAAGATACCTATTTGATTTATTTTTCCACAAAAACATATATAGTGGATACTCACAAGAAGCACCACAAATAGATGCTTCTAATAAGTACCCACAACATCTGTTTGTAGAGAAATGAGGAAAAATGTCAATATTTTTGGTTACAAAAATGATTTAAAAATTAACTTAGCAGAGCTGTTACTAAGAAATATGCATTTTACATAGCTGTGTGAATGTAATCTTTAGCAAAATCATTTTTCTTTAATCTGTTCATGAGGGATAAAAAAAAAAAGTCTAACTCTCCTATAATATCAGCACTATATTGACAAACTTGGAAATATTGGAAAATTGTTACATAGCATCTGACAAACTGAACATTAGATTGTATATGCTTTGGTTGTTGCTCTCAAGTCTTTGGTACTCGTGTTTCTAAAACACAGTTCTAGTTTATGGCCACTGTTTACGAATTCTTTTTGAAAAGTAAGTATTTTCTAACAAAAATTAAACAAGCCATGACATGTGTAGAATAAGTCTTACTACACTTGCAAATAGTGAAACCAGTTAAGCCTGCTTATCCATAGAGTTGATCAAGACCTTTGCTGATCTCTTGAAAGAAACCTGGATATCATAAAACTTACTGGCAAAAAGCAAAAGCTTCAAAATGTACAGGTTGTCACATTTTGTATATTCTAAGTATACTGAGGCCCCTGTTGGCAGTGCAAAATAAAAGGCTTTGGAGGTAGTGTGATTGTCTACACTGAAAACAATGGAACATTACTAAAGTTTCAATTAATATTTGTACTTTTTACTTGGAAAATATTTTAAATACAATTTCAGGGGAGACAACTCTCTCAAACTGTTCTGCATCCCTTTTAAAAAGGGTTCTACCATAATAGGGAAGAATTTACTCCCTTAAGGAGCAATTTTATCCTCCTAGAGTAGACCCTTTCCAGAAGGAGATTAGTATGCAGGAAGGAAAACTAGGTGTCACAGAAGTTGTCCCCCTTGTGAAAAATGTCAGAAAAGTGTATCTGTCTTAAGAAGTATTTTAAATAGGATCAAATAAATTTATAGTAGAATGGTTTTTAGTGACTACTACGAGAAAAAATTGTCATATTAAAATGTTTCCTGTATGGATTGTTACTGAAATCTGTATAAAAATACTTTTCAGATCGTTATATCTTCAAGAGAGTTTTCTTGTTAGTAAGAAGTGACTGGATGAGATGTAGCAGACCTACTTACTGTGTAAGTTGACTTCAGCTTAAAAAAGAACAGTAATTCAGCACTGTTTCAAAGCTTTAGATAAGAGAGGATATCAGTTGTTGTTGTTTTTTTCTCCCTGAAAACATATGTTGTGGAGAAATAAGAAAATACTGATACTTTTATGTAAAAAAAATTAAAACACTTATCAAGAGCTGCTGTTACCAAAAAAATGTATTTCTGCAACAGACCATAGCCAGTCAGACAAAGCAACAAACCATAGCCATGCAGACCATAGCCCAATAGACCATTGCCAATTAACCAAATCAACAGACTATAGCAATACAGACCATAGCCCAACAGACAGTAACCCAACAGTTCAAAGACTAACATACTACACTAACAGACCATTGCTCAAAAGACCTTAACCCAACTGTTCAAAGCCTGAGATGCTAAAACAACAAACCATAGCCAGACAGCACAGAGCAACAGACCATAGCCCAATAGGCCGTAACCTACTGTTCAAAGTCAAACATACTGTAATAACAGACCATAGCCAGACAGGCGAAAGCAACAGACCATACCTCAATAGACAATAACCCAACTGTTCAAAGCCGGCTTCGGTGGCTCAGTTTGACGAGCCTTCTGACTGGAGAGCAGGAGGTCACGGGTTCAATCCCCGCCGAGATCGGCAACATTCTTTCGTGGAGATTGATCATGAAATATTTTCTACGGTCATTCTCTCCCTTCTGCTGATTCAAGAAGGGCAGTTGTCAGTTTCTGGCGAAAGAATGTGCACAATACTGGTTAACCCCTTAGAGGACTAAGTCTGCCCAGTAAACGTGTGGCCAAAGCGACAAACCATAGCCCAGCAGACTATAACCCAACTTTTCCAAATCTTAAATACTATAACAGCAGACCATAGCCAGACATACCAAAGCAACAAACCATAGTCCATTAGACTGTAACTGAACTGTTCAAAGCCTAACATACTATAACAACAGACCATAGCCAGACAGACCAAAGCAACAAACCATAGCCCATTAGACTGTAACTCAACTGTTCAAAGCCTAACATACTATAACAACAGACCATAGCCAGACAGACCAAAGCAACAAACCATAGCCCATTAGACTGTAACTCAACTGTTCAAAGCCTAACATACTATACCAACAGACCATAGCCAGACAGACCAAAGCAACAAACCATTGCCCAACAAACCATAGCCCAACAGACCATTACCCAACTGTTCTAAGCCTAACATACTATAACAACAGACCATAGCCAGACAGGCCAAAGCAACAAACCATAGCCCAACAAACCATAGCCAGACAGGCGAAAGCAACAGACCATACCTCAATAGACCATAACCCAGCTGTTCAAAGCAGGCCTCAGTGGCTCAGTTGGATGGGCCTTCCGACTGGAGACCAGGAGGTCACGGGTTCAATCCCCACCGAGGTCGGCAACATTCTTTCGTGGAGATTTATCATGAAATATTTTCTACGGTCATTCTCTCCCTTCTGCTGATTCAAGAAGGGCAGTTGTCAGTTTCTGGCGAAAGAATGTGCACAATACTGGTTAACCCCTAAGAGGACTAAGTCTACCCAGTAAACGTGTGGTTAGGTAAACTGACCGCGTTTGACATGACCCCATTGGGTTAACAGGGCTGTAAAACCTCAACACAAACAAACAAACTGTTCAAAGCCTAACATACTATAACCAGACAGGCCAAAGCGACAAACCATAGCCCAGCAGACTATAACCCAACTTTTCAAAATCTTAAATACTATAACAACAGGCCATAGGCAGACATACCAAAGGAACAAACCATAGCCCATTAGACCGTAACTGAACTGTTCAAAGCCTAACATACTATAACAACAGACCATAGCCAGACTGACCAAAGCAACAAACCATTGCCCAACAAACCATAGCCCAACAGACCATAACCTAAGCCTAACATATTATAACAACAGACCATATCCAGACAGACCAAAGCAACAAACCATTGCCCAACAAACCATAGCCCAACAGACCATAACCTAAGCCTAACATACTATAACAACAGACCATAGCCAGACAGATCAAAGCAACAAACCATAGCCCAACAAACCATAGCCCAACAGACCATAACCCAACTGTTCTAAGCCTAACATACTATAACAACAGACCATAGCCAGACAGGCCAAAGCAACAGACCTTAACTCAATAAAGCATTGCCCAACTTTAAAGCCCAACATACTATAACAACAGACCATAGCCAGACAGGTCAAAGCGACAAACCATAGCCCAACAGACCCAAACCAAACTATTCAAAACCTTACATACTATAACAACAGACCATAGCCTGACAGACTAAAGCAACAAACCATGGCCCATTAGACCGTAACTTAACTGTTCTAAGCCTAACCTACTGTAACAACAGACCATAGCCAGACATACCAAAGCAACAAACCATGGCCCATTAGACAGTAACTTAACTGTTCTAAGCCTAACCTACTGTAACAACAGACCATAGCCAGACATACCAAAGCAACAAGTCATAGCCCAACCAACCATAACCCAACTATTCTAAGCCTGACATAATATAACAACTTAGCCAGACAGGCCAAAGCAACAGACCACAGCTCAGTAGACCATAGCCCAATTTCAAAGCCTAACATGCTATAACAACAGACCATAGCCAGACAGGCCAAAACAACAGACCATAGCTCAATAGACCATATAGACCATAACCCAACTGTTCAAAGCCATAACAGAACATACTATAAGACCATAGCCAGACAGACCAAAGCAATAGAGCATAGCCCAACAGACTGTAAGCCTAATATAGCAAAACAACAGTCAACACCCAGACAGACTAAGCAACAGACCATCACCTAACAGACCTTAACCCAACTGTTCAAAGCCTAATGTACTATAACAACAGACCATAGCCAGACAGAACAAAGCAACAGACCATAGCTCAAGAGACCATAACCCGTCTGTTCATAGCCTAACATACTATAACAATAGACAGACAGACCAAAGTAAGAGTATAGCTCAACAGATGGTAACTGAACTGTTCAAAGCCTAACATACTATAACAATAGACCATAGCCTGACAGACCGAAGCAACAGACCATAGCTCATTAGACCATAAATCAACTGTTCAAAGCCCAACATATTATAACAACAGACCATAGCCAGACAGATGAACTGTTCAAAGCGTTGCTAGTCTAACCACAGGCACTTAAAGGTCTGCCCTTCAACCCTTAAACTGCCTTGATATAGCAGGTACCTAGAAGCAGTACCTAAGATCAATGATACTGCTTTTGAATCTCATGGGTTTCAGACATCAGGAGGAGAAATCTGAGATGGAACTTCAAATGCCTTTGGCATAACAAAACTGATAAATTAAGTAATGTGATTTTAAATTGTGAATTACAAAAACTTTAAATGTACTGATATTTTAGCCATTCAGCAAATCTGTTATAGTTTTATATTAACCCTTGTCATGCTGAGCCTGGGTATACCCTGCCTTTGCAAACAGTGTAGATCCATATCAGTTGGCTTCTGAAGAAGCCAACTGATCTGGATCTATACTGTTTGCCGTTAAGTATTTGAATTTATAGCAACAATCCAGATCAAGTAATCTGATTGGCTGAAAATTAGAAGGGGTCATGACATCTTAATTTGTTCAGCAGGACAAGGCTTAAAATATAAATGGGGAATAATGTATCTGCCTGTATCACATGTACATACATAACCTGTGTTGTTATTTATTTTATTTTACAGAATAGGTTTGTTCTACTACTGATAGGAAATGCTGTTAACTGGGGAATGTAAGTACATACATAATTTTACAGATTCAGATAAACAGGGTCTCCAGATAAATATTTTTCTTATGTATCCACCAAAACATTCATTGAGTTTCTGAGAATGTGGATGAATTTATGGATGCTGTTGCTGCTGATTTGTTTTTTATTACAGTTGTTGACAATCAAGTTGATAATGGTTGTGTGTTTTTTATTGTTTTTTGTGTTTAATGAAATTGTTATGATGATGATGATGATGATGATGATGATGATGATGATGATTCTATCAGTAGCAGAACATGATTATTTCAGGAGTAGATTTATCTGATGATAAACTAGTGTAATATGAAAACACATGTAGTAGGTTTAGTTTCTGATCTTTAAAATGATTTTCAAAAGGTTAAAAAAGCAATTCATGAACTTACATATGTCATTATTTATCATATTCCATTGCCTTGTACAGGTCAGTCCCGTTTGTACTTGCATTGTTTAAACGTGAATATGCATATAATGCGGGCGCGTCATGCATCCCAATTTGTTTTCCAATGGGTCCCAGTTTCCCTACCTACTAGATCAAAGTAACAAAATATGATTTTACTTTTCCAGAGCTTTGGTCTGCAGAAAAGGACCAGCATAGCTTGTCTTTTTTTCTTTACAGATGCTTATAATGCCTTAATTAATCCACTATTAGTTGTAAATATGTCATTGTTACCTATGTGTATTCTCAAGATAAGCTTATCACAGTTGACCGATCTGATAGCCTATACCGAATGCAATTTACTTTCGGTACCTTCAATATCTGAGAAGGCATGCAGAATGGTGTATAAATGGTGTACATATTATATAATATTTCTTTGACACTTATCACGCGGTCATACATCCAACTACTAACTGCTATCTCTGTTGCTTAACTTCGTGAAAAAGCAAGTCACTCTACTGATGTCGCCATAAAAGCCAGATCCTACAGTGCGACTGTAGAAGTGATATTTATACCTATATCCGTTACAGTCTGACTCGACAAAGCACAAAACAAAACAAAAAAATCTGGGCTGCGAGTCATGATGTGGACTGATGTGTTGAAAAAAAAATTGTTCTGAGCTAAACCATGATCCTTGCAGTACACCCGAAAATAGCGAAAAAAAAAAAACTATCTCTTTTTTTCTGATCTTTTTTTTTTTTTAAATTTAGTTATTTTCTTTTTTTAATTTTCATTTGAAGTTAGAAACCCTTCAAACACTGTCAAAAATTGTTTTCTGTATTTGGAGATAAAAATAATAGTGTTTCTTAAATGACATGCGACTTGTAAACACCTGATAGCTACTTAATTAATGGGAGTTAAATGGTGGTGGCATTTGCACTTGCAGTAATATTTCCCGATTTTGTCACATGATTTATGCAACAAAAAGATATTTTAGGACATTCTAAATGACAGGCACTTCTTCTTTTGTCCATTCCTTAGGACACCTTTAAAAATATATGATGTATATACGTGTGTCCCGTGCATCTCAACATTTATAAGATCTGACCAGTCAGCTTTGATGCTACTACCCGCCTCACCTATAATGCGGTCTGAATTTGTGCAGACCAGTGCGTCATAGCGGGACCGACCTGTAACCTGAGACCCACTGAGGAATATCAAACAGTCCTGTGTGAAAAGCAAAAACCAACACAATCCAGCACAGTCTTGTCTTGGTCTCTGCTGTTTGCACATGAGAAAACGTTAGTTTCTCGTGCAGTATTGTAGAGAACCATTTGTTCCACACAATGATAAGGTTCACAGATTATTACTACAGCATTTTCGGCGAGGATATTGTCCATATTTTGCTGATTATTAACAAACCAAACAATTTGCAGATGATAAAATTTAGATACATGCATACAGTCAAAACAATTTACTATACTCTTCTGTTAAATAACAGTATAGCATCATTTTGAGATTATCCCAGAAAGAGCTTTTTGTTGACATGTGATTTCTATCACAGCAACAACCAAAAATGGTAGGTAATTATCAAAATGGTACACTTGTTATACAGTTGGATGGTATTGTAAAACTCTTTGATTTTATATGAAGTGTCAGCACATTGCTGCAAGTCCTTTCAGTTTTAAGCAAAATATGAACACTTTGCTTTCTCATGGTTACCCATGCCATCAGAAATTCTATACAAATATGGTGTGAACTCAATACAACAAATTATGTAATTCCCACTGCATGCAATGTGTATTAAGGCTCTGCATGCTGGGTAAAAATTTCAGCATAAAACATTTTGAACTATTTTTCTTCTTTTGATCAGAAAATAGGCATTGGCATTTCCTGCAAATTGTCTCCTTAGGAGACAATTTGCATGAAATGTCAAAGCCTATTTTCTGGGAAAATAAGAAAAATGTCAGTCTGCATCTGCTGAATTAACACAGAGAATGCTAAATATTATCATTGTCGAAACATAACATGTTTCCTGTTTGTTTTGTTCCATCAACTAGAGCATTATACAGCATCATCCACCACAGGGGGAGTTTTGCATCATTATTATTGGCAATATTTATAAGTAACCTCCTATTGTACACATTGTTCTACTTGGGGATGAAGGTTAGTGAGACCGAATACAGTTGACTCTCGTTATCTCGAACTCACTTATCTCGAATAACTGCTTATCTCGAAGTGAAAATCTTGTCCCTGCCTAAACATGAAAATCGAACAACAAGTAAAAAATATTGTGGAAAAGAGGAGAAATTGCTCCTAAGGAGCAATTTCTCCTCTTTTCCACAATATTTTCGATATAGCTCTATCTTCAAGAGTCCAATTACATATAAATTTGTTAAATGTGGTTGTTCGAATTATTTTTTCCTTAATTCTAAGAATCTGATATGTCGAGGTACAGATATCTCGAAGTATTTCAGAGAGTCTCTTGGAATTCGAGATAACGAGAGTTGACTGTAGTTTCTTTAGGAATGATATATTTGGGCCGTGCCAAGTGAAACCTTGTATTCTGGCATATGCGGATAGCAATGGCCCAGATCAGCCTGTCAGTTCACGCAGTCTGATCAAGGCCTTCACTGTCCCGTCACAGAATTTTGGATACTACTGAATGTATGAATGGAGAGCAGAATCCTGGGCCCAGTTATTCAAAGTGTCGTTAGCTTAACGAGCTCTTTAAGGGTCATTTTGTTAATTGTTTTAGTGGATTCAATACACAATATTCTGATATTTTTTGTTGAAAAATGTGAGTAGCTTTTGCACTGCAAAAGCTACTCACATTTTTTCAGCAAAAAATTTTATCATATTTGCGTATCACTCGATGAAAATTTTAACAAATCGTTAACTAACGATGTCGTTAGCTTTGAACAACTGGGCCCTGGATAATACTTAGTATGCACAGAATGATGTGAATCTGTGCATGTTTGAATGCACTTTTTTGCTTGACATGGCCCATTTGATTCTTGTGCATAGTGCTTTTATGCATGGTACTAGTATTCATATATTATGCCTTGCAGAATTTTATCCATTTTCATATGAAAAAACTTTGAAAATTTTTTTGTCATATTTCATGTGTCTGCTTTCATGGTCAAGCCTGTAGATAGGGGAGGGGTGGAATGATGTGAATGTCCCTGTCAGGCAATGTACATGTATTTCAAAATCATGCACTTTTTGGTTAAAAGATGGCTGTTCACTCAAATTTTGGCCTTAAATTTTAAGTTCAGAAAGAAACACACCTACTTTTCCTGAGGCACACTCCACCCCTTTGAAAGTCTGTGTACAGGCCTTATAGTGTTTATATTGAACTACTTAATGTGGCAGAATAAATTTCATCTGTAAATTGTATGATAATTTACTGGTAAAACAAGAGGATGTGTTAAGGAAGAGTATTTTGGTGATAATTCTGAGATAGTTTTTTTATTTCTAAAATCATTGGAAATGATAATGTTTAAAGGTAACTGAAATTTTCTTTGAAAACAGTTCCAATCCTGCCCCTGGAGGTACTTTTCCTGGAATAGACCTTTTTTTTGCATATGCATGCATACTCCATTTTGCATGACATGACATATCCTTATACTAGTTTCTTTATTCGATTTCAAGAGCCTTGTTTGCAGCAATAGAAGGCCCCAATGATGCAGCCTCACTACTACTTGCGGTCTTCATTTGTAATTTGTTAGTTTACTGTGCATTCTACCTTATAATGAAGGTGAGAATTTAACAAGATAACCTAGAATATAAACTCATCAAACACGGAATTAACTCAAAGAGCTTTAACCCTGGTCCTGCTGAACATGGATATGTCCTGCCTTTGCAAACAGAAGCCAACTGATCTGGATCTGCACTGTCATTAAGTATGTGAATTTGTATCAATAACCTGGATCAAGTTATCTGATTGGCTGACAGTTAGAAGTGGGCATGACATCTTAATTTATTCAGCATGACAAGGGTTAATAAACCTATGGGGACTGGATCCACAAGGTAGATTTTTTCACCATTTCTGCCAAGGGAGACAACGTTTAAGATTTCCTGCTTGCTTGTCTGCATGTCAAGCTCCTTCTCAAAAGGATCTACTCTTTTTAAGGAAAGAATTTGCTTTCTCTCCCTCGGGGAGCAAATTGTTTCCTTATAGAGTAGACCCATTTTCAGAAGGGGACAAATAATTTTGACAGAGTTGTTATCCCTGAAAGTGTGTCAGTTTCTCTTATACAGATACTAGACTGGCTCCTGTCTCAGTAAAAAGTTTTGTTATAATCTTTTAAGGTCAGTGGATACACCTACAAGGGAGATCACTCTGGCCTGAAAGTATTTGTCTTCTGTCACAAAGTGGACCACTCTCAAGGGAAATAATTTACTTACGAGAAAATTGTTTCCTTTAAGAGTAACCTCTTTTCAGAAGGGGTTTGTGAAGCAGGGAAGCAAATTATTGTTGTTTTTTTTCTGCTGGAGTGGTCTCCCCTTTGAAAAAGGAGGCAATCACTTTAGCTTAGAGTGCTCTCTCTTTGAGGTGTGTCTATTTGCCTTCAATTGCTAAGAAGCCCAAATGCATATTTTCTCAAAATAATTCTGCTTTAAAAGTTGCTACCAGAGCTACTTTTGATATAACCTCTAATTTTTTGTTGTTGGAAAACAGGTTCCAAAAGTAATACACTTGCTTCTAGTTTCATATAAAATATTACTGTGCTCATGATATCAAAGTATTTGAGAGAAAGTTGTTTATGGAATAGGCTACATAGTCAAGTTAGGTTAAGGTAGATAACTTTGTTATTGTGATATAGGCGTGCCGTGACCCGTCCGTTTGTCCGTTCGTCCATTCGTCAACAATTGACTTGTGAGCGCAACTCCTCCTACAGTTTTTTGGCCAATCATTTTGAAACTTCACAGATGTTTTGGTCATCGCGTGTAGATATGCATATTGTTTGCTCATAATTCTCAGATTTTTTTTTTCAACTTTTTCCGCTTTGTTAACTTAGTCAGTTTTTACCTAAAACCCTTATAGTCAGTGGGTGTCTCGTGAGCGCAACTCCTCCTACAGTTTTTGGCCAATCATCTGGAAACTTTACAGATGTTTTGGCCATGGTGTGTAGATGTGCATATTGTTTGCTCATAATTCTCTGATTTTTTTTTTCAATTTTTTCTGCTTTGTTAACTTAGTCAGTTTTTACCTAAAACCCTTATAGTCAGTGGGTGTCTCGTTAGCGCAACTCCTCCTACAGTTTGTGGCCAATCATTTTGAAACTTCACAGATGTTTTGGCCATGGTGTGTAGATGTGCATATTGGTTGCTCATAATTCTCTGATTTTTTTTTTCAACTTTTTCCGCTTTGTTAACTTAGTCAGTTTTTTACCTAAAACCCTTATAGTCAGTGGGTGTCTCATGAGCACAACTACTCCTTCAGTTTTTGGCCAATCATTTTGAAACTTCACAGATGATTAGGTCAGGGTCTGAAGATTTGCATATTGTTTGCACATAAATCTCAGATTTTTTTTTTAACTTTTTCCGCTTTGTTAACTTTGTCAGTTTTTACCTAAAACCCTTATAGTCAGTGGGTGTCTCGTGAGCGCAACTCCTCCTGCAGTTTTAGGCCAATAGTTTTGAAATTTCACAGATGATTAGGTCAGGGTCTGAAGATGTGCATATTATTTGTACATAAATCTCAGATTCATTTCAGCAGAGTTAGGGGCCCTTGATTTATGCCCAAAATTGGTTTCCGCTCAATATCTTGTGAAAGAATTGATGGATTAGGATCATATTTTGCATACATATTGTTGTTAACAATACCTAGCTTGGGATTGTCACATGACATTTTTCGTCAATTTTCAGCTGAGTTACTGGCCTTGATTAATGGGCAAAAATGATATCCGCTCAATATCAATATCTTGTGAAATAATGGACAGGTTTAGATCAAATTTTGCAAGCCAATATTCCAAATTTTCTACTTTGTCCATTTTTCTTACAAACTAACCATCAATTTCTTGAATACTGCAAAATAGATTTTTTTTTTCAATACAAAGAGGAACTTGTATGACTTAATCCCCGCAGGTGCCACATCGCTTTCCGCGGATTTCTTGTCAATTAAGTAGAAGTTATGACATAAAAGCTTGAAGAGTTTTGTGGTTTATTGCCATTTTTGTATGTTTTCCTCTTAAAAAATGTATGTTTATTTCTCAATGACAATTATCAATTCGTTCATAGCAAATATTTTCATAGAATTTTTTGAGCACAAGAATTCTTTTTTTCAATTTATTATTTAGGAAAACAATTAACATATTGGGATAAAATGCTGTTCATACGTCAGTGTTGTCCCTATTATTTTTGTAAATCAAAAGTAGCTCAAGTCTCTGCCTTAAGGCAAATGGATACACTTTCAGGGGAGTCAACTCAGTCAGAATGGCTTTGTGTCACATCTGAAAAGTGGTCTACTCTAAAAAGAAATAGTTTGGTCCTCTTGGAGCAAATTCTTTCCTTTTATCTTTAAGATTGGACTCCTGTAATGGCAGAAAATCTATCAGAGTGAATCCAGTCCTCTTAAACTAAAACAGGCTTAAAAACCAAAGACTAAAAGACTAAAAGAGATTGCCAAACCGTAGTCCAGATTGGACACTTGATCTGCCAGAAAACAGGTGCTTGATGAGTTAACTTTACCAAACAGTATTCCCATATTAAAAAAAAAAAAATGACAGTATAGCTAGTATTTAATGTTCTTGAGTGAGATTTGGATTGAAGTCAGAAGCATCAAAATGTGTGCGAATGCTGTAGCTTATATAAAACAGAAATTCTGCACAACTCCATATAACAGGGTATCAGGAAAACATTTTTGTTATTCCTTCAAGAAAAAATGTTATGCATACTGACTAGAAGCTCCTCAGTGAGGCACTTTTAATAAATACCTACAATGTGTTTTTGTGGAGAAATAAGAAAAAAGTACCTTATCTAAAGCTGTGGATTCTTCCATTCATCCAAACCTTTGGCTCATAGTACATTGGTAATCATCCAACCAACCAGCCAGCTACCCACCAAGCCACCCACCTGCCCTCCCGGTATCCATCCACCTGTTCAGTCATTTATTTAACCTTTGCAGCCCTGGGCCGGTTGTTCAAAGCGTCGTTAGCTTAACGAGCTTGTTAGTGGTCAAAATGTTAGCTGTTCTAGTAAGTACAATATCTAATTCACATGTATTTTTGCTGAAAAAATGTGAGTAGCTTTTGCAAATGCAAAAGCTACTCACATTTTTCCAGCAAAAATATTAGCATTTATGGCATATTTAATGATTAAAATTTTAACAATACTTTAACTAACGACATCATTAGTTTTGAACAACTGGGCCCGGTTTTCTACTGTTCTTTGCCAAAAGTGAGTAAAGTTTTAAAACTTCCATTAACTTTATGTTTTTATTTTTTATGTTTACATCAAAGTTCCTAGAAATATACAAGTAGAAAAAAAAAATGAATAATTAGTTCAAAATGAATTTATCACAAAATTGCCAGTTTCCTTCATGACAAAATAGTAGGATAAATAGAAGCAAGCTCTTTGGTGTTCATTTCCCCTGTGATGTGAATGGGATGAATTTTGAAATTTGATAGCTTTAAATTGACATCAGTTAAATTTCAGTGTTGTTATAGAAAGTTTGGCATTAAGTTTGCAAAGCAGCACTTTCAACAGTTTGCAAAGCAGCACTTTCAACAGTTCATAGTTCAAGAGACAGAGAATAATTAAGTGTTTGACTGATTTGAAAAATCTTGTTTTGAAAGAGCATGGTAATTCTGGAAGAACAAGTGTTTTAACCAAATTATTCACACTCCTAAGGTACAGGCCTTTCATATCAAGCAAACATTGATCATTTTTCTATTTATTTAATACCTTTTTATCAGTGTCATAGTACTGTTTTCTAGGAAGTATCACAAAGCTGTTTCAGTTTGAGCATTAGGGTTAAATTAAACAATGTAGTAATATAGCATCATTCTGTCAGCAGTGTTGACATTGCTTTTATGACATAAAAGCAATAGTTTCATGATAAAATAGCAACAGTTTTTGATTGGTCTGGTTTGTGTCCCTTTTGTGAGCAAAGGACATCAAAATGAAATGCAGTAATGTGGGAAGCAGCCTGTAAAAATGGTTCCAACAAATTGTTGTGAAATAATTTACTAGTTACTGATATCATCACACTTGAATTATAGAAAATAACTAAGAGAGAAAAATTCCGTCACATCACTGCTATGTATACCGGCACTGCCAAGCAAAAAAAGTGCCTTTGAACATGTGCAAGATGTGTGGATTGGGGGCCTTGGCTCTACATTTGTACATGATGTAGTATCCAATGTTTCTATTTGTGGACACTGAAGGCCCTGATCAGACTGCATGGATGGGCAAGCTGATCTAGACCTTTGCTGTCCACATATGCCTGAAAACATGTATTCGCATGGTGCAGCCTATCTAACAAAAGAGAATAATTAATCAAAATAATTTTTTCATCAATATGTATATTATGGTTAGTCATTAGAATTGCTGGCCTCGGTGGCTCAGTTGGATGCGCTGTCCGACTGGAGACCAGGAGGTCGCGGGTTCAACCCCCGCCGAGGTCGGCAACATTCTTTCGTGGCGATTGATCATGAAATATTTTCTACAGTCATTATCTCCCTTCCGCTGATTCAAGAAGGGCAGTTGTCAGTTTCTGGCGAAAGAATGTGCACAATACTGGTTAACCGCTTAGAGGACTAATCCTGCCCAGTAAACGTGTGGTTAGGTAAACTGACCGCGCTCGACATGACCCCACTGGGTTGACTGGGCCGTAAAACCTCAACACAAACAAACATTAGAATTGCTAATGAGTATGCAGAAATAATTAATGCAAATACTTCAGTGGCTTACAGCAGTAGAGAAAACATGGCTTCTTTGTGGTGTTGTGACATATAAGACTCATTCAGGGCTCCAGCTGTATGCTTTGTGACAAAAATAATTAGCAGTTGTCTGGTTGTACTACAAAACTATTACACATTAACCTCTTTATTACACGGTTCGTTATAACATGGTTTTGGATACAACAGGGTTCAAAGATGGATCCCAAAATTGTATAGATTATATAGAAAAATGACCATAAATGGTCATTTTTCTATATAATCTATACATTTTTGTTTGGATAAACCAAGGATGTATAACTAACATAGTTTATGCTTTGGACCCAAACAATAGTGTTGTAAAGAGGTTGTGTGTATATTGGCTGCATCAAGCCAAGAAGAGCCTTCAAACATGCACAAAATGGGCAGATTGCAAATATGCAAAGTATCATCTGGGCCCAGTTGTTCAAAACTAAGTTAGTTGTTAGTTAATGATTCGTTAAAATTTACATTGAGTGATACTCAAACATGCTGAAATTTTTTGCTGAAAAAATGTGAGTAGCATTTGCAGTGCAAAAGCTACTCACATTTTTTCAGCAAAAAATATCAGAATATTGTATATTGAATCCGCTAAAACAGTTAACGAAATGACCCTTAACGAGCTTGTTAAGTTAACAATGCTTTGAACAACTGGGCCCTGGATGTTTGCTCTTCATTCATAAATTCTGTAGCATCCAATGAATCATTGTTAGCAGACATTGAAGGCCCTGATCAGACTGCACAAATGTCCAGGCTAGTCTTCGTCTTTGCTCTCCACATATGCCCAAAGACATGTTTTTGCTTGGCATGGCCCATATGTTATGGGAACTCATTAGAATGGCAATGATGAGATAGTTTAACCCTTAAAGAGCTAAGCATATGATAAAATTGATTATGTTATTTTTCAGAGAAAATAAGATTTGACATTTCTTGTGAATCATCTGTTCAGAATCCCCCACCGAGGTCGGCAACATTCTTTCATGGAGATTGATCATGAAATATTTTCTACAGTCATTCTCTCCCTTCTGCTGATTCAAGAAGGGCAGTTGTCAGTTTCTGGCAAAAGAATGTGCACAGTACTGGTTAACCACTTAGAGGACAAAGCCTGCCCAGTAAACTTGTGGTTAGGTAACCTGACCATGCTCGACATGACTCCATTGGGTTGACTGGGCTGTAAAACCTCAACACAAACAAATCATCTGCTTAGAAAATGATTCACATGAAATGTTAAGCCTTATTTTCTCTGAAAAATAAAAAAAAATAAAAAATCAGAGAAAATAAGATTTGACCTGTCATGTGAATCATCTGTAAGCACAGATGATTCATATGCAATGCCAAGCCTTATTTTCTCTAAAACAATTTAAAAAGCAATTCAATGTGTATTCTGCTTTAGTTGTGGTTAGCACTTTAAGGGTTAAAAAGGTACCTAAATAGGCAGTTTTTAAGAAATTTAAAAATGTGGTAAATATTTATCTCCACACGAAGATGTATTTTTTTTTTTAACAAAAACTATGGATATTTTTCATTTTATCTTTAAAAACGTATGTTATGGGCACTCAATTGGACCATTATAATAAAGATCCATATCATATGTTTCGATTGAGAAATGAGAAAAATATTTTTTATCAATGTCCTCCTTAACTAGGCTGCTAGTCCTTTTGTTCCAATGCCTTGCTTTTTTCTCAACAGAGCAATAGTTGCCATCACTGTCGAGCTAGCAGACTTTGCCAGTTTCCTGCTCGGAATATTCATTATTAATCTCCTCCTCTACAATGTCTTTTATATCGCCTCCAAGGTAGGTATATACAGTACATAGCTCCAGATAATGCTCATTTTTTCCAGTCAAAAAGTATTAACCCTTGTCATGCTGAATAAATTAAGATGCCCCACCCACTTCTAATTTTCAGCTAATCAGATTACTTGATCCAGTTTGTTGATACAAATTCTCATACTGAATGGGAAACAGTGCAGATCCAGATCAGTTGGATTCTTCAGAAGCCAACTGATCTGGATCTACACTGTTTGCAAAGGCAGGGTATATCTGGGTTCAGCAGGACAAGGGTTAATATTTTTCTTATTCATGAAAACATATGTTGTGGGTACTCATTAGAAATGCATCACTGAGGCACTTCTAATGAGTACAACATATGTTTTCATGGAAAAATAAGAAAAATATTATGTGGATACCCCCACTTATCTGTTTACTATATATGTCATCTTGAGTCACCAAGACTCAAATAGCTATGCTATTTTCCCCTTGTGCTTATGATTTAAAATTTTTTTTGATTGACCACATAACATGTAACATGAGATTTCCTCAAAGCAGATTATGGCATGATGCTGACTGATAATTGGCTACTGCAAGCAAAGGTGTTCTGTTTGATTACATAACATTATGTGATATCTTTTGTAGCCTACCTTTGGTATAACAAGTTCCTCATTAGCAGTTACTGTTTTGAAGACTGACATTTGATTGGTTAACTGACTGTTAGAAATAATAAATATCTTACCCATTGAGACAAGGTACTGCATATATGAAGTTTATTCAGACCTTGGTGTGACAAGATGGCACTATGTATGATAGCCATCAAGTGAAAAGATATGTTTGGTGTATTCACTGTACTTAGATATTTGGTCCAATGTTTTATACTGCACCACCCCCACCCAGCCCTTGACCTAGATGTCAAGGTCACAGACTTAGAATTATGGTTGATGTAGTAGAATTTTCATGTAGGCTTAGAATTTTCATGTTAAAGTTTAAATTTAAAGTTTTAAAGATATTTGTGTCCTGAATACCTGGATTGAAAGTTTTTTTCATTCCAAGCCCCACTCCCTTGCACTGACCCTAAGGCCAATTCACAGACATTTGTTTCTTCATATGATAGGCAAGGGAGATTTTAGACAAGTTTCTATGTCTGGGACATAGGTCTTGTTTTTTTGTATTAGATTGTTCAATATTTATATATCTAAAGTATTCTATGCATTAGCCATTGCCATGCAGAATATATCAAGATGCCACCCCCACTTCTAATTTTCAGCCAATCAGATTATTTGATCCAGGTTGTTGATACAATTTCGTATACTGAATGACAAACAGTGCCAATCCAGATGAGTTGAACCCATCTGGATCTACACTATTTGTAAAGGCAGTGCATATCTGGGTTCAGCAGGACCAGGCTTAAAGTAAACATCTATTGAATTATAAATTAACCAGTGTTTGCACACAGTTCGCAAATTGTTCATTAGGTTGTGTTTACTTTAGAAGGTCAGTCAAGATCATTGCTAAGGCCATTTACATGTTTTATTAAGGGAATTTGATATGCTCAGTAGAGTTTTCTGCCATTTCTTACAGGGGAGCTTCCTGGTTTGTAACTTCCTGGTTGCTTTCCTCACACCAAGTATCTTCTGAAAAAGGGTCTACTCCAAAAGGAAAGAATTTGCTCTCAAGGGGAGCAAATTCTTTCCTTTTAGTGTAGACCCTTTTTCAGAAGGGAACCAAAACAATTTTGAAAGAGTTACCTCCCCTGAAAGTGTATCTATTCTCCTTAATCCCTTTCTATATAATGTATACTAATCCAAAAAAGAAATGCAACACTTCTGAACTGCAAAGAAAAGTAAGATTAGTACCTTATTTTTTTTATTCTGATGCAATAAAACTCTGTCAGTTCCTGTTGGTCCTTAATTTCTTAAATGTGTACTTTATACTGAGAAACAGAGAAATAAACAAGTCAAATATATCCTCAATTGTTGATTTACTTATGCATTTTGCAGACTACTGTGCTTTCAACATCTTTCAGAAAGTCATTTTTTTGCATGACACTTTACACAGAAGAAGTAAATTTGTAAATGTTTGGTATGATTTAATGCAAAACCATTTGTCGTAACTACCTATACACAAAAAGTTTTATTTTAGTCATTGTTTTTTAAAAAATAAAATATTTTCAATTTTCCCATTATAAAAATGAATGCAAATCATGCAGAAATCTGCAGGGTTGTTAACTTGGAGGTAGATTTTCAACAAGTTCCGCTGGTTCAAATTTTCTGAATTTTTCATAATATTGTTGTGAAACATGAATAATTTAAATTCGGTGAATGAAAGTCTTAGACAAAAAAAATATATATATAAAATGCATAGGTCAGACCAATTTTTGGCTGTAAATTTATTTTTAGAGTAAATATTTGAGAACAGAACACAGAAACAGAAAAGACAAATGGTTTCTGATAGGATATGGTCAATCAGAACAAAATATTTTCATTTAGAATAAAAGCATAAAAGCCAAGCAAAAATGTTTTTCCCACTGATGTCGAAAGGACAGTAGATCAGATATACAATCAGAAGGTACAGTATTAGTTTTCATTGCTTTTGAAATATTGTAATCTGGAGTTTCTTTTTTTTTTTGTGTCAGTATACAATCAGTAACTTGAGAAAATAGCTTTTATTGAATATGCAAACAATGAGGGCACAGGTCTGCACATTCATGCAGTCTGATCGGGGAGGGGGGAGGGGGTGGGGGCAGGCTCCATAGCATATCTGTCTGTTAATCAAGTGATCGCAAGTTTGAACACCGGCCAGGGCTCCATTGCATATCAGTCTGTTAATCCAGTGACTGCAAGTTTGAACACCGGCCAGGGCTCCATTGCATATCTGTCTGTTAATCCAGTGACTGCAAGTTTGAACACCAGCCAGGGCTCCATTGCATATCTGTCTGTTAATCCAGTGACTGCAAGTTTGAACACCGGCCAGGGCTCCATTGCATATCTGTCTGTTAATCCAGTGATCGCAAGTTTGAACACCGGCCAGGGCTCCATTGCATATCTGTCTGTTAATCCAGTGACTGCAAGTTTGAACACCGGCCAGGGCTCCATTGCATATCTGTCTGTTAATCCAGTGACTGCAAGTTTGAACACCGGCCAGGGCTCCATTGCATATCTGTCTGTTAATCCAGTGACTGCAAGTTTGAACACCGGCCAGGCCACATAACTCTTGTTGATATTGATCATGAAATAATTTCTATGGTCATTCTGATTTAATATGCTGGGTAAGTAATTCAACAGATGACTTACTTTTCATGTTTCCTATAAAAAAAGTTTGACATTTCATGCAAATTGTCTCCAAAGGAGACAATTTGCTTGAAATCGTCTGCTGATTTTACTGAAACGATGCTATTTAAAAGTTAAATGCTGTAAGTGTTGTGCATGAAAGTGATGGTCAGCGTTGTATCATAATTTGTTTTTATCAGCAGTTCATTCTTACTCTGTACATGTAAGACTTACTAGTACAATGGAACCTACACAAAGGTCACCTCTAAAACAACAGCACTCTCCTAATAACAGTCAATTTTCTAGTTTCTCAAATTGCTGTTTTGCTGTATATTTAACCTCCCTGTTACAGCCACCTCACAACAGTAGCTAGGTTTGTGTCTTCCCAATGATAGCTGGTATAGAGTGGTTGTATTGTAACAGCCAAACACTGCATCAGATTATGGAAAATGTGTCTTCGAGCATTTGTGAAATGCACAGATTAAGATTCAGATGCATTCACAAAATCTCATCTGTGCATTTTGTTCTCCATTGATACATTATGTTGTGTTCAATGATTCTGCTAGTGGATAGAAAAAGCCCTGATCAGAATGCTCTGATGCACCGGCTGATCTGGGCCTTTGCAAACCACATATGCCCGAAGACACATTTTCCCTTGGTGTGGCCCTTATTAATACAAAGTTTCTTGTGGAATATAAAGAAAAATTCCATCTCAACCAGTCATGCTACCTTAGGGCATCAGTGACCAGAATGAACAAATTCACAGCTTCTGATAAATGTTTTGACAACAAAAAAAGCATTGATTTTTTTTTCTTATTTCTCCATGAAGACATATGTTCTGGGAACTCATTAGAAGTTCATCACCAAGGCACTTCTAATGAGTACCCACAACATATGTTTTAGTGGAGAAATAAGACAATATTGGCCTGACACCCCTCATATCTGAAGCTATGATAATATCTCAGTCAAATACAAAGTGTTATACAATTATTTCAAAACTGTGTCAGTTTTACACTCATATTCCCACTTCCTGTGTCAGTTTTGTCAATACCTATTTCGCCTACTGTACTCACGTATTTAACCTAAGTATTCAGTCACCTTAACTCCTTACCATACTAGTTCAAAAACATGAACAAGTCTATTTTACTACCTGTTAATGCATTTCAACAATTGCTGGATGAGTGGCAAACAGTGTAGACCTAGATCAGATGCCACATTATGTGGCATCTGATCTGGGTCTACACTGTTTGGCAGGCCTGTCTGTCTGAAAACTTAGGGTAAATACTATATTTCACTTACTTCTGCCTTTGGCTTCATTGGCATTTTGCCTATTTCCATTCCATTGCAAAACTATTTTGCCTAATCAAAAGTATAAATATGAAGGAAAGGCTATTTAAAAACCAAATATATTTCCTTTGGGAAAAGATAAATTTGTATTTGAACAATATAAAACTGGTCATAGGTCTAGATAAGAACGGGTATCAGGTAAATAATTTTCTTATTTCTCAACAAAAACATATGTTGTGGGTACTCATTAGAAGTGCCTGACCGAGGCACTTCTAATGAATACCCATAACATTTGTTTTTGTCATGAAAAAAGAAAAATATGGATACTTTTTGGTTGAAAAAAGCATCTTATCAAGAGATATGCTAGTTTAGAAAAAATAGTTTCTGCTGTAACAGAATAAGGTATGAGCTGTTTACAAGCATTACCATATACAATCTAATAACCTTACATAGCCCTAAGTGCACTGTCAAGCAGTTTGTGACTCTTCAGGCTACTGTTCCTGTAGTTATGTCCCCAACTTCGAAGAAGTTGGGAGGCGCATATCACTTTGGACTTGTCCTGTCCATTCATCCATATGTCATACTCCTCTTGGAAGTAAAATATCTAAGGAACTATTTGAGTTAAGCTTATGAAATTTTTCGAGCTGTTTGGAACCAATGTGTAAATGATCTGATTAAATGTTTGTGAACTTAGGATTACTTTTGTAAGAGTTATACCCCTTCAGCTTTGGCATTTTGTTATCAGCAAGTGTATGGTTGGGGGCATAGTGTTTTACAAACATGTTTCTAGTTTTGTTTATTATGTAATACAAGCTTATATTTTGGGTAATCTAATTGCACAGTGTGAAAAAATCTAACTGGTATTTAGGACAACTACAGCATATATTGTGTTTAATTAATTTAATGATGTGTTTAAAATCAAATACAGCCTATGAGTTCAGATTTTATTGAAATAAAATTCCAACTCAACAAGATGATATTTATTCATTGCAATTTGATTGGTCAATAACAAATTCAAAAAAGCATTTATACTTCAATAAAAATAGTTCCAAGATTTTTATTCAGTGTATTAAGGCACTGATTAGGCATATTTGAACTGTTTTTGTTGCACTGATTTATAAAATAAGCTATTTAACCTTTCTCTTGCTGACATGCCCTGTCTTAGCAAACAGTGTAGATCTAGATTAGTTGGCTTCTGAAGAAGCCAAGTGATCTGGATCTGCACTGTTTGTCATTAAATATGTGAATTTCTATCAAAAGCCTGAATCAAGTAATCTGATTGGATGAAAAATTAGAAGTGGGTGTGGCATCTTAATTTATTCAGTAAGGGAAGGGTTAACTTACATTTTCAACATAAACATAAGCAAGTTGAAATTATACAATATGAATTTATTTTTGTGAATTTTATAGATGTTTAAATACCAGCAAATCACACACAAACTTAACATAAAAGGCTTCATTGAGTTTGTGAGTGATTCATTGGCATTCCTATAGGAAAATTATTTTGGCATGGTCCATGATTTACTCATACACTTACCCAACATATATATTTACTCTGACAGGTCTTGATGAAGGAGAAGATTGCTAAGCTCACTCTGTTGTTTATTCTTCTCGCCATGGTTACATGGGGTGTGGCATTATACTTCTTCTTGGCTCATCTTACATCATGGCAGGTAGGTAGAATCTGTGATCTGTTAAGGAAATGGATATACCTGAAGATTCTGAAACCATATTTCAAAGGACGACAACTTCTATGGGCAGGAATTTTGTTCCCTAGTACATGAATCCTTTCAGAAATTGAAGCTACACTTAAAGGAAGGAATTTGCTCCCTCTGGGAGCAAATTCCTTCCTTTAAGAGTAGCTCCCCCACCCTCCCCCACCCCTTGTAAAGGGAAGAAAATATTTTGTCAGAGTTGCTTCCCATGAAGACATCTGTTTCCCTAAATAGCACTATTTTTCCATTCATATGCAGTTATTTATCATAGAAATACAACCGGCACAGTGGCTCAGTGGTAGAGCGTCCGCTTTGTGACCGGGAGGTTGGGGGTTCGATCCCCGGCTGGGTCATACCAAAGACTTTAAAAATGGTACTAGGTGCTCTTTCGCTTGGCGCTCAGCATTAAGAAAGTAGAGCTAGAACTGGTCAGCTCAGTGTCAGTATAATGTGACTGGGTGGAATATCATGTCAAAGTGTCTTGGGCGTGATATTTCAGTGAGGCAGGACTCTAAAAGTGAGCATTGAATATCAAGACACCATTGCGATATGACTCAAAGATTGTTGAAAGCGACGTTAAGCCCAAATCAAACAAAAAAAAAAAAAAAAAAAAAATCCTAGAAGTACCATACCTGTGGGATAAGAGGAGTATTCAGATAAATCATAAAATATATTTCATATATTTCTTATTTCTTCACACTGTACATTTTCATGGAGAAGAAAAAAAAGAAAAATGGTAATTGAGTGTGATTAAAAAACAGATAGATCTGGAACTATGAAACAGGTGAGAATGTCTCAGATGAGGCAGATGGCAACTACCTTTTGTTCTGCTTTAGTTATACCATTATAACATATTCTGCACATTTACACTTAAAGTGTCAGTCACGACTGCAGCAGAGACTTAAAATACAGTTGACTCTCGCTATCTCGAACTCGCTTATCTCGAATAACCGCTTATCTCGAAGTGAAAATCTTGTCCTTGCTTAAACATGAAAATCTAACAACAGGTAAAAAAATATTGTGGAAAAGAGGAGAAATTGTCCAAAGGAGCAATTTCTCCTCTTTTCCACAATATTTTCAATATATCTCTAACATTAAGAGTCCAATTACACATATATTTGTTAAATGTGGTCAATTGAATTAGTTTTTCCCCCAATTCTGCAAATTTGATATGTCGAAGTACGGATATCTCGAAGTATTTCAGAGAGTCCCTTGGAATTCGAGATAACGAGAGTCAACTGTATTTTATTTTTAATTTTCAGAGAAAATAAGGCTTGCCTTGCACATGATTCAGATGATCTTTTAAGCCTTATTACTTAGGAAAAATACTGTGATAACCCTGAGTATTGGAACAGAAAGGCTGAAGCAAACAGTGTAGACCCTGATCAGATGCCACAGTGTGGCATCTGATGAGGGTCTGCACTGTTTGCCACTCATCCAGCAATTTTTTCAGACACATTAACAGGTAGTCAAGTTGACTTGTTCAAATTTTAGAACACATTGTTGCGGTTAAGGTATCCTGATATTTAGCATAAATATTGTAATAAAAAATAAGAAAGAAAGAAAGATTTGCTGTTAACCGTTCCAAGGCAGTATTTCTGTTGCTGTTCCTCAACCATAAGTTTGTTTGTTCTGTTTTCAAAGAAGTGCTGTTTTGTGTTGCAATTTCATGTTATTGAACCCTTATCCAGTGCCTTGGCTGGGCTGTTCTGTGATTGTGACCTTTAGTGTGTATCTCTGTTTCACTTTTTAAGTTAGTTCAATAAAGGAGACTAGTTTTGCTCTTAATAATTTCATTTACTTTTTCCTGAAAAAAAAATGTTATATGAGCAAAAATATTATTTTACCCTTTGCCACTCTCTGAGCCAATTCAACAGATGACAAATTTGGTGATTTTTTTCTAATTTTTCACAGACAACAGGATTCCCCACTTGATGCAAATTGTCTCCATTGGAGACAATTTTCATGAAATGTCAAATCCTATTCTCAGAGAAAATAAGAAAAATATTTCACAATGTCGTCTGCTGAAAACTTCCCAGGGTGCTAAGCATTAAAGCATTCGGACTGAAATAAGGCAACCACTTGCTACGCCAGTATAATCTTGTGTATCGGCTTGTTGGTTTGCATAATATAACCTGTAAAAAATCCTAAAGCAAGAACATAATTTTATTGTCATTCTGTGTTACTCCATCATATATTCAAAACAACTTGCATCAGGTAAACAGAATCTACAAAGCTTGCCCTTGGGAACACCACAAAGATAAAGAATGAAAATCATAGTCTTGATTTCACTGGGACTCTTCAGCAATGTAGTTTGCAATGAAGGGTATGCACCTTAGAACCAGCTTAAGCAGAACTTGATTTTCCAGGACACCTATGATGAAGTATGAGGAGATTTTTTATGGCTGCTCTCTTGCATTTACCAGCTGCAGTGGAGTCAATTAACCCTTAAAGCGCCAGTCACAACAATTGTCGTCTGCTTTGTCTTCTGCCAGTTACTTTAAAAGTCATTGTTGCAAACAGTGTGGACCCAGATCA
Source organism: Anodontia alba (assembly GCA_964016985.1). NCBI lineage: Eukaryota > Metazoa > Mollusca > Bivalvia > Lucinida > Lucinidae > Anodontia > Anodontia alba. The sequence continues at coordinate 33,767,748 of OZ024831.1, read as the reverse complement.
GACTGCTCCTTTAGAAGCAGTCTGATCTGGGTCCACACTGTTTGCCTAAAAGAAAAATGTAAGTTTGAAAAGTTTGCAAGAAGATGCAGCAGACAACATAAGCAGACGACATTTTCAGATGCAGATTTTCTTGGCGCTTTAAGGGTTAAAATCTATTATAGTTGTCCTTGGAAAAAATTGCATGTGTGCAAACAGAGCAGACTTGGAGCATCCTTGGCATGTTGTTCTGTACAGTCTAGTCTATTCAGAGCCTTCACATTTCACATATAGCTTTTGCTGGGGAAATGACCCTGATCAGGTGGCATGGCTGTGTTGACTGAGCCTGAACTTCTCTGTTATACACCACAACCTCTTTATAACACTATTGTTGGGGTCCATAGCATAAACCGTGTTAGTTAAACAACCGTGTTATATCCAAACAAAAATGTATAGATTATATTGAAAAATGACCATTTATGGTCATTTTTCAATATATTCTATACATTTTTTTGGATCCATCTTTGAATCGTGTTATATCCAAAACCGTGTTATAATGAACCGTGTTATAAAGAGGTTGAAGTGTATGTGTCCTCTTTGTACTTTCAGTTGACCCCAGCTGTATCTCGAGAGGGTAACAAGGACTGTATTCTGATGGGTTTTTATGATGCCCATGATGTATGGCACTTTCTGTCTGCTATCAGCTTATTCTTCTCGTTTTTGGTAAGTGTCTGATTTATGTACTGTTTCCTACAGTGGATGTATTGAGCAAACAAGGGACCTTTTAGCATACCATTAATGTTCTCAAAATTTGTATAGTAACTTAGCAAACATAAGGCTCCTTTTGCTATTAGTGCCAAGATTACATGTTCAAAATGGTTGTGTTAAATTTTACAATTAGCATTATGTAAGTCCCTTCTAATTTTGTAAGTAGTAGTTTCATCAATATGGGTATACACCACAAGTTCTTTATAAAACTTTATTTTGGTTTCAAAATAAAAGCATTTTAGCTAAACACCTGTGTTGTATCCAGAAGAAAAACAATAACACCTGTGTTGTATCGAGAAGAAAACAATGAATAGACTATATAGAAAAATGACCTTAACATAAATGTTTTTGTTTTTTATATATATAATTTAGCTGAACAGCCATGTTGTAGCCATACAAAAAAAAAAAACAAACAAAAAAAAAACAACAGATTATATTTAAAAATGACCATAAATGGACATTTTTTCTGTACACTCTGTACACAATTTTGTTTTGTTTGGATACAACATTTTGGTGTACCAATTTTAAACCATGTTATATTCAATACTTTCCTATAATGAACCATGTTATAATGAGGTTCCTGTGTATGTTAACCCTTAAAGTGCCAACCACAATTGCAGCAGACAATGTTTTGATTATTTCTTTATTATTATTTTTCAGAGAAAATAAGGATTGACATTTCATGTGAATTGTCTGTCTAGCAGACAATTCACATGAAATATCAAGCCTTATTTTCTCTGAAAAACAATGATGATGAAAAATACATGTAGGCTGTTGTCTGCTGCAATTTTGGTTGGCACTTTAATGGTTAACTGATTGTATATAGAGGGATGGCCCTCCAGACCCTCTGTGCATCATGTAACAGGAAGAGTAAAAAAAAAAAAAAAATGATTTTCTGTTACAGGTTTTGTTAACTCTGGATGATGAGATTATTTTCACACGTCGGGACCAAATACCCGTGTTTTAATCTGGTGCCATATGAAATCAAAGACCATACGAGACAATCACTGATCAATGGATGACATTAGTGTGTAATTTCATTTAATCAGTCTAGGCAAGGGGAATACCAAGTTTTTCAAAGGGAGGCAAAATTAAATTGCTTCCCTTTGCAGAAATTGTTTTCCTTATCTAGATTGACTGAGGGAGATAATCCTTTTATGTCCCTCATTCATGTGCCAAAGTTCTGCAAGAGGTTTATGACAGATACAGCAATTGAGAAGGAGTAAAACTTAGTCATAGAGACTTGAAAACAAGAATTTGTCTTTTTTATCTTTTTTTGATGACATCATAAAAACATACTTGTATAATTTTGACCCCCTTAAACCCCACTTTTATATAGTAAAACTGGGGTTTACAGGGGTATATATTATTTTTTACTTATTACTGTTCAAAACATAGATTGTGGGTACTCGTTAGAACTGCCTCACTGAGGCAGTTCTAACAAGTACCCACAATCTATGTTTTGAGCAGAAATATGAAAAATATCAAAGTTTTCTACCTGAAAATTATCAGTTTTTTTGAGATGAAACTTCCTATATATTTGAATAGGCATGGTTTCATAATGAAAAATAAATGAGCACTAAACATGGGTCAGAAATCATACTGTAGAATTATTGCCCCTATGAGAGGGTTATATGACAATTTGTTCACCCAAGGCAGGTAATGTTACCTGAGGGCTTGCCAAAGGGTAACATTAACTGTCAGTGGTGAACAAATCATCATATTACCCTTGTACAAAGGCAACAATTCTTTTATTACACCAAATTCTTACAACTGAAACTGCACTGACAGCAATGACATCACCAGATGGTAATATTACATGCGAGGGTAATATTGCAAGGAAGCCTAGTAGAATATTACCCCGCACATTAAATGCGCTTACCTAAGTGATGTCAAAGGGTAGTATTACTTGCAAGAGTAATATTACAAGATAAGATGACAGAATATCTCCCTGCACGTAATATGCTCTCGACCAATGAGACTTCTAATATACCTTGTGAATATTGATGAGGTATTATAATCTGTGATATATACCATTTGTGCTTACATCGCATGCAAGACATTTTTGGATGGAATGCATAGCTCTAGATGAAAGGGGGTATTATGTAAATATTTTCTTATTTCTCCATGAAAATATGTAGTGGACACTCATTAGAAGCACCTCAGTGGTGTGCTTCTAATGAGCACCTACAACGTATGTTTTCCTGAAGAAATAAGAAAATCATCAATACTTTATGAAAAAAAAAAAAAAACACCTTATCTAGAGCTATGGGACGTAATTCTGAGTAAAGGACTTTCCAAAAGATTATACTGTGGCTCTATGTACATCATATGCAGCACAAATTGGGCTTTTAGCTTGCCTGAGCTGAAGCCTCAGGATGAACTATTGTGATGACTCCCCATTGATCATCTGTTTGTCTGCCGTCCATCTGCCATCTTTGAATGATTTCTCCTCTGAAACTCTTGGGCCAATTTTCTTCATACTTCATGTAGAACCTTCTGTCAAAGGGGGATTGAAAATTTATTCAAGTGGTCATGGTCCATTAAGTAAGATGACTGTCATGTTCATTTATGGTAAAAACACTAAAAAATCTTCTTCTCCAGAATCAAGAAAGCTTTGAGGCTGAATCTTGGTATATAGAATAGGGGACTCAGTCTACCAAGTTTGTTCAGATGATGATCCTTGGATGACCTTGGAATTTTTATGGCAAGGTCGAATTTACATCCCCATACATAATGTTGAAAAATTATTTTCTCAAAATGTATTGAAGACTTATATCTGAAACTTATACAATATATGATTAAAATAGTAAAACTTTATAGTTACAATCAAAATTTTATTCCCTGGGGGTTATCTGCCCTTGCCCCTGGGTTATTTACATGTATAAAATAGTGTAGGCTTTAAATGTCTTCTTCATTTAAACTGCTTGAACAGTTTTCACAAGATTTCACATAGGTCCTTCTGTCAAAGGGATATTGTCAATTTGTTCAAAGGGTTCTGCACTATTGAACAAGATGGCTGCAATGCCCATATATGGTGAAAAAGACTTAAAAATCTTCTTCTCCAGAACCAAGAAAGCGTTGAGGCTGAATCTCAGTATATTGCATCTGGGACGCAAAGTCTACCAAGTTTATGCAAATGATGATCCTAGAATCACCTTTGACCTTTATATGGCATGGTCAAATTTATGTGTTAGTTGCTGTGGCAATACTGGAAGAATGCTGCATGGCATATGCAGATATGCAATGTCTGTTTTACTCAGGTGAGCGAATCGTGGCCTCTTGTTATCACTACCTTTATATTCTCCAAAGTGTACACATATTTTGTCACAGATACAGTATTTACCTTAAGTATTGGGACAGACAGGCCTGGATGTTGTGTCTGTTCAGAGTCTACACTGCTTGCCATGCATCCATTAGTTTATAGACAAAACAACAGGTGGTAAAGTTCAGAGTTTAGGACAAATATGATAAGTTATGTCCAAGTATTTAGGTATATAGGAGAATATGGGAACAGTTGGCACATTTGTTACCAAGAACACTTGGAGCATTATGTTTCTCTGGCACATCGTATTGGCCAATTGATCAGGACCTTCTTTGTTGATATCATCATGAAAACAGGCCTATATATTTTGACCCTCTTAAACCCCACTTTTATACAGTAAAACTGGGGTTTACAGGGATATAATTTTTTTTATTTTGCTAAAAAAGATAGATTGTGGGTACTTGTTAGAACCACCTCAGCCAGGCAGTTCTAACAAGTACTCACAACATTCTTTCGTGGAGCTTGATCAAGAAATATTTTCTACGGTCATTCTCTCCCTTCCGCTGATTCAAGAAGGGCAGTTGTCAGTTTCTGGCGAAAGAATGTGCACAATACTGGTTAACCGTTTAGAGGACTAAGCCTGCCCAGTAAACGTGTGGTTAGGTAAACTGACTGCGCTCGACATGACCCCATTGGGTTGACTGGGCCATAAAATCCCAACACAAACAAACTCACAATCTTTGTTTTTTTGTAAAATAAGAAAACTCTCAGAATTTTATATCCGAAAATTTTCCTGTTTTTGATTGTAAAATTCAATATATTTGAATAGGCGTGTTTTCGTAATGTGTTCTACAGTAGCCTATAATTATGTGAGCATACAATGAATTACCTTGTCTATAGCTCCATAAGATGATATTAGGTAAATATTTTCCCTATTTCTCCATTAAAACATGCATTGTGGGAACTCATTAGCAGCACCTCATTGAGACACTTCTAATATATACCCCACAATATGTTTTTGTGGTGCACTAAGAAAAATACCGTATTCGATCTAATTACTGCACATACCCCCATAAGCGCACACTCATGAAATTCCGTAGTCTTATTACAGCCAGTGTACTTTTTATTTACTTTTTTATAAAGGCATATGTTGTGGGTTCTCATTTGAATTGCATCGACTTGTCGATGCAATTCAAATGAGTACCCACAACATATGCCTTTATAAAGAAAATCAGAAAAAAAAATCGCATAATCATCATCAAATAAGTCCTTTTCTGATCTTTTTATAGTGTATCCTTAATAGGTATAGGTACATATTTTATCACATCTGAGTGTTCCCAGTAATTTTGAAAAACCTAAGCGCACAGTGCGGTAATTAGGTCGAATACGGTATCTACTTTTTAGTTGAAAGAAAAAAAGAAAAAAAAATTGCCTTAGTCCTTCGTAAGCAGACTCCATTGCCAACATGTGACCAAAAAAAAAGCCCATTTTGTGTTGCACTTGATAAATATTGTAATTTGTATATGAACAAATCGGTGCTTTACTCATCTGGCACAAACCCATATCAGTCTGTACATTCACATAGTTTAATCCTGGTCATCATTCACAGTATGCACATTGTTGTGTAGGTAATTATCATAGACTGTGATCAGAATGCAGCTGTAAAGGCTTAACAGGGTCTATGCTGCTTTTGGATGTCATATTTTGAGGACCTCATATGATGGTGTGCATCACAAGCAATTTAAGGGGCCTTTTTGCCACAATGAATGCCCGTCAGCCTGCACATTCTGCCTTGGTGGTCCAGTTATAAAATGAATAGATATTATAGAATATATCCACAGTGATCAGACTGCATGGCTGCATAGGCTGATCTGGGCCTTCATTGGCTGCATATATATAGCTCCAGATAGGGGTAGCATCCAAAAAATTATTTTCCTTATACATGCATGAAAACATATATTGTGGGTACTCATTAGAAGTGCCTCACTAGAAAAATATCCACACTTTTGGTCAGAAAAGGACATTGTCTGGATTTATGCTTATAGCATAAAAAGCCTTATCTTTAGCATTTAATACTCATACATGTTGTGGGTACTCACTAGAAGTGCCTCACAGAGGCACTTCTAATGAGTACCCACAACATGTTTTCAGGCAGAAATAAGAAAAATATCAACACTTTTTGGTCAAAAAAAAGATTGTCTGGATTTACGCATATAGCATAAATGCCATATTTTTAGCATTGCATGTCATATTTTTTATCACAGCTTGTTGTTTTATTATTGGATATGTGATATGGTTATAGGGACCATGCCTTATTTATATGTCTAGATGCATGTATATATAATTATGAGACACAAAACTCAGCTGTTCTAAGCAGTACATGTAATAGCTTACCATTTAGCATGTTGGGTAAATTTCAGCAGATGACAGTTTCGTTTTATTTATTTTTTCTTATTTACCCAGAAAATACTGTTTGACATTTCATTCAGATTGCCTTCTAAGTAGACAATGTTAGGCCTTATTTTCTGGGGAGGGAGAAAAATTTCATCAAATTCATTGTCTGCTGAAGGTTATTATTGTAGTTCATGTTTACATTAATATTTTGATGTTTTTTCTTTCATAAGTACTCACAGTTTTTTTTTCTTTTTTCATAAAAAAATGTCACTGTATTTAAAATTTTTATGTTATAGTAATAAATGCCGCATGCACAGAATAAGTTCATGAAGCTTACAGACTGTTTACAACTGGGCCCAGGTTTATTCAGTATTTTTCCATTGGCTGCTAAGTCAGCCAGTGGCTCTATAATAACACAAATATTGTACAACTTAAATCTTGAACATGCTTGTCTGAAAATGGAACAAAATCATTTTACTACTTGTTGATGTGTCAAAAACTGCTGGATGAGTGGCAAACAGTGTAGACCCTGATCAGACGCTGTTTGCGCATGCCTCTCTGTCTGAACATTTAGGTTAAATATGGGTGTGCAGTTTAATCCTGTGGCTTCTGATTTGAGTTATACACTGTTTGCTTAAGGTTGTTTGTCCAGATGCTTAGAGTAAATATGGTAGGTTATTTGGAAAATTGTTGATAGCCATTTCTTCTTGAATCCAGAATGAACTTGGGTGGCTTCCATCTGAAGCCTATCATGTGAAGAAAGGGACTTGAGCACACATACAAACAGCAAAGATAGTGATCAGATTGCCCATTCATACAGTTTGATCAAAGCCTCTGTTTCTCATATAAGACTATTAATCCTATTCAAGAAACTGGTCTGAGTGGCTAGGTAGAGTGTTTTCTTCAGACAGGAGGGTTGTGGGTTCAATCCTCTGCCAGGGTATATCTAAGACTTGCTCAAATTGGTACTAGCTGCTTTTTTAGTTGTCGCTCAGCATTAGGAAGAACAGCTAGGACTGGTCACACCAGTGATTCTTCAGACAGGTGGGTTGTGGGTTCAATCCTCTGCCAGGGTATATCTAAGACTTGCTCAAATTGGTACTAGCTGCTTTTTTAGTTGTCGCTCAGCATTAGGAAGAACAGCTAGGACTGGTCACACCAGTGATTCTTCAAGATCTGTATCTCGCCCACTCAGAGGGGAGTCCTGTTTATATTATGACATAGAAACTATGTGTGCGTGTAGCTTTCTGATGGTTTTAACTGCACCAAGTAGCCATTAATCACAAATCAAAATGATTACGGTAAATGTCCTAAAATTTCCAACACCATAGTGTCTGACAAAATGATATATGTAAACATTGCAGAATCAGATCAGATGCTGATCCAGGTCTACACTGTTTGTCACACCAAGTAGTCTAGAAAGCAGCTGCATAAAATGCAAAATTTAGGCTAAATAGTATGGCGTAAAGTGTTAGATGTTATAGGAAGTTTACTGTAACAGATCAGTTTGTGGGAAATAATATTACTTATGCCTTAAAGCACAATTCAGAATTGTCACAGATGACATTCTATTTTTTTTTTTTTTTTTTGATTACTTATACTATTATTTTTCAGAGAAAATAAGATTTGACATTTCAAAGCAGATGACTGCTGTAAAATGTTCAGCCTTATTTTTTGGAAAAAAAATATTTTTGAATGTCATCTGCTGTTGTGACTGGAACTGTAAGGGTTAATTTTCAGTGTATTTTTAGCTCACCTAGAGTGAAGCTCCAGGTCAGCTTATGCGATCACCTGTTGTTTGCACTCCATCTGTCCCTCCGTTAGCTATTCACATTTTCAACACCACCTCCTGAACAGTTGAACAGATTGACTTGAAACTTGGTTTGGTGCATCGGGGTGACTAGTAGATCAAAAACAGCTAAATTTGTTCCGATCCGAAATCCAAGATGGCCACTATGGCCGCAATCTTGAACATCTTTTTTGATCTTCTTCTCCTGAACCAAAAGGCCAATTGACTTGAAACTTGGTATGAAGTATTGGGGTGACTTTGTAGATCAAAAATAGCTAATATAGTTCAGATCCAAAATCCAAGATGGCCGGCATCTTGAAAATCTATTTTTCGCTTCTTCTCCTGAACCAAAAGGCCAATTGACTTGAAACTTAATAGGAAGCATCGGGGTGATTTGTAGATCAAAAGTAGCTAAAATTGTTCCAGTCAGAAATCAAAGGTGGCCGCTATGGTGGCCCTCTTGAAAATCTACTTTTGCTTCTTCTCCTGAACTAAAAGGCCAGTTGAAACTTGGTAAGAAGCATCAGGGTGACTTGTAGGAAGCATCTGGGTGATAGATCTAAAATCTTTCCAATTCGAAACCAAGATGGCCGCGCCGCCATCTTGAAAATCTATTTTTCGCTTCTTCTCCTGAACCAAAATGCCAGCTGACTTGAAACTTGGTAGGAAGCATTGGGGTGACTTGTACATAATAATTGCTAAAATTGTTCTGATCTAAAATCCAAGATGGTCACCTCTTGAAAATCTATTTTGAATTTCTTTTCCTGAATGGAAATGCCAATTGACTCGAAACATGGTCACCCCATCTTGAAAATATATTTTGAAATCTTCTTGTGAACAGAATGGCCAAATGACTCAAAACTTGGTAGGGAGTATTCAGGTAACTTGTAGATAAAATTTTTTTTATTCATTTCAGTAGGAAATCCAAGATGGCTACCATGGACGCTATCTTGAAAATATATTTTCATCTGCTTAACCAAAAGGCCAACTGATTTGAAACCTTCATTTGAAGTCCCGAGGTGACTGTAAGATTAAAAATGGCTAAAATAATACAGGTTGGAAATCCAAGATGGTGACCACTGTGATCATCTTGAAAATCTATTTTGACTTAACACTTGATAGGAAGTATCAGGGTGACATGTTGATAAAAAATAGCTAAAAATTGTTCTGATGGAGACTCCAATATGGCTTTTGGACAAGTTGGTCCAGGTGAGCGATTTTTTACCCTAACGACCTCTAGTTTTATATGTAATAAGTACAGCATTACTGTGACAAGCTCTCCCGATCATACACAGGCAGGAGTCTTCTGGGATCCAGTGATCTGTGCACATCCACTAGCAATGATAGCATTATATCACATTACTGAAGAAATAATTTACATATATCAATGTCATTGATATCATATTAACTTATCGACAGCATTCGCCTTATGATACTCTGAAAAGTACACCCTCGAAGTTTATTTCTTTAATTTTGAGGTAAAGGTAGATAAATTAAAGTCTGGAAATACAGGTATTGCCTGGAAGTGACTGCTAAGCTCATATGACTCTGAGAATACTATTTAGACCAGTACTGGTACATACATCTTAACCTCTTTATAACACGATTAGTAATAACACGGTTTTGGATACAACATGGTTCAAAGATGGATCCAAAAAATGTATAGATTATATAGAAAAATGACCATAAATGGTCATTTTTCTATATAATCTATACATTTTTGTTTGGATATAACACGGTTTTATAACTAACATGGTTTATGCTTTGGACCCCAACAATAGTGTTATAAAGAGGTTGTGGTGTATTGTGATAGAGAATGTTATGAGCCCTCCTTCTGTGACATGTCACAGCTCCTGGGTGAATGAACAGTCAGATCCCACTAAGATGAAATTTATTTCATGATTATTTGGTGCTTCATTTCACAGAGCCTTTCATTATTATTCTATTTTGATATGCCTTAAACTGTTGAAAGAGATGTAAGGGTTTTTTTTCTCTTATATTTATGAGGTTTTTGAACTTGTTGTTTTATCTTGTTCCTATATTAATTAATGATTTTTATTTTGCAGTATAGTTAACAGGGACAATATGATAGAGTTGTCTTCCTTGAAAGAGTACCTACTAATTCCCCTCAACAGGATTTGGGATAGATGTAGTGATGTCCAAGTGAAAATCTAATACTTATCATAAATACCGTATTCGATCTAATTACCGCACATACCCCTATAAGCGCACAGTCAAGAAATTCCGTTGTCTTCAGATTACAGCCAATGTACTTTTTCTTTACTTCTTTATAAAGGCATATGTTGTGGGTACTCATTTGAATTGCATCGACTTGTCGATGCAATTCAAACGAGTACCCACAACATATGCCTTTATAAAGACTTGTCGATGCAATTCAAATGAGTACCCACTACATATGCCTTTATAAAGACTTGTCAATGCAATTCAAATGAGTACCCACAACATATGCCTTTATAAAGAAAATCAGAAAAAAAATCGCATTATAATCATCAAATAAATCCTATTCTGATTTTTTATAGTGTGCCCTTAGTAGGTAGATTCATATTCTAACACTCCTCGCCTATATAGCTAATGGTTAAACTCAGTGATATATTATGCAATAAATCACTGGGCGGAAACGCGCGACGCTATCTGGCGCCTTTCCGACGTCATTTCGACACTCTGCTGACGTCAGTCTTAGTTTCTACGACGCTAGACTGTGTAACGTCGTCTTTCTCACTTCAGCAACGTAAGAAATGCATGTAAACGTCAGCGTTACAGTCAAAAATTTGGCGGGATTTCTTTATTCGATGGCGGAAAGTTTGAAAAATGTAAAGGATACAAATACCTTTTCGTCGTTTTCTATGTGTTAGAATCGAAATAGATCAGCTCTTGTGCGTGATTTGTTGAGTAATAAATCACAGTTTGTCGGTCAGTTGTAAGAAGATAAATCACTCGCGCTCCTCGCTCGTGATTTGATCTACTTTACAACTGACCTCCAAACAGTGATTTATTACTCAATAAATCACTGCTAGAGCTGATCTATTTCTTAATTTTAGCACAACTGAGTGTTCCCAGTAATTCTGAAAAACCTAAGCGCACAGTGCGGTAATTAGGTCGAATACGGTATTCAGTTTTCTGTTGGTTATGCAATTAAATATGGCCTCTCTGACTGTAACTAGAAAACCTAATTATTGTGGTTTAATAAAAGATACCTACAGTATGAAGATAAGCATTATAATACAGTTGATCTTCACCATAAATTACCAGTAGCCACATACTCAAGACAACTAACCTTGTAACTGGTGTATTAGCTTAAGAAAACACCACCTTTGTCTTCCCTAAACTGCTGACAGTCTCCGTTATCAGCTTTAAGGTACTGAAAGTCTGTGCAATTTATTCATGAAGAAAACACTGTCTTTTTATAAAGGAATAACACACTGTGTGAATGTACTACTCATTTAACTCTGCCTCACTATCTTCAAGAACATTCCTACATAATCCTTACATCAAAATGTTCTGATATAAACCCAGCATATAAAGAGGAAGGGTATGGGTGAAACAAAAGTTTGAACAATTTCTTTGATTCCTGTACACATTTGCTTGAAGGTTATTTCTGACTGGGACAAAGAGAAACAAGAGTTGGCGCTATTCACTCCCTAAACAAGTCAGAGAATCTTTTAAAATTATCTTTGTGATGTCCAAATAGAGATCACCTGATTCTCCAAGACTGGTCTTTCTGTTTAATTAACAACTATGGAACATAGTTTTTATTTAAAATTACATGTTAGATTGTTTGTTATAAATTTTATTTCTTATATTTAATAGTTTATAACCTTCTTGTAAATAGTCTCTAGTCTTGTTATTGTTTGTGTTACCATCTTTTCATGTGTCTGCATCTTACAATTATTATCATCATGTATACAGTTTCTTGTTTTTTATATTATGAGCCTCAATGTGGAAAAAAAACTTTGGTGTGTCTCTGGCTAAAGATCAGTTTGTGCATCCATGTGGCCTGATTAGTCTTAAGTGCCTGTAAAAGCCTTGGATCCATGGTTCTCTGGGGTGTCTAGGTGGCCGAGTGGCTAGCACTTATAACTTTGAGTCTCTAGGTCCTGGGTTCGAATCTTGCTAGAGACAGAGTTCAGCTTGTGACTATACAAGACTATCTATCTGGATTTTTAATATAACCAGGCAATTGAGTCACATAGTGGCTATACCAGAAAAATCTGGATTAGTTTCAGTAGACTACTGGGTTGGCTTGAAATAGTGCCTAGTTTTGATTCATAACTAGGTCACCTTGCCCAGACATGGACTGCCTGCTTGTCCAGAACCATGCAGGTGTTTCCAGACCTCATGCATGAGTAGTAGTCCAGCCTGTAAGTTGCAGAATTTTGACTGTCAGTTGAAAAGTTTGAGCTTTTAATCTCACACCTAATGCATGTAAATTCCTAGAGCATAATGCATTAGGTACACAGCTCGATCAGATGCCGGAAGGGATGCAGGGTGGGTGTCCTCATCTGGGAGCTGAGAGGGTGTCCTCACCCTAGAACCTGTTGTGTGTACTCACCCAGGTCCACATGCTGCAGTTTTACCTACATAGAGTAGGTCTTACCAAGGTCACTTGGTGGCATGAGCCAAAGTAGTGGTGGTGCTCTATCTTCCCCTAAGGGATCCAGACAAGACTACTCCAGGGCCCAGTTGTTCAAAGCGTCGTTAGCTTAACGAGCTCGTTAAGGGTAATTTCGTTAACTGTTTTAGCGGATTCAATATACAATATTTTGATATTTTTTGCTGAAAAAATGTGAGTAGCTTTTGCACTGCAAAAGCTACTCACATTTTTTCAGCAAAAAATTTCAGCATATTTGCGTATCACTCGATGTAAATTTTAATGAATCGTTAACTAATGATGTCGTTAGTTTTGAACAGCTGGGCCCAGAATGTCATACCAATACTCTTTATTAGTTTGTTGGATGCCAGTTGAACCTTTCAGCATTTCTATTTGGTATACCATGGCTCATCATAGTAGTTGCTTGTAGGCTCCTCGATAAAATCCAGTGTTTGTTCTCCCAGTGGTAGATGAAGTACGCCGGGAGATCAATGTTGATTTCTTCATCTTACCTGGGCTGTCTGGTGGCTTCTATGATAACATTGTATGTGGTGGCTTGGATGTTCTGGAGGTCATACTTCTCAAGAATGGGATATTCATTCTCCCATCTTGACGTGGAAGTACTGTGTAGGTTGTCTTGTCCTGTACTTTGGCGACTTGATCCTTGGTTTCTTTGGATGCGGAGAATCTAGAGAAGGAGGTGGTGTTGTTGGTTGCATGCTGATCGGTGATGGCCTGATCTCTGTTGTCTGTGGCTTGCTTTGGTGTCTGATGGTGGAAGGTGTTGATGTCTGCAGTCTGGACAGCTGGTGATGATGTCTCCTTCTCGGGCGTAGGCTGTCAGCGTGCAGTCAGCGATCTGGTCATTGTTGTTGGTCTTGTCACAGCTGTGGACTGACGAGGCCACTTGCCAACAGAGGTTCCAGGCTGCCTTCTGCTTTCGGCTGTCTTATTGACGTATCTTATAGTTGGTTGATTCTTGTGAAAAGTTAGTTCAACGTGAACTAGATCCTTTCCATCTGATATTCTCTATAGTGGAGTGCCAACGAACTTGTACTCACTCAGGGCCCTGAGGAGTACACCAGGCATAACGACATGGTTATTAGTTAATCTTCGTAAATGTTGACACTTCAGAGGCTGAAGGTCAACTCAATACACAAGGCTTTGTTACACAGGGCATTTTATTATCACCCCTTCATCACTTTGATGTAACTTAATGTTGAATGTGACACAAAACACCAAAATATCCTTGGCTATCTACAGAGCATCCTGCATAGACTCTTAACAGATTGCATAGCTCCCGATGAGATGGGTATCCAGATAATTTTTTTTTATTATTTCTCCACATCATAATGTACTGTTATGTTATTAATTAACGGCCCAGTAACAGGTCCTCACTCAGCTATATTGGCCAGATAATTTGGCCTCGGGCCAATACAGCTGACCGAAAACCTGTAACTGGGCCAATACGAATCCACTTGATTAATGACATTTTTATTAATTAACAGTTAACTGAGTATCAATACAGCAGACAGACCAGTAACTGGACCAATAGGACATGGTATTGACATGAGGTGAATCTTATTGACCTTTGGTCAAGATGTATTAAGTGGAGGTCAGTTGTGTATATGGTATGAAGTAAGAAACTTCACCAATACTGCACAAGCCAATTTCCGCTAAGAATATGATATATTAACCCTTGTCCTGCTGAATAAATTAAGCTGCCACGCCCATTCCTAATTTTCAGCCAATTAGATAACTTGATCCAGATTGTTGATATAAATTCACATACTTGATGGCAAACAGTGCAGATCCAGATCAGTTGGCTTCTGAAGAAGCCAACTGATCTGGATCTACACTGTTTGCAAATGCAGGGTATATCCGGGTTCAGCAGGACAAGGGTTAAGTACTTGATTAATAATTACCAGTAATAACCAAAATTAATATTCTTTATTTGTATGTATTATACAGTGGAAATGTCTTGGCTTAAACATAGCTTTAGATAAGATGTACATGTGTATAGTCAGATTTTTTTTTGAATTTTTTTTTTTTTTTTTTTTGATTTTTACCATAAAAAAAATATATATGTTATGGTTCTTATGAGTATGGTAAATGTCCTAAAATTTCATACACCAAAAGTTGCTGACAAAATGCCATATGCAAACAGTGTAGACCCAGATCAAATTGCTCCTGAAGGTGCCATTCCACCAAGTATTTTATGAAAGAACTGCATAATAAGCAAAATTTAAGCCAAAAAGGTATAGAATAAAGTTTTTGTTAATTTAAGACATTTGCCATTCTACAACATACGTTTTTGTGGAGAAATTAGAAAAACGTCAACACTCTTTGGCTGGAAGAAACATATTTGATGCTGTGAGATTGCATGAATGAGCAGGAAGGTCAGAGTGGCTGTTAATACTGTGCACAACCGTTTGGATTTAGGATTAACTGGAGGGATCCATTACGAAAACACACCTATTCAAATATATAGAAAATTTCATCTCCAAAAACTGAAAATTTTCAGATAAAAAAAACTGATATTTTTCATATTTCTGCACAAAACATAGATTGTGGGTACTTGTTAGAACCGCCTTGCTGAGGCGGTTCTAACGAGTACCCACAATCTATGTTTTGAGCAGAAATAAGAAAAATAATGTATACCCCTGTAAACCCCAGTTTTACTATATAAAAGTGGGGTTTAAGGGGGTCAAAATTATATAGGTATGTTTTCGTGATGCCCTGCACAGGCTAAAGAGCGCACTGTTGAAACAAATTTGTTTCCTCAGTGGTCCATCCTGCAAAACCAGTCCATTTTGGCTCTTATTCAAATATGACTGACTGCAGCCAAAGAAAAGGAAAGAAACTGAAGTAAATGAAAGTATCAAATTTTGTAAAGCGAGGCTCCCTTCGCAAAATTTTACTTTCCTGAAAAATTCTTTGTGCTTTAAGATTTTGTTGTTTGAATTTTTGGAACATCTACCAAATGTTTGGAACATCTACCAAATGTTTGGAACATCTACCAAATGTTTATTTACATGTGCCACCTTAAATTATTTGGCCGCGCCATGCGAAAACGTGTCTTTGGGCATATGATATTGGAGGCCCAGATCAGCCTGCACATCCATGCAGTCAGATCAGGACCTTCACTGTCTGCTAACAGAATACAGTTGACTCTCGTTATCTCAAACTCGCTTATCTTGAATAGCCGCTTATCTCGAAGTGAAAATCTGGTCCCTGCCTAAACATGAAAATCTAACAACAAGTAAAAAATAATGTGGAAAAGAGGAGAAATTGCTCCTAAGCAGCAATTTTTCCTCTTTTCCACAATATTTTCGATATACCTCTAACGTCAAGAGTCCACTTACATATACATTTGTTAAATATGGTTGTTCAAATTATTTTTTTCTCAATTCTGAAAATCTGATATGTTGAGGTACAGATATCTCGAAGTATTTCAGAGGGTCCCTTGGAATTCGAGATAATGAGAGTCGACTGTAATTGAATATTACAGAATGTATGAAAGGAGAAAAAAAAGCTGATGATACTAAATACATGCACAAGATGATCTGAATCTGTACATTTTATGTATGTTCAAAGGCAATTTTTTGCTTGAAGCGGCTTTATTTTATATTTATTTACTGTATAATGATACAAAGTCATGCATTCCAAGCCATGTTAACTTTAAAATTATTTTTTAAACAAATAAAATTTTCCTTTAAAATTCTGCTATCTTCACTTGTTTACTGAAATGTATCATGCTGTATGAAAATAGGTCTTCAGTGATATGATGAGTCTCAAGAAAACTGAGACTCTGCTTTTCATGCTTTTTTTCCTTGTTTCCAAGAGCAACCTTTATAGATTTTATTCTGGGCCCAGTTGTTCAAAGTATCGTTAGCTTAATGAGCTCATTAAGGGTCATTTCCTTAACTGTTTTAGCAGATTCAGTATACAATATTCTGATATTTTTTGTTGAAAAAATGTGAGTAGCTTTTGCACTGCAAAAGCTACTCACATTTTTTCAGTAAAAAATTTCAGCATATTTGCATATCACTGGATGTAAATTTTAACGAATCGTTAACTAACAACATTGTTAGTTTTGAACATCTGGGCCCTGGACAACAGTGGAAGTGAACACCCAGAACAGTCTGCTCATCCATGCATCAGTGTTAATTTGATAATATAGAATATAAAAACTAACATTTTTTTTTTTTTTTTTTCTGTTTGTGTATTCCCAAAAGACATTTTTCCCAATGTTGAGGTTTGAATACATGTGATAATTGCCCTAACATTTGGACACATAAATTCAGAACCATAAATAAATTTGACCAGTTGACCAGTTTCACTAACTATTTGGCAGCTGAATGGCAAACATTGTAGCCCCTAATCAAACAGGTCCTCAGTTTCATCCTGGTCAACTCTGTTCGCTTAGACATATCTGTCCAAACATTTAGGTATGATAAATGTCCTAAAATTTCAAACACTTTATTCCATATTAATTTGGCCTAAAATGTACTTTTTAGCTCATCTGAGCACGAAGTGCTCATGGTGAGCTATTGTGGTCAGTCAGTGTACGTCGTCCGTCATGCGTTGTCCGTCGTGCGTCGTCCGTCGTGCGGTGTCAACAATTGCTTTAAAAGCCTACTCCTCCTACACCCCTGGGCCAATTGACTCGGTACTTGGTAGGAAGCATCAAGGTGACTTGTAGATAAAAAATAGCTAAAATCGTGCCGATCGGAAATCCAAGATGGCCACCATGGCCGCCATCTTGAAAATCTATTTTTCGCTTCTTCTCCTGAACTAAAAGGCCATTTGACTCTAAACGCTAGGAAGCATCAGGGTGACTTGTAGATCAAAAATAGCTAAAATCATGCTGATCGGAAATCCAAGATGGCCCCCATCTTGAAAATCTATTTTTCGCTTCTTCTCCTGAACCGAAAGGCCATTTGACTCCAAACTTGCTAGGAAGCATCGGGGTGTCTTGTAGATCAAAAATAGCTAAAATTGTGCGGATCGGAAATCCAAGATGGCCGCCATGGCCGCCTTCTTGAAAATATATTTTTCGCTTCTTCTCCTGAACCGAAAGGCCAATTGACTCCAAACTTGCTAGGAAGCACCAGGGTGACTTGTAGATCAAAAGTAGCTAAAATCATGCCGATCGGAAATCCAAAAATACTGCCATGGCCGCCATCTTGAAAATCTATTTTTCGCTTCTACTCCTAAACCCAAAAGCCAATTAACTCCAAACTTGGTAGGAAGCATTGGGGTGACTTATAGATGAAAAGTAGCTAAAATAGTGCCTATCGGAAATCCAAGATGGCCGCCATGGCCGCCATCTTGAAAATCTATTTTTCGCTTCTTCTCCTGAACCGAAAGGCCAGTTGACTCGAAACTTGGTAGGAAGCATCGGGGTGACTTGTAGATCAAAAATAGCTAAAATCGTATCGATCGTAAAACCAGGATGTGCGCCATGGCAGCCATCTTGAAAATCTATTTTTCGCTTCTCCTGAACCGAAAGGCCAGTTGACTCGAAATTTGGTAGGAAGCATTTGGGTGGCTTGTAGATCAAAAATAGCTAAAATCTTGCCGATCGTAAATCCAAGCTGGCCACCATGGCGGCTATCTTGAAAATGTATTTTTTGCTTCTTCTCCTAAACCCAAAAGTCACTTGACTCGAAACTTAGTAGGAAGCATCAGGGTGACTTGTAGATCAAATATAGCTAAAATTGTTCTGATCCGAAATCCCAGATGGGATATTTAGCTTCTTCTTCTGCACTGAAAGGCCAATTGACTCCAAACTTGGTAGGAGACATTGGGGTGACTTGTAGATCAAAAATAGCTAAAATTGTGCCAATTGGATATCCAAGATGGCCACCATGGCAGCCATCTTGAAAATCTATTTTTCGCTTCTTCTCCTGAACCGAAAGGCCAGTTGACTCGAAACTTGGTAGGAAGCATTGGGGTGACTCGTAGGTCAAAAATAGCTAAAATCGTGCTGATCGTAAATCTAAGCTGGCCGCCATTTTGTTCAAATGATCACGCTCCATTGACTGGCATGCCTTATATATATTCTTCTTCAAAATTAAGAACTGCTTAAATGATGATCTTTTCATTAGTTGCGATGACGGGATTGGAAAAATGTTGCATAACATCTGCATATCTGCAGTGGCAATGTCACTCAGATGAGCAACCCGTGGCCCTAGGGCCTCTTGTTATGCAGCTGTTTCTTAAAATACTTTGTGGAATGGCAAACAGTGTAGACCCTGATCAGACTGCACCTTCAGGAGTAGTCTGATCTGGGTCTCCTCTGTTTGCATATGTCACTTTGATGTTCGAAATTTTAGGACATTTATCATAAATACAACCTGTATTCTGCTATAATGCAACTGCATGAAATGAACATAAATAAGGATCTACTAATATACTGTAGTACAATAAATGTCCTAAAATTTAGTTCACCAAAGTTTCTGATTAAAAGGCGTATGCAAACATTGCAGACCCAGATCAGACTGCTCTTTCAGGAGCAATCTGAACAAGGTCCACACTGTTTCTTCAGGAGCAGTCTGATCTGGGTCCACACTGCTCCTTCAGGAGCAGTCTGATCAGGGTCCACACTGTTTGCCATTTCACTAAGTATTTTAAGAAACAGTTGCATAAAAATTAAAATCAAGGCCAAAAAGAAAAGTATGATATAAAGTGTTCAAAGTTTTAGGACGTTTACGGTACACAGTCCCAGAGCTGCTATCTTGCATAATTATACATTCTGTGAAAGGGTAAATGAGTCTAATTAGTGAATGGTATAGATCCAAAGCTCTAATCAGTCTTGAATATAATGGTAGCTTATTTACCCAAAGTTCTTGGAATCTTTAACTCCTTGCTTAACCCTTGTCCTGCTGAATAAATTAAGATGCCATGCCCACTTCTAATTTTCAGCCAATTAGAAAACATCCGGATTGTTGCTATAAATTCAAATACTAAATGGCAAACAGTGCACATCCAGATCAGTTGGCTTCTTCAGATCTGGATCTACACTGTTTGCAAAGGCAAGGTATATCTTGGTTCAGCAGGACAAGGGTTAACATGTCCTAAAATTTCAGCAAGGCCATTTGGTTGCTTCTTGGTGCCTCTAAAAGTAAAAACTGCTGGATCAGTGAACATTATACCAACATTACCACTGGATTATTTTTGCAGGAGTTTTGTCCCTTTTTTTTGTACAGGTAGACCCTGATAAGACACCTCCTTTGAATGCATCTGATCTGGGTCTACACTGTTTGCTCAGGCCTGTCTTTCACAATACTTGGGGTGAACGCTTTGTAGTGTTCTAAACTTGGCATATATTAAAAGGGACCTCTTTTACCATTATGGCTTTTGATTACCCAAAATATTTGGACACTGTAACTCCTTACTGTTTGGTAGTACCTGGTGTGATATGGCAGAATGGCAAACAGTGCAAACCCTGGTCAAATTGTTCTCTCTAGGAATGGTTTGATCTGGGTATACTTTGTTTGCTCAGGCATGTCTGTGCTGTGTGTAAGTATTAAGGGTAAATACCACCCGTGCTTAATTTTCTTCAGTTTGAAGTTTACTTTTTGGATTTATAGTGAAATAACTTGAGGACAATGCTCAACACTTTATGTAGAAACTCTAGAGTCAAGTACCCATGGTCTGACATGTGGTAAATGTTCTTAAAAATGAACAGTAAACTATTCTATTTCAAAGAAATAAAGAATTCCCTGATGAGATTAACTAATTTTGCAAAGGGAGGCAAATCCAATTGCCAATTTAGTTACTTCCCTTTGTTTGGTCCTTGAAGTGCGAAGCACAACTGCAGCAGACAATATTTTAATTTTCTTTTTTATAATTTTTATGGAAAATAAAGCTTGTGATTCCATGTGAATAGTCTGCCTTGCAGGTGATTCATCTAAAATGCCAGGTCTTTTTTTTTCTCTGAAAAATTAAAAAAAAAAATAAGAATGTCTTCTGCTACAATTTTGCTGTGATGAGAGCTTATACATTTAGGTGAATTTTTTTTTCTGTTGAGTTTTTTTTAGAGCATTTACCTTACCTTAGGGAAGTGATTACATATGCAGCCTTGTAATTAATCCATATATAATTACTAATCTGCTTTTTATATTCACAGTGTGTGTAGTCCTTACCAATAGTGACAAAAATTAACATAATTTGATCTCTTAGCACATCTGATATTAGTAGGTGTGGTACACCAGCAGTTTTAGATGTCTCATATTGTTAAAGGCACAAAATATGGAGAAAAAATATAATCTATGGCATTTCCTGGGTCTTTTAACTGTAAAGCTCTAAGCAAAGCTGTAGCAGACCACTATTTTTAGCTCACCTGAGCCAAAAGTTCAAAGTGGGCTATTGTGATCACTCACTGTCTGTCATCGTCATTGTCTGTCTTTCTGTCTGTCTGTCGATCCACACTTTTCTTTAAACAGCATCTCCTCCTAAACCACTGAACCAGTTTTAACCAAATTTCACAGGACTGATCCTTGGGTGATACTGAGCCAATTTTACCAAATTTCACAGTTCTGATCCTTGGGTGATACTGACTGAAAACTGTTGTTCAAAGATTTGGAAACCATGCAGGAATTTGGTTGCCATGGCAACCAAAAGAAAAAACTTTAAAAGTCTTCTTATCAGAAACCACTAGACCGATTTCAATCTAATTTGGGGAAAGTGTTCCTTTGGTGATCCTCAACCAAGCCATCATGATTTGTCAAAAAACATGGCCGCCAGGGGGCGTGGCTTATTTTCCCTATATATCTACACAGACAACTTTAAAAATCATCTTGTCAGAAACAACTGGACTGATTTCAATATATTTTATGACCCTCCACCAAGATTGTTCAAGCCATCATGATGAGTCAAGAAAGATGGGCCCCGTGCTGCGAGGCTTATTTTCCCTATATTTAAAGAAATTTTGATGGTCAGATTTAAGAAAAATGAGGTATACTGCATTGCTACTCCATTTTATAGGACCATATGTCACTCTTGAACATAGAATTTATACAAAAATCTTAAGCAGTGAAGTTGGCTGAAACTTCAAAAGTAAGTATGCAAATCTGTTTACTCAGGTGAGCAATATAGGATCATCATGATCCTCTTATTTTTCAGAGAAAATTAGACTTGCAAACAATTCACATGAAATATCAAGCCATATTGTCTCTGAAAAATACAAAACACACACACATACAGAGAAAGCAAACTGCCATCTGTTGCAGTTGTGATTAGCACTTAACCTTTACCACTCTCTGGGCATTTTCAGCAGACGACAGATTGATGATATTTTTCTTATTTTTCCCAGAAAACAGGATTTGACATTTCATGCAAATTGTCTCCTTAGGAGACAATTTGCATGAAATGTCAAATCCTGTTTTCTGAGAAAAATAAGAAAAATATTTCAAAATGTCGTCTGCTGAAAATTTTACCCAGAGTGCTAAGCGTTAAAGAGTTTAAAAAGATAAGAATGAAGCAAACCATTTAAAATGACTGTATTTACCCTTAGTAGTCAGACATATTGGCCTGAGCAAACAGAGTAGATCCAGATCAGATGGAATAGAGAGCCACATCTGATAAGGGTTTACACTGTTAGCCTTCTGACCAGCAAGTTTTAGACATACCTTAATAACCCTAAGTATTGGGACAGATAGGGCTTTGCAAACATTGTAGACCCAGATCAGATGCAGCATATGTGACATCTGATCAGGGTCTTCACTGTTTGCCATAGATACAGCAATATTGTAGACACATCAAGAGGTAGTAGAATGGACTATTTCAAATTTTAGGACAAGTATGGTAAGTAGATAAGGTGTCCCAATACATAGGGTAAATATGGTAGTAGTAAAGTAAACTTGTGTATTCTTACAACATGACAGTCGCAACAAAGGAATGAAACATAGCTGAAAAAATTTCCCGCCGATTGTGGGAATGGAACCCGGTCTGTCCGGATAAAAATCCAATGCTCTAACCACTGAGCCAAAGAGTTGACTCCCTGACGCAGTTGTCAGAGAATGAATATATAGCTACAAGCGATGCATAATCTGCCAAGGCAGATAATTGAAGGTAGGAGTGCTAGGTCATAACAGTATGTAAGGAGTTAAACTGCCCAAAACACTGGGGCTGGTGTGTAAACGGATCCCAACCTTTCCTCTTTGTACTGTATTCAACCAAACTACTGCACATATCCCTGTAAGTGCACAGTCAAGCCGGTCCATAGTCTTCAGATTACAGCCAGTGTACTTTGTGTCTACTTCTTTATAAAGGCATGTGTTGTGGGTACTCATTTGAATTGCATCCACTTGTCAGTGCAATTCAAATGAGTACCCACAACATGCTTTTATAAAGAAAGTCAAAAAACAAAATCACAAAAACATGGCATTAGCGTCATTTGATATGTCCTTTGCTGATCTTGTTTTTTTCTTAAATGTACCCTTAGTATAGGAAGATACATAATTTACTGCAAGTTTTCCCAGTATTTTTGAAAAACCTAAGTTCACAGTGCAGTAATTAGGTTGAATATGGTATATTCTATAACAGCGCTTTTTTATGCTGTGGCTCATGTATATGCACATTTTGAACCCTTAAAGTGCTAAGTATAATTGTAGACAATGCAAAATCTTCTAATAAGATACTTTGCAAGAAATGTCTAGTTAGGAGATGATTCACATGAGCTGTCAAGCTTTGTCTTCTCAAACATCAGAAAATATCTCTGTTTTAGCTTCTTCTAATAAGATACTTTGCAAGAAATGTCTAGTTAGGAGATGATCCACATGCGCTGTCAAGCTTTGTCTTCTCAAACATCAGAAAATATCTCTGTTTTAGCTTCTTCTAATAAGATACTTTGCAAGAAATGTCTAGTTAGGAGATGATTCACATGCGCTGTCAAGCTTTGTCTTCTCAAACATCAGAAAATATCTCTGTTTTAGCTTCTTCTAATAAGATACTTTGCAAGAAATGTCTAGTTAGGAGATGATTCACATGCGCTGTCAAGCTTTGTCTTCTCAAACATCAGAAAATATCTCTGTTTTGTCTTCAGCTAATTTTGTGATAAATATACAGATGTAGGCTAGAAGTAAATAGTGCAGTCTGAACTGATCTTGATTATTCTCCTGTTTGAAAAATATTACCATTTCCAATGAAAAGAAAATTAGTGTCATGTTTTAGTCACCCTTTAATAATGCTTTTACTCAGATGAAAAATAAATAATTTTCAGACCACTGGCATAAGATTACACTTTGCCCTGAATGGAGTACAGAGTGGACATGATGGCATTAAGAGATGGATAGCGGCAATATATGGTAACCTGTGTCATGTTGAATAAATAAAGATGTCACACCCACTTCTAATTGTCAGCCAATCAGATTGCTTGATCCAGGTTGTTGGTACAAAATCAAACAGTGCAGATCCAGATCAGTAGGCTTCCTCAGAAGCCGACTGATATGGATCTGCATTATTTGCAAAGACAGACCATATCCGGGTTCAGCAGGACCAGAGTTAATGGATGGTCCTTGAATGCAAGGCTGTGCAAGTGAATCTAAGCTACACAATACTGCCCTGACATAACTGAAACAAATCGTTGAAAAGGCTGTAAACCTTAACCCTTGTCCTGCTGAACCCGAATATATCCTGCATTTGCAAACAGTGTAGATCCAGATCAGTTGGCTTCTGAAGAAGCCAACTGATCAGGATCTACACTGTTTGCCATTAAGTATGTGAATTTATATCAGTATTGTGGATCAAGTAATCTGATTGGCTGAAAATTAGAAGTGGGTGTGGCATCTTAATTTATTCAGCATAACAAAGGTTAAAACCACCACATCATCATCAAATGTGAACAAGCCCATTTGACTAGCTAGTGTATCTAAAAAAATACTGATGGAATAGCAAGAAGTTAGCAACCCTATTCAGAGACTCAAAAAGTGCAGACCCAAATCACACAGGCTTTAAAGGAACACTCTTAGAGTGTTCCTTTAAAGCCTGTGTGATTTGGGTCTGCACTGATTGCTTGCCTGACTTTCCAGATACACAAGGACAACTCAGGACTTGCTCTTGATTTGTACTGTAGTTGAACTCGGCCAGTGATTTAAATTTAAAATACATAAGTAAACATTAATTTTGACAGTGTTTGCAAAAGAAATTTCTGAAAGCAGTTATATAATATCTTCAGCTGAAGTACTCAGTCTTGGTTACCATAATAACCCTATGTATTGAGACAGACAGGCCTGAGCAAACAGTGTAATCCCAGATCAGACACTGCAGAATGAGGCATCTGATCTGGGTCTACACTGCTTGCACTCATCCATCTGTTTTCAGACACATCAACAGATAGTAAATATGGATCATATGTTCAAATTTTAGGACAAGTATGCTAAGGAGTTAAGCTGTCCCAATACTTAGGATAAATATGCTATAATTCATCAATTTTTTTTCAAATGATCTTCAAGCAATTCTATTTTGTCTTCAAGTTCTCTATCATTCCATAATAGAAAATGGGAGCTGAAATTAGTTGGTGGTACTGCACTTAGTTGTCAACAGTGATGTTATTGTGTTTATTAATTTGAAAATAGAAAATGTCCCGCATGTATTATAGTAGAAATTGACTATAATTTTGCAATTTTGTTAAGTATTTTTTGTGTACTTTAAATACAGAAACAGTTTTTGTTATGAAGTTTGACCAGCAGTGAGAAAATAAGTATTGATGTTTTTGTGAATTGTCTGTCAAGCAGACAATTTACATAAAATGTCAAGATTTAAGTCCCTTGGAGAACAAAAAAAAAAGATAGAATGTCATGTGCTACAAGTTTTGTTTGGCGCTTTATGGGTTAATGTATGTTTTCTCACATTGCTGAAATGTAGTGTGCTATCTGGCAAACAGTACAGATCCTGGCATGTTTGCACATCAGTATGCACTATCAAGCAACTTCTGAATCCTCAAATTACTGAGCTGGTATGGATACTTATAATAACACTTACCACTCTGGGTAAAATTTCAGCAAACAACATTTTAAAATATTTTTTTATTTTTCCAAGAAAACAGAATTTGACATTTCAAGCAAATTGTCTCAAATGAAGACAATTTGTATGAAATGTTGGATTCTGTTTTCTAGGAAAAATATATAAAAATAGCAGGAGTTTGTTGTCAGCTGAATTCACCCATAGCATGGTAAATGTTAACCCTTGTCCTGCTGAACCCAGATATACCCTGTCTTTGCAAACAATGTACATTGTAGATCCAGATCAGTTGGCTTCTGAAGAAGCCAACTGATCTGGATCTGCACTGTTTGTCATTCAGTATGTGAATTTATATCAACAATCTGGATTAAGTAATCTGGTTGGCTGACAATTAGAAATGGCCATGGCATCTTAATTTATTCAGCATGGCATGGGTTAAGTACTCTGCAAGAGCAAATTCATGACAGTTCTAATGAGTATCCATAACATATGCTTTTATAGGAAAAATCACTTGGCTCCATAGCACAGTCAGTTGTGCATATGTTTGAATCCCAGCTAGGCCACATAACTTGTGGAGATTGATTATGAAATAATGTCTGTGGTCATTCTCCCCTTTCCGCTGATTCAAGAAGGGTAGTTGTCAGTTACTTGCAAAAGCATGTATACAAACACAGTGGGGTAAGCCTCCCCAGGAATAGAAACTTAACAGTGTTGACTGGGCCATATAAAACTCCAAATCAAATCAAATTAACCCTTAAAATGCCAAGAAAAGCTGCATCTGAAAATGTTGTCTGTTTATGTCGTCTGCTGAATATTCTTGCTAACTTTTTAAACCCTATTTTTGCATATAGGCAACAGTGTGGACCCTGATCAGACTGCTCCTAGAGGAGCAGTCTGATCTGGGTCCATACTGTTTGCAAAAATTATTTTTAAAGTCACAAGCAGATGACAAAGCGGACGACAATTATTGTGATTGGCAGTTTAAGGATTAAAAAGAAAATTAGAAAAAAAAAATATTGTATAAGGCAAACAATCCTGATCCTGATCAGACTGCTACTTAAGGAGCAATCTGATCTAGGTCTACCATATGCCATTTTGTCAGAAACTTTGTTGTACAAAATTTTCAGTTCTTTTATGGGAAAACAATTTACTCCTTTAAATAGTTTTTATTGAAGGGGTGGTGTCACATCAGTGTAAAATACACTTTTATGAGGGTCATTTTACTGCTCGCTAATACATCAAACATAATTGAACAATTCAGATTGTTGAACCCTGAAGGCGCTAAGCAAAATTGTAGCAGACAATGTTCTAAATTTTCTTTTATTATTTTACAGAGAAAATAAGATTTGGCATTTCATGTGAATCATTTACTCTGCAGATGATTCACCTGAAATATTAAGCCTTAATTTGTCTGAAATATACAAAATAAAAAAAATGTCTGCTGCAGTTGTGATTAGCAATTGAAGTGTTAATGCCTATTGTGACAACATTCTAATACTGTCTTATTTTTTGAGACCCACGGTGAGAAAAGGACTGTTCTGTGAATTCCAATCTCATCTATTCCCGTTTTGACAATTTTTCCCATTTTGTCTACTCACAAATTCCCATTTCATCTGCTGAGGGTATTTTCACACCTATGCAGCCTGAAGATCACAGTGGTAGTGTAAACTTATATTATATATTTTGTATAGAAAACATGGAAATCAGGAACCAGTGTAGACCCAGGTCAGACATAAACAGGTTAGTCTGGTTCTACCTTTTTGGTGTTCTTGTTTCCCTTATTAGCCAACCTCATTCAATTTTGTATGGAAAACATGGAAATCAGGCAAATCAACCAGAGTAGACCAGATCAGACTTAAACAGGTTGGTCTGGTTCTTCCGTTTTGGTGAACATGTTTCCCTTATTAGCCACCCTCATTCAATTTGTATGGAAACATGGCAAACAGGCAAATCAGCCAGTGTAGACTCAGATCCTAATCGTTAATCAGTATTTTGATGATCAATATTAATCATATAAATTGTATCTGAACCGTTTTAGTCCAGATCTTGGTCATTATATAGAATAATAAAAAGTAGACAGAATGGGAATTAACCTAAAAATGGAGTGGATGAAATGGCAATTACCCTCAAAAATGGATTGGATGAATTGGGAATAAAAACAGTAGACAAAATGGGAGTAGACAAAATGGAAAGTTATCAGGAAGAGGCCTACGGTCCTTTGGACATCATTTGGAAAGAGGTTTTTTTGCTTGGCGTTTTATTTTAAATGAAAATATTTTGTTCTGATTGGCCATATCTTATCAGAAACCATACGTCTTTTCCCTTTCTGTGTTTTGTTAAAAAATATTTACCCTAAATTAAATTAATGTCCAAAAATTGGTTTGACCTATGCAATTTCTATAGTAAAGTGATTTTTTGGAAATTTTGACTAAGAAAATAGTTTTTACTTTTCTTTGCTGAATTTGAATTATTGATGTTTCACAACAATAGTATGAAAATTTCAGAAAAAAATGAACAAGTGGAAGTTTTTGAAAATCTGCCTCCAAGTTACCTACCCTCAGATTTCTGCATAATTTGCTTTCATCTTTACTATGGGAAAAGAGAAAATATTTGATTTTTTATTAACCAATGGCTAAAATAAAACTTTTTATGCATAGGTAGTTTCTACAAATGGTTGCACATTAAACAGAACAGAACAGAACAGATTTTTATTGAGAACTCCAAAGTGCTATAAAGCCCATCAGGACATAACATTTAACAGTGTGATGACGAATATGCACAATGACAACATTTTACATACACAAATCTGTAGTAAGGCTCAGTACTAGTAAATATGGATTAATCCAAATGATTTGAAAAAATGAGTTACATCACGAAAACATGCCTATGTAATGTTGACCCCCTTATACCCCACTTTTATATAGTAAAACTGGGGTTTACAGGGGTATGCATTATTTTTCTTATTTTGCTAAAACAACATAGATTGTGAGTACTCGTTAGAACGGCCTCGCTGAGGCCGTTCTAACAAGTACCCACAATCTATGTTTTGAGCAGAAATAAAAAAAAAATATCAAAATTTTTATCTAAAAAAATTTCATTTTTTGGTGGTAGAATTTTCAGTATATTTGAATAGGCTTGTTTTTGTTATGTCTTAAGTTATCTGCTGCAGTTTTGAATGGCCCTTTATAGGATTAATACAAATTTTGGTGTTCCAATAAAAGTTATTCTACATTATCCAGTGAGTCTGTAAATGGAACGCAATAACAACCACTAATCAGACTGTGGATGAACAGGCTTATCTGTTCATGGAAGGTCGACACGTACCTAAGATTGCTGTTCTCATTGTGTAACTCATTTGTGTCAGAAAATTTAAATCCCATTTTGTGTTTACCCTTTGAAAATGACCAATATGTTTTAACCTGTACAATGTAGTTTTCTTTTTAACAGCAGTATTAACTATTAAACGGTTAAAGCCATTCTCACATTGAGTATAACGCCAATAGTCTACCTTTGAATGAAAGCATTAATATTTAACCTTTACCACTTTCTGGGCTAAATCAGCAGATGACAAATTGGTGATATGTTTTCTTATTTTCCCTGGAAAACAGGCTTTGACATTTTATGCAAATTGTCTCCATTGGAGAGAGTTTGCATGAAATGTCAAAACCTGTTTTCTGGGAAAAATAAGAAAACCATTTCAATATGTCATCTGAAAATTTTACCCAGAGTGCTAAGCATTAAACCACAGGGCACATTGTGCAAATTTTAACTTCAATTCATTTCTTGTAGGTTTATTGACATTCTATTAGTGGTGTTTATCAAACGGGTTACGGATTCTCCGATCAGTACTATTTTGTGTCGTCGTTAGGTAGAGGTGAAGAGTGATTAATTGGAAGTTGACAAACTGTATATGGGTTGCTATGGAAATATAACCAACTTCATCAACAGGGATTAACAAGGTAATATTTGATTAATGTTGTTTAAAAATTCATCTTGTTTATACTTTCTTGTTTATGTGTAATTATAATGATCCATGGATGTCATACGGAAAAGCAGATACTGATAATGGTAAGGGGTGGAGAGTTAAGTATTGTTGCACGACATTAATGCTTACGGTTATCATGTGGGTAAAAATTTCAGCAGACACTATTTTGAAATATTTTTCTTATTTTTCCCAGAAAATAGGCTTTCACCTTTCATGTAAACTGTCTCCAAAGACAGTTTGCATGAAATGTCAAAACCTATTTTCTTGGAAAAAAAAGAAAAATATCATCAATTTGTGGCATGCTGAATCTGCTGAGAGAGTGATATTTTTAAATGTTAAAGATTTATAACCTTAACTCTTTACCACATTTGTTATAAACTTTGAATAAGTCCATTTTATTACCTGCTGTATCTAAAACTTCTTGAAAAAGGGATGCTACTGTCCAAATTTTAGCGATATTATATCGTGTGAAGAGATATTTGTCTAGATTCTGTGCTTATTTTCAAGCCCTGGGTCAGTTTCTGCTGTGGGTATAGCAAAAGTATTGTTTGTTTTTAGCCAAAGGTTTCTTTCTGTGAGTCTTGCTTTGACCCCTAAAATGGCCTTATAATTATGTTAAATGACAAGGGTTGAAGCACTCTGAAATGTCCTTACACAAAGATATGCTCCATTCTGTTTCAGTATATGGTTTAATAAAAAGTTTTCATCAATTATTTCTGAGGTTTAAACACAACAATAAAAGAAATGCTTCATTTAATTGTTTTACTCAGAATTGAGACAAACCCCCAATATATAGTTTGTTTCCTCAGACAATAGGCTTTGTCATTTTGTGTATTTTTTCTCTATTTCAAAATATTGTCTGCAGATTTTTTTACCCAGCTTGCAAATCGTTTTAAGGGTCTTTAATAACAGTTACATCATATAATTTGGATATGTTTTCATAATATGTCTGTATACATCAGATCAGAAGAAACAACTTCGGTATTACTGTAAAAAAGATATAGTTGCCTTCAGTTTGATTTTCTTTTTTTTTTGTGAAAATATTTTAACAGTCTTACAAACTTGTTAAAATACACTACAACCTCTTTATAACATGGTTTGTTATAACACGGTTTTGGATATAACATGGTTCAAAGATGGATCCCAAAAAATGTATAGATTAGATAGAAAAATGGTCATTTTTCTATATAATTTATACATTTTTGTTTGGCTATAACACGGTCATATAACTAACACGGTTTATGCTTTGGACCCCAAACATAGTGTTATAAAGAGGTTGTGGTGTATACTGCCTGTAAAATAATCAGTAATAAGAATAGGATAGAACTGGAAAAAAAAAAACCTCCTTTTTTTTTCTTCCTAGTTCTTTTAAATTTTAATATTATAAAGAGTACATTAGTCATTGGTGATGAATATATGATGTTTGGAAACCTAATCTCCCAAACTGTGATAATTCCATTGTGTTTCAAGGCTTCAGTCATAATATGTTAACACCCAGCAAAATTTGTTATAGGCAACCTTTTCAGAGAAAAACAAGTCTTAACTGTGAGAATTCATGTCAGTCATCTTGGCAGATGATTCACATGAAATGTCAAGACTTGTTTTCTCTGAATAATAAAAAAAAAATAAAATTGTCTTCCACTGCAGTTATGATTGGTGCTGTAAAGGTGAATTTACAAGAATTCACAGTTAGTATAAATGTATGAAAACTTCTAGCACCTGTTGTTTTGGCTGAAGCATATAACATTTGGTTTCCATATACATAGTTTATAGATTTTCAGCTGAAGAGTGCTCAGCAAGGGAAATAAAAAATAACATTCTCTGTAACATAATGGTTAGCAAGTCGGCTTTCTAGGTCCAATATCCGAGAAAGATAGATATTTTCTCTGTTTTTTTGTTGTTGTTTTTTTTTTCATTTTAGGATTTATAATCATGCTAGCCATCATGTATTTGTTGTTCCATTCTGATGTAGGAGTCACACTCTGGACTGAATCATACCTTACCATCTGCTAACATATATTAAAAAGATCAGCTCTCTTTCAGAAAAAAATGGTTTGGTACTATCTGCAGCTGTCCTTTTTAACATACTTGGCTTGTTTCTACTGTAAATTACCATACTGACCCTAAGTATTCACACATCTCAACTCCTTACCTTACTTGTTCTAAACTTTGAACAAGTACAGTTTACTATTGTGATGTTGTGTCTATAAATTGCTGGATGAGTGGCAAACAGTATAGACCCTGATGACACCATGTTCTGTGGCATCTCATCTGGGTCTACCCTGTTTGCTCAGGCCTGTCCATCCAAATATATACTGTAAATACAGTACATTCACAGTGATATCATTAAAATGGGCCCTTCCAAATAGAAATAACCATATGACATAAGCAACCAGCATAGACCCTGATCAAGTCATGGTTCTCTTGCCAATTTTTATTGAAGTCATTGACATATCTAACTTTATACTAGCAACCAGCATGGATCCTACTCAGGCTACACAGATATGCAGTCAGATCTGTCTGTTTGATGGTTAAAAAAATAGGTCTACATAAGAGGGGTAGCCAGTTAATTTTTCTTTTTTTTTTTTTAAACACTTAGCACTCTTGGTAAAACTTTCAGCAGATGATATATTGAAATATTTTTCTTATTTTTCCAGAAAACAAGTTTGACATTTCATGCAATTTGTCTCCAATGGAGACAATTTGCATGAAATGTCAAATTCTGTTTTGCTAGAAAAATATGAAAAAAACATCATCAGTGTGTCATTTGCCCAGAGAATGGTAAAGTTAAATTCCTCTCTGAAGACATATGTTGAGGGTACTCATTACATACATCTCATTGAGGCTCTTCTAATGAGTACCCAAGGCATGTTTTTTTTTTCTATTTGAGAACTGTTAATACATGTACATTTTGTACCATCTTTTTAAAATACTTTAATTTGCAGTGAGTGAAATATATGATTGATTTTACCTTGTATGTTTGAATGCATGATGGTAACTTTTAACCTCTTAGTCCTCTCTGGGCAAAACCAGCAGACAAATCAGTGAAACATAGTTTTCCTATTTTTTCCAGATCATATGGTTTGACATGTTAATTGTCTCCTGTCTCCTTAAGGGACAATTTGCATGAAATGTCCAACCCTGGGAGAAAAAATGTAAAGATATATATTTTACAATGTTATCTGTTGCTATTTAAAGTGTAACATTCAGCAGATGACATTTTGAAACATTTTTCTTATTTTTCCTAGAAAACAGAATTTGACATTTTAGGAGACAATTTGCATGAAAAGTCAAATTCTGTTTCCTGGGAAAAAATAAGAAAAAATATCACCAATTTGACCTCTGCTGAATTAACCCAGATGGTTTGGTTTGGTAAAGGTTAAATTCAGCAGGTTAATGGTTGAAATTCATTTGGTGTATTTATAGCTGTATGCCTTCATTTTGTGATTTTATGATGAAATGTCTTTGAAATTAATTCAAAAGACTTTTACTTAAGCTAGAATAAACCATAAAAAATACATTTTCATACCCTTTGGATAGTTATATCATAAAATCAATGTTTTCTAGTACTGATTTCATTATTTGGTAAATTTCTTTTGAGGAAATAAAATGAAAGAATCAATTACTTGAATAAATTATTTTGAAAAGGGTAAACATAAATTATGACCAACTTTTTTTCAACTTTTTTTTGGACATTAGCATATCACAAAACTAGTTTCTTATAAATGAGGTACTGTTGTGGTAATGGTTGTGTAGGGCTGAAAGTGTACAATGTTTGCAGTTGAATGTGACTTGTGATTCTGTACAATGAGAATCAGTCACTTGAATGTAATTCACCCTTAAAGGGCCAATCACGACTGGAGCAAATGAGTTTTTTTACTTTTTTTTTTATTTTTCAGAGAAAACAAGTTTTGACATTTCATGTGAATTGTCTGCTTGGCAGACAAATCACATGAAATGTCAAGACTTGTTTCCTCTGATAAATAAAAAAAAAAAATAGAATATCGTCTGCTACAAATTTTGCTTGGCGCTATAAGGGTTAAACCATCATGTTGAAGCAATAGATAAAATAATGTTTTCCCTTTATAATGATAATTATCTTGAAGTCTTATTTTTCCACTGAATATGTTTTACTTATGAAACATCCCTGGAATTTGTATGTGTGATGTGCAAATTTGTAGGGAGGTGGCTGTTGTATAAAGGTTAAATATATAGTAAAATGGCATTCTGGTAATAATAAAAGTGGCTGTTATAGGTAGATTGCTGTCTTTGAGAGGTGACTGTTTATGGAGGTTGAATTGTAGATAGACTATCTGTTTGTGTGTTGTGGTTTTATGGCCCAGTCAACCCATTAGGATCATGTCGAGTGTGGTCCGTTTACCTATCTACACTTTTTCCTGGTTCTTAGCGGTTAACCAGTACTTGTGCAATTCTTTTGCCAGAAACTGTCAATGGCCCTCTTGAATCAGCAGAAGGGAGAGAATGACCATAGAAAATATTTCATGATCAATCTCCACTAAAAATGTTGCTGGACTTGTGGGGATCGAACCTGCAACCTCCTGATCACCAGTCAAATGCGCATCCAACTGAGCCAACCAGGTCAGCAGATAGACTGTCTGATGTCTTTAGCAGAGCTGCTGGTAACTTAATCCTTAAAATGCCAATCACAACTGCAGCAGACAATTTTTTTTTCAGAGAAAATAAGATGACATTTCATGTGAACTGCTAGGCAGACAATTCACATGCAATGTCAAGCCTTATTTTCTCTGAAAAAAAAAAAATAGAATAAAAATTGTATTTTGAAGAGTCGTCTGCTGCAGTTGTGACTGCCATTTTCAGGATCAACTCTTTGCATGCTAGTTTATTTTGCATGCTTTTTTGTCATCTGTAGATTTTTTTAAAAAATTATATTTTTCAAAAAACTCTTTCAGGATTTCCATCAGAGTGTCAAAGTTTGGATCCAGGTCAGGCCAGACATTTTGTCAGGCCTGATCTGGGTCCAAACTGTTTGCAAAGGTTATCAGCAGACGACAAAAGTTGCCACTATTGGGGAAAGGGTTCAGGAATCTTTAGTAGAGTTTCATCAGTCATCTTGGGTTGGGTAAAAAAAACACACACACACACACACAAATTCAGAGACAATGTTTCGACATAATCAAAAGATGTTGAACTTTAACTTAGCTCTTATGCTCAGGACTGTAAGGCCATTTTCTCATGATTGTTCTCATTTGGGTACAAGTATATTCTTTTTTCTCTCTGCACAGCTCATCATGAATATTCTATTCACTAAATAAGAATATTAATAAAGTTTTATTTTCCTTAACCCTTATCCTGCTGAATAAATTAAGATGCCACACCCACTTCTAATTTTCAGCCAATCAGATTACTTGATCCAAATTGTCGACATGAATTCACATACTGAATGGCAAACAGTACAGATACAGATCAGTTGGCTTCTTCAGAAGCCAACTGATCTGGATCTACACTGTTTTGCAAAGGCAGGGTATATCTGGGTTCAGCAGGACACGGGTTAAATTAATTCACCAGAAAAGCATATCTGGTGATAAAAGTGAAAATCATCTCTCCATGGCTGCTTCAGTAAAGTACCCACTATATATGTTTTGACAGAGAAATGAGAAATCATTTTATTTCTGGATACCACTGTTGTCTGGAACTGTGGATTTATTAATCATACACAACATTAGGAAAGGACCCTTATGCCTAATGCATACATCAAAGACCCAGGTCAGCATGCACATCTGCACAGTCTGATCAGCACCTTCTTTGTCAATATATTCTGCAGTACCCATTTAGTCTGTAAGCGGGCAATGAAGGCCAAGATCAGCCTGCACTTATATACAGGCTGATCTGGGCTTTCATTGCGTGATATGACATAAGGGCCCATTTTGCATGCTGTGTTTTATATATTGAGTCAACTTGAATCCACCCCTATGAATCAATCATATAACAAAAGAAACATTATGGTTCGAGAAGTCTGTCCGAGCCGAGGCAGTAGACAGATCAATTTTGCTGTAAACCAGAGTTCCAACTTACTTAAACGCTTAGCACTCTGGGTAAAAATTTCAGCTTATATCGTATTGAAATATTTTTCTTATTTTTCCAAGAAAGCAAGTTTAAAATTTCATGCAAATTGTCTCCTTTGGGAACTATTTGCATAATGTGTCAAATCCTATTTCATAAAAAAAAATTAGAAAATATTTCAAACTGTTGTCTGCTGAAATTTTTACCATAGATGCAATGTGTTAATATTTTAATATAGTGATGAACATGTTCTTCTTATCCTGGAAGCCATAAAAATCTGTGTTGTGCAATCTCTTAGAATTATCTTAGTGTGTTGATTTTAATAGTA
The DNA here is from genome assembly GCA_964016985.1 of Anodontia alba. Classification (NCBI taxonomy): domain Eukaryota; kingdom Metazoa; phylum Mollusca; class Bivalvia; order Lucinida; family Lucinidae; genus Anodontia; species Anodontia alba. The sequence continues at coordinate 33,731,623 of OZ024831.1, read as the reverse complement.
TCAAGAACTTGTTGGTATGTTTTCGTGGAGAAGGGAAATAAAATTCTATTGATAATAATGATTATCTATGAAAATTGACATATCTAGTGCCCTGCACTTTGGCTTTTAAAAGCCATTTGAAAATTTCTGTTGTGTATCAGAAATTTCATTTAAGAAATGTATACTAATGAAAATATTTTTTTATCTTTCCATTGTTCAGAAGTCAATACAGGAAATTCTTTCTCTATGTAAAAAGGTACCCTGTATTTCCTATACTTTATGATGTATAGGAAATCCTTATGAAGTAAGGGAAATACAGGGTATGCTTGTATGTAAAACCCTGCTAATGGCTGGTATAATTCATCCATGCAAGTTTTAATTTTGTGGAAGATATTCTTTGTGGTCAGGGTCCAGTTGTTCAAAACTAACGATGTTGTAAGTTAACATATCCTTAAAACTTTGATCATTAAATATGGCATATGCTCTAATATTTTGCTGCAAAAATGTCAGGGGGCCTGAACTGCTAATTTATTTCTCTTCATATGAATCTGAATGATTTTGCCATTGATGTTTAGTGATTTATAGACTGGGCCATCTATCTGTCTTTAACCCATTTATGTCTGTCTGCCCATCCTTAACCCATTTATGTCAAGTGGATTCTTCTATTCCAACTCTTTGGAACAGTCTATTTCCAATAGCAGAGTGTCTTATTAGATTTTATTACTTCTATGTTTTATAGAAATTCCTAAATTTAATGCAAACAGTGTAGACCCCAATCAGATGCAGCATTCTGCGGCATCTGATCTTGGTCTGTACTTTTTGCCAATTAGGGTACCCTTCTGGATGTTTCCCAATTAAAATGGGTTAAAGACTAATAGTTTCACCATGCAGTAGTTGGGAGAGGGCCAAGGGGTAGAGAGGTTGGGTCTGGGTTGGGTTTGAGGATAGAATCAAATTTCAACTGTTTTAGAACATACTAATGTATTATATCAAAGAATTAACCCTTATCATGCTGAATAAATTAAGATACCACACCCACTTCTAATTGTCAGCCAATCAGATTCCTTGATCCAGATTGTTGATATGCATTCACATAGTAAATGGCAAACAGTGCAGATCCAGATCAGTTGGCTTCTTCAAAAGCCAACTGATCTGGATCTACACCGTTTGCAAAGGCAGGGCATATCCGGGTTCAGCAGGACAAGGGTTAAGAGTAGAACATGTTTTCACTCAAACAATTACCTTGGGGTAGTACAGTACTGAAGTCTGCAGATTTGCGATTGTGTGCCATTAACTGTGCCCATAAAGTTGTTTTTAGTTAATCACAATAATCACTAGGGACCTGTTGCAAATTAACCCTTTAAAGCACCAAACAAAATTTGTAGCAGAGGACATTCTGATTTTTGTTTTTTTTGTTTCAGGGAAATTAAGTCTTTACATTTCATATGAATTATCTGCTTGGCAGATGATTCACATGAAATATCAAGACTTTTTCTTAGAAAAAAAATCAACATTCCATCTATTGCAGTTGTAAAAGATTGTTATGGTTTAAACTGAGTAAAATTCTTCATATTGTCATTTGAATCAATTGTTCATTGTTTCTCCCTGTTGGGCCCCGATGTTATTTCGTCCTCAAAGAGTTCCATTTTAAACAATTATTTATTCATAGACATTTCCCTTTTATGTTTTTTCCTGAGCGTTAATGCATGACATGGAACATTACAGTGAGAGCACTGTTACCATATTTACCCAAAATATTAGGAAAGACATGCCTGAGCAAACAGTGTAGACCCATAGATAAAGAGCTTCTCTGAAACAAAAAGTATTATTTAAATCTCTATATTGAACATCTTCCAGATGAAAGTAGTATACAGTTTTGAATTTATTCACTCATTTTAAATATTTCGGCCTATTAGGACAAAGGATAGAAGGTCATTAGGCCAAATATTTAAAATGAGTGAATGAATTAAGAAAAAGTATTCATATTTTTCTCATTTCTCCACAAAAGCATAAATTGTATGTTGTGATACTTCTTTAACCTTTGTCCTGCTGAATAAATTAAGATGCCACACCCTTTTAAAATTTTCAGCCAATCAGATTACTTGATCCAGATTGTTGATATAAATTCACATACTGAATGGCAAACAGTGTACATCCAGATCAGTTGGCTTCTTAGAAGCCAACTGATCTGGATCTGCACTGTTTGCAAAGGCAGGGTATATCCGGGTTCAGCAGGACAAGGGTTAAAGCTGTTTTCCAAGGTGCTTCTAATGAATACCAACAACATATGTTTTTATGGAGAAATAAAAAAAAATGTTATTGTGGATACTTATCTTACCGTATTCGACCTAATTACCGCACTGTGCGCTTAGGTTTTTCAATTTTTTACTGGGAACACTCATTCGTGTTAAAATATATACCTGCTAAGGGTACACTATAAAAAAAAAAGATCAGAAAAGGACTTATTTGATATTGATTATGCAATTTTTCTGATTTTCTTTATAAACGCATATGTTGTGGGTACTCATTTGAATTGCATCGACAAGTCGATGCAATTCAAATGAGTACCCACAACATATGCCTTTATAAAGAAGTAGACAAAAAAGTACACTGCCTGTAATCTTAAGACTACGAAATTGCTTGACTGTGCGCTTATAGGAGTATGTGCGGTAATTAGGTCGAATACGGTATCTTGAGCTATGTAGACCTATATAAGATGGCTCCTGGGTGTATTTTGGATCAGGGTCTGCACTTATCGCCATTCAAATAATGATTTTAGAGGTATTAACCCTTGTCATGCTGGATAAATTAAGATGCAACACCCATTTCTAATCAGATTACTTGATCCAGATTGTTGATATAAATTCACATACTTAATGGCTAACAGTGCGTGGGCTGGGTGGCCTAGTGGTTAGCGCACTCGACTTTCAAGCGGGATATCGTGGGTTTGAATCCCGCTCGGGTCGAGACAATTTTCAGACCATTAGTGTGCCTAGCTCATACTCGACGTGCCCTGGGTTGAGTATAAAGTGGACAGGGCGGCGCTTGGTGACAGACAGCGGCACCAAGAGTGCATGGGTGATCCATGAAAGCAAGGCTGTACAAATACATGTACATCATAGCAATCGCCGCTGCCTCTATGTGCCTCGGGTGCCTGGTAGTGTTAAAAATCCGCACAACAACAACAACAACTAACAGTGCAGATCCAGATCTGTTGGATTCTGAAGAAGCCAACTGATCTGGATCTACACTGTTTATAAAGGCAGGACATATCCGGGTTAAGCAGGACTAGGGTTAAGATAGTCAAATCGACTCATATTTTAGGATAAATATAGTTGGAAGTTACAGTGTCAAAATAATTAGGGTAAATGCAGTATGTGGAGACTTGATCAATAATAATTCTGTGATGGGGCAAAGATAATTGTCACACTAACATCATCAAGTGCTGGCATCACACATTTACATGCCACAACTTTAGAAAATGTACCTGTATGAAATGTATCTAGCTAAGTCTCAGATTGGTCTGCATTTTATTGCAGTCTGATCAACAATACATTTATATTCCACAATGTCCAGGATGGACCATTTTTTTTAAATATGGGGATTCATGTATTTTCAGTTGTAAATCAAAAACAAATTTCAACCAAACTATATTCAGTACAAAAGTTATTGCCCTTGATTTTTAACCTTTAAAGTGGCAATTACAACTGCAGCAGACAACATTTTGATAAAAAAATAAGTTGACATTTCATGTGAATTGCCACCCAAGCAGACAATTCATGTGAAATGTCAAGACTTATTTTCTCAGAAAAAAAAATAGAATGTTGTCTACTACAAATTTAGCTTTGCTCTTTAAGAGTTAAAATATATTCCCATGTTTTGTTAAAAAAAATACAAAAAATACTATTCTTTCTTTTCAAAACCAGTTTTGGTATTTTTCTTAATTTCTACACAAAAACACATGTTGTGACAACTCGTTAGAAGTGCCTCAGTTACCCACTCTTATCTGGAGTACTGGTTTTAATTTTAGAACTGGCATGGTAAGGAGTCAAGACATTCAAAAATTTAAGGTAAATACGGTATGAAAAAGTTTTAATGGTTAATGATATGTTTGAAATGTAGGTGTATGTAAGCAGATATTGCCTCTTGTGAGAAGTTTACATAATTAAGAAGCCATTCTCTATCATTTACTGCATACTGTTGACTTTTACTTTGTTAATCATATATTTACTGTAAGTATTAGGGCAGACAGGCATGAGCAAACACTGTAGACCCAGATCAGATGCCACATTCTGTGGCATCTGATCAGGGTCAACACTGTTTGCCAATATCTAGAAACAGTGCAGGTAGTAAATTGAACTTCATCACAAAAACATGCCTATATAATGTTGACCCCCTTAAACCCCACTTTCATATAGTAAAACTGGGGTTTACAAGGGTATACATTATTTTTCTTATTTCTGCTTAAAAACATAGATTGTGGGTACCTGTTAGAATTGACTTGCTGAGTACCCACAATCTATGTTTTTGAGCAGAAAAATGAAAAATATCAGAATTTTTATCTGAAAATTTTCAGTTTTTGGTGGTAAAATTTTCAGTATATTTGAATATGTGTTTTCGTAATGTATTCTTTTCAAACAAGTAGGGTAAGGACTAAGGAGTAAAGGTATCCTAATATGTAGAGTAAAATCTATAGTACCAGGTGATAGTGTAATAGCTCATGTGATATATATAGAATTTATTTTTTTTTAATATGCTTTCTTCCTCCAACAACCCAACTGAAAACAGGGTTTGAAATTTCATTTAGATTGTAGCCTTTTCAACCCTTAAAGTGCTAAGCATCATTGTAGCAAATTATTGCTGCAGATATTCTTGATTAAAGTGAAAACAATTTTACTTTTATTTTTTTCAGAGAATAGTCTTGACATTTCATGTGAATCATCAGCCAATGTTGTCTGCTGCAAATTTTGCATGGTGCTCTAAGGGTTAACCCATTGTAGACTGAATGAACTCCCCACACTATATATTGGAAGATTCTAATTTCAATTTTAGGTATGTCAGGCTATGTGATTTAGATGTTCTGAGAGAAAAAAATGGTTGAACTGTTTGCAAACAGTGGAGACCCTGATCAGATGCCGCATTCTGCGGCATCTGATCTGGTCTGCACTATTTGCCATTTACCCTTTTAAGGATTTCCATTCTACAATGGTTTAAAGATCGCTTCAATATTTATTCAAAATGGCACCCTCCCATAATAGCAATTTTTTTTCAATCTTCAAACTTATAACTATCCTATTTTTCATCCAATTTTGTTAAGAGAAAAAATCTCCAAAATGAACGGGTCATCAAGATCTTTCATTCAGGACTTTTCCTTTAAACAAACAAAATGAGTCCTCTCATGAATGTTTGCTGTGTAACAGAACCTTAGGAACAAACAGAAGTTCTACATTACGAAAACATGCCTATTCAAGTATTCTGAAAATTTTCACACCAAAAAAACGAAAATTTTCAGATAAAAATTTCTGATATTTTTCATATTTCTGCTCAAAACATAGATTGTGGGTACTCGTTAGAACTGCCTCGATGAGGCGGTTCTAACGAGTACCCACAATCTATGTTTCTGAGCAGAAATAAGAAAATAATGTATACCCCTGTAAACCTCAGTTTTACTATATAAAAGTGGGGTTTAAGGGGGTCAAAATTATATAGGCGTGTTTTCGTGATGATTATCATACATATACATATGAAGGTCAGTAAGTCTGGACTTGAACTTAAGTTTTTCTTGTGTTGTCAGTCATTCCACCATCAAACATCTGTTTCGCTGGGGATATAATTTGAATGAACAAAACATAACTGGCAGTAATGAGCTGTAAGTCGAATTTAACAATTTAACAAATCAAATAATCCATATTTTCAGCTTAATCTTATTAGTTTACTTTGTTTCAATTATACGGTAAATGTCCTAATATTTCATACACCAAAGTGCCAGACAATATTACATATGCAAACAGTGTAGACCCAGATCTGAAGGAGAAGTCTGATCAGGGTCCACACCATTTGCCATTCCAAGTATTTTAAGAAACAACTGCACAAAAAGCAAAAATATAGGCCAGAAAAGGATCAAATTGAGTGTTCGAAATTTTAGGACATTTATCGTATTTTTCATTTAGGGGACTTCATACACTTGGAAGATTTTCTTCCATTTTGACAAAGGAGACAACTTTTGTTACTTCCTGTTTGCTATCTTCCACATCAAGCCTCTTTCTGAAAGGGGAGCAGATTCTTTTTTTTAGCGCAGACCCCTTTCCAGAAGAGAGGCAAATCATTTTTGACACTGTTGGTTCCCATCACGAAAACATACCTATATAATTTTTACCCCCTTAAACCCCACTTTTATATAGTAAAACTGTGGTTTACAGGGGTATACATTATTGTTCTTATTTCTGCTCAAAAACATAGATTGTGGGTACTCATTTGAACTGCCTCACCTAGGCAGTTCCACTGATTACCCACAATCTATGTTTTTGAGCTGAAATATAAAAAGTATCAAAATTTTTATCTGAAAATTTTTAGGTTTTGGTGGTGAAATTGTCAATATATTTGAATAGGCATGTTTCCCCTTTTGTAGTCTCAATCATCAGATGAAAATTACTGATATTTTTATGCCCCTGCCATGAAGTGGAGGAGGGCATATAGTTTTATCTTTCCTCATATGCATGTCAATCCCTCTGTGTGTCCATCCATCACACTTTATAGTTCTGTTCAGGTCTTCGCAACTGTGCTCCTACAGTTTTCAAGGTAATGGTTTGAAACTTGCACCATAGTAAAGATTTAGACCCGAGTATGTGCATAAAGGTCACAGAACTCTGATTGTATTGTTATTGGTAGAGTAACCTTGATTAACTGAGAAAATTTGTCTGACACAAACTGGCAGTAGTGGAGGCATTCTTTCCCTTTAAGGATCATCCAGGTTTCTTTTTACTTTTCATGAAAATGAGGCTTGACATTTCATTCAGATAGTCACTCAAAGAGACAGTTTGATTTGAATATCAAGCCTTTTTTATGAAAAATATTACAAACGCTGTCCGCTTTTATTAATAGTCAGCAGGTTAAAGTGCATGCTTTCAATTTTGGAGTCTCTTTCATATGCTTACACAAAGCTAGGCTCTGCCCCATTGCATTGGCATTAGAATAAACAAAGTATTTCTGGGCCCAGTTGTTCAAAACTAATGATGTCGTTAGTTAACAATTCGTTAAAATTTACATCGAGTGATACGCAAATATGCTGAAATTTTTTGCTGAAAAAATGTGAGTAGCTTTTGCAGTGCAAAAGTTACTCACATTTTTCAGCAAAAAATTTCAGAATATTGTATATTGAATCCGCTAAAATAGTTAACGAAATGACCCTTAATGAGCTCGTTAAGCTAACGACGCTTTGAACAACTGGGCCCTGATGTTTTAATTGCAATTATAAAAAGAAATTCAGAGTTGAGACAAAGCACCTATTTCACACTTTATATAGTAAAAAAAGGGAATGGCAGGGGCTGTGATCTAGCCCCCTGCGATTTTTTCCTTTTTCTAAAACTGAAAAAGTTCTTATCTGGTCGTTGATATAACTCCAGGCAAGCCCTTGGCTCAGCAGTCAGCCAGAGGTATACCCAAATCAGCCTACTGTGATGCATTTCAGATGTGGATTCACAGACTGAAGTTATGTATTTCCAAATGCGGAGCATACTTTGAAGAGTTGTAAAGTTAAGTTGATCATTTGAGTTGGTTCTTGTAAACTGTATTTTATTGCTGTAGAAGTTGAACTATTTTTCAACAGAAAACATAACCTTGTCACTATCGGCATCATGATATGTTATGCACCAGTAACCGGTTTTATGCAAGGTGTAGTCATATAATTTTTAAGACATGACATCCTCTGAATAATAGCGACATCATATGATAAAAGAATATATCCATATGTTTAATCTATTTTCATTGTGTGAACTTCTCTACCACAACTCTTTGGACTGGCCTATTTCCAATAGCAGGGTGATTGGTTAGTTTTTGTTTTTAATTACTATGTTTTTTTAAAAATTCCTGTTTTTAATGCAAACAGTGTAGACCCTGATCAGATGGTACATTCTGTGCCATCTGATCATGAGTCTGCACTGTTTGCTAGTTACCCTTGTAGGGGTTTCCCAGACTAAAATGGGTTAAATAGTCATGTAGGTTATATAATTTTCATATTGAAATAAGTTTCAAATTTCCACATTGATTTTTTTTATTACATTATAATGTACTCTACAAGTCCAACTACCGTATTCGATCGAATTACCTCACATATATCTATAAGTGCACTGTCAAGCAATTTCATGATCTTCAGATTACAGCTTGCATACTTTTATTCACTTCTTTATAAAAGTATATGTAGTAGGTATTCATTTAAATTGCCTCAACAAGTGGAGGCAGTTCAAATGAGTGCAAACAACATATGCCTTCACAAATGTGTAAAGAAAGTCAGAAAAAATATCGCATAAGTATCATTAATTAAGCTCCCCATTAGTCCTTTGCTGATCTTTCTTTAAAGCATACCCTTTTTAGGTGGATATTTTACTTCAAGTTTTTTTTTTTTAAGTAATTTTGAAATTCCTAAGTGCACAGTGCAGTAAATAGATCAAATATGGTAGACATATAGGATACATTACCATGAATATGGTTATTTCTTGTTCTTACGCCTTTCTTTATGGATCAGGTACCAGTGTGTTAAACAAACTGAGCAGTTGGTGTTACAATATTTGTTCTGTTGTGACCAAGCACTAACTTTGTGAACTGCAACAAGAAAATGTACCTTTAATCATGTGTACCGATTGATTGCTGAGATTATCTTGCCCATCTACACAGTCTGATCGGACTCTTCACTGGGCACTGTGGATAGCCAAGTATTCTTCCAGTGGAAAGCAAAAACTTTGATCAGACTGCATGGCTGCACAGTATGATCTGAGTCTTCACTGGGCACACATGTCCAAAGGTACATGCTCACATATTATGGTTCATTTCTGTTGTGGTGAAATACCCATTTGTTGTTATAACATATTATAGACCAAACTGACCTGTTGCTTTGATCTTTACATTCAATATTCATAACAGGATGGCAATAGTACATTTTAGGCATAATAAGTAAGAAAATTATGCATTCCATGTGATACAACTATTCACTCACCTGTACAGGTAATACCTGTTTTACCCATCACAAAAACACGCCTATAAAATTTTGACCCCCATAAAGCCCACTTCTATTTAGTAAAGCTGGGGTTTACAGGGATACACATTATTTTTTTATTTCTGCTCAAAAACTTAGATTGTGGGTATTCATAAGAACTGCCTCACTTAGGCAGTTCAAATGTGTCTGCTATGTTTTGAGAAGAAATACTAAAAATATCAGAATTTTTATCTGAAAACTTTCAGTTTTTGGTGGTGAAATTTTCAATATATTTGAATAGGCCTGTTATTGTAAAGCTGTCTTGTCAGTAAACATATACTTATAAATATTCATTTCGAGAACATGCCTATTCAAATATACTGAAAATTTTACTACCAAAAAAATGAAAGTTTTTCAGATGAAAAATTCTAAAATTTTTCATATTTCTGCTCAAAACATAGATTGTGGGTACTCGTTAGAACTGCCTCAACGAGGCGGTTCTAACGAGTACCCACAATCTATGTTTTGAGCAGAAATAAGAAAAATAATGTATACCCCTGCAAACCCCAGTTTTACTATATAAAAGTGGGGTTTAAGGGGGTCAAAATTATATAGGCATGTTTTCGTGATGGAAATAAATGGTCAAAGCAACAGGTCAATTTGGCTGGCATATGTAGAAGTTGATATGCGGGCCTGCCAAACAACAAGGCATCTTCAAGCATAAGCAGACCGTGAAGGTCGAGATCAGATGTTGCATCCATGCAGTCTGTTCAGACCCTACCACTACATGAAAAGTCTTATTTTCTCAAAAAATAAGGAAAATTACAATAATGTCTACTGCAATTGTCCGTGGTGCTTTAAGGTTATAAGTTTCCTTCAACATTTTAACCCTTAAACTGCCAATCACAACAACTGTCGTCTGCTTTGTCATCTGCTTGTCATTTTAAAAGTCATTTCTGCAAACAGTGTGGACCCAGATCAGACAGCTCCTTTAGGAGCAGTCTGATCTGGGTCCACACTGTTTGCCTGTATATAAAAATAGGTTTGAAAAGTTTGCAAGAATATTCAGCAGATGACATAAACAGACAACATTTTCAGATGCATGTTTTCTTGGAATTTTAAGGGTTAATACTTTAACATTTACCATGCTAAAGACAGATTCAGCAGGTGATAAACTGATTATATTCTTCTTATTTTTCCTAGAAACAGGATCTGACACTATGCAAATCTTCTCCTAAGCAGATATTTTGCATAAAATGTCAAATCCTATTTCCTAGGAAAAATAAGAAAAATATTTCAAAATGTCATCTGCTGAAATTTTTACCCAGTACGCAAAGTGTTATTATTTGGACACCTCAACCCATTACGAAAACATGCCTATTCAAACATACTGCAAATTTTATCACCAAAAAATGAAAATTTTCAGATAAAAAATTCTGATGTTTTTCATGTTTCTGCTCAAAACATAGATTGTGGGTACTCATTAGAACTGCCTCGATGAGGCGGTTCTAACGAGTACCCACAATCTTTATTTATGTTTTGATCAGAAATAAGAAAAATAATGTATACCCCTGTAAACCCCAGTTTTACTATATAAAAGTGGGGTTTAAGGGGGTCAAAATTATAAAGGCATGTTTTCGTGATGCCTTTCCAAACTTGGCCTGAAATTTTAACCCTTGTCCTGCTGAATAAATTAAGATGCCACGCCCTTTTCTAATTTTCAGCCAATCAGATTACTTGATCCAGGTTGTTGATACAAATTCAAATACTGAATGGCAAACAGTGCAGATCCAGATCAGTTGGCTTCTTCAGAAGCCAACTGATCTGGATCTACACTGTTTGCAAAGGCAGGGCATATCCGAGTTCAGCAGGACAAGGGTTAACAAACTTATGCATTTTACCTCTTTCATTTCTGCAACGCAATTCAGATACTATTGCAAACAGTGCAGGTCCAGATGAGACGGCTGGTAAGGAGCCATCTAATGAGGATCTACACAGTTTGCTGCTCTGTTATTGATTTTTGACTGAAACCCTTCTTTGCAATAATGGTTATGTTTTCATTCAGAGATGGAAGAATTGACAAATCTCTTGCTTTACGTAAAAGGGATAATTTGTGTGGGAATTTCAAGCAACCAACAAAACAAAATTGCTGAAAATGTACACCAAACCATTAAATCATTCTGAATGAAAACAATCATGTTCTAAATAATCATGTTGCAACTACTCTTCTGCTCTGAGCACTTCTGCTTTTAAGAAACTTTGAAAGGGGCAGAAAATTAAAAAACAGACATTTCAATCTTAAGCAAATTAACTTCCTGTTTATATCTGAGTGAGGTGTCAGGCAGAAATCTTTGGCAGACAAATTTCTTGAAGAAGTCCTTAAATTATTTTGACAACAAGATACCACATCAGGTTAGCCATCTTGATTGCAAGAGATTAGGTGATAAGAAACTGGCCAATCACATCACAGAAATGAATGTCGTGATCAGTATCTGATGACATCATTTTGGTCATGTGATAATTATCAATCTTTTGCATGCAGCATGAATGCAGTATGATAGTAAACCTGCAGAATTGCCAAAGTGTTAGCAGTATAAACAGGGTCTACACAGTGTGCAAAGGTCTATCTGTCCAATTCGTAGGGTTATTACGGTAACTATAATGCCTACAATCATCGTGTGTGTTCTCTCCAATATATGAGCAGTATTTTCATAATTTTGACACCCAGCTTTTCAATTTGTTTATTACTTCTAGCAACCTTTTTACTGCATTTATAAATCTGCCTTAATGTGTTTTCTGGGCTGATTTTGTAGACAACAAATTGGTGATATTTTTCTTATTTTTCTTGGAAAACAGGTTGTGTGCTATATACATGTATAAAATCATGATATTGTTAAACAACTTTTCTTCTGAAATTACTTGGTCAATTTTAGCAAATTTCATTTGGATCCTACTGTTGAATTCAAGAAAACTAAGGTCAAACTAAGAAAATTAAGATCATGAGAATTTTTGGGGTTTTTTTTTTGTAATTTTGATGATAGCTTTGCAGACTGGAATTTTTACTTATGGTAGCTCTCATGCTCTTGAGGATTGTTTCCTTTGTTCAAATAACCAAAAAGTACTTTAACAGTTTGACAGTGTCCTTTGCCAATTTCTAAATCCATTTTATTCTAAACAAGTATGCAGTTTTTTATGTACAAGGTGTTGCTTACCATAAGAAATGTGAATTCATTCCTGTCAGTGTTAAAGTTGAAAATTTCACCAGAATTTAAATTAGCTTAAAAATTTGAATTTTGATGTTCATCTGATCAAACGTTTCATTACGTATATTAAAAATTCTATCCACAATCTGCCCCACATGGATAAATTTATAGTGATGGGAATCATAGTGTTATCTAATCAGTCATTTTTTAGGCATCTTGCTTGTGGTTATGTTTTCAATAAAATATATTTTTTCTATTATGCAACATGCAGTTTAACACTACAGTATTGATACATTGATTTGGTATTTATACTTTCATCACATTGAAAAGGCTTTTTCCCATATGAATATCTATGTTCTTAACCCTTAAAGCACTATGCAAAATTTTGCAGACGACATTCACTTTTTTTTGTTATTATCTTTCCGAGAAATTAAGAAGGCATTCCATGTGAATTGTCTGCTCAGCAGACACATGAAATGTCAAGCCTTATTTTTTTTATTTATTTATTTATTTTTTTTTTTTTGCAGAAAAAAAAAAACAACAAAAAGTGAAATGTAGTCTGCTGCAGTCGTAATTTGCACTTTAAGAGTTAAGATAATGCACAATACAAGAAAAGTGTTCCTTAAGTCATACACAAACAACAAAGTCCCAGGTCCGACTTTACCATCACACAGTCTGATCAGGGTCTTAATTTCTTGCTGGCTTTTAGAATCATTGGATAATGTAAAAGAACAGAGAAGGCACTGATCAGCCTGTACAGATGTGCAGATTAATCCGGGCCTTCACTGTTCATGTATGACATAAGGGACATTTTCTTGCATTTCTTGCATCTTGACAAAACTAGCAGACCAAAAATGACTGATAATTTTTTCTGTACTCAATGAAAGTATATAAATCTTTTGCAGTTGATTTGAATGGCATGTCCAATTCTGCTACTTCTGGGAAAGTTGAGACAAATATTGAAAAAAAAAAAAGTTTTTTTTTTTTGTTTTTTTTTGCTTTGTTTTTTTATACTTAAATTAAGTATGTTAAGCCTAAAAGCATTAATCTCAACTGCAGCAGATGGCAAATATTTTTTTTTTTTTTTTTCAGAGGAAATAAGGCTTTACAATTCATGTGAATCATCTGTCTAGCAGATGATTCACATGAAATGCCAAGTCTTATTTCTCTGAAAAAATAATGATAAAAAAATTAGAATGTGGTCTACTATAATTTTACTTAGGGATTTTACTTAGGGCTTTTAAAGGTTAAATTAACCCTTGTCCTGCTGAATAAATTAAATTTCCACACCCACTTCTAATTTCAGCCAATCAGATTACTTGATCCGGATTGTTACTATAAATTCACATACCATCTGATCTGGATCTACACTGTTTTCTAAGGCATGGTATATCCGGGTTCAGCATGACTTAGTCATATCTGTTTATACTCTCAAAGCTCATGATGAGGCAATAATTGTGGCAATATTATCTTTTTATTTTTAATATGTTGTTTTTGCACTTAAACATATCTTGTAGGTTTTCATTGAATTTTTTTTTTTTTTTTTTTTGCCTCACCAAGGCACTTCCATTGAGTACCCATTAGACCTTTTGGTTAAAATATCACAAATTATTTTTTGAATATTCCAGTTCTCTGGACTTACACCCAGCTAGCATTCTACATAAATCTATAGTGGGCCATTATCAGCTACCCTGATGGGCCGATAACGGCCCACTATAGATTTATGTAGAATGCTTACTGGCTTGTGTTTAACCCATAAAGTGCTGAGCAAAATTGCAGCCGGTGTAACAGTTTATCTTACCCCCCTGGGCATCTTGCCCCCCACCCTGGGCAGCTTGCCCCCCACCCCAGAAAACCTGGCAAACTCAATTCAAAATGATATTTTTTTTTTTTTATAACAAATTTATATCATACAATTATCAGAACAGTAGTAATGTATGTTTTTCATTATTTTACTCTTTATGGGAGGAGGTTGGGGCTAAGATACTGTAGCCTAAGCATTTTCCTCCGAAACTCAGAAGTCCTTGCAGACACAGTTCAGGAAAGATATTTTATCATTTTTAATAGAATTTCCCATTGAACAGGTCATTAGAGAATTTCCAGTATCTGATATTACCTATCTTTCATCTAACAGGAAGGGGCAGGGGGTAAGATACCCTGACCTGGGCAACTTGCCCCCCTCCCCCCCCCCCCCCCCCCCCGGGGGTGAAGATACCCTGGCCTGGGCAGCTTGACCCCCATCCCCTGGAAATTTGGCAAATTCCAATCTGAAAAGCTATTTAATCATTTTAAACTTAAAATTCCAATGCACAGACATTAGAATGGTTGTAGTACCTGCTTACCTATTTTTTCACTTTATGGAAAGGGATTGGGGCCAAAATACTGTGGCCCAAGAAGTTTCCTCCTAAGCTCAGAAAATCTTGTAAACAAAATTAAAGTTCAGAATATTATTTTTATCTTTTTAAAACAATTTCCCATTTAACAGTTCATTTGAATATTTCTATTACTTTTTATTATCTATCTTTCTTCAGATAGGCTAAAGTGGGGGGTAAGATATCCTGGCCTGGGCAGCTTGCCCCCCAGGGGTGAAGATACCCTGGCTTGGGCAGCTTGTCCCCCACCCCTGGAAACTTGGCAAACTCTGATCTGAAAAGCTATTTAATCATTTTAAACTTAAAATTCTAATGCACAGACATTAGAATGGTAGTAGTACCTGCTTTTACCTACTTTTTCACTTTATGGAATGGGATTGGGACCAAAATACTGTGGCTCAATAAGTTTCCTCCCAAGCTCAGAAAATCTTGTAAATTTTAAGTTCAGAATGTTATTTTTATCTTTTTAAAACAATTTCCCATTTAACAGGTCATTTGAATATTTCTGTTACTTTTTATTATCTATATTTCTTCAGATAGGCTGGGGTGGGGGGTAAGATACCCTGGCCTGGGCAGCTTGCCCCCGGGGGTGAAGATACCCTGGCCTGGGCAGCTTGCCCCCCACCCCTGGAAACATGGCAAACTCAGATCAGACAAGCTATATAATCATTCAAAAGTTAAAATTCTAATGCACAGACATTAGAATGGTAGTAGTACCTGCTTTTACTTATTTTTACTGTATCTCTTTTTTTTTTCTGTATCACATGCCCCTCTCCTCTACATTCGGATAAAAATAGCATAGGTGCAAGCTTCTAAGGCTCTCAGTTTCCTCCTATCCAGTAAAAGATGTGTATGCACATAAAAATCAGTTTTGCCATGTTTCTGTTGTAAGGATTTTTATTTAAAAGAAGAAAAAAACTTACTGAATTAAGTTGTGTAAGATTTTCTTGAGGGGGGGTTCAAGCTGTGCAAGCAAGGGTATCTTCACCCCCGGGGGGCAAGCTGCCCAGGCCACGGTATCTTAACCCCCACCCCTTCCTGTTTAGAGAAAAATGGTTAATGGTTGATATTATGAATATTCAAATGACTGTTCAATAGGAAAGTCTCTTCAGTGATAAACTATCTTTTGGAATGGAGTCTGCCAGGTTTTCTGGCATAGTTGCTAGCTTCTAAGGCCACTATATTCTAGACCTCAATTTCCTCCTATCGGGTAAAAGATGCATATGCACATAAAAATTAGTTTTTCCATGTATCTATCATAAAGATTTTTATTTAAAAGGAATAAAATCTTTCTGAATAAAGTTCTGTCAGGTTTTCTAGGGGTGGGGGGCAAGCTGCCCAGGCCACGGTATCTTACCCACCCCCCCCACCCCCCCCCCCCACCTCCCCCCGCCTCACCTCCAGCCATAGAAAAATAGTTGATGGTCAATATTATGAATATTCAAATGATGTTTAATAGGAAAGTCTATTCAGTGATAAATTATCTTTTAGAATGGAGTCTGCCAGGTTTTCTGGCATAGGTGCAAACTTCTAAGGCCACTATATTCTGGCCCTCAATTTCCTCATATCAGGGAAAAGATGCATATGCACGCACATGTAAAAATCAGTTTTCCCATGTTTCTATTATAAGGATTTTTATTTTAAAAACATAAAATCTTCCTGCATTAAGTTCTGTCAGGTTTTCTTGGGGTGGGGGGCAAGCTGCCCAGGCCAGGGTATCTTCACCCCCGGGGGGGGGGGGGGGGGGGGGGCAGGCAAGCTGCCCAGAGGCAGCTTCACCCCCGGGGGACAAGCTGCCCAGGGTGGGGGGCAAGATACCCCAGGGTATCTTCACCCCCGGGGGGCAAGCTGCCCAGAGGCAGCTTCACCCCCAGGGGGCAAGCTGCCCAGGGTGCAAGATAAACTGGTACACCGGCTACATTCAAATTTTCTTCATATTATTTTTCATAGAAAATAAGACTTGGCATTTCACGTGAATCATCTACAAAGCAGATGATTCACATAAAATGTTAAACCTTATTTTCTCTGAAAAACACACTCACAAAAAAAGAAAATCAAAATGCCGTCTGCTGCAGTTGTGATTATATAGTACTTTTGGGTTCGTATGTTTCTTACTTCATTATTCAGACATTAAAAACCAGTAGTTACCATAAATGGATGGATTAATCTTTACCTCTCTCTGGGCAAATTCAACAGGTGACAAATTGATTGTTTTTCTTACTTTTCCCAGAAAACAGGGATTTGCATGAAATGTCAAATGCTATTTTCTTGGAAAAATAAGAAAAGATATTTCAAAATGTTGCCTGCTGAAAATTTTACCCACTGTGCTAGGCTATCATAAAGAAGTGGATCAAGATAACTTTTATCAGGAGGATGAAAATGTCTGTTTATGTGGTCTGTTTATGTCGTCGTCTGTTTATGTTGTCTGCTGAATATTCTTGCAAACTTTTCAAACCTATTTTTGCATGCAGGCAAACAATGTGGACCCAGATCAGACTGCTGATCTGGGTCCACACTGTTTGCAGAAATGACTTTTAAAATCACAAGCAGACCACAATTGTTGTGATTGGCGCTTTAAGGGTTAAGACTTTTCTGTTTATTTAGATCAGCCAAATCATTTTACTTTGAGTCATTATTATTGCTATTATTTCATTTAATTGATTTCCAAGTTTTGTTCAGTTCCATTTTTTGTTCTATAAATAACAACATGCATGTATCAGGAAATATTTGTCACTAAACAGCTTAATCGAATGAAAGTGAGATACACTTGGCAGATTTTCTGCTATTGAAGAAGTTGTGGAGCTGAAGGGGGCATATCGCTTTTGGGTCATTTGTTAATCCCTCCAGTCGTTCGTCACATTTTATGTTGTCAGCAAGATATTTTGAAAAGTGTTTGAGCTAGAGGCTGCTGACTGGGGAGAATGGGTACATTAACTGACTTTTTATAAATTCCAAAAAATGATTAGGCCAAAAAAAAAAGAAGTATCAGATTCTCAGACTCTGCTGCATCTGTCCAAAAGGTCCCACATATATGATTTTTTTCAGTGGGAAGTTTTTTTCCGACCCACAAAAATACGTGACACTGAATTTTACTTGCTTATCTGAGATTCATTTCTAACCAAATTGCAATCTAGACCACAAATATATGGCATTCTTACTTACTTGCAAAGAAAATCAGTAAATTACGATCTGTTAATGTTGTTTGAGACTTTAAACTTGCAGATAGATAGATTTTAGATACTTCCGGTCGACATGTTGTTTAGCCGAACAAACCCAAATGTCCAAGAATGTACCCAATCAGAAAATAAAAGTAAAAATAAAAAGCCGCCCGCACGCATCTATGTTTTGAAAAAGTGTCTGAGAATCTAATAATTTTTTTTTGGCCTTATCGAATATATATGCCCTTATGTCTTCTCTGAAACTGACAGACCAAATTTCACCAGATTTCACACAGGGCCTTCTGTCCAAGGGGTGTTGACACTTTATTCAAATGAATGTGGCAGCCATGCCCATAACTGGTAAAAAACACTAAAAACTCTTCTTCTCTGTGAACAAGAAAGCTTTGAGGCTTTATCTTGGTAAACAGCATTGAGGATTCAAGATCTACCAAGTTTGTTCAAGTGATGATCCTAGGATGACCTTTGACCTTTTCACAGCACAGTCAACTTTGTGTCCTAGTTGCTGTGGCAATACTGGAAGAATGTTACATGGCATCTGCAGATATGCAATGGCTGTTTTAGTCAGAGCACATTGTGGCCCTATGGGTCTCGATCTTGTTTACTTATCTTACAGAGAAAATAGAGGACATTTTGTGTGAATTATCTGCTACAGATGATTTACATGAAATGTTAAGCCTTATTTTCTCTGAAAAATACAAAACAAAATCAAAATGTTGTCTTCTGTAGTCGTGATTTATCACTTTGAGAGGTAGTTGACAATTTGCCTCTGGATGAGTTTTTAACCTATTTATGTTGAGTAGACTATTCTACAACTACTCTTTGGACAGGTCTACTTCAAATGGCAGGGTGTCTGGTTATCTCCATGCTTTTTATGCCTTCAACTTTGAAGAAGTTGGAGGGGCATATTGCTTCTGAGTCGTTTGTGCATCCATCCATCTGTGTGTGCATCTGTCCAACCCTTACGTTTTTTATGCATAGCATAATTTCCGAATCATGCATCCTATAGGATTTTGAAATTTCATGTATAGATTTCTCATGACAAAATAGCTGACACATATTCTTTTCTTATCAGGATTATGCTCCTTTCTCGAGTTATGGCCCTTCAAAAAAATATGGATAAAATCTTGTCACAAAATATCTCAAAAACTGTTGAAGCTATAGCCTTGAAACTTGGGTAATAGATTGGTAGTGATGAGTAGATGACCTGGTTAACTTTTGAATAAATTCTGAAAAATACTTCTTGAGTAATGGCCTTTTATAAATTTGGGCATTCTTAATTGCACACTTTTTGATGCATAGTAGAACTTTTAAACTGTGCATGGTAGGGTTTTGAAATTTCATGAATGGATTCCTCATAAAAAAAAAATAGCTGACACCTGTTTTTTATTTTGTCAGGATAATGTCCATTTCCTGAGTTATGGCCCTTTGAAAAATATGGATGAAATCTGGTCAGCAAAACATCACAGAAAGTATTAAGGCTAGAGCCTTGAAAGCTGGTTATAAGATTGGTAATTATAAGTAGATTATCTGATTAACATGAACAAATTCTGAAAAATACTTAGTGAGTTATGGCCCTTTGTAATTTTAGGCATGTTCCCTTGTCAGCAAAAAATCTCAAAAACGATTAGAACCTTGAAATCTTGACTAGATTGGCAGTGATGAGTAGATGACCTTGTTAACTTTTGAATGAGTTCTGAATAATATATTGTTCATGAGTTATGACCCTTTGTAAATTTGGGCATTTTTACTTTGTCAGCAAAATATCTCAAAAAATTATTGAAGCTACGTAGAGCTTTGAAATTTGGTGAATAGATTGGTAGTGATGAGCAGATGATATGATTAACTTTTAAATAAATTCTGAAAAAATACTCCATGAGTTTATGGCAGTTTGTAAATTTGGGCATTTGTACATTGCATGCTTTTTGATGCATAGCATAACTTTTGAACTGTGCATGCTAGGGTTTTGAAATTTCATGTCTGGATTGGCACACTATCTCTGCCTACTGTATTTATTCGCTTATAATACTATCTCCTCCTATTGTATATATTCTGTTATAAAACAGGGGCTTATTCTTTGAAAATTATTGCAAATATATGAATCAGTCTTGTGTAATTCATCTATAAAATTGGGTTTTCATTTCCAAAATAATCATGAAGATTGAGATCCATCTTACAAGACCGATCTAGATCTCTGAAATTGTTTTGTAATGGAAAACCCCTGTCTTATAACTGAAAATAATATGGTAAACCACTAGGCAGAATTTAACCAAACTTGCTACGTGATTTCCCCTCGGTAAGTGTGTACGCGAGCAACATTATTTTTCAGTCCATCTGGCATCTCTCCATCTGTTGCTCACACTATCTCCTCCTAAACCACTGGGAGGAATAAACCCAAACTTTCTACATGTCATCCCCAGCTGCTGTAAGAGCGTGTGAAAGCTGTCCATCCATCATGCTCTCTCCTCCTAAACCACTGTGCAGAATTTAACCAAACTTGCTTCATGATTTCCCCATGTGGTAAGGGAGTGCGAGAGCAACATTATTTTATGCTTCTCTCTGCTTAGAGGTGAAAGCATGGGGATTTGCAATTTATTATTACTATGTTTTATAAAAATTCCTATATTTAATGTAAACAGTGTAGACCCTAATCAGATACTGCATTCTGATCTGGGTCTGCACTGTTTGCCAGTTACCCTTTTAGGGTCTCCAGACTAAAATGTGTTAACTGATAGAAGTGTAGATTGAATTATCTACTAGTTTGAATTATCTACTAGTCCTTTGTGATCACTGGCCCTTATTTTTTAGAATTATAAAAAGAGAATTCTGCTGTGTAGTGGGCTAGATTACTGTTCATGAATAGATTCAGTAAAACTCAGTCTTCTAGTTATGATTCTTTGATATGTGTTCCTTGCTTCCAGAGAACATATTTGAATGAATCAGGGCTATTTTGTATGTCTGAATGTTTCTGTCTATACTTGAATAGTGCCATTAATTTCAAATGTCTAAAATTTCAAAAAATGAATCAAATACCTAGTTTTCTGCAGTTAAAATTTGAGGTCATTTACAAATTAAATTAACCTTTACATGTTTCTGGTGAAATTCAGCTGATGACAAATTGATGATATTTTTCTTTTCCCAGAAAATAGGCTTTGACATTTCCTGCACATTGTCACCTAAAGAGACAATTTAAATGAAATGTCAGAGCCTTATTATCTGGGTGAAATATGAAAAATATTTCAGTATGTGATCTGTTGAAAAAATCACCAAGCATGCCAAGGGTTAAGTCTTTCAAAACTAAAATTATAGTAGAAAAATATTTCATAGTAATCCACCACTTTTTTACAACTTATTTGAAAGCTTGTGTTATTAACCTAATGTTAGGCCTGTTTATACTATATTTAATAAACATGTTTGTAATTAATTTAATAGGGGATTATATTTTTAATCACTTCTTGTGTTAACCTATTGATCAATAGATTTTACAATAATCAGTCCTTATCCTATGTGGCCTTCAGAAGTTTGATTTATCTAGTATACTTTGCAGTATTCGTACAGACATGCATAAGCAAAACCTTGTAGACGCAGATCAGACACCACAGACAGTGGTTTCTGATCAAGTCAACACTGTTTCCACTCATCAAGCAATTTGGTATAACAGGTTCCAATTTTAGAATAAGTATGGTAAGAAGTTAAGGTGTCCAAATACTTAGGGTTAGTGTGATATTCAGAATGAATGTAGCTTTTAACCCTTGTCCTGCTGAACCCGGATATACCCTGTTTTGCAAACAGTGTAGATCCAGATCAGTTGGCTTTTAAAGAAGCCAACTGATCTAGATCTGCACTGTTTGCCATCAAGTATGCAATTTTTTAGCAACAATCTGGATCAAGTAACCTGACTGGCTGAAAATTAGAAGTGGGCGTGGCATCTTAATTTATTCAGCAGGACAAGGGTTAACAGTCTCTAGAAAGATTTAGCAGTTGACAATTGGGGATTAGTGTCTTTTTATCCCAGCAAATATGTTTGACATTTCATTCAGCCTATTTCTGAAAAGAAGGTTAATTGAATAACTCCTAATGATTAGTTATTCAAGGGAATAAATATGGTTTGTGGGAGGTTCGTACTTTTGCACTCTTGCAGACTTGGGTTCCCGGGAACCAGTCTTTAGCTTTATGCAAATGAGGCAACTCCCTGTCATCTGGGCCTAAGTTCTGCTGCATCAGTTTTTAGCTCCAGTGCTTGTTGAACACAGCACTCAGAATTTTCAGATTATTAATTTCTTCTACTTATAATAACAGTATTGAAAGGAACATTACTGTTTTCTAAGATCTTCACATTTAGTGTTGAATATATATACCTTATTGTTATATGGATTTTATGTTTGATAAATGCTTGGTTATGTGACACTATGGCTTCTAAGCGCCATTCTCGCAGAAGGACTATTCCTTATGATTTGGGTAACCCCACCAACTGGACGGCTGCACAGCTTAGAAAAGAAATTTCGAAACTGGGTGTGAATCTGACTACTTCAATTCCGAAGACTGCTTTAATTCAAATTTATACACAGTTGTATACTGCCAGTTCCTCGACTGTTTCCCAAGGACAATCAAATGTGAGTGAAAAAACAAATGAAAATGATGGAAATTTATTGGATAGATTTCAAAGTGAAAATGTGCAAATGGATAAGTCACAAGACTCAGGTATTTCTTCTCATATAACTACATCAACAACTGACAATGTTATCTCTTTACCTGACAGAGCTGTGCCTCATGATTCACAAACAGTCTTATTGCAAAGCACTGTGGGGATGGTGTCAGCAATGCAAAGTGCCATTGCATCTTTGCAGTCAACAGTGACAAGTCTACTGCAGAAACAAACAGCCAGCACTTCAAGCAGTAATCACCTGGAGCAGTTTTATCAACAGACACCAGCTCAGCCATCCAGTCTAAGTCAACAGACTTCTGCTAACCTGCATGGTGTGGCAGCTGACAGTCTTCCACATATCGATGTGGTATCAGAAACTATGAGAAAAAACATTGTCTCGGGTAAATATGTCAATCTGGCATGTTTGTTAATACCAGATTATGATGTATCAAAATCACCTGTGGACAATATGCCTGGGACTGAATTATTCAAGCGCCAGCAGAGAGATCATCGTCTGGACAGAGTTCTTAGTATAACTCAGTTCTTTAAGGCCTTTGGTATTTACAAAAGGGTTATGTGCGAGGCTTTTCCGCAGCGTAGGGATGAGCTAAACCTCTATGAGGCTGACATTGCTAACATTTACGAGCATTATGGTGACCTGTTTTACCAGTACCATGTCCAGTTTTCTAGGCAGGCTGCGGCATACATGGAAAAGGGTATAAAAATTGACTGGTCTAAAAGACACAAAGATTTGTTTCAGTTACTTGTTGGTGGTGCCAAGACAAAACTCTGCGACCATTGTTCTCAAGCAGATCATCAGTCTCCATTTTGCCCAACTCAGATAAGTGTTCCTCGTCCTTCAAAATCGAAAGCTATTCCTATTCAGGATTCATCCAAAGATACCTTTGGTCGGCCCAGAGTCTTTTTTAAAGGCAGAGAAATCTGCAATAACTTTAATGGAGAAAAAGGATGTTCTAGATCAGTATGCCCATTTGAACACATATGCAAAAAATGTAAAAGCTCTGGCCACGGTCAGAACTCCTGTAACCCTCAGATTCCAGCTGTGCCAGATCATAGCCATAAAGCTGAAACAAACAAATCAAAAACTTCTGTGTGACTAGATTTATTTCATTCCAGAACCCCAAGTACTCCTATTGATGTAGACAGATTAGAGCTTGAGTTAAAAATGCATTCTGACCAGGATTTTGTTTCTTATCTATGTTCTGGGTTACGAAATGGTTTTGATACATTAATTCAGTCTGTATCATTGCCTAATAAGGAATGTAAGAATTTGCTCTCAGCTAGGAAGAGTCCTTTGGATGTGCAAGAGCTCATTGAGAAAGAATGTCAGCACGGTTTTTTATATGGTCCCTTTGATAAGCCTCCTTTTGACAATTATAGAGTTAGTCCTCTAGGTTTGGCAACTGGTAAGTATTCCGGAAAGAAAAGACTTATTGTTGACCTGTCTTCTCCCCATGATGACCCTTATAATGTCAGCATCAATGACTTGATAGATAAAGATACATGTAGCTTGTCATATGTTAAAATTGACGATGCAATTAAAGCAATTCAACAGCATGGAAAAGGGGCCTTACTATGCAAGGTTGACATTTCTAATGCTTTTAAAAACCTGCCTATCAAAAGCTCTCAATGGCCGTACTTTTGTGTCAAATGGAATAATCTGTATTATGTTTATGTCAGGTTAGTGTTTGGTTGTCGATCTTCGCCAAAAATTTTTGACACCTTATCCCAGGCTTTGTGTTGGATAGCTTCAAAAAATTATGGCACTGAAACAATTTTCCATCTTTTGGATGACTTCCTCACAGTTAATGAGCCGGATAGTTGTGCAGGAGAGCGCACTATGGCATTGCTCACCTTGCTATTTGGCAGGTTACGAATTCCTTTGTCAAAAGACAAATGTGTTGGACCAACAGTTTGCTTGGAGTATCTTGGCATTATTTTAGATAGTGATCGTATGGAGGCTAGATTGCCTCTTGAGAAGGTACAGAGAATTTTGCAGTTCATTGAGAAATTACTATCCAAGCCATTTTGTACCAAGCTTGACCTTCTTCAGTTGTTGGGCCATCTAAACTTTGCTTCTCGTGTTGTATTACCTGGGAGAAGTTTTGTATCACATTTGATTCATCTGTCTACTACAGTTAAAGAACTTTGGCGACGGGTCATTTTAGACAGAAGCTGTAAGGAGGACCTTCGTATGTGGGTCAGATTTCTTCGTGATTGGAATGGCATTTCTGTATTCTATGACGCATTTTTTACATTTGCCCCTGACATTGAATTATATACTGATGCATCTTTGGTAGGTTTTGGGGGAATTTTCCAAAATCAGTGGTTTTGTTCTGAATGGCCAGAAAGCATTCCATCTGTCAGCAACAATGATCTCTCTATGGCGTTTCGAGAGCTTTATCCTATAGTTGCGGCTGCTATACTCTGGGGTAAATATTGGACAACAAAAAGGATTATGTTTATGTGCGACAACATGTCAACAGTGTATATTCTACGAAAGGGACGTTCAAAGTGTATTCCTATTATGAAACTTATGCGCACACTGACATGGACAGCTGCAATTAACAATTTTTGTTTTTCTGCTCGGCATTTACCGGGTAGACAAAACGTAATAGCGGACAGTCTCTCACGTTTATTGTTACAGCAGTTCCGGGAATTATCTCCCATGGCAGACAAGGATCCCCAGATTTGTCCTCAACCAGAGCAGATAATCTGGGACTAAACGATTTAAATCAGACAGTTACATCACTCTGGGACTATGCTTTAAGTCGCAGGACTTTGGCTGCATATGACACTGGTTTGCAGTCATTCAAGACATTTTTGCTAATGAATAATCTAGTACATTCTACTGATAGACTACCAACAGTATCTGATCATATCCTTCTCCTGTACATTGCACATTGTTATAAAACGCTGAAGTTAAGATATACAACTATAAAGTTATATTTATGTGGCATTCGTTTTGCTTACATGAAAGCTGGAATTTCATGTCCATTAGTGTGTACAAACAATTCTACTTGTTTGAGGATAACTTCCATACTTCATGCCATAAAACGTATACAGGGACAAACAACCAAAGTTAGACAACCTATTACAGCTACTGTTTTAGATAAGATATGTTCTGTCTTAAATGCACGCTATCTCACACCATATATGGATTGTTTGTTGTTGGCTGCCTGTATAATAGCATTCTTTGGATTTTTACGTTGTGGAGAATTTACTGTAACAAGTGACAGAGAGTTTGATTCAACAGTTCATTTATGCCTTGGTGATGTACATTTTCATGACAGCCACGTTGAACTGATATTGAAGTCTTCTAAGACAGATCCATTTAGACAAGGCATCACCATACATCTTTTCAAAAACAGTGCTTACTCGAAACTGTGCCCTTATAGAGCTCTTAATAGTTATATTACAAGACGTAATGATAAATTTAAATGTCGTCAGACTGCAACAGAGCCCTTATTTTTGACAGAGGATGGTTTTCCTTTAGCAAGGACTGTTTTTGTGCAACATGTGAAGAAACTCCTCGCCCTACTTGGGCTTGACTCATCTAAGTATTCTGGGCATTCATTTCGTATTGGAGCAGCCAGCTCCGGCTGTTCAGCTCGTTTGGAGGATCACTTAATACGAACACTTGGTAGATGGTCTTCAGATTGTTACAGGACATATATAAGAACACCTAACAAAGTAATACAAGCAGCTCAGACAGCCCTTCTTACAGAATTAAAAACTTAAAAAAAAAAAACAAAAAAAAAAAAAAAAACATTGTGCTTACAGGGCTCTGGATGGGAGGGGGTGTCGGATGATGGTTTTCCGGTTTCTTTGTTGTGGGTACTCATTCGGGTTGCCTCTACGAGGCAATTTGAGGGAGTGGCCATAGCATGTGTTTTTCGTGAGGGATGAGGAGAATTGTTCTCTGTATGCCCCCTTATCTGGAGCAATGGCTTATGTGTAAGCTCACATGGGAATGACAGTGATCAGTACATTATTTTTATCATAACTTGTCCAGACAGCTGCTGGTATATATATATTTATATATATATATGTATGTGTGTATGTATATATGTGGTTTTTTTTTTTTTTCAACATCTTTTCCATTATCAGGTCTAGTTGCACCTAATATACCTTCCTGTACTGTTTTACTATGGAATTTTAATCACCTTATAACAACAGATTATATGAATCTGACCTTGTAGCATTTTACTTCACTGGCTGTTTTGTGCAAATTTCATTGATTCAGTTTGACTGGTTCAGTGTGAATTTAGAGTAATTTGCAACCTTGCAACCATTCTGTCTCTGCAGCCAGCCTTACACCATTTATATGTACTTATTAGTTTACTCTGTTTGTATACAAGTGCTGAACAGGGTTCCATATTTCATTTTTCACTTCCTAACTTGTTGGGGAAAACCAATCCAATGTGAAATTTATATCATCTCACATTGTCTGTCTTTTGGGGATTTCATTTGATTTCTACCTGAAATAAAACCATTGTTTTCCCCACAAGTGACTACAGTCTGTGCAGGTCTTGGTCACTTGTTTATACCTTTAAGCCAAACTGTTGGTCTGAATCCTCTGCATCAGTCAAGGGACACCACTTGGCTGAACCCCGGTTCACCACCTTGACCTGAGCTGCAGATTTCCTCTCTGGCATATCATTGCACTGACTGTTATCTAGCATGTCCCCGGGCATGCACCTGCTTTTCTGTGTTAGTGATTATGCTATGTCAGCATGCACCACTTATCTCTGTACAGTTGGGCTCAAAGGCTGGACTAGCTGAGACACACTGGCCCTTGTATTGGGTTGCCCTGCATTGGGGGTGTACAGGGTTCGATGCTAGTCTTAAGGAAATCATAGCTGGGTTGGTTCTTGATGCCAAATTGATGTTGGGAAGTAGAAATATAGTGACCCTATAACAGAATCTGACTTTGTGTTTCCTTTTTCCCTAACTTAGTTACCTCCCATAAATGATTAGTTATTCAAGGGAATAAATATGGTTTGTGGGAGGTTCGTACTTTTGCACTCTTGCAGACTTGGGTTCCCGGGAACCAGTCTTTAGCTTTATGCAAATGAGGCAACTCCCTGTCATCTGGGCCTAAGTTCTGCTGCATCAGTTTTTAGCTCCAGTGCTTGTTGAACACAGCACTCAGAATTTTCAGACCCTCCTCCACCCCTTACCCCACCTGTGTTCAGCATTTGTGTATGGATCAACCCAGTTTAATTTCACCCTTTTTCATATCTTGTCTTCAGGTATTTCTTTCATTTTTTTTTTATATTTTTATTTACTTTCTTTTTTTTTTTTTTTTTCCCCAGCAGTTCAATGGGGATTTCATTTGATTTCTACCTGAAATTAAACCATTGTTTTCCCCACAAGTGACTACAGTCTGTGCAGGTCTTGGTCACTTGTTTATACCTTTAAGCCAAACTGTTGGTCTGAATCCTCTGCATCAGTCAAGGGACACCACTTGGCTGAACCCCGGTTCACCACCTTGACCTGAGCTGCAGATTTCCTCTCTGGCATATCATTGCACTGACTGTTATCTAGCATGTCCCCGGGCATGCACCTGCTTTTCTGTGTTAGTGATTATGCTATGTCAGCATGCACCACTTATCTCTGTACAGTTGGGCTCAAAGGCTGGACTAGCTGAGACACACTGGCCCTTGTATTGGGTTGCCCTGCATTGGGGGTGTACAGGGTTCGATGCTAGTCTTAAGGAAATCATAGCTGGGTTGGTTCTTGATGCCAAATTGATGTTGGGAAGTAGAAATATAGTGACCCTATAACAGAATCTGACTTTGTGTTTCCTTTTTCCCTAACTTAGTTACCTCCCATAAACCAGTGTGTATTAACCCTAGTTCTGCTGAACCTAGATACAATGTATACCCTGCTTTTGCAAACAGTGTAGATCCAGATCAGTTGGCTTCTTCAGCTCGTTAAGCTAACTTCTTCAGAAGCCAACTGATCTGGATCTGCACTGTTTGTCCTTAAGAATGTGAATTTGTATCAACAACCTGTATTTAGTAATCTGATTGGCTGAAAATTAGAAGTGGGCATGGCATCTTAATTCAGCATGACAAGGGTTAAAATTTGAATGTTCATTTTATTACTGTCTAAAAACTGCCAGATAAGTGGGTCTACTCTGCTTGCTTAAGCCTGTCTGTCTGAATGCTTAACATGTTAGGGTAAATACAGTACCCTATGTTTTGGAGAAAAATTTAAAATGTATTTACCGGTAAAGGTTGTCTGCTGAGTTATAAATGCAGCAGATTAAAGGTTTGGTACCTCATGAACCCATGATTTACTATGATTACCTTGTTAACCATAAATATTCACTGTTCACACAGAGGGGCCTGTGCAAATACTGTGTAGATCCATATCAAACTGCTCCAGAAAAGAAAAATTCTCTCTTTTGTAATAATGACCTTTATGGAAGGGAGACAAAAATAATTTGACAGAATTACTATCCCTGAAAGTGTATATATCCATTTGTCATAAAAACAAACCCCGCTGATTTTTGCCTGCAGCATGGTAAATGTCGACTTCAGAATATGTCTGTTTGTGTGTGTTCATTACTATCTTATTTGGCAGTCAGTGATATCTGTCTGAAATTATTTGGTCTACGTCAAGCGAAAAAGTGTCTTTAAACGTGCGCGAAATGTGCAGATTCAGATCATCCTGTGCATGCACAAAGTCTCATCCAGAGCCCAGTTGTTCAAAACTAAGGATGTCGTTAGTTAATGATTCATTAAAATTTACATCGAGTAATACGCAGGTATGCTGAAATGTTTTGCTGGAAAAATGTGAGTAGCTTTTGCAGTGCAAAAGCTACTCACATTTTTTCAGCAAAAAATACCAGAATATTGTGTATTGAATCTGCTAAAACAGTTAACGAAATGACCCTTAACGAGCTCGTTAAGCTAACGACGCTTTGAACAACTGGGCCCAGGCCTTTGTTCTCCATGGATGCATTCTATAGTATCTAATGATTCTGTTAGGAGGCAGTGAAGGGCCAGATCAGACTGTGCAGATGTGCAGGCTAATCTGGGCATTTGCTGTCCTCATATACCCAAAGACAGGTTTTCCCGTGGCCTATTTAATCAACTAATCGGAAATAATACACATTCAGGGATGGAAACTCTGTCAAAATTGTTTTGCCTCCCTTCTGAAAGGGATCTACTCTAAAAGGAAGAATAGACCCCTTTTAAGAAGAGTCTTTGTATGCAGGAAAGCAAACAGGAAGTCACAAAAGTTGTATACCTTGACAGAAATGGAGAAAAAATTACCAAGTGCATTAACCTTTGTCCTGCTGAACCCGGATATACCCTGCCTTTGCAAACAGTGAAGATCCAGGTCAGTTGGCTTCTGAAGAAGCCAACTGATCTGGATCTGCACTGTTTGCCATTCAGTATTTGAATTTTGTATCAACAACCTGGATTTAGTAATCTGATTGGCTGAAAATTAGAAGTGGGTGTGGCATCTTAATTTATTTAGCAGGACAAGGGTTAATTGCTACTTTAGTTTTTGTGTTTTGCAGATAATGCATAGCTCACCTAAGCTTTGCTCAGGATGAGCTGTGTATAGTGATCACCCAGTTAATGCATCCAGTTCATGCATCCATGTTTTAATTTTTTCCTAAACCACTGAAGT
Organism: Anodontia alba; assembly: GCA_964016985.1. Taxonomy (NCBI): domain Eukaryota; kingdom Metazoa; phylum Mollusca; class Bivalvia; order Lucinida; family Lucinidae; genus Anodontia; species Anodontia alba. The sequence continues at coordinate 33,701,387 of OZ024831.1, read as the reverse complement.
GATTTGAATGTAATTTGGTAGAAATGAGGCTCGGTTAGTGGGACTTGAAAAAAGCTGATCATTTTCTTAGGTTGTCATGGCAAATGAGAACTGATAGAGACTTATAATACAAGAAGTGATAAGAAAACATTTTCTCCTTGACATGTCATGTTGAACTAAATCTGATACCAATACTCTTTTGTTGATCTGTTAACTATTTTTTTAGGCCAGTTTTTTTTTATTTTTTGTTTTACCAATTTTTTTTAGCTTGATGTAAGGGTGGGAGGACAGAAAAAAAATAAAAATAAAATTAAACATGAAACCATTTTTCTGCTGGATTTAACTAGTATTAAACACTGTTTCTTTCATGCATATGTATATGCTGTATACTACATGTGTCCAGAAACATGCCAAAGACATCTGGCATGATAGCTCTGCAGTCATATTATCCTGACATTAGTTTGACCAGTCCTAGCTCTACCCCATTTAGTCTCGGTCTGAGTGCCAACAAGGGTGGAGCAGCTGGTACCATTTTAACATCTTTTATTTGGGATTTGGGATTAAACCCACTGCCTTCCTTTCCCCTGAGCCGACACATCTGAGCTACCAGGATTGATAAATCAAGGTACATTTTGCAAAGCAGAAATCTAGAATATGGACCTTATCAACTGAGCTGAAATTATTGTCTGCTGAATCTGTCTGCCATCATGAAAACATGCCTATATAATTTTGACCCCCCTTAAACCCCACTTTTATATATTAAAACTGGGGTTTACTGGGGTATACATTATTTGTCTTATTTTCGCTCAAAAACATAGATTATGGGTACATGTTAGAATAGCCTCACCAAGGCAGTTCTAACAAGTACCCACAATCTATGTTTTGAGCAGAAATATGAAAAATATCAGAGTTTTTTATCTGAAAATTTTCAGTTTTTGGAGGTGAAATTTTCTATAAATTTGAATAGGTGTGTTTTCGTTATGCCATAGGATGGTAAATGTTAATATTAATAATACACAGTTGTACAATTGTACATTGCATAAAAAGGGTAAGAGAAAAGTCCAGGGAGTGCCACAATCACAAACCGCAGCCCTTCCCAGACACCGAGAGGAAGAGGAAACAGACAAAACCAAACAAGCGCAAATCGAACAAACGTACGAAAAGCACTAAGATTAGCTCTGTCTTCTCCAAGCAAGGTAATTGCAATGCTAAAAGGACTGAAAAAACACAAGAACAAAATAACACAAGGTAAGACATAAATCAAATCGTCTTGTAGAACAAACCACAAAGCAACAAAGAGTAAGACTAATGCCGGGACCACTGCCTTAGAACGGTCAGTAGAGTAAACCACCAGGGGGAGGTGCGAGGGGGGGAGGGGGGGCGGAGTTTAAAGCACTTTTACAGCTAGCCAACTTCACCCTGGGTCCCGGTGCTACTCTTAATACTAAAATATATCAAAATTTGGTTCGCATAAAGGCTCCCAACTCAGTCAATGCATCACAGCAAAACATAAAAATCAAATTAATCATTATAATGAAGAAAGACGAGTACTCATGGCTAATTCTACTGTTTGCCAGAGTAAATGAAAACCATTAGTTGAACCATGGCGGGCCAAGCCAAAGACATATCATCAAACCCCAATCCACTGGTTAAAGTTTTATGAAGAGGCTGTCATTGAATCTGAGGCCTGAACTGCCGTCGTGAAGTTTGAATCAAGCTTCACATAACAACTGATCTTGTAAATCATTAATTCAGTGTTCCTTTACCATGTACTACCTAATTTCACATTTTAATTTCACATTTTTTTTTTAATTCATAATTCAAAGCAGATTCTGTTGCAAAATTATTTGTAAATATTTATTTAGATAGTTTTTGTTTTTCACTGAGAGAGGATCAATTACTTCATGATTGTGGATCATATATATTGTATTAGACAATGAAGGCCATATCCATTCATCTGATGATTTTAATCACTTGCAAAATTCTATTGTTAGGAGCCATTTTAATTCTATTCAGTTTTTAATGGCTAGGTAAGGAGACACCATTAGATTTATACTGTGTTTACCCTATAAATACCAAGTTTTTGGACATACCATATAATCCTAAGTGTTGGGACTGATAGGCCTGAAAAAACAGTATGGACCCAGATCAGACATCTGATCTGGTCTACACTGTTTGCCACTCATCCAGCCGATTTTTAGACACATTGACTGGTTGTCAAATGGACTTGTTCAAGTTTTAGGCCAAGTGTAGTAAGGAGTTTAGGTGTCCCAATCATGACTTGGGGTAAGTACAGTAATCATTTGTGCAGTTTACAATGTAGAACCATTTGCACAGTCTGATCAGGGCCTTCATTGCCTCCTTACAGAATCATTAGTTACTATGTGAAATGTGTCAACAAACAGAGAAGAACCTGATGAGACTGCACAAATGCATAAGGGCCTTTTTCTTATGCTGTGCACCATATGCAAGTAAGGTACCTTTTTATTTGGTTTCCACTGATTACTGCAATATACCAATGCAAAAATATTTTTGGGGTTTATTGGCCATGGATTGGAGAATTGAAGAAAAGATTAAGAAAATACAGATTGAATGTTAATTAACCCTTGTCCTGCTGAATCCGGATATACCCTGTCGTTGCAAACAGTGTAGATCCAGATCAGTTGGCTTCTGAAGAAGCCAACTGATCTGGATCTGCACTGTTTGCCATTTAGTATGTGAATTTATAGCAAAAATCTGGATCAAGTAATCCGATTGGCTGAAAATTAGAAGTGAGCATGGCTTCTTAATTTATTCAGCAGGACAAGGGTTAAAAACATGTAAAAGCTTGAAATATACTTGTGATGATATATACTTTTACCAATTAAATTTATGAGTGTTAAATTTGTGTATACATTGTATAAGACTTATATATATTATACAAAAAGAATGTGAATATTGTGAATATATTATAAATTATTTGGAATAAATATGGAAATCCCATGATGGAGTTTTTAAAGTGACAGTAAATTGATAGTTTGTCTTTTCACAAATCAAAGAATCAAAATGAAAAAAAAAAATAAATAAATAAATAAATAAATAAATTGGGACTTGAGAAATTTATGATTTATCAAATTTCATTCTCTATTCCCTATGTACACTAAGAATTTGGACAGAAGGGCCTTAGCAAACAGCATGGACCCTGATTAGATTCCACATTCTGTGGCATCTGATCAGGGTCTACACTGTTTTCAAAAAAAAAAAAAAAAAATATGGGACACAAGAAATGTACTGTTAACCCTAGTACTGCTGAGCCCGGATATACCCTGCCTTTGCAAACAGTGTACATCTAGATCAGTTAGCTTCTGAAGAAGCCAACTAATCTGGATCTGCACTGTGCGTCATTAAGTATTTGAATTTATATCAACAGTCTCGATCAAGTAAACTGATTGGCTGAAAATTAAAAGTGGGTGTGGCATCTTAATTTATTCAGCATGACAAGGGTTAACTGTTTATACTGTATTTACCCTAAGAATTGGGACAGACTGGCCTGAGCAAACAGTGTATAGACTCAGATCAGATGCCACCCATATTTTGTGGCATCTGATCAGGATTTACACTGTTTGCCACTCATCCAGTAGTTTTTTGACACAGGTAATAAAATGAACTTCTTCAAATTTTGTGACAAGTATGGTAAGGAGTTATGGTTTCCAGATACTTAGGGTAAATATGGTATTTTGTGTTATGTTGCACTGTACACTACAACCTCTTTATAACATGGTTCATTATAACATGCTTTGGATATAACATGGTTCAAAGATGGCTCCCCAAAAAAGTATAGATTATATTGAAAAATGACCATAAATGGTCATTTTTCAATATAATCTATACATATTTGTTTGGATATAACATGGTTGTTTAACTAACACAGTTTATGCTATGGACCCCAACAATAGTGTTATAAAGAGGTTGTGATATATTTGGAAGAGTTTTTCACTAACTAGTATATGAGCTGCATCAAATGAAAAAGTGCCTTTGAACATGTGCAAAATGTACAGATTCAGATGTACCAGTATGCACAAAGTATTATCCAGATTATTGCTCTCCATTCATCCATATCTCGGCCTTTGCAGTCTGCATATACCCGAAGGCATAACATAGCCCATAAGATCCTCATTATGAGGAAAGGGCTGTTATTACAGATGTTTATTAATCCCCCGCAGCCAAGCGGAGAGGGGATTATAGGAATGGTGTCCATCTGTCTGTCTGTAACACTTTTGTGTCCTCTCCATATCTCTTGAACCCTTCAAAAGATTTCCATTAAACTTTGGTCAAATGTTTGCCTCAGTGAGATCATGTGCAGAAATTATGCCTTACTGACTCAAGGTCAAGGTCACAAGTGAAGGTTATGAGTTTGAGCCTTTAATTTCATGTCCACTTCATACCTTCTTTACCCCATGAAGGATATTCATTAAGCTTCGGTCAAATGTTTGCATCATTCAGACCATGTGTCGAATCCATAACTCAGTCAACCCAACTCAAGGTCAAGGTCACAATTGGAGGTCTAAAGTTTTATCCTTTATGTCCGCTTCATATCTCCTCTACCCCTGGAAGGATTTTCATGAAACTTTGGTCAAATGTTTGGGTTAGTGAGACGATGTGCAGAACCAATAACTCAACCATGCGGACTCAAGGTCAAGGTCACAACTGAAGGTCACGAGTTTGAATCTTTGATTTCCTGTCCACTCCATTGCAAGATTTTAGGAAAGTCATAAAATGGTCAAATCAAACTTGTTCAAATTTTAGGGGGAAGGGGCTCCACATCGCAATCCTTAGCATGATATCCTTTCAAATGAAAATGCTTTTAATGACATGTGCATCCTGTTATGCCCAACTTCATCAGCTTTATAAGACTGCAAGCTGGCTGATCTGGGTTTTCAGTTTTTTTCATATCCCAAAATTACCTAAGTTTAATGCTTTTAGCATACTAGGAAAAAATGACAGCAGGCAACATTTGGATTTTTTTTTCTATTTTTTCCCAGAAAATAAGCTTTGACACTGAATTCATGCAAACTTGTCTCCTAAAAAGACAGTTTGCTTGAAATATCAAAGCCTATTTCCTGGGAAAAACAAATAAGAAAAACATCATTATTTGACTGTCTGCCGAATTTGCCCACACAGTTATGTAGATTAACCCTTTTATGCCAAATGACTCTTCTACCGCAGCTCTTTGGACAGGCCCATTTCTAATAGAATGGTTATCTCGCCCCGAGGTTATAAAACTTTTTTCATGCTCAACTCAGCTGAGCATGAAATTTTCTCTGCTAATAAATATGAAAATGCCAACAATAGTTGGCATTTTCATATTTATTAGCAGAGATATTTTCATGCTCAGCAATGTTTAGCAAAGAAGAATTTGCAATTATTAGTAATTTGAGATTTAACATTAGGACAAAATTAATGTGAGTTGAGCATGAAAAATATTTTATAATCTTGGGGCCAGGTTAGTTTTTATTATTCAAATATTGTATAGAAATTCCTGTATCTATTGCAAACAATGTATATGTAGACCAAGATCACATGCCACATTCTGCAGCATCTGATCTGGGTCTGTTTGCCAGTGTCTTTTTTATGGGACGATAGGCATAAATGGGTTAAATTCTGTGTTTTGTTTTTATTTACAGATGTTGAAGTAAAGCTAGGGGCAGCTCAACAGATCATTGCAACTCAACAGAATATCAGAGAAACCAACATCACTTCTTACAGAGGAAGATAATATCTTAAGTGCCTTACCATTTTCGGAAAATACTATGTGAAAACAATTCTTATAAGCAATCCTGTGATATAATTTTGCAATAGTACTCAGATTGGATTTTCGTGATTTCGAATTGATATGTCATTTACTCAGGTCAAGGTCACAACGATGTTTGCCTTAATTGGTTTGTTAACTTTCTTCTTTGTACCAGCTGAAGCAGAAAGTAAGTATAATTATATCCGCACAAGCTGTACAAGCTGTACTTGTGGGGCTGGGTATACTGTTTTCACATTTTCCATCTATATTCAGTCTGCCGGTCAATTTGTCAGCTATGTTTTGATTTCTGAGCGGAGGTTATCTACTTATCACTGCTTATTGACATTTCCTGTTTTGCTTTATGTCTGACTGTTTGATTCACCTGAAAGTCTCTGATACTGGTGTCATCAGTTGGACTCTTCTACCACAACTCTGTTTCCAATAGCAGGGTATATTTCAGAGAAAATAATAGTGACATTTCATGTCACTTGTCTGCCATGCAGACAATTCTCAATTCAAGCAGACAATTCTCTTGAATTGTGAATTGTGGTCTTATTTTCTTTGAAAAATGAAAAAAATGAATATTTATAATATTATATATATATAAAAAAAGAATAGTTGTGATTAGCACTTTAACCCATTTACGCCTACTGTCTCATAAAAGGGACATTGGCAAACAGTGTAGACCCAGATCATATGCAATAGATTGCAATATCTGATTAGGGTCTACAATGTTCACATTAAGTTAAGAAATTTATACAAAACATGATAATAATAAAAACTACTGGTAACCAAACACCTCTTATATAGGAAGTGGAACTGTCCAAAGAGTTAAGGTAGATGAGTCCATTTAAAAATAGCAGCAGTGTCAATTCATTGCTTAGCATGCTGACTACAAATTGCAAATAGGATTTGGTATTTCATGCAAATTGTCTCTTAGGGAGACAGTGTGCATAAAATGTCAAACTCTTATTTTCTGAATAAGTTGTCAGTTTGCTAAAATTGGCCAGACTGTGTTGAAGGCTAAAGTATTTTACCTATTTTCCACAGGAAGTAAAGCTTGACATGTAAGGCATGAAATGTAAGGCTCTCTTTTCTCGGAAAAGTAAAGAAAAAATACCAATTTGTCATCTGCCGATTTTGCCAAAGTGGCAATTTTAGTGGGTAATATAATCTTTTTATGGAGAAATAAGAAAAGTCTTTGTGGGTTCTGGTCTTATCAAGAGTCTCAGAGGCTTCTAAATGCTTAGCATGCTGGGTAAAAAAAATTTAGTAGACAATGTCCCTAATGTGCCCTCCCCCCCCCCCCCCCCCCCCCCCCCCCCCCCCCCCTTGGCCTGATTTTAACCTGCTTTTTATGGTCGCTGACATAATTTTACAATTTTGAAACTGGGTGGTATTCATATAGCTAATCCAAACCTGCTTAGAAGTTAACATCATGTGAGACAAGGTTACTGTGTCAGACCAGAGGACACTGCTTTTAACACTTCAAACGCCAAGAAAACCTGCATCTGAAAATGTCGTCTGTTTATGTCGTCTGCTGAATATTCTTGCAAACTTTCCAAACCTATTTTTGCTTACAGGCAAACAGTGTGGACCCTGATCAGACTGCTCCTAGAGGAGCAGTCTGACCTGGGCCCACACTGTTTGCAAAAATGACTTTTTAAATCATAAGCAGATGACATGGCAGATGACAATTGTTATGATTGGCAGTTTAAGGGTTAATCCATTTTGGTGGAGTGGACTCTTCTACCACAACTCTTTGGACTGGTCTTTTCCCAATAGCAGGGTGTCCAGTTTGTTTTCAGTTTTACATATACAGTAGACTCTCGTTATCTCAACCTAGCTTATCTCGAATAACCGCTTATCTCGAAGTGAAAATCTGGTCCCTGCCTAGACATGAAAATCTAACAACAGGTAAAAAAATATTGTGGAAAAGAGGAGAAATTGCTCCTTAGGAGCAATTTCTCCTCTTTTCCACAATATTTTCAATATATCTCTAAATTCAAGAGTTCTATTATATATATTTGCTAAATGTGGTTCTTTGAATTATTTTTTCTTCAATTCTGCAAATCTGATATGTCAATGCACTGATATCTCAAAGTATTTCAGAGAGTTCCTTGGAATTCGAGATAACGAGAGTCTACTGTATTATGTTTTATAGAAATTCCTACATTTAATGTAAACAGTATAGACCCTGATTCTGACACACCTGATCTGGATCTGCACTAGTTGTCAGTTATCCCTTCAGGGGTTTCAGACTAAAACGGGTTAACAGCATCACATGAAACTAGGTTACTGTGTCATACTATAAGACACTTTGATTTTGTCAAATATACAGTTTGTCAAATTTGCTTGCTAATTTTACATATTCCCTTCTATAATTTCAAAAATCTTACAAAGATATATTATCTATCTCATTATTCTGAAACTACAATTTTGAATGGCTCTTTAACCATTTATGCTGAGTGGACTCTCCTACCGCATCTCTTTGACTGGTCTGTTTCCAATAGCTGGATTTTTTCACACGAAAGCTGCACTGAGAAAACTTAAAAGTCTCAGGCTGATTTGAATCTGGGGGTATATCTATTATGAAATATACACAACTGGTATCAGAATTAAGAATGGATGGAAAAGAAATGTCCACAAGTTTTATATATAAAAGGTCATGGACACGTTCTTTGATACACATTAATTATAAATGATTAGGCAATGGAATTGAAGAACTGCATTTTTTTGTACAGAAGAAAAAAAAACAACAAAAAGACACACACACAAACAAACAAAACAGTTATTTCATTTGTCATGTATTTGTTTCCATCAAAATATAAAAGAGTGACCTTTTCATTTTTCAATGAATTCTGATCAAACAGGTACAAAGTCTTTGATTCCTCATTCCATTATTTTAATGCTTTAACAATGATTATTTCAATTAACAGGTGTCAGTTTAATGATTGCATTTTCAGGTATGATGTGCGACCGAGGCTGATTTTACACCTCAGATAGGGTATTGATGACACTAGTTGCTCAATTAAGCATGCATTAATAAGTTTTTTAAAAATGCAGCAGAGCAAAAAAAACTGCACCAAAAATGGCATCATGAAAACACGCCTATATAATTTTGACCCCCTTAAACCCCATTTTTATATAGTTAAACTGGGGTTTACAGGGGTATACATTATTTTTCTTATTTCTGCTCAAAAACATAGATTGTGGGTACTCGTTAGAACTGCCTCAATATTATACAATGGGATTCAGAAGACAGTCAAATGGCTTATGAAGTCCGTCTCCTATATAATTTTGACCCCATTAATCCCATTTCTATATGGTAAAACTGGGGTTTACAGGGGTATTAATTTTTTTTCTGATTTCTACTCAAAAATATAGATTGTGGGTATTTGTTAGAACCGCCTCGGTGAGGCGGTTCTATCGAGTACCCACAATCTATGTTTTGAGCAGAAATATGAAAAATATCAGAGTTTTTTATCTGAAAATTTTCACTTTTTGGTGGTGAAATTTTCTATATATTTGAATAGGCGTGTTTTCGTAATGTATACCCGATAACATGCTCAGTCAAAAAAGTGGTTTGGCCATGGTCAGACCATCAACGATGGCCTTGAAGAGCCAAACATTTGTATAAATGTTTTTAAGTTATAAAAAAAAACAAAAAAACATAGAACAGCCGTATTCTTATGTTTTGTATAAAATATGTTTTCATGGAGAAATAAGAAAAATATTTACCTGATAGCCACTCTTACTGAGATCTATGAAGAAACATTACAGTCATTGCTAATAGAACATCATGACACCAATGTAAATAAGCCTCATTGAGAGGATGTGATATGGATCAGGAAAAATCGACATGTGATCCAAGTTTGGATCAGACAGTAAGATACTTTACAGTTTGAAAGGGATACTGTATTTACCCTAAGTATTTGGACACCTCAACTCCTTACCATACTTGTCCTAATATTTGAACAAGTACATTTACTACCTGATGTTGTGTCTAAAAGTTGCTAGAAGGTTGGCAAAGAATACAGACCCTGATGAGATGCCATGTTCTGTGGCATCTCACCTGGGTCTACACTATTTGCTCATGCCTATCTATCTGATTACATATAGTAAATAGGGTATTCATGTACCTCTTTATAACACAGTTCATTACAACACAGCTTTGGATATAACACGGTTCAAAGATGGAGCCCAAAAATGTATAGATTACATTGAAAAATGACCATAAATGGTCATTTTTCAATATAATCTATACATTTTTGTTTTGATATAACACGGTTGTTTAACTAACATGGTTTATGTTATGGACCCCAACAATAGTGTTATAAAGAGGTTGTAGTGTACTTTTTTTTAATTCTTGTGGTATATATTGTTGCTCTGTAACAACAGTATATGTCCTGAAATTTTGTACTACAAATTCTTGCAACAAAAAATTTTAATGGCATATGCAAACAGCGCACACTCTGATCAGGCTGCTCCACAAAAATATGCAAACAGTCTGACCTAGATCAGGCTGAAGGAGCAGTCTGATCAGAATATGCATTGTTTGCCATTCCACCAAGTATTTTAAGAAACAACTGCATAAAAAGCAAGATTTGGGCAAAAAAAAAAAAAAAACAGTACCGTTGATTTACCATATATTACATATATTATTATTATTATTATTATTATTATTAATTTTCCTTTTTTTTGCAGTTGGACCTCTGGTTTTACAAATGTATCCTGATAGTGATGTGGTTGTCGAACAGATCGCTAGGTATAGTTGTAAATCAAATGCCCATCCTCAGACAACTGGAGACCCAAGCTTTGAATGGGCTATAAAAGATTCTGCAAATGGAAATGTAATCTATTCAATACCAGAGACCAATTACGATCAATTTGGTGATCCCTCTGATGGAAAAGCATCCAGTACAGTACAGTTTATAATGAAGCAAAATTTTTTGACTCAGACAATACATTGTATGGCCAAGGAACCAGGCTCACAAGTAGTGACATCCAGCATCTATGGTGATATCAAACGTAGGTTTGAACATGGTGATACCTTTAACATTTAGCATGCTGGGTAAAAATTTCAACAGGCAACATTTTGAAATAGTTTTCTTTTTTTTCCAGAAAATAGGCTCTGGGGAAATTTTGCATGAAAACTATTTTGGGAGAAAAATATCTTCAATTTGTCATCTGATGAATTTTTCCCATAGAGTGGTAGAAGTTAACGCTTAGCACTCTGGGTAAAATTTTCAGCAGACAACATTTTGGAAGATTTTTCTTATTTTCCCAGAAAACAGGATTTGACATTTCATGCAAATTGTCTCCTAAGGAGACAATTTGCATGAAATGTCAGATCCTGTTTTCTGGGAAAAATAAGAAAAATATCATCAATTTGTCGTCTGCTGAAAATGCCCAGAGAGTGGTAAAGGTTAAAGAGACTAGATATATGGGCCATACCAAGCAATAAAGTGTCTTCAAGCATGTGCAAAATGTGAAGATTCATATCATCCTGTGCATGCACAAAGTATCATTTGGGCCTTTGCTCTCCATTCATACATACTGTAGTATCCAATGATTCTGTTGGCGGACAGGGAAGGCCCTGATCAGACTGTGTGGATGGGCAGGCTGATCTAGGTCTTTGGTGTCCTCATATGCCTGAAAACACACTTTTGCATGGTGCAGCCTATATTTCGTAGGTTTTCCACCATATGTTACAAGCAGGACAACTTTTGTGACATTTGATTTGCTTGCTTGTTTACCAAATTTCGTTTGAAGACAGGCTACTCTATAAGGCAAGAAGGGAGCAAATTATTTCCTTTTAGATCCCTTTTCAGAAAAGGGACAAAATAAATCTGACAGTTGCCTCCCCCTGAATGTGTATCCATTCACCTTAGTGACTGTCTGAAACACAGACATAAAAATTGTGAGTTAAAGATAGAATAGTTGGGCCACCATGCCAAAAAGTGTCTTCAGACATATGCTTCCAGCTAAAGCCCAGATCAGCCTGCAAATCAGTGCAGTCTGATCAAGACCTTCACTGTCCATGAACAGAATCATTAGAAACTATAGAATTTATCACAATTTGCATGTGTGCAGGATGATGTGAATCTGCACATTTTGCACATGTTTGAAGGTCTTTTTTGGCTTGATGAAGCCCATTTATGGTTTCTTCTGTATTTTTTCTTCAAATATACAGTGAAATCTCCACTAAAAGTCACATTTTTACAACAGCCACCATCCTATAACAGACAATTTCATTTATTGCAAGTGGAAGCTCTCATAGGAGCCTGAAGACAGGGAATTCAGTCTTTTCTTTTCATTAATGTTACAAGGTGACCTGTAAAATGATAAGTATATATGACTGCATTATTTCAAACTTAACTATCTCAGTAATTTGAACATTAGTTTACATAAAATAAACAGTATCATTATTAGAAATTAAAACAAGGTTGAAATGCAGTGATTCGAAGCATTTTAAAATACATGTGGGGTAAACCTATGAATCCAGTGAGTAACAAAACTTTTTGCAAGACCCTCAGAAAAGGTTATTAAGGAAAATGAACGAAGCTGTGAAGAGTTTAATCTGTGAATTTGCATAAAAAAGTCAGACTTTTGCAAAAAATTTTCCTGGGGAAAATAAATACAATGTCCGAGTGAAACTAGAAACAATTTCCATGTAAAAAATACTTGCAGTGTCCCAGTGAAAGTAAATATAACAGTGTCCCAATGAAAATAAATACAATGTCCCAGTGAAAATAATTACAGTGATCCAGTGAAAAAAATAAATGCAATGTCCACATGAAAATAATTACAATGTCCTAGTGAAAATAAATACAATGTCCACAGGAAAATACTTACTGTGACCCAGTAGAAATAAATACAATGTCCATAATATTATGAAAAAAAAATTCCAGTGACCAATGAAAATGAGTTTAATATCCACATGAAAAGAAAATAAAGTGTACCAGTGAAAATAAATACAATGTCCAAATGAAAATAATTCAATAAACCAATGAAAATAAATATAATGTCAGCATGAAAATAATTTCAATAACCCGATGAAAATAAATACAGTATCCACAAGAAAATATTTACAGTGTCTCAGTAAAAATAAGTACAATGCTCATATGAAAATTATTACAGTGACCCAAAGAAAAATACAGTGTCCACATAAAGTAATTACAGAGGCCCAGTGAAAATGAATACAATGTCCACAAGAATATTATTACAGTGTCCCAGTGAAAATAAATACAATGTCCACATGAAAATGATTACAGTGACCAGTGAAAATAATTACAATGTCCATATGAAAGTGATTACTGTGACCCTGTGAAAGTAAATTTTATGTCCACATGAAATAATATAAGTGACCTAGAGAAAATAATTACATTGTCTCAGTGAAAATAAATATAATGTCCAAATGAAAATAATTCAATAAACCAATGAAAATAAATATAATGTCCACATGAAAATAATTTCAATAACCCGATGAAAATAAATACAGTATCCACAAGAAAATAATTACAGTGTCCCAGTAAAAATAAGTACAATGCCCATATGAAAGTTATTACAGTGACCCAAAGAAAAATACAGTGTCCACATAAAGTAATTATAGAGGCCCAGTGAAAATAGATACAATGTCCACAAGAGTATCATTACAGTGTCGCAGTGAAAATAAATACAAAGTCCACATGAAAATAATTACAATGACCCAGTGAAAAAAATTACAATGTCCACAAGAAAATGATTACTGTGAGTGACCCTGTGAAAGTAAATTCAATGTCCTCATGAAATAATATAAGTGACCTAGAGAAAATAATTACAGTGACACAGTGAAAATAAATACAATATCAATATGAAAATAAGTATAGTACCCCTGTGAAAATAAATAGAATGTCAACATAAAAATAATTACAGTGACCCAGTGAAAATAATTACAATGTCCACATGAATATAATTACAGTGACCTAGAGAAAATAATTACAGTGAACCAGTGAAAATAATTACAGTGACCTAGTGGAAATAATTACAATATCAATGTGATAATAATTACAGTGGCCCAGTGAACATAAATAGTATAACCACATTAAAATAATCACTGTGACCTAATGAAAATACATAGTGTCCACATGAAAACTATTACAATGTCCATGTTAAAATAAATACAATATCAATATGAAAATAAACACATTTCAATCCCAGTGAATATATATTCAGTAATAGTAGTGTAGCCCTGTTCAAGGGAGAACACTATTACAAAGTTTATTGGCAAATTGAGCCAGCACTCAACAAAACCCACAATAAGACTTATGCAACCAGTGAAGAAGGATTAGCCTGCTTATCCGCTCAGTCTGATCAGAGTCTTGGCTGATTGCATGTGCATTCTACAGCCACCGGGCTATCCAACGAGGGATAAATAACCCAGTCAGCATTCTACGTAAATCTATATCGGGCCGTCATCGGCCCGTCAGGGTAGCTGACGGCCCGATGTAGATTTACGTAGAATGCTAGCTGGGAAGAACCCTTGCCATACTTGGTGAAAGCTGATTTGAGTTTTTGCTGGTCACATAGGTCTTCTTGTAGGTTTTGTCATGTACTGACTCAATTTTTAAATGTTTTTGAGTTAAGCCATTTCAGCCCAGCATCCTATAAAAGGGACATTTGCTAACAGTGTAGACCTTGATCAGACACTCAGAACACGGCATCTGATCAGGGTTTACATAGTTTGAGTAAAGTTCAGAAATTTCTACAAAACATGATCATATAAACTAACCAGACACCCCTTATATAGGAAATGGACATGTCCAAACAGTTATGGTAGAAAAGTCCATTTGGCATTAATGGGTTACTATTTAATCACATTATTATATTTTGCAGAAGCATCTGGTGGCCTAGGACAGAAATGCAATTCCAATGGTGGTTGTAATGCAGTGTCCCTGACATGCAATTCTCTGCAAATCTGCGTATGTGCAGCTGGCTACTATCAGAGTGGCAATATCTGCGAACAAAGTAAGAAGTGTGTTTTATCTTTTACAAAATTACATGAACATGTACCATATTTAACCTAAGTATTTGGACAGCTCACCTTCTTACTATGCATATCCTAAAATTTGAACAAGTCCATATGGCTACCTGTTGATATGCCTAAAATCTGTGGGATGAGTAGCAAACAGTGTAGACTCACCTGACTTGGATGAACACTGTTTGCATAGCTCTGTCTGTCCTAATACTTAGGGTAATTATAGTCCACTGGAAATCAGATGGTTCATCATAAGACCGTTTCAGATATCATCAGTTTAACCCTTCTTTTGCTAAACATGACATGTGCTGTCTTAGCAAACAGTGCAGATCCAGATTAGTTGGCTTCAAAGAAGCCAACTGATCTGAATCTGCACTGTTTGTCATTAAATATGTGAATTTCTATAAAAAAATCGGATCAAGTAATCTGACTGGCTGAAAATGGGAAATGGGCATGGCATTTTAATTTATTCAGCATGACAAGGGTTAAAGCAGGGCCCCATAATTAATGTGGCTAAACAGAAATGTATACATTATATAGAAAAATGTCCATTTATGATCATTGTCATGCCTGCTTTTAGCATAGTGCCTGATAGGAATCCAGTTTTCCATCCATTTTGACCATTCACCCATCAATCCGTCAACATTTGGAGACCCTGGTCAGATGTCACAAATGCCACATTCTGTGGCATGTGATCTGGGCCTATTATAGTTCATCATTCTGTCATTACTGACAATGACCAATCTTAATCACATGTGAGAAATGCTACTGTTTGTGTGTTCTAAGATGGCTGATTAGACCAGTTCTAGCTCTAAAGTGTCTATTGCAGATGGAATAACAGAGGTCAGAGCAAGATAGCTCTGTTGGTAATGCCTTAGCTCTGGCTTTGCACTGTGCACGTTTCTGCTCAGCTTCGCTGATTCTTTTTGCATCATATTCACTACCACCTCTTCTGATGAGGCCTTGCCACTTTGCTTGGTCCTGTGCAATTTGTTCCCATGACTGTTGGTATGTTGAAATCCTTGAGGGAGGCTTTGAGGGTGCTTTGAGGGTGTCTTTGTATCGCTTCTTCTGACCACCAGCGTTTGCCCATTTCTAGTTCTTCATAGAGGATTTTCTTTGACAAACGTTCCTCAGGCATCCTGGTAATGTGGTCTGTCCATCTTAACTGTGCCAGTTACAGAAGAGTATGCACACTCTGCATCCCTGCCCTTTTCAGGACTTCTGTGTCTGGAATCCTGCCAACTGCCAATTAATCTTTAAAAGTTTTCTAAGGCAGCTTGTGTGGAAGTGGTTCAGTTTTTTGGCGTGCCATTGGTAAACTGTCCACATTTCGCATGCATACAGTAGTGTTGGCAGTACCACAGCTTTGTAGACTTTCAGCTTTGTGTCAACCCTGATTCCACTTCAATCCCAAACACTACCACATAGTCGGCCAAATGCTGTACTAGCTTTGGCAATCGTGGCATTGACTTCATCATCAATGTGCACAACTCTTGACAATGTGCTTCCAAGGTAGGTGAACTTGTCTACTACTTGCAATCTTTGACCTTCCACTGTAATGGTGGGCTCCTTGTAAGGCTTGCCAGGTGCTGGTTGATAAACCACCTCAGTCTTTTCATGCTGATTGTGAGATACTTGATCTACACCTTTTGCATCTTCTCTTCTGTTGGAGCACCCTTTGCCATGTCATCAGCAAAGAGGAACTTGTCTAGCACCTCTGTCTGCACCTTGGATTTGGCTTGCAACCTTCTTCGGTTGAAAAGCTTCCCATCAAAGCAATACCTAATAGGTATACCATTGTCACCATCCTGGAAATCAGTTGTAAGCATGGCAGAGAACATCTTACTGAACAAAGTTGGGGCTAGTACACAGCCTTACTTGACACCATTTGTCACAGGGAATGGATCAGAAAACTCACCATCATTTTGGACCCTTGCAAGCATACCATCATGGAACTGCCTCACCATTGCTTTGAACTTGGTCGGACAGCCAAATTTTGCCATAGTTTTCCAAAGACCCTCACGACTGACTGTATCATATGCTTTGGTAAGGTCAACAAAGGTCATGTAGAGGTCCATGTTCTGTTCCTGGCATTTCTCTTGAAGCTGCTTTGCTGTGAAGATCATGTCAATTACTCCTCTGTCCTTTCTAAATCCACACTGGCTTTCTGGTAGAAGCCCTGACCGTTCAAGGTGTCCATTCAGTTGGTGAAGTAGAACTCTAGCAAGGACCTTCCCAGCAATTGACAATAAAGAGATTCCATAATGATTATCACACAACTGAAGATTCCCTTTCCAATTGAATAGGCGGATAATTGACGCATCCTTGAATTTTTGAGGGATGGCTTCTTTTCTCCACATAATGTGAAATAACTCTGTCATCTTTGCAACTGGAGTATTGCATCTGATCCTGGAGCCTTGCCAGATGACAGAAGTTTTATTGCTTTTACTGTTTCAGCAACGGTTTGGAACTTGTCAAGCAGCAGATTACATTCCACTTGTGGTAGTCTGTTGATAGCATCATCATTGATAGATGATGGTCTTTTAAGAATACTATCAAAGTGCTCAGCCCATCTAGTCTGGACTGCCTTGCATATATTTGAATATGCCGCCTTATTAGATACTGAGCTGGTATCACTAAGGTATGTCTTGTGTTTTTGGTGTTTCTCTTCAAGGCGTCCCTGGATTTCTTTGTCATTCTCGTCAAACCAGTCTTGGTGTTTGCGAGCTACTGTTCCTAGGGAATCCATTGCTGAAGAGTGGATGGTGTCTCTGAAGAGTGTCTCTCTTCTGGATCACCAGAACAGAGTTCCATTGCATCTAATCAGCTGCAGATATGATTGAAGAAGGCTTGCCTCTTGCTGTCTTGTTTCAGCTTGGAGACATCCAGTCTCTTTGGCAATTTCTTGCCTTGTGGTCACTGTGCAGGCTGAATGTGCAGATTCAGTTTGCTGACAACAAGCCTGTGATCTGGGCCTACACTGTTTGCCAATTACTCTTAGGGGTCTCCAGACTTAAAAGGGTTAAGTAAAATTATGTTTTGATAAGATCAAATGGGGTAGAAGATGTAGAGGCCTGGATGACCACTAGATACCTTCAATGAGGAAATGTGAAATAAAGAATGGGATCTTGTATATTATGATAGGTGTATTCAGGTGGAACTGATAGCAAACACTGTGTATTTACATGGTACCTAGCATTTCAACAAACTTAAATGTCCTAAAATTTCATTTCGTACACTAAAGTTCCTTACAAAATGGTATATGCAAACAGTGCAGACCCAGATCATCTGAAGGAGCAGTCTGATCAAGGTCTACACTGTTTGGCATTCCACTAAGTAGTTTCAGAAACAATTGCCTAAAAAGCAAAATTTAAGCCATAAAGTATGGAATAAAGTGTTTGAAATTTTAGGACATTTACCATACCGGATATGCACATGCTAACAGCCATATGGGTCTCCATGTCCAGTAGTGGTGAGTAAATGACAACTTGAGCATCAATAGACTAGAGAAGCTGTTCAGGTTGAAGGGAGATAATTTTCTTTTGCATCTGGTAACTGTAGATGAGACCTGGCCACAAGGTTATAAAACTTTGTTCATGCTAAACTCAGCTGAGCATGAAATTTGTCCTGCTAATAAATCTCAGATTGCTAACAATTGCAAACTATTGTTGGCATTTTCATATTTATTAGCAGAAAAAATTTCATGCTCAGCTGAGTTGAGCAAGAAAAAAGTTTTATAACCTCGGGCCTGGGTCCATTATTATGAACCAGAAAATAAAGTTGAAAGTTGTCTGTAGGTAGGACCTGGATCCCCACAGCCTAAGTAGTTCAAGACTCAATCCTCAGCTAGCATGGTTATGACCACTGTATTTTGGGACACCAAAGAAGTAGTTCTGTTGGGCTTTTTATCAAAGGGGAATAGGGTAACTGGAGACTGCTATACAAACCTACTTGATCAACTGAGGATCGTAATCCTTCAGTAAGACATTGCAAGAGTCTACAGTTGCAAGGTTATGGATGCTGTAGAGCAAAACAGGTATGAAATGCTAAAACATCCCACCTGTTCACCTGATTTGGGGCCTAATGATTAAGTTTTGTTCCCAAACTTATCCATGGATGCCAGTGCAAAAGGTTCCATGTTCTTCAGTTCTGGGATGATGGCACTGGAACACCATGATGTATCATGCTATGGAGTTATTACATATAAAAAGAAGGAGTCAATCTCGAGTGAAAGCAAGGTAGGCTGGTTACTTAATGACACCCTGAAATACTGTTTAAAAAGATAAAAAACAACATTACTTTACTTGATGACAAACTGGGCCCAGTTGTTCAAAGCACCATTAGCTTAATGAGCTCGTTAAGGGTCATTTCGTTAACTGTTTTAGTGGATTCAATATACAATATTCTGATATTTTTTGCTGAAAAAATGTGAGTAGCTTTTGCACTGCAAAAGCTACTCACATTTTTTCAGCAAAAAATTTCAGCATATTTGCATATCACTCGATGTAAATTTTAACTAATCGTTAACTAACGACATCGTTAGCTTTGAACAACTGGGCCCAGATTTTTGCATTATTTTTTGTAGTTGCAACTGGTGACCTAGGAGAACCATGTACTTCTGCTGGAGGGTGCAATAGGGTATCCTTGACCTGCAATTCTCAGAGTACTTGTGTGTGTGCTAGTAATTATTATGAGTCTGGAAATACCTGTATACCAAGTAAGAAGCATTCTGTATTCGACCTAATTACCGCACATGCTCCTATAAGCACACAGTCAAGCAATTTAGTAGTTTTTAGATAACAACCAGTGTACTTTTATCCACTTCTTTATAAAAACATATGTTGAGCAATTCAAATGAGTACGCACAACAATAAAGGAAATCAGAAAATATATCGCATTAGCAGTATTAAATACGCTTCTGATTGTCCTCTGCTGATCTTTCTTTAAAAGTGTGCCCTTATTAGGTGGCTATTTTGCTACAAGTTTTTCCAGTAAGTTTGAAAACACCTAACTTACATTGCGTTAATTATGTCGAATATGGTATTTTCAAAATAGGCATAGGTCATAGCTCCAGATAAGGTGCTTTTTTTCAACCAAAAAATGTTGATATTTTTCTTGTTTCCTCTTGAGGACATAATTATGCTGTAGTACTCATTAGAAGCATTTCACCGAGACATTCCTAACGAGTACTCACAACATACATTTTCTAGGAGAAATGGAGAAATAAGAAGTACCATATTTATCCTAAGAATTGGGACTCCTTATCATCTTTGTCCTAAAATATTTTACTACATGTTGGTTTGTCTAAAATTGTGCTGGATGAGTGGAAAACACTGACCAGATGCCACATTCTGTGGTGTCTGATCTGGGTCTACACACTGATCAGGTGCCACATTCTGTGGTGTCTGATCTGGGTCTACACACTGATCAGATGCTACATTCTGTGGTGTCTGATCTGGGTCTACACACTGATCAGATGCCACATTCTGTGGTGTCTGATCTGGGTCTACACTGTTTTCCTAGGCCTAGATTAATTAGTTTCTTTCTTCTCCAAGAAAACATATGTTTTGGATACTCATTGATATGGGCTTGAAATAATGCTTTTCTTATGGAGAAGTATGATAAATGTTGATATTTGTTTGGTTGAAAGAAGTCTTATTAAAGCTATAAATTACCGTATTTTTACTGTATGTATTCAGACAGAGAGGCCTGAGCAAATAGTTTAGGCCAGTTGAGACGCTGCAGAATGCAGTGTCTCATCAGTGTCTACACAGTTTGCCACTCATCCAGCAATTTTTGGACACAACTTTGGGTAGTTATTGTACTTGTTCAAATTATAGAACAAGTATGGTAAGGAGTTGAGGTGTCTGAATACTTAGGATTAATAAGGTTTTCATTAACCCTAAACCCTTTTAACTCTACAGACCAGATAAAAGGCTTTGCAAACAGTGCAGATCAAGATGAGATGGCTTTTAATGATCTCATCAGGATCTGCAATGTCATCAGGATGGCTTGTAATGATTTCATCAGGATCTGCACTGTTTGCCTTTTCTATTTTGTCAGTATACCAATTGGCATGTTGTTTTAGATTTTTATGCTAATGCATGTAAAAATGATCAAAAAATGTAAGATATGCAAGAATCAAAATGTTTGTGTTTTTAGCTCACTCAAGCACAAAGTGCTGAAGGTGAGTCATTGTGATTAGTCAATGTCCGTCATCCGTCATTAACAATTGGCTTTAATAGCCATCTTGAAAGTCTACTTTGAGCTTCTTCTCCTGAACCGAAGGCCAATAGACTCAATACTTGGTAGGAAGTATTGGGGCAATGTGCAGATCAAGAATAGCTGAACTTGTTCTGACAGGAAAACCAAGATGGCTGCCATGGGTGCTATCTTGAAAATCTGTTTTGCACCTCTTCTCCTGAACAGAAAAGCCAATTGACTCAAAACTTGGTAGGAAGGGTAACAGGTACTAGATCAAAAATAGCTAAAATTGTTCAGGTCAGAAATTTAAGGTGGCTGCCATGACTGCCGTCTTGAAAATCTATTTTGCGCTTCTTCTCCTGAAGAGAATGCCCCTATAAATTTGCTGAGCTTTCTGTGTACGGTAATCAAAGTATGGTAATACATTACGAAAACACGCCTTTTCAAATATATAGAAAATTTCACACCCAAAAACTGAAAATTTTCAAATAAAAACTCAGATATTTTTCATATTTCTGCTCAAAACATAGATTGAGGGTACTTGTTAGAACTGCCTCAGTGAGGCTGTTCTAATGAGTACCCACACTCTACGTTTTTGACCAGAAATAAGAAAAGTAATGTATACCCCAGTAAACCCCAGTTCTACTTTATAAAAGCGGATTTAAGGGGTCAAAATTATATAGGCATGTTTTTGTCATGATAAATAAAGTTTAAAATAATATTTAATTTTCACCAAAATTATTTTCTTTTCTATGATTATTCTGAAAATTTGAGGTTAGCAGTCCAAGTCACAATCTGATGATGGTTCTCAATGAGAACAAGAAACTGTTGCAATTGACTATTTCTTCTTGGATAAGACAACACGAAATTTTCGGAATAATGTTACGGTAAATGTCCTTAAATTTCAAACACCAATGTATCTGACATAATGACATAGGCAAACAGTGCAGACCCAGATCAGACTGCTCCTGAAGGAGCAGTCTGATCAGGGTCTACACTGTTTGCCATTCCACTGAGATTTTTAAGCAACATGTGCATGTGCATAAGAAGCAATATTTAGGCTAAAATATTATGGAATAAACTATTCGGAATTTTAGGACATTTACGGTATATTTTGTCCTGATGAACCTATTCAGTGGACTTATCTATGATTATTCTTATCTTTGATTACAGAGGTTGAAATCGGAGGGTTTTGTACCAGCGACTTCATGTGTAGACCGTTCTATGCATACTGTAATTCCAGTATGTGTACATGTAACCCAGGGTATGTCCTGAGTAACAGAGAATGTATACTAGACACAACTGGTAAGCAGTTCAGATTCTGTATCATAAGGACCGTACCAATGGAAAATGTGTCTTTGAGCACGTGCAAAATGTACAGATTCCGATTCATCCTACGCATGCCCAAGGTCTCATAGGCAAGGTCTCATTGGGACCTTTGCTCTCCATTCATACGTTCTTAGTGTCCAGTGATCCTGTGTGGTGGACAGTGAAGGCCCTGATCAGACCATGAAGATGTGTAGTCTGATCTGGGCTCTGTCAGCATATGCCCAAAGACATGTTTTTGCATGCAGCGGCCGTAATGTTCACAAATCTGTGTAATGTGTACCCCCATGTTCTCCCATAATGTATAAAGAAAATGGGTGTGCAGAGGTAAAATCATTAGACAGGGCCCAGTTGTTCAAAGCTAACGATGTCGTTAGTTAACGATTCGTTAAAATTTACATTGAGTAATATGCAAATACGCTGAAATTTTTTGCTGAAAAAATGTGAGTAGCTTTTGCAGTGCAAAAGCTACTCACATTTTTTCAGCAAAAAATATCAGAATATTGTATATTGAATCTGCTAAAACAGTTAATGAAATGACCCTTAACGAGCTCATTAAGCTAATGACGCTTTGAACAACTGGGCCCAGATTTTCAAAATTTTGCCTTTTTTATACCCTGCCACTATCATTATTATAGTTTCATGTTGTCCATCTGTGTGACATCCATCCATTTGTCTGTCATATGTCCATTCCTCCATCCATCCATATTTCTGTTTCCGGACGATAACTTGCGTAAACGGAAATGGATTTTCATGAAAAGTGGTATGTGCATTGATAATGTAGAGATTGGGTTTGGGATTGCTAATGTGCAAATTTCGTCAATTTTTCACAGAGTTATCTGCCCACAACACTTCATATTTTTCATTTCCAGACAATAACATAAGTAACTATAAGTGGATTTCACCAAACTTGGTGTGGGCATTGATATTGTGGAGATCTGGTTTGGGATTGCTAATGGGCAAATTTCAGCAATTTTTAACAGTTATCTGCCCATGACACATCCATATTTTCATTTCAAGACAATAACTTAATTAACTCTCAACAGATTTTCACCAAACTTGATATGCACATTGATATTTTGGAGATCAGGTTTGGGATTACTAATGGGCAAATATGTGACCTTTATTCTTCAGTGGATTGCTTTCATATTTGATATGGAAGAAGAGGAGGACCAGTAGGCATGTCACATGCAAAAGCGGTTGTCTCTCTTTCTTCATTATGTTCTTATTGCCCCTGACATCCAAGGTTTACCTTGTTTTGGTTAACCTTTTTTCAAAGTTATATATTACCTTTATTCTTCAGTGGATTGTT
Organism: Anodontia alba; assembly: GCA_964016985.1. Classification (NCBI taxonomy): domain Eukaryota; kingdom Metazoa; phylum Mollusca; class Bivalvia; order Lucinida; family Lucinidae; genus Anodontia; species Anodontia alba. The sequence goes on along the minus strand of OZ024831.1, from coordinate 33,677,774 downwards.
TTCATATTTGGTAGAGATGAAAAGGATGATCAGTAGGTACTCTTAGCTTAGTGCTTCTAAAGAGAACCCACAATATATGTGTTTGTGGAGGAATAAGAAAAATAACAATGGGTTCTGATCAAAAAATTATCCTTTACTAGAACTGTAGCTAGGGGTATATATTTTACTGAGGTGTAATCTGATGAGGAAGATGAGAAGAGTTATACCAATATCTGGATATAGTAAATGATCTAAAATTATGTACACTAAAGGGTCTGACAAACTGGCAAATGCAAATAGTGCAGACCCAGATCAGACAGATTCCTGAAGGAGCAGTCTGATCAGGGTCTACCCTGTTTGCCATTCCACTAATTAATATAAGAAAGAACTACATAAAACACAAACATTAAGCTAAACAAGAGGCTAAATGAGCCTAAACCGCTCACCTGAGAAACTTAAGTTTTAACATCAGACTTGACTACTAAACATGCTAATGGAATCCTTTAATTGCCCGATAATTTATGCTACCCACTAAGGTAATATCTCCCTTTTTCAACTTGATATGTCTTACCATAAAGAACAAAAATATATATGGTTTAGGGGTGGGGATCTCAATGGTTTCTGAGATATAAAGCCTTTTATGAAGTGAAGGGGATGGGGCATATCCTCGGGGAGCATAAAGTCTGTGTAATTGAATGCATCTTATCATAAAGAACAACATTATATATGGTTTAGTGGTGGGGTTCTGAACAGTTTCTGAAATATTAAGCTGTACATGAACTGGAGGGGTGGGGCATAGTGTCAGGAGACCACAGGTTGGTGTCAATGGATGTGTCTTATCATATGGAACAAGAATATATATGGTTTAGGTGGGGATCTGAATGATTTCCGAGATATTCGGTCTTTATGCAGTGAAGGAATGGAGCATGACTCTGCTTTACCCCACCCACCCCCACCCAGAGCCATTTGGACCCCAGGGACATGTCTTGACAAGATTTATGTAGGAGACCACTAAACATTGCTACATACTATTATCTCTGGGCCTAATGGTCTATATAAACAAATGACCTCCTGGGGTCTGGACAGTTTGAACCCAAAGGCTTGATTGGCAGGATTTATGTAGGGGACCAATAAATATTGCTACTTGCTAAATATGTTAGCTCTGGGCCTCATGGTTTCAGTGAAAAAGATTTTTGAAGGTTCATTAGCTCTGTATAAACAAATGACCATCTGGGGTGTGGTCAGTTTGGACCCCAGGGGCTTGATTGGCAGGAATTATATAGGAGACCACTAAACATTGCTACATAATAAATATGTAAGCCGTGGGCCTCATTGTTTCAGAGAAGAAGATTTTTGAAGTTTTTTCCCTTTATAACTCTGTGGGAGCTAATGAGTCCAGGGATGTGGCCAATTTGGACCCTAGGGGCATGGTTGACAGGATTTATGTAAGAAACCACTAAACATAGCTACATACTAAATATCTTACCTCTAGGCCTCATCTTTTCAGAGAAGTGCTATGTAAACAAATGACTCCCCTGGGGTGTGAACAGTTTGGAACCCAGGGTATTGATCGGCAGGATTTATGTAGGGAACCACTAAACATTCCTTCAGACTAAATATGTAAACCATGGGCCTCATGGTTTCAGGGAAGTTTTTTCCATTATAAGTCTATGGGAGCTAATGAGCCGCTTGGCACGGCCAATTTGGACCCTAGGGGCATGATTGGCAGGGTTTATGTAGGGGATCACTAAACATCAGTACATACTAAATATGTAAGCTGTGGGCCTCATGGTTTCAGATAAGAAAATTTTTAAAGTTTTTCCCATTATGAGTCTATGTGGGGTAATGAACCCAGGGGTGTGGCCAATTTGGACCCTAGGGGTATGGTTGGCAGGATTTATGGAAGGGACCACTTAACAACATACTAAATATCTAACCTCTGGGCCTTATGGTTTTAGAGAAGAATATTTTTTTTTTTCCATTATAAGTTTATGGGAGCTAATGAGCCCCAGGGTGTGGTCAATTTCGAACCTAGGGGCATAGTTGGCAGGATTTATGTAGGTGACCACTTAATGTTGCTACATGCTAAATATCTAAGCTTCGGAGAAGATTTCACATAAGCTTTAATTAGCTTGTTATCTGATCCTCTATGTCATTTTTGTATGCTTGTGTTGTACTCATTATATTTAATAAACAATTGTTTAAACCAATATCTAAGCTCTGAGCTTTATGGCTTCAGAGAAGAAGAATTTTAAAGTTTTTCCCATCATAAGTTTATGGGAGATAACTAGCATCAGGGCATGGCCAGTTTGGACCCCAAGGCATGATTGGCAGGATTTATGTAGGAGACCACTTATTGTTGCTACATACTAAATATCTAACCTCTGGGCCTTATGGTTTCAGAGAAGAAGATTTTTTAAGGTTTTCCCATTATAAGTCTATGGGAGTTAATGAGCCCCAGGGCAGGGCCAATTTGAACCCTAGGGGCATGGTTGGCAGGATTTATGTAGGTGACTATTTAATGTTCCTACATACTAAATATCAAAGCTCTGGGCTTTATGGTTTCAGATAAGAAGATTTTTTAATTCTTTTTCCTTTGTACGTCTATGGGAGCTAATAAGCTCTGGGGCATGGCCAGTTTGGACCCTAAGGGCATGATTGACAGGATTTATGTAGGTAACCACCTAACGTTGCTACATACTAAATAGCTAAGCTCTGAGCCTTATGGTTTCAGAGAAGAAGACTTTTGAAGTTTTTTTCCATTATAACTAAGGGAGCTAATGAGTCCCTGGGCATGGCCAATTTGGACCCTAGGGGCATGATTGGCAGGATTTATGTGGGTAACCACCTAACGTTGCTACATAGTAAATATATAAGCTCTGGGCTTTATGGTTTCAGAGAAGAAGATTTTTGAAGTTTTTCCCATCATAAGTCTATGGGAGATAATGAGCCCCGGGGTGTGGCCAGTTTGGACCCCTGGGGCATGATAGACAAGATTTTTGTAGGAGAGCACTAAACATTACATACTAAATATCTAAGCTCTGAGCATTGTGGTTTCAGAGAAAAAGAGTTGGTTTTTCCTATCATAAGCCTATGGGAGTTAATGAGCCCCGCGGCATAGCCAGTTTGGACCCTAGGGGGATGGTTGGCAGGATTTATGTAAGTGATCACTTAACACTGCTACATACTAAATATTTAAGCTCTGGGCCTTATGGTTTCAGAGAGGAAGATTTTTGAATTTTTTCCCATTATAAGTCTATGGGAGATAATGAGCCCCTGGGCGTGGCCAATTTGGACCCCAGGGGCATGATTGGCAGGATTTATGTAGGTGACCACTTAATGTTGCTACATTTTCCCATTTTAAGTCTATTGGAGCTATATATGGGCATGGCCGCCATCTTGATTTACGGACCGTGACCATTTATAAAAATTTTCAATCCCCCTTTAATACAAAGCTCCACATGAAGTTTGAAGAAATTTAGCCCAGGGGTTTCACAGGAGAAGTAGTTCAAAGGTGTGAACAGATGGACAGACAGACGTTCCAACAGTTTGGGTTTAGGGGCCATTCCCATTGTAAATTTCGATAGGGTTTTAAGGGCTATAAACTCCTTAACAGAAAGGTTTATAATGTATCTTAATGGAATAAAGCATAATGTGGTTACAAATTTGAACCCTTTTACCCGAAATGTTGGCCCGGACAGACGGACGATGTATGACGGACGGAGATTGATCACAATAGCTCATCCTGAGCCTTCAGCTCAGGAGAGCTAAAAGAGTATGAAAAGTGTTCGAAATTTTAGGACATTTACCATAATATTACCCTTATTTCTTCTTTAAAACATGGTGAGGCATTTTTAGTGAGTGCATACAACATATGTTTTGAGGAGAGAAAAACAAATATCAATACTTTTTGGAAGTTAAAAAATGCTTTACCTGAGAGCTTTGAGAGTGCCCTCATGCTCTGTGCAAACAGCGAAGGGCTACTCTCTTTATAACATCACTAAGAAATTTTTCTTTTTCTTTTTTTTTTTGCCTGACACATTACCCAGATGAAAAACTGTATTTACTGTAAATACTCTAAAATTTCAAACACTTTATTCCACACTTTTTTTTGCTTAGTTTGCTTTTTTATGCAATTTTTGCTTAAAATGCTCAGTGGAATGACAGTCAGTGTAGACCCTGATTGGAAGAGCAGTTTGATCTAAGTCAGCACTGTTTGCATATGCCATTTTGTCAGAAACTTTAGTGTATGAAATTTTACGACATTTGCCGTACCCTTAATATTGGGACATTGTAAATGGTTACCATACTTGTCCTAAAATGGGCCATTCCATGCAAAAACAGGTCTTCAGGCGTATGCCAACAGCAAAGGCCCAGAAGGCATCTGCACAGTCTGATCAGGGCCTTTGCTGTCTTCTAACAGAACCATAAGACACTAAGAATGTATTAATGGAGATAAAATGCCCAGTTTTGGACATGTATTGGATGAATCTTGATCTGGATCATAGCTCCAGATAAGAGGGAATATCCACTTAATATTTTTCTTATTTCTCCATGAAAACATATGTTGTGGGTACTCATTAGAAGTGCCTCAGTGAAGCACTTCAAATGAGTACCCATAACATATGTTTTCTTGGAAAGATAAGAAAGATATTAGCACTTTTTAGATGAAAAAAGCTCCTTATCTGTTGCTATGCTGGCTGAGTGGCAAACTGTGTACACTTTGCAGATGCCACATTCTTTTGCATTTGATCTAGGGCTCTAATGATACAGTCAGCTCATGATACCATACATATTGCGATACTTGCCTCACAATACAATACATATTACAATACTATTTGTCCTGCTGAGCCGGGATATACCCTGTCTTTACAAACAGTGTAGATACAGATCACTTGCTATTCAGTATGTGAATTTTTATCAACAATCTGGATCAAGTAATCTGATTGGCTGAAAATATGAAAAGGGTATGGCATCTTAATTTTATTCAGCAGATCAAGGATTAATACTCTTGGAAAACAGGTTCAAAACCATCTCCGAGGTTCATGCCTGTGTAAGATGCCTCTTTGTCATATAAGTGATCAGTGTATTTCAGTAACATTTTAGATCTTTGTAAAATGGTTTTGAAATATGTTAAGGCTATCATTTTATTTGGAAATTGTACTTTTGGTGGTATCTTCAGGTATTGTGATACTAGCCCCATGTTACCATATTTGCCTATCATCAGAAAAAGTATTGCAGTATGATATGATTCCAATGAATTGTTTAGTCTCTAATTTGATGTGAGTCTACACTATTCGTTCATGCCTGTCTGTCCCAGTGATTCAGAAATACAATAAATTTGCAAAGTTTTCTCATGAATAAATGCAAAACCTTAAGTATTGGGAAAGACAGCTTGAGCAAACAGTGTAGACGCAGATCAGATGCCACAGAATGTGGCATCTGATCTTGGGCTACACTGTTTGTTACTCATCTAGCTATTTTTAGAAGTATCGACAGATTGTAAAATGGGGTTGTTCAAATTTTAGGTGAAATAAAGTAAGGGATTCAGGTGTCCCAATATTTAGGGGTCAGACAGTAATGCAAGACCTTCTGCCATTACTGTATGCACCAACAGTCTAATTCTATTCATTGGGTAACCAATTTTAGTCTGGAGTCAACCTCAAAAGGGTAAATGGCACACAATGTACACCCAGATCAGATGTCATAGAATGGGGTGTCTAATCAGGGGCTGCAGTGTGTGCATTAAATACAGAAATTTCTATAAAACATTTTAATAATAAAAAAAACCCTAACCAGACACCCTGCTTTTGGAAATAGACTGGTCCAAAGAGTTATGGTAGAAGAGTCCACTTAATGTAAATGGGTTAAAAGTGTGAGTTTTAGCATTTTTCCTTGTAGTAAATTGGCTGCAAATTGAGTAGAAATTGACATTTTGGAGGCAGGTATTCTGATAATAAGTTCCACTTGTGCAAAATTTTGGAAATTTTCATAATATTGTTATGAAGCATTAGTAGCCAAAAATCAGCAAGGAAAAACAGACTCTATTTTCTAATAAATATTTTGCAAAAAAGAGTTTAGAAATTGCTCAGGGATGTGAATTCTTTTTGGGATCAATATTTATTGACAAACACAGAAATTTCAGGCAACTTGTTTTGATTTTTTTTTTTCTAATTTTTCCTAAGAAATAGGCTTTGACATTCCGTGCAAATTGTCTTTCTATTCCAAAAAGTCATTTGTGCAAAATAATTATTTTTGGCATTTCATGCAAATTGTCTCCTAAGGAGCACATTTGCATGAAATGTCAAAGCATATTTTCTGGAAAAAGTAAGAAAATATTGCATCCATTTATAGTCTGCTGAATCAGCCCACATAGTGGTAACAGTTAAATGAACCAGGGCCCAGTTGTTCAAAGCTAACGACGTCGTTAGTTAACGATTCGTTAAAATTTAAATCGAGTGATACGCAAATATGCTGAAATTTTTTGCTGAAAAAATGTGAGTAGCTTTTGCAGTGCAAAGGCTACTCACATTTTTTCAGCAAAAAATATCAAAATATTGTGTATTGAATCCGCTAAAACAGTTAACGAAATGATCCTTAACGAGCTCATTAAGCTAACGACACTTTGAACAACTGGGCCCTGGAGTTGTATGGTCTTTTGTTTCAGCCAATCTTGGTGAATCATGTGCACAAGGTCAGAGCTGTGTCACTCAGTTTGCCCAGTGCAGTACCACTTTCCCCCGGATCTGTGTGTGCCAGGACAACTATTACCGAGATAACACTATATGTCGATTGAGTAAGTACAGTAAAACCAGTGTTAATGCTTAGCACTCTGAGTAAAATTTTCAACAGACAACATTTTGAAATATTTTTCTCATTTTTCACAGGAAACAGGATTTGACATTTCGTGCAAATTGTCATTGATAGAGGCAATTTGCATGAACTGACATCCTGTTTTCTGGGAAAAGTATCATGAATTTGTCATCTGCTGAATTTACCAAGAGAGTACTTGTGGTAAGAACTAAAAAAAAAAAAAAGGTTTGTTCCCCGTCATTCAGCAGACTGTTAAAAACTTGTGCCGACTGGATTTTTGTCTGGCCTTTACAAAAAAAAAAAAAAATTGTGACTGACCCTTGGACAAAAGTCCCACTCACTACATTTGTTACATAAATATAACTGTATTGTTATACCAACTTTGTGTTAAAAGCCTCTTGTGCATTTAGCTTGTCCAGTCACTTTCGGCTGATGTCATTCACATTTGGTTATCCATTTGTGGGCACACTTTTGCCTTGAGACAGAGTTTGGAGATGTCTGTTGTCAGATCAGTTATTTTCACTTCAAACCTGTCCATGAAATTTTGTTATATTTTGATGAGATTAAAACATTTGTCCTTCATTATTTAATGTTTGTTGAATGAAGTAAAATTGAACAAGCAAGTATCTAATAGTCCAAATCAGCACCTGTTGACAAAATTTCTTCGCATATTGGTCGCTATTTCGAAAGCAGAAAACTTTGAAAACAGCATGTCATGACCCCTTGTTGTTTTGGACAAGCTCATTTGCATAACGAGTCAAATTGCAGGACATTACGAAAACACGCCTTTTCAAATATACTGAAAATTTTACCACCAAAAAATGAAAATTTTTCAGATAAAAATTGTGATATTTTTCATATTTCTGCTCAAAACATAGATTGTGGGTAAGAACCGCCTCGGTGAGGCGGTTCTAACAAGTACCCATAATCTATGTTTTTGAGCAGAAAAAAGAAAATAATGAATACCCCTGTAAACCCCAGTTTTACTATATAAATGTGGGGTTTAAGGGGATCAACATTATATAGGCGTGTTTTCGTAATGTTTTCAATTTATTCAGGATGAGGTAGTTTTCATCAAGGCATATCTTGGTAATTTTTTTGTTTTTGGAATTTACGAATATTCTATGAGAAAATGATCTGCAAAGATTAGTCAATTTTAAGAACTGAATATCTTCATTAATATTTATGCAATGAAGCACCGGGTTTCCTCCTAAAAACTTGTGATAATTTTAGAATTGTAATTGGTGCATAGAACATTCTAACACACCCCTGTTTACATGACCAGAAATGCAACGCAACAGAAATTCCATCATACTGCAACAGGTAAAACGTATATAAATGATCGATAAAATTTTGGGTTGTATAGTTTGACAAAGCATTACTGTTTTGTTTCTTACCAGGTTAGGGAAATTTAAACACCATTACTTTTCTTATGAATTGAACTTTCTCACAGTGTTTTTTGTTTTGAAAATTTCACAATATTAAGAAATCTGTTATTCTCATTACTGAAGGAAAAAAAACCCTACCTACCCACCCTAAATAAACAAAAAAAAAAAAAAAAAAAAAAAATGAAAAAAGAGTCTACCTATTGTAATTTGGGGATGAAATTGAAAACAGACCATTTTTCATTTTAAGCCTAAATGTAAAGCAAGCACTTATGGGAAAGCCTAAAAGTGGTTGTTTGAGAGGTGCTTGCCTAATACAGGTAAATTTACACTGACCTCATTGACCTGAAAACTGGCCCGTAAATATAGGTGATTGCTTAATACAGGTAGCTGTTAAGACAGGTTTGATTGTAGTTGTTGTTGATGGCCAGCTGCAATCCTGAGTTGACTGTTTCACCATGCATGTCTTAGACAAGAGACAATAAGGAACCACATTTTATCAATGGAAATCAGACAATGTACCAACTTGAGTTTTGCTTTAGGTTGTGAAATTTAGTGCTCTGTATTACTCAAACAATTTATGGAGCTTAGTACTTACATGGACATAATAAAAAGAGAAAAAATGAACACTGTACTTTTACAGTAATAATAAGTTTGTCAAATGCAAAACTAAGCTGTTGATAAAATTATTGTTTTTTTTTATGTTCTTTTTTTTCACTGCTTACCTGTCTAAATGATGTGACTGTTGTAACAAAATGTCAATATTTACCTGTAGTGTCCAGTCACTGTATCCTATAGGTTAGTGATCTGTTCACCCCTTTGAATGACTTCTCCTCTGAGACCATGGGGCCAAATTTCTTCAAACATTATGTGCAGCCTTCTGTTAAAGAGGGATTTAAAATTTGTACAAATGGTATTGGTAAAACACTTAAAAATCTTCTTCTCCAGAAATCTTGGTATATAGACTTAAGTTCTACAGAGTTTGTTCAAATGGTGCTCATAGATTTACCTCTGACCGTTTAACAGCAAGCTCAAAGTTGCTTCCCTTTACATTTGTGTGGGGGATATGTTGAAAAATTATTTTCTCAAAATGTATTTAAGACTAATGGCTGAAAGGAACAATGTATGATTAAAGTAATAACTCAAAATTTTGTACTCAGGACATTATCTGCCCTGCCCCTGGGTTATATACATGTATAAAATCTTTAAATGTTTTCATCTCTCAAACCACTTGACCAATTTTCACCAGATTTTAAGAGTCCTTCTGTCGAAGGAGTATTGACATTTCATTCAAGTGGTTCTGCACCATTGAACAAGATGGCCACCACGCCCATATATGGTAAAAAAAACAAAAAAAAAACACTTTAAAAGCTTCTTTTCCAGAACCAAGAAAGCTTAGAGGCTGAATCTTGAGATATAGCAATGGGGACTCAAGGTCTACCAAATTTTTTCAAATGATGATCCTTTATCAGCAAGATCAAAGCGATTGATTTTGTCAATCTGTATTAAAGATTTATAGTTGAACCTTAAAATGTATGATCAGAGTAGTAAAACCTTTTACTTACAATAAAAATTTTGTTCACCAGGGGTTATTTGCTCTTGCCTCTGGGCTATATACATGTATAAAATTGTGTAATCTTCTCTGAAATGGCATGACCAATTTTCACCAGATTTCACATTAGGCCTGTCGAAGGGGTATTAACAATTACTGCAAATGGTTCTGCACTATTTAACAACATGCCCACCATGCCCATATATGGTGAAAGCACTTAAAAATTTTCAACTCCAGAACCACGAAAGCTATGAGGCTAAATCTTGGTATATAGCATTAGGGACTCGAGGTCTACTAAGTTTGTTCAAATGGTGATCCTAGGATGACCTTAAACTTTTTTATGACACGGCCAAATTTGTGTCCTAGTGGCTTTACTGGAAGAATGTTGAAGGGCATCAGCAGATATGCAATGGCTGTTTTACTCAGGTGAGCAAATTGTGGCCCATGGGCCTCTTGTTTATATATATAGACCATTTTAATGTTATTGTTTTCATCCGGGCTACTGACTACATGATTACAATGGTATGCCATGTGACCAAAAATTGTGGATGGCAAAAACATTTCCAGTTCCATAGATACCAATTGAATCAAGCCAACTTTTACTTGGCTAATAAATTCTGACTGGAGCTTTAAAATATAGCTTTAAGAAGCAATTTGACTGCTTTTCCTAAAATAAATACAACTGTTTCAATATTTTCCGGTATGAATAGGCATGCTCGCAACCATAATATTAGCTTTATGGTGACCATTTTAATGCCTAGTTTTAGCTAGTTGATGGATAAAATATGTGTTAATATTTGTGGTTATGACATGATCAGTTGAGGAGAACCTCTTATGAAAATATACTTTTGTTGAAAGAAAGCTGCTTTATTTTTCTGAAAAACGTTGGCCATTTCAATGTCTGATTAATGTAAACAACAACATTCTTCCATCCAAAACAGAACAAGGCTCTCCATTAAAGACTGAGAGGTTCCGAATGATTTGATAGTATGACATAATGTTTAAATAGGTCTATGCTTCTAACTTATACCAGTTTTACCAACTATATTTGGACTCCACAGTAATTCTGTTTGACTAGCCTTTAATAGAATGGCAAACAATGTAGACCCTGAGGCCAAATTAAAAAAAAAAGTGCATTTCAGGTTAAATGGAATTCTAAAATAGGGACGGTAGGTTGGAAAATATTTTTTTTTTTGTTATAAGTTTTTATATGGAGTTAATAGATAATCAATATAGCCAAATGGGGAATTCCCCACAAATCCTTAAAAATCTTTAGGGTCGGTGGTGAAAAATTAGGCACAGTCGGGTAACCTGAAACACACACATTTTTTATTTTAGACCTAATCAAACTGCTACTGTAGGAGCAATTTGATATGTGTCTACACTGTTTACTTAGACATACTTGTTCAAATATTTAGCATAAATATGATAGCATAAATATTTGACCCCTGCAAAACCTTTTATTTTTTTTTTTTAGGAGATGTACAAAGTTGCTAGGTTTCACCAGGAAAATTAGGTAACATGTACAGTTGACTCTCGTTATCTCGACCTCGCTTATCTCGAATAACCACTTATCTCGAAGTGCAAATCTGGTCCCTGCCTAAACATGAAAATCTAACAACAGGTATAAAATATTGTGGAAAAGAGGAGAAATTGCTCCTAAGGAGCAATTTCTCCTCTTTTCCACAATATTTTCAAAATATCTAACTTCAAGAGTCCAATTACATATATATTTGTTAAATGTGGTTGTTTTAATTATTTTTCCCTCAATTCTGCAAACCTGATATATCGAGGTATGGCTATCTCGAACTATTTCAGAGAGTCCCTTGGAATTCGAGATAACGAGAGTCGACTGTATATTATTTTGTTTGGCTTTATCTGAAACTGTGATGGTTCTCTTTTGTAGAGGGTGGTATTACAGAGAGCTGCAATAGTGGGATTACCGACTCTTGTTTACCTGCCTATGAATGTGTTAACAATATCTGTCAATGTCCTTCTGGGTATACACAGTCTGGTAGTACCTGTGTTCCTGCAGGTAATAATTACTATCAAATCCTATTACTCCAAGTAAATACCGTATTAGACCTAATTACCATACATACCCCTATAAGAGCACAGTCGAGCAATTTAGTAGTCAGCCAGTGTACTTTTTGTCTACTTCTTTATGAAGGCATTTGTTGTGGGTACCCATTTGAATTGCACTGACTTGTCAATGCAATTCAAATGCATACATGCCATAAGGTCTTGGTAGAAATCTGTGAGATCAGGCTAATTTTTAGGGGATATTTGACAAAATCCTGTGAGATTTTCATAAAAATCACTCTCAAGTTCACAGAAATATGTTTAAAGCCTTCATTTTGATGAATTAGGCATATCAAAAGTATAATGTTGTGTAATTTATAAATTGTTCTTCATAAAATATCCTTTTAGAGAGTCTGAAAATTCTGTGAGATTTGAAATTCTTATGGGAAATGGGTTGCAAAATAGCCAAATTCTGTGAGATTTTGTCTCACAATGTGAGGTATGGCATGTATGCAAATGAGTGCCCACAACATATGCTCTTATAAAGAAACTCAGAAGAAAAAACACACCAAAACATTGCATAAGCTTCATTTGACAAGTCCTATTATGCTGGGCCCAGTTGTTCGAAGCATCTTTAGCTTAATGAGCTCGTTAAGGGTCATTTCGTTAACTGTTTTAGCGGATTCAATATACAATATTCTGATATTTTTTGCTGAAAAAATGTGAGTAGCTTTTGCACTGCAAAAGCTACTCACATTTTTTCAGCAAAAAATTTCAGAATATATGCGTATCACTCGATGTAAATTTTAACGAATCGTTAACTAACGACATCGTTAGCTTTGAACAACTGGGCCCTGATCTTTTTTTTAAAGTGTACCCAAAGTAGAGGTAGGTACAGGTAGTTTTGCTGCAAGTTTTCCCAGTATTTTTGAAAACCTAAGTGCACAGTGCAATTATTAGCTTGAATACAGTATAGATACACCCAACCTCTTTGCAACACTGTTGCTGGGGTCCAATGCAAAAACCATGTTAAGTTAATAATCATGTTGTATCCAAACAAAAATGTACAGCCTATAGAAAAGTGACCATAAATGGTCATTTTTCCAGATAATGTGTACATTTTGTTTTGATATAACATTTTGTGGGTTCACCTTTAAACCATCTTATATCCAAAATTGTCTTATAATAAAATGTATAGATTATATAGAAAAGTATAGAAAAATGACCATAAATATACATCTTTCTGTTTAACCTATACATTTTTGGTTTAAACAATATTTTATTCATTTAACCCTTGTCCTGCTGAACCCGGATGTACCTTGCCTTTGCAAACAGTGTAGATCCAGATCAGTTGGCTTCTTCAGAAAACAACTGATCTGGATCTGCACTATTTGCCATTAAGTATGTGAACTTATAGCAAGAATTCTGATCAAGTATTCTGATTGGCTGAAAATCAGAAGTGGGAGTGGCATCTCAATTTATTCAGCAGGACAAGGGTTAATAACCATGTTGTATCCCAACAAAAATGTACAGCCTATAGAAAAGTGACCATAAATGGTCATTTTTACAGATAATGTGTACATTTGTTTTGATACAACATTTTGTGGGTTCATCTTATATTCAAAATTGTCTGATAAACAAAATGTATAGGTTATATAGAAAAGTACAGAAAAATGACCATAAATACACATCTTTCTGTTTAACCTATACATTTTTGTCAGGATTCAAAACTTTAAGGGTTCAACTCCTTATATCCAAAACCATCTTATGCTGAAACATCTTATAAACACTATAATTGCGGGAATATGTAGCCCAAAATTGTCACCTAAACAACCATGTTGTATTAACCCTTGTCCTGCTGAATAAATTAAGATGCCACACCCACTTCTAATTTTCAGCCAATTAGATTACTTGATCTGGATTGTTGCTATAAATTCACAAACTTAATGGCAAACAGTGCAGATCCAGATCAGTTGGCTTCTTCAGAAGCCAACTGATCTGGATCTACACTGTTTGCAAAGGCAGGGTATATCCAGGTTCAGCAGGACAAGGGTTAAAACAAGAGGTTTATATTATATAGAAAAATGATCCTAAATAGCCATTTTTCTATTTAGTCTGTACATTTATGTTTTGATAACAGAATTCTTTGGGTTCATCTTTAAACCCTCTTATATCCATACCCTCTTATACCCTCTTATAAACAAAACTGTATAGGTTGTATATACAAATGACCATAAATAGTCATTTTTCTATTTACTCTATACAGTTTTGTTAAGATACAACACTTTTAGGGTTCACCAGTAAACCTTCTTATATCTAAAATCATCTTATAATGCATCTTATCTACTTACCATACTTGTCCTAAAATTTGAAATGGTCCATTCCACCACCTCTTGCTGCATCTAAAATATTGCTGCATGTATGGCAAACAGTGTAGACCCTGATCAGACACTACATTCTGCAGCATCTGATCTGGGTCTACACAGGTTGCAAAGGCCTATCTGTCCCAATACTTAGGCTTATTATAGTACTTCCTCTGATGTAATTTACATGCCAAATCTTGTCCAGAAATGTGCATTTTTGAAATTAAATATTTTTATTTCTGAATGTATAGGTATTCTTATGCAAGATTATGCATTTAGATATTTATAAATAAACAAGCTATATGCTTTTTTATAATGCAGTGTTTAATGTTTTCAATTATGTTAGTTTAACCCTTGTCCTGCTGAATAAATTAAGATGCCACACCCACTTCTAATTTTCAGCCAATCAGATTGCTTGATCTAAATTTTTGCTATAAATTCACATACTTGATGGCAAACAGTGCAGATCTAGATCAGTTGGCTTCATCAGAAGCCAACTGATCTAGATCTACACTGTTTGCAAAGCAGGGTATATCCGGGCTCAGCAGGACAAGGGTTAAAAGCTAGCAGCCTATATCAAAATCCTTTCAAACTTTAGGGATTCTCATAAAGGAATGAACTTGCTCCAAAGCATATTTTGTTCCTCTAAGACAATCCCCAGGTCAGATGGTGAATGATTTTATGTCAGAGTAATTTCCCTTCAAGGTATATTTGTTGCCTTTTATTGGAGCCATGTCTGTTTGTGTGTTTCAGCTAAGTTAGGAGAATCATGTGCTCAAGGTCAGACCTGCGTATCACCATTCTCACAGTGCAGTACCACTTTCCCACTGATCTGTGTTTGCCAGTTAAACTTCTATGAAGATAACAGAGGCTTAGAGCCTGAATGCCTTGCAAGTAAGTGGCACTCCAGTGAAAAAAAAAACAAGTAGGCATTAACCCATTTTAGTCAGAAAACCCCGAGAAGGGTAATTGGCTAACAGTGCAGACCCAGATCCGATGGCACAGAATGTGGCATCTGATTCAGGTCTGCTATGTTTGCATTAAATTCAAGAATTTCTATAAAACACAGTGATAATAAAACTATCCAGATGCCCTGTTTTTGGAAATAGACTAGTCCAAATAGTTGTGTTAGAAGAGTCCACTCAAAATGTACTTTAAAGTAAATGTTCAGATCAGTCTGATTATGGAAAATGTTCTAAAATTTCTCACACGAAAGTTTCTCACAAAATGGTATATGCAAACAGTGCAGACCCATATCAGACTGCTCCTGAGCAGTCTGATCAGGTTTACACTGTTTTCCATTCCACAAAAAATTTTAAGACATAGCTACATAAAAAGAAAAATTATGGCCAAAAAAATATGAAAAAATGTTCAAAATTTTAGGACATTTACCACTATGTCTTTCCTGGATGGACTGTGGCAAGCCAACATCATGAAAACATGCCAATGTAATTTTGACCCCCCATTTTCCCTCCTTTTATATAGAAAAACTGGGGTTTACAGGAGTTACATTACTTTTCTTATTTCTGCTGAAAAACATAGAGGCAGAGGCAGTTCTAACGAGTACCCACAACCTATGTTTTGAGAAGAATTTTTTTATCTGAAAATTTTCAGTTTTTGGAGGTGAGATTTTCTATATATTTGAATAAGCGTGAAATCAAAGTTTCTTCTGGAGAACAATGACGTCTGATCCGACTCCACAGGTGCACAGTCTGATCTGAAGTGTTTAAAAAACTCATTGTTTACCACAAGTATTTGGTTACCTTAAAATCCTTACCATACTTTTCTTAAATTTGAACAAGTCTATTTACAGTCGAACCTCAATGGCTCGAACAGCCTTGAGACCATGAAAATTAGTTTGAGATATGGGTTGTTCTACCCACTGAGGCTTAATCATATAGCCAGGTCAGAAAGCAAATGGCGATATTTTAGGGAAATCTTTTCGATTTTCTACACAATAATTTGATGTTGTGTGTACTCATTAGAATTGCCTCAATGAGGCAATTCTAATGAGTACACACAACATACAATATCATGATAAAATAAGAAAATTTCTTTTAGTATTTGTTTTCTTGAGCTATCGGAAGAATTTCAAAGGGACTCAAAAACGAGTTCGAATTAACCATGGTAAACGAGCCATCGGTGTTCGAGCTATTGAGGTTCGACTGTAGTTACCTGTTATGAGTGGCAAACAATATAGAGAGCCTGAGCAGGCAACACATATGCCAGTCAGCACGGTCAATGGCAGGTCTGTAAGTTCAAATCCAAGCTCAGCCACATTACTTTGATCATGAAAGAATTTCTACGATGATTCATCCATTTTCACTGATTCAAGGAAGGCCATTGTTAGATTCCAGCAAAAATAACTGCACAAAGTACTGGTCAGTTTAATGGCTTTGAGGATTAAGCCTATACAGGAAAAGTATGGGCGAGTTAACTGATTTGTTGAACATGACTTTAACAGTGCTGACTGGGCAAAAAAATGCAAAATCAAGTCAATATCAAAAGCTACCATATTCTGTTTTCTAAATTCGGTTTTCATTGTTTGCTCAGGCCTGTCAGTCCGGATACTTAAAGGGTTCTATTAGGGTGCCTGAAGCAAAGAGATATTCTCATTTAACCCTTGTCCTACTGAGCCCAGATATACCCTTCCTTTGCAAACAGTGCAGATCCAGATCAGTTGGCATCTGAAGAAGCCAACTGATCTGGATCTGCACTGTTTGCCATTAAGTATGTGAATTTATAGCAACAATCCAGTTCAAGTAATCTGATTGGCTGAAAATTAGAAGTGGGTGTGGCATCTTAATATATTCAGCAGGACAAGGGTTAATAAGAAGTGATACACTTTCAGGGGAGGCAACTCTATCAAAATTGTTTTTCCTAACTTCTGAAAAAAGTCTACTTTACAAACAAAATTTGCTCCCAGAAGCAAATTCTTTTCTTGTGGTATAGGCCCTTTTTCAGAAGTGACTTGGTTTACTTGAAATCAAACAGGACGCAGCAGTAGTAGTCTCCATGGTAAAAAGAGCAGAAAATCTGTCCTATATGTCCAGTCCCCTTTACGTTCATTATGAAAATACGCCTATTCACATAAATTGAAAATTTCACCAACCAAAACTGAAAGTTTTCAGATAAAAATTCTAATTTTTCATATTTCTGTTCAAAATATAGATTGTGGGTACTTGCTAGAACTGCCTCACCGAGGCAGTTCTTACAAGTACCCACAATCCATGTTTTTGAGCAGAAATAAGAAAAATAATGTATACCCCTGTAGACCCCAGTTTTACTATATAAAATTTGGGTTACAGAGAGTCAAAATTATTTAGGTATATTTTCCTGATGTATAGCCTTTGTTCAACAGCCATGCTTTGGATGGCATAAATTGTCTGTTGTGAAATGCTGGCTTTTGTGGAAAGATTTAAGATACTGAAATTACAGACTAGAAATTCGATAACTGGAACACTTATTAATTTCTCAGTACCTTTGTTAATTGGAACTACAGGTAATTTTGAGTCCCTGTCATTCATTTTCCATTGAGTTCAACACTTGGTAACCAGTCACTGGAATAACCTGTAAATTGAACTATTTTCACTGTATGTCCCCTAACTGTTTTAGTTGTCAAGGTTTGATAAGTAGAATATCATGTGTATTTTGGTGAGTGGAAGAGAGCAATAAAAGCTATCTTAATCTTTTGCTTTCTGCCATGAATCCAAAATTCCAAATACACTCAGTATAAAAAGTTTCTGATCATGTTATTCATTCATCATGCATTTTTTTGTGAAGCGCAAATTATTGAAGAAATGGACTTGTCTCTTTAAATATTCCCTTACCCAGACATGTTAAAATTTGGGAAAAAAATTAGGGAGACAGCATGGTCCAGCCAGGTAGTGTCAAAAGGCACAAAACCAAGCTAGGGGGGATCTAAAGGCATGCTCTCTCTGAAAAACTTAAAGAAACTGGTGTAAAATGGTGCATTCTGAAAACTATTTATAACACTTTTGCTCATTTTTGTAACCACCATTCTTAGATGATTCTGTCTTCTTGCTAAGCCTTTTCTGGTTAATCACTGTCAATGACCAGGGCTTTGTTATACTTATAGAATCTCATGCTCCAGAAGTAACAAAAGAGATTATTTTTTATTAAATTGAAGGAAAAATCACATCAAATAATAAGCATATTAGAAAACAAAGAGCATGATGACATGAGCAGTTAAGTGAAAAAAATGTGAAAATTGCTTGATAATTAAGAAAGTTATTGTATTTTAAAATTCTAGAAAACGCTTACATGGAAGTGGCCATTTTTGTGAGAAACTGATGTCATAAACACCTAATTAAAGGGGAATACAACCTTCAAAGGCATTGTGCTTTAAAGTAAAGAACTTTACAAACAATGAATTTTGATACAATTTTGATCAAAATCGGTGGAAAATTGAGTAAGTTATAGACAATTGAATATTTTAACATTGGTAGAATGGGCGCCGCCATTTTGAATATTTAATGAGATGTCTTACAAATTAAAATTTGTTTCGTAAAGGTAGTTATTTTCATAAAGTTGGTTTATTTTGGGGGAAATGATTGCTTCTCACTAGAATTAAAAAATATAAAAAAAAAATTGTAGCAAAGCTATTCTTAAAATGCTTTATAATTTGTTTTGCATTTTTAATTTGGGCTGTATGACATCACAAAGCCTACAATATGGCGGCATCCATGACAGCCATTTTAAATATATTCAAACCACCATAACTTCCTTATTTCTGGGCCGATTTTAAAAACTCTTATAAATAAATGGCTTGTTAAGCACTTTACTCCAAGGTATACGAGGGATGTTCGAAATTAATTGCTTATTTCTATCTGGAGACTTCAAATTTCAAGTTAGCCCAAATGTACTCATTTCATGCCCTCGAAGTGCTCCCTGTGGCTAGAAATGCAAAGTTTCAGCCGATGTATCCACTTCTTGAAGGCGTCACGGTACACTGATTTGGGCACAGTAATAAGGTACTGATGAATGGCAGATCCATGTGCCTGTCGGGACTGGTATTTCCGCCCAGCAAGGAATGCTTTCAATTTCGGAAACAAAAAGAAATCACATGGGGCAAGGTCTGGGGAATATGGGGGGTGAGGCAAAACAGTTACTTTTTCTTTCTTCAAAAACGCCGTAACTATTGCGGAGGTATGAGCTGGGCCATTGTCATGTAGAAAATGGACATGTTTAAAACTAGTGGCAGGCCGCCCGTACCTCAAATTTACGAAAACTACGAACAGTTCTCTTCGTAAATGAGTGGATTCTTTTGTATTTTTGCGTAATTTTGTTCGGAGATTGCGTATATTCTTGTAGTTTGTTACGAAGGTTTGTGGAAATCTGCGTATTTACGAACAAATTTCCGTACATACGTAGAAATATATTCGTAGCTGTCTACAAACAAATGGAGCAATCTCCGCACTCTGAAGGGATTCCTTTGTAAAACTGTGGACTTAACATTTTTCAGTGCGGAACAGTTCGTAGAATATAGACTTTAACTTATTTCAGTTCGTATATGTATGGAAATTACTGGACTTAGAAATTTTTTAGACCAAATGAGAACATAGAATATAACTTAACCAATTTTTGGTTCGTAGTCTTTCGTAGCATTCGGAGTGTGCTTAGAGACCTTTGAAATTTAATATGCATAACAGGTTCACAGAAGAATTTGTTGCCATGGATACAAAATGGTATCAATTAAGATATCATAAAAGTAGCTGCTTTATTGCTTTGAAATCAAAAAGTTCAGTCATTTATAG
The DNA here is from genome assembly GCA_964016985.1 of Anodontia alba. Taxonomy (NCBI): domain Eukaryota; kingdom Metazoa; phylum Mollusca; class Bivalvia; order Lucinida; family Lucinidae; genus Anodontia; species Anodontia alba. Next base: position 33,657,883 of record OZ024831.1, on the reverse strand, counting down.
AGCTACTCTGAGGCAACATATAACTATAAAGCTAGTTCATTAGTGAATTTGAATTGTGGATTAGAAATACATATACTTGGTTTTTGTGTTTTACATCTAAAATGGAATAGTCTAAATGACTTAAATAGTCCCTGGAAACGTGATTGCTGATTTCAGTGGTTTGGACAGAAGGTTGGTGGTCTCTTTTGATTATATCTATTTCAATAGAATATAAGCAAATCAAAAAGTTGAATTCTAAGTCTTGCACTTTTTATTTTTTCATTCACAATATATTGATTATAATGCTTTTCTTCAAAAGAAGTGCTGTAAAATTGCTGTAAAATCTTTTTTCCATCACTGTTAACAGATATACAAAACACACATGTACATGACTTTTTAAGTAGATTCCAATGACTAATAACCTTTTTGTAAATACAAAATGCTTTAATACAAAATAAACTTATGTTATGCTTCATCTTGTGGTAGAAAAAGCAGGCTTTATGGAGTTTTCATATTAATTTTGTTACTGCCCTATCTTGAAATCCTGGAGATGCTTGCTATGTTCATTCGGAGGCCAGCCTAGGTGGCTCCGTTGGATGCACATCCAACTTGTGATTAGGTTACAGATTTGACCCCCATCAGGTCAGCAACATTATTTCATAAGGATATGATCATGAAGTACTTTTTATGGTCATTCTCTCCCTTCTGCTGTCATGTAAGAAGGGCAGTTGTCAGTTTCTGGTGAAAGAATGTGCACACTCACTGGTTAACCACTTAGAGGACTAAGTTGCCCAGTAAAAGTGTGGTTAGGTAAACTGACCAGGCTCTACATGACCCCATTGACTGGGCCGTAAAACCTCAACACAAAAAAATGTTCATTTGGAGACAAATAGGTAGTCATGCGGAGCTGATTACAAACAAGCGGAGTATTGGGACATTTTCTACAAACCTTTACGCAAGATACTAATGGTAAGTGTGCGTAAGCATGCGGAGCTAGTTACGGAGATGATAACAAACCAGCGGAGTATTGGGACATTTTCTACGAAACTTTACGCAACATACAAATGGTAAGCCTGCGTAAGCATGCGGAGCTAGTCACAAACAACTACGCAGCCATGCGGAGATGATTACAAACCAGCGGAGTATTGGGACATTTTCTACGAAACTTTACGCAACATACGAATGGTAAGCATGTGGAGCTAGTTACGAACAATTACACAGTCATGCGGAGCTGATTACAAACCAGCGGAGTATTGGGACATTTTCTACAAACCTTTACGCAAGATACGAATGGTAAGTTTGCGTAAGCATGCGGAAATTTCATCCCAATACTCCGCTTGTTACGAAAGTGCTTAGCTCATTCCGAATGTGTTGATAATCGTAGAGATTTACGCATTCTCCGCTCTGTTTTCCATTTTTCAGTAAAAAATTGCTTCGTAGTAAATGTCCCAATACTCTGCACAATATTTTCTTCGTAGTTATTCGTAGTTGCACGGAATCCTTCGGAAATTTGAGGTACGGGGGCGTCGTTTCTGATAATACTTTTTCAGTTTCTTCAGTACTACGTCTTTGTAGTACTTTCCGGTGATGCTTTTGCCCTTTTCCACTGGCACTTTTATTGCGACTCCTTCACCAGAGAAGAAGATTGCATACAAAACCTTCTTTGTACTCAAAGAACCTTTGGCAATTATTGGGCGTTTGCTGTGTTTATGGCCCAGATCTTATTGCTAACCTTTCTGACGGGCTCAAAATAATGGACCCAGGTTTCATCACCTATGACGACATTGGCAAACTGCTTTTTGTCATATTTTGGAAATATCTGAAACAGCTTTTTGGCCACTTTAACCTGTTGCCTCTTTTGCTTGTCAGTCAACAGATGTGGCACCCATCTAGCAGAAATCTTTCTGACTTTCAAATGCTTCTTCAAAATAAGGTGAACCATTGATAGTGATATGCCTACCTTTCGTGCAATATCACGAACTGTAAATCTGGCATCTCCTTCAATGATTTCCTTTATTTTGGAAACAATTTCTTTACGAGATGCAGATTTTGGCCTACCTGATTTCGGTGCATTTTTGATGGACTCTACACCAGACTCAAATTTCTTTTTCCACAGCCGAACTGTGTCATAAGACACACAAAAAGGTCCAAAAGCAGTAGAAATTTCAGTCATCAGCTTTTTCAAAGAACAACAAGTTTTGAGCAAGCTTTGATGTAAGCTTGTATTTCATCTTTTTTGTCGACGCTTCTAACAACCATTTTTACTGCAGTGGTCAATGACTGCGTGTATTCAAATGGCAAATTTTATGTCTTACACTTAGTCTAACATGTACATTTATACACCATTGTGTAGATATTGAATAGCCCTATACAGGTATGTATTGGTTTTTATCGTGCCCCACGTGGATATCGAGCTAGAGGACAATAAGCAATTCATTTCGAACATCCCTCGTACTTACAACTTATATTGCGTTCCCCTTTAGATATTAAAAAATTGAATAAATCACATATGAAACAATATTTTGTTGTAGTATAACTATAAATGTGTTCATTTGCATATAAACTGTCAACTAATTCACCTTAGCAGAATATCCCTTTCAACAAGTGACTTTTATTTGTGTCTTAAAAAATTCAATATCTAATTAATCATCAAAATGGCGGTGCCCATGATCACGGTTACATAACATATAAAATACAATATTTCTTATTCAATTTTGATCAAGTTTGCACCAAAACGCTTGTTTTCTAAAGCTGGACACTTTAAAATATACATTTGCATTTGGTGGGCATTTCCCTTTAATATACCTTTCTTTCTGTATCTCTCTATTGATATCATCATCAATGCATATGATGTTACTTTATGACCTGGAACCTGAGGAGTCTAGAAAAAAGTAAATAGTGGAGCAATTAACATTCATATGCCTTTAGTAAAAATAAAAATGATGGTAATAATAAAAATAGCAATTTGTTTATTTTCTTTTTATCAGTGAAGCTGATATGCATACTGCATTTTGTACAATATACTTGCAGTGCCCCTCTGTCACTTTCTTCACCAAGTCATTCTTTTTCTCCAATTCAGAATTGTAACTTGTGTTACAGTGTATTTGAACACATTTTTTTCGGGTAGCAAAGCCCCACTGATGTAGATCTTTTCACCATTTCAGAGGACGCTATTCCACAATACAATTACAGCATCAAGATGCTTTGTTTTTCATGTTTAACGCAATTCCTCCATGCTTTATATGCTTTTGATCGATATTTGGACTACTTCCAATGGATATTTGGAATCCTGTAGATCAAGCCTGAGTTTTCCAATTTACATTCGTAGCTTTTCAGAAAATTTTGACCCAAAGTCGGGATTTGCTTGACTTTTCATCTAATTTTCTGCTAGGCAGACATGTCATACCTTATTTATGGCAGACAGACAAATTAAATGTCACCATATTTATTAATTGTAGCAGATGACATTCTACTTTTTTTTATATTTTTTTTTTTCAGAGAAGGCTTGATCTTTCATCTGATAGTCTGCTGGCCAGATGATTCACATGAAATGTTACACAATATTTATGGCAGTTGACTAGAAATGACTAATCATATGTAGTTTCTCTAAAAAACAAATCTATTTTAACTCATATCCTGCTGTTCACGACATCCCCTACTTTTGCAAACAGTGTAGATCCAGATCAAATGGCTTCTGAAGCCATCTGATCAGGATCTACACTGTTTGTCATTCAGTTTGTGAATTTGAACGATAACATTATATGATGTAATCTGATTGGCTGATAGTCAGAAATGGGTGTGGCTAATTAAATTATTCAGCAGGATAAGGGTTAAAGGGTTCATGAACTTCTGTATTGCAGAGGGTGCTATTGGGGAAGACTGTAACAGTGCAGTAACTGACTCCTGTTTACCTGGCAATTCTGTGTGTACCAACAATAAATGTCAGTGTAGACCTGGGTATATACAGTTTGGAACTGGCTGTCTCTTAGAGAGTACAGGTGAGGCTAATTTCTTTTGGTCATACATTATGAGAACTCCAACTCAACAGGCTTAAAATTATTTAGCTCAATTTGATTGGCCAAGAAAAGTTTATTTATCTGGGGGATATTATTCTTCAATAAATCTAGTGAGCAGGAATCATGGAACTATTTTCCTCATACAGATGTTTAAATTGAGCTACTTAATTCATGTTATTGGCATTACTATGACATAGTTGGAATTACATATAATATATATATATATATATTTTTTTTTTTTTTTTTTTTATTTTATCAATGTGTAAATGCCAGCAAATCACTCACAATCTATGGCATTATTCATTTTGTTAGTGATACACTGGTGTTTACATATCAATAAAATTCACAAAAATGAAATTCTTCCTATAATATCTCTTGGATCATCCAGGAGGATCCTAGATTCAGTCAACCTTGGAATTTGCATGTGATTGCAGGTATATACAGAAAACAGGATTCAAATGAATAGCATAAACCCTGATCAGACTGTGAAGATGCACAGGCTAATCTGGGTCCAGTTGTTCAAAGCTAACGACATCATTAGTTAACGATTCGTTAAAATTTACATCGAGTGATACGCAAATGTGCTGAAATTTTTTGCTCACATTTTTTCAGCAAAAAATATCAGAGTATTGTATATTGAATCTGCTAAAACAGTTAACGAAATGACCCTTAACGAGCTCGTTAAGCTAACAACACTTTGAACAACTGGGCCCTGGACTTTACCAGTTCATTTATCTCAGGTCAAGTAAAATGCAGACTAGATACACTTCTTGCAAAGCTCTTGATAATGTGTTTTTTCAGCTAAAAAGTATGGATATTTTTCTTATTTCTCCATGTAAACATATGTTGTGCATTACGAAAACATGCCTATTCAAATATATAAAAAATTTCACTTCCAAAAACTGAAAATTTTCAGATAAAAATCTCTGATATTTTTCATATTTCTGCTCAAAACATAGATTGTTAGTACTTGTTAGAACTGCCTCAGTGACACAATCTATGTTTTTGAGCAGAAATAAGAAAAATAATGTATACTCCCGTAAACCCCAGTTTTACTATATGAAAGTGGGGTTTAAGGGGGTCAATATCATATAGGCATGTTTTCGTGATGGGGTACTCATTAGAATGCCTTGCCAAATTTTTCCGTCAGTTTGTATAAGGGAGACAATAAATATTTTTGACTTCTTGTTTGTTTGCCTATGGAATAATCTGAAAAAGGGTCTACTGGTACTCTAAAAGGAAAGAATTTACTCCATCTGGGAGCAAACTCTTTCTTTAAGAGTAGATTCCTTTTCACAAAGGGTCTAATTTCTCTTTTTTTAACATGCTGATATTAGCCAAATTCATTTCTATCCTAATCATGTACTACATTACCAGTCTGCACTCACAAACTGTTACTAGTTGTCTGCTTATACTACATAGAGATGAGAAGAGACAATCCATTGTTGATCAACAATGCATCATTGTCCTTATGCTTGTTGTTGTCTGCAACTCAAACCCAGGACTAGCTGGAGTAATGAATAGAATAGAATAATATTTATTGGAAAACCTGCATATACAGAAGGTGTTCTCCATTCACATGCACTGTTTCCACACACCATATTTATGTAGATATTCTAAAAGTACCCTATTGCACTTTATCAAGGGTTGTGGGATATACATTAATTCTTACATTTTTACTTTTAAAGTGGGCCCATGCATTGGTACTGCGAAGCACAAAATTATAAGCATTCTCGGGACAGCCTGGCAAACTTTGATACACATATTCTTAACTACTTATTTTCCTGTTGATGAGGCAAGCCTAAAAAGTGAAATAAAATTAGCCATAATTATTTTTAGTGTGAGGGTCATTCTTGTAAAGGCCAACCAGACTAGAGCTTATTTAGAACTCTAGAGTTCACCTTTTGCATTTTACAATTTAACCAAGATTTGTATGTACAGAACCGAAGACGTTAACATATCTAAATCAGCTTTAACATTTATTACGTGCTAGACATAGACCAAGCTTTTTTGTGAAAGCTTATACTTGTAGTGAAGCAGCCTCTCTTTTGTTCTTTTTTAAGAAATGCATCATTCAATACAGGAATAGCTCTGTTTCATTCCTTCCAACAGAATGGACCATTCGGCAGTAAGAGGTTTGATTTTAAACATCTCACTTTGTCTCAAATAACCAGGTGTAGATTGCCAGACTTTGACATTTATGGATAAATGTAGACATTAATCTTTACCACTCTGGGCGACTTCAGCAGATGACAAATAGATGATGTTTTTTCTTATTTTTCCCAGAATACATGATTTGAAATTCCATGCAAATTGTCTGAAATTGTCATAACCAGAAGACAGGAATAGAATGATTATTTACCTGATATCTGTAGTATGATAACTGCCATCTGTCATAGCTGCAGATAGGAGTGAGTATCCAGCTAACATTACGAAAACACGCCTATTCAAATATATTGAAAATTTCACCACCAAAAAAACTGAAAATTTTCAGATAAAAATTCTGATATTTTTCATATTTCTGCTAAAAACATAGATTGTGGGTACTCGTTAGAACTGCCTCGCAAGCGAGGGGGTTCTAACGAGTACCCACAATCTATGTTTTTGAGCAGAAATAAGAAAAATAATGTATACCCCTGTAAACCCCAGTTTTACTATATAAAAGTGGGTCAAAATTATATAGGCATGTTTTCGTGATGTATGTCTCCACAAAAATGTATGTTGTGGGTACTCATTAGAAGTGCCTCATTGATGTGTTGATGAGTACCACAATGTATGTTTTTTTTTGAGCAACAAGAAAAATATCAGTTCTTTGTGGTTGAAAATGGTACCCTACCTGGAGCTATGTGCTGATATGATGAAAATGGATTATGTTTCATAATGTGTCCTGTCACATATACACTTCAAGCTTTAGCACTCTTTAGGCTAAATCCCCAGATGAAACAGATGAAACAGTGATATTCTTGGAAAAAAAAATAAGTGTGATGTTATTGACAAATTTTGTTTTACTTACTGCCAAAAATTAGAAAAAGATAATTTAAAAATATTTTCTGTCATTAGTATAGTCAGTAGTTTAAAGTTCAAGCTTTCAGCTTTGGAAATGCTGTCATGAGGCACTTCTAAAAGAGTCCACACAAAATATGTTTTCATGGAGGAATAAGAAAAATATTTATACTTTTTGTTAAAAAAACATCTTATCATGAATTATGTAAATGAACTTTATATTTTTAATAATCTAAATACGATATATCAAATATTACAGCAGAAAAATGTGGACAGTAAAATACCGCAAAAAGACCAACTTTGGGCCTGCCCTTGTTAGTGGGGTAGTCTTAATATTGAATATAGAACAAAAAGAAAGAAACCTTCTGGGACTGGCAAAAGCTGCTCTTTACCCTTCTCATGCTGAATAAATTAAGATGCCACGCCCACTTCTAATTTCCAGCCAATCAGATTACTTGATTCACATATTTAATGACAAACAGTGCAGATCCAGATCAGTTGAAGAAGCCAACTGATCTGGATCTACACTGTTTGCTAAGACAGGGCATGACGTGTTTAGCAAGAGAAGAGTTTAGCGAAGTGGTCTTAATTTTGGGTGGTCTCCACAGCAGAATTTTATTCTATTTATATTTCAGCTGGGATTGGTGAATCATGTGATGGTGTCAGCGTGCTCTGTCCCCCTAATGCAAGATGCATTGGTAGTCCAGCCCTATGTCAGTGTTCCACTGGATATGTTCGTGCTGGTTCCACATGTACAAAGCGTAAGTTAATTTATTTTTCAATTATATATATCATAGTGTTGTCCTGATGATTGATTATAATCAATAATCAGTCACTTCTGTCTCTTGTGACTGATGATCAGAAAGAATTAACCCATTGTAATCAAGAGACCCCGTAAAAGGGTAATTGGCAAACAGTGCAGACCCAGATCAGATGCTGCAGAATGTGGTGTCTGATCAGGGTCTTCACTGTTTGCAAATAGTTTAGCCGTTTTTTTTTAGGAATATCTAAATCTCATAGCCAGACGTACCGTAAATTGAAATTGGACTCTTCTTATATTTAGTGTGGGGGAGTCTATTCAGTTTACAATGGATTAAATAGGCAAGTTGTTAAAAAAAAAATGAAATACTAAGCCCTCTGTTTGGATTATTTAAAATTTGTGGTGAATAAAGTTGAAGAAATTTGATAAAAATAGCCTGAAATAAGCATAGCTCCAAATAATGTACTTTTCAAGCAAATAGTACGGATGTTGTTTTTTTTTGTCTCACTCGAGCCAAAGGCTCAAGGTTAGCTTTTGTGACCAGTCTTCATCTGTTGTGCATCGTCCATCATCCGTCGTCCGTTGTGTGTCTGCCGTCAGTCAACAATTTACTTAAAAGACATCTCCTCCTACACCGGTGAATGGATTTTGAAATAATTTTACAGGAATGTTCCTAGGGTGACCTTCTACCAAAATTGCCTAAATGGTTCCGCTCTGCTAAACAAAATGGCTGCCAGAGCTAAAAACAGAAAAACCTTAAAACGACATCTCCTCCTAGGCCACTGACCCAATTTCAAAATAATTTCACAGGAATGTTCCTTGGGTGACCCTCTACCAAAATTGCTCAAACTATTCCACTCGGATAAACAAGATGGCCAACAGAACTAAAAATAGAAAAACCTTTAAAAGTCTTATCGTCTGTCAACCATTTACTTCAAAGACATCTCCTCCTAAACCAGTGAACAGATTTTGAAATAATTGTACGGAAATGTTCCTTGGGGACTTTCTACCAAAATTGCCTAAATGGTTCCACTCCACTGAACAAAATGGCCACCAGAGCTAAAAATAGAGAAACCTTAAAACAACATCTCCTCCTAAGCCACTGGCCCAATTTCAAAATAATTTCACAGGAATATTCCTCAGGTGACTCTCTACCAAAATTGCTCAAACTGTTCCGTTCAGATGGACAAGATGGCCACCAATGCTAAAAATAGAAAAACCTTTAAAGGTCTTCTCATCTGTCAACCATTTACTTAAAAGACATCTCCTCCTAAACCAGGGAACAGATTTTGAAATAATTATACAGGAATGTTCCTTGAGGGATTCTCAATCAAAATTGCCTAAATGGTTTCGCTCTGCTGAACAAAATGGCCACCAGAGCTAAAAATAGAAAAACCTTAAAACGACATCTTCTCTGAGGCCACTGGCCCAATTTCAAAATAATTTCACAGGAATATTTCTTGGGTGACCCTGTACAAAAATTGTTCAAACCCTTCTGCTTGGATGAACAAGATGGCCACCAGAGCTAAAGATAGAAAAACCTTTAAACAAGTTCTTCTCTTTAACCAGTGTACAGATTTTAAAATAATAATACTTCACTGTTCCTTGGGTGACCCTCTACCAAAATTGCTCAAACCGTTCCGCTCGGATGAAAAGATGGCCGCCAGAGCTAAAAATAGAAAAACCTTTAAATGACTTCTCCTCCTTAACCAGAGGATGGATTTTGAAATAATTTCACATGAACTTTCCTTAGTGACCCTCTAATAAAATTGCTTAAACTGGTGCGCTCGGATGAACAAAATGGCAGCCAGAGCTAAAAAAAAAAGAAGAACCTTTAAATGTCTTCTCCTCCTTAACCAGTGGATGAATTTTGAAATAATTTCACAGGAATGTCCCTTGGGTGACCCTCTATCAACATTGCTCAAACCATTCTGCTCGGATGAACAAGACTTTAAAAATTTGCATTATTTTTATAACCAAAGCATTTGTGTTTAGAAAATAAGTAGATTACCACTTTAGGTAGGCATGTTCAGAAACAGTAAGACAATACATCCATCTATATGCTGTTTATTTCAGTAATGCATATCTGATTATGGCTGTGTGACATCACAAAGCCTAAAAATGGCGTCCTCCATGACAGTTGGTTTTCAAATGTTTAAACTCCAATAACTTTCTTATTTGCTGGTCGATTTTGATCAAACTTGTCTCAAAAGTTTAGGCTAGGAAAGTTTGATACTGATAAACATATTTTATTTCTATATTGCCTTTCCCTTTAACTCACAGCTTGAACTAAACTAGACAGACTTGGAATTATAAGAAATGAATTTCAGACTATTGATGAGTAAATGCTGGCTAATTAAGAAATGATTTTTCTCTACTGTTAATTATTACAAATAACACATGGCATTGGAGGGCAGATTGCAAAGCATGATACAGAAAGGAAAATCAACATTGTTTCAATGTTTTCCAAAGCACTCTTTTGCAAGGGACATTGCTAGGAGTAAATGTTTACATGTGATATCATCAAATGGGCCCTTTTACATGTATTAGGTTGACAATAGCCTGTTAAAAACTATAATTAGTGAACTATTTGTATAATATTGTATAAAAAGATATTTTAACCTTCACCACTCTCTGGACTAATTCAGCAGATGACAAATTATTTTATTTCCCTTGCAAACAGGTTTTGACATTTCATGCAAATTGTCTCCAATTATAATTGTCTCCATTGGAGACAATTTACATGAGATGTCAGATCCTGTTTCTTGGAAAAATAAAAAAAAAATATCTCCAGTTTGTTGTCTGCTGAATATTATACCCAGTGTGCTGCTTAGTTAAAAGGTTGATATTGCTATAGTTGCAAGCCAAATAATTTTTTTTTTCCAGCTGCCTTGGGTCAGTCATGTGACACATCTGTGGGCTGTCTAGCAACTGCAAATGGTGGGACAACAGCTAACCCCGAGTGCTCTGGTGGAGTATGTTCTTGCCCTAGTTCTAACTACTATATACTTGGTGGACAATGTATTCTCAGTAAGTTTTACATTAGGGATTTTGTAACTAAGCGCTAAAGTATTAATAACCCATTTTGCAAGTTTTGATCAATAAATCTCAAAATTTTGGGATATCAGCATAATTTTGTATATATTTCTATAACAACATAGGAAATAGTATGTTTGTATAATTTTTATTGTAGATTATTATGTTACCTTTCATTTAATACCTACTTTTGCATATCTAGGTTCAACCATTATGCTTCAGTTTTACAAAAACTAACCATATCCCCATCAATTTATCGAGGTTTTGTCAATAACAGTAGGGTGAGGAAATTGCAAATGATTTTTCATAGATACCACTTTCAAAGCTGGCACCTAGGCTCAAAAGTTGTGTTTCATCTGGACTTAAAGACGGTGTGTCGAATGCCCATACATGGTGGTGGAATTTGCCACCTCAACAAGTCATCAGAAAATATCATCAAAAATCACAAATAAATGTGTATTTCATAAATTTAACTTACACCTTCAATGCCAAGGCATATCAAATGGTTATTGTTATAGATTTAAATACATTTTATGAGTATGAGAAAATTTACCCTCTAACTTATGCAAATTTGAACACAGATCAGCTTTTTCCATTTTTATGAACACAAAAATACCAATGTCAGTTTGTTTCACAATGTTTTATGCCCAGGTCACACGTTCACGGATCACCTCACCGGTTCAACTACAGATTAAACCTCAAGAATGGCCCTGGAAATGTCAATTTCCGTAGTCAGATACGGATCTGATACAGATACACAATGTAGTAGCAACGGGTTTTGACGTATCTACCAAGGATAATGTAGGAAAGGGTCCATTTGGTGATGTGAATGATAAGGATTGTTATGGTTTAATACGGAAATCACACGGTTTAATACAGGACAACATGTGTCAAGGCATGTGCACTGCAGATGAACAATGGTTTGCTGCAGTACAAGTAAGGGTTAGTAGGAATAAGAACGGTCTGAAACGGGTTAGTACGAACCGCCACGGAGCGACACGGACCTGATACGATAAGCTATCCTTAAACACTCGCGTTCGCGTACTCAGCTCATAAATGGTCATCTCTGATCTATTCAAAGCATTTATTATAATCATTATTAGCATTATCACTGCACTTTTTGAAGAAAAAGCGGGGATATTGTTATACCCCCGTCGGACCATCCTTACGTACATTTGGCCATCCATAGGTCTGTTTGTAATGTCACACCATTGCCCTTAGACCAATTAAGCTAGAATCTTAAAACTTTCACAGGCGATAGCCCTATGGATGAGTACTGGAGGAACCCATTTGGAATTTTGATGTGCATGAAGAGATGTGATGGCGCTGGTGTGGGGATATGCTATGGCGCGCCATCGACTTGCTCTAGTGAACTCTTGTTACAACGGCAGTATTTTTTCCCAAAGGTGTTGCCATTAAAATGAATTTTCTATTGTAAAATATCCTTAATGAGCAGGACGATATGTTAAGAAGGCTTTGTTTATTCTTATATCCTAATAACACATATGTTTTAGATATTTGTTAGAATGGCCTCAGGGAGGCAGTTCTAACAAATATCCAAAACATATATTACTTGAAGTGTTAAATATAATGTTCTTGCATAATTTCTGGTTAATTGTCACCTCTTGAGAGAAAGTTTCGTGCCTGCCAAATTATCATTATAACGAATTCTGACGTTGTATCGAGTGTCGGTATAAAGTGGGCTGACTTTATTTAATTTCTTATTGATTGTTCATGTTGGATAATGTTATTATATATACCTCTTGGACAAGACACTGACTATGTTGGTCACTATAAGCAGAGAGTGTTTATACAGAAGCCTGGTGTCAATTTGGTGACAGTTTGGTGCCAGTCTTATGACAGTATGTCATGGACCTTAATATTACGTATTTAGTCATGATGTAACGTAGTAAACCATAACAGACCTTGATAAACTTTGCTAATCCCTACCCTTCCATAATGCAACATAATGAGACCATACCATACCATGACACATTCGTAACAAACCGTATGGTATCCTCAGCTAAAATGTGGTGTAACCGTAACTAACCGTAGAAATCCTTGGTTACTTTGGGCCTACGAATAAGTACGGATTAATACGATTTTAATATGGACTACAACAGATCAGTACGTTCTAATGCAGTTTAGTAAGGATGTACTACAGTTGTTTGATCAATGATATTTTCTTATTTTTTCATCCAAATTGTCTCCCAAGGACTTGCATGAAATATCAAAGTCTGCGTTCTGGGAAAAGTAAAATAAAAATATTCTAAAATACTGTCTATGAACTTTTTACCCCACATACTCAGTGTTAACCCTTCTCTTGCTGAACACTACATGCTCTGTCTTAGCAAACAGTGTAGATCCAGATCAGTTGGCTTCTGAAGAAGCCAACTGATCTCGATCTGCACTGTTTGTCATTAAATATGTGACTGTCTATCAAAAACCCGGATCAAGTAATCTGATTGGCTGGAAATTATAAGTGGGTGTGGCATCTTAATTTCTTCAGCAAGGCAAGGGTTAAGCCCTCTTGATTAGAACATGCAAATGTATACTTGAAGCTGAATACCCCTAACTCTATAATTAAAATATGTTAACCCTTGTCATGCTGAATAAATTAAGATGTCACGCCCACTTCTAAATTCCAGCCAATCAGATTACTTGATCTGGGTTTTTGATAGAAATTCACATATTTAATGACAAACAGTGCAGATCCAGATCTACACTGTTTGCTAATACAGGGCATGTCGTGTTCAGCAAGAGAAGGGTTAACAATTAATTTCATCCTCAATTTGATCATGGCATGGAATCAAAACATATAACAAATAGCAAAAGACTTTATAACCTCATCAATTTACAGATGATAATCAACGTAACCGTAAGTAGGGTACGATAATTATGTGGATTTGCTTCGCAAAATACTAAAATGCTGTCCATTCTCTTCTTTTCTGACATAATTAAGGTGAATTGATACACTTTCAAGGGTGATAACTGTTTCAAAATGCTTTTGCCTTACTTCTGGAAAGGGGTCTGCTGTAAAGGGGGAAAAATGATCCCTTAGGAGTTTAAAAAAAGGGGTCTAATCTAAATGGAAAGGTTTTGCTCCCCTCAAGAACAAATTCACTCCTTTTAGAATAGACCTCTTTCAGCAGGGATTTAGTCTACAGGAAAGCAAACAGGAATTCACAAAAATTGTCTCCCTTATTCAAAGACGAAACATGTATCAAGTGGATGTTGTTTTGTCACTGGATTTAAATAACTGAAGAATGTTGTGTCAGCTATATTAACTGTGCAAATTTAATTGTTATAATGCCAAATGTTTACCTTGTGTTTAAAATGAATCCTTCCAGAGAGAAATCCATCTTATGACACATATGGCCAGCATAGACCTATATCAGCCTGATTATTTGTGCAATATAATCATGGTGGACTCTGTTCACTAAAAGAATCTTTAAAATTCATGCCTTTTGATAATGATTAGCTTAGAAGCTGATCAGACTGAGTGGATGACCAGGATGATTTGGGTCTGTCTTGGTGACATATGTTGTAAAGTCATTTTTCATTGGAGAGGCCATGCTCAAACGTTTCTTTCTGCATATATGGACAGCGAAGACCTAGATCAGCCTGTGTAGTCTGATCAGGGCCTTTACTGTCTGGTAACAGAATTATTGGATACTACAGAATATATGAATGCAGAGTAAAGGCCAGGGCCCAGTTGTTCAAAGCATTGTTAGCTTAACGAGCTCATTAATGGTCAAAATGTTAACTGTTCTTAGTAAGTACAATATCTAATTTACAGTATTTTTGCTGAAAAAAAATGTGAAAAGCTACTTACATTTTTTCAGCAAAAATATTAATATATAAGCCATATTTGATGATCAAAGTTTTAATGATACGTTAACTAATGACATTGTTAGATTTGAACAACTGGGCCCAGGATTATACTATGCACATGTGCAAGATGATCTGAATCTGCACATTTTGTGCATGTTCAAAGTCACTTTTTGGCTTGAGACAGCCCATATGTACATCTGTTCTTAAATTATACTTACAAATAATTCCAACTCACCAGGCTTACACATGTCCTATTTAATTATTTGGGAGCAGTGGCAGCTATACTTTGATAAATCCACTGAGCTGAAATCTTGGAACTATTTTCTTGCACAAAATTTCTGAAATGAGCAAATTCACTTATACTTTCATTGTAAATATGACCAACAGGTAGTTGGAATTATAAGAAAATAATTTCATCTTTTTTTTTTTTTTATTTTATCAGTGTGTAAATGCCTGTGATCAGAATCACAAAGCTAATGAAACTGCAATGCAATTTGGGCTCTATTCAATCTGTGAGTGATTCACAGGTTTTTATACATCAATAAAATCCACAAAAAATAAACTCATTTCTTAACCCATTTATGCTGAATGGACTCTTCTGCCTTTACTCTTTGGACAGGTCCATTTCCTATATAAGGAGGGTCTGATTAGTTTTTATTATTATCATATTTTGTGTAAATTTTTAAACTTAATGCAAACAGTGTAGGCCCTGATCGGATGCTGCATTCTGCAGCATCTGATCTGGGTCTACACTGTTTATCAATGTCCCTTTTATGGGACTAGGTATAAATGGGTTAATCATGTATTTTGGAATTTACATGTTTTATGTCTGTGTGCATGCTATATTAAAGCTACTGATTGATTGAATTTGAGGTCAGTATAACAATACATGTATCTAATACTTGATGGAATGGCAAACAGTGCAGGGCCTGATCATTCTGTTTCTTAACCATTTGTCATAACTATCTCAGAGCAACAGATTATTTTGTAGATAATAGGGTATTTTACCCTTCATAATTCAAATAATTGGGTAAAATCTTATTTTCAGTTTTTGAATTGAGTATTTTTAACCCCAAAAATAAAAATAATTGGGTGAAATTGCAAAAATGAACAAAAAAAACAACAACACTAAAACAGGCTTAAAATCAGAGACCAAAAGTAAATGTCTATTTTTAATAAGTTTAATAATTTATCACACATCATTGTAACTTGAAACATCTCTGAAGCATTTTAACTTTACAATTTCAAGAAAAGGAACTACAGTAGAGAAACAGATAGAGTGGGTATTTGGTGATACTTAGGGATAATTTTCCTTATTTCTCCATAAAAAAACATATGCTGTGGGTATTAATTAGAATCACCTTGGTGCTTGAGTTGAAGTAAAGAGTGGAGTGTAAGTCCATGGAATACATGTAGCTTCAGTGCCTTGGTGTCATCATAGAGAAAGACAACAAAACAAAAAAGTAGGGTGTTGCTGTTGTCAGAGAAAACAGTTAATCCCAACCTACTCTACTTGCATAGTGAACATCACCAAACTTTAAGTTTATTAAAATATAGATTGTTTTTTTTGTTGTTGTTGTTGTTTAGTTTATGAGCTTTTTATTTCAATGGTAATAATATAAGTTTATATAACAATAGATCATTTGCTGCAAGGAGGGCTGATATTTTTACTGGTTTCTTTAGCTAACGATTCAAGGAAAATATCTTAAAAAATATTCAACTAATCCTCCCAGTGGCGCTGCAAGGAGGGCTGATATTTTTACTGATTTCTTTAGCTAACAATTCAAGGAAAATATCTTAAAAAATATTCAACTAATCCTCCCAGTGGCACCACTCTTTCCTTCCATTTTATTTAAATTTGATGCCAAACCCCATCCAAAAAGTTTGTTGCTGTCTGCAGTTGTTTTTAATTCACAGTGCAGTTGTTGTTAAGTGAAATAATTATCAAATAAAAACAAATAAGATCTGTTATATGCTACCGCATATTTAAACAGGAAATATACCCGCACATTCTGATCATGGACTATAACTCTCTCATCATTTCCATGTTGTGAACAACACATGTGAGGAAAAAAAATCCGCGTCTTTTTTACTGGCTAAATTTTCTATTTTCACAGAAAAAGGCTTGATAATTTAGTTTCCTTTTAAATTTGTGTCTGTTTCATATGCATTTCTGACGAGAAAAAGCTCTACAATTTAATGAACATAAGTTTGTTTTTCCTCAAAGATTTTTCGCAAAGATTTCATGTGACGTAACCATAACAGCATATGGTTTCTTCATGCAGGGTAAGGAAAAATGAAGCTTTGTAACCTAAACTGGTATTGCGAACATCTCAGAATTGTGTACTGTCACACGTGGCACAACTGAGCAGTCCCATAAGATTCTACAAAACATTTACTAGATAAATTATGTTGGACTTAGAAACTGTTTTTGGCCAACAAAATAACAGATTTGATTCACTGACTGATATCTAGCATAAGCACTAAGGTACTATTTTGATTGTCGCTGCATTTTAATCGGCTTTCAAATGAAAATGGTAAATAGTGAAATACAATGGCGGGTCTGTCATCTTGGTGACAAAAATTCAGCATCTCAAAACATTGAAATAAAGAAAAAATACTGTTTAAATATTTTGTATAAAAAAAAAAAAAAAAAGAAGGACAGGGATGGCAGAAAACTGTTAAGTTTTAAGGCATGTTAGAATGAGGTCAGACAATTTGAAAACATATGATGTTATTTCACTGGGTAGTGTAAAATATTTCACAAGTGGACATGTCTACAGATAATCTTAGCCTCAAGGGATGAAAGATCACAACACCTGCCTCTTTTGTTTTAGCATTTTCATAAAACACTTTACAGCAAGTTCAATGTTAAAAAAAATCTAGAGGGTTTGCCATCCATTTGCAGCAGTTAAAGGCACAAATGTCACTCCAAAATTTATGAAAACACAGAACTCAGTCTGTGTAGCCAAATCAGATACACTTCGACAGGAAGTGATTTGCATATCTGGAAAACATTCTGCTTATCTTATATGCTTAATTTTTGAAACAATTGAGTATCTGGATTTGACACTAGCGTAAAATATGCAGCTATGCTTCTTATCTCTTCTCTTGCAAAACTGGTTAACCACTGAGAGGACTAAGCCTGCCCAGTAAAATGTGGTTAGGTAAACTGAACATGTTCAACATGATCCAAATGGGTTGACTGGGCCGTAAAACCTCAATGCAAACAAATGCAGATAAGGACTTTTTTTTTCAACAAAGAATAGGCATATTTTTTTTTAAAAAGTTCAAAACTTATGTTGTGAGTACCCATTAGAAGAACCTCATTGAGATGCTTCTAATGAGTACCCATAGTACCCTCAACATGTTTTCATGGAGAAATTAGAGCCCCCACTTATCTTGGATTACAAAAAAAAAAAAAAAAAAAATCCAAAATTACACTTCAACCTCTTTATAACACGGTTTGTTATAACATAGTTTTGGATATAACACTATTACATGGTTCAAAGGTGGATCCCAAAAATGTATAGATTATATTGAAAAATGACCATTTATGGTCATTTTTCAATATAATCTATACATTTTTGGTTTGGATATAACACGGTTTTTTAACTAACACGGTTTATGCTATGGACCCCAACAATAGTGTTATAAAGAGGTTGTGGTGTGTCACTTTATCTGGAACTGTGATTCTTTTATTTTGCAGAAAGTGCTCTGGGTATTGCATGCAATTCCAATGTGTTCAATTCTTGCATTGACCCAAATGCCCAATGTTCAACATCAACATCAACATCCATATCCACCTGTCAATGTAAACAAGGTTACATCATTGTTGTTACTGGTGGAGTTTCAGCTTGTACTATTGATACATCTTCAGAGATCTGTAAGTATGTAGTAAATGGAAGAAATGATATAATTCTTAATCTTTACCTCTCTCCTGGCTAATTCACCAGACAAGAAATTGGAGACATTTTTCATATTTTTCCTAGAAAACAGAAGTTGTGGTATCTCATGCAAATCATCTCCAATGTTGTTTTCTGGGGAAAAATGCGAAAAAATATTTTCAGTTTGTTGTTTGCTGAATTATCCAAGAGAGTGGTATAGGTTAGATTTATTTCTCTACTCATTGTGGAGCTAATAAAGTAATGAGTTTGCATTGGAAGCTATTCAGTCGCCCCCAGTGTTGTGAAGGAAAAGGTTGTTAGTAAGTTAAAACAGGATAAAAAATCTATGTATTCTTTTGTTACTGGAAACATCAAGGGAGCCATTGTTTTCTTAACACTTTGCTTGCTGGGCACATATTTCAGCAGATGGCATCTTGAAATATTTTTCTTATTTTCCTAGAAAATAGGATCTGACACTTCATGCAAATTGTCTCCTAAAATTGTCTCTTAAAATAGGATTTGGCATTTCATGCACATTTCTTCAGGAGGCAATTTGCATGAAGTGTCAGATTCTATTGTCTAGGAAAATAAAAAAAAATATTATCTAAGAAGATAATTTGCCCATGAAGTGTCAGATCCTATTTTCTAGGGAAACTATTTCCAGTTTGTTGTCTGCTGAATTTGCCTATAGCATGGTAAGGCCTAGACAAAAAAAAAAAAAAAAAAAAATGTTTGCTTAGGGTAACAACTCAAAAAATGATAGGTAGGGTAGGTGCATTTTTTAGCTCACCTGAGCATAAGGTGCTTGGGGTGAGCTATTGTGATTGCCCTATGTCTGGCATCCAGCATCTGTCATCCATCGTCCACAATTTGCTTTAAATGATGTCTCCTCCGTAACTACTGGGCAGTTTCAACTAAAGTTGATAGGATTGTTTCTTTGGCGATCCTCTACCAAAATTGCTCAAACCGTTCCACTCAGCTGCACAAAGTGGCCACCAGAGCTAAAAGCAGAAAATCCTTTAAACGATATCTGCTCCTAGGCCAGTGGCCTGATTTCAAATTAATTTCACAGAGATGTTTCTTAGGTAATTCTCTACCAAAATTGCTAAAATGGTTCTGCTCGGCTGAACAAAATGGCCACCAGAGCTAAAAATAGAAAAACCTTTAAACAACATCTCCTAGGCCAGTAGCCCAGTTTCAAAATAATTTCGCAGAAATGTTCCTTGGGGTACCCTCAAAGGCAATGCCGAGAGTAGTACAATAGCTCTCTGTGAACATTGTTTAGTTGAGCTTAAAAGAAAACTGGATACACTTGATTGAATATTTCAACACTGACTGCTTTTCAGCATGCCAAATTCCTTCTGAAAAGAATATACTCTTAAAGGAAAGAATTTATTCCCGAGGAGAGGAAATTCTTTCCTTATAGAGTATACTCCCTTTCCAAAGGGAAGGCAAAAATGATTCATGCAGATTGGCCTCCCCTGAAAGTGTATCCATTTCCCTTAATTTATAGAACTCAAGGCCAAGTGTACTCAGAGGTGACTCTGTGTAAGGAAGTTGCATTTAGGATTAAAAAAAAAAGCTTGTTTAGGGAAACCAACACTATCTAGATTTTTTTTGGTGAAACTTATCTTTTTCTTTTTTCTTCAGTACATGTATTTCTAAAAAATATATCAAGAGGTCATGGCCTCTGAAATCACTCACCTGAGAACATCTGCTTTAAGTGCAAGACTTGATATTCATATTTAAATTGGCACATAATGATTTATTCAATGCAATGTAGATCTCAGGACATTACTGGAGATCCAAGGAACAATACAGTGAAGTTTGTTTGAAATTGGCCCAGTTAATAATTAAAGGTTTTTTCCATTCTTTGCTCGGATGATTTTACACAAGTTCATAGTGTGCTGGTCCCTATCAGTGAATATGACCATGACACTGATGATGCAAACACAATGGGTGGGAATAAAAAAGGTGCTCAGAAAATTATTCATAGCTCCAGAGATTAGGAGTATTGGGTAAATACTTTTCTTACCGTATTCAACCTAATTACCGCACATACAGGCCCCAACCTAGGCCCAACAAGTAGGGAGAAGTGACTTCTCCCTCCAGCCCAAATAGGGAGAAGTGAAGGACCAGAGGGAGAAGTGACTATGACCGTTCATGCAAAATGGTGGATGATGCAATATTATGAATGAAAAAAAAAATCAAAAACTAATTTATTGCTTTATTAAAACCTTAAACATTTTAAAACTATCTATCCAGATATTAGGTAAAGAACATGTACGTGTAACTTTTCATTATTTGATTCAGCTCTTTGGCGAATGGTTATTTTTTTTTCTCACACAGCTCCAGATAATTCAGTAATAATTTTCTGTGATTCTCTTTAAAAATATACATTGTTGGTACTCATAATTAGAACTGACTTGAACTGATTCTAACAGGTACTCACAACATATTTTTTTAAAGAAGTAATAAAAACTATCCCTAAATTGTCACCATTTCCCCTTGTTTAACCCTTGTCCTGCTGAACCCGGATATACCCTGCCATTGCAAACAGTCCAGATCAGGAAGCCAACTGATCTGGATCTGCACAATTTGCCATTAAGTATGTAAATTTATAGCAACATTCACAGCTACTGGGTTTGGGAGACCCAATTTTCAGCCAAGATGTGAGCGACATGACTGCCGTTTACGAGCTGATATACGAAGAGGAGAAAAAAAATAATTAAATTGATTAAACACTCATTTGAAAAACAAACAAACAGTTTTCAATTAAAGTCAAAGAAAAGACAAACTATTCAATTAGCATCTATTAATCGGTACGTTAATCCGCTTATCACCACAATCTGACATTACAATTTGCATCCGAAGAGTCGCTGCCTAAAGAGATCAAAGAGTTTTTAGTTGTTTGTACTGTTGTTTGAGCACAGAAGCGTGTCATCCAGGCAATCCTTTTGACGGTTATTGACACATTGGCCCTGCCCACTAAATGGTAAAATTTCACTCTTACATTGTCCACGTGGTGCTTTTGGCCAATCGTTTTGGTCAGTTATCATCACGGGTGATTGCATGGTATCTGATGACATCAACACTAGTGATTACTGGATTAATCAAAGGAATATGGACGGTTATGGATAATTACCAATCAAGGTAATTATATCATGTTTTTGTAAACAACGAGTTGTTGTAGGTGTATCGCCGTTAGCGATCATTAAAGCAACTGTCAGTGTCTGCTGTAAACAAGCAAAAAACCGACTCACCGGTGCAAGCAAAACCGAAAGTAGGTTTCGAAAATCGCCGAAAAACGGGGCGAAGTCGTCTTCTCCTTCCCGGACCGATAGGGCGAAGTCATAAGAATTTCGGCGACTTCTTCGCCCGAATCGCCCCCTCGGTGGAGGCCTGAGTCATACTCCTATAAGTGCACAGTCAAGCGATTTCATAGTCTTAAAGATTACAGGCAGTGTACTTTTTTGTCTACTTCTTTATAAAGGCATATGTTGTGGGTACTCATTTGAATTGCATCGACTTGTCGATGCAATTCAAATGAGTACCCACAACATATGCATTTATAAAGAAAATCAGAAAAATTGCATATTCAATATCAAATAAGTCTTTTCTGATCTTTTTTTATAGTGTACCCTTAGTAGGTACATATTTTACCACGAATGAGTGTTCCCAGTAAGTTTGAAAATCTAAGCGCAATGTGCGGTAATTAGGTCGAATACGGTATTTCTCCATGAAAAAATATGTTGTTGGTACTAATATAGAGTGCCTTGCAGGGGCACTTCTAATGAGTGCCACAACATATGTTTTTATGGAGAAATAAGAAAGATATAATACTCCTTTTTTTTGAGGTAGCTTTAGTGGCTCAGTCAGTCATCTGACTGGTGATCAAGAGGTTGCAGGTTCGATCCTGCCGGGTTTGGCAACATTCTTTCATGGAGATTGATTCTGAAATATTTTCTACAGTCATTCTCTCCCTTCCGCTGATTCATGAAGGAGGATTGTCAGTTTCTGGCAGAAGAATGAGCACAATATTGGTTAACTGCTTATAGGACTAAACCTGTCATTAATAGTTAGGTTGCTTTTAATTTACCCAGGGCCCAGTTGTTCAAAGCTAACGATGTCGTTAGTTAACGATTCGTTAAAATTTATATCGAGTGATACGCAAATATGCTGAAATTTTTTGCTGAAAAATGTGAGTAGCTTTTGCAATGCAAAGCTACTCACATTTTGTCAGCAAAAAATATCAGAATATCGTATATTGAATCTGCTAAAACAGTTAACGAAATGACCCTTAACGAGCTCGTTAAGCTAACATCGCTTTGAACAACTGGGCCCAGAATGCTTAACATTAATAGTTAAGTTGCCTTGAATTTACCATTGCAATCTCTCTATTAGCTTTAAGCACTCTGAGTAAATTAACAGATCATATGCCATATTCAACCCAATTTATTCCTGAACTGACAGGCCATATTCAACCCAATTTATTCCTGAACTGACAGGCCATATTCAACCAAATTTATTCCTGAACTGACAGGCCATATTCAACCCAATTTATTCCTGAACTGACAGGCCATATTTAACACAATTTATTCCTGAACTGACAGGGCATATTCAACCCAATTTATTCCTGAACTGACAGGCCATATTACCCAAATGTACAGTTAGGTTTTTTCAAAATAACTTGTAAAAATATCCACCAAATAAGGACACCCTTTAGAAAAAGATCAGCAGTGGACTTTATGGTAGAGTTATTTAATAATGCTTATGTGATATTTTTTCTGATTTTCTTTAAAACTGATTTTCTTTATAAAAACATACATTGTAGTTCTTCATTTGAATTGCCTTGATAAGTCTATAAAATCATATGTTTTTGGTACTCATTTGATTTGCCTCAACTTGCTGAGGCAATTCAAATGAGTAACATCAGCACATGCTTTTATAAAGAAGCTGATAAAAACACATGACTGTAATCTGAAGACTAATAAATGCTTGGATGTGTGCTTATATGGGTATGTGCAGTAATTAGATTGAATATGGTAAATACAATTATAAAAACAAATATAATTTTTCAGGCCCTGCTTCATCTGGAAATACAACCCCTAAACCTGGAATATCCTCCCCTGAGACAGCAACGACACCTAGTATTCTGGTTGGGTCCTCATGTTATGCAGTGGACCGTCTTGATTCTGTATTGATGGAATGTGAGGATGCAAATTCTGGCGGCTCAGCAATCCAGTATGGTGGATGGCAGAAATTAATCGATGGTGCCTGGACTGATGTTCCTCAGGATACAGGTCAGATACTGAAAATTATTGAGGAGCTTTTTTTGCTAGTGAGAACACTTATATTTTGCCAGTGTGTAAATGATCCCTGGTGGTTAACACTTAGCAGTCTTGGTAAAATTTTTAGCAGACATTATATTGAAATATTTTTTCTTAGTTTTCCCTGAAAACAGCTTTTGACATTTCATGCAGATTGTCTGTAATGGAGACAATTTGTATAAAATGTCTTATCCTGTTTTCTGGGAAAAATAAGAACATTATTGCCATTTTGACATCTGCTTAATTAGCCCAGAGGAATCTAGGACAATTTAGCCAGTGGATGATTTGGCCTGGATGATTTGGCCTGAGATAAGTTGGCCTAAGACAATTTGGGCAGCCAAAAATATTGGGTTGGACAATTTGGCCAGATTAATATAATGGCTAGTTCAAATGGACAATTTAATGTTTTGGGGTTCGTTTCTAATACACAGTATTGATTGACATTTAAGAAGGAAAATTTTAAAGAAGAATTTTATTAACTAGAAATTATATTTTTTTTTTAATATTATTACTTTTGGCTCGTGATATTCTGGCTGGCCAAAATCTTTAGTAGCGTCCATCTTGAAAATCTATTTTTGCTTCTTCTCCTGAACCAAAAAAGCCAATTGACTTGAAACTTGATAGGAAGCATCGGGGTGACTTGTAGAAGATCAAAAATAGCTAAAATCATTCTGATCTGAAATCCAAGATAGCCACCATCATGACAATCTATATTTTGCTCTGAAAGGCCAACTGATTTGAGACTTGGTAGGAAGCATTGGGGTGACTTGTAGATCAAAAATAGATAAAATTGTTCAGATTGGAAATCCAAGATGACCGCCATGTTTAAAATCTATCTTTAGCTTCTTCTCCTGAACTGTAAGGCCAATTGACATGAAATTTGGTAGGAAGCATCGGGGTGACTTGCAGATAAAAATTAGCTAAAATATTTCCGATGGGAAACCCGAGATAGCCACCATCTTGAAAATCTATTTTTCACTTCATAACTAGTAGATCAAAATACCTAATCTCATTCTGATTGGAAATCCCAGATGGCCACCAGAAACCACTGGACCGATTTCAGTATAACTTGGCAGAAATGTTTCCTAGGTGACCCTTTTCCAAGATTATTCAAGCTGTCATGATTTGCCAAAACATATGGCTGCTATGGGTGGGGCTTATTTTCCTGATATATCTATATAGAAAATTTAATGATCTTCTTGTCAGAAACCACTGGACTGATTTAAATATAACATTGCAGGAATGTTTCTTACGTATAACCCTCTATTAAGATTGTTCAAGCCATCATGGTTCATCAAAAAACATGGCCCCTTAGGGGGTGGGGCTTATTTTCCCTATATAACTATATAGAAAACTTTAAAAATTTTCTTGTCAGAAACCACTGGACTGATTTCAATATAGCTTGGCAAAAATGTTTCCTTGGTGACCCTCTACCAAGATAGTTCAAGTAATCGTGATTTGTCAAAAAACATGGCCGCTAGCGGATGGGGCTTATTTTCCCTATATATCTATATAGACAACTTTAATAATCTTCTCGTCAGAAACCACTGGACCAATTTCAATATAACCTGGCAGGAATGTTTCTTTGGTGACCCTCTACCAAGGTTGTTCAAGCTGTCATGATTCGTCAAAAAATATGGCCACTAGGGCGGGCGGGGCTTATTTTCCCTATACATGTATATCTATATAAAAAACTTTAAAAATCTTCTCATAAGATACTGTTGGACTGAGTTCAATGTAACTTGGCAGGAATGTTGCTTTGGTGACCTTCTACCAAGATTGTTCAAGCCTTCATGATACGTCAAAAAACTTATTTTCCGAATATATCTGTATAGGAAACTTTGAAATTCTTCTTGTCAAATAACCCCTGACCGATTTCAATGTTGCTTTGGTGACCCTCTACCAAGAATGTTCAAGCAATCCTGATTTGTCAAAAAACATGGCTGCTAGAGGGTGGGGCTTATTTTCCCTATATATCTAGGTAGAAAACTTTGAAAATCTTCTTGCCAGAAACTACTGAACCGATTTCAATTTAACTTGGCAGGAATGTTCCTTTGGTGACACTCTACGAAGTTTTTTCAAGCTGTCATGATTCCTCAAAAAAAAAAAATGGCCGTTAGGGGGTAGGGCTTTATAGCTATATAAAACACTTTAAGAATCTTTTTGTCAGAAACCACTGGACCAATTTCAGTATAATTTGGCAGAAATGTTCCTTTGGTGACCCTCTTTCAAGATTTAGTTGTCATGATGCATTAAAAAGAAAAAAAACATGGCTGCTGTGGGGGGTAGGTGGGGTGCAGGGCTATAAAATTTAGAGCAGTGAACTTGGCTGAAACTTCAACAGTAAGTATGCAAATCTGTTTGTTCAGGTGAGCGATATAGGACCATCGTGGTCCTCTTGTTTTTAATAGGTTTGGTTGAAACATGTATAGTCACAATTAATAAAATTGAAGTTATTCTACATTTTGGGTGAATTTCTGATGATTTTCTATTAAGTGCTGAAAATAGCTAAAATGGGTACCTGGGTTTCTTGTTGACGTTTACAAAAAATGTTTGATTTTCCTTAAATTTAATACTGTGGTCTTAAAGGTAATGTACTGAACTATTGCTCTTTGAAAACAAATCTCAGGTATTTGGAGAAATAATTGAAATATGAGCATTTAAACCTTATCATACAAAATTATGAAAACTCAGCCAAGACAACCTATTTCCAATAACTGCAATACCTGTATGATTTTCATAGTTACTTGTCCAGTGTTTATTGGGTCCAAGTCCTACCCAAACATTTTGGCTGGAATGGCCTGCTGGCCAAATTGTCCATGCACAAGCCCAGAGAGTGGTAAAGGTTAACCATCTTGTTGATGTTCCCAAGGTCAGATATTGAAAACTGTCCGGTGGCTTTTTACCATTTTGCAAGTGCATAAATGGTTCCTGGTGGTTCACCATCTGTTGTAGTTAACCCTTATCCTGCTGTTCATGACAACATCTACCTTTGCAAACAATGTAGATCCAGATCAGATGGTTTCTGGTGTATACACAGTTGTATTTGCAGTTATCTACCTTTCCTTTTTATCTGAGATCAGATAAGGTCCCCTAATGCTCATCCTATGTTGATAAAATCACTTTTTAAATTTAAGCCAGACAACAATCAGCTGTCATTGATCCCATTAAATGTCCCATATTACAAGTGCAAAGTATGACAGTTATGCAACTATGGTCACTAAATTGAATCAGAAGTTTGCCAGCAGTACTCTTACAGGTAGTCACTTTGATCAGTTGTAATGGTCATTTTTTTGTATATAATTTTAAAATTTTATTGGGGATACAACAATGTCCAAAAATGTCTTGTAATGATCTGTCTTAACAAAAAGGTGCTGATGTACATGTATAATATCTACTATACTGTTGAATAGTTGAGCTACACATTTTGCTATTCCCATTTGCCTCCAAAGACAACTTCAAGGTAGGCAACCCTCTTGTGTCAGGAATATACCGTATTCGATCTAATTACCGCACGTATCCCTATAAGCGCACAGTCAAAAAATTCCGTAGTCTTCAGATTACAGCCAGTGTACTTTTTGTCTACTTCCTTATAAAGGCATATGTTGTGGGTACTCATTTGAATTGCATCGACTTGTCGATGCAATTCAAATGAGTACTCACAACATATGCCTGTATAAAGAAAATCAGAAAAAAAATCGCATATTCATCATCAAATAAGTCTTTCTTCTGATCTTTTTTATTGTGTTTCCTTAGAAGGTAGATACATATTTTACTACAAATGAGTGTTCCCAGTAATTTTGAAAAACCTAAGCGCACAGTGCGGTAATTAGGTCAAATACGGTAGTAAATATACTGCAAGTCTAAAGGGAGAGGATGTATTGTTTTAGGTGCAGATCCTTGACATTGGTGTTGATGTCACACTTTCTTGTCTGCCAATACCTTATGAATCACTGCTAGGAGTCTTATCAAATTTTCATGGATATATAATTGGGACATAACAAAGAACTAATTAGATTATGCTGACCTTGATCTAATTTTCAAGGTCACAGCAGTAGAAAAACTGAAAATTCGGTGGGGCTGAAGAAGGGGGGAGGAGGGAGTGGGGACATCCATTTTCTTTGAAAAAAACAATGTTACATGTACTTGTTTTGAATGCATTTGCTTCACAAATTCTTGGACGTATGACAAACAGTGTAGACTCCTGATCAGACTGCTTCTTCAGGAGATGTCTGCTTCTGGACTAAATTCCTTGCATACCCCAATAACCCTAAAGATTGGGACAGATGGGCTGGAGCAAACAATATAGACCCAGATCAGATGCCACAGAATGCAGCATCTGATTGGTGCCAACAGAGTTTGGCACTCATCCGGCAGTATTTAGACACATACACGAATTCATATTTTAAAGCAAGTACAATAAGGAATTAATCTTGATATATCATCACGAAAACACACCTATTTAAATATATTGAAAATTTCGCACCCAAAAACTGAAAGTTTTCAGATAAAAATTCTGATTTTTTTCATATTTCCTCTCAAAACATAGATTGTGGGTACTCATTAGAGCTGCCTTGCTGAGGCAGTTCTAACGAGTACCCACAATCCACCTTGCTGAGGCAGTTCTAATGTGTACCCACAATCTATGTTTTTGTGCAGAAATAAAAAAAAATAATATACACTACAACCTCTTTATAACACGGTCCTTTATAACATGGTTTTGGATATAATACGGTTCAAAGATGGATCCCAAAAATGTATAGATTATATTGAAAAATGACCATAAATGGTCATTTTTCAATATAATCTATACATTTTTGATTGGATATAACACGGTTATTTAACTAACATGGTTTATGCTTTGGACCCCAACAATAGTGTTATAAAGAGGCTGTGGTGTATATCCCTGTAAACCACAGTTTTACTATATAAAAGTGGGGTTTAAAGGGGTCAAAATTATATAGGCATTAGGCATGTTTCCATGATGTGAGTAAATACAGTATGCTGTCAGGCTGCATCCGCAGTCATAGCATAGATCCAGGAGTTGCAATATCAGATCCTAGCTTGACCACATACACTACAACCTCTTTTTTTAATACGATTTGTTATAACACAGTTTTGGATATAACATGGTTCAAAGATGGATCCCAAAAATGTATAGGTTATATTGAAAAATGACCATAAATGGTCATTTTTCAATATAACCTGTACATTTTTGTTTGGCTATAACATGGTTGTTTAACTAACATGGTTTGTGCTATGGACCCAAACAATAGTGTTATAAAGAGGTTGTGGTGTAGTTTTATTGGAGATTGCGTATTAAATGACTTCTGTGGGCACTGATTCAAGTAGGACAGTTTGCAGTTACTGGTGAAAGTATGTGCATGTACTGTTATATATAGTCACTTAAAGGACTAAGCTTGCCCAGGAAAAGTGTGAATAGGGTAACTGACCAGTGCCCAGTTGTTCAAAACTAACAATGTCGTTAAAACTTTGATCATTAAATATGGCATATGCGCTAATATCTTTGCTGAAAAAAATGTGAGTAGCTTTTGCAAATGCATTTGCAAAAGCTACTAACATTTTTTTCAGAAAAAAAATAACTGTGAATTAGATACTGTATTTACTAGAGCAGTTAACGTTTGGACCATTAACGCGCTTGTTAAGCTAATGATGCTTTGAACAACTGGGCCCAGCTCAATATGACCTTTACATTCTTGACTGGGCTGTAAATGAATTAACTCCGAATAAAAAAATATATATACATGGTTTGCTATTTTGTAATAAAAGTTGGTTTACAGAATTTGTTTTAGGGTGGTAAACTTACGAGGGTCCTGCAAAAAGTTTTGTCACTGGGTTCAGATTACTTCAGTGCTAGGTTTTATCAAACATATTTTTATTACAAACCTTCAAAGTATTCCCCATTTACTGAAACACTTTTTTGTAATCTTTTTACCTAGTCGGGAAAAGCAGATAAATAATCTTCTTTTGGTATCTGTTGGAGACACTGATAAATAGCGCTGCCAACAGAACTTCTAGACGTATACTTATTTCCAGAAAGCATTTTCTTAAGCCTTGGAAATAAAAAGAAGTCACAGGGACTCTGGTCCTCTCAAAACATAAATTACATGAATTAGGTGGATGGTTTAAAACTTTCACCTTTTCAGAAGCCAAAAAAGACTTAATAACCTCACACTTATGAGAGGAGGCATTGTCATGTAAAAGATGGACTCCTGACCATCCTTTGCTTGGTCCATGTTCCAATGTAACAAGTAAATTGGTCAGTGTATATGACTGCATCTATCTCAATTTGAAATAACTCTGTCAGTTGGAAAGCAATTGGCACGAAATAAATGGGTTATCATTAGCTATTCAACACACCATTCAAGTGCAGTGAAGCATTTTAAAATATACATGGGATAAAACTAAGGAAGCCTATTAGTGACAGAACTTTTTTGCAAGACCCTCGTATTTAGATATTGACACACCTGGGTGGATCATTTTCTGGACACATATATTGCTCCAGATAAAGTGCTTTATTTTTTTATCTGAAAAGTACTTGAATTTTTATTCATTACGAAAACATGCCTATTCAAATATACTGAAAATTTTACCACCAAAAAATGAAAATTTTCAGATAAAAAATTCTGATATTTTTCTTATTTCTGCTCAAAACATAGATTGTGGGTGCTCGTTAGAACCGCCTCGATGAGGCGGTTCTAACGAATACCCACAATCTATGTTTTTGAGCAGAAATAAGAAAAATAATGTATACCCCTGTAAACCCCAGTTTTACTGTGTAAAAGTGGGGTTTAAGGGGGTCAAAATCATATAGGCATGTTTTCCTGATGATTTCTTTACAAAAACACTAATATATGATACCCCTTTTAGCTGGAGCTACATACACATGAAAATTATATTTATTTTCAGGTCATTTTATTAATGGTGATGCAGCAATTCCATCTGTTACCGTATCCGTTGCTGTGGCCTCTGATGCTGGCACATACCGATGTGAACTGTGTTATGGTACCGGTCGTACAAGGTGTGCATTTAGCGAAGATGTGACCCTCTTTGTCAGAGGCTCAGGTACTGCCCTTACAGTACAGTGAACTCCCATTATATCAAACTCTTAACCCTTGCCACGTTGAATAAATTAAGGTGCCACACCCATTTTCAATTATCAGCCAATCAGTTTACTTAATCTAGATTGTTTATATGAATTCACATTTTGAATGGCAAACAGTGCAGATCAAGATCAGTTGGCTTCTGAAGAAGGCAGGGCATATTTGGGTTAAGCAGTGCAAGGGCTAAAGAACCTGAATTTTTACTTTGAGATAAGAATTCAGCTAGCATTCTTTATAAATCTATAGCGGGCTGTTATTGGCCCGTCAGCTACCCTGACGGGCCGATAACGGTCCACTGTAGATTTATAAAGAATGCTTACTGGAATAGCTAGTTTGAGATAACTGGACTTGAAATGTAAAGAATGAAAAGCAAAACTAAACCAACATTATTCAAAATTTATTTTGACTTAAGCAGTAGTTTGAGTTATCAGTGTTTGAGATTATGGGAGTCAACTGTATATTTTTTCAGTCAAATCTGTCTGAACCCTTATGATGATGATGAGTTCAGGTTTGAACCCTTGAAGCAGTTATCACAACTACAGCAGGTGATACTTTGAAATATTCTTCATACATTTTTATACCCCGCCACACAATAGTGATGGGGTACTGTGGTTTCACTTTGGATGTCTGTATGTCTGTCCATCTGCCCATCAGTCATACATCTGTCCGTCTGTTTTTCATTTCCGGATGATAACTTGAGTAAAAACATTGATGGATTTTCACCAAACTTGGAATGTGCATTGATATTGTGGAGATCTGGTTTGGGATTGCTAATGGGCAAATTCTGTCAAATTTTTATGGAGTTATCTGCCCACTACACGATAATGGCGGGATATTATAGTTTAACGTTTTTATTAGAGAAGATAAGACTTGACATTTCATTTGAATCATCTTCATAGCAGTCAATATCTATAAAAATCTAGAAATCTAAAGTTACCTTTGGAAGCAAACAATCCACAAAGGAATGAAAATTAGAGACTTTGTTTTATTTAGTCTCTTCGTATTCAGCTATATAGTTTGTGAGGCTGTATAGTATTACAACCCCTAGCACTTTGTTAAGCAGTATTCAATTTTCAAAGTAACCAGAATGGGCTCGATGGTCCCATAGGAAATAAAAATATAATCTATACAAGCCAAGATTTATTAATCTCTAAAAACTGAATAAAAAAAAAGAAAAACTAGAATTTCAATTGCTAATTTTGCTTATTGCTTCAAGCTCCAACAATTATCACCAATAGTTCAATCATTTGCGGAGATCAGAGTGTGATCAGTCTAAAAAATACTATATAGTCAACTCAACATTAAGTGGATCCCATCATGCAAAAACATGTCTGTAGGCATAGGTGGACAGGAAAGACCCAGATCAGCCTGCACATCTGCACAGTCTTATCATGGCATTCACAGTCTGCTAACAGAATCATTGGATACTACAGAATGTATAAATACAGAGCAAAGACCCATATACCCTACAACCTCTTTATAACACAGTTCATTATAACACGGTTTTGGATATAACATGGTTCAAAGATGGATCCCAAAAATGTAATTTTCAATATAATCTGTACATTTTTGTTTGGATATAACATGGTTGTTAAACTAAACAGTTTATGCTATGGACCCCAACAATAGTGTTATAAAGAGGTTGTGGTTTAATACTTTGCACATGCACAGAATGATATAAATACCGTATTCAACCTAATAACCGCACATACTCCTATAAGCGCACAGTCAAGCAATTTCCGAGACTATAGATTACAGCCCGTCTACTTTTAACCACTTCTTTATAAAATCATATGTTGTGGGTACTCATTTGAATTGCCTCGACTTTCTGCTGATCTTTCTTCAATGTGTACCTTTATTAGGTATATTTCACTACACGTTTTTTTCCCAATAACTTTGAAAAAGTTAAGGGCACAGTGCGTTAATTAGGTCAAATATGGTATGCACATTTTACACATGTTCAAAGGCACTTTTTGGCTTGACGTGGCCCATATGTTCTATCCGATATACATTTTAATCTCTAGCCCTCTCTAGGTTTATCTTAACACTTAAAATGCCAAGAAAACCTGCATCTGAAAATGTCTGTTTATGTCGTCTGCTGAATATTCTTGAAAACTTTTCAAACCTACTATTGCATTCTGGCAAACAGTGTGGATCCAGATCAGACTGCTGTTAGAGGAGGAGTCTGATCTTGGTCTACACTGTTTGCAAAAATGACTTTCTACATTGTTTGCAAAAATGGCTTTAAAAGTCACAAGCAGAGGACAAAGCTATGACTTTGCATCACAAAAACATGCCTATATAATTAAAACCCCACATTATTATAGTAAAACAGTGGTTTACAGGGGTATATGTCATTTTTTTTTTTATTTCTGCTCAAGAACATAGATTGTGGCTGCTCATAAGAACTGCCTCATAGAGGCAGTTCTAATGAGTACCCACAATCTATGTTTTGAGCAGAAATATTGAAAATACCAGAATTTTTTATCTGAATTTTTTTCATTTTTGGAGGTAAAATTTTCAGTATATTTGAATAGGCATGTTTTCCTGGGCCCAGTTGTTCAAAGCGTCCTTAGCTTAACGACGTCGTTAAGGGTCATTTCGTTAACTGTTTTAGCTGATCCAATACACAATATTCTGATATTTTTTGCTAAAAAAAATGTGAGTAGCTTTGCAAAAGCTACTCACCACTAACGACGTCATTAGCTTTGAACAACTGGGCCCTGATGGTTTAGCACTTTAATGGTCTGGATACACTTGGTAGTTTTTCACTATTTTATGACAAGGGAGACAACTCATGTGACTTCCTGTTTGCTTTCCTCTACACCAGTACCATTCTGAAAAGTGGTCTACTCCACTTTAGGGAGCAGATTCTTTCCTTTTGGAGAAGACCCCATTTCAAATTGGAGCAAAAACCATTTTGACAGAGTCATCTCCCTTGAAGGCTTAAATTCTTTTCTTTTTTACAGAGATTAATACAGTAGTTGGTACCATGTCTCCAAATCCAGCTATAAAAGATTCCCCTGTGACTCTCACTTGTATCGCAAACCCTGCAGATATTGACACTAGTTACCGTTGGTTGAAGGATGGAGTGGAAGTTAGTTCACAAGCTACTTACACCATAGACAATGTCCAGCCAAACAGTGACGGAAGATATGTTTGTCAAGCATCAAATCAATTTGGAACAAAAGATTCTGATAACAACCCAATAATAATGAGTGTCTCATGTAAGTAGGAGGAGACCCCAAAAAGGGGCAAACAGTGCAACTGATCTGAGTCTGCACTGTTTAGCCATTTAGTTTAGCCAAATAGTTTAGTCATATTTCTTTAGGAATATATAAATATCATAGCCTGACATACCTAAAATTAAAGTTCAACACTTACAATATATAGTGTGTGTGTGTGTGTGTGTGTGTGGTGTGGGGGTGGGGGGTGGGGGGTGGGGGGGAGTTGGGGTGGAAAAGAGTTTATTCAGTCTAAATGGGTATATATAAACACATTTTTTGTTGAAAAACAGTTATATATGTATTATTAAGCTCAGTAATGACATATCTCACATTCCTATTATCTGCAGATGCTCCAGAATTTAGCATACCTGGTGGAGGGAACACCCGAAATGTTTATGGAAACTTAACAACTAGCTCCATATCAATCGTGTGTGAGGTGACAGCCAAACCAGTTGTTGATAATTACTACTTCTATGATAATAGTGGCCAGCTCCTCCAGGTTTCCAAAAACGATACATACATAATCACAGCAACCCGGGGCTATGGACGATATTATTGTCGAGCTGAAAATGCTATTGGATTATCATTAGATCAGTTCTTTTTTGTGCAGCCCTCTGTCTGTAAGTATTTTTCTTATGTCACCAATTTTGATGAAGTTGAAGGGGCATATTGCTTTTGAATTGTTTATCCGACAATTTATCCATTCGTTCACCATGCTTTTCTTGTTAGCAAGATATCTCAATAACTATTTGAGCTAGAGCCTTGAAACGGTTGGCTTATTGGGCTGAGGAGTAAATCACTAAGTGGCTCAGTTGGATGCGCGTCTGACTGGAGACCAGGAGGTCACGGGTTCGACCCCTGCTGAGGTTGGCAACATTTTTTCGTGGAGATTGATCATTCTCTTCCTTCCAATGATTCAAGAAGGACAGTTGTCAGTTTCTGGCGAAAGAATGTGCACAATACTCAGGTTAACCCCTTGGAGGATTTACCCTGCCCAGTAAACGTATGGTTAGATAAACTGACCGCGCTCGACATGATCCCATTGGGCTGACTGGGCCGTAAAACCACAAACAAACAAACAAACAAAGTAAATCACCATATAATTAACTTTTGGAAAAAAGAACAGATTACTTAATGAGAGATACCCCCTTTCAAATTTGGCATATTTTAGGAACAGGCATATACTTTGGGGCATAGTGTTTTACAAACTAACATTTATAGATTCTAATTTTCATTTTTTTCTTGTTTTTTTTTTTCGCTATATCCAGAGACATGTCTGGATTGTTTTTTCTTTGTGTCAACATTTTTACCAATACAACTTTCCTTCATCTTACACAAGTTAGAGCCAACCTAAAAAATAAGGAGCCAATTCTTGCAGTCATTAAATAATGCAAACATGCCAGTAACAGTACGGTAAATATCCTAAAAATTCGAACACTAAAACGTCTGACAAAATGATATATGCAAACAGTGTAGACCCTGATCAGACTGCTCCTGAAGGAGCGGTCTGATCAGGGTCTACACTGTTTGCCATTCCACTAAAATATTTAAAGAAACTGCTGCATAAAAAGCAAAATTTAAGCCAAAAGAGGATGGAATAAAGTGTTCGAAATTTTAGGAAATTTACCGTAATCTAATATAAGAAGTTTACTGATGGGTTCTTTTAACCCTTTTATGCCAAGCTTCCCATAAAAGTGACATTTGCAAACAATGTAAACCCAAATCAGATGCCATGTTCAGTGGTGTTTGATATGGTTTTCATGTTTGCATTAAATGAAAGAATTTCTATAAAACATGGTAATAATATTAGTTATTAACTAGATACCCCTTTTATTGGAAATGAACTGGTCCAAAGTGTTAAGACAGAAGAGTGCATTTGGCATAAATGCATGAATGTTGACTGGATTCTTAAGGGAAAGGGATATGTTTGTTCATAGGGCAAAGGTGAAAATATGGTAAATGTCCTAAAGTTTTGAACAGTTTATTCCATACATTTTTGGCCTAAAAGTTATTTTTTCTACAGTTGTTTCTGACTTAATGGAATGGCAACAGTGAAGACCCTGATCAGGCTTATGGGTACAGTCTGATCTGGGTCTGCAATGTTTGCATATGCAGTTTTGTTGGAAACTTTGGAGTACAAAATTTCAGGACATTTACCATAACTTAATAAATCAAGTACAAAGATGAAAGTAATGACTTTTATTAGACAGTATTTGGTTGAAAGTTGTGGGTGCGGAATACCTAATAGTGTGTATAAATCATATCAAGTAAATAAAGCAATCATTTGCAGGCTCTTATGATTTTTCCCAGAAAAAGACTTGGACATTTTGTGTAAATTATCTCAATAGGCGACAACTTGCATGAAATGTCAAAGCTTATTTTCTGGGAAAAATAAGAAAAATATTTAAAAATTTTGTCTGCTGAAAGTGTTACCAGTACTCAGCATGCAAAGCATTGTTTATCCAGGCTTAATGCACAAGTTGATTTTGATCATGTGATATGTCCAGAACATACTAGCTGAAACAGTGAAAACCTTGGTCAAAGGAGCAGTCTAATCTGGGTCTGCACTGTTTGCCCAGGGACTTCGGTCCCAATACTGAACTTGTAGGCAGATTCAGCAGTCAACAAACTAGTGATGTATTTTTTTTTCCCCAGAAAATAGGCTTTGTCATTTCCTGCAAACTGTCTCCAGTGGGGACAGTTTGCATGAAGTGTCCAAGTCAAGACTATTTTAGGGGGAAAGTTAGAAAAAATATTTCAAAATGTCATCTGCTGAAATTTTCCCCAGCATGTTAGGCCTGTCATCCCTGCAGAGCTGTACATTTACCTTTGCAAACAGAGCAGATCCAGATGTGATGGCTCATAATGAGCCATCTCATCTGGATCTACTCTGTATGCCATTCTGTTATTGATTTTTGACTGAACCCCTTATTTACATCAAGGGAACTATCCAAGTTCAAAGATGGAAGAAACTCAGGGGTGAAAGAAATAGGTTATGTTTGTCCATTTCAGTGTCAGAAATAGGTGAATCCTGTGCCACTAACAGTGATTGTAGGCCACAAAACTCATTCTGTAATTCTAACAGCTTGTGTCAATGTAACAGTGGATATGTCTTGACAGGACAGGCGTGTATCTTGAGTGGACGTAAGTTACTTTTTTTTAGTATTATTTATTAACACATATGCAGGCAACATATATATATATATATATATATATATATATATATATATATATATACACCCTCTTTATGGCGACATTCTATAAATTGACAAACTTCATTATAATGATAATTTGACTCTTTATTGCGACACTCTAAAAACCAACAAACTTCATTATAATGATAATTTGACTGGCAGCCTTTGCTCAAGAGGTGAAATTTAATCAGAAATTATGCATTATATTTGATACTTCAAGGAATGTATGTATTGGATATCCATTTGAATCACCTCACAGGTAATTCTAAGAAATATCCAAAATATATGTTCCATGAGAACATAAGAAAAAAAAAAGACAGATTTTCTTCCATATCATTCTGCTCTTTAAGGATTCTTTGCAATAGCAAATTCAATTAATTTATAGCAACATCAATAGGAACAATGCTGTTGTTGTAAACGAGGTTCACTTCAATAATAAGCAGAAGCAGTCAGCAAGCCCCAAGCCCTCCTTTTATAACTTATTTTTCTGATTTTTTTTAAATGACATGAAACAGTAACCCTTAAAGTGCCAAATACAACAGTAGCAGCGGATGGCTTTTTTTTTTTATTATTTCTGGAGACAATATTACTTGACAGATCATCCTCATTTTCTCAGAAAGAAAAAAAAAAAAAAAAAATATATCAGAATGCCACCTGCTACAGTTTTGAAAGGCATTTTAAGGATTATAACCTGTTTCAGTTTCTAATTATTAAATAACATTAAGCATTAAAGCATCAAGCAAAATTGCAGAGGTGCTTAAAGTGCTTCTAATGAGTACCTGCAACATAAGGAGAAATAAGAAAAAAAATATCATTATCTTTTGGTTGAAACATGCTTTATTTAGAGATATGAAATTTACAATTTGTTTTAAATGTGTGTTTCAGCAAACATCGGTGCAGCTACAGAGGATAATGGTATCAGTACAGGAACCATCGCAGCTATTGTTCTTGGGATTATATTTTTGATCCTACTCATTATCATCATTATTGTCTGCTGTTGCAGTTATGGTAAGAAATTTTAAAATCATGAGCAGTGTGAGAAAAGGACCCTTAACACATATGCAGGCAACAAAAGGCCCTGACAAATGTGCAGGCTGTTCAGAGCTTTTGTTTTCTGCTTACAGAAACGGTTGCTACTTTAGATTATAGTCAACTTCCATTATCTCAAAAGTCAAGCACCAAATATTTGGTTTGAAATAACTATAGTTTGAGATAAAAGGAGTTAAAATGTAAGAGACTCATCTCGAACTCAAAGGGGCCAAAAATTTGGTTTGAAATAACAGAAGTTTGAGATAAAAGCAGTTGAAATGCAAGGTACTCTCATTACCTAAAACTTCATATGATTTGAGATAAGAGTAGTGAAAGATATAGAGGATATTCAAATGTTTGGAGTGAATATGACTTTTATTTCATCGAGTGAAGTGAAAAAAATGTATATTTCATGAGTGCCGAAGGCACGAATGAAATATACAGTTTTTCACTTCACGAGATGAAATAAAAGTCATATTCACGACAAACATTTGAATTTTCTTTTTATTATATACATCACTTTCGATAGAAGAGATGCAAATCTTGCATTTGCAAGGGAAAGTCTGACACGCAGTTTTGTCCCTTGGCGCCATGACGTTCATGTTTTGTTTTGTTTGGTGACGTTAGATATGACGTCAGAAACGCGCATTGGCGTGTAAAAATAAAATAAAAAGAAAATTTACTTTTTTTCAGTGAATACCATAAAAATTTTCATCTCGTGTAATGAAAACATTAATGTAAATAAGAAAAAAGTAGATCCAGATCTTCTATTTTTCACTGCTCAGAGGAGTGAAAATATAAGTTTTATATTTTCACTAGTGAAAATATAAAACTTATATTTCACTAGTGAAAATATGCATTTTATTTCATTAATAATTCTCTATATTTCATTACTTTGTATATAATAAAAAAGTTGAAATTGAAGGAGCTTTCAATATCTCAAAGCAGAAAGGAACAAAAAATTTGGTTTTTTGAGATAACAGTGGTTTGAAACAAAAGGAGTTGAAATGTAAAGAAATTTTCAATATCTCAAACTTGAAGAGGAGCAAATATTTGGCTTGAGATAACAGTGGTTTAAAATAAAAGGAGTTGAAATACATGTATAAGGAGCCCTTATTATCTCAAACTCCAAGGGACCAAATATTTGGTTTGACGTAACAGTAGTTTGAA
Organism: Anodontia alba; assembly: GCA_964016985.1. Lineage (NCBI taxonomy): Eukaryota > Metazoa > Mollusca > Bivalvia > Lucinida > Lucinidae > Anodontia > Anodontia alba. The sequence continues at coordinate 33,618,294 of OZ024831.1, read as the reverse complement.
ATAAAAGGAGCTGAAATGTAAGGAGCTGTATTATCTCAAACTCCAAGGGACCAAATATTTGGTTTGAGATAACAGTACTTTGAGATTAAAGGAGTTGAAATATAAGGAGCCCTTATTATCTCAAACACTAGGGAACCAAATATGTGGTTTTAGATAACAGTGGTTTGATAAAAAGGAGATGAAATATAAGGAGCATATAGCTGACTAAGACAATATTGGCCTTTATCTACTTTGACTTAAGCAGTAGTTTGAGTTATCAATGTTTTAGATAACGAGTATTAACTCTTAAGACACCAAACACAACAATTGTCGTCTGCTTTGTCTTCTGCCGAATACTTTAAAAGTCATTGTTGCAAACAGTGTGGACCCAGATCAGACTGCTCCTCTAGGAGCAGTCTGATCTGGGTCCACACTGTTTGCCTATATGCAAAAAGTATTTTTGAAAAGTTTGCAAGAAGATGCAGCAGACGACAAAAAACATACAACATTTTCAGATGGAGGTTTTCTTGGCATTTTAAGGGTTAACTATATAACAATAAACAGAGAAGGCCTTTATCAGGCTGCATGGATGCACAGGTTGATCTGAGCCTTTGCTGTTGACATATTGTTGAAGGGCTGTTGTCCATGTTGCACTTTAAATGGGCCATGTCAGACAATAAAAGTGTCTTTGAGGATGTGCAAAATGTGCAGAATCACACCATCCTGCACATGCATAATGTCTCATCCAGGCCTTTCTCCATTGATACATTCTGTAGTATCCAATGAGTCTGACAGGGATAGTGAAGGCCCTGATCAGACTCCACATAGTCACAGGCTGATCTCAGAATTGTGAGCTCTCCGAACATGCTCAAAGACATGTTTTTGCATGGCACCGCCCAAATTTTTGGTTTGAGGTGTTCCATGCAAAAAAGAAATCCAACGAGATGTGTGAGAGCAAGGAATTTGAAGGACATATCAGCATGCTCATCTGTCTTCTGCTTAGGGTCTTCAATGTTCATAAGTTGTTTCAGGTGTTTTGGTCAGTAGATGGTGAACATCCTAATCAGACTGCATGAGACCTTTAACACAAGCTGAAGGTCTATGTAGGTCTTGCCCACATCCACTCTAGACTCATCCTCACAATAGTTTATTAGGGGCCAAGTTCCAAATTTTGTCATATTTGGCATTAAAGGTCTTTATTGGAACATCAGCTGTTGGTGTCTTCAGTAGGATCACCAGCTCTTATTTAGTCTCTACTTTATCCTCAAAATTACCATTATTTATTTTAACTATAATTCCATTTCAGAACTGTTTGCAAATAGATCTGTGTAGGCATGGTAACCCCATGGGTTGAGGGTTGTAGTCCAATTTTTACCACTACACGGGCTGTGATCTGGCCCCACACTCTTTCTCCCTTTGTCAAAAAAATTCCCTAAAAATAAAAAAAAAATTAAAAAAAATCAAAAAAAAATCAAAATGTTAACCACAAAAACAGTCTCAGCTCCTGTAAAAGGCAAACATTAGAGTCCCACTTACCCACGCACCCCGCATCTGGGCATTCATCCCCTCTCTGCCATACAGCTGGGATGTACAAGAGTAAGAAAGAAAAAGAAAGCAGCAGATATGATGATCCTGTGATGAAGTATACATGCATGCTAAATAACCTCAAAATCTGACGTGTTTTTTCTTAGGTCGTATGGGGAACCACTCTGATCCTTACTAAGAATGAATCTTAGCACTAAGAATACTGAGTGAAAAAATCAGTCAACAATATTTTCAAATACAGCGGAACCAAGATACCGGTAATTCAAAGTCCAAGGGACCAAAGAGTTCTGTTTGAATTATTGACTCTTTGAATAACTGAGGGTTAAAATGCATACATATATTTAAGTCGGGAATTCAAAATGATTTTGAATTATTGAGAATTTTGAATTATTGGAGTTTGAATTATTGAGGGAATTATCGACGTTCTACTGTATTGTTTTTCAGAAAATAGCATTGGCATTTCATGCATATTGTCGTAAGGAGAATATAGCCAACTGGTTGCCTCTCCTGTAAAATTGCCAAGAGTGTGCTAAAGGCTAAGAGTTGAAATGTCTGCTTGCTGTCATTTGCAGCAGTCTCTAAAGGTACTAAACATGATCAGACTCAATGCTCATTGCTAACTGAACTTTTAGCACTCTGGGCAAATTCTGCAGACAACAAATTAGTGATATTTTTTCTCATATTTTCTAGAAAATAGGGCTGGACATTTCATGTATACATGTATAGTGTCTTATGGAGAAAGCTTGTGAGAAATGACAACCGGGTTTCTGAGAATGGCAGAAAAATACTTAAAAATGTCATGTTGAAATTTTACCCCACATGCTAAGCAGACAATACACCTGAAATGCCAAGTTATTTTCTCTGAAAAAAAAAAAAATAATAATAATAATAAAAATGAAAATGCTTAAAAATGTTATCTGCTACAATTTTGCTTAGCATTCTAAGGGTTAAATTATTTTTCTTTTAGTTTCCAGGAAAAGGCTTGAGATTTCATGCCAGTTGTCAAGCTCTGTTTTCTGGGAGATATATACCGTATTCAACCTAATTACCGCACTGTGTGCATAGATTTTTCAAAAAATGCTGGGAAAACTTCTGGTAAAATATGTACCTACCTATACTAAAGGTACACTTTTAAAAAAACTGTGAAAAGACTTAGCAAATAATGCTTATGCGATGTTTTTGTATGTTTTTTTTTTTTAATTTTCTTTATAGAGCATATGTTGTGGGTACTCATTTGAATTGCATTGACAAGTTGATGCAATTCAAGTGGGTACCCACAACATATGCCCATATGAAGAAGTAGACAAAAATTACACTAGCTGTAATCTGAAAACTACAGAATTGCTTGAATGTGTGCTTATAGGAGCATGTGCGGTAATTAGGTCAAATACGGTATGTAAAAAAAAAAAATTGTAAGTCTGCTGCTTTTGCCCAGAGGGTGGTAAAAGTTTAATTTTGTAATAAATTTTGTTCCCAGGTTGGTGCAGGAAGAAGGAGAAAGTACAGCCACAGGTCATTGTAGAGCAGCCACATAAACAGTACATACCAAGGTATACCAAGATTTTTTCTTAACCCTTCTCATGCTGAATAAATTAAGATGCCACACCCACTTCTAATTTCCAGCCAATCAGATTACTTGATCTGAGTTTTTGATAGAAATTCACATACTTAATGACAAATAGTGCAGATCCAGATCAGTTGGCTTCTTCAGAAGCCAACTGATCTGGAACTACACTGTTTGCTAAGACAGGGTATGACATGATTAGCAAGAGAAGGGTTAATCTAGGTTTGCCAGTTCATATATTTGCCATAGTTTTCTATTGGTACATGTTTTTTATTTATGCCCCTACCATAAAGTAGAATAGAATAAATTTTATTTCCAGTCATGGATAACAAGGTAGCATGATAATTATGATAATAAGTATAAGCTGTCTCAACAGATAACAGATTATATGCATTAGCATACATATATGAAACAAAAAAAGTTTGATTCAGATTAGATGAAGCTTGGGGTATGGCATATAGGTAGGAGCCATCACTTCGTTGGTCAGTTGTTCAGTCTGTTGGTTGGTTCAAAACTTATGAGTAATAATTAGCATGATGAGTAGCAATACATAACATAAAAAATAAATGCAGGATTATCTGCCCTTGTTGAAGTTGGTATGGGTTACAAGTGACATTAACACAAGTTTGGTTTGAAAACAGAATTTAAGTCAAAACTAACTAGATGTATGGTCCCTGCTGTGTTCATAATTTTGCAATAAGAGGTATTTGTAAAGTGGTGCTCATTGGCTGCTCTAGTATATTTTTGTTCAGATATTATTGTTATTATTGCAATAAATATCCTCAAATTTTGTACACAAAAGATTCTGATAAAATGGCCTATGCAAACAGTGCAGACCCAGATCATACTGCTTGTAAGTGTCTTAAGAAACTACTATATAAAAAGCAAATTTATGCCTAAAAAAATTTTAGAACATATACCATACCTCATATTATTGACAGCAGCAGTACTACTTTATTTTTCACAGTCCTAGGAAATTCTTTCAATGCATTCATTACTAATACATACGTATGTCAGTGTTTGTTATCTTATTCCTTAGAAATTTGGTAGATTTTTAGTTTTGGTAGGATCATGGATATAAAGATGTCTGTGTGATCTGAGAGTTTCTTTGTGCTCTCAGGGCCGACATCACAGGAATTTCTCAGTGAAGGCAATAGCTCCCTATTTCATGAACATATATCAAGAAATCTTGTAAATTGGCGGGTGCCTCATTTAGGGCATGCTATTCAAAAAAAATGGTTGTCACGTTTTCTTGACAGAATCCACTCTGTAGTACAAAATCATTGATAGCATTTTTCTGTATTTTCCTCTACGGTATTTAACATTTAGCATTCTCTTGGCAAATTCACAAGACAATTTTTTTCTTTATTTTTGCCAGAAAATAGGGATTGACATCCATGCAAATTGTCTCCTTGGGAGACAATATGCAGGAATGTCAAGCCCTACTTTCTGGGAAAGGTGAAAATATTTCAGAATGTCTGCTGAAAGTTTTACCTAGCATTATCAAATAAAAACTTTATCTTACTGAGATGATTTTATTGAAATCTCACAATGTCTTTAGTTACTAAAGGACTGAACATGCTTGGTAGATTCTCCACCATTCTTTTTACAAGGGTGATAACTTTTCTGTCTCTCTATTTTCTCTCATTACGAAAACATGCCTATTCAAATATACTGAAAAGTTAATCACCGAAAAATTGAAAATTTTCAGTCAAAAAAAATCAAATATTTTTCATATTTCTGCTCAAAACATAGATTGTGGGTACTCGTTAGAACCGCCTTGCAGAGGCGGTTCTAACGAATACCCACAATCTATGTTTTTGAGCAGAAATAAGAAAAATAATATATACCCCTGTAAACCCCAGTTTTACTATATAAAAGTGGGGTTTAAGGGGGTCAAAATTATATAGGCGTGTTTTCGTGATGTCCTGCACATCAAGCCTCTTCTAAAAGGGTCTCCTCAAGGAGCAAAAAATAGTTTCCTTTTAGAGAAGGCCCCTTTTCAGAAGGGAAGCAAAAAAATTGGACAGAGTCACCTCCCTTGGAAGTGTATATGTTCCCTTAAATGAAGAAATAAGAAAATAGAAAATATAGAAATATGTTGAAACCACACTCACATCTTACATGTTGATCCCTTGTCCTGTTTGACTGTGTATTTTTCTTTTTAATCTTTTGCCACCTGTAGTGTAAAAATTAATTGTCTATTTTGTCTTAGTCCTGAGCTAAACAGATGTATGAGGGCAGGCCTAAAAGTACATAAACATCTCTCATAATTCAGTAATGATTCTGAATATTGAAATAAATACAATATTACAGGAAATTCATTTTTTTTTTTTTTTTCATTAGGTTCTACTTTTTTCCATAAAATTTATTGGTAACATGAAATATCTCCTCCAAATGCTCAGTAATATTTGCATGAAACTGTAAACATGCATGTCATATCATTTGTCTTTATACACATTTCACACAGTTTGAGTGGTTGAAAGAAAAGTTTTACAAGAACAGGGATCTGTCAGATCTATTTTCCATAGCAACAGATAAGGCACTTTTTTCATCCGGAAAATGCTGATATCTTTCTTATTTCTCAATAAAAACATATGTTGTGGGTACTCTTTAGAAGCGCCTCGGCGAGGCGCTTCTTATGAGTACCCACAACATATGTATTCATCCAGAAATAAGAAAAATATTATGTGGATACCCCGTCTTATCTGTAGCTATGTATTTTCCTTCCACTGTCTCAAAAGATGGACATTTTTGACAATTGTTGATTTTTTCCAAATAAATAGGATTAGACTTTTCATGTAAATTATCTTCCATTTTCTGAACAAAGTAAAAACATTACATCATGTCATCTGCTCAAAGTTTTACCCTGTATGCTTTGCAATAAATTTGTGTGGAACCTGTTGCAATATTTTGATGACAAACTTGGAATCAAAAGGAATAAATTGAGCCAGCGCATGACAAAACCAACAAAATGGCATGTGGGCCCAGTGCAGTCTCAGATCAGCCTGGGCATCAGCCCAGTCTGATCAGAGTCTTTGCTGTGTGCTGAATGGTAGCTAAGAACCCAAGCTTTCTTCATGTGGGCAGCAAACCCTGATCAGACTGGGCAAATGCCAAGGCTGATCTGAGTCTCTGCTGGACACACATGGCATTTTGAAGAGTTTGTCATGCGATGGCTCAATTATTATTTATGTGCATTTTATCAGATTTAATTCAGTTTGTGAGCGATTTGCTGGACTTTGCTGGAATTTACACAGAAATAAAATCTACAACAATAAAATTAATTCTTGAATCTGACAGTTTTTTTTTTCAGAAGTACCCAACCTAGACTACAGACAAACACTGCAGCAGTGTCTGGCCATGCAAAGTCACATTTTGTAAATGAAGTCTTAATATAGTTTGGGGAACTGCACATGCTATGATCAGGGCCCAGTTGTTCAAAGCTAACGACATCGTTAGTTAACGATTTGTTAAAATTTACATCGAGTGATACGCAAATATGCTGAATTTTTTTGCTGAAACACAAGCTACTCACATTTTTTCAGCAAAAAATATCAGAATATTGTGTTTTGAATCCGCTAAAACGGTTAACGAAATGACCCTTAACGAGCTCGTGAAGCTAACGACGCTTTGAACAACCGGGCCCAGATTGCACACTTTGTATAATCCTTGAATGCATGTTGTACACAAACTTGTTGCAAAGCATGCAGAGTAGAACTTTGAGCAGATGATGTTATGAAATGTTTTTACTTTGCTCAGAAAATGGGAGATAATTTACATGAAATTTCAAATCCTTTTTCTGGGAAATAATCAACAATTTCCCATCTGCTGAATTTTCTTTTAATGTGTGAAAGGTTAGATACATTTTTTTTCCACACTTAAAGTTTGGACTATGCATAAACTTTTCTTTTTAAGGTTTTTGAGTAAAGATGAAGCTCACAAAATAAACAATATCATATCTGTTAATATATTCAACAATTCATTGACTTTTTGTCAAGTTTAGTTTATTGCAATTTGAATTTATTTATTGCAATTTCAGTTTTACTGTAATCAATAATTAGAAATGATGATTAGTTTAATGACAGCTTGGTGGAGATGTTCTTTCCATCAACTATTATCCTTCTTTTCTATTCATCTTATTAGTTCTGCCGGCGTCGGTGGCTCAGTTGGATGCGCCGACCGACTGGAGACCAGGAGGTCTCGGGTTCAACCCCCGCCGAGGTCAGCAACATTCTTTCGTGGAGATTGATCATGAATATTTTCTACGGTCATTCTCTCCCTTCTGCTGATTCAAGAAGGGCAGTTGTCAGTTTCTGGCTAAAGAATGTGCACAATAATGGTTAACCACTTAGAGGACTAAGCCTGCCCAGTAAACGTGTGGTTAGGTAAACTGACCGCGCTCGACATGACCCCATTGGGTTGACTGGGCCGTACAACCTCAACACAAACAAACTTATTAGTTCTTACTTGAAAATTAGTATAATAAACATAACTGACAGTGTTTTATCTATCAACTGTTATCATTTTGTTGATTTAATTCCAAATTTAGAAAATATTTATAATTACATGAATATTAGCCTAGATTGCACTAGTCTAGCTGTTTCCTATTGGATTGTCCAAAAAATGTTGTATGGGTGGCAAACAGTGTGGACCTTGATCAGATGCTGCACCCTTAGGCATCTGAACTAGGACTGATCTGTGTCTGTTGTGTTTGTGTCGCCTGTCTGTCAGAATACTGATGGTAAATACAGAAATCAAATTTCATTACAAAACTAAAAAAACAAAAAAGGAAAAAAATCTATTTCCTGTGTAGAAAGTATGTGTACTTTTGTAATACACCACAACCTCTTTAAAACACGGTTCGTTATAACACAGTTTTGTGTATAACACGGTTCAAAGATGGACCCCAAAAATGTATAGATTATATTGAAAAATGACCATAAATGGTCATTTTTCAATATAATCTATACATTTTTGTTTGGATATAACATGGTTGTTTAACTAACACGGTTTATGCTATGGACCCAAACAATAGTGTTATAAAGAGGTTGTGGTGTAACTGTCAAAACAGCAATCAGACCTTCACTGTTACTAAGAGAAAATAATTTCACGTTTTCTACCTTACCCTTGCTAATATACCCCACCCACTGCTGTTTCTATAGGACTTTGGTGTCTGCAACCTCGACTGTCTCAAGAAAAGATGTTGGAATACTAGTCAAAGGAAATGATTTCCCGTAAGTCTGCCTAACACTAAAAGTCTATCACTTTTTATTATTTAAATTGTAGTAAATTAAGTGAATAGATACATTATGAAGGGAGGCAACTCTGTTGAAATTCTTTTATTTACCTTCTGGAATGCAAAGTCCATTCTCAAAGGAGAAAATAGTCCCCCTGTGAGAAAATTCTTTCCCTTTAGAGTGGACCTTTTTCAGAAGGGGTTAGTTTGCAAGAAAGCAAACAGGAAGTCACAAAAAGTTTGTAAAGCAGACCACTTTTTAGAAGGTTTGGTGTGTAGGAAACCAAGCAGGAAGTAACAAAAGTTGTCTCCCTTGTAAAAGATGGTAGGAAATCTACCAAATGTATCTGTTCATCTTAAATATTGTTATTTCTAGAATTTCGGTAGAATTTCAGATGTCTAGATAAAATGAGAAAATGGCCTTTTTTCATATGCAGACAACAAAGGCTGCGGTCAGTCTGCATTTGTGCTGTCTGAGCAGGTTCTTTTTTGTTCACAAGCAGAATCATTGGAATGATTGAATAATGTAATATATAAGAGAGCTGATCAACTCTAGCAGTGATGTGTTGAGTAATACATGTAAATCACTGATTGGAGGTCAGTTGTAAAGTAGATCGAATCACAAGCGCAGAGCGCACATGATTTATCTACTTAGAACTGACCAACAAACTGATTTATTACTCAACAAATCAAACACAAGAGCTGCTCTATTTCAATTCTAACACATAGAAAACAATGAAAAATAATTGTGTCTTTCAGATTCTTCCAACTTTCCTCCATTGCATAAAGAAATCCCGCCAGTGGTTTTGACTATAATGCTGATTGTTTACATGCATTTCTTACATGCATTTCTTACATGGTTGACTCAAGAAAAAACAAGGTTACAGTCTGACCTTGTGGCAATGCAGATTGACATCAGCAAAGTGTCAAAATGATGTGGGAATGGCACCAGATAGCACTGCGTGCTTCAACATAGTGATTTGTTCCAGAATAAATTACTGGTTTTCTCCATCACCTACAGGTGCAGTGTTAGAAATATATATACTCAAAGGCAATAAAAGGTATACAGTTTCAAGGTTTGAGTACCGGCTCATGTTGTACTTTTTTCATTTAAATATTTTCATGGTCATTTTTGTCAAACATCTGTCTTTAAAAATCACAAAGGTAATTCTTTCACAGTCATAAATTATGGTTATGAGCCCTAAATTGAAAATAGCATTTCTAATCATAACTCGCTTTGTATAAAACAAATGTCATTTTACTTTTCATAAATGTCTGTACAAATGTCTATGAGTAAAACCACATGTTATTTAATTCAAAATTACCATCAAATAACAGCAAGCTGAATTTGAATTTCTTTCCATCTCAAATTATCTCCCTTTGAATGAAAAATATAGGCAATTTAAAGAGTCGATATCTGAAGTGGCATTGGTTATTTTCACTTGAATTTTTGGAAAAAGAGTTTCTTGGCTAAGCCTCCTTGTATCACATACAGATGGAATCTACTAAAACTGTTTATTTAACAGAACAATGTTAATGAATGTACCATAGAAATTCAGTGCATTCCGTCACAAGAGGAATGAAAATGTCAAAAATGTCATGTCCTTTGTATAGAAATTTGACAGTGTACTGTGTTATGCATTTAAAGTTGAAACATTTCCTTAGAGCATTTTTATCCTTCTGTCTACTGAATGCAATACAAATGCATAAATGTAGGTTTCTTTGTCCAAAATGCACTTTTAAAGGGAAGCTACTCATATGCAAATGTTGATTTAGACCCCTTATTCATTTTTGTAAATGCCATTTCCTTGCTCTTTTATAGAACTTCCTCAAAAATTGTTGCAAATTATGCATAAATGATTGTTCTTAACTATGAGATCAATGATTTATGTACATATGTAAAATTTGGTGCCATTTGAAAAAATAGTTACCTGTATACTTATTTTTGCCTCTCAGTATACATATATATATGTTGATGAATAGAGAAATTCTGGTCAGACTGTACAGAATGTGAAATGTGAAGGCAGAGTCTTCACAGGGAACACATGTATATATCTGCATAGCCTTATCAGCCTCCCCTTGGCACTCTGTTGATAGCCAAATATCCAATGCTTCTGGCAGGCAACACAAAGACTAATCTAAATCAGACTTCACAGATATGCAGACTGATCTAAGAACATGTCTGAAGGTACATTTCTCATGTTGCTGGTCTGTTTATTTATTTCTTTGTTATTTGTTTTACATATTAGTTTTCACTTAAACACTTTAAATATTAAATGCTTTAATGTCAAAGCTATCCTGGTCACAAGTTCTACAACAAAGGGGCTTGGCCCAAGCAAACTAGTCATATAAACTTTTATAACTTGTTTTCCTTGAAAACTAAATAAAAAGTAAATTATAATGTTGTCTGCTGCACATTTTGCTTTGTGATTTAAGGGTAAAATTAAAGCATACCATATTTGCCCTAAGTATTGGGACACCTTATCTACCTACCATACATCTCTTTAAATTTGAAATAGTCCAGTCTACTACCTCTTGATGTGTCTAAAATATTGCTTTTTGTATGGCAGTAGACCCAGATCAGATGCTACATTGTGCAATATCAGATCTGGGTCTGTACTGTTTGCAAAAGCCTGTCTGTCCCAATACTTAGGGTTATTACAGTATACTCATATTTTCCTGCACACCAGGGCCCAGTTGTTCAAAACTAATGATGTCGTTAGTTAACGATTCGTTAAAATTTAAATCGAGTGATACACAAATATGCTGAAATTTTTTGCTGAAAAAATGTGAGTAGCTTTTGCAGTGCAAAAGCTACTCACATTTTATCAGCAAAAAATATCAGAATATTGTATATTGAATCTGCTAAAACAGTTAACGAAATGACCCTTAACGAGCTCGTTAAGCTAACAAGGCTTTGAACAACCGGGCCCAGATAAGGAAAGAAATAGAAATTCTTATTCTACCCAGGAAAAGATAAAAAAAATTTTTTTAATAATTCTCTTGTTTGATATACACTGATTATATAGGATGTCACATATGCCATCCGTAAGGTTGACATCACTGAACATAATGACATCACAAAATGTCAAGGTAATGTCATCATGGGGAATGTCTACAATCAAAGTTACCGTATTATTATAAATCCTCATTCAGAAATGAAAGGTATGCAAGAAAAAGAATGTATCATGGGTGTGAGGGGAAGATAGAAAAATCAGTCCTCGGGATAACAGTCTTGCATCACACAGCAAGCCTCATGATGCCAGACAGTGACCGTCAGGATGGCTTTTTCTATCTACCTCTCACACCCATGACAGATTCTTAATGGGGTGTCATTGTCAAGGGAAACTGATGCACTTTCATTTGAGACAACCCTGTCAAAATTGTTTTGTCCAGAAAAGGGGTCTACTCTATAGGGAAAGAATTTGTTTTTGGGCTTGTTTTTGTAATAAACTGTCAAATATATATATATAATATATATAAGTGAGCAAAACCTTATTCAGAAGATATAGACTCCATCCAGATTTGAAAACTTTGCAAACAAATAACATTATAAAGAAGTTGAACATTCGGCTTTAAATTTTTTTTGTCTTTTTTGTTATTTAGTTTTTATTACTTTATGCACCAGCAGCACCATTATATTTATGTGAGTTGTACAGATTATACAACTGAGGAGCTGTAACATCAGAAAACCTTCCTTACACATGTGCACCCAACATTCCTTACACATGTGCACCCAATGTTCTTTACACACATGCACCCAATGTTCCTTACACATGTGCATCCAATGTTCTTTACACACATGCACCCAGTGTTCCTTACACATGTGCACCCAATGTTCTTTATGCACATGCATCCATCATTCCTTACACATGTGCACCCAATGTTCTTTATGCACATGCACCTAACATTCCTTACACATGTGCACCCAATGTTCTTTACGCACATGCACCCAACATTCCTTACACATGTGCACCCAATGTTCTTTACACACATGCATCCAATGTTCCTTACACATGTGCACCCAATGTTCTTTACACACATGCACCCAATGTTCCTTATACATGTGCACCCAATGTTCCTTACACATATGCACCTAATGAAAACTCAGATCGCCTGTGCATCCTCACAGGCTAATCAGTCTTTGGTGTCCACATGTAAAAACTTTGCATCCTTAGCTATTCAGAATGTGCCCAGTGAAGATTCTGATCAGACTGCACAAATTCACAGGCTGGTCAGAATCTTCACTTGGCCCACATGTCTAAAGATATGTTTTCTGATGTTGCAATTCGAATGGTCACACAGTTATTGAATACCATAGTTACCCTAAGTATTTGGACCCTTTAATTCCTTACCATACATATCCTAATAGATGAACCAGTCCCTCTTACTACCTAATCTTGTGTCAAAAATTCTAAAATTTATGTGGCAAACAGTGAATACATTGATGAGATGCTAGACTGTTTGCTCAGGCCTGTCTGTTCGAATGCTTATGGTAACTAAGGTGTTTATATCTATTTTTAACCCTTAGCATTCTGGGTGAAATTTTCAGCAGATGATTTTTTGAAATATTTTTCTTAATTTTCCCAGAACACAGAATTTGACATTTCATGCAAATTGTCTCCAATGGAGATAATTTGCATGAAATGTCGAATACTGTTTTTTGACAGCCCAGAGAGTGGTAACGGTTAAATAATTTTAATCAGACTTGGGCCTGACCAGAGATTGAAATACATCCCTCTCTCCTACTCACCAGGATGAGCACGTTCAGTGTATATAATGTATTGAATTTGTTATATTTACATGATATTTGGAACATATCCTAATAACTCTAAGTATTGGGGCAGACAGGCCTGAGCAAACAGTGTAGACCCAGATCAGATGCTGCAGAATGCTTTGTCTGATCAGGGTCTACAGTGTTTGTCACACATCCATCAGTTTTAAACATATCAACAAGTATTGAAATGGAGTTTTAAATTTTAGGACAAGTATATTAAGGAGTTATGATGTCCCAATATTTAGGGTACCGTATTCGACCTAATTACCGCACTGTGCGCTTAGGTTTTTCAAAATTACTGGGAACACTCAGATGTGATAAAATATGTACCTATACCTATTAAGGATACACTATAAAAAGATCAGAAAAGGACTTATTTGATGATGATTATGCGATTTTTTTTTTTCTGATTTTCTTTATAAAGGCATATGTTGTGGGTACTCATTTGAATTGCATCGACAAGTCGATGCAATTCAAATGAGAACCCACAACATATGCCTTTATAAAAAAGTAAATAAAAAGTACACTGGCTGTAATCTGAAGACTACGGAATTTCATGAGTGTGCGCTTATAGGGGTATGTGCGGTAATTAGATTGAATACAGTAATATGGTGTCGTTTGCGATGATATGGACTCTAATACTTTGTTTAAATGTTCCATTCCAGTGAGTCGCAGGAAAAATGGCCATATGCAAATGGCCACTATGGGGAACGTTTCATGTGCGTGTCTTGTCTTATTTGTTTTATGTTTTTTTCTTCTGTTTCATTTGTATGTTTTTCTTACTCTCTTTATGTTTTTCTTACTCTCTTTATGTTCTTCTTACTCTCTATGTATTCTTTTTACTCTATAATTATGTTCTTCTTTTTTTTTCATACGGTAAATATTTCCAGCAAAATGGCATAATTATGCAAACAGTGAAGACCCAGAACGGACTGTTCCTGAAGGAGCAGTCTGAATCAGGATCTACACTGTTTGCCATTCCATTAAGAACATTAAGTAACAACTGTAAAAAAAAAAAACAAATTTAGGCACAAACAGTATGGAATAGATTGTTTAAAATTTTTGAATATGGTTAGTGTAACTTTCAGTATTAGTACTTTTTGGGCAAATTTAGCAAATGGCAAATTGGTGATTTTTTGCTTATATTTTTCAGAAAATAAATTTTGATATTTCATGCATATGGCCTCATAAGGACAATTTGCATGAAACATCAAGATAAATCTATAAAGGTCACTCTTGAAAACAAAGAATACATGACAGTACAAAAATTGAAGTCTCAGTTTCATTTAGACTCTTCGTATGAAACCATTTTATTTTGGAGGGCTGCATATGCCCCTCTAGCACTGGCTTAATGCTTAGCATTCTGGGCCCAGTTGTTCAAAGCTAACGATGTCGTTAGTTAACGATTCGTTAAAATTTTAATCGAGTGATACGCAAATATGCTGAAATTTTTTGCTGAAAAAATGTGAGTAGCTTTTACAGTGCAAAAGCTACTCACATTTTTTCAGCAAAAAATATCAGAATATTGTGTATTGAATCCGCTAGAACAGTTAACGAAATGACCCTTAACGAGCTCGTTAAGCTAACGACGCTTTGAACAACCGGGCCCTGGGTAAAAATTTCAGCTGATGACAAATTGAAATATTTTTTCTTATTTTTCCAGAATGTAGGATTCGAAATTGCATGCAAATTGTCTCCACTCCAATTTCAAATCCTATAGACAATTTGCATGCAATGTCTAATCCTATGCTATTTTTCCAGAATGTAGGATTTGAAATTGCAGTGGAGACAATTTGCATGCAATGTCTCATCCTGTGCTCTGGGAAAAATAAGAAACATATGATGAATTTATCTTCTGCTGAATTAGCCCAGAGCGTGGGTATTGTTAAGCAGAACTTGCAAGCATGGGCTCAATGATCCCAAGTAAAATGAACATATAAACTGCACTATGATGAGGTATGAAGAGACTTTTTATGGCCACCATGTGATACTTAACATGCTGCAGTGAAGTCAAATAAAATCTTTAAAGGTTGCTTTGGAAACAAAGAGCACATAAAACATGAAAATTGGAGTGTCATGGACATTAAAATGTATGTGGACTTGGAATAAAAATTTCTTAACAATGAATTTTGGTGAAAGCTCCATGCAAACTGGATCAGTAGTTTGGAAGATATTGCCTTGTAAACTGTTCAAAATGGCTCCAAGCATGGAGGCAGTCATTTTCATTTTTCAGTCACATGAGAAAATTGTTACATATCTGCTACACTATCATTTGTAAAGCTTAAACTTGGTGTGTTTCATTGCATTTTATACAATGACTATAACAGTTACCATGCTATGGACAGAGTCAGCAGACAACAAACTGATGAGAGTTTTCCGATTTTTCCCAGAAAATAGGATTTCACATATCAAGCAAATTGTCTCCACTGGGGAAAATTACCATGACATGTCAAATCCTATTTCCAGGAAAAAATTAGAAAAAACATTCAAAATGTTGTCTGCTGAAAATTTTACTCAGAGTGCTAAGCATAAAGCATATACATTTAGGGTATATTGATCATAATTTGTCATTGTACAATTACTGTCTTTCTGATTCCGATGATTGTTTTCCAAGTTTTTTTCAATGGCTTTAATATTTTCTTTTATCATCATTACTCACTGTTATATATAAAACTGAAGAAAAAGAAATGCATTGTAAGATTTCATCCATTGTTTCAGTTTTAGGCCAGTTGTAATTTACTGACGGCTTCATTTTTAATTTTTTTATTAATCCATTGTAGTCTGAAGACCCCTTAACCCTTAAAACGCCAAGAAAACTTGCATCTGAAAATGTTGTCTGTTTATGTCGTCTGCTGAATATTCTTGCAAACTTTTCAAACCTATTTTTTTCATACAGGCAAACAATGTGGACCCAGATCAGACTGCTTTTAGAGGAGCAGTCTGATCTGGGTCCACATTGTTTGCCAAAATGACTTTTAAAATCAGAAGCAGATGAGAAAGCAGACAACAATTGTTGTGACTGGCAGTTTAAGGGTTAAAAGGTAATTCACAAACAATGCAGACTCAGATCAGACACAATATTCTATGCCACAGAAGGTGTCTTCTGAACAGGGTCTCTACTGTTTGCAATAGTTCAATCATTTTTTCTCTAAGAATATCTAAATCACATAGCCTGACGTACCGTCAGTCGTTAGAAGCTCCCAATATATAGTATGGTAGATCTCATTCAGTCTACAATGGGTTAAAAGATTTCAGTTTTGATAATGTTAGTACATGTATTGCTTTCAGTTCAGTTGCTTCAAGATATGTGCAGATTTCAGTTTCTGCTGCACTGAGACATTTCTAATGCTTTCAGGCATATAGCAGTTTGCTATTTCTAGTGCACTGAGGCATAGCAAGTTACTGTTTCTAGTGCTCTGAGGCATAGCAGCTATCTATTTCTAGTACTGAGCCCATCACAGCTTGCTGTTTCTATGCATAGATGCATAGCAGCTTAATATTTCTAGTGCACTGAGGCATGGCATGACTGAGGCATAGCAGTTTGCAATTTCTAGTGCACTAAGGCATATAGCCCTCATTCTCAATAAAGTGGTGCACTTTGATTTCAGGATAACAAAAAAATCAACTTTGTTTCATCCTGGAAGGGACGTTTGACCATTGTACATATTACAATTCAAATATTTCCAACATCAATAGTCTTGTTTTCATGTAGCAATCTGCAAAAAAAGTAAGGTAAACTACAAAATTTTTTACCTTAAAAGGTTTGTTACTTTGAATCAGTTGGTTTGTTGCATATAAAAACCACATTATGGTATTCTCAGAACAGCTACCCAGTAAGCATTCTACATAAATCTACAGCGGGCCGCTATCGGCCCGTCAGCTACCCTGACGGGCTGATAGCGGCCCGCTGTAGATTTATGTAGAATGCTAGCTGGGTAAGACCTAATAAATTTCATTACCTGTTATTACAGTAGCTACCCATAGCATGTTCGATCAGATGTGTACATGTTTGCTGTAACAGTAACCCAGCTAGCATTCTACGTAAATCTATATCGGGCCGTCATCGGCCCGTCAGCTACCCTGGCCCGATATAGATTTACATAGAATGCTGACTGGGAAAACACTTGTTTCAAGATAGATTATATTTCATGCATAACACAGTACCTGTGAAAACTGAACACATCTGGGACCGCATGTTTTGATCAGAACAGACAGGTGTTTGGAGTGAACAGGGTACCACATATGGGGATCATTTGGTGATGTGATGTTCAGTTAATGGTTAATTATTCACATGTAAAAGAGGACATAACTTTTTTATACACATTTTTAACAACATGGAAAATTGCAAATAGATACATGTATTACTATATCTATACCCAGCAGGCACTCAGCATTGAATCAAAGTTGAAACACTGTTTAAGAATCAATGTTGAAACAATATTTAAAACATTGTTTCAATCCGGTGTCGTTTTGGTAATGGCATTTCTGTATCATCTAACGTCGTGTTTGGGTGTGTTAGGATGTGTTCGGATTAGACGGATCAGTTTTTAATGAGGTGGACTGAAAATGGTGTTTGGAATTAGGAAAAGACAGGATTCAGAATAGACAGATTAAATTTGCATTATAATGAAGGTAAAATAATCTGGACTTTTTGTTTGTTTTTGACAGGAATTCGGAGTAGGCAGTGTTTGGTTTTTGCAGTTTCCACTGTATACATGGTTGATGAAAAGTACATTTTATCAATGGTCAAGTCTCTGTTGTTGTATTAACTTATAAAATTGAAATTTTTATCAGTTTAAAACAATGTATTTATTGTTCTCTCAGTATATTGTACCTTTAATTAATTTGAGGTACATATTATGTAAAAGTGTAAAATGTAACAAACCTTTTTTGTAAAAGTACCAAATAAAATAAAGTACCAAGGAAATTAGTAAAACCAAAAGTGTACAACACAATCATTTTTGTTTATTTAATATGTTCAAGTGTTTTAAACATTGAAACAATACTAATCTAAAACAAAACTCATATAACAGAGAGAAAATGAACGGTCTGTTACATTATAGATATTACTTCTCAACACTATAATGGATTTAACATCAGTTGATGCATACTGATTGCATTTAGTAGTATAATAGCAGTGCTGCTTTTTGCCAGCTGGTAGTCAGTTATAATTTAATTAACATAAAGTAGCTCTAACAAAACTGCTGTATGTGAACACAGAATGAACAAAAGGTTTGTAACCAAACTAACTAAAGAATTTTAGCCTAAAAGCATCGTATAATGAGTTATTTCATTTTGTTTTTCTATTCATAAATAATCCTGATATTTTTCAAGGTCTTCTTCATGGATTTTGGACATTTTTCTTGACTTACCAGTGGGGTAAAGTTTACTTACTCTTATCAGAGCATTTTTGAATAAGGTAGATCAGAGATCAAAATACAGATCACTGTGACCTACTTTCAGTATGTGATACACCATCTTCATTAGATGTATCCACTTAACATATTTGGTGATCCCAGTATGTACACATGCCTGGTGCATATTTACTGTACTGTACATTGTACAATATAGTTGATTGGACCATCAAGTATTTCACTTAGTTTTGCTTTGGGTCTAGTTGCATAGTAAAAACATCCCTATTGGTAATGCATGCTTTACATCTCAAATATGGAAAGGCTCATTACTATCAGGAATAAACCTTTACAGGTATAACATGCACACCGCTGTCTTAAGTTATCAAATAAAGTCATGCTTTTCATCTATATAAAACAGAGGTGAATGTAATAATCGTTGTTTAGAACATCAACAACTATTTCAATGTGAGTATTTTTGTCATATGTAAAACATAAGTGAACTTGTCTTAACATATTTATAAAGTGGTGTCTTGTTTCAATCCTGTAACAAATGCTTGTGTAAGTTATGCAATTTGTATTCAGTTCATTTTCATTCATAAATACCATCTCTTATTTAGTACTTCGTTTAATGGATTATGCATGAATAATGTCAAAACACACACAAAAGCCATGTGCCAAGGCAGACAAAGTTCAGAAGGTTTGTTACCTATGATCATGAACCATTCCTATTGTTTAGTGGTTAACACATGCATACATATTTAAAATACTGTTAAATATTCATTTGCAGATAAACCATATATTGACTGGTTTCTAAAATATACTAAAACATTTCATGTATGTAAATATACATGAAGATGCAGCTTACCATATGTACCAGACCCAAACAGAAATTTTATTCTCAGTTCTCACATGTATATGTGATCTTTGGGAAGGTACTTGCTAAAGAATGACAAGTCATCAAATGTATACTGTCATTGAAATTTGTGGAAAAATTGACTGACAGATATTTAAAAATTGCATAAAAAGCAATGTCATATATTACTAACAGTCGCGCATTAACTGGCAAAAAGCTGTGTATTAACAAAGCAATTCATGCACTGTTAATGCATGGCTACGCAACTGTCAATATGCTCATACCAGGGCCACAGAACTGCTGCCATCATGAGCTGTATACTGCCCTGCCCTAGAACGAGCATGGTCCATGGAAATAGCCTTCGTGTGACATCAGGGAAAAGGCGAAACAAAATAGTGCAAGAAATAACGAAAAATGTAGCAAATGTTTTCAGTTTTTATGCAATAATAGCAATGGAACATGGTTTTTCAATACATTAACACTCGCCAGGTCCCTTGGGAGGTGTTGAAAACCGAGGCCGAAGGGACCTGGTGAATGTTAATACATGAAAAACCATGTTTGATCCCTATATTGATACACTTATTGGTTTGTCAATTGATGTTAACAAACCTTTTATGACGAACCTTACTTTGGTTTTGATTACCTTTAGCATTGTATTAGAATCTTACTTAAATATCTCTTTTGAACATATAATTATATCCTTGTGCAGATTGAATCAGCACATGTTTTATGTAAATTGGATGTAATCAACTTAGATGTGTCTAATTTAGAGCAACAAACCTTTAATGCTTAACTCCAACTTTTCTGTACTCGTTTTTGAGTAGAAATTCGATGAAAGTTGGATCTTTTCGGGTGCCTTTAGTGATCTTTTATTCTTGACATTATAAAATGGTATAGAATACTGCATGTTTGTATCAGTCCGTCAAAATAACTATGATTAAACAAGTTTTAATAATCTATGTAACACATCTTTCTACTAGATTGATGAAAAGAGGAATATTGGACTAAATACACACAGAAATGATGGGTTAGATATATGTTAGCTCATGTGGAGGTCGAAACATGTAGGATTTCAACAAACAAAGTTTACATACCAATTTGTCATGTATTACTATCAAAAATTGAGTTCAAATGTTGAAAACTGGACAGCGATAGTAACAAACCCATTGTTTTGGCATCTTTTCCAAGCTGATAAAAAATAGTAGAGATCAACAGAAAGGTAATTATTAGTTGATAGGGACTGCTAGGGTATTAAACAACTATGGCCGTACAAATAATGTCTCCAGAACATTCAATGGTTTTGTAAAATACCGATGACAACCTAAAATGCAATGTGCACCGGTTTATTGAGAATGCATGACAGGAGCTTGTAATTCTGGTACATTGAGGCTAAGCAGATGTAGAAAGTGAGGGTATAAAGATAAATGTGTATTTTCTTTAATTTCTCCAGTTATATTTGTTTTGGGTATTAGCATACCATATATTTCTGAGACCTTAGCATTACAGTAATTCTCCTAAAATTTCTTTCACCAACATTTCGGCCAAAATGGCATATGCAACCAGTGCAGACCCTGAGCAGTTTGATTCTGCAATATTTGCCAATCTAGCAAATAATTTGTGAAATAAGCTCATAAAACTGAATGTGGTGTCTGATTAGTGTCTTCACTGTTTGCAAATAGTTAAAGCCATTTACTCTATGTATATCTAAATCACTTAGCTGAACTAAAATTGAAATTGGACTTCCACAATATATAGTGTGGGGAGAGTTAATTTAATCTAAAATGGGTTATGCAAAGAAAAAGAGTAAAGTACAGAATAAAGTGTTTGAAGCTTTAGGACATTTACTGTACCATGGTGATGAATAGTGTTTTTCCTTATATAATATATTTTCTTTTACAGCCAACTGGCAGATGAACCTCATTATGCTGTTATCTTTCCTACTGGGAAACATTTCATGTGGGTTTAATAGTGTTAATTCATAGCTCTTGATAAGACTTTTTTACAACTCAAAAGGAAATTATATTTTTCATATGTCTCAAAAAAAAATCATATGTTGTGGTAATCTTTTGGTTTCTGTCATTAAGATAATTCAAGCGAATACCCACAATATACCTTTTCTTGGAGAAGTAAAAAAAAATATTCTTATGTGGATACCTCTTTTATCTAGTGCTATGAATAAATTGTAAATTTAAACTAATGCTCTGTTTTCATGAATATTCATGAATCAGAGCCCATGTTAAACTTTGTCCCTGCTACAGCTGACATTTTAAATTAGTTTTCTTATTTATCTTAATCATTACCAACTTCTGGACAAATTCAGCAGATGACACATTGGCGATATAGATATATATTTTTCTTAGTTTTTTTTTTTTTTTTTTCAAAAACAAAAAAAAAAAAAAAAATAAGGCTTAAGCATTCCATGCTAATTATTTGTTTCATGCGGAGACAATTTGCATGAAATGTCAAAACTTATTTTCTGGAAAAATTAATATTCCAAAATGTTATCTGCTGAAAATTTTTATTCGGCAAACTAACTGTTAAAACCAACTTGAAATTTCATTCAAATTTTGCCCTATGGATAAAATAAAATGTAAGAGATTGGGCTGAATGAGCTGCACCATGATTAAAGATGTCTTAACCCTAGCGTTGCTGCACTGGGTATGCCCTGCCTTTACAAACAGTGTAGATCAAGATCAGTTTCTGAAGAAGCCAACTGATCTGGATCTGCACTATTTGTCATTAAGTATGTGAATTTGTATCAACAACCTGGATCAAGTAGTCTGATTGGCTGAAAATTAGAAGTGGGTGTGGCATCTTAATTTGTTCAGCACAACAAGGGTTAAAATTCTGGCATACTGGTATGTGGATAAAAAATGCCAAGTTAAGCCCAAGCATCTGCCTATCCTGATCAGGGTCCTTGCCATCTGCTTACAAAATTATTGGACATTGTAAAATGTATGGATCTAGAGCAAAGGCCTATATCAGATAAGGCTTCTTTGGTGGCTTACCTGGATCTATACCCTTGCATATGACTCGCAGACACTGTTTTTCTTGGTACGGCAAAAATGAAATATCAAGGCTTACTTGCAATGGAAAATTAGAGAAAAAAAATGCTAGTTTCAGTCTGCAAATAATAATCAGCAGCAGGAAAAGGTCTAACAAGAACTAGTATATAGGAAGAGTATGCACTGTTGAGACAATATTCCATCAGCTGTGATGCAATGTCATGGATTGCATCTACATTGATGTGAGATTGTAGAAACGTTATGTGCCCGCTGGGGTCATTAAGGGAACTGGATACTGTAGATAGACAACATCTGTCATTTCCTATAAGGGAGACAACTTTGGTGACTTCCTGTTCACTTTGCTGTACACTGAGCACTTTCTGAGACATGGATCTACTCAAAGAAGGAAAGAATTTGCTCCAATTGGAAGAAAATTCTTCTTTTCTTAGGATAGACCCCTTTTCAGAAGAGTGGCAGAACCTCTTTTGACAGTGTTGCTTCCTCTGAACATGTGTCCATTTGCCTTAAATCATTTATCCATGAATATGTATTATGCAAATTAGCTAATGTGCCAGGTGAAAAGGGTCTTTAGACCATCTGCAGACAGTATAGGCCCATTTGCATGCATGAAACATATGCATCTGTATGGTCTAATTAAATCTTTACCACTCTCTGGGCAAATTCAGAGATGAGAAATTTATAATATTTTTCCTTATTTCCTTATTTTCAGACAATAGGCTTTGCCATTTCATGCAAACTGTCTCCTCAAGAGACAGCTTCCTTGAAATTTCAAAGCCTATTTTCTGTGAAAAATAAAAAATAATATTTCTCAATGTCACCTACTGAAATTTTTACCCAGCCTGCTAAGCATTAAGTCTTCACTTAACCACTTGCAGAATCACCTGATTCTGTAGAATTGATAAACAGTATTTGTTTTGATTAGGCCAAAATATGTATATGGTGATTTCAGCATTTGTTGTTAGCCCTAGTCCTGCTGAGCCCAGATATATCCTGCATTCACAATCAGTGTAGATCCAGACCAGTTGGTTTCTTCAGAAACCAACTGATCTGGATCTGCACTGTCAGCCATTCAGTAAGTGAATTTATATCAACAATCTGGATGAAGTAATCTGATTGGCTCAAAATTTGAAAAGGGTGTGGTACCTTAGTGTACTCAGCTGGACAAGTGTTAGCATGTGCTCCAGTGCTCCAAAAGCCCTTTATCTCCTGGTATTGCTTAAATAGTAGCTACTTTTACAGCTATCTTTGTAGTATAATATTAAATTTGATAGATTTAATGCTTTCATCCTTGCAGACCAACATAGACACCTTTGCAAACAGTGTAGAATTGGTCAAATCTTGAAACATTCAAAACTGCAAAACCGCCCATGGCGCAGGCCTTTTTTAATAGACCTAATTAGGTCCATGAAAGTCGTTTCGTTCTGTCTCTCCTGTTTCCTGCCGTCTTCGTGCTTATACAAGACGGGAATCAGTTGTTTATAAATAGTTTAGGAAAACCCTGCGGAGGTGGAAATAACAACAAAACCATTTTTTTTTGTTTTTTTTTCTTTCTTTTTACATATCTGACTGTATTTATTGATGACGCCAGCTTTGATCATGCTCATTATACCCGGACTTCCGTCATATAACAGAGTTGAGGTGTATTATTTAAAAGGAGTTATAGGACTGCCAATTGTCATTAGTTTTCGTGACAGGTTTTTTTTTAAATGGGCTCATTGATGACATCATCGTCATCAGCTGGACCGATTCAGATTTAAAAATTTCCAGAGCCCTGCTGTAGATCCAGATGAGCTGTCTTGTAACAAGCCATCTCACCCAGATTTACACTGTTTGCTATTCTGTTATTGATTTTTGACTAAATCCCAGTTTTCAAAATTGGATGTGTCCTAATTCAGAGATGGATGAGCCCATCTCAGAAAATCAGGGGTGAAAGGGTTAAACATCAGTACGCAATGTTTTGAAATGTTTTTCCATGAAGAGTTCTAATTCTTTTTAGTGTCCCAGTTGTTATATGAAAAGCCATGTCATTGTTCCTCAAGTGTTGTGTTGCCATGTAAAAGTCCTTGTAATTCATTGTAATTTATTGTCCTTTAAAGTGACCAGTTGTCATTTGAAAGGCTATGTTTTTGTCTTTCAGTGGCCAGTGAAAAACCATGTTATTGTTCTTCAAGTGTCCATTTGCCATGTGAAAAACCATGACATTGTTCTTCAAGTATTCAGTTGACATGTAAAAGGTCATGTTATTCATTCTTCTTTAAAGTAGCCAGTTGTCATTTGAAAGGCTGTGTTTAGTCTTCCATTAGCCAGTTGCCATGTAAAAGGCCTTATCTTTGGCCTACAAGTGTCCAGTTGCCATGTTAAAGGCCTTGTAATTCATTGTCCTTTTAAGTGCACAGTTGTCATATGAAAGGCTGTGTTTTTTTTTTGTGTTGTTTTTTTTTTGTTTTCAAGTGGCCAGTTGCCATGTAAAAGGCTTTGTAATGCACTGTCCTTTAAATGCCCAGTTGTCATTTGAAAAGCTGTGTTATTGTCTTCAAGTGTTCGGTTGCCTTATAAAAGGCCTGGTCCTTCATTGTCCTTTAAAGTGGCCAGTTGTCAATTGAGAGGATGTGTCATTGTCTTCCTACATTGTCCTTTCCCACTAGCCACCTGAAATGCCTTTTCATTGTCTTTCATTGTCCAGCTACCATGTAAGCACTGTAAATGTTTCCTAGCTGTATCAATTTACCAGGGGAAATTGTCCTTCAAGTGACAGTTTGTCATATGAAAGATCATGTTCTTTCCCTGCAGATGTCCAGTTACCATATGAAAGTTCACTTAACAGATGCCATTCTTTGGGCTAATTCAGCAGACAACAAATTGGTGATATTTAGCTTATTTTTCCCAGAAAACAGGATTTCACATTTCATGTACATTGTTCGCTGAAAATTTTACCCACAGTGCTAAGAGTCAATTGTCCTTTAGGTATCAAGACATTGTGACTCCATATAGTATAGTTGTGATTTGGCAGTCCACAACATTGTCCTTTCCCTGTCCTCTTGCCATGCAGAAAGATGTATTATTGTCCTATCCATGTTCATTTGCCATCAGAAGAGTTTTTCTGCCATGTGAAAGACTGTAAAATTGTCCCTCTAATTCCAGTTAAGATGTGAAAATCCATGCCATTGTCCTGCTTGTGTCCACTTATTATGTTGTTGTATTTCAAGTGTTCATTTGTTACATCATCCTTGATCTGCTCTACATCCCATCAGATTTGATATGCTACTTGACCACATTCTGAAAATGTTCATTCTTTATACTGATTGATTTAATATCATACATGCCATATCTCACACTGTGAGATAAAATCTCACAGAATTTTGGCCCTTCTGGATCCCATTTCCCATAAGATTTTCAAATCTCACAGAATTTTCATACCATTTAATAAGCTACTTTTTGAAGAACTAGAAATAAATCAAACATTAGCATGGCTATTCCAAGCTTAATTCATTAAAATAATGGCTTTTAACTTATTTATGTAAGCTTGAAAGTGATTTTCATAAAAATCTCACAGAATTTCATCAAATCTCCCCTAAAAATTTGCAAAATCTCACAGATTTCTGTCAACAGCTACTGGCATGTATGTAATATGCTACTTGAATGTGCTCTGGAAATGTATAATTTTGACCCCTTCACCACCATCCTCCACATAAACATAAACCCTTAGCATGGTTCCCAAGTTTGTTTTCTGCAAAATGCAGGAATAAGAATATTCCAGTCTAGAGTTATTGTATTATTTGTAACCAATGCTTTTCAATTTAGCAACTTAATAAAAAGTATGCTTACAATAACTAGCTCCAGGTAAGGAACCTTTTGTTTTCAACAGAAAATTCTTATTTTTCCATGAAAACATATGTTGTGGATACTCATTAGAAACACCTCATCAAGGGATTTCCAATGAGTAACCACTACATATCGAGGGTTGAGCGCAAGACTGTAGTAACTCAAACATATTTTTGAAACCCTTGTTTAGGGGCAACTTGGACCCCTTCGTAAACAATGCAAATTTAGGTGCCATTGCTCATACGAGCAATGGCACCTAAATTTTCATTGTTTACAGAAAGAAATGTTGTAATTTTCATAACATCTTCATGGTGAGGAGATTAGGTTTGGGGAAAAACAACCATCTGACTTACGCCAGTCTTGCGCTCAACCCTCGATATGTTTTCATGGAGAAATAAGAACGCTATTTATCTGGAGATGGGGCAGGCCACCTTTGCCTAGTGGATAAGAGAGCTGACTCTTAATCCATTAGGTTTCTCACTGGTCACATGTAGCAAAGCCAATTTCTGCCTTATGGATGGTCAGGTGTTTTTTCCCCGGGTTCTTCTGTTCATGCCCACCTTTGATGAATGATCAGCTGGATATAAGTGAAATATTCTTGAAAGGGTCATAAAACCCAAATAAAAAAAAAAAATCTGAACACCCTTCTTATCTGGAGCTATGCAATACCCTCTATACTGTAAATACAACAAGTCATCAAATAATCATATAATGTAGTTAGACTTATTGTATTTTATGCATTTTATTTAGTCAGTGGTGATGCTTTTAATTAATTAACCCTTGTCCTGCTGAACCCAGATATACCCTGCCTTTGCAAACAGTGTAGATCCAGATCAGTTGGCTTCTTCAGAAGCCAACTGATCTGGATCTGCACTGTTTGCCATTAAGTATTTGAATTTATAACAGCAATCCAGATCAAGTAATCTGATTGGCTGAAAATGAGGAAGTGGGTTAGGCATCTTAATTTATTCAGGAGGGCTAACATTGGGTATGATTTGCTGTGCTTTAGATAGAGCGTTCTCTTTTTTGTTGAAGAGATTTTCTTAGTCCAGATCCTGTACATTGTACACTGACACCTCTTTATGAAACAGTTCATTATAAGACAGTTTCTGATATATGGCAGTTTAGGGTGGACCCCCAAATACATCATATTCAACCCAAAAAATGTATAGGTTATATAGAAAAATGACGATATAAATGGTCTTTTTGCTATACAATCTGCATATTTTTGCTTGGCTACACAATACAATTGTTAAAAAACAGTTTTGGATATAAGAACATTTAAAGGTGGACCCTTAATGTTATGCATCCAAACCATTATGTATAGGTTATGTAGAAAAAATGACCATTTCATTTTTCCATATAATCTATACATTTTTTGTTGGATCCAAAGCAGTTGTTTAGCTAACATGGTGTTTGCTTTGGAACTAAGCAATAGTATTATAAAAAGGTTGGGGTTTATCACACTAAGAACAACAGGAGAATATAGCATGTGCTTCATGTCTTGTTTTGTAGGATAAGGATTAGTCATAATAAATAAACTGTGCCATGCCTGTTGGGCATATGTGAACAGCAAACACCCAGATCAGTCCAGAATGCTGCACAGTCTGATAAGGACCTTTGTGAAACATCGGAAGCTGTCCATGTATGTCCCCAGGATATTTTTTCTATGACACAGCTCAAATCAATTCTAAAAGAAATATACATGTAATCTAAATTTGCAGTAAAATTCCACTTGAAATTACGACCACTCCATTATTAAGAACAGATTTTGTCAGTCCCGTATGTTTTACTAGATTTCTGACAAAATGGCATATGCAAATAGTGTAGATCCAGATCAGACTTCTTCTGATCAGGGTCTACACTGTTTGCCATTCCACTAAGTATTTTAAGAAACAACTGCATAAAAGCAAACGTTTTGCCAAAAATCTGTTAGAAATTTTAGGATATTTACTGTAATATTGTATTCAATATTTGGACCACCCCACTACTAAGACCACTTTTAGATAGTCCCAAAAGTGGTCCTTCTAGCGGAATTTTACTGTTGTATATATCTAGACCATCTATAGCAGAGCAGCAAAGCTAAAGATCAGCCTACGGACATAACATCAGATAAGACCAAAAAAGAAAAACAGATGTTGTGAAATGAGAAACAAATCAGTATTTTTTTCAGTTGAGTTAAAAGATCAATACTCTGAATATTAACCCATTTATGCCTAGCATCCCATAAAAGGGTCATTGGCAAACAGTAAAGACCCAGATCAGATGCCACAGAATGTGGCATCTGATCGGGGTCTACACTGTTTGCATTAAGTTCGGATATTTCTTCAAAACATGATAATAATAAAAACTGACCAGACATGCCTTATATAGGAAATGGACCTATCTAAATGTTAAGATAGAAGAGTTCACTCAGCATAAATGGGTTAATCCTTTCAACCCTGCATACCAAAACATATACCTTTGCAAACAGTGTAGGTCAAAATGATATGGCTTATAATGAGCCACATCATCAGGATCTACACTGTTTGCCATACTGTTTTGATTTTTTAATGATGCAAAAAATGTACATGTCCATATTCAAAGTTAGAAGAGTCTGTTTCAGAAATACAGGGGTGAAGGGGTTAAAATGGTGAATTTAATTAAAAACCAACATGCTAAAAATAAAAATGGCGAATTGTTTTAAGTATTAATTAACCCTTGTCCTGCTGAGCCCGGATATACTCTGCCTTTCCAAACAGTGTAGATCCAGATCAGTTGTGACATTTAGAAGTGGATGTGGCTCCTTAATTTATTCAGCAGGACAAGGGTTAACACGTTGAAACAAAGCTGGAGAATTGTATTAAAAATCAACATGCTGAATATTAAAATGGTGAATTGCATTAAAAATCAACATCTGAATATTAAAATAATGATGAATTGTATTACATTTCACAGAGCTCCTGTTGTAGCAGCACAGATTCCAGAAACGGGCTACTACAGTCAGAAACCACCCATCAGAGGAGGGTTGGTGTCATGTATTACTTACTCAGTTTTATATCCCACTTGTAAAAATGTTGAAGAACATTTGATATTTCTGTCTATTTATCAATCTTTCCTCTATTCTGTGACTCACTGAACTGTTAATGTTAACATTTTAACTTGCAGCTTTCCAAGGAAATGTGCTGATTAATCTACAAATTTGGTGCTCCATATATTGATGCTATCAACTCTTTCCCTGCTAGTGGCAACTTTTATTTTCTGCTGAAAACCTTTGCAAACAGTTTGGACCCAGATCAGGCCTGACAAAATGTCAGGTCTGATCAGGATCCAAACTGTTTGACATTCTGGTGGTAGTATTCCTGAAAGATTTTTTTTGAAAAAGTTTATTTAAAAAAAAAGAAAAAAAAATCCACAGGCGACAAAAAAAGCATGCAAAATTACTCAGCATGCAAAGAGCTAAGATTCCCCAGTTACTTGAAGTTTTCTTGACCATTATACTTGGCCACATGGTATTGATGGCCTGTACCTCTGCACCTGCAGTTAAGTGGCCCATTGTAAGTCTGTCAGCCATGTTCAATGGATCAATGGAACCACACACACACACACACACACACACACACACACACACACACACACACACACACAGAGAGAGAGAGAGAGAGAGAGAGAGAGAGAGAGAGAGTTCCATATGGCGCCGTTGTTATTGATGTGTTAAAAAAAGCTGTTATTGTCTTGCAGTTTTAAGTGGAAGGTATATTAATACACATATTGTTTGTCTGATATTGTTTTATAGGGATCCTGAAGAGACACGTGGAACACCATATTATTACCTGCCACCACCCACCCATACAGAAGAGTCTCCATCCGAGTCTCCATCGTGCGTGTCTTGAAACTCTGTATTAGCAAACTGTGTTTCAAAATAATTTTATCAATTATCCTTAAAAGTAAGGCTTGGTGGGGAGACTATTTCAAAGCTCTATAGCTCTAGATAAGAGATTTGTTCTATTTTTCAACCAAAAATACTTTGTAACAATCAGGCCAACTTAAAGAACCCTCTTACTTTTGTGGAGAGACCAGTTGTAAAATGTGACCACTCTGACCTGTATAAACCCACTTACATCCAGTGGTCTCTTCTACCATAACTCTTTTGGACCAGTCTGTTTTCAATAGGATTGTGTCTGATAAGTTTTTTTTTCACTATGTTTTATAGAAATTCCTGTATTTAATGCAAACAGTTAGATCTGATCAGATATTACATCATGTGCACATCCTGTGGCATCTGATCTGGGTCTGCACTGTTTGCCAGATAGTCTTTTAGGAGTTTCCAGACTAAAATGGATTAAGAAATTACCTTCTAAAAGGACTACGTTTTGGACTTCATTTGGTGGTCTTTGTTTTTTGAGACAGGTTTAAGTGAATTGATGTTTTCCTTCTTTTTTCATGGTGTAGTGTGTACTCAGAATTGCTTTGTAAAACATGTTATGAGTACTCACTGGAATTGCCTTAAAAAGACAGCCTTTTTGTTTAACCCATTTAAGTCTAGTGTCCCATAAAAAGGACATTGGCAAACAGTGTAGACCCAGATCAGATGCCTCAGAATGCATCAGTCTGATCAGGATCTACACCATTTGCATCAAGTTCAGAAATGTCTACAAACTATGTTAATAATAAAAACTAACCAGTCATCTCTTATATAGGAAACTAACCCGTCCAAAAAAAAAAAAAAAAAAAAATTAGAAGAATCCACTCAGCATAAATGGGTTAAAAATAAGAAAAAAAAAACAAACTTGATTACCTCTCTTACGTGGAGCTAGGGGATTTGCTTGCAATGTCAAGCCTTATTTTCAGGAAAAAAATATATATATATATCACTTATTTATCTATTTGTCACCTGCTAATGTCACTGTCAGGTGTAAGGTAAATATCCTAACATTTCGAGCACCAAACAGTCTAACAAAATAACATATGCAAACAGTGTAGACACTGATCAGACTGCTCCTAAAGGAGCAGTCTGATCAGGGTCTACACTGTTTGCCATTCCACTAAATATTTTAAGATACAACTGCATAAAGAACAGTATTTAGTCAAAGAAAGTATGGAATGAAGTGTTCGAAATTTTAGGACATTTACTTTACTAGAGTTGTTAGACTTGTAATTTTATGACAGATTCTAAACCATTTCTCTTGAGATTCTAGTGCAGTTTTGTGCAGTAATATTTCAGCCTCCTTTTTTTATTATTGTTGTTGTTTTTTTAGTGTTAGAGTCTTCTTTTGATAATCAGCTAAAATACTTTGGTGTGTTTCTCAGACTTAATTTATTACTTCTTACTCAGATCCAAAATGTTTTAAATTTGTGACATTCTTATGATGAGTGTTGTAGATAGGGAAATTATTTTGTAATACTGAATGTTTTAGTATAATTGATAGACTCCTGAGCAATGTAGACCCTAAATGAGTCTTGATCAAACTTACCCTTAAAGTGCCAAGAAAACCTGCATCTGAAAATGTCATCTGTTAATGTCATCTGCTGAATATTCTTGCAAACTTCAAACATATTTTTGCATACAGGCAAACAGTGTGGACCCAGATCAGACTGCTCCTAAAGAGAAGTCTGATCTGATTCCACACTGTTTGCAGAAATGACTTTCAAAATCACAAGCAGATGACAAAGCAGATGACAATTGTTGTGTTGGCAGTTTAAGGGTTAAAGTAATGAAAAGAAATGTGGTATGAATCTGTCATTGGATTGTTAGATTTTAATCCTTAGAATTATATCAATAATAGACTTAATATATTTTATTTTAGGATATATTTATTTTGGGATACAACTATCTCTAGTTTTATATTTTTCTTTACCTTACTTTGCGAACACAGGTCCAAACTTTTGTTTTGTAAAAAAATAACTGTCTTTTGCAGCAGATAACATTATGAAATATTTTTTTTTTCATTTTTCAAAAATATAAAGTCTTGACATTTCATGTGAATCAGTTGCTTAGCAGACCCTGGGTTGGCAGAGCATTCACATGAAATGTCAAGACTTATTTTCTCTATAAAAATGAAATTTTAGAATGCTAACTGCTGCATATTTTGCTTGGTGTTTTGAGGGTTAATTAACCCTTCTCTTGCTGAACAGGTCATGCCCTGTCTTAGCAAACAGTGTAGATCCAGATCAGTTGGCTTCTGAAGAAGCCAACTGATCTGGATCTGCACTGTTTGTCATTAAATATGTGAATTTCTATCAAAAACGCGGATCATGTAATCTGATTGGCTGGAAATTAGAAGCGGGCATGGCATCTTAATTTATTCAGCATGGAAGGGTTAATGTATGTCTTTGTAAAAGAGTGTTTATCTGAAAATGATTTTATTTTTTATGTCATATGTAATGCTTTTTTTTTTTTTTTTTGGAATGATTGTCTTTTCTGTAAGTGTTACTGTCTTTGTTTTAAGTCAGTCTAAGTTAACATTACGAAAACACACCCATTCAAATATATTGAAAATTTCACCACCAAAAGCTGAAAGTTTTTAGATAAAAATTCTGATATTGTTTTCATATTTCTGCTCAAAACATAGACTGTGGTACTCATTAGAACTGCCACACTGAGGCAGTTCTTATGAGTACCCACAATCTATGTTTTTGAGCAGAAAT
Source organism: Anodontia alba (assembly GCA_964016985.1). Taxonomy (NCBI): domain Eukaryota; kingdom Metazoa; phylum Mollusca; class Bivalvia; order Lucinida; family Lucinidae; genus Anodontia; species Anodontia alba. Next base: position 33,585,508 of record OZ024831.1, on the reverse strand, counting down.
ATAAAAATAGTGTATACCCCTTTAAACCCCAGTTTAATGTATAAAATGAGTTTTAAGGGGTCAAAATTATACAGGTGTGTTTTTGTGATGATGTCTGTCCTTTCGTTTTGTTAAAGTTTTTGTCTGTGTACTGATGTCTTCAGTGTTCATTGTTTTTGTCTTGTCAGTAAATTGCCCTCTGACAAAAACCTTACAAAAGAACAAATTTGCCAGAAAGATGAAACAGTTCTACCTTTAACCCACTATATTGGACTTTATAGTAGCAGACAATATTTTAATGCTTTGCTTGCTGTGTATAAAATTCAGCAGATGACATTTTAAAATATTTTTGTTTATTTTTTTCTGAAAAATAGGCTTTGACATATCATCCATATTGTCTCTGTGTTACATGAATCCCATGAAATGTTGCCCTAAATATTACTTGTCTGCTACTTTTGTCATCAGCAAACTAAGCATTAATCTTACTGTGTAATCAGGTTAAGGGGGTCAGGCAGAATATGTTGGATCTGTTTCTGACTGACCTGCCTGCATCACATGACATTTACATTACCTGAAAGCTCAGCCTGAAAGGTCACTGGGTACATTTTAAATGTTCTTACCACTGCACTAGGCAGCTGCTAGGGTTAATTTTGGATATTCCATATTAGAGTTAAATGATGTTGCTATGTTACAGTGAGCCAGAGGAGAGATACACCCCAACACCTAGATACCATCTGAAGCGAGACGGTGGTGGACCCATTATGTGAGTAATCATTCTGGAGGGATACAATTAACAAATTTACATTAGCCTCTGGAATGGCAGAAGAAACATAGTAACCCATTTATGTACAGTTGGGCAAGGTCTGCTACCCTTGCTGAGGTGCGAGTAGAGGGGGGAATGTTTTACTTCTTCTGTTTCTTCACTTTCATTCATTTTCCTACTTTTCTCCTGTCCATCTCTTTTATCTCCACTACAGTCTCTTTTATGTCTCTACTCCCTTTCTCTGGGATATGACCCAAAATGACCAACAAGGGTTGATGTGTCATTAAACTCCAATACAATCAATTAATCCATTTATGGTTAGTGGACTCTTCTACCTTAACTCTTTGGACGTGTTCTTTTCAATATAAGAAGTGTCTGGTTAGTTTCTGTTGTTACCATGTTTAACAGAAATTCATGTATTTATTGCAAACAGTGTAGACCTTGATTAGACACCACATTCTGTGGCATCTCATCTGGGGCTACAATGGGTGCTAATGTCCCTTTTATAGGATGCTAGGCATAAACGGGTTAATAAGGTGTGCTTTTTGTAAAGGTTATAGCTTTTAGGGAGAGGCATTTCTGGGCCAAATTATAGGTTCCTGCATGCAACATTCACAGACAAATTTTCTCTATGGACTTGTATGGAGAAAATAAAGTCAAAATAGGCAAAAGCTAACCGATGCCAATCCCAATGAAAGTAGTGCCAAACCTTGCTCTGAGACCATAGTTCCTTGCAAAATGTTTTGCATGTGGTCAGGCATGCCTGAGAAAACAGATCAAATCTGGCTCATGCATCTACTAAATTGGCCGGCCTCGGTGGCTCAGTCGATGCGCATATGACTGGAGACCAGCAGATCGCGGGTTTGAACCCCGCCGAGGTCAGCAACATTCTTTCATGGAGATTGATCATGAAATATTTTCTACAGTCATTCTCTCCCTCCCGCTGATTCAAGAAGGGCAGTTGTCACAGTTTCTGGTGAAAGAATGTGCACAATACTGGTTAGCCGCTTAGAGGACTAAGTCTGCCTAGTAAACATGTGGTTAGGTAAACTGACCTCGCTCGACATGACCCCATTGCGTTGACTGGGCTGTAAAACCTCAACACAATCTACTAAATTATGATCTGCATGCACAGTTTGCCTTTAAAGTGACTGGATATACTTGGTATATTGTCCACCATTTCTGCCAAGAGAGACAATTTTTAGCTTGACTGTTTTCGAAGAAAACGACGAGGTATTGTCATAGCTCTGGCGTCGTCTGCGTCTGCGTCGTTGTCGTGCAAAATCTTGGACATTTTGTAATATCTCTGTCATTACTGAAGATATTTACTTGAAACTGGGACTAGTTGTTCATTATGAAAAGGGGAACTCATACCAATAGGGGAGGTAACCCTCAAAATATTTTCGGCACAGTTATGCCCCTTTTTTGACTTAGAATTTGCAGCCGAGCATTGGCATCCGCATGTGGTGCTTTTGTTGAGACTTCCTGTTTGTTTTACTGCAAACCAAGCCTCTTCTTAAAATGGATCTACCCTAAAAGGATAGAATTTGCTCCCTTTTAGACCAGATCCCTTTTTAGAAGAGAGACAAAATGATTTTGACAGACAAAGTATACCCATTCACATTCAGCCAGCACATCTTTGAAGTAGAGATTTTTACATCAGTGATCCTTTTGTATGAAGTTTAGAAAACAGACTTTTTTCTTTCAGTATTTTGCAAGGCTTAACAAGGGGAACTTTTCCATTTTCTTTCCAATAAAACAGAGCATAAGATGGCCTGTCTTAATCAAATTTAATTTGAAGCATTAACAGGAGTGGGGAAAGGCAGCATAAGGCTTTTGGACAGATCAGATTGGAACTGTGGTTGCCAAGGCAATATGTAGCTCCTATAGACTTAAATGGGAAAAAAAAAATCTTCTCTGAAACCATAAGGCCCACAGTCTATATATTTGGTATGTACCAATGTTTAATAGTCCCCTACATAAAACCTACCAATTACACCACTGGGGTCCAAAGTGGCCACACCCCAGAGTCATATATTTATTTAGAGCTATATAGCTAAAGAACCGTCAAAAAAGCTTCTTCTCTAAAACCATAAGGCCCAGAACAAACGTATTTAGATGTAGCAATGTTTAGTGATCCTGTCAGTCCTGTCAGTCATGCTCATTTGATCCAAATTTTTAATGGTAGACCCAGATCAGGGTCTACATAGTTTGCCATTCCACTAAATATTTCAAGACGCAACTGCATAAAAAGAAAATTTTAGACAAAAAGTATGGAATAAAGTGTTCAGAATTTTAGGATATTTACCATATATTATATTATTTCAGCTCTATGTATGATGATACATACAATCAGCCAAAGGCATTACAGTTACCTGACCTTGAAACACAGTACCTCTACACAGACGAGGAACCAAAGAAGAGGAGAAGAAGGAGGAAGAAGCATCGAGAAGATAGATCCCCTCGTCGGAATTACTATGAGGCTGATCCGGACCAGGAGGAGGTGGATACAAAATACGCAGAAGTCCTAGATTCTAGATCAGATGATCTGGTTGTGGTTCCTGGAAAACAGAATTATTATGAATAGTTTAATGAAACTTCAGTTGTTACTGCTTGTTATTTAGGAGGAATCCAAATGAGTCACTTTTTGGACCAAAAGAAATTATCATTTTTCCTTGACAACACACACACACACAAACACACACACACACACACACACACACACACACACACACACACACACAATGCCTATGATGTCAAAAAGGAAACCTTATAATTGCCTTACATATAGCTCTAGATAACAAGGGGTTCCAGATAATATTTTACCACAAAACCGTGTTGTGGCTACTCATTAGAAGTGCCTCACTGATGTGCTTCTAATGAGTACCCACATCTTTTTTTTGCTGAGAAATTAGAAAAATTTCAATCCTTTAGGTTTGAAATTCTGCTTTCCCTGGATCTATGTTATTTGTACATCTCAGTACACTGGTCCCAGTGAAATGATTTGAATAACATGGTATAGTGTTTGTATTACGGTAAATGTCCTAAAATTTCTAAAACTTTACTCCATACCTTTTTTGCCCAAATTTTGCAGTTTATACAGCGATTTCTTAAAATACTTAATGAAAAGGCAAACAGTGAAGGCCCCGATCAGAGCCGTCTGATCTGGGTCTTCACTGTTTGCATAATGTCATTTTATTGGCAACTTTTAATTGGCGTACGAAATTTTTGGACATTAATTTTACCATACATTTTTTTTTTTAAAACTACCGTATTTATCCTAAATATTTGGACAGATCAGCCTTAGCAAACTGTGTAGACCTAGATCTGGTGCCACATAACACAGTGTCAGAGTCTACACTGTTTACCACTCATAAGCAGTTTTTAAGTGTATCAGCAAGACTGCATACTCATTACGAAAACATGCCTATTCAAATATATAGAAAATTTCACCTCCAAAAACTAAAAAAAATTCCGATAAAAACTCTGATATTTTTCATATTTCTACTCAAAACATAGATTGTGGGTACTCGTTAGAACTGCCTCACTGAGGCAGTTCTAACAAGTACCCACAATCTATTTTTTGAGTAGAAGTAAGAAAAATAATGTCTACCCCTGTAAACCCCAGTTTTACTATATAAAAAGGGGTATAAGGGGATCAAAATTATATAGGCATGTTTTCATGATGTCTATCTGGTATATTCTTATGTACCATGTATTACACCCCTTGTATTAACATGCAGTGTTGGAGGTGCGTAGTGACACTATTAACATTATGTATGGCAAAGCATTAAGTTCCAACAACTCTGAAAGGATGACATTTCACCATTCATAGTAAGTGTCATCTTCTTTTGCATCCAACAGTAACTTTTGTTTCAGATGTGCAACTCCAGATATTAAAATAGCCTTTTTCTCAAATTCTCTTTGATTTTCTTGTAACTGACAAGGGAAGATGTAATGGTTTCTATTTCTCCACACTCACTTTTGTCACTGTCTTTCAAGTTACATTTATTTAAATATGCATTTAATCCAATGTATCCTTATTAAACTGTGATGTTATCCACTGGCCTAGAGAAGATTCATTTTCTTTCAACCTATAAATGTATAGGTGCCTACCTCGTTCTGATCTTGCCAAATGGAGTAAAATGTTCAAATTTTAACTCTGCACTCTCTGGGCATATTCAACAAACAATAATTTGATAATGTTTTTTTATTTTCCCAGAAAAGAGGCTTTGGCATTTCCTTTGGAGACAATGTGATTGAATTGTCAAAGTCTATTTTCTGGAAAAAAGATAGGAAAAATATTTCTAAATGTTGTCTGCTGAAATTTTTACCCAAAGTCCTAAGCATTAAGATGAGTATGGGAAGGAGTTATGGTGTCCAGATATGTAGGATAAAAATGGTATTTATTATCTGTCTGATGTCAGGGTCACATTTATTTAGCAAACTGCACTTAATGCCTAATAGGACTCAGTTAACCCTTATCCTGCTGAATAATTTAATTAGCCACACCCCTTTCTGACTGTCAGCCAATCAGATTACATCATATAATGTTTTTGTTCAAATTCATAAACTGAATGACAAACAGTGTAGATCCTGATCAGATGGCTTCTTCAGAAGCCATCTGATCTGGATCTACACTGTTGGTATAGGTAGGGGTTGTTGTGAACAGCAGGGTAAGGTTAACTTTTTATAACCCTGCAAGTGAAGTTCGACCAGTCATACCTGTGCAAATAGATTAGGTCCAGATGAGACTGCCTTTGGAGCAGTCTGCTCAGTGTCTACATTGTTTCCCATTCAGCCAGAACCACCAAGCAGTCAGGTGGGTTTATTTAAGGTAAAGGGGTGCAGTGTCGAATATGAAATGCTTAGCACTCTGGGTAAAATTGTCAGCAGATGACATTGAAATATTTTTTATTATTTTCCCCAGAAAACAGGTTATGACATTTAGTGCAAACTGTCTCCACTCTCCAGTGGAGATAGTTTGCATGAAATGTCAAATCCTTTTTTCTAGGAAAAATTAAGAAAAATATTAACAGTTATTCCTCTGCTGAATTTGCCCATAGAGTGGTAATGGTTAAGGCAATTATAATAGATTTAAATACAAGGAAATTGGTGATTTTGATACACTTCAGGGCTCAGTTGTTCAAAGCTAACAACGTCGTTAGTTAACGATTCGTTAAAATTTTAATCGAGTGATACGCAAATATGCTGAAATTTTTTCAGCAAAAAATGTGAGTAGCTTTTGCAGTGCAAAAGCTACTCACATTTTTTCAGCAAAAAATATCAGAATATTGTGTATTGAATCTGCTAAAACAGTTAACGAAATGACCCTTAACCAGCTCGTTAAACTAACGATGCTTTGAACAACTGGGCCCAGATCTTGAAATCATTCCATGCTTGCAGATTGCTCAAACGATATTTTTCTTGATAGATCAAGGTGCTAATTTGGGTTCTATTATGCAAGCCAGTCTTCTTTGACCTGTTTTATTGTAATTATTGAATGTTTTCTTTTTTGTTCAAATTTATTTTCTTCTTTGACTTGAGACCTGTTTTATTGTACTTTTTGAATGTTTTCTTTTTCGTTCAACTTTATTTTCTCTTGCTACTTGTATATTTCATGTACAGGTTGCTTATTTTAAACTTTCCTTACTTTCTACACTAAAATAAGATATAAATGTATTTATTTATTTATTCTTAAATACTTATTGTCACATTCATTTAAAGACCTCATTAACCCTAGTCCTCTGAACGGTTATGTCCGGCCTTTGCAAACAATGTAAACCCAGATCAGTTGGCTTCTGAAGATGCCAGTTGATCTGGATCTGCACTGTTTGCCATTAAGTATGTGAAATATATCAACAATCTGGATCAAGTAATCTGATTGGCTGAAAATTAGAAATGGGCATGGCATCTTCATGTATTCAGCATGACAAGGGTTAAAATGACAATGCTTTGAACAATTGGGCCCAGAGATATAGGCTGTATAATAAATAGCTTGTAGGCATATCCAGGTAAGAATTCTTATTTCTCCACAAAAACATATGTTGTGGTACTCATTAGAAGCAACTTGCTGAGGCACTTCTAATAAGTCCTTCAACATATGTTTTCATGGAGAAATAAGAAAAACACCAATACTTTTGGTTGAACCTTATCTGGAACAATGCTACCACCATGGTGTAAAAACTAAAATATTGCTATAAAATATGTATTTGTCAAATCATCATCTTGTGTTCATCATTTGTAAATAAATTTACATACAATACTGAGGGTTCCAGATAAAGTGATGACTTTGGTGATAACTAAGAGTAATTTGTGTTATTTTTACACCAAATTGTATGGTGTGAATACTCATGAATTGTCTCATCAAGGTGATTATAATAAGTCAACAAAATCTTTTATTATGATAATATGACTGGCATGAAACTTTGCTTAAGTTGTGACAGTTAATCAGAAATTATGCAAGAATATTGTATGTAATACTTGAAGAAACATATGTTTTGGATATTTGTTAGGATTACCTCAGTGAGGCAATTTTTAACAAATATCCAAAACATATGTTTTATGAGGAAGTAAGAATGAAACAAGGCATTTCTTATGTTCTGCTTGTTAAGGATTCTTTACTGCAACAATTTCATTTTAATGGCAACATCTATGGGAACAAATGCTGTCATTGTAACTGGGGTTCACTGTATGTACTCGGTGCAAAAATAACAAATATCAATTCACATAAGTCATATATTCACCATGTGAATGTGTTACTATGAAAATAAATGGCTAGAAACATAAGCATGGCACTATGTATACCACATGGTATCCTGTAATAACCCTACATATTGGGATAGATAGGCCTTTGCAAACAGTGCAGATCCAGATCAGATGCTGCAGAATGCAGCATCTGATCAGGGTCTACACTGTTTGCCATACACACAGCAATATTTCAGATACATCAGGAGGTAGTAGAATGGACTATTTCAAATTTTAGGGCATGTATGGTAAGTAGATAAGGTGTCCCAATAATTGGGCAAAATATGGTACTAATAAAGTCCCTAACTTAACCTTTAAAATGCCAAACAAAATTCTGAAAGATGACAGTCTGAATAATTTGCTTTATTTGGGATTGGCTCTTTAAGGGTTAAATTGTCTTTTTTTTTTGTTTTCTTTTTTTTTATAGAATAATGTATTATCTAATATTTTTTTTTAATTATTTATACATAATAAAATGGCTTTTGTCATCTTACAACTGAAGTAAGTGCTCAAATTATACATATGTGAAACTATTTTGAACTGTGATATTACCATAGATTGGGTTTTATTAAGTTGCTTTTGCTAGTATTCATTATTATTTCAGAATTTAAACTTCTGACAAAATAATTCTGAAAGAGATTGGCTTTACTCTGCACCCACTCATATCATTTTCTTCCTGCAAAGTAATGACATGTCCATGTCTTTGGGAAGAAACTTTGCAAGTTTGAACTTTCGTAAAATAAAAGCATTGCTAATATTTCCCAGTCTGTGATGCACTGGACAACAGGTAAGATGCATTTGAAATACTTGGATGGTGATTTAAATGGTAAACCACAGTATATGTATTTATAGAGACATAAAAAAAAATTGAGGATTACTCTTACCTGGAGTTCGGATGATACATGTCTTTACTTTGTCATAGTTCCAGATATGGCAATAACTGGTGATAATTTTTCAATACTTTTTTTTTATTCTTTCCACACTAGAACGTATCTTGTTGGTACTCAATGAAATTGCTTTGTTGGAGCAATTCCATGGCATATCCATAAGATATGCTTTGTTGCAAAAGTAACAAAATCTTATTTTCTGAACACCCACCAGTACCCACTTATCTGGAGGTATGATTACTTGCATTCTGGAATTCTTGTTTCTTGTAGAAGCTTAATGCTAAGTATGCTGGGTAAAAATTTCAGCAGATGACATTTGAAATATTTTTTACACCCATAAAATAGAATTTGACATTCCATGCAAATTGTCTCCTAGGGAGACAATTTGCATTAAATGTCTAACACTGTTTTTTTTTTGAGACAAAAAAGAAAACACCAAATTGTCATCTGCTGAATTTGCTCAGACTGCTAAAGGTTGATTTATTTATTTTTATGAATATCATAGTGTTCTCTCTTTATGAATATAGTATACATATTTTGTAGTATTTAACTTATCCGTCCATTCCAGTTTAGTATTATACATTTAATTAAATCTTATCATTTTGCATAAATCTCATGATTTGTCAGTTACAGAGCCATGCCATACTGACATAGCTCCACTGTGCTTTTGACATCATTCAGAAAGTCGTCTTTTTGCATTGCGCTTTACTCAGCATAAGTAAATTAGCAAAATTTTGTTATGATTCAATGCAAATCCATTTGTTGTACCTTCATATGCACAAAAAGTTTTATTCTGTTCAGCTGTTTAATAAAAAAAAAATTGAAAAACTCCATTTTTCCCATATAGTAAAAAAGGCTGCAGATTATACAAAAATTGATAGGGTAGATAGTTTGGATGCAGGTTTTCAAAAAGTTCTTCTTGTTCAAAAATTCTGAAATTTTCACAAAATTGTTATGGAAAGGCAATAATTTAAAATCAGTGAAGGAAAGCAAAAAAATGATTTCTGATAAAAAATTTCCAAAAATCCAGCTTACTATAGACATTGCATAGGTCAGGCCCATTTTTGGCTATAAAATTAATTTTACATAAATATTTGAAAACAATAGACAGAAACAGAAAAGACAAATGGTTCCTGATATTATGGTCCTTTTAGAACCAAATATTTTCTTTCAGAATAAAACGCCAAGCAAAAAATGTTTTTCCAAAGGATATTGCAAGGGCAGTAGATAAGAGTTGTATTCAGATGAATATGATCTTATTTCTCAACAAACATGTTGTGGGTACTCATTAGAAGTGCCTCAGTGAGGCACTTCTAATGAGTACCCACAACATATGTTTTTATAAAGAAATAAGAAAATAAAGTTTAGTTGAAAGAACAACTTCTTATCTAGAACTCTGCATACAGAAAGGGATCTTAGCGAATAAGTGAACCAGCAAAGACTGGGTCTGATCAGAGCCTCCTCTGCTTGCCTAGAGCTGTTTGAGATACTGACTAGAATCTGCTAGGAAGACAAATGCCCTGATCTTTTTGTGTGGATGCCGTCACCATTTGCATATGTTAACATTTAGCACTCTGGATAAAAAGTTTAGCAGGCAACATATTGAAATGTTTTTTTTATTTTTCCCAGAAAAATAGGTTTTGACATTTCATGCAAATTGTCTCTAATAGAGAAAAATAAGAAAAAATATCACCAGTTTGTCATCTGTTGACTTACCGGTAGCCCAAAGACTGGTAAAGGTTAAGGCCCCTTTCTTTGGCATGATATAGCTCTTTTTTTATTTTTTAAACTTTTAACTTTTACCTTGTTGAATTTAAAGATCAGCAGATGGTATATTATTATTTTTTTCCAGAAAAAGAGACAATATTTCATTGATAAATGAAATGACAAGTCCTTTTTGTGGGAAAAAATATTGATAATTTCTTGTCTGCCGATTTAGCTGACAGGATGTGAAAGGATAACACTTACCATGCTACGCGAAAATTCGGCAGATGACAGATTGATGATATTTTTCTCATTTTTCAAAAGCCTTTTTTCTGAGAAAAATGAAAAAAAAATCAAAATGTCATCTGCTGAAATCTTTACCTAGCATGCAACATGTTAAATGATAGTTTCAGAATACATGTACAGGTATTTCCTCTTGTATGATTGCTTAGAAGTTTGTTTACAGTTTCCTTGATACAATTGTATCCAGATAATACAACAGCATGAATGCATTTCCTTTCATTACAATTTAAGATGCATTTCCGTTCATTACAATTTAAGAAATTTTTGTGCAATCAAGGAGCAAGCAATAATCCTCAAGGTTGGTGTTAACCAAAAGGTGCTTTTTGAAAGAAATGATTCCCTGTATATGTTTGTTTTGACTACATAACTACAACCACACTATATTAATAGAGCACATCATATTAACCCTTGTCCAGCTGAACCCGGATATACCATGCCTATGCAAACAGTGTAGATCCAGATCAGTTGGCTTCTGAAGAAGCCAACTGATCTGGATCTGCACTGTTTGTCATTAAATATATGAATTTCTATCAAAAACTCGGATCAAGTAATCTGATTGGCTGGAAATTAGAAGTGGGTGTGGCATCGTAATTTATTCAGCAGGACAAGGGTTAAAAGGGTCCATTAAAGTATGTATGCTGTATTTTTTCATATTGCATGTACCTACCTATTAAGTGCATACATCACATCTTATAAACATTGCATTAAGGTATGTGCATCAATATAGGATTATCTGGATCTAAAACTGAAAGCCCTTTATTAACCCTCAAAGTGCTAATCACAACTTAAGCAAATAACATTTGGAATTTTTTTTTTTTTTTTTATTTTTGAGAGAAAATAAGTCTTGACTAGGCAGACAATTCACATGCAATGCCAAGTCTTATTTTCTCCTAAAAATAATAATGATAGAAAAGATAGAATGTCAACTGCCTTAATTTTGTTTAGCACTTAATGGGGCTAGCTTTAAAGGGTACAAGTTTACATTTGCATAATTGACAAAATTGATATTGTCGTCATAGAAAAATACTCAAGATGCATGGAAATATGCTCATACACTTGACATACATTTCTTTTTACTTTTATTGTTATTTTGCAACCCATTGTAGTCGGGAGACCCGTAAAAGGGTAACTGGCAAATAGTGCAGACCCTGATCAGACGCCGCAGAATGTGGCGTCTGATCAGGGTCTCCACTGTTTGCAAATAGTTTAGCCTTTTTTCTCTAGAAATAGACGGACGTACCTAAAATTGAAATTGGACTCTTCCAATATACAGTGTGGGAGAGTCTATTCAGTATACAATGGGTTCAGTTTCCTCTTGCAGTATCATATTGACCTTAAATGTTAGGATAGATAGGCCTGAGAGAACAGTGTAAAGCCAGACGAGATGCTGCAACATATGTCATCTGATCAGGAGCTACATTGTTTGCTACTCATGTGGCAGTGTTGAAGACATGTCATCAGGCAGTAAAATTTTAGAACAGCTATGGTAAGGAGTTGAGGTATCCCTAGTAGTTTGGGTGAATATGGTACTCATTAATTCAAGAAGACCATTTGATGCTCAATGTGGGAAAAAGGCTCTTATGTTGTATCGGAATAGCAAAGGTCTAGATGAGTATGAGCATTCAGTCTGATCTGGACATTTTCTATTGGTCGACATAAACTACAGCAGCCATTGGTTATGTAAGCGGACAACTAAGGCCCTGATCAGCCTGCACATTAGTGCAGGCTGATCAGGGCCTGCATTGTCCGCAAATTGCATAATGGCCCTTTTTGTGTGTTGCACATCATTTAGTTTTCCTTCTTTCTTTTGTTTTAGTGGAATGGTAAGATATTCTGTTTTTATTCTTCTCAGATTTTTTTTTGTGTTATGTATAAAATTTCAGTGTCATGTGAAAATGGGATTTATAATGTTCAAACAGTGAAGACCAAGATCAGCCTGCTCATTTACAGTCTGATGAGTACCTCCACTGTCTGAAATCATTGGCTACTATACATATACATTTGCCCAGATATAGAGAGAATTCAGAAGATATATACTTTTTATTTTTGCATCAAAACATATTGTTTGGATACTCACTGGAGTTGCCTCAGCTAGTCTTATATACATTTAGCACTCTGGGCCCAGTTGTTCAAAGCTAACGACATCGTAAGTTAACGATTCATTAAAATTTACATCAAGTGATATGCAAATATGCTGAAATTTTTTGCTGAAAAAATGTGAGTAGCTTTTGCACTTGTGAGTAGCTTTTGCAGTGCAAAAGCTACTCACATTTTTTCAGCAAAAAATATCAGAATATTGTATATTGATTCGACTAAAACAGTTAAGGAAATGACCCTTAACGAGCTCGTTAAGCTAACGACACTTTGAACAACTGGGCCCTGTAAGTTAACTTGTCAGATGAAAATTAATGGTATTTTTTTCGTCACTTTTTTTTACAGAAAATTAGATTCAAATGAAACCTAGACTGTGATTTTTGCTCTTTTATGTGCCCTTTGTTTCCAGGGGCCACCCTCGTAAAGTTTATTTGACATTTCATTCAAATTGTCTTTGAAGGAGACTTTTCAATTAAAAGTCTTATTTTCTGTGAAAAAATAAGAAGTCGTCTGCTTTTCTTTATAGTCAGCATGTTAAAGTTAAAGTTTTCAACTTTTGAACCTTTCAAATGTGCTTGCACCAAGTTAGGCTCTGCCTCTTTTCAGTGGACAGTTTAATAAATAAAACAGTTTGATAAATTATAGTTTTAAACACAACTTTTATACAAAATTCAGGCAACACCTCTCTCCCGGGGAGGGGAGGAAGGTGGGAGGCAGTTAGGGGAGAGTCTCCCCTCATTTCCTCCCACCTTCCTCCCCTCCCCCAACCACCACACACACCCCAGTTCAACACTGTATATAGTAAAAAGGGAGAAAACATAGGGGTCAAAAATTATAAGGAAGTTCCAAGTCTGTGATGCTTAAGTGAGGCAATGAGTGGCCCCCCACCCCACCCATAAAAAAACACCACACACACACCACCTGTGGCATATGTTTTAGTGTAAAAATAACAAAAAAAAAATCTTAACCCTTGTCATGCTGAATAAATTAAGATGCCAAGCCCATTTCTAATTATCATCCAATCAGTTTACTTATGAATTTACATACTGAATGACAAACAATGCAGATCCAGATTAGTAGGTTTCTTCAGAAGCTAACTAATCTGGATCTACTCTGTTTGCAAATACAGGGCATATTCTGGTACAGCAGGTCAAAGGTTAATATTCCTCAAATTATCACCTTTATCATGTTATCTGGAGCTCTGCATCTGTTAACATTGGTGAAATACATTTAGGAGGATCTCCAATCCTTTGGACTGGCACGCAATACCGGTAATTATATTTACGATAAATGTCCTAAAATTTCGAACACTATATTCTATAGTTTTTTTTTTACTAAATTTTGCTTTTTATGTAGTCATTTCTTAAAATACTCAGTGGAATGGCAAACAGTGCAGATCCTGATCAGACTGCAGGAGCAGTCTGATCTAGTCTGTATTGTTTGCATAAGCCATTTGAATTTGGTGTACAAACTTTTAAGACACACCAAAAGGCCAGCAAAAGAACTTTATTATACATAATAGTCATTTTATTGTTGTTTTTTACATACAGTATTTTCCCTAAATATTCAGACAGAGATCAAGCATTGTCAACCCAAATCAGATGCTGCAGAACATGGCATCTGATGAAGGTCTACACTGTTTGCCACTCATGAGCAATAATTGGATATATTAAATTCTAATGAAATGAACTTGCTCAAATTTTAGGGCAAATATGGTAACAAGTTAATGTGTCCAAAAGCTGAGGGTAAATACAGTATATTTTTTGAAATTTATAGAAAACTTAATCCTTCTTCATGTCCAAAGTTTAATTTTAGTTAAAGTAATTTTAGTTAAAGTTACTAATTTAGAAGAGGAAATGGACTATATAAGCAAATGGACACTGTTCAGCTCCTCTTTTACAAATGCATGTATGCAACATTGCATTATTCTGCAGAAAACACATTATGCAAGTTGCTTAACCTAGATCAGTCTGGGCTTGCTCAGGCTTATCTAGATCTAAATTGAAGACATGTCACAACATTACGAAAACAAGCCTATTCAAATATATTGGAAAATTTACCAGCAAAATATGAAAAATTTCAGATAAAAATTCTAATATTTTTCTTATGTCTTCTCAAAAACATAGATTGTGAGTACTCATTAGAACCGCCTCACCGAGGCGGTTCTAACAAGTACCCACAATCTATGTTTTGAGCAGAAATATGAAAAATAATGTATTCCCCTGTAAACCCCAGTTTTACTATATAAAAGTGGGGTTTAAGGGGGTCAACATTATATAGGCATGTTTTCGTGATGAATTTGATTCCTATTTGGAGAGACTGGTATGAGCTGTGACGTCTTAAAACGTACATTTGAAAGTGCACCTAGCAAAGATTCAGATCAGCATGCAGTCTAATAGCCAGTGATGCAATGTGTTTTCTTACTGATCAGGGTGATCAGACTGCGCGGATGCACATGCTAATTGAATCTTTGTTGGCCGCACATGTCTGAAGGTGTTTTATCTGACATTGCGGCTCATGCTATATTTGGTAAAGTTTCGCTTCCAGCAACTTGCATGTTAACCCTTGTTCTGCTGAATCCGGATATACCCTGCATTTGCAAACAGTGTAGCTCCAGATCAGTTGGCTTCTTCAGAAGCCAACTGATCTGGATATGCACTCTTTGCCATTAAGTATGAGGATTTAGAGCAATAATCCATATCATGTAATCTGATTGGCTGAAAATTAGAAGTAGGCATGGCATCTTAATTCATTCAGCAGGACAAGGCTTAAATTAATTGTTAGAAAATAAGATACAACTATCAATTAAATGCTGTTAATAGTGAATAAATTAGACAAAAACTGATACATGGTTTGAAGTTCTCTTTCAATGTCTGCCTGTTGAAGAGACCCAAAGGTCTGTGCGGTTTGATTATATTTTACTTTGCTGTCCACTCATAGAATTACTGGCTACTGTTTGTTTGGCCAATGGGGTCATGTCGAGAGTGGTCAGTTTACCTAACCACACATTTACTGGGCAGGCTTAGTCCTCTAGGTTAACCAGTATTGTGCACATTCTTTCGCCAGAAACTGACAACTGCCCTTTTTGAATCAGCAGAAGGGAGAGAATGACTGTAGAAAATATTTCATGGTCAATCTCCATGAAAGAATGTTGTTGACCTCGGCGGGGGTTGAACCCCCAACCTCCTGGTCTCCAGTTGGACGGCGTATCCAACTGAGCCACCGAGGCCTGCACTGGCTACTGTAGACCTTGATAAGATGATGTGGTTGCAATGCTACTCAGGGCCCAGTTGTTCGAAACTAACGATGTCATTAGTTAAAGAATCGTTAAAACTTTGATCATTAAATATGGCATATTTGCCAATAATTTTGCTGAAAAAATGTGATTTGCAAAAGCTACTCACATTTTTTAAGCAAAAATACCTGTGACTTAGCTATTGTACTTACTACAGCAGTTAACATTTTGACCACTAACAAGTTTGTTAAGTTAACAATGCTTTGAACAACTGGGCCCTGGATTTTAACTGTTTGAATATGCACCCCTAAAGAGATCTTTTTGTATGGCCTGGCTCATATAAAATAAATAATCAGTGAAGTGAAACTAACTGTAAAGTAACAGTTCGTAGACTTCATTTAGGGTGAATGCTACGGTGGATGTATGTACAAGGATGAATGAATGGACAAATAAATGGGCAGAAACTTGCATGCATAAGTTGCCCATACATCACGAAAACATGCCTATATAATTTTGACCCCCTTAAACCCCACTTTTATAAAGTAAAACTGGGGTTTACAGGGGTATACATTATTTTTCTTATTTTGCTGAAAAACACAGATTGTGGGTACTCATTAGAACTGCCTTGGCGAGGCAGTTCTAACGAGTTCCCACAACCTATGTTTTGAGCAAAAATATGAAAAATATCAGAATTTTTTGTTGAAAATTTTCCTTTTTTGGTTGTAAAATTTTCTATGTATTTGAATAGGCGTGTTTTTGTAATGTTAACACAGTGCAAAAAGCTGAATGTACTAAAATGTGAAAAACACCAGAAGAGTGAGAGTCGTCATCCTTGTTTAGCTCAGTGAGATAAAACAATCAGTGAAGTGAAACTATCTGTATAAAGTTTAACAGTTTGTAGACTATTTTAGGGTTGACACTACACTCGGACGAACGAGTAGATGGAAACTTGCATACCTCAGTTGCCCATGCTAACACAGGTGCAACAAAAAGCTTGTGGATGTACACAAATGAATGAATGGAAACTGACATGCCTAAGTCGCCCATGCTTATACAGGTGTGACAAAAAAATGAATATTTCACTATACTGATAATAAATATAATGGTAGTTTCTCTGAGGGTAGTTTATTATAGTTTAATAATGTAAAAAGTGACAGTACTAAGATGGATAGATAGATAGATAGATAGATAGAAACTGTTAGCTAAACAGCCATGTCATATCCATACAAAAATGTATAGATTATATATAAAAAATACCTTAAATGGTCACTTTTCTATATAATCTATACATTATGTATATATTATACAGAAAAATGACCATAAATTGTATTTTTTTCTATATAATCTATTTAGTTTTATTTGGATACAAGACTTTTGGGGTCCACCTTTAAACCATCTCATATCCGAAACCATCTTATAATGAACCAATTTATAAAGGGGTACCAGACACAATCTTCTTATGCAAAAAAAAGTGTATGCATAATACTAGCCATGGTAAACATATGCACTATTTTATGAACTGCAGTAGGCTGCGATAAACACAAATACATGCAAACATGTATTACTAAAAGAAAAAAAAATACTGATAGCAGTTTGCAGGGAAGTTATTGAGTAAAAACCATTAATCTTTTGATGTAGCATTTGCTTCCCTTATATAGTGGAGTTTACGACCCCTATCAATAACACCAAGAGGTTTTCCCCCTTCTTATTTAACCCTTAAAGCGACAATCACAACAATTGTCGTCTGCTTTGTCTTCTGCCGGTTACTTTAAAAGGCATTGTTGCAAACAGTGTGGACCCAGATCAGACTTAGGAGCAGTCTGATCTGGGTCCACACTGTTTGCCTATATGCAAAAATAGGTTTGAAAAGTTTGCAAGAATATTCAGCAGACGACATAAACAGACAACATTTTTAGATGCAGGTTTTCTTGGCGTTTTAAGGGTTAAATGTAGTGCTGGCAAATTACCTGCAGAATGACCGTTTACTTCCTAGTCAATCTCCTAGTAAACGTTACACTTTTTTATTTATTTTATTTCTTTATTTTTAATATTTCTTTCAAACAATAGTAGGAGGAGAAATAGACCTGTAAAGAAAATATTCCCTTCGAGTGCCCGACCGGGGATCGAACCAGGTACTCCTGGATCTGTAATCAGGCGTCATAACCACAAGGCTAAAATGTCCCGGACCAGTTAGACTGATCAATTATGGCCCTATATATTTACACACATATCGATTATTTGTACTTCGCTTTGCCGCACTACTACATCCTCCATCCTACAATGAAACATTTGTATTAACTGTTTAGGAATTATTTCTATTTCATTCTGCTATTCCAAGGCTCTTTTGTGACTCCGTTGTCATACCATCGCCCTTGGGCTCCGACGGTAGTCACCTGGTCACGGAACCAAATGTAGCAGGAGGAGAAATAGACCTGCAAAGAAAATATTCCCGTCGAGTGCCCCGACCAGGGATCGAACCAGGTACCCCTGGATCTGTAATCAAGCGTCATAACCACGAAGCTGTAAGGTTCGGACCAGTTAGACTGGTCAAATATGCGCCCATATCGATTATGCACTTCGCTTTGTCGCACTACTACAATAGCCAAATTCAACAGACGACAGATTGATGATATTTTTTTTTTTTTCATTTTTACCTACATTTGCTTAGGCCTCTCCACCCGAAAACTTAGAGTAAATATGATACATTGTCACTTCCAGACACAAGGGTCGTTGAAACTGAATGAAAATACATGTAGAAAATTTAAAACAAAATCACTTCTCATGACTTTCCTATTCGAGAAAGTCAATATGTAAGACACGGAAAGACAACGTGAATGACCCCCTTATTAGTCGCCGTAGAACGCGGCCTCTGATCAGGGTCTACAGCCATTCATCCAGAAATATTTTAGACACACCAACATGTAGTAAAATGACGGACTTGTTCAAATTTCTGAGCACTTTTGGGCAAGGGCTTAAGGTGTCCGAATATTTAAGGTAAATAGGTAGGTCGCATCTTTTTGGACACCATATTCGATCCAATTACCGCACGGTGCGCTAAGGTTTTTCAAAATTACTGGGAAAACCTTCAAGTAAAAGCGCACACTTTAAAGAAAGATTAGCAGAGGACTTCGTGAGATGATTATTTATGATGCTTACGCGATATTCGTTCCTGATTGTCCCTATAAAAGCATATGTTGTGGGTACTGATTTGAATTGCCTCGACAAGTCGAGGCAATTCAAATTAGTACCCACAACGTACGCTTTTATAAAGAAGTAGCAGACCACAAAATCGTTTGACTGTTCGCTGTACCCAGCTAGCATTCTACATAAATCTATAGCGGGCCGTTATCGGCCCGTCAGCTACCCTGACGGGCCGATAACGGCCCACTATAGATTTATGTAGAATGCTTACTGGGTAGGGATATGTGCGGTAATAAGGTCAAATATGGTATGCAGACAGCGAAGACCCAAATAAACCAGTGCATCCGCGCATTATCAGGTCTGATCAGGGTCTTCGCTATCCGCTTACGTAATCATTGTATACAATGGACAGCAAATACCCTGACGCATGCGCAGAGCGATCTGAATCTGCATTTTGCATCATCACGAACATGCTAATTTCAAGAGTCTTCCCAGCCAGCATTCTTTATAAATCTATAGCGGGCCGTTATCGGCCCGTCAGCTACCCTGACGGGCCGATAACGGCCCGCTATAGATTTATAGGAATGCTTACTGGGTTACAAGAGAGTAGAGTACTCAGGCTCTACCTATTACGTACAATTAACACTTAGCATGCTGTGTAACAAATTCAGCAGACGACATATTGAAATAGTTTTCTTATTTTTTCACAAAATCAGGCTAATCTGTAGTGTGTTCTTTGTTTACAAAGGCAATCTTTGACGTTTATTTGACATTTTGTGCAAACTGTAGAAACAAACAATTTGCATGAAAAATCAAATCCTGTTAAACATTTTCGTGAATAAAAAAATATCAACAATTTGTCGTTTGCTGAATTCGCCCATATAGAGGTAAAGATTAAGTATATGCGCCCTGGAGGGCTGTTTTAGTGAACATCAAGACTTAGTCATGGAATGATCAGACAGGAAATCATTTTTTCTCTTATCGATACATTGTATTTTTAGTTTGAACGGGAGAAGAAAATGTACCTTGTGACATGTACGCCCAGCGATACTCATCCGCACAGTCTGAGCAGAGTTTTCGCTGGGCATTATGAGAATGTACAATGATTCAAGGCTTCGAAGACGCTGCTCAGTGCACTTATGTGCAGTTGGATCTGAATCTTCCATAGGACTTGTTATGGAGGAATATTTGATGCTAAATTTGGGATATTTTTTTCTTCTTATTTCGCTGTACAAAACATATGCTGTGAGTACCGAGACGCTTCTAATTAGTACTCACAACATATGTTTTTATGGAGAACTGGTTACGATTATCCCAGAATTATCACCAAATACTCGCCAAGGCGCTTCTAATAGTACCCACAATATATGTTTTGTTGTTGTTGTTTTTCATGGAGAACTGTATAAAATTATTCCAGGATAATTACCAAATACTCCTCGTTGAGGTGCATGCGTTTTTGAGAGCCGGAGAATAATATCTCAGAATTATCACCAAATCTTACTTCTCCTGATTATTCTTCGCTAAGCGCCTACGTTGTAAGGTACATTATTTCGCTATACGTCCCATATGTAAACAGATGACACATGGCAATTATTCAAAATGACATGCCTAATTATTTTTGTTGTGTAAACAGATCTACCGAAGTGTTACCATGGTTTATTGCAAAATTACATCTACTAACCCTTAAAGCGCTAATCACAATTGCAGTATACGACATTTGTTCCCAGAGGAAGTAATGCTGGACATTGCATGTGAAGCGACGAAATGCCAAGTCTTATTTTTTCTTCCTTGAAAAAAAAAAAGAAAAAGAAACTAACCCTTAAAGCGCTAATCACAATTGCAGTATACGACATTTGTTCCCAGAGGAAATAATGCTGGACATTGCATGTGAATCGACGAAATGCCAAGTCTTATTTTTTGTTTCCTTGAAAAAAGAAAGTTATGTCGTCTGCTACAATCTTGCTGAGCGCTATAGGGTTTACCTTTAATACACCCTGGGTAATCTAGTCGACAACAAATAAGGGATATTTTTTTTCTAAAATTTCCTGAAAATAGGGTCTGACTTTTCATGTAAAATGTCTCTAACAAAACGACTCTCATGAAATCTGAAGCCTAGGTTTTCAGGGTAAATTAAGAGCATATTCCAACATGTCGTCTGCTGAATGTTATCCAACATACTGGGCGCTAATAAATGGGGCCTTATCATGCTTCATGTCCATGTGAAAAATAAACGCTAAAAATGGGGTCTTAGCATGTTTAGTGTCCGTGTGAAAAATGAACGCTAAAATGGGGACTTAGCATGCTTAGTGTCCATTTGAAAAATGGACGCTAGAATGATGTCTTAGCATGGTCAGTGTCCGTATGAAAAATGAACGCTAAAATGGTGCCATAGCATGCTTAGTGTCCCTCTGAAAAATGTACGCTAAAATAGGGTATTAGCACGCTAAGTGTCCATGTAAAAAAATGGACGCTAAAGTGAGGACTTAGCGTGCTTATTGTCCGTTTGAAAAATGGACGCTAGAATGGGGTCTTAGCATGCTTAGTGTCAATGTGAAAAATTGACCCAAGAAAAGGGTCTTAGCATGCTTAGTGTCCATCTGAAATAGACGCTAGAATGGGTTCTTAGCATGCTAAGAGTCCATGTGAAAAATGGACGCTAGAATGGGGTCTTAGCATGCTTAGTGTCCATGTGAAAAATGGACGCTAGAAGGGGTCAGCATGCTTAGTGCCCGTGTGATAAATGGACGCTACAATGAGGTCTTAGCATGCTTAGTGTCGTTTGAAAAATGAACGCTAAAATGGGGTCTTAGCGTACTTAGTGTCCATGTGAAAAATGGACGCTAGAACTGGGTCTTAGCATGCTTAGTGCTCATGTGAAAAATGAACGCAAAATGGGGTCTTAGCATGCTTAGTATTCATGTGAAAAATGGACGCTAGAACTGGGTCTTAGCATGCTTAGTATCCTTTAGAAAAATAGACGCTAGAATGGGGTCTTAGCATGCTTATGTCCCCTGTGAAAAATGAACGCTAAAATGGGGTCTTAACATAGTTAGTGCTTAGTGTCCATGTGAAAAAAGGACGCTAGAATAGGGTCTTAGCATGCCAGTTGTGCCCATGTGAAAAATGGACATAATATTTTCTTTTATACCCACTTCAGAGCCAAACTATTTTTTTCTTACATATCAAGAATGAGAATATTTACCACCCCACCCCCCCCCCGCCCCCCTCCCGCACTCCCCCCGACAATCAAATGGTCGGCCCCCCTTAGTTTTCCTTTATGTTTTTATAAAAGATTTGAAAGAAGAAGTGCTTAGATATGGACCTATGGTTGAATAATATATAATAATTTGGGGGTGCACTGATAGTGTAGAGATGCAAAATAAAACTGAAAGCAATGTAAATTATACCTGGAAGCTGGAAGACTGAAAGAAGAAAAGCATTATCATTAATGGTTTAAAAAATAAGACTATATATACTATATATAAATATATTTTTAGACCATAATATTTTCTTGTTTCTTTTATACCCACTTCAGAGCCAATTCATTGTTCATTTAAAAAACAAAAAAAAACAACAAAAAAACAACAACAAAAAACAGCAGCACCCCCCCCCCCCCGAAAATCAAATGGTCCCCCCTCCCCCTTAGTGTCCATGTTAAAAATGGACGCTAAACCGAGGTCTTAGCATACTTAGTAGCCATGTGAAGAAAGAACGCTTAAATGGGGTCTTAGCATGCTTAGTAGCCTTGTGAAAAATGAGCGCTAAAAATGGGGTCTAAGAATGCTTAGTGTCAATGTGAAAAATAAACGCTAAAAATGGGGTCTTAGTACGCTTCGTGTCCATGCGAAAAAAATGTACGCTAAAGCGGGGTCTTAGCATGCTTAGTGTCCGTGTGAAAAATGAACGCTAAAACGGGGTCTTAGCATGCTTTGTGTCCATGTGTAAAATGAACGATAGAATGAGCTCTTAGTATGCTTAGAGTCCATGTGAAAAATGAAAGCTGAAAATGGCGTCTTGGATGCTTAGTAGCCATGTGAAAAATGAACGCTAAAATGGGGTCTTAGCATGCTTGGTGTCCGTGTGAAAATATACGCCAAAATGGGGTCTTAACACGCTTAGTAGCCATGTGAAAAATGAACTCTGAAAATGGCGTCTTAGGATGCTTATTAGCCATGTGAAAAATGGTGTCTTAACATGCTTAGTAGCCATGTGAAAAAATAACGCTGAAAATGGCGTCTTGGATGCTTAGTAGCCATGGGAAAAATGAGCGCTAATAATGGGGTCTTAGCATGCTTGGTGTCCGTGTGAAAATATACGCCAAAATGGGGTCTTAACACGCTTAGTAGCCATGTGAAAAATGAACTCTGAAAATGGTGTCTTAGGATGCTTATTAGCCATGTGAAAAATGGTGTCTTAACATGCTTAGTAGCCATGTGAAAAAATAACGCTGAAAATGGCGTCTTGGATGCTTAGTAGCCATGGGAAAAATGAGCGCTAATAATGGGGTCTTAGCATGCTTGGTGTCCGTGTGAAAATATACGCCAAAATGGGGTCTTAACACGCTTAGTAGCCATGTGAAAAATGGACGCTAATAATGGGGTCTTAGCATGCTTAAGTCATGTAAAAAAAAATGAACGTTAAAATGGAATCTTAGCATGCTTTGTGTCCATTTGAAAAATGAACGCTAAAATGGTGCCTTGGCATGCTTAGTATCCATATGAAAAATGAATGCTAAAAAATGGGGTCTTAGCGTGCTTCGTGTCCATGTGAAAAATGGATTCATCCAGTTTAGGTACACTCCTTAAACGCTGATCAAGGCAGATATTTAACAGCGGGGTAGTGGGTCCAAGGGTACAAAATGTCTAAGGGAGTTCGATTTCATCAAATTATCGTGCTAACTATTCGGAAAAACAGTCCTGAGCAAACAGTGTAGACCCTAAAGCCCCTGTACCTATTCAAGAGGCGACTAGAATAAGTATCGTCGTTTACTCGTCTGTTTCCATTGTCTTAAATCTTCACTCGTATATTACTTTTTTCATGTTTAACCTTTACCACTCTCTGGGTAAATTCAGCGGGCGGCAAATTGATGATATTATTCTTGTTTTCCCAGATTGACAAATCCTGTTTCCTGGGAAAAATAAAAAAATATTTCAATCTGCCGTCTGCTTAGCTGCAAACTGCTATAACCTTTTCCAAAGAAAGGTATGCCTATAATTTGTGGTTTTGAAAACTCATCCAAATAGTTTTGCATGCTAAAAAATAGGCGTGTAATTACCTAAAACTACTAAACAACAATAAAACACACACACGCGCGCACGCACGCACGCAAGCAAGCAAGCAAGCGCGCACACATACACACACACACCTGTTGGTATATTTCCAGGTCGGTAAAAAGGGACCACTCAAAATGTTCGTCTGTCAAATATAGGAAGTGACATCCCATATACCCCATCCCCTCGGGCTATCTCACACCCACACCGATACATTTGTGACTGAAACAGAGAATTCTGGACATTTTCAATTCTGGATATTCGAGTAGCAGTATGAGAAAAGAGCCCTCATCGGATATTAGATACATTACGAAAACACGCCTATTCAAATATATTGAAAATTTTACCACCAAAAATGAAATTTTCAGATAAAAAATTCTGATATTTTTCATATTTCTGCTCAAAACATAGATTTTGGGTATTCATTAAAACTGTCTCGATAATGTAGACCTATACTTGCTGTAAACCCCAGCTTTACTACTAAAAGTTGGGTTTAAGGGGATCAAAATTATATAGGCATTTCGTGTTGTGCGGACAACGATGGCTCAGGATCGAAGAGTTAGACTGCACCACGTGATATAAGGTACATTTTATCATGTTGTGACTTAAAAAAAATGTAGACTGATTGGACTCCCCAAACTATATATAGGAAGATTCTAATTTCGATTTAAGGTATGTGATTTTGATATTCCTAGAGAAAAAAATTTGCGCTATCTACAAACAGTGGAGACCCTGATCAGACGCTGTGTTCTGTCGCGTCTTAACTGGGTCTGCACTGTTTACCCTTTTAGAAGTCTCCAGACTCAATGGGTAATATTTTGATCTAGAAACCGCAATTCGCTTTTCAGCCGTCTGTAAACCCCCGCGCTTAAAGAATACCGTATATACCCTAGGTATTAGGTTGAGTGGCAAACAGTGTAGACGCTGATCAGATGCCGCATTCTGATCAAAGTCTACGTCTCTCTCGAGTGTCAGTCTGTCCTAATACTTAGTATAAATACGGTACCGGACATACATTTCTTCTAATTGCTACGGTACAAACTTAGATCTAGCATGCTGGGTAAAAATCTCAGCAGACGGCGCTTTGATATATTTTTCTTATTTTTCCAAGAAAATAGGATTTGACATTTCATGCAAATTGTCTCCTTAGAGAAAATAGGAAAAATCTCATCAACTTGTGGTCTGCTGAATCAGAGCGTACAATTATAGCTTTAAATGTCTAGAGCACACACACACACACACACACACACACACACACACACACACACACACACACACACAGAGAGACACACACACAAACAAACACACATACACACGCAAGAAAACAGATCATTTACTACTATTCATTAATTTACGCATCCCCGCCCAGGTTCTGGTGGTCACCGTGGCACTCAACCATGAAAATTTGTTAATGTCTTCCGCGTAGTAAAAAAAACAGTACCCCTTATGGAGCCTCAATTTACAGGTAAACATCGAGTATCAACGCGCGTGGCATTGTGGGAATATCTTTGACTCATGGCGGATGTGTGTTTTAATCTAAGCTGACTCAGTGGCCATTTTAATGTGCTGAAACAAAGACTTTTTTCGATCATGGATTTATTAACATTATTTTATTCCATTGTATTAATTTTGCTATTGTTTTGTAAAGGTAAGTTGATATACTTTTCGTCGTAACCTGCTCACCTGGTCGGCAGTGACACACTTTTTCAAGTTGACAGTTCGGTTCGAAAAATGAAAAATGCGATAAGGTGTGTCATTATTTTGAAATGTACACTATGGAATAGAAGAATGGTTATGCAGTACTGGCACCATCTTATCATTACATGTAGATTATTCTTTATATTGCCAAGCTGATTTTGTTAATTACGCTAATCTTTCAAAATGTCCCAGGCGTTGGTTGAATGCAAATTTGTACAGTTATAGGCCTCAAATGGGGTCTGTGATGATCAGGATTTTGAGTTGCCCTCTAGGATGAAAAGATAACAGATCTTCAGAATGCTTTTGAAAAGAGTGTCTAGGTCTGTTACCTGAGGAAATTAGTTACATTTTAGTTTGTGTAATATTGTCTGTCTGCTTTAATTGGATATTAATTAGGGTTTGAGACTTTATCCATCAACGGCAAATTTCTTTTTTATTTTTAACATTTATGTGTGTCTAGATTGTTAATTTCAAAAATCATTTTAGGTATTTTTTACTAGTACACTTTGTTCTGAGTATGAAGGTCCCAGAATCATGGCCAACACTAGTTTTTGCAGGAACGGCCACTTAGCTGAATTTTACCTAGGGTTGTAAGTCTGCATATTTATGGCATAGGATCTCTACATAGCTCCTGATAGGGCGCTATTTCATTCCATAAGAACATTAGAAGAGAAGCGCCTTACTGAGACACCTCTAATGGGTACCCACAACATATGGCAAAAGTTCATAAGCAGCGATAAAATGCTTTAAAATATACAACAACTGAATTAAGAAAAAATGTATGTGGATACCCCCTCTAATCAGGAGCTATGCTCTCTGGTTTGGAGCTTGATCCAAAAGGGCCTATTTTTGGTACCATTCCCATTTATGATGCAAATAATATGTACAGCCTGCTCCAAAGAAGCTGGTACATGTATATTGCTTTTTATGCCCCCGCCTGCTGAAGGCAGGAGTGGGGCATATGGCATTTCATGATGTTACGTCTCGTAACATCTGTATGTGCGTATGTCACGTTCGTAACCAGGGTCTAACAAATGTTACAGTTTACATTCAAGTTTACATGCGAGATTACCTGCATATCTACATTCATTGTGATTTATGTCCAAGTTGCTAATATTTTAAACTTTTGATACCTTTTATGCTACAAAGTTTAAATTTGGTATGATATTTACCCAGACCAAGGCCTTAGACTTAATGGTAGTTGCCCCTGGTCGGGGCCAGGGGTCAATGTATAACAGGTCATATTGAACACATGCAAAATGGCAATAGAATCATAAGTCTGATACCATTACTTGCCCTAGAAAGTTAGAAATCAGGTATAATGATCACAGATGAAATAGTTTATACAGAGACCAGAGTTTGGGAACTGGATCATGCTAGGGTGGGGCTGTGGGGTGGGATCAAAGGAAACAGCCATATGGGCAAAGGCCATAGGGAGGGGCATCTGTGTACTTTGGACACATGTCTAGATTTTACTTAAATGGGGCATCCTGCTCCAAAGGAAGTGTACAGGTTTTAGCTCCATCCCTACCATGGCCTACTCATCAAGGCTCGCAAACTCGCAGTTTAGACAGGTGTCTGGTGTCTGCTAGTTAGACTGGACTGGAATTGGTCAGTCATCTCTGGCCGGGTAAAGGACCCACAATTTATATAGTGCATAATGCATATGTTTTCAGGTGTATACATGAACAAAAGAAAAGTTACCATTTGAATACTCATATTATCTAGAGTCTACATTGTAGTTGTTACAGTGATAGAATCCAGTGATTTCTGGAAGTGATATTCATGTGAAAATCCTGCTTCAGCTGGTCTTATCTCTGAAATCCCAAGCAAGTTGTCTCAATAAATAAAATATGGTATGTGAGGGAAATAACTGTCCTTAATGCACAGGCCTAGATAAGAGGTTTTTCCTATTTCTCTATGTACAAAAATATGTTTTGGATATATAGTATAATAGTCACACATGCAGTTTTAATGATTACACAATGTATAATTTCCTGGAGAATTTGGACCATCAATACTGTCAGGTTAAAGGTCTAAGCTATGTTTAACACTTCGCACGCTGGGTAAAAATTTTCACCAGACAACATTTTTAAATATTTTTACTTATTTTTCCCAGAAAACAGCATTTGTCATTTCATACAAATTGTCTCAATTGGAGACAATTTGCATGAAGTGGCAATGCCTGTTTTTTGGGAATAAGAAAAACAAAACATCACCAATTAGTTGTCTGCTGAATTAGCCCAGAGAGTGGTAAAGGTTAATGGCATATTGATATGTAGTATGACTATGCATACAGCTTCAGATAAGGTTCGTTTTTTTTTAAGCCGAAAATTATTGCTGTCTTTACTTATTTCTCCACAAAAACATATGTTGTGGTAGCCAGTGGACTGATGGACTGACCTGAGTGATTATCAGTATACACAACATGTTTTCATGGACAGATAAGAAGTATGTAATTGGACCAGGGCCCAGTTGTTCAAAACTAATGATGTCGTTAGTTAACGCTTTGTTAAAATTTACAACCAGTGATATGCAAATATGCTGAAATTTTTTACTGAAAAAATGTGAGTAGCTTTTGCAGTGCAAAAGCTACTCACATTTTTTCAGCAAAAAATATCAGAATATTGTATATTGAATCCCCTAAAATAGTTAACGAAATGACCCTTAACGAGCTTGTTAAGCTAACGAGGCTTTGAACAACCGGGCCCAGAGCTCTAGGTAAGGCACTATTTTCACAGAAAAATGTCACAAAGGTGCTACTGATGTGTACCAACAACATATGTTTTTGTGGAGAAATAAGACAAAAATATGTTTCTTGATATCCTTCTTGTCGGGTGAATGAATCCTGTTTGGTGGAAAGAGTATTTAAAGATTTTATTTTTAATTTTAATTTAGCAGGTGAAAGTAGCAAAATTTACCATGAAGTGTCAGTTTCTCAGGATAAACATAGAACATGCATTCCAGATGTCTCCTGATGTTATCTGCTCATTCAACATTCAAACAGGCTTTTTGATACATTTTGATGGAAATAACATACTTGGGTTTTCATCAGTTGTTTTATTTTTTCATCCAACTTTGTTGATAGTTCTCATTTATTTATGAAAACTATTTTACTGTGGCACTTGCACTGACTATTAAGGACACACACTTTTCATGTAAATAAGAAAAATATAGTTTGAAAAACTCCAGGCCTTGTGATCTAGAGCTTTATTTAAAATGATATAATAGTGCATTTAAGGGCAGAAGTATTGGTTCTTTGTTGCAGCACATTGCCCTTCGTATGCTACACGTTTTCGTAAGCTGTCAAACAAAGAAAAACTGATGAACACACTTTCACATTTCTCTCTTCATCATCAGCTCTGAAAAGCAGAAACTAAAGTCAGCACTGAGCAGAGGCATGAAGTGTTTGGGTGCTCACATAGCTCCAGATAAAAGGAGATAGCCACATAATATTTTTCTTATTTTTTCATGAAAACATATGGTTTGTGTGTACAACACTCCAGAAAAGGGACTTTTTTATCTGAAAAGTATTGATAGTTGTCTTATTTCATGTCAAAAACATATGTTGTGGGTACTCCTTAGAAGTGCCTCACCGAGGCACCTCTAATGAGCAGTCACAACATATGTTTTTGACAAGAAATAAGAAAAATATTATGCAGATACCCTTTCCTATCTGTGGCTATGTGTGTACTCATTAGGAGTACCTTGTTGGGGCGCTTCTTATAAGTACCATAAATTTTTTTTTTGTTTTTTTTTTTTTGAGAAATAAGAAAAATGTCAATGCTTTATAGCTAAAAAAATGTATCTTATCTGGAGCTATGACTGTGTATGGGACTGGAGATCTATATTGAAGTTATGTTTGCCATACTTCTGCTAAAACTGATCCATGGTCAAGGTTTTCAGGGTGGGGCATGTTCTCTATTCCCATGCATGTGAGCCTGCCCCACCCTTTCTCTGTGGAAGTATATTGTAGTACTCACCAGAGCACCTATAGCCATATTCATATCTTGGTGTCTAAATCAGCTAAAGCATGATCCTTCTCATACATTGTGTATCATTATGCTCTTTCCACTCCATTGACCTTTGCCACAAAACTAGGTCACTTTGATCTACTATTACTAGACTTGATGCCTAGTCAGACTCATATCTTGGCTTTTGTAGCCATTAGCACTCAATCCACACATCCACTTAGACTTAAACTTTGCAGGCATTGCACACATCTGGGTCAACTACTCCAAAACTTTACATCTGCCAGTTTTACAAAGTCCCATTTTTGTAGGTCCACAGGACTGGTGTTTAGATTTTGTGGGTTTTATTCATGCAATGGCTTCACTTCAGACTTTATGCTAAAAACTAGGTCATCATGGTCTGCTTTCACAAAAATGGACCTCGGATTGACCAGAAGTTAAATTTTCATGATGTTGCTCATCTGTTGACCACCTTTTACTTATTATTTACATTATTAGCTAATAACAACAGGTGTGATATATGTGTAATTGATCATTTATGAGTCACAGATCGTCCCCCAATATAAACATATTTGAGATGGTATCTTAATCTTCCCTTTATAGTGTTAGATTTGAAAACAATTAGTAAATTAAATGCTTTGAGCTTATCATGAAGTTTATCTAAGACAGGTGGGGAGATATTTCTATGGTAATATTTTTGCTGCATTCATTATCAATATACAAGCAAAGCTACTATACCTAACACTGGTCCTGCTGAACTCAGATATGTCCTGATTTTGGAAACAGTTTAGATCCTGATCATTCTTCAGATGCCAACTGATCTGGATCTGCACTGTTTGTCATTAAGTATATGACTTTGTATCAGCAACTTGGATCGAATAATCTGATTGGCTTAAAATTAGAAGTGGGCATGGCATGACATGGGTTAAGTATTGGGACATACAGACCTGGGCCCAGTTGTTCAAAGCATTGTTAGCTTAACGATCTCGTTAAGGGTCATTTCGTTAACTGTTTTAGCAGATTGAATATACAATATTCTGATATTTTTTGCTGAAAAAATGTGAGTAGCTTTTGCACTGCAAAAGCTACTCACATTTTTTCAGCAAAAAATTTCAGCATATTTGCGTATCACTTGATGTAAATTTTAACGAATCGTTAACTAACGACATCGTTAGCTTTGAACAACTGGGCCCAGAATAAATAGTGTAGATGCTGATCAGATGCCACCAAACATGACTCCAGACCCAAAAAGAATAGTACAATGTACATGTTCATATTTTTGGAAAAGTAAGGTAATAGTAGACCCCTTTGAAAGTTTTCAGAAAGGGCTTGGTGTGCAGCAAGGCAAACAGGCAGAAAAGATGTCTCCCTTAGCAGAAATGGTGGATACCACCTTAACCCTTATCCTGCTGAATAAATTAAGATGCCTTGCCCATTTCTAATTTTCAGCCAACCAGATTACTTGATCCAGATTGTTGCTATAATTCACATACATAATGGCAAACAGTGCAGAACCAGATCAGTTCAGGGTTCAAATTTAGCACTCGCATACTCGCAAAATGCGAGCCCATTTCACAAAATGCGAGTTGAAAAATCTGAGACTTGATTTTCCTTGCGAGTCCCATTTTCCATCCGTGTTTACGTAGTACAAACCGAAAGTAGAAATCCTGAAGTGAAAAAGCGGTGTGTATGCGTAATAACGATGTGCAGTTAGTAGCTTTGTCACCGAGACGCTTGCCAATGTATGTTTTTTTCCCCCAATAATCGGCGCACCTCAGTTTAGCGTGGTTGTCAATACAAGGGATGTGTACAATAAAAGCGTCTGTATGTACACTGATCAATAGGCATCGAAATTGAAAGTTGAATTGACAGTAAAAACGGCCCTTCAAAATCATGGATAAGTTTGTAATTAAACGGAAAGCAGGCGATATGGAGGACCAGAACAACATTTCAAATAATTCTGCAAATAAAGTCCCCAAAACAGACACAAAACAGACAGCTGCGGATGCTACAGATCTGAATCTTTTCGGACCTAAACCCAAGACTGCCTCAGTGAGTCAAAACAGACAGAAGATGGGAAAAAAGAACTGGGTGTGGGATTGGATTAAGAAATCAGCAAAACGGACGATAATCTGGTTGTTCAGTACAGAGTGAGCAGGCATCATTCATATGATAAGACCTCTTCTTTTTGACTGGGCCATAGTACAAACTTCAGACTCAAGCTCTGTATAGCTTTTTGAAGTATTTTTTTTTTCTCTTATTTTTCCCAGAATCTTTTTTGAGATTTTATGCAAATTAAAGAGACAGATTGCATGAAATATTAAAGTATTTTGATCATGAAATATTTTCTATGGTCATTCTCTCCCATCCGCTGATTCAAGAAGGGCAGTTGTCAGTTTCTGGCGAAAGAATGTGCACAATACTGGTTAACCGCTTGGAGGACTAAAGTCTGCCCAGTTAACGTGTGGTTAGGTAAACTGACCGCGCTCGACATGACCCGATTAGGTTGACTGGGCAGTAAAACCTCAACACAAACAAAATCATCAATTTGTTGTTTGCTTAATTTGCCCAGAGAGTGGTAAATGTTAAATAAGAAATTTTAGTTTTAGCAGACTCCTGTAAAGTTAAACACAGAACCTGTTTTTATTATGGTCTAAAATTTGAAATATGTGTGTAGTATATTTAGGGAGGGTAATGATTGTAATTCAGACTGTAATTCAGTATCTTTTCTTGTGCTACTTTTTTTTTCAAATGAAGATGAGTCATTGTTGGTTGTAAAATGGCACTTAAACCCTTTATCTTGTAAATGCTTCACCTTAAACCTCATTGAAAATTGTCCTGAGAAAGTCTGCAGTTTACAGTGTTTATGTCATACAGTAATTTAACTTTCACCACTCTCTGGGCTTCTATGGGATGACAAGATGATAGATTTATTATTTTTCCCAGAAAATAAGCTTTGACATTTCATGCAAATTGTTTCCTATGGAGATAGTTTGCCTGAAATGTCAAAACCTATTTTCTGGGAAAATTTAGAAAACCATTTTTAAATGTTTGCTGAAATTTTTACCCAGCAAGCAAAGTCATTAATGAACTAGACTTAGATACAATTTAAGTACCACAACATTGGTTTTATTGGGGAAATGAGAAAAAATTGGTCCTTTTTTAGTTAAAAAAAATGCTTTATCTGGGGCTATGTTTTAAATTAAAATAAAATGCTTTGCCACAGGGTAAATATGGTGTTTCCTGTGTCATGGCTGGCTTTGCTGCTCATGTACCTAATGACTCTGTTAAAGGCTTAACATATTTATCCTAAGTACTGAATTTACCCTAAGTGTATTCGGACACCTCAACTCCATATCATACTTGTTCTAAAATTTGAACAAGTACATTTTATTACCGATGTTGTGTCTAAACCCCATTCTGGGGCATCTCACTAGATCTACAGGGTTTGCTCAGGCCTGTCTGCTGAATGCATATGGTACATGTACATATGGTTTTGGGACATCCATCATGAATGCCTATATAATTTTGATCCCCTTAAAGCCCACTTTTATATAGTAAAACTGGGGTTTACAGGGGTATACATTAGTTTTCTTATTTCTGCTCAAAACATAGATTGTGGGTACTCATTAGAACCACCTTGCCAAGGCCGTTCTAATGAGTACCCACAATCTATGTTTTGAGCAGAAGTATGAAAAAAGTTTTTTATCTGAAAATTTTCAGTTTTTGGAGGTGAAATTTTCAAGTATATTTGAATAATTCAGGCATGTTTTAGTAATGTAACTCCTTACCATAGTTGTCCTACACAGACATGTTATGTCTCTTTATTTTTTAGTGAGACTCACTAATTTTTGGCTCCAAAAAGCCAGTTTTGTGAGCTCTCACCATATTTTTTTTTAGAAATTTCCCAATATATTTAATGTAAAAAGAGAGATCTTACTATTTTTTTTTTTTTTTTTTTTCGCAAAATCTCATTAATCTTTAATTTTCAGAATTTAATATGCGCATGTCTACAGTTTGAATAGCCATTTTACTAACTGTTGAATTTGGTGTGTCTAAAAACTGTTGGATGAGTGGCAAAACCTGTAGACCCTGATGGGATGTCAGATTTGGCACTCTCTATACTGTTTGCTTTTGTCTGTCCCAATACTTATCATAAATATGGTAGTGGATTTGACAGTGGGATGTCTAATTGATTGTCCCCTTCCAATGTATAACAGTACACAACGCCCCTGGGTTAGTTTAACCTTTACCACTCTGTGCAGATTCAGCAGGCGACAAACATGGTATTTTCTTATTTTCCCCAGAAAACAGGTTTTGACATTTCATGCAAATTGTCTCCTTTGCATGAAATGTCAAAGTCTGTTTTCTGGGGAAAGTAGGAAAAAAATATTTCAAAACAAAGCCTGCTGAAATGTTTACCTAGCATGCTAAGGGTTAATGGATGAAGAGGTAATTATATCTGTCTATATCAATAATTACAAAATAAACAAATCCTGTATTGACAGTTATTGTTACTTTTGGGGGCCTATTTTAGTTCTGTCTATAAATCTACTTTTCTTGTGTTACACAATTAGAGTTCATACTGTATTAAACTGAACATGCATGCCTACGATGAATGTTTCCATTTTTTAAGTATGATGATAAGCTGTGTATACTTAAATCATAATAAAGTTCTGTTCTGTTCTGTTCTGTTCTATAAATCAGAATGTGGAGATTTGAAAGGGGTCCCCATATTACATGTATTTCCCCATTTACCTTTTCTTTTTGATTGATTGTGTTGGGGTTTAACGACAAGTCAACCCTTGTGGGTCATTTTGTGTGGTCTCCCAGAGAAAGGGAGAAAAGAGACAGAAGAGATAGCAGAAGAGATGAAAGAGAGGGACAGGGAAGAAAGAGGAACAGGAATGAAAGTGAAGAAACAGATGAAATAAAAACATAACCTCCCTACCCTTACCTGCTACAAGGATAGCAGGCCTTGCCCAACTGTAAGCCAATATCAGCTGGACGCCCCGGTGACATAAGATACATGACACCTTTGCACCACCCGACCACCCCCCCTTTTCTTTTTGAAACTGTATGTAAGAAGCACCTCAGGGGAAATGTGTTTTTGTTACTCATTAAATACACCTAGGGATGGCTTTTCTAGTGAGTGATTTTTGGGGAGAAATTTAAAAAAAATAAATAACATGCATTAAAGCAACATTTTCATGGAAAAATAAGCGGGCCCCCATAGCCTAGTGGATAAGAGAGCTGACTCTTAATCCATTAGGTTTCTCACTGCTGTGGTTCAAGGCTCGCTCGGGTCACATGTGGGAAAGCCAAGTTCTGCTTACGGATGGTTGGATGGTTAGGTGTTTTTTTTTCCCGGGTTCTCCGGTTTTCGCCCATTTTTGATGAATGTTTGGCTTGATATAAGTGAAATATTCTTTGAAGGGCCGTAAAACCCAAATAAAAAAAAAAACAAAAAAAAAACATGGAGAATTAAGATATTATATCTGCATACTCCTCTTATTTGGAGTAGTGCAAAGTATCTTATTAGCAATCTGGGTAAAATTTTCAGCAGACAACATATTGAAATATTTTTCTTCGTTTTCTCAGAAAACAGGTTTTGACATTCCTGCAAAGTGTCTCCACTTACAACAATTAGCATGAAATTAAGAACATGTTTTCTAGGAAAACTATCAATGTGTTGTTTGCTGATGTGTGTATCTTTTCACTACCCTTGTAGAAACTGGCTATGCCTATGTTTATGCAGGGTTATTCTATTTACAAAAGATACCTAGCTTATGTGTGTCTTTCCAAATACCCTGTTTAAATAAGACCCAAGCCTTGCTGCACAACTAGATAATTTAGTATGTGGATTTTCAAACATTGGATACTCTGACTGTCTTTATCAGCTTATCAACCATTTCAATAAACCAGGGCCCAGTTGTTTAAAACTAACAATGTTGTTAGTTAACGATTCGTTAAAATTTTAATTGAGTGATATGCATATATGCTGGAATTTTTTGCTGAAAAATGCGAGTAGCTTTTGCAGTGCAGTGCAAAAGCTACTCACAAATTTTTCAGCAAAAAATATCAGAATATTGTATATTGAATCTGCTAAAACAGTTAACGAAATGACCCTTAACGAGCTCATTAAGCTAATGATGCTTTGAACAACTGGGCCCAGGTTCATACCAGGAGACTGTCTAAATTAAAGTCTTAAATTTTAAATTACAGCTAGGAAATAAATTGATAACAGTAAATGACCTAAAATTTCGT
Source organism: Anodontia alba (assembly GCA_964016985.1). Lineage (NCBI taxonomy): Eukaryota > Metazoa > Mollusca > Bivalvia > Lucinida > Lucinidae > Anodontia > Anodontia alba. The sequence goes on along the minus strand of OZ024831.1, from coordinate 33,549,449 downwards.
ACACCTTAGTTTCAGCCAGCTCAGCTCAGCTAGATGCATGTCAGACTGGAGATCAGGAGGTTGCGGGTTCAATCCCCGCAGGGTTTGCAACATTATTTTATGGAGATTGATCATGAAATATTTTCTACAGTCATTCTTTCCCTTCCGCTGATTCAAGAATGGCAGTTTGTCAGTTTCTTGCGAAAGAATGCACAATACTGGTTAACCGCTTAGAGGACTATGTCTATCCAGTAAAAGTGTGATTAGGTAAACTAACCTCACTGGACGTGACCCCATGGGTTGATTGAGCCATAAAACCTTAACACATACGAACCTAAGTTTCTGGCAAAATTGAAAACTGCTCCTAAAGGAGCCGTCTGATCAGGGTCTACATTGCTTGCCATTCTACAAAGTACTTTAAGAAACAACTTCTTAAACAACAAAATTTAGGGCAGATAAGTATGGAATAAAGTGTTAGAAATTTTAGGATATTTACTGTATTCCTTTGTCAGAACAGTTTAAATCCGGCAAAATTATCTCCAAAGGAGACAGTTTGCATGCAATGTCAAGTACATTGTACTGTTTTCTGGGAAAATCCTAGTAGTTAAGAAAAATATCATCAATTTAGTGTCTGTTGAAATAGCCCAGAGAGTGATAAGGGTAAAAGGACTTCTGATAAGAACTATATTCTATCTTAAAAGGGCGTATTATTTTCCAGCAGGATAGGGTGTGAAAAAAATCCCTTACAATGGTTGTAAGGACCTGCTGTACTTTCAACAGGTGAGGAAAGGGGGCAGTTGTTAGTATTTCTACTGTTTCTGGACTGTCATTTGATTTTTCATTCTCCTTACTCTGCTTCTCAGGGATCAGGCTACAGGGCGACTGGGGCGAAATAGTCGCCCTAGAGGGCTCTAAGTCACCCTGGGAAGCCCAGAGGGCGACTAAAACTTCGCCCTCCGTTTTTGCAACTTTTGAAAAAGCTAGTACTTGTGCAAAACGAACTTTTTGTTGGGAGAAATCCACTAAAAATTGAGCAAACATGCAAAGGTAAAATTCTGTTGAAAAATGTTGTTAGATATATCAGAAATGCTACTGAATAAAAGTCTAATGTGATTTAACCAGTTTTGGAGGAAAACTGTTTGCCTATTAAGTGACCAAAAGATCGTTTTCATCAATGTCATTAGTTTTCGTGGGTGTCGGTTTTTTCATAACTGAACCATTTACATGCTGAAAATTGGTCAGAAACAGCATTAAAAGTGCTAAAAACTACATTTAGAAGTTGGCAGACACTTTAGTTAACAAATTTCTTATTATCATTATCTTTTTAGCTTACTTATCAAGCCACAGACCTTGATGTTTTGACTGGATCTACTGAAGAGAATTGTCAATTTCCAAAAAGATATGAATGAACCTATGTGTCCAGATATAATGTATTTGCCCTACTCATGTCTGTGTTACTTTGCACCATTTAATTGGTTTAGAAGTAAGAATGAACAGGTCTACAGTAAAATTTGTTCCCTTCTTTGTTAATTCCCAGACAATACGGTAAAAATTCCCAAGACATTATGCGTTAAAGTGAGTTGAGAGTCCTAAATTGTTGCCCTTTCAGTAAGGCGATAGGTAAACCAAGTCTTGACTTCTCTCTCATCCTATAAAACTTCTCCCTGTTTTGTCTGGAGGGAGAAATCACTTCTCCCTAAATTTCTGAGCCAGCTTGAACCCTGCTTCTGTCATTCCTCTTCTTTACCAGCTCTTTTGTCTGTTTCTCCCTTTCTTTGAAGGCTGACACAAAAAATGACCCAAAAGTGTTGAAGTGTCTCGAACAAACAAAAGAATTGCCTTTCTAGAAGCATAGGTCACCAGACAATATTACGTTTTTACCTATACTTGGGGTAAATATAGAACTGTTGATGAGATGGTAAAACATAAAAGCCACAGCTCCAGATAAGCCACTGTTTTTCAACTGAAAGTTTTCGTAGTTTTCTTATTTCCCCGCAAAATCATATGTTGTGGATTACCACCTCCTGTCTTTCTAGAGAGAATGTGCACAGTACTGGTTAGCAGCTTAGAGGACTAAGCCTACCCAGTAAAAGTGTGGTTAGGTAAACTGACCACACTCGACATGACCCTATTGGGTTGACTGGGCCATAAAACCTCAACACACAAATACAAAAAACAACATTAAGTCTTAAAAGAAGTAGCTTTTCGTACTTGTCTATGATAAGCAACATGATAAGTATTGATACACAGAAGCCTGAGCAGACAATGTAGATCCGATCAGTTGCCACAGAATGCAAAATCCAAGGTGCTTCTAATGAGTACATATGCTGTGGATATTCATTAGAAGCGCCATGGCGAGGCACTTATAAGGATTACCCATGATATATGTTTTCCTAAGAAATTAGAAAACTCCAGGAAAACCTGTTGTGGGCACTCATTAGAAGCACCTCACCTTGCTGAGGCACTTCTAATGAGTACTCACATTTTCCTGGAGGAATAAGAAAAACTGAGTTCATGTGGGTACTCATTAGTAGCATCTTGGTGAGGCAATTCTAATGATTACCTACAACATATGAATTCTTGGTGAAATAAGAAAATTATCAGTACTTTTTGGTTGAAAGAAAAAAAGTGCCTTGTATAAAGCTAGTCCAGATACTTTGGGGAAGTATAGTAGTAAACATGTAGATTGTTTACAAAGTCATTGACACTATTGGTATACATGTACAAGAACGGAAGTTGTAAAATGTCCACTCCCTTCCTTGTTCAGTATGACAATATACATGTATAGTTTTTACCTATGGGCCATTTAATACTGGTTTACACAAAGACATGTCATTCGACCATAATGATCTGGGATACATGATGATTTATCAGTTTTCACTGCAAATTGATATGCTTGAATCAAAGTTTATTCTTTTGGTAAAGTGTGTAATTAAATTGAATCTTTATTTGCTTGGCTATGATGTTTATATGTCTTAGAATTGCTTTTATGATTCAATAATAGAAAACTGAGAAAAAAACAAAAAAAGAAACCAAAAGAGACCTGTCACCAGACAAGAAAGCTTGCCTTAAATGGTTTGTTAGTCATGTGAAAAATTTAAAGTCTCTGACTTGACTTCAGGGACACTGCATTGGAGAGGGGGTTGGGAAGTATCAGAAATTACTACAAGTATAAACAAAATCAATCCAGACATTCAGGAGTGGTGGAATAGCAGGGACAATGACTTTCCCTTCATCACAGCTAGCATCTTCTAATATGGCACAGCTGGGACAACTAGATAGTAATAGTTTAGCTCTTCCCTCCCCATCTCGGGGATCCGATAATGAAAAATAAAAATTGGGTAAATACAAAGTCTTGTAGTCCTTGCTTGGTATATATGCCATTTTGAATTTGGTTTATGGCGTCAGTTTCGAAATAACTTAATTGTAATCCTATATAGAATTTTGTCTTGAAGGTTATTCTTAACTGTGATGGGATATATATTACAGTGTAGTTATATCTCATTATTGTACTTGAAGCATAGCTTCAGATAAGCAGGATACACAAATGTAGGACAGTTGGTAACCCACCCGGACAATTACCCACCAGACAATTACCCACCTGGACATTTACCCACTCCTGTTAACCTAAAAGCATACATTTACCCACCCAGCTATATTTTTTATAAAACTCATCTTATTATGCTTTATAATTGAACTGTAAATTTTCTTATTTTTCATTCATTTATACCTGTTTTATTGGTAAAAATGATTTTGTATCTGTTCAAGAGTTTTAGCTGAAAATGACTTTGTATCAGAGATCAAAGCATGAAATAAAGGATTTTTTTTTTTTTTTTTTTTTCAAAAATGATTTTGCAGTTCCTTGGGTATTTGTTTTTTTCTTAAATCAAAAATGACTTTGTATCAAAGACGAAAGGATGAAATCATGTTTTTTTTTTCATAATGGATCTTGCAGTTAAGTACCTTAAGTAAAGAACAGGTATCTCCATCATCCATTATAGCAGGCAAACAAAATTTGATACATGGCAGCAGATGTATGTTAACCCTTAAAACGCCAAGAGACTCTGCATCTGAAAATGTCGTCTGTTTATGTCATCTGCTGAATATTCTTACAAACTTTTCAAACCTATTTTTGCATACAGGCAAACAGAGTGGACCCAGGTCAGACTGCTCCTAAAGGAGCATTCTGATCTGGGTCCATACTGTTTGCAGAAATGACTTAAAATCACAAGCAGATGAGAAAGCAGACGACAGTTGTTGTGATTGGCAGTTTAAGGATTAAAAACATTGTTAGCAAACCAAGAAATACCATTTGAGCAAATCAATTAATTTATTACCGTAATTTAGCTGACACTGAATTCCAGCAATTTTCAAAAGGTGAGATTCTGCATTTTGAGCAATTTCACTTATTTCATATTTTCAAAACATGTCGCAAACAGCAAATGTCTTGTCTCCATGGGGTAATGGGTAAATTTGAATATCTCTGTTTTAACGTCATCTGAATTCAGTCATTTAGAAATCAGAAATACATTATTGTCAAACTTTGAAAACCTTGCCCCTCAAGGGGACCCGATAATGAGTTGCAGTTTTCAGCTAGAGACTCTTCTTTAGGCTTTTAAAGTTTATCCATAATTTGTGATATTAATTTCATCCATAAGTTGTGACTGTTAATTTGTGATATGCAAAATACAATATTACAGATATATTTAAAGGATAAATCAAAAGAAATGTAAAAGAAATAAAGATTTAATTCAGCTTATTGATTTACCATAAATTTATTTTATTATCATCCAAAATTGGAAAAAAAAAAGAAAAAAAAAAGGAAAATGTGGGGGTAATTGTCCGGTAACTATGCCCCCAACTTCGAAGAAGTTGGAGGGGCATATTGCTTCTTGGACGTTTGTGCGTCCGTCCGTCCATCTGTGCGTCTGTCCGTTACACTTTTTGATGCATAGCATAACTTCTGAACCATGCATGTGAGGGTTTTGAAATTTCATATATGGATTCTTCATGAAAAAATAGCTGACCTGTATTTTTTTTACCCGTCAGGATTATGCCCCTTTCCTGAGTTATGGCCCTTTGAAAAAATATAGATGAAATCTTGTCAGCAAAATATCTCAAAAGCTATTGAAGCTAGAGCCTTGAAACCTGATAAATAGATTGGTATTGATAAGTAGATGACCTGATTAACTTTTGAATAAATTCTGAAAATTACTTCATGAGTTATGGCCCTTTATAACTTTGGGTATTTTTACAATTGCACACTTTTTGATGCATAGCATAAGTTTTGCATTGGTATTGATGAGTAGATGACCTGATTATGTATAAATTCTGAAAATTACTTCATGAGTTATGGCCCTTTATAACTTTGGGCATTTTTACGTTGCACATTTTTTGATGCATAGCATAAGTTTTGAACTGTGCATGCTAGGGTTTTAAAATTTCATATTTGGATTCCTCATGAAAAAATAGCTGACACGTATTTTTTTTTTTCTGATCAGGATTATGCCCCTTTCCTGAGTTATGGCCCTTTGAAAAAATAAGGATGGAATCTTGTCAGCAAGCTATCTCAAAAACTATTGAAGCTAGAGCCTTGAAATTTGATAAATAGGTTGGTAGTGATGAGTAGATGACCTGATTAACTTTTGAATAAATTCTGAAAAGTACTTCTTGAGTTATGGCCCGTTGTCATTTTGAGCATTTTTACATTACACACTTTTTAATGCAAAGCATAAGTTTGAACTGTGCATGCTAGGGTTTTGAAATTTCATATTTAGATTCCTCATGAAAAAATAGCTGACACATATTTTTTGTTTTCTTATTAGGATTATGCCCCTTACCTGAGTTATGGCCTGTTGAAAAAAATATGGGTGATGTCTTGCCAGCAAAATATCTCAAAAACTATTGAGGCTAGAGCCTTGAAATTTAAGGAATAAATTGTTAGCGATGAGTAGATGACCTGATTGACTTTGAATAAATTCTGAAAAGTACTTCTTGAATTATGGCCCATTGTCATTTTGGGCATTTTTACATTGCATACTTTTTGATGCATAGCTTAAGTTTTGAACTGTGCATACTAGTTTGAAATTCCATATATGGATTCCTCATGAAAAAGTAGGTGACCCATATTTTTTTTCCTATCCAAATTATCTCCCATTTTAGAGTTATTTCCCTTTTAATAAAATAACATTGAAATCTCGTATATTTGTATTGTTACCGTCATGGGCAAGCAGTGTTGGAGTCAAGCAGTGTTAGAGTCAGGCAGTTGGGGGCATATATAGTGTTTTACAAACACCAGCTCTAGTTTCTTATTTTTTCACAAAAAACATATGCTTTGATACTCATTAGAAGCACCTTGGTGAGGCACTTCTAATGAGTACCCACTACATGTTCATGGAGAAAAAAGAAAAATATCAATATGTACTTTTCATTGAAAAAGAAAGATATGGCCTTATATGGAGTTTTGTGAAGTGTGAGTAAGAACTGAGGTACATGTAATTGATTTTAAAGTAACGCCTAAAAAATTGACCTCAGCTTGACATTGATAGAGGGCCCAGCCCTTGATTGATCATCAGTAGGCATGGAGGAACTTGCAAACAGTTCCTTAAGGCCCAGCCCTGGACAAGGGCTGACTATCATAAATTATGACTGTCACACAGAGAAACCTTTATCAGGCTACTATCACTATCAAGGGTCTAATATCATGACACTATCAACATCACCAAATCACAAAGTATTTTTATGAATTTTGTTGAATCTATAAAGTCTGGACTGCCTGTAAAGATAGCTAATGTTACTGCCCTTTTAAATATCAGCTTTGGCATGCACCATTTTAATAAATATTTTCGCAAAGCAGAAGTCTTTTCTGTTTTCATATGTTGCTAATTTAGACGAAAAAAAAAAAGCTTCAGAATGGAATTATCTGATTACAGATGGAGAAAATCTGCAGGGACAAAAACTACCAAACTATCGATAGCTTGGAAGAGACCATCATTTATAGTTATCAATAGTTGAAAATTCAATAATTGCAGCCACTATCATAATGTTTAGATATAACAGTGTATTGTTATACCCCTACTCTAGACTGGTAGATTTTTATGGAAAAATTGAAAACATTTCCTTAAGGCTTCATCATAGACTGGTTGATTTTCAGGGAGGAGTTTAAGAACAATTTACTAAGGCTCAGTCCTAGACTAGTTGATAGTCTTAGAAAATTTTCAGAACAGTTCCGTCAACTAACGCATACATTTTTTTGTCCTGTGGAAAATTTTCTCCTAAATCATACATGGTGCCAGATAAGAGGAAAATCCTAAAGACTGTGTTTCTTATTTGCTCCATTAAAGGAATGAGATCGAAAAATTGTTATTTGGTGCTCTTCTTATTTGATTAATGGCTAACATACATAATGACCAAAATTTTAGAGATGGCTCCTTATAATAACACAAGATTTGATCAAAATTTGCTCTAAAATATGTCCGTAGTAGCAAGGGAGATCATTATTTTTAGCTCACCTGAGCCGAAGGCTCAAGGTGAGCTATTGTGATCACTCACCGTCCGTCGTCGTCGGCGTCCGTCTTAGGGCTGTAACGATACAGTCACCTCACGATATGATACGTATCGCGATACTTGCCTCACGATACGATACATATCACGATACTATTTTCACGCATAAGTCTTAACTTGAAAGTTTTAATACTCTTGAAAAACAGGTTCAAAACCATCTCAGAGGTTCATTCTTGTGTACCAATGCCTGTGTAAGATGCCCCTGTTTGTCATATAAGTGACTAGTGTATTGCAGTGATCAGTAATGTTTTAGATCTTTGTAATTTGTTATAAAAATGGTCTTGAAATATGTCAAAGCTATCATTTTCTTTGGAAATTGTACTTTTGGGCGTATCATCAGATATCGCGATATTTGCCCCACGATACGATACATGTATCGTCAGAAAAAGTATCACGATACAATACAATTTCAATGAATCGTTCCACCTCTAGTCCGTCTGTCAGTCCGTCCGTTCACAATCTTTAAACAACATCTCCTCCTAAACCACTGATTGGATTTTGACCAAATTTCACAGGAATGATCCTTGGTTGATCCTCTTTCAAAGTTGTTCAAATGGTTCCGGTCCATTGCATGTCTAGGTCACAGGAGCTAAAAATAGATTTTTTAACTAAAAACTTAAAAAATCTTCTTGTCAGAAACCACTGGACCGATTTCAATAAAATTTTGCAGAAATGTTCCTTTGGTGATCCTCTACCAAGATTGTTCAAGCCATTTGGATTTGTCAAAAAACATGGCCACCAGGGGGCGGGGCTTATTTTCCCTATATATCTGTATAGAAAACTTTAAAAATCTTCTTGTCAGAAACCACTTGACCAATTTCAATATAATTTTGCAGAAATGTTTCTTTGGTGATCCTCTACCAAGATTGTTCAAGACATTTGGATTCGTCAAAAAACATGGCCGCCAGGGGGCGGGGCTTATTTTCCCTATATATCTATATAGAAAAATTTAAAATTCTTCTTGTCCGAAACCACTGGACCGATTTCAATATAATTTTGCAGAAATGTTCCTTTGGTAATCCTCTACCAAGATTGTTCTAGCCATTTGGATTCATCAAAAAACATGGTCGCCAGGGGGCGGGGCTTATTTTCCCTATATATCTATATAGAAATCTTTAAAAATCTTCTTGTCAGAAACCACTTGACCGATTTCAATATAATTTTGGAGAAATGTTCCTTTGGTGATCCTCTGCCAAGATTGTTCAAGACATATGGATTCGTCAAAAAACATGGCCGCTAGGGGGCGGGGCTTATTTTCCCTTTACATCTATATAGAAAACTTTAAAAAATCTTCTTGTCAGAAACCACTGGACCGATTTCAATATAATTTTGCAGAAATGTTTCCTTGGGGATTCTCTACCAAGGTTGTTCAAGACATTTGGATTCGTCAAAAAACATGGCCACCAGGGGGCGGGGCTTATTTTCCCAATATATCTATATAGTAAACTTTAAAAATCTTCTTGTCCGAAACCACTGGACCGATTTCTATATAATTTTGCAGAAATGTTCCTTCGGTAATCCTCTACCAAGATTGTTCAAGCCATTTGGATTCATCAAAAAACATGGCCGCCAGGGGGCGGGGCTTATTTTCCCTATATATCTATATAGAAATCTTTAAAAATCTTCTTGTCAGAAACCACTAGACCGATTTCAATATAATTTTGCAGAAATGTTCCTTTGGTGATCCTCTACCAAGATTGTTCAAGACATATGGATTCGTCAAAAAACAATGGCCGCCAGGGGGCGGGGCTTATTTTCCCTTTACATCTATATAGAAAACTTTAAAAAATCTTCTTGTCAGAAACCACTGGACCGATATCAATATAATTTTGCAAAAATGTTCCTTTTGTGATCCTCTACCAAGATTATTCAAGCCATTTGGATTCGTCAAAAAACATGGCCGCCAGGGGGCGGGGCTTATTTTCCCTATATAATCTATATAGAAAACTTTAAAAATCTTCTTGTCAGAAACCACTAGACCGATTTCAATATTATTTTGCAGAAATGTTCCTTTGGTAATCCTCTACCAAGATTGTTCAAACCATTTGGATTCGTCAAAAAACATGGCCGCCAGGGGGCGGGGCTTATTTTCCCTTTACATCTTTATAGAAAACTTTAAAAAATCTTCTTTTCAGTAACCACTGGCCCGATTTCTATATAATTTTGCAGAAGTGTTCCTTTGGTGATCCTCTACCAAGATTGTTGAAGCCATTTGGATTCGTCAAAAAACATGGCCGCTAGGGGGCGGGGCTTATTTTCCCTATATATCTATATCATGATTGTCTTGTCAGAAACCACTGGACCGATTTTTGTATAACATTACAGGAATGTTTCTTTTGTAACCCTCTACCAAGATGGTTCAAGTCGTCATGATTTGTCAAAAAAAACGTTGCTACCAGGGTGCGGGGCTTAATCTTCCTACATATCTATATAGAAAACTTTAAAATAAAAATCTTCATCAGAAACCACTGGACTGATTTCATTATAACTTGGCAAAAATGTTTCCTTGTTGACCCTCTACCAAGATTGTTCAAGTTATCATGATTCATCAAAAAACCTGGCCGCGGGGCTTATTTTCCTTGTATATCTATATAGAAAAGTTTTAAAAATCTTCTTGTCAGAAACCAATGGACCGATTTCAGTATCACTTGGCAGGAATGTTTCTTTGGTGACCCTCAACCAAGATTGTTCAAGCCGTTATGATTTGTCGAAAAACATGGCCGCTAGGGGGCGGGGCATATTTTCTCTATATATCTATATAGAAAACTTTAAAAATCTTTTCTTAAGAAACTGTTGGATAAAGTTCAATGTAACTTGGCAGGAATGTTGCTTTGGTGACCTTCTACCAAGTTTGTTATCGCCCTCATGATACATCAAAAAACATGGCTGCCAGGGGGTGGGGCTTATTTTTCGTATATATCTGTATAGAAAACTTTAAAATTCTTCATGTGAGAAACCACCTCTCTGATTTCATTATTACTTGGCAGGAATGTTGCTTTGGTGAGCCTCTACCAAGATTGTTGAAGCAATCATGATTCATCAAAAAACATGGATGCAAGGGGTGGGGATTATTTTCCCTATATATCTAAATAGAAAACTTTAAAAATCTTCTTGTCAGAAACCACTGGACCGATTTCAGTATAACTTGGCAGGAATGTTCCTATGGTTACCCTCTACCAAGTTTGTTCAAGCAGTCATGATTCGTCAAAAAACATGGCCATTAGGGGGTGGGGCTTATTTTCCCTATATAGCTACATGTATATGAAACATTTTAAAAATTCTTTTTGTTAGAAACCACTGGACCGATTTCAATATGGCAGAATTGTTCCTTTGGTGATCCTCTTTCAAGATTCAGTTCAAGCCATCATGATGCATGAAAAAAAACATGGCCACTGGGGAGCAGGGCTATAAAATTTATACAAAAATCTTAGAGCAGTGAACTTGGCTGAAACTTCAACAGTAAATGTGCATAGCTGTTTGCTCAGGTGAGCGATATAGGACCAACATGGTCCTCTTGTTATTTACCTGTGATGTCTCTCACTTGCATCAGTTGCAACCGGTTGGAAGCCATTACCTAATTCAGCTGCTGAAAGAACACTACAAGTTATTTCCAAGCGATAATGTACTTAAATGTCGAATAAGGATATTTTATGTCTAATTTTATGTCTAATTGGGTCTAATCAGACAGATCTGCAATGTCAGGCCACAAGACATTGTCACCACCAGGTCCAATGAGCCACTTTTGCGGCTAGGCATTGAGGATCTGGACCTTATTCGGAAGGAGAGAAGACCGATGGAATGGACATGTAGAACGATCCAGTGGTGCAATCAAGACAGCCTTTGACATACAGGTTGATGGAAAGCGTGGGCCTGGGAAGCCCAAAATGACATGGAAGCAGCTGATAGAGAGGGATTGCAGAGAGTGGAATCTCTCGGCTATCAACCCTTATGATAGATGTACCTGGAGATCTGGTTTGAGATCTGCCATGCCTGCAGCAAGCCAGCTGTCTGGAAGGGGGCCCACTGATGTGGATGTTGCCCCTGTACCTGCACGTTAATCAAAAATCTGATTATGATGATATGATGAATTGGGTGTAATTTCGGCCGGAATATAGCACCTACAACCCAGAAGAAATCGTAGGGGATGAGGACTAGAAGATTCCTGTCGAAGAATGATGTGATTTTGGTAGATGTGAAGAAATAAACAAGACAGATGACAATATATGCTGTAGAAGTTCTGACTTGACTATCCCGAGCATTGAAAGATTTAACTCTGAATCATATTTAATCCATAATTACAAGCAAAAACTGAATAAAGAAAACAGTATCACAAACAACAAAGCGTTCTAACACGAACTCAAAAGAAAGTAGGGGAGTGACATCACAGCTTTATATTGGTTACAGCATTCACTGTGTATTTACCGATAAGCGGGAACCACACTGAAATAATATGGCAATTCTTTCAATGGGAAACATACGAGGGTTTCCAGATTTATAAAAAAAAAAAAAAAATCAATGCTTGTTCAATAGATAATACACTTTTCATTTGGAATGGATATTGTGATATTTTATTGCATTATGTTGGAAATTATCAGGTCTTACGTGGTTCCGATCTCTATACTGATGAAAACACCAAGCTTGAAATTAGCACTGGTCCACTCGTATTTATAAGAAATTCATTAGGGCAAATGAAAAATTAGAGCTTCTTCCCCGACAAGAAGTGACTTCTTTTGGAAGTAAGGAGAAATATTTAAGGGGAAAAATAGAATCAGCTAGTGTAATTGCCAACTTTTAAAAATCACTCCAAAATGTTACGAGCAACTAAAATACAACAGTCTGAAATATGGCTTATTGCCATATAAGTTTTCTTTTTAGCTCACCTGAGCTGAAGGCTCAAGGTGAGCTTTTGTGATCACTCACCATCCGTCGACGTCGTCGTCGTCCGTATGTCCGTCAATCCGTTTGTTCACAATCTTTAAACAAAATCTCCTCCTAAACCACTGATTGGATTTTGACCAAACTTCACAGGAATAATCCTTGGTTGGTCCTCTTTCAAAGTTGTTCAAATGGTTCCGGTCCGTTGCATATCTAGGTCACAGGAGCTAAAAATAGATTTTTAAACTAAAAGAAAACTTTAAAAATCTTCTTGTCAGAAATCACTGGACCGATTTCAATATAATTTTTTCAGAAATGTTCCTTTGGTGATCCTCTACTAAGATTGTTCAAGCCATTTGGATTCGTCAAAAAACATATCTGCCAGGGGGCGGGGCTTATTTTCCCTATGTATATATATAGAAAACTTTAAAAATCTTCTTGTCAGAAACCACTGGATTGATTTCAATATAATTTTGCAGAAATGTTCCTTCGGTGATCCTTTACCAAGATTGTTCAAGCCATTTTGATTCGTCAAAAAACATGGCCGCCAGGGAGCGGGGCTTATTTTCCCCATATATCTATATAGAAATCTTTAAAAATCTTCTTGTCAGAAACCACTTGACCGATTTCAATATAATTTTGCAGAAATGTTCCTTTGGTAATCCTCTACCACGATTGTTCAATCCATTTGGATTCAACAAAAAACATGGTCGCCAGGGGGCGGGGCTTATTTTCCCTATATATCTATATAGAAATCTTTAAAAATCTTCTTGTCAGAAACCACTAGACCGATTTCAATATAATTTTGCAGAAATGTTGCTTTGGTGACCCTCTACCAAGATTGTTCAAGACATATGGATTCGTCAAAAAACATGGCCGCCAGGGGGCGGGGCTTATTTTCCCTTTATATCTATATAGAAAACTTTAAAAAATTTCTTGTCAGAAACTACTGGGCTGAATTCAATATAATTTTGCAGAAATGTTCCTTTGGTGATCCTCTACCAAGTTTGTTCAAGCCATTTGGATTCGTCAAAAAACATTGCCGCCAGCGGGCGGGGCTTATTTTCCCTATATAATCTATATAGAAAACTTTAAAAATCTTCTTGTCAGAAACCACTAGACCGATTTCAATATAATTTTGCAGAAATGTTCCTTTGGTAATCCTCTACCAAGAATGTTCAAGCCATTTGGATTCGTCAAAAAACATGGCCGCCAGGGGGCGGGGCTTATTTTCCCTTTACATCTTTATAGAAAACTTTAAAAAATCTTCTTTTCAGTAACCACTGGCCCGATTTCTATATAATTTTGCAGAAGTGTTCCTTTGGTGATCCTCTACCAAGATTGTTCAAGCCGTTATGATTTGTCAAAAAACATGGCCGCTAGGGGGCGGGGCATATTTTCCCTATATATCTATATAGAAAACTTTAAAAATCTTCTCTTAAGAAACTGTTGGATCAAGTTCAATGTAACATAGCAGGAATGTTGCTTTGGTGACCTTCTACCAAGATTGTTCACGCCCTCATGATACATCAAAAAACATGGCTGCCAGGGGGCGGGGCTTATCTTTCGTATATATCTGTATAGAAAACTTTAAAATTCTTCATGTCAGAAACCACCTATCTGATTTCATTATTACTTGGCAGGAATGTTGCTTTGGTGACCCTCTACCAAGATTGTTGAAGCAATCATGATTCATCAAAAAACATGGCTGCAAGGGGTGGGGATTATTTTCCCTATTTATCTAAATAGAAAACTTTAAAAATCTTCTTGTCAGAAACCACTGGACCGATTTCAATATAACTTGGCAGAAATGTTCCTATGGTGACCCTCTACCAAGTTTGTTCAAGCAGTCATGATTCGTCAAAAAACATGGCCATTAGGGGGTAGGGCTTATTTTCCCTATATAGCTATATGAAACATTTTAAAAATCTTTTTGTCAGAAACCACTGGACCGATTTCAATATGGCAGAATTGTTCCTTTGGTGATCCTCTTTCAAGATTCAGTTCAAACCATAATGATGCATGAAAAAAAACATGGCCGCTGGGGAGCAGGGCTATAAAATTTATGCAAAAATCTTGGAGCAGTGAACTTGGCTGAAACTTCAACAGTAAGTGTGCAAAGCTATTTGCTCAGGTGAGCGATATAGGACCATCATGGCCCTCTTGTTTTTTTTTCTTTTTTTCTTTTTGTAATTGGGCATGTTGGGTATGAAAAAAAAAGAGAAATAGAATGGGCCTTATATTTCTCCTTATTTTTGCGTTTTTTGTTAAAAATCACTTATTAGGGAACACAAAACTGATTTTTAAATGTAAGGGTTTAAGAGTTACAGGCCTTGCAGGCAAAGGGCCTTATTAGCTCACATGAGCTATGCTCAGGATGAGCTGTTGTGATCACCTTTCGTCCATCGCCCGTCCATGTGTCTGTGCGCCCATCTGTTAACATTTTCAAACGACTTCTCCTCTGAAACCCCTTAACCAGTTTTGCTCAAATTTCATCTAGAGCCTCCTTAGGTTGTGGGAAGGAAAGATTGCTGAAATGGTCGTGGTCTGTTGACCAAGATGGCGGCCATGCTCATATATGGTAAAAACCTTTAAAAATCTTCTTCTCCAGAACCAAGGATGCCTTGGGGCTGAATCATTGCGTAAATCATTGGTGACAGGTCAACCAAAATTGCTAAAATAATGATCGTATATTGACATTTGACCTTTTTATGGCAAGGTCAAGTTTGCTTCACTGTGCATTTGTTCGGGAAAAATGTTGAGAATTTCAAATGACTTCTCCTCTTGAGCCTCTGGACCAATGTTGCTCAAATTTCATTTGGAGCCTCCCTGGGGCAGAGAAATGAAAGTTTGCTAAAATCGTAACCGTCCATTGACCAAGATGGCTGCCATGCCCATATATGGTAAAAATCTTCTTCATAACTGAGGATGCCTTGTGGCTGAATCTTTTTATATATCATAGGGGACGGGAGGTCTACGAAAGCTGCTAAAATAATGATCGTACATTGACATTTGACCTTTTTATGGGGAGGTCAAGTTGCGTAAATCATCGGTGACATGTCAGCCACAATTGCTAAAATAATGACCTTTTTACGGCAAGGTCAAGTTTGCTTCCCTATGCATTTGTATGGGAAAAATGTTCAGAATTTCAAATGACTTTTCCACTGGAGCCTCTGAGCTAATGTTGCTCAGATTAAATTTGGAGCCTCCCTGGGGCAGGGGAATGAAAAATTGCTTAAATGGTTGCCGTCTATTGACCAAGATGGCTGCCATGCCCATATATGGTAAAATCCTTTAAAAATCTTCTTTTCCAGAACCAAGGATGCCTTATGGCTGAATCTTGGCATAAATTATCAGGGAAGGGAGGTCTACCGAAATAGCTAAAATAAGTTGTACATTGATATTTGACCTTTTATGGCGAGGTCAAGTTTGCTTCTGTAATCATTTGTATGGGCCCCATACATTTGTATGGAAAAAATGTTGATAATTTCAAATGACTTTTCCTCTGAAGCCTCTGGGCCAGTGTTGCTCAAATTTCTTGTGGAGCCTTCTTGGGGCAGGAGTACAAAAGATTGCTAAATGGGCATGGTACATTGATCAAAATGGCTGCCATGACCATATATGGTAAAAGCCTTTAAAAATCTTCTTCTCCAGAACCAAATAAGCCGTAGGCCCTAATCTTTGCACATAGGGGACAAAGGATCTACCAAAATTGCTAAAATGATGGTCCTGTGTTGACGTTTGACCTTTTTATGGCAAGGTCAGATTTGCTTCCCATTGCATTTGTATAGGCCATATACATTTATATTGGAAGTATTGAGGTGACTTGTAGATCAACAGTAGCTAAAATCATTCTGATTTGAAATCTAAGATGGCAGCTGTCTTGTTTATGTTTATTATATTTCCCTGCAAGTGTGCTGTTTACATGTATAAAATCATGATTCTTCAGAAACCACTTAGCCAATTTCCACCAAATTTCACATTGATCCTACTGTTGAAATGTGATTGATGGTTTGTTCAAATGATCACGCTTCACTGACTGTCAGGCCCAAATAATCTTCTTCAAAATAAGAATTGCTCAAATGATGATAGTTTCGATGGTAGGGTTGGAAAAATGTTGCATAACATCTGCATATCTGCAGTGGCTATGTCACTCAGGTGAGCAAGCCGTGGTCCGTGGGCCTCTTGTCTTATTTTTGATTCTTTGTTGAAAAACACTTACTCGAGAACACATATTGAGTTACTTAGTCTCATGGTTTAAGAGTTGCTGACCTTGCAGGCAAAGGGCTGATTACATTTCTCATTATTTTTTGATTCTCTGTTAACTAAAAATGTGTCAAAATACACAGATGCCCCTGCATTGATGTAGGCTGACACCTTCTGTTTAAATAGTCATCATATTGGCCTTTACAGATCTTGTGTTTATTTGAAATCTGGTGAGCTTTGAAGCCCTGGGCCTTCTGATGCCCAGGCCACTAGCGCCTACAGCACTTTGATTGGTTAAAGTTTTAGAGGCAAGAAACGATCAGGTGAGCTATGTGCTGTCATGCTACAACTCTAATTGTTCTTGAAATAAAGCATCTAATCTGGAGCCCTGATTTGTTAAGAAGGGGTATCTCATGATATTCTAGGATAAGTTTTCTCCATATAATAACATATTGCAGGTACTCTTTAAAAAACTGCTTGGCTGAGGACTTCTAATGAGTACCTACAACATTGTAGATCAATATAAGGTGCTTTTTTCAACAAATATAATTTTTTTTTTTTTTTTTTTTGTGGAGAAACGAGAAAAATATTACCTGGTACCCCGAAAGAACTAGAGCTATTCAAATGTACATCTCTCTCACTTTCTTGGAATGCTATGATTGTCATTTAAAGAGGTACATGTAGTCTCAGTGACTATGGATGGCATACTGAATTTTTTTTTATATTTTTTATAGAAAACAAGACTTTTCATTTCATTTAAAATCATTTTTTTGCAGGAATATAATGTCAAGCATTATCCTTCAGAAAATGAAAAAAAAAAAAAAAAGTAAATAAATAAAACTCACAGATATTTTCTCTTTCCAGGTGTGTCGTCATATCAAGTGAGCAACTCAGTAACACCCTCTACACCAGTGTTAGGAGACAGTAATACATTCACACTACAGTGCAACTTTCAATTAAGAGCCAACCCTTCTGAACAATTAACTGGACTGATTCTGAGAAGAAAAACAAATGGAACATTTATGACCATTGTAGAATTTCCTCCAGTTTCAGCAGCCAGTGATCCTGTGGTTTACAAAGATACATCATTAAAAAGTAGAACTGTTGCCAGAAACCCAGACAATTCTTTATCAACTAGTGCTTCACTTACTTTTAATAATACACAGTGTGATGATAAAGCGGAGTATAAATGGACTTACAGCATTTATATACCAGGGAATGGGACTGACAATGGTGAACAAACAAGTGTAGTAAATATAAAAGGTGAGTTGTGTCTTAAACTCTTTGTTGAAGAGTTTCCACATCTGAGGGTGCACTCCAGTTTTGACTTCCATTTCTACCTGTTCACAGCCGTCACACAAATAAAGTGTAATCACAGCAAATACAAGAAAACATTGATGCAAAGTATTAAGGTATAAATGGAATCTTTGATGGTGTTGAGACTGAGGCAAGAAAATTCCATCATTCAGTCTAACGCGAGGCTATTCGGGTAATGAGATGTGAAAATATGAAAATTAGCCTGAAATTCCCTCGACTCAGTCCCCAAACTACCAGTGATTATTTTTCTCACTCAATAATTATGCCCCCGCCTATTCGAAGAACAGTGGAAGGGCATTAAGTGTTACCCATGTCCGTCCCTGAACGTACGTACGTCCGTCCCATTTTGTGTCCGGGCCATAACTCCTAAACCGTATGGAATATATTTATGAAACTTTACAGGTGCATACATGACATTGAGACGATGTGTCATGAAAAAGGAAGACAGTCTTGCTTGTTTGGTTATTGAATTATCTGCCCTTGACTTGGTTCCATATAGTAAACCGTGTCCGGTCCATAACTCCTAAACCATATGGAATATATTTATGAAACTTTACAGGTGCATGCATGACATTGAGACGATGTGTCGTGAAAAAGGAAGACAACTCTTGCTTGTTTGGTTATTGAATTATCTGCCCTTGACTTGGTTCCATATAGTAAACCGTGTCCGGTCCATAACTCCTAAACCATATGGAATATATTTATGAAACTTTACAGGTGCATGCATGACATTGAGACAGAGTGTGGTAAAAAAAAGGAAGACAGCTCTTGCTTGTTTGGTTTTTGAATTAGCTGCCCTTGACTTAGTTCCATATAGTAAACCGTGCCATAACTCCTTAACTGTATGGAATATATTTATGAACTTTACAGGTGCATGCATGACATTGAGATGATGTGTGGTGAAAAAGGAAGACAACTTTTGCTTGTTTTGTTTTTGAATTATCTGCCCTTGACTTAGTTCCATATAGTAAACCATGTGTGGGCCATAACTCCTAAACCATATGGAATATATTTATGAAAATTTACAGATGCATGCTTGACATTGAGGCAATGTGTAATGAACATAGAAGACAACTCTTGAGGATCATGCCCCTGGGCGGGGCTAGGGGTCAAAATATATAACAGGTCACCAAGAAAACATACAAAAAGTGACAAAAATATCACTATGGTATCATTGGTGAGGGGCTAGTTTCAACTTAATTTTTTGCAAAATGGCTGTGTGTAGATACATCTGGGCGGGGGCATCAGTGTCATATTGACACATTTCTAGTTTTAAAAATGTGCTTACGCGCAGGCTAGATTGATCCTTCACCGGTCGCATATGTGATCAAGTTCGGTAACCTTATCTGCTGGGTCATATTTTTTTTAGCCGGCCTCGGTGGCTCAGTTGGATGCGCTGTCCGACCAGGTTCAACCCCCGCCGAGGTCGGCAACATTCTTTCATGGAGATTGATCATGAAATATTTTCTACGGTTATTCTCTCCCTTCCGCTGATTCAAGAAGGGCAGTTGTCAGTTTTCTGGCAAAAGAATGTGCACAATACTGGTTAACCGCTTAGAGGGCTAAGCCTGCCCAGTAAATGTGTGGTTAGGTAAACTGACCGCGCTCAACATGACCCCATTGGGTTGACTGGGCTGTAAAACCCAATTTGTATAAATTTAGCATCGGCGGGAAAGCATCTTCAAAATGATATTTGGCCATAATATTGTCATATGTCCTCGCGGACATTCTAGGCAGGGTCTTCATGGTAGAAATCAATACTAAGACAAGTGTCTTGCTCAAAGACGCAACACTTGGTGCTCGCGGGTATCGAATAACCACTATCTGGCCTAAATCAGCAGACCACAAAAAAAAAAAAAAAAAAAAAAAAAAATCGTTATTAGTTTTATTACCAAGAAAACAGGATTTGACATTTCAGTCAATGAAGACAATTTACATGAAATGCTACATGAAATGCAAATCCTGTTTTCTTGGAAGAATGAGAAAAATATTTCAAAATGTCATCTGTTGAAAACTTTGGGTCTGTGCTTGGCAAAACCTATAATAACTTGTACGAAGAGACAAATCAGCCAGCACACTCTGAGCCTACACATGAGTAGTCTGATCAGAGCCTTCGCTAATCGTATGTACCTCCTACAATCTATGGATTTAAGAAAATGTCTTGTGCCAGACGAGCGAAGACTCGGGTCAATCTGCGCAACTGCACATTCTGATCAGAGCATTCGCTGATCATATTTACCTTCGATAGCTAGGCTGTCCAAAGCGGGATAAACAGTGTGACTGCAACATCACATTCTGATCAGACCCGGGCTATCCAAGAAGCTTGCTTTATATAGTGGGTCGATGCACAGACTGACTTGAGTCTTTGCTGGTCGCATGTACATTGTACTATAGTACGTTTTGTCATCCGGTTCATTGTAAATACATTGTAAATCATACTTTTGTAACGACGTAATTTTAGTTTGAAGTGGAGTTAAAAACGGCCCAGTCAACACTATGTAGGTCTTGTCGAGCCCACACACTTTTCTGGGGTGGCATCATTTCAGCAGAAACTGATAACTGCCCTTCTTTTCTTAGAGGCTACTCTTGGAGTTATGGCCCTTTGAACACCTTGAACACCGAAAATATTTTAGTGATTTCTGTAATATATTTTTGTCCACTCTGTAACTTGAAAACTATTTGATATTTTCTTGAAACTATATCAGTTTATTATCATAGTCTTGGCACTTCCTTGATGTAAGTGCAGGGGCGGGCAGGTGAAATGTCAGCAGCCCTTTTATTAGCTATTTAACAGTATGAAATATTGGGAAATGGTGCCTCCTTGGTGTATACAGTGGTAAAGCTGCTCGCCTTGTCACCCAGGGGTCATGGGTTCAATCCCTGGGTTCACAAGCCTTTAAACCAAGGTCCGCATTTCCCTATGACCTAGCTGTTACTGGGATGTAAAAAACTCACTCACTCATTTGAATTGTCATTAGCCTATATTGCCCCTTATGTGCGTAAAGTGTGTTTTCGTGTGATAGATACCCTTTTCACATTGGCTGTCTTATTGATTCAATGCCTCTTTCATAGCAGAAGCGCCCCTTTAAGTAAATTTATATTGACAAGTGCGGTTGCTGCGTGAGAGTGAGAATTTCCCGGTCTTTTACCATAGTACGTCATTTATATTGAGCGTGTGCGGTTGTTGCATGGGAAAAGGCAGTTACAAGAACACAAATATAAATACGTAATTCATTGAGGGGGGGGCAGATGTTTGATTCTCTTTGTGATTTTCATGTGTTTGTTTTGTTTTCTACGGCATATTAAGTAAAAATGACCATGCCTGACCCACTTATGTGGCCGGAATAGAC
This sequence comes from Anodontia alba, assembly GCA_964016985.1. Lineage (NCBI taxonomy): Eukaryota > Metazoa > Mollusca > Bivalvia > Lucinida > Lucinidae > Anodontia > Anodontia alba. Next base: position 33,528,159 of record OZ024831.1, on the reverse strand, counting down.
TAAGCCAAAGAATCCGATACTTTTTCATATGAAGATTTGTTGAGGCCCGTGTTACGTGCTCGAACAGTGAATGGGGCTACCAGGTTTATCCTTGGACCTAGGGAGCACCCAAATATATTCAGGGAACAAGGCAGCATTGGTTAATATTTTAAGAAAACAAGGAATTGACCTAATTTTGGCGGATCGGAATGCGGAAATTTGGAAAACACTTTTGGGATAACAAGACTTTTGCGACCTGTGCAGACTCAGATCAACCTGCGCATCCGCATGAGCGTGGACGATATAACCTTCACGCAGACTTTACTATATGGTGGAACAATAAATATACAGTGTAGCTCCAATACATCGCGGTCCGTTATTTCGCGAAATCCAGTATATCGCGGATAGGCCATGGCTCCCAAATTTTCCAAAAGCAAAAAAAAAAAATTTAAAAACATAAAATGTTTGTTGTTTTATTTAACTTCAGAAAAAAAAAAGCGTTCCGCCTCCGGTAATTGATTTTTCGCGCCTATCCCGACGCTAAGTCGCGCGTCAGGTATTATATGATAAACAATCCACTTAGTGTCAGTCAGCGCACACATTGATTATAATTGGCAAACAATAAATTATATCGCCGTAATTGTCGTAATCATCATCATTTAGTACATAGATCTACTCAAATGATGCCCACAAACTAATTTTGCTCAGCAGGGGAAAACGGTCCACCTCCTTTTCAACACCAGCAAATTTTACAAGACGGTAGTCTTACGATGTTTCTGTCCAACATACACAGATCGTAGTCTGCTTATTTTACACTTCTGTAGATATAAATATTTAAGAAGAAAACAACTGCGTCAAAAAAAAACAAAAACAAACAATAAAAAAAATAAATAAAAAGAAATTAACTTTGTTTTTTTTTGCGCCCGCAATATAAGCGAAGGGAAGCAACTCAAGTTATCTTAGCACAATAGAGTAACTTCCCTTCGCCAGAGTATCCAAAATGGCGTCCTAAATTGTCAATCCGATGATTTCTTGTTTTCAAACGTAGTTTATCAGCTGGTTTCGATTGGAATTACTTGTTAGACATAGCGCACCATTGTAAATTATTCCATTGAGCAATTCTAATCCAATTTTAATTAGGAAATATGGTGACAACATAACTGAATGCCATTTATCCGTGATGTCTCAGCAAACTACCACAGCGACAAACCGAGCGAGTGTTATGCACGCCGTTATGCATGCATGGTACATGTCGGAACTTATATCGCGCTCCGACCACATCGCGGTTTCAGGGTTATGGACCCGCAATACCGCGATATATTGGAGCTACACTGTATAAATAAATAAATATGTTTATTAAAGATATATCTAAATAAATATATTTATTAAATAAATAAATAAATACAAAAAAAAAACAAACAAAAAAAACAAAAAATGGACAGGTATTGGGTCGTATTACTCCGAGGAATTTCGCATAATTTTGCCGGAAATATTGTCTCCGGGTACAATATGAAGATTCTGAGTAACTTCGCACAACTTTGCATAACACATACTTTGCGTGGATTTGCGAGTGTTGTCCATTTAATATTACCTTTACTCGGTTTGATTCTGAGTGTTTTTGGGAGTCCGCAAAACGCCGATATTTGGGGTAAAGAGCTTTTTTGATTCTTTTATCTCCGCTTTAGAGTATGTACTTTCCGTTTGAAGTGTAGGTAATTCACGTTTTTCACGGGTATTCCGGTCGTTTTCTGGCTCTGATTTAGCAGACTATCAACAATGTTTTCAAATAAAAAAAAAAAAAAAAAAAAAACACTTCAAAAACAATTTGCAAATTATTTGAGGTTAAAAGTATTATCCCTTTTCCATTAGGTTGGCATAATATTACTTAATTAATTAATTAAAGCCATTATTGGTGTCTTTAATTTTTGTCTTTCAAAGGTATACCTATATTTTTCACAGGTATTCCGGTATTTGGTAGTATTCTGGTATTTCGCTGATTCGTATGACCCTATTCATTGGTACCAAACTAAAATAGCTGTACGATTAGCCAATATAGGCTATAGACTAATTGTACGGGGCTCTACGATTAGCCAATATATGTATCAGGAAAGTATTTTTCTTATTTATCCACAAAAATGTATGTTAACCCTTGTCCTGCTGAATAAATTAAGATGCCACGCCCACTGCTAATTTTTAGCCAATCAGATTACTTGATTCAGATTGTTGCTATAAATTCACATACTTCCTGGCAAACAGTGCCAATCCAGATCAGTTGGCTTCTTCAGAAGAGCCAACTGATCAGGATCTACACTGTTTGCAAATGCAGGGCATATCCGGGTTCAGCAGGACAAGGGTTTATGTTACTCGTTTGAAACTGCTTCGATGAGGTGCTTGTAATGAGTACCCACAACATCATGTTTACGTGGAGAGATAAGAAAAATGGCTACTATTTAGGGTTGAAACAAACACCTTATTTGGAGCTATGTTTATATACATATGAGCCATCACATGAGAAAACGGTACTTATAATATATAGGCATACAGCAAATGCTCAGACGAGCCTGCGCATAAGTGCAGTCTTGCCAAAGCCTTTACAGTTGGCAAACATGTAGTAGAGACCTTGAGGAAGCTTCAGGCAAAAAATGTATGTGAGTACCCCAAATAGGGGACTGCACATGCATATTTAAAGGACCATAAACTGGAAAAACATGAGGTCCCTTTTTTATTGTTCCAGCTCATATTTGTATACAGTGCAATCTCAGGAAATGAACACCTTTGGTCCTAAGCTAATTGGCTGTCTTTTTTTAAGATGTTTGGTTTTCTGAAAAGCAGCAGAAATGAATATATCAAATTAGATTAACCCTTGTCCTGCTGAATAAATTAAGAAGCCACACCCACTTCTAATTTTCAGCCAATCAGATTACTTGATGAAGGTTTTTGATATAGATTCCCATACTTAATGGCAAACAGTGCAGATTCAGATCAGTTGGCTTCTTCAGAAGCCAACTGATCTGGATCTACACTGTTTGCAAAGGCAGGGAATATCTGGGTTCAGCAGGACAAGGATTAACCCATTAAGTCATCCAATTTATTATTTATACTCCCATCATAGAAAGTATGCCATGGGGGTATGTCTCTGAGGGGTATGTAGGGTTATGTTCTTCATCATACTGTCCATCCTTTCATCAGTCTGTCAAAACAGCTCCAAGGAAACCAATGAAAGCATTTAAATGTAACTTGGCAGTAATTTTCCTTTGGTGGTCCTCTGTCAAGGCTTGTGTACGAAAATGTTTCACAGCATCTCACAAGTGCTTACATAAACATGCTGTGGCTCAGGTGAGTTAGTCATGGCCCTTTGGTCTATGCAGTGTGAGTGAAATTTGAATTATCACATTCTCCTAATTACTGCACATATGCCTTTAAGCTCACAGTCTAGCAATATGTGTCCGTAGTTTTCAGATACTTTTTGTCTACTTCTGTATAGAGACATAATTAATGATATGTTGTGGGTTTCTATTTGAATTGCATCGACAATCAACTTGTAGATGCAGTTCAAATGAGTACCCACAATATATGCTTTTACAAAGAAAATCGGAAAAAAAAATTGCATAAACATCATCAAATAAGTCATTTGCTGATCCTTTTAAAAGTGTATCCTTAGAAGGTAGATACATATTTAACCACAAGTTTTCCCAGTTATTTTGAAAAACCCAACTGCACAGTGCATTAATTAGGTTGAATACGGTATGTTTATATTTTGCACTGTGTACTGCTTTATAAATATCGATATATGCAATATGTTCCTGAATTTTTCAACCAACCTCAGTGGTTCAGTCGGACGTGTGTCCCGTTGGTGACAGGGTTGCATGTTTGATACCTGTTAGATCCAGCAACATATGGAAATTGTTCATGAAACATTTTATATTTTTGTGTCGCACGTGTAGCATGGCAGACACATAGGGATCATGTTGTCCGTTCGCGTCGTAGGTGTCGTTATCACACTTTTCGTTTCAGACCAATAACTTTTGAAGGGATTCCTTGATTTCATTCAAATTTTGCAGAACTTCATACCACTGTAAAATATAGGTCAAGTTCGATATTGATAATCATTCCCAGATTTTGGCTGAGGTATGGCCCTTTTTCGACTTAGTTATTGTTGGTGTCTTGATATTGGTTTCTGATCAATAACTTTTGCAGGGATATAATGATTTTATTGGAAGTGGTCAGAAGGTTGTATCATTTTGACTGTTATGACCCTTTTTTGACTTAGTTTTTGTTGTTCGTTTTCGCTCAATAACTTTTGAAAGGATGCATTGATTTCATTCAAACTTTGCAGAACTTTATTTCACTGTATAATACAGGTTAAGTTCGATATTGGTAATCATCCCCCAAATTTTGGCTGAGAAATGGCCCTTTTACAACTTCGATATTGTTGGTGTGTTGATATTGGTTTCTGATCAATAACTTTTGCAGGGATATACAGGAGAAGAGATGATAAGCATATCTGCATATTTTACGCTAATGTCAAGTCCAGATATTCAATTGTTTCGAAAATTAAGCATATCAGATATGCAGAAAGTTTTTCTGATACACAAATAACCTCCGCTTGGTGCATGTCTGATTTGTTCACATTTATCTCTGTACTCCAGACTGAGTTCTGTATTTTCATAAATTTTGGGCGATATTCGCGTCTTTTACTGCGGGAAATGGATGGTAAACCAGTGTAGATTTTTTCAACTTTGAGCGTTTTACGACAATGCTAAGACAAAAGACAGCATGATCTTTCATCCTTTGAGGCAAAGATTATCAGCAGATATTTCCACCTGTGAAATATTTTACACTACCCAGTCAAATAACATCGTTTGTTTTCAGATCGTTTGATGTCATTCTAACAGGCCTGCTTCATAGCAGTTTCCTTTCCCGCTTTCTTTCTTTCATTTTTTTCTGTACAAAGTATTCAGGTAAGAGATCTCAACAGCATTGTTTTCCATTCCAATGTTTTGGGATGCCAAATTTTTTTAACCGAGATGATAGACATGCCGTTGTGTTTTAATATTTACCATTTACGTTTGAAAGACGATTTATACATGGTGACAAGCAAAATAGTGACCAAAACCAGTTCCTAAGTCCCACATAATTTATCTGGTAAACATTGTGGAGATTCTCATGGACTGCTGAGATGCGCTCCGCATGATGATAAACAATTTAGGAATGTGTTTGCATTACCAGTACAGGTTGCTCTACATTTTTCCTTACCCCTTGTGAAGAAACCGCGTGCCCTAATGGTTATGTCATGTGAAATCGTGGCAGAAAACCGTTTTGAGATGAAAAACAAACTTATGTTCGTTAAATTGGTCTTGACTTGTCAGAAATGCATATGAAACAGACACAAATTAAAAAAAAAAAACAACTAAATTATCAAGCCTTTTTCTGTGAGTTAAGCAGAAAAAATAAAAAAAAAAAAAAACACCCAGACCTTTTCCCTTACATGTGTTGCACGCAACACGGTGCAACACAGTGCGAAGCAAACGTTGAAATGATGTTTTGCGGCAAGCTCAATTCCATGTTCATAATGTGTGGGTATATTTCATGTTTAAATTTGGGATAGCATTACAGATCTTAACAAGAAAACATTAATGCAAAGCATCAATATGCCGGGAAACTAATCTGTCATGCATTACTTAGCTCCCTATAGATCATAGTATAGTGAAAAAATGTTATAATTTATGGAAGGTTATAGTTATATAAATTTTGGCAGTACTCAAGGATAAAAACATTATAGACGTTATCTGAGCTATGTAAAAAAATCAACTAAGATCGTCTGTTTTCTAGCCCGCATACATAATTACATATTGCCATCCATATAGCCTAGGCCGAACATACTATATCCAAAATCATCTGTGTAGCAGTGTTTCATTCTTTTCTCCACTCATAACATTTTCTTTTAGCCCAAATCTTTCCATGCTTGAATATTCACTTAAACTATTATTAAACCAGCTTGTAATCCATTTGATTTGAGAATGCATATTTCCAATCATAAACAAAGAAAAATATCTTTTGTTTCTTCTTCATAGTACGAGGAAAAAAGCAAAATGAAAAAATTCAAACGTGCACGAATATTGACAGCAACAAGCTCATTTTGGGTCGAATGGTCAAATTGGGGCTCCTACGGGAAACCTGCTCATTTCTCTTGTAAATGAGCAAAACCCACATTGCTACATTCAGTCTGCTCAGTACTTCCCATTTTTTATTTCACTATGTTACCAATAGCACAATTCTCTGCTGCAAAACTAGTAAGGGTTTGCCTTTAGGGATAGGAGTGATTATAAGAACCAGTGTTTGTTTTCTTTTTCATATCAGATGGTTGGTACTTTAAGCAGGAGACACATCCGATTTTTTGAATTCTAGGGATTCAAGAAGGGCAGTTGTCAGTTACTGGCAAAAGAATGTGCACAAGTACTAGTCTAAGTAAAGTCTGGTTAGATAAACCGACTGGCGTGGCATAAGCTTAATAGGGTTGACTGGGCCATTAAACTTCAAACCAACCAAATCTGAATTTTTTATTCAAAAAAAAAAAAGAAATACCATATTTACCCATAACCTTTAAATCTACCACTCTCTAGGCTAATTCAGCAGATGATAATTTGGTTATTCCCAGAAAATAGGATCTGACAATCCATGCAAATGCATGAAATGTGAAATCCTTTTTTTTTGGGCAAAAATAAGAAAAAAATATTTCAGTATGTCCTCTGCTGAAAATTTACTCAGAGTGCTAAGTATTAATATTGGGATTACTTTACTTCTTATCGCCCTTCTTCTAAAATTTGAGTCCATTTTATACCTGTTGAAAGGTTTGCAAAACTGCTGGATGACTAAGTGGTATAGACCCTGATCATTTGCTACATTCTGTCACGAAGATGTGTTTCTACATTGTTTGCACAAACTTCCCTGTACTAAGTGATATTATGGTTCATGCACAGGCTCCAGAAGTACATGTACACTGATTCATAGCTCCTGATAATGCACTGTTTTTCAGCCAAAAAAGTATTGATATTTTTCCCTAACTCTACAAAAACATGTGTTTAATGAATACCCACAACATATGTTTTCAGTAACTAGCAAGAAAAAATATTATGTAGAAACCCTTCTTATCATGCAGTTTGCTCATTATTTTCTTTGTTTTTTAACAGTCCCAGGAACATTCAGTGGCCAGTCAGATTACGGAGTAACCTTCAGCCCCCCGGGTTATGATGTCACAGAAGGAACTGCTGTCACTTTCACATGCAAGGCAGATGTTGGTGCTGAGCCCCAGGGTCATCTGGAATGGTATTATTATCTGTCAGATATTCCCTATCACGTCTCTGATCAGGCTACAAAAGGTCCACTGACATCCACAAGAGACTGCAGTCAGTCGCAGCAGTCTGTGTTAACGTTAACAATGAACTCAACACTTGATGATATCCTTGTGAGATGTACATTACAGCAAGATGTCTTTACCCCAGATGGAGACAAGCATAACCAAACAAACAAATTCAATATTGAATGTAAGTACATGTATTGTTCAGAGGACTTGTTAAGGAAATATATTTGGTGAAAATTCGGGGATAATTTTTCTTAATTCTCCATAAAAAACATGGGTTGTGGATACTCTTTAAAACCACCTCACCAATAAACTAAATGGAACACACAGCATATGTTTTTATGAAGAAAAACATTTCGTTGGTAATCATTAGAAGTACCTCATCAAGGCACTTCTAATGAGTACCCACAACATACCTTTTTATGAAAAGCTGATAATATTATCCCAGAATTATCCACCTTTTTATGGAAAAGCTGAGAATATCCCAGAATTATCGACTGAAAACTTGCTGTCAGGTGTTATACTTAAAATTCTTTCAAAATATTCTTAAATTTCTTTTACAGCATTTATGAGGTGCTGTTAAAGCAGTCTACAGAATACTAAAACTTTTATTACTTTTGAACTAGTTGTTTTTATGCAGTTTTCAACAAAGTATCAAGAGACTTGTTTTGTCATTCTAAAGATTTCTTTTTAGCTACTCTAATTGATCTTCAACCATTAGCGCTCTCTGGGCTAAATGAGCATATAACACCAAATAAGCTGGCATATCAGCATATTTTAATGCCCATGCATTGGAAGAATGATGGAAAGGGCAAATAATGTTACCCGTGTCCTTCTGCATCTGAGATGGTGCTAGCAATCTGCATTTTTTATGCCCCCAACTTCAAAGAAGTTGGAGGGGCATATTGCTTCTGGGTTGTTCGTCCGTCCGTCCGTCCGTCCGTCCGTCCGTCCGTCCGTCCGTCCGTCCGTCCGTCCGTCCTTCCGTCCGTCCGTCCGTCCGTTCGTCACGCTTTTTGATGCATAGCATAACTTTAAAACCCTGAATGCTACTGTTTTGAAATTTCATATATGGATTCCTCATGAAAAAATAGCTGACACGTATTTATTTTCTTGACAGGATTATGCCCCTTTTCTGAGTTATGGCCCTTTGAATAAATATGGATGCAATCTTGTCAGCAAAATATCTCAAAAACTATTAAAGCTAGAGCCTTGAAACTTGATGAATAGACTGGTAGTGATGAGTAGACAACCTGATTAACTTTTGAAGAAATTTTGAAAAATACTTCTTGAGTTATGGCCATTTGTAATTTTGGGCAATTTTACCTTGTCAGCAAAATATCTCAAAAACTGTTAGAGCTAGAGCCTTGAAACTTAGTAAATGGATTTGTAGTGATGAGTAGATGACCTGATTAACTTTTGAAGAAATTCTGAAAAATACTGCATGAGTTATGGCCCTTTGTAATTTTGGGCATTTTTATCTTGTCGGCAAAATATCTCAAAAACCGTTGGAGCTAGAGCCTTGAAACTTAATGAATAGACTGGTAGTGATGAGTAGACAACCTGATTAACTTTGGAAGAAATTTTGAAAAATGCCTTTTGAGTTATGGCCCTTTGTAATTTCGGGCATTTTTACCTTGTCAGCAAAATATCTCAAAAATTGTTAGAGCTTGAGCCTAGAAACTTAGTAAATGGATTTGTAGTGATGTGTAGATGACCTGATTAACTTTTGAAGAAATTCTGAAAAACACTTCATGAGTTATGGCCCTTTGTAATTTAGGGCATTTTTAACTTGTCAGCAAAATATCTCAAAAACTATTGAAGCTAGAGCCTTGAAACTTGATGAATAGACTGGTAGTGATGAGTAGACAACCTGATAAACTTTTGAAGAAATTTTGAAATATACTTCTTGAGTTATGCCCCTTTGTAATTTTAGGCATTTTTATCTTGTCAACAAAATATCTCAAAAACTGTTAAAGCTAGAGCCTTGTAACTTAGTAAATGGATTTGTAGTGATGAGTAAATGACCTGATTAATTTTTGAAGAAATTCTGAAAAATACTTCATGAGTTATGGCCCTTTGTAATTTTGGGCAATTTTACCTTGTCAGCAAAATATCTCAAAAACTGTTGGAACTAGAGCCTTGACACTTGATGAATAGACTGGTAGTGATGAGTAGACAACCTGATTAACTTTTGAAGAAATTTTGAAATATACTTCTTGAGTTATGCCCCTTTGTTATTTTGGGCATTTTTATCTTGTCAGCAAAATATCTCAAAAACTATTAGAGCTAGAGACTTGAAACTTGGTGAATTGATTGGTAATGATGAGTAGATGACCTGATTAATTTTTTTGTAAATTCTGAAAAATATTTCATAAGTAATGGCCCTTTGTAAATTTGGGCATATTTCCCTTGTGAACAAAATATCTCAAAAACTATTGAAGCTGGAGCCTTGAAACTTGATGAATAGATTGGTAGCGGTGAGTAGATGACCTGATTATGCCCCCAGTTTCGAATGAAATTGATGGGACATATTATTTTGCCTTCATTTGTCCATCCGACTGTTTGTCCGTTCATCAAGCTTTTTTTGTGCATGCCATATCTTAAGAACCCTGCACGCTAGGGTTTTGAAATTTTATATTTGGGTTCCCAATGAAAAAATAGCCGACCCGTATTTTGTTTCTTGTCTAGCATGTTTATTTAAAGTTATGCTCCTTTGAAAAAAATCAGAATTAAATCTTGTGAGCAAGATATCTTGAAAAGTATTTAAGCTGGGTTCTTGAAATTCGATACAATGAGTGGGAATGATGTGTACATTACCCGATTATATTTTGAGAGAATTCCATGAAAATATTGATAAAGTTACGGCCCTTTGCAGTTCTGCTCATTTTGACCTTGTCAGCAAGATTTCTCGAAAAGCACTTAAGCTAGGGTCTTGAAATATTATATGCTGATTGGGGATGATGTGGAGATTACCTGGTTTGGTTTTTAGGGAATTCCATGAAAAATTGATGTAGTTATGGCCCTTTGTAGTTCTAGGCATTTTGACTTTTTCAGCAAGATATCTCAAAAAGTATTTAAGCTAGAGCCATGATATTTGGTATACTGATTGGGATTGAGGAGGAGATCACCTGAATAAATTTTGAACCAATTAAATGAAATGTTGGAGTTATGGCCCTTCGCAATTTCGGGCCATTTAATGTCGTTGCTTTATTGTGTATAGCATAAGTTTAGAACCATGTATGCTAATGTTTTGAAATTTCATGTTTTGATTCCTCATGAAAAAATAGGTGATCCATATTTTTTTCTTATCCCAATCATCTCCTATTTTAGAGTTATTTCCCTTTGATAAAATAACATTGAAATCATATATTTGTACTGTTGTTACCGTCATGGCTAAGCAGTGTTGGAGTCAAACAGTGTTAGAGTCAGGCAGTTGGGGGCATAGTGTTTTACAAACACCAGCTCTAGTTAAAGTTTTTCAGGGGTCAGCAATTTGTGTTTAATTTTTTCAGTCGAGGGAATCCATGGCCATTGAACATATCTATTTTTTTTATTTTTCCATGAAAACATGTAGGTATTCATTAGAAGTGCCTCACCGAGTACCCGCAACATATGTTGTTGGAGAAGTAAGAAAAATATCAGCACCTTTTGGTTGAAAAAGCCCCATATCTGGAGATATGTGAGCAGATAACAGATTGATTTGTAGTTTACTTAATTTTGGCCAGGAAACAGGATTTGACATTTCATGCGAATTGTGAAGACGATTTGCATGAAATATCAAAACCTGTTTTATGGAAAAAAAAAAAAAAAAAAAATATCTAGAATATCTAAACCATGGCTCTATCTAAACCATTCATTGCATGATGCGTAAGAAACCTTAAAAAAAAAAAAAAAAAGAAAAAAATACCTTGGCCTCACGTTCATGAAGAGCTGTTGTTTTCCAAAACTGTACATGTATTAATCATTATCTGACACTTTGCATACTGGGTAAAAATTTCTATTTTCAGCAGACATTTTGAAATATTTTCTTTCAGTTTCCTAGAAAATAATAAGCTTTGACATTTCATGCACATTGTTTCCTTAGGAGACAACTTGCATGAAAATGCCAAAGCCCATTTTCTAGGAAAAGTAAGAAAAAAAAAATAAATTGTCATCTGCTGAATTTACCCAAAGTGTGGTTAGTGTTAAAAAATTATTTAAATGATTACATGAAAAATTCCTTTCCAGATGAAGTAAGGAAAACATTTGAGCCAGGCATGTCAGACGAAAAAGTGCTTTGGAACATGTGCATAATGTACAGATTCAGATCATCCTGCACATGTGCTAACTATCATTTGGGCAGTTGCTCTCAATTCATACATTCTGTAGTATCCAGTAATTCTGTTAGCTGACAGTGAATGCCCTGATCAGATGTCCAGGCTGATCTGAGCCCTCCCTGTCTGCATATGCACAAAGACACAGTTTTGCATGGCACTGCCCATTTTAATTGTTTATATCTATCATCTGCAGGTTAATTGGCTCTATTCCAGATTCCCCAAAAGAGATAAATATAAATACTAATCCAGTTGGTCTTGAGCACAGTGAAAGTCTGGAACAGTTGACATTTTCATGCGTTTCCCGTGCTAATCCTGAACCTTCTTACTCCTGGTTGCTGCCTAATGGTACAGAGGTTGATGGACAATTTTTCCATTTATACAACCTGCAGATTAATGATACAGGCACCTACACTTGCTTAGCAAGGAATGGAATACCAGATGCGAATTTTACAGCCACGGAAGAAGTGACTATAAATATTGGTGAGTATTTCTTTATGACTCGAAAACCCCCAATAGGTGATGCAGTGAGTATTTCTTCTACAGAAACTTCCAGATTGTTGATTGTGGTTGTGAGGGCCACCTTGCACCAGTATTGTAGTATGGTAAATGTCCTAAAATTTCTTACACCAAAGAGTTGACTCTGGCTATCTTGACCTCGCTTTTTTCGAATAACCATTTATCTCGAAGTGAAAATCTGGTCCCTGCCTAAACATGAAAATCTAACAACAGGTAAAAAGTATTGTAGAAAAGAGGAGAAATTGCTCCTAAGGAGCGATTTCTCCTCTTTCCACAATATTTTCAATATAATTATCTCTAACTTCAAGAGTCCAGTTACACATATATTTGTTAAATGTGGTTAATAGAATTAGTTTTTCCTCAATTCTGCAAGTCTGATATGTTGAGGTATGGATATCTCGAAGTATTTCAGAGAGTCCCTTGGAATTCGAGATAACGAGAGTCGACTGTAAAATGAAGTATGTAAACAGTGCAGAATCATATCTGACTGCTCCTGAAGGTGGAACATTCTGATCAGGGGGTACACTGTTTGCCTTTCCACTAAATATTTTAAGAAATAACTATATAAAAGCAAAATGTAGGCACAAAAATTACGGAATAAAGTGTCAGAATTTTAGGGCATTTACCATTTATATTTTGTACCAGGGGCCTGCACTATACAGCAATATATTTAAATGTTGTCCAGTCATTCTGTAAGTGGAGAGTAAATCTCTGATCAGACTGTGGAAGTGCAGGCTGATCTGGGGCTTCAGTTTCCTCGCTTGTCTGGAAGACAGTTTTTGTGGCTCAGGTATTGGTCATAGTTCCAGATAAGAGGGTATCAGAAGATATTATTCTGATTTCTCTACCAACGTTGTTGATACTCATTAAAAGTGCCTCATTGAGGCAATTCGAATGAATACCATGACATTTTCATGAAGGCATAAGTCAAGTATTAAAATATTCACAATGTCTGGTTGAAATGTGGGTGTAACAAACATGCTTAGATGGTGCATGCTCCCAAATTCAGTGGCTGAGTATTTGAGATATTTTTACTCAGAAAATAGGCATTGACTTTTCATGCAAATTTTATCCTGATATTTTTTTTTTCTTATAAATCCCAGAAAATAAGCATTTTTGTAAGGTAAAAGAGAGTACTTTAAACTGAATTTTTTCGGTACCCCCATCGCAAACTCATCTGGACCACCCCATTTTCAGTGGGAGAATGCTTCACAGAAAGGAACAGGGTTCTCCAAAATGTGAATTCCTTACAGTGGCGCTAATCTAAACGGAAAGAAAGAACTTCCTCTGGCAGCAAAAGCTTTCTTATAGGAGTATCCCCTTTATTAAAAGGAATGTTGTCTTTAAAGCAAACTAGCACCTAGAATATCTATGTAGAATAGTGTAAAATTTTCTGACTGTAGTTTGAGTACTGAATTTCTTTAATTTTTGTTCCCGTTGAAACAAGTTTGATCTTCAGCATGATATTTTTACAGAAATTAAAAATACAAATTTAATTAGTGGTATCGGTTATTTGTCATTGAAAATAAAAGCTTGACATATTTTTATTTATTCAAACTGTGCCTTTTTGGACACAGTTTGAGTGAAAAGCCAAGCCCTGTAATCAAAAAAATATTTTTAATTTTCTTTTCCATTCATGAAAATATACATTGTGTGTATTCATGAGAAGTGGAGAATAAATAAAAATATTTATCTACTTACCATGCTTATTCTAAAATACTGTATTCAACCTAATTACCGCACTGTGCGCTTAGGGTTTTCAAAATTACTGGAAAAACTTATAGTAAAATATCCACCTAATAAGGGCGCACTTTAAAGAAAGATCATCAGAGGACTTCAGGAGGAGCATATTTAATACTGCTTATGCGATATTATTTTCTGATTTTTTTTATAAAAGCGTATGTTGTGGATACACATTTGAATTCCCTCGTTGAGGCAATTCAAATGTGTACTCACAACATTTGTTTTTATAAAGCAGTAGATAAAAGGATATTGACTGTAATCTAAGAACTACTAAAATGCTTGACTGTGCACTAATAGGAGCATGTGTGGTAATTAGGTTCCATTCTGCCTATTGGAATGTTCCAAAGCTTCTGGATGAATGACACACAGGGTAGACTGATCAGATACTGCAGAATGCAGTGTCTGCTCTGGATCTGCACTCATTCCTCAAGACCTGTCTGTTTGGATACATAAGGAAGTATGGTAAAAGTATCCAAATTTAAAACTAATATTTGATTGAATTCATTTAATCTTAACCCTTGTTCTGCTGAACCCAGATATATCGTGCCTTTGCAAACAGTGTAGATCCAGATCAGGGGGTGGTCGGGTGGTGCGAAGGTGCTGTGTATCTTACATCACTGGGGCGGCCAACTGATATTGGCTTACAGTTGGGCAAGGCCTGCTATCCTTGTAGTGGGTAAGGGTGGAGGGTGAATGTTTTTATTTCTTCTGTTTCTTCATTTTCATTCCTGTTCCTCTTTCTTCCCTGTCCCTCTCTTTCATCTCCTCTACTCTCTCTTCTATCTCTTTTCTCCCTTTCTCTGGGAGATGACACAAAATGACCCTCAAGGGTTGACGTGTCGTTAAACCCCAACACAATAACAATAACAGATCCAGATCAGTTGGCTTTTTCAGAAGCCAACTGATCTGGATCTGCACTGTTTGCCATTAAAAAATGTGAATTTACAGCAACAATCTGGATCAAGTAATCTGGCTGAAAATTAGAAGTGGGCATGGCATCTTAATTTATTCAGCATGACAATGGTTAAAATATTAGTCAGAGGACTTGCTAAGGAGGAGTGTTTGATGATAATCAAGTTCTCCACAAAATAAGAAAAAAAACAACAAAACAAACAAACAAAAAACAACAACAAAAACAACAACAAAAAACAACAACAACAACAAAAACAACAACAACAAAAAAAAACATTATGTGTACTTGTTAGAATCACCTCACTGAAATGAGTCTAACAAGTACCCAAAAATGCATGTTCTTGCAGAGAAATAAAACTTATTCTAGAAATTGTCAAATACTCCTCCTTATCTGATTTTTTGTGCTAATATGGTACTAATAAAAATAATTCTGGTCAGGCAAATAGAAACAAGACTGGTACTGATGAACTTTTTTCAAATTGGTTGTAAAAGTTTGTTTACATAGGGAATGGTCTTGTTTAATGTCCTTTAAAACATAAAGTGTCAATAAAATTTTGGTATTTGTAATAAACATGTCATTTGTGTCCTATATGTATTTACATTGAACTGTATTTACCCTAAATATTTGTACTGAAATGCTCAAGCACTCAGCCAAGATTTCTTCTATTATCAGTGAACTTGTTAACCCTTATCCTGCTGAACCCGGATATACCCTGTCTTTGCAAACAGTGTAGATCCAGATCAGTTGGCTTCTGATGAAGCCAACTGATCTGGATCTGCACTATTTGTCATTCAGTATATGAATTTATATCAACAACCTGGATCAATTAATCTGACTGGCTGAAAATTGGAAGTGGGCATGGCATCTTAATTTATTCAGCAGGACAAGGGTTAAGGAGGATTATTTCCTGTTAATTTCTCCATAAAAGCATATATTGTGTCAGGCATTTCTTATAAGCACACACAACATATGCTTTCATGGAGAACGGGAGAAAATTATCCTGGAATTATTATTAGATAGTTCTTCTAAACAAATCCTCTGCATCACTATGTAGTTTATTCAAATTTAAGGATATAGTATTTATTCTAATATAAGCCCCCTCTCTAATAAACATTGTTCAAATTTAAGGATATAGTATTTATTCTGATATAAGCCCCCTCTCTAATAAACGTCCCATTTTACTTTTCTAAAAGAAAAGCATTTTCTAGGAGAAAAGCATTACTAAACACATGCAAAATTGAGTTTAGGCCTTCAAAATACCTTATTTTTGGCCAAATTTGGACTCAATACAGTCATTTTAGCAGCAGTGTAATTCCCCCAGGGGATTGTATATTAGAATAAATATGGTAGTTCTGTAAGCGATACAGTAGAACCATAATGGCTCGAACATCTTTGGGACCATGAAAATATGTTCAAGATATGGGTAGTTCGGCCACTGAGGGTTTATCATATCACCAGGTCAGGAAACAAATGGTGATAATTTAGGGTAATCTTTTTGATCTTCTACCCAATAATGGTATGTTTTTACTCATTAGAATCACCTCGAGGCAATTCTAATTTCATGACAAAATACAAAGATTTCCTAAAATATTTATTTTCGTTAGCTATTGGGCAAATTTTGTAGGGACTCGAAAATGAGTTTAAATCAGCCATGGTAAACGAGCCATTGGTGTTAAAGCTATTGGGGTTTGACTGTATGTTAAAGGGTGTTGGAATATATTTAGTGTAAATACGGTACTAGATGTATTGTGTGAATGAGCTTCATCCTGGAAAATATACACAGCATAGGATTCTCAAGACTGAATGATATGTGAAATTTATTCAGACCTTCATGAGGCAAGATAGATTGAACTGGGCCTTCAGAATACAATGTACTTTTTTAATCTTTAAGCTCCAATCTAAACTGCCTCAGATGACATTTGAATTATTTTATTATATTATAAAAAAATAAGGCTTGGCAGATGTCTCACATGAAATGTCAAGCATTATTTTCTATGAAAATTAATGATAATAAAAAAGAAAATCAAAATGCAATTTTGCTTTGCATTTCAAGTGTTGAGAAGGAGCATTTTATAATAAAACTGTGATAATGTTTTCTAGTTCTCCATACAAAAGCAACACCATAAGTTTTTGGACCTTATACATGTGATGCTAACAGGTACCCACAGCATTTTTATGGAGAAATTAGGGAAATCCTTCAAGAAATAAATGCTCCTTAACCTATGCTTTCATCTTCTTGGACTGTCTCTTTTAGTTGTGTCTTGAAAATCTACTGTATTTTCCCTAAATTTTCGGACCCTCAACTCCTTCCACCTTGTTCTAAAATTTGAACAAGTACAATTTACTACCTGGTCTTGTGTTTAAAAATTGTTGGATGAGTGGCAAACAGTGTAGATCCCGATGAGGCACCACACTCTGCAGTGTCTTATCTGGGTCTGTACTGTTTACTCAGCCCTGTCTGTCTGAATACTTAGGGTATATACGGTGGTCACTTTAGTTAATTAGCATCTACAAAAGTTAGATACTTTTATTCAAAGCGTGCAACAAACTTGGCTAAGAGGGGCATCTAGGTTATGGGAACTGGATTGACATGGTATTTTTTACATTTTTATAGGGAGATAACTTTCTGACTTCCAGTTTGCTTTTTTGCACCAAACCCTTTCTAAAAAAGGATTCACTCTACAAGGAGGGAATTTGCTCCCTTTGGGAGCAAATTCTTTTCTTGTAGAGCAGAACCCTTTTCAGAAAGGAAGCAAAAGTGACTGATAGAGTTGTTTCCCTTTAAAATGTATCAGTTCCCTTCAATAGTTTCTTATTTCTCTATGAAAACATATGTTGTGGGAGCTCTTTAACTCTTGTCATGCTGAACCTGGATATACCCTGCCTTAGCAAACAGTGTAGATCCAGATCATTTGGCTTCTGTCTTCTTTCTGAAGAAGCAAACTGATCTGGATCTGCACTTTTTGCCATTAAGTATGTGAATTTATAGCAACAATCCAGATCAAGTAGTCTGATTGGCTGAAAATTAGAAGTGGGTGTGGCAGTTGGCAGTTTAAATTTATTCAGCAGGACAAAGGTTAATATCAGCTCAATAAGGAACTTCTTATGAGAATGTCTGACACAGAGTATACAAAACTAATTCAGTTTATACATCATCACATTAACATCAATGAAATTTCATGATGTGCATTGATGTTAATGCAAGGTTGTATATGACATGTGCCTGCTAGGACATTATGATTGAGAAAAAAGTAAGATAACAATATACTTTGGTTGAAAAATGTCTTTTCTTTAGCTAAAGCATATGACAGAGACTGTTCCCATAATCTAGCTCATATTGTATGGTAAACTCTTATTAACAAAAGCCCAGATATAGGCAGCACGGTATTTAGATGTAATGTTTTCAGAGGACTTGTTAAGGAGGAATATTTGGTGACCCAGGATCCCAGGATTATCATCAAATACTTCTCCTTGATAAGTCCTTTGAATTTTCATTGTTATTTTTTTGCACCAAAATATGTCTGTGGGTAATGTGTTAACCCTAGTCCTGCTGAATCCGGATAGGTCCTGCCTTTGCAAACAGTGTAGATCCAGATCAGTTGGCTTCTGAAGAAGCCAACTGATCTGGATCTGCCCTGTTTGCCATTAAGTATGTGAATTTTGTCGAAAATCTGGATCAAGAAATCTGATTGGCTGAAAATAAGAAATGGGAGTGGCATCTTAATTTATTCAGCAGGACAAGGGTTAAAATCACTTCAATAAGGCAGTAAAATGTCTTCAAGCCTTATTTCATTATAAGAAAAAATAAATATTAGCAAAAAAAAAAAAAAAAAGAAAGAAGTCATCTGCTGTAGTTATGATTGGCATTTAAAGGGTTAAATTGACCCATTCATCCCGGTAAGCCAGTACAAATACCTATGCAAACAGTGTAGATCCAGATGAGCTGTCTCATCAGGATCAACACTATTTGCCAGTCAGTGTTAATGATTTTGAATAAAAAAATCCCAACCTTTTGAACATGACCAAATCCAAAGATGAAAGAGTCCACTTCAGAGACTCAAGGGTGAAAGGGTTAATTCGTGTCTTTCCCTTATTCTCAAAAGGGCAGTAAGTTATGAGAGTTTTCCTAGTGTGTTGCTAACCGAGTGTGTTGCTATTTATTAATTGTTAGTTTTTAATGCTTTCTTTTTCTCGTTTTAGTTAACTAGTTATTGTAACCATGTTGTTGTCTTATGAGGTCACATGTTTGTCACATGATCATGTGATGCCCATGTGAACCTTGTCTGTCATGTGATATGTGCTGTGGATGGTTGTTTTACCAGATTGAGAGACACTCACCATTTCATTTATCCCCATTTTCTTTTATTAAATCTTGACTGTTAATGTTTGTAAGACCAAAGCAGAAATATTTTAAGATATTCAGTTACGATAAATTGTTCATGTTTGCTACTAATGTAATATTTTGAAATTTAAGTGGTTTCAGTTTTTTCAAAAATACAAAAAAAACCAAAAAAACAAACAAAACAAAAACCAGACACCATTGTTAACACTTCGCATACTAGGTAGAAAATTCAGCAGATGACATTTTGAAATATTTTTCAAATTTTCCCTAGAAAATAGGATTTGACATTTCATGCAATTTGCATGATGTGTCCTAAAGAGACAATTTGCATGAAGTGTCAGATCTTATTTTCTAAGCAAAATAAGAAAAAGAGTCATCAATTTGTTATATGCTGAATTTGGGCATAGCATGGTAAGTGTTATACCTTGGAAAAAGGGTACTTTTGAAATAAATGATTCTTACAAACATGCCTCAATTAATTTTCTTCTTGTAAGTTTAATATTTTCTTTTTTTTCCATATAGCAGACATACATGTATAGCACCTAACCTGCATGCTTTCTCCTTCTAACAGCTGCATGTGTTCTGTACAAATTACACTAACCCCATCTTTTGTATTCTCCAGAAACATGTCTTTTGTCATTTTGTTGATCAGATTCATAGTTTCTAGAAGAGGTGTTTCTACGGAGTACCAACAACATATTTTCATGGAGAATGAGGCATTTCTAATGAGTACCCCCAATATGTTTTTATGGGGAAAAAGAAATTTATCCTTACTTTTTTTGATTGGTTAAAAAAAAAAGCAAAAATAAAACAACAACAACAACAACAAAAAACAAAACAAAACAAAACAAAACAAAACAAAACAAACAAAACAAAACAAATAAACATCTTTTTCTTTTATAAAGAAGTAGATAAAAGTACATTGGGCTGTAATCTGAAGACTGGAAACTATAAACTGTGCTCTTATAGGGGTAGTTGACCGTGTGCTAATTAAGTTGAATATGGTATATGTCACAGTTTGTTTGTTTTGGGTTTGTTTTGAGAAATGATTGTTTTGCAAAAATAGTAACTTTCTAGAGTGCTAATATTGTTTACAAATTCAACAAATGGTAATTGCCAAACCATCTACTTCCCTGCCAGACTGCATATTATTGTTCTGAGGGTCGCATTTATCTGTGGTTTGATTGCATCTGTCTTTTTTTTTTCTTTGTGTTCTTTGTAAATTATATCTTAAATTCTTATAGTTTTTGCTTATTTCAAAATGATCTTGTTTTCCATACACTTGCACTTATATAATAAACTCCTAATATTTGCAAATCACTCACCCATATTGACATAGAAAACTGCCTTGTCATATAAACTTTACACAAGACTTCATTTTCTACAACTAAACTTGTTTTTCTTCTTTACAAATAGATAATATTTCACTGGATTACTTGCTTTTCAAATTATGAAAACAGAATAGTAATATACTGAGTTTCTCAATATTGATATTTGAAGTAGGTCTACCATTTTGAAGGCATAATTTTGAATCCCAGTATTTGTCATATTTTGTACAGATGCAGTCTGCATGTTTAGTTGTAAGGCAAGATAAATTTGTATAGGGGTCACAGGAGTTAAGGAGTAGCAAATGATAAATCTAGGACAATTTTTTTTTTCAGTTTTCCATAAAACCTATGGTCTGGGTACTCATTAGAAGTGCCTCAATGAGCTTGAGGCACTTCTGATGAGCACCCACACATTGGTTTGTATGAAGAAATAAAAAAGGTGTTCCAAAATTATTACAAACTATAATCCTCTGACTGGGGCACAGTATAATCAGCTGAATATTTGAAGACCTAGATAAGCTGGCACTTTCCCATAACAAGGGAATTAAAGTTCAGGACCCAGTTCTTCAAAACTAACCATGTTGTTAGTTAACACTTCGTTAAAACTTTGATCATTAAATATGGCATGCAAATGTATGTGCTAATATTTTTACTGGAAAAATGTGAGTAGTGCTTTTGCACCACTCACAATTTTTCAGCAAAAAAATCTGTGAAATAGATATTGTACCTAGTAGAACAGTTATCATTTTGACTACTAACAAGCTCGTTAAGCTAAAGATATTTTGAGTAACTGGGCTCAGATCTGAGGCAAGTCTAACTGGGCTGAATCAAATGAAAAGGTGTCTTCAAACATTTGCAAAATGCAGAGATTCAGAACTCTCTAAATGGGGTGCTTTTCACAACCATTGTAGATATTTTTGTTATTTCTCCACAAGATAAGTTTTGCAGAGTTATAAGAAAACAATATTTAATTGGGTTCTCTTATGTGTTGCCTGCAGGCTTAGTAAAGAACCTTTTGCTCTCGTAGCAGGTTTAAATGGGGGGCCTTTTTTCCCATTTCTATCCTCCCGTTTCTCTCTCCATCTCTTGTGGAGATAGTGCGATAAAGTTTGAACTTCTGTCACTGCTGGGAAGTTAAACCGAAGACAAACAAAAACCACCAAGTATTGTAAATGTCCAAAACTTTCGTACACCAAAGTGTCTGAAAACATGGCATATGCAAACAGTGCAGACCCAGATCAGACTGCTCCTTCAGGAGCAGTCTGATCAGGGTCTACACTGTTTGCAATTCCACTAAGTATTTTAAGAAAGAACTGCATAAAAAGCAAAAAATTAGGCCAAAAAAGTATGGAATAAAATGTTCAAAATTTTAAGACATTTACCATATAGTGAAATAAACTTGTTTTAACTCATAAAATTCCAAGGAAACCTGCATCTGAAAATCTCCTCTGTTTATGTTGTCTGCTGAATATTCTTGCAAACTTTTCAAACCTATTTTTGTATACAGGCAAACAGTGTGGACTCAGATCAGAGTCTGATCTGGGTCCACACTGTTTGCAAAAATGACTTTTAAAATCACAGGCAGACTACAAAACAGACAATATTTGTTGTGATTGGCAGTTTAAGGGTTAAAATGTGCTGTATTTACCCTTGGTATTTGGACAGACATGCCCCAGCAGTCAGTGCAGACCCAGATCAGTAGCAGAATGCAACATCTGATAAGTGTCTTACTCTAAACTGTTTGTCATTTATCCAACATTGTTTTAGACACATGAACATGTGCTAAAAGGGACTGGTTTAAATTCGAGGACACATATGGTAAGGTATCTCTGTATTTAGGGTTTAAATAATGTTGAGAGAGACAAAAAAAAAAATACATTATCATCAAAACAAACAAAAGTTAATTTCTGAAAACTTTTTTGTCTAGATCTTAGTAATAATCTGCTATTGTATGAATAAATGTCCGTCAATGACCATTTAAAATAAAAAAAAAAAAATCAGGAAAAAGTGGTAAAGGATTTCTTTTAACCTAGATTATGTTGATAATGAAAACAAACTTGGGTGGGGCCAGAACATCTCAGACAAGCTTCCTGTTTGCTTTGTTTCTTTTTGTTTTTTGTTCATGGTATAAAGCAATAGCTAAACATTTTCTCTTATTTCTCCATCAGACATAGGAATGTTGTTGATTGTACACATGAGTACCCACAATAAATTTTGTTCTCTTGAAGAATAAGAAAATATCAGTATTTTTTGGTTGGAAAAAAGGGTCAGCAGTTGTAATAGTTAATGCTTAGCATGCTTGGTAAAAGGTCCAGCAGAAGACATTTATTTTGAAACATACCTTTCCCACCTCCTCCACCCACCCACCTAAAAATATAAGGTTGGACATTTCATAGAAATTGTCTTCTAAAGTGTTTTTTTTTCTGACTAATTTCTGACTAAAAAAAAAACAAACAACAAAACAAATTGGTTAAAAAAGTGCATTTTAATCGCATGCTTAAGAATTAGGATACAAGTCAAAAGTTTTAAGTGGAAAGTTTGGTGTAGTGGGGTAATAGTTTGGGTACAACATTAATTTAATGGCAATAATTTTCTCTCCATTTTTAGCCCACAAAAAACTGTGTTTATAAGTTTTCTAAATATGCCTTTCTTACTGAAGTGCGACAAGAGTCTTGGGGGTGATAATATTTATTGAACCTTAATGTCATTTTAAGCTTAGCATGCATGGTAAAAATTTCAGCAGATGACACTTGTTATTTGTTTTCTTATTTTACCCAGAAAGAAGACTGACATTTCATGCAAATTGTCTATGAGACAATTTGAATGAAATGTCAAAGCCTGTTTACTTGGAAAAGTAAGAAAAAATATCATCAATTGTAGTCTGCTGAAATTGCCCAGAGAATGGTAAAGATTAATAAATGGACTAGTGAACGCTTCTTTCATAGTTCTAGTTAAGCCGCTTTTTTTCAGTCCAAAAGTATTGATATTTTTCTTATTTCTCCATGAAAACATATGTTGTGGTACTCATTAGAAACCGAGGTGCTTCTAGTGAGTACCCACACCATACGTTTTTGTGGAGAAATAAGAAAAATATAAACCTGATACCCACTCTTATCTATGCCTATGTAATAAAGCTTTAAATTTTTTCAGTTTGTAAACAAAATTAACAGACAACAAATTAGTGTTATATTTTTTATCATTTTGCCAGAAAATAGTGTTTGTACATTTATTCAGAAATTCTGCAAGGGAGGCAGTTTGAATGAAATTTTATCTGTTCAGTGGGGAAAAATTACAGAGCACAACAACAACAAAAAAAAATTCAAAGTGTCCCCGGTTTATATTTAATTTTGTAAGCTAAAGGTTTATCTCAGTGTTAAGTGCTAATCACAACTGCAGCAGAAAACAGTTGATTCTTTTTTGTATTTTTCAGAGAAAATAGAGCTTGACATTTCATGTGAATCATCTGCCTAGAAAAATGATTAAAAAAAAATGAATGTGGGCTGCTGTAATTTTCTTAGCACTTTAAGGGTTAATTCATCTTCTGCCAGTGATAGATGTTTTGTCACTTTACATTGAGCCCTAATGTAAATGTAATTTCAGTGACAAGATTATTTTTTTAATACATGCATAGTCATAGTTGACAAGTATTGAAAAAAAGCAGTTAAAAGTTTGAGCAAGTTGAAATTGACATTTAGGGTAGACACATTGTCTTGTAAAGTACAATTTAAAGCCTTAAAGTGCTAATCACAACAACTTGTTCTTGTATTTTTCAGAGAAGATAAGGCTTGACATTTTATGTGAATCATCAGCCTCACAGATGATTCACATGAAATGCCAAGGCTTCTTTTCTCTGAAAAATAATAAAGAAAAATTCTGAATGTCATTTGCTACAGTTTTGCTTAGCACTTCAAGGGTTAAGGTCAAGTCTTTCTTATAAGTATTCCAATAGGCTTGGTTTATGTTGGGTTTTTTGTAGTTTCTGTGCAAATTCTCAAAAAAAAAAAAAAAATGAAAACTGGGTCTGAATCAGGTTAAGCTGTAAATGCACAAGTCATTCTGAGCCCAATTAGTATGCTTTAATTTATGTGAAGTACCATTTACCCTCTTATGGTGGCTCAGTTGGATGCGCCGTCCGACTGGAGACCAGGAGGTCTCGGGTTCAACCCCCGCCGAGGTCGGCAACATTCTTTCGTGGAGATTGATCATGAAATATTTTCAACGGTCATTCTCTCCCTTCTGCTGATTCAAGAAGGGCAGTTGTCAGTTTCTGGCAAAAGAATGTGCACAGTACTGGTTAACCACTTAGAGGACTAAGCCTGTCCAGTAAACGTGTGGTTAGGTAAACTGGCCGCGCTCGACATGACCCCATTGGGTTGACTGGGCCGTAAAACCTCAACACAAACAAATTTATGACTCAAGTTGTTGCATATGTATTTAATTAACCCATTTCTGCCAGGGACATTGGCAAACTGTGTAGGTCCAGATCAGATACTGTAGAATGCAGCATGTGATCAGGGTCTGCACTGTTTGCATTAAATACTGGAATTTCTATAAAACATTGTAACAATAAAAACTAACCAGACACCCCACTAGTTTGACTGGCTCCAGTCTTGAGCGACTCGTTCGAGTTACATATGGGAAAGCTTACGGATGGTCAGGTGGTCTTTCCCCGGGTTCTCCAGTTTTTGCCCACCTGTGATGAACGATCGGCTCAATATGTGAAATATTCTTAAAAGGGCTTTAAAACCCAAATGAAAAAAAAACAAAACAAAAAAAATAATCCAAACATACTTCCATTGAGAAGATAACTCAATATTTTTGTTATAAACCAAAACAGAAGCCTCTTTATCTGATGACCTGTGATATAACTTCTCTTTACTCCTTATCACAATAATCGTATATTTTAACTCTTCAAGCACAGCTGCAGCAGAGAACATTTCCATATTTTTATAATATACATAGTAATGAAATATAGAGAATTATTAATGAAATAAAATGCATATTTCGAAAATGTTATATTTTCACTAGTGAAAATATAAAACTTATATTTTCACTCCTCTGAGCAGTGAAAAATATAAGATCTGGAACTACTTTTTTTCTTATTTACATTAATGGTCTCCTTAATGTGTCAGTTCATGTTCAGTACCTAAAATGTTTCTTGTTTTATTAAATTGAACTAAATACAGTTGATTTTATTGCTCATATCCCTTAAAAAGACGCTTTTAGGCTGAAATATTTCAGGGACTATTTTCTGTCGGAAATAGGTGTCCCGCTGTTATCCAGTTCTTATATGTCACTGCCAAGGGACAAAACTGCGTGTCAGACTTCCCCTTGCAAATGCAAGATTTGCATCTCTTCTATCGAAAGTGATGTATATAATAAAAAGAAAATTAAAATGTTTGTCGTGAATATGACTTTTATTTCATCTCATGAAGTGAAAAAATGTATATTTCATTTGTGCCTTCGGCACACATGAAATATACATTTTTTCACTTCACTAGATTTTTATTTCACACTTCATGTAAATCATCTGCAGATGATTCTTATGAAATGTTGGGACTTATTTTCTCTGAAAAATAATAATAATAATAATAAAAAAAAAAAAAAAAAAAAAAATTGAAAATGTGAAAATGTTGTCTGCTACAAATTATGCTTGGTACTTTACCCCTTATCCTGCTGTTCATGACCTCCCCTACCTTTGTAAACAGTGTAGATCCAGACCAGTTGGCTTCTGAAGAAGAAGCCAACTGATCTGGATCTGCCCTGTTTGTCATTAAATATATGAACTCCTATCCAAAACACAGATCAAGTAATCTGATTGGCTGGAAATTAGAAGTGGGTGTGACATCTTAATTTATTCAGCAGGATAAGGGTTAAGGATTAAAATATGCAGCGCATGTGAAAAGGACCTATATATGCAAACAGCAAAAGCCCAGTTCTGCCTGCACATCTGCAAAGTCTCATAAGGGCCTTCTCTGTTTGTCAGTATGTTCTGCGGCATTCATTATTACTGTAAGTAACCAACAAAGGCCTTCGTATGACTGATCAATGCCCAAGCAGATCTTAACCTTTAAATTTGTTGTGTACATACATAGTAAGAACCCATTTCACGCATTGTGCATTAAATGATATTTATCAGTTTTAAATTGTTCTTATCAACTTATAAGTGATACTGATATTTTATTTACTGTTGACCCTTCTATTTTAAATATATTTACTAAACCTGGTAAGACAGAATATAATTACACGGATTATAAATTTCTGACATATTTGTGTAAATCCATATACAAGGTCTGGAGGGATAATTGGCCTGGTTAAATAAAGATCAGTATTATGATAACGATTTGAGATACCCATCGGACATTCCTACATAACAAATAAGGCTTTGAATTTTTCATTATTTTGACCATTTATTTCTGAAATATTTAGTGTACTTTGACATGTATACTAATAAACTATAAATGGACTAGATACATTTTCTGGAGAGGCACCTCTCTCAGAATTGTTCTTGTCTCTCTTCTGAAAAATGGACCACTCTGTAAGGAAAAGAATTTGCATTTGTTCACCTTGGGTATTCAGAGGAATTGTTTAGAAGGAGTATTTGGTGATAATTATGGGATAAGTTTCTCCAGTTCTCCATAAAAACATATGTTGTGGGTACTCAGTAGAAGCGTCTCAACCAGGCGCTTCTAATGAATACCCACAACATATGTTTTTTATGGAGAAATCAGAAAAATTATCCCAGAATTATCACCAAATATGCCTCCTTAACAATTCCCCTGGTAGTGTAGAAGGGGCGTTTTGTGCAGGAAAGCATACGAGTCACAAAAGTTGTCCCTCCTAGAAAAAAAAAAAAAAAAAAAAAAAAATGGCAGGTATCTATCAAGTACAAGCTAGTCCCTTGAAGCATTACCACAGTTATGAAATTGAATGCATCTTTTGAAATATAGTTATTGTATCCCTCTTGCTTTTGGTTGAAGTCAGTTTCAGAAAGACCACTTACTATAGGCAAATTCAGTAGACAACAAATTGATGATATTTTTCTTATTTTTTCCCAAAATAGGCTTTGACATTTCATGCACTTTGTATGAAATGTCAAAGCCTATTTTGTGGGAAAAATAAAAAAAAGATGTTTCAGAATGTTATCTTCTGAAAAGTTTTACCCAGTATGCTAAGTGTTAAATGAATCTGTCTGAGGAACACCAGGGCCAAGTTGTTCAAAGGGTCGTTAGCTTAACGAGCCATTAAGGGCCATTTTGTTAACTGTTTTAGCAGATTCAATATACAATATTCTGATAATTTTTTGCCGAAAAAATGTGAGTAGCACTGCAAAAGCTATTCACATTTTTTCAGCAAAAAATTTCAGCATATTTGCGTATCACTCAATGTAAATTTTAACGAATCATTAACTAACAACATCGTTAGCTTTGAACAACTGGGCCCTGATGATTTCATAAATCCAATAGATGATTTCATATTAAACGCCAATAAAAAAAGAGTCTTAGAGTACAGGAAAGACTCTTGATGTTATATTTTGGTCACTGTACCCCAAAACCTGCAGTTTGTATTGCCCCACCCCACCAAAGTCCAGCTGATCAGAATCTTTTATTTGGATTGTTCATGCAGCACTTTGCTGTATTTTTATAGGAAATTTCCAAACAATAAATGCAGACTAAAAAAAAAATCAGTTTTGAGCACTATTGTGGCAAAAGCTTTTCTAGTAACTTTACACTGTGCATATGCTGAGATTAGGACAGGCAGATTCAGACTTTGTTTAGAGAAGATACAGTTTGCCGAGACGTCTTATTACATGATATTCCTGAAGATGTTTGTTTTGTTTTTTCATGACTACTGTCCTTTCGACATCTCTTGGAAAGACGTTTTTTGCTTGGCGTTTTATCTTAAATGAAAATATTTTGTTCTGATTGACTATATCTTCTCAGAAACCATTTGTCTTTTCTGTTTCTGTGTTTTGTTCTCAAATATGTACCCTAAAATTAAATTTATCGCCAAAAACTGGTCTGACCTATTCAATTTCTATAGTAAAGTGATGTTTTGGAATTTTTGTCTTAGTAAATACTTTTTACTTTGCTTTGCTGAATTTGAATTATTGATGTTTCACAACAATATTGTGAAAATTTCAGAAAAATTGAACAAGCAGAACTTGTTGAAAATCTGCCTCCAAGTTACTACCCTACAAATTTCTGCATAATTTTCATTCATTTTTACTATGGGAAAAAGTGAAATATTGGATTTTTTAAAACCCACTGACTAGAATAAAACTTTTTGTGCATAGGTAGTTTCGACAAATGGTTTTGCATTAAATCATGGCAAAAGTTTGCAAATTTACTTCTTCTGTTTAAAGCGCCGAGCAAAAAACGACTTTCTGAAAGATGTCGAAAGCACAGTAGGAATTTAATGATGATGATAAATGTATACATGTAGGGGTATCCACATAATAGTTTCTTACTTCTCCATGAAAGCATATTGTGGGTACTCATAGGAAGTGCCTTACTGAGGCACTTTAACAAGAGAACCCACAATATATAAAAAATAACACTCAAAAAAAAAAAAAGACAGTCAAACAAACAAAAAACATACAAATAAAGGGAACTTGGAAAGTGACACTATAAATGTAAATTAAACTAGTTTTTGTATGAAATCTAATAATATGGAAGACAGGTTTTTTTACACTTTATAATTTTTGCACTATAAATGGTGCTCACAAAGCCTTGGATAAAATTCTAGCTTTATGTCACAAACAAAACTGATAGAGCAGACTGGTGTGCAGTCTTAGTCCTCAGATAACATAGCTCTAGATAAGAGAGGCCATCTTGTAATATTTTTCTTATTTCTCCATGAAAACATGTGGGTATTCATTAGAAGCATTGATCTTGAAATATTTTCTACGGTCGTTCTCTCCCTTCCGCTGATTCAAGAAGGGCAGTTGTCAATTTCTGGCGAAAGAATGTGCACAATACTGGTTAACCACTTAGACGACTAAGCCTGCCCAGTAAACGTGTGGTTAGGTAAACTGACCGCGCTCGACATGACCCCATTGGGTTGATGGGATGTAAAACCTCAACACAAACAAAATCATCTCTGGGGTTCAGTTTGATCAGAGATTTCCTTACATAACCCATTTATGCTGAGTGGATTCTTCTACTTTAACTCTTTGGATAGGTTCATTTCCCTTATAAGGGGTGGCTGGTTAGATTTTATTATTGTCATGTTTGGTAGAAATACCTGAACTTGATGCAAACAGTGTAGACCCTGATCAGATGCCAAATTCTGTAGTGTCTGATCTGGGACTACACTGTTTGTCAGTGTCCCTTTTATGGAACGCTAGGCTTATATGGGTTAACCAAAGTGTTTGGTCAGAGAGATCTAAGCGAACAGTGTGGACCTATATCAGATGGCTCAGAATGCTGTGTCTGATCAGGGTCTACATTGTTTGCCACTCAGCCAGCAGTTTTAGACATTTTCACATGTAGTTACATGGACTTGTGAATTTTATCATAAGTATACCGACAAGGAAAGAGTTTGGTGTGCAAAATGTTCTGGATAAATATGAGTATCCAAAATTAATCATCCAACTCCTTGCCCCCCCCCCCCCCCCCACCCCCTCCCCCCCATAAAGCACCTTATCCAGGATTCATAAGAGGGGTTATATATATCCAAATCATTTTTTTTTCTTGTTTCTCCATGAATAATGAGAAATAAGAAATTCAGGGAAAAATAAGAAACATATTCCAAAATATATTCTGTTAAAAATTTTACCTAGCTGCAGAGCTCTATGAATCTAGATAAGAGGTTTGTCCATAAACATTTTGTAATATTTCATAGCCAGAGATAAGTAGGGGACTATCATGAAAATATTTGTCATATTTTAACTTCATTTCAAAAACACACCTATTCAAATATATTTAAAATTTCACCACCAATAACTGAAAATTTTCAGATAAAAGTTCTGATATTTTTCATATTTCTGCTCAAAATATAGTTTGTGGGTAAGAACCCCGCCTTGAGGAGGCAGTTTTAATGAGTACCCACAATCTGTTTTTGAGCAGAAATAAGAAAAATATTGTATACCCTGTAAACCCCAATTTTACTGTATAAAAGTGGGGTTTAAGGGATCAAAATTACATACATGTAGGTATGTTTTGTGATGATGAAAACATATGTTGTGGGTACCCATTAGAACTGCCTCAGTCAGCCACATACCCACAATGTATGTTTTTGTGGAGAATAAAGAAAAATTTCAACATCATTTAATTGAAAACAAAAAAATGCTGGGAAGAAAGGAGCTATGATGAATTAGGCCACCCTATGTGAAAATGTTCCTTCAGGCATATGGGGACAGGTGAAGGCCCAGAGCACAGTCTGATCAGGGCCTTCACTGTCCACTAACAGAATCATTGGATATTACAGAAAGTAATTGAATGGAGAGCAACGGCCTGAATGATACTTTGCACATGTGCAGGGTGTGCTCTAAGGTACTATTTCACTTGAGGCAGCCCAGTTGCAGCCTAATCGAGCCATATTTGCTTTGGGAGTGTTTAACCCTTGTCCTTATGAGCCCAGATATACCCTGCATTTGCAAACAGTGTAGATCCAGATCAGTTGGCTTCTGAAGAAGCCAACTGATCTGAATCTACACTGTTTGCCATTAAGTATGTGAATTTTTATCAGCAACCTGGATCATGTAATCTGATTGGCTGAAAATTGTAAATGGGCGTGGCATCTTAATTTGTTCAGCATGACAAGGATTAAATAATATCAACATGAGGAAATAGAAACTATTAATAAGTTGAGAAAACCTTGTATAGATACCATATTTACCATATTTAACCTAAATACTGGGACTTCTTCACCGCTCTCCATATTTATCCAAAAATTTGAAAAAACTCAGTTTGTTTTTCCTACTTGTTAATCTGCCTAAAAACTGCTGGATGAATGCTAAAGATTCTGATCAAGTTCTACACTGTTTACTCAGGTCTGCTTGTCCCAGTACTAAGGATATAGGTTTATATGGTACATCTAGTCTTACCATAAAACTGAAATTTAAGATCTTAATGCCCAGACACATTTCCCTGTGTTTAATGCAAGTAAAAAGTGAAGTAACAAAGGAAATTAATTCTTTCCCGGCTAATGGCGACTTTTGTCATCTGCTGATATAACCTTTGCAAACAGTTTGGATCCAGATCAGGCCCGACAAAATGTCGGGCCTGATCTGGATCCAAACTGTTTGACACTCTGATAATATTCCTGAAAGATTTTTTTGAAAAAATCTATTTAAAAAAAGCAAAAAACAAAAACAACAAAAAACATAGACAATGAAAAGGCATGCAAAATTACCCAGCATGCAAAGAGTTAAAGTTGAAATCTGCTGCTTACAGTAAATCCCTTAAGATTTTGTATAGGGAAATTTTCAGCAGTGTTTTAAAATTTCAGCTCATTGAGGTGCTTCTAATGAGTACCCACAATATAGGTTTTCATTGAGAAATAAGAAAAATTATTACCTGTAGCCCCTTTTATCTTGGGCTATGTAGACCTAGATCAGACTGCATAATTGGGCATGTTTATCTGGTTCTGTGTACTTTCTAGATATGTGATATCTTTTTCTTTTCTTGTCTCCAATACATTATTTTATTTGCATGTTTGCATGAGATCATAATTTATGTAAATAGAAGCCTTTCAGAAACAGAAACTGGAAATGAGGCCCATTAAGGGTGAACAGGATGTTTGTGGTCTTTTCACCCTGAAAATGCCACACAGAATTGTAGCAGACCACATTCTAAAATACAATGTAGTTTACAGTTTATGTGGTGGACAACTCACATGGAATCTCAAACATTTTCTGTGGCAAAACAAAAAAAGAATATATTTTAGAATATGGGCTGTTGTTATTGTCACTGGAATTTAAGGGTTAGATTTTTACACTTTTCAAAATAAGGGTTTATATAATGTCAAATTGATCTTTCAGTGGGCTTGCCTGGTGAATTAGCTGAAGGCCACATGTCTAGTTCTTTGGCTAAGTTCCCCTTGGCCTATTGTTTACACAAATGAACAGTATAGGGTCTAGCAAGACTGTGCAGAGTCACAGGTATGTGCAGAGTCACAGGCTTACAGGAGCTTTGCTGTTCACATAAGCTATAACAGCTCTTTTCCCATGATGGCTCTTATGAGCCTCTCCGATAAAAATCAGTCTTATGATGTATGATCATCAGCATAGACTCAAATTGGCCTGCACACTGGCACTATCTGATCAGAGTTCTTAACTTATTGCTGACATACGCGCGTCAGACTGGTTATCAGGAGGTTGGCTATCTGACTGGTGATTAAGAGGTTGTGGGTTCGACGCCCGCCGAGTTGGCAACATTCTTTCGTGGAGGTTGATCATGAAATATTTTCTACGGTCATTCTTTCCCTTCTACTGGTTCAGAAAAGGGCAGTTGTCAGTTTCTGGCGAAAGAATGTGCACAATACTGGTTAACAGCTTAAAGGACTAAGCCTGCCCAGTAAAAGTGTGGTTAGGTAAACTGACAGTTAGGTAAACTGTCGGCACTCGATATGACCCCATTGCGGGTTGACCGGGCTGTAAAACCTTAACACAAACAAATTATTGCTGACAGAATATATAGCCCTTAAGCATTTTATTAATTAACAAACTGTGTAGAGCCTGATCAGAGCACACTGATCTGGGTCTAGGCTGCTTAAGGACTTAACACCTAGTAGGCTGGGTAAAGTTTTCAGCAGGCAACTTATTAAAATATTTTTCTCATTTTTCCCAGAAAACAGGATGTTGAAATTTCATGCAAATTGTCTCCAATGGTGACATTTTGCCTGTGATGTCAAGTCATACGTTGTGGAAAAAATAAGAAAACTATCCTCTGTTTGTCATCTGAATTTGCCCAGAGACTGGTAAAGGTTAAAGGTAAATTTTTTATTTGGAGAGACTCATTATACTGACAGCAAAGAGCTAAGAAGGTAAAGGCTTCTGTTTATAAACAACCTGGGCCCAGTTGTTCAAAGATAACGACATCGTTAGTTAACGATTCGTTAAAATTTACATCAAGTGATACGCAAGTATGCTGAAATTTTTTGCTGAAAAAATGTGAGTAGCTTTTGCAGTGCAAAAGCTACTCACATTTTTCAGCAAAAAATATCAGAATATTGTATATTGAATCTGCTAAATCAGTTAACAATATGACCCTTAACGAACACGTTAAGCTAATGATGCTTTGAACAACTGGGCCCAGATATTTTGTTCTTAAGTTTTGAAGATCAGTGATATAGTGCTTGTTTGGTAGTGCTCCAGGTTAGAGGTGATATTGAGAAGTTACCCATCTCATTAGCCCTTGTCCTGTTGAACCTGGATATATCCTGTCTTTGCAAACAGTGTGGATCCAGATCAGTTGGCTTCTTCAGAAGCCAACTGATCTGGTTCTGCACTGTTTGTCAGTTAGAATTGAATTTGTATCAACAATGTGGATCAAGTTATCTGACTGGCTGACAGTTCATTTCTTTTGGAGTAGACCTTTTCACACAGGGCTGGTTGTGTGCATGAAAGCCAAATAGATAGACACAAAAATTTTCTCCCTTGTATAACAAAGCACAAAGTCTACCATGTGTATCCAGTTCAGTTAACCCATTGTAGACTGATTAGACTACCCCACACTATTTATTGGAAAAGTCCACTTTCAGTTTTTAGGTATGTTCAGCTGTGAGATTTTGATATTCCTAGAGAAAAATGGCTAAACTATTTGCAAACAGTGGCGACCCTGATCAGATGCCACATTCTGCGCCATCTGATCTGGGTCTGCACTGTTTGCCAATTACCCTTTTAGAGGTCTCCAGACTACAATGGGTTAATGAGATGCTAAAATGTATGAAACATGAAGCAATCTTAGAATTGTCTCAGTATAATCACAATTCATTGATCTTCACTGCTTACTGGGTTTTTCTTTAAAGCCACAGCTGTTATCAAGGGAAATAACTTAGTTTTAGAAATATTCTCTAGTTCTAAGAGTTACTTCCCTTTTAACAAAAAATGTTTGCTGGTGAAATTTTTAAATTTAGAAATCATTATGTTGATTTAGCAACTGGTTGAAGGTAGCTTCTTTTTCTCCAAATTACCAGAAAAGCATTTTTAAGAAATTCATTTTTAAAAAAAAAAAAAAAAAAGGGGGAAAAAAAAAAGCAAACAAACTCCATGTATCATTTACTGTGTGCTGTTTAAATAGTTTTATACATGCTGGTTCCTGGCATGTTCCCATGGTGCATGTGTCTCTCTTTCCTCAGAAAAAACAACCACCACAGAATCTACAACCCCTTCTTCTGCCACAGAGTCTCAGTCACCTGGGGGACCGACGTCAGCACCCGTTGGTGGAGGAGACGACGGTAAGTACCATATTTTTCTCTAACGGAGGCTTATAATTCTACTTAGTAGACGCTGATTCTAAACATTTGGAAATCTTAACTTGTAACCATTCTTGCCTTATTGCACAGTACAAATGTACTCTGGGTATAATTTTCAGCCGACGACATATTGAAATGTTTTTCCTATTTTTCCCAGAAAAGAGGTTTTGACATTCCATGCAAATTGTCTCCAGTGGAGACAATTTGCATGGAATGTCAAAAACTCTTTTCTGGGAAAAATAAAAAAAAAAATATATGAAGTTGTCATCTGCTAAGCTAGCTCAGAGAATGGTAAAGGTTAAAAGAATAAGTCTATTTTACTACCTGTGCGTGTGTCTAAAAACTGGTAGAGGAGTGGCAAACAGAGTAGACCAGGAGCTTGGTAGAGCAGTGGTTTTTATTGCAAGAGGGCCCAGGTTCAATCCCTGTTTGGGGCAAGAAATTTTCTGGGTCAGAACATGCTCTGTTAGCATTGTTGGCAGGAATGATGTTAATACAGTGCACCATCCTTTGCATTGTGGACTTGAGGAATTATTAGCTCTTTCCCCTCTAGTGGCGACTTTTGTCGTCTGCAGCTTTGCAGACAGTTTGGACCCAGATCAGGCCCGACAAAATGTCGGGCCTAATCTGGATCCAAACTGTTTTACACTCTGATGATATTCCTAAAAGATTTTTTTGAAGAAGTTAATTTGAAAAAAAAAAAAAAAAAAAAAAATCCATAGACGGCAAAAAAGCATACACAATTACCCAGCTTGCAAAGAGTTTAACTCTTAAAATGCCAAGAAAATCTGCATCTGAAAATGTTGTCTGCTTAATATGTCATCTGCTGCATCTTCTTGCAAACTTTTCAAACTTACATTTTGCATATAGGCAAACAGTGTGGACCCAGATCAGACTGCTCCTAAAGGAGCAGTCTGATCTGGGTCCACACTGTTTGTAACAATGACTTTTAAAGTAACCGGCAGAAGACAAAGCAGATGACAATTGTTGTGATTGGCGCTTTAAGGGTTAAAGCATTATAAGCTGTTGTTTGATAACAAAGACCATCTTACAGCCTCATGTCATGCTAATGTTATCTAGCACATATATTATCCTTTAAAGTGCTAATTACAACTTAGCAGATAATATTTTCATAATTTTTTCATGGTTTTTTTTTTTTGTTTTTTTTTTTTCAGCAAAAATTAAGGCTTGACATTTTATGTGAATTGTCTGCATGGCAGATGATTCACATGAAATGCCAAGTATTAGCCTCTCAAAAATATTTAAAAGCATTTAGAATGCCATTTGCTACAATTTTGCGCAGCACTTTAAGGATTGAGGGGACTGGAGGTGTCTGGTAGATTTTCTACCAGTTTTAGACTTCCTGGGCCCAGTTGTTCAAAGCTAACGACTTCGTTAGTTAACAGTTCATTAAAATTTACATCTAGTGATCCGCAAATATGCTGAAATTTTTTGCTGAAAAAATGTGAGTAGCTTTTGCAGGGCAAAAGCTACTCACATTTTTTCAGCAAAAAATATCAGAATATTGTATATTGAATCTGCTAAAACAGTTAACGAAACGACCCTTAACGAGCTGTTTGTGTTTCTGCACTTGGTACCAAGCCTCTTGTGAAAGGGCCAGCTCTTAAAGGTAAGAAGGTAAGAATTTGCTCCATTTGGAAGCAGATTCATTCCTTTTAGGCAAACCCTTTTTCAGGAAGGAGTCAAAATAATTTTGAAAGAGTTGTCTATCATAAAAGTGCATTCTATTCCCCTTAATCCTCAAAGCGCCAAGAAAAACTGCATCTGAAAATGTCGTCTGTTTATGTCGCCTGCTGAATATTCTTGCAAACTTTTCAAACCTATTTTTGCATACAGGCAAACAGTGTGGACCCAGATCAGACTGCTACTAAAGGAGCAGTCTGATCTGGGTCCACACTGTTTGCAGAAGTGACTTTTAAAGTAACCAGCAGAAGACAAAGCAGACCACAATAGTTGTGATTGGCACTTTAAGGGTTAAGTATCTTATTGGAGTAAAAATGAAAATAGAATTAGCAATTTCTTTCTCTTGGAAAATAGGCTTTAACATTTCATGTAGATTGTCTTCTAAGGATGCAAATTGTCTCCTTAGGAGACAATTATTGCATGATATGTCAAAGCCTAATTTCTAGAAAAAAAATGTCATGAACTTTTTGTCTGCTGAATTTTGGCCATAGAAACAAAGAAAACATATTGTAAGATAATATGTTCAGTGAAGGTGCAAAGATAGGAAAATATGATGATAATTCCAACTCCTCACTTTTGTACACATTTGATACAATTTAATTGGGTGAGGGAAAAGATTGACTCTTCAATAAAGCCCATAGCAGGAATCCATATGGCTATTTTCTTTCCGCTATCTGAAAAGATTGACATTTTTGGCCACATTTATAACACTTTGATGATGCACTTAAAATCATAGCTACAGATGAGAGGGGGTATCCACATAATATTTGTCTTATTTCTTGATGAAAACATATGTCATGGGTACTCATTAGAAGCACCTCGGTGAGGCGCTTCAAATGGGTACCCACAACATATGTTTTCGTGAAGAAATAAGAAAGATATCAGCATTTTTCAGATGAAAAAAAGCGCCTTATCTGGTCATTCTGTTGCTATGTTAGAATGAAAAGGAAATGTTATTTTTGTGGATTTTATAGATATGTAAAATCCAGTTAATCACTTACAAATGTAACAGGGCTTTATTCATTTTATGTGGGATTTGCTGGAGTTTTCACAGCCCTAAGATCCTCCAAAATAAAACTCATTCCTACAATAAATACATACAAACATATCTGATGTTAGAAACCTGAAATTGTTATGCAATGCAAATTCTAAGATTTATATTATGCGTTTTTCATTTTGCAGAGAGTTCTGACAAAACCATCATCATCATTATTGTTTGTGTAGTGGTTGGTGTTGGCATAATTGTTGGTATTGTTGTTGCCGTCATCATTTGCAACAGGAAGAAGAAGCCCGAAATTGAAGGTAATGTTCCTAGGGTGAAAGTTTGTAGGATCCAGAGGAATTGTTAAGGAGGGATATTTTTTTGATAATTATGGGACACTTTTCTCCAGTTCTCCAAAAAAACAAAAAAAAAAAAATAAAAATTATCCCAGAATTATCACCAAATACTCTCTCCTCAACAATTCCTTTGATGATCATTCCAAATATCAGGATTTTTGTGGCAAATTCTCCTTCTTTTGGATAAAAACTGGATTTTAAGAGTCTTGTATCTTTAGGACATTCTCAGCCAGATAAAATGAAAGCACTCGCACAGCACTGCTTGGACGATTGTCTCTGATTGTAGGCTGGTGAATGGGGAGGAGTCTGTTTCATTTAACCCTTAACTTCCAGCAGTTTAAGCAAACAGTGCAGACTATGATCAGACACTGCATTCTGCAGTGTCTGATTGGGTCTGCATTCTTTTGACAATGTCCCAGTCCAGGTTTTACAAATAACCATCTTTACACTGCACAGCAACAAGAATAGTGCAGCTATAAATAACCGCTACCTGGATTTCTTACAAAAGTGTGGTTTGAATTCATTGGTCAGTGATAATTACGTGGACGACTATCTTAAGGAAATTTTGGTGTATGTATGCACTGGATTGATTGTAAAAAATTGACCAAAAAATTCTAATTTTCCCTGAAAAACATGTTGTCGTACAAGTTAGAAGTTCCTTTGGGAGATGCTTCTAATGAGTACTCACAATGTATTTTTTGTGGAGAAATAAGAAAAAAAATAATAGTACATGTGTATTAAGAAAGGCACCTTTTCTAGAGCTATGGAAGAGACATAGCAAACCCAGTCAGGGCCAAACTGTACTGCTTCTGCACACAAAGCCAACTTCTGGAAAGGCGTCTTTTCAGAAGGGAGGCAAAACAATTTTCAAATACTCATCTTAGCTGATCATAGATATCACATAGCTCTTGATAAGGCACTTTTTTTCCACCAAAAAGTATCTATATTTTTCTTATTTCTCGACGAAAACATATGTTGTGGTACTCATTAGAAGCACCTCACTGAGGCGCTTCTAATGAGTTCCCACAACGTATGTTTTCGTAGAGTAATAAGAAAACTATTAACCTGATACCCACTCTTATCTAGACCTATGAATTCTTAGCTAATCATAGATATGTAACTGAACTTCAGATAGTAATTTGGAAGAGGTGTTTGACTGCTGTAATAATAGTCTTATTTCATAATAATAAAACCATATTTATCCTAAGTATTTGGACACATAATCTCCTTACCATACTTCTACTAAAATTTGAAATAGTCCTTTCTAATACCTGTTGATGTGTCTGTAATTGTGTGGGATTAGTGGCAAGCAGCATATATCCTGATCAGCTGCCACATGATGTGGCATCGGATCTGGGCCCTACATTGTTAGCTCAGGCCTTTCGCCGAATACTTAAGGTAAATATGGTAATAACATTTCTTTACTCAATTCATACAGAATATAGTGTAAGAGTTTCACAGTTATGAGTTGAAATGCATGTGTGAAATTGACAAAGAAATAGTAAATACACCATACACTGTCATACAATATCATTTAGGCATTTTATATTTTTTTTGCTGAAAATTGTTGGAAAAAAATCTATGCTGTCTGAAATTGCCTTGTATAGCTTGAGGTAATAGTATTTCTGTCACACAGCAGAAAAAATGGTAAAGCAGTGTAGGCCCAGATCAAACCCTGATTTCAGGGAAAAGGGAAATACAGTCGACTCTCGTTATCTCGAATTCCAAGGGACTCACTGAAACACTTCGAGATATGCGTACTTCGACATATCAGATTTGAGAGAGTGAGGAAAACAATAAATTGAACAACCACATTTAACAAATGAATATGTAATTTGACTCCTGAAGTTAGAAATATATATATAAAATAATGTGAAAAAGAGGAGAAATTGCTCCTTAGGAGCATCTCTTTTCCACATTAAATAATGTAAAAAAAGAGGAGAAATTGCTCCTTAGGAGCAATTTCTCCTCTTTTCCACATTATTTTGTTACCTGTTGTCATAGTTTCATGTTAAAACAGGGACCAGATTTTCACTTCGATATAAGCGGTAATTCGAAATAAGCGAGTTTGAGATGTATTTCAAACGGTCAGCATGTTAAGCATTGATCTTTCTGTTTTATATTTCAGAGCCGCCAGAGAAACCAAGAAAGTAAGTTACCATATTTGTAAACAAAGCTCCCCATATTTTACAGGGCCCAGTTGTTCAAAGCATCGTTAGCTTAACGAGCTCGTTAAGGGTCATTTCGTTAACTGTTTTAGGGGATTCAATATACAATATTCTGATATTTTTTGCTGAAAAAATGTGAGTAGCTTTTGCACTGCAAAAGCTACTCACATTTTTTCAGCAAAAAATTTCAGCATATTTGCGTATCACCCAATGTAAATTTTAACGAATCGTTAACTAACGACGTCGTTAGCTTTGAACAACTGGGCCCAGCAGTTTAGGCTCACCTAACTCACTGTCCTTTTGCCTTTTGACTTTTTGATTATGTTATTAAAAAGAACACCAAAACCTTTTTGTTACACTATTGCTGTGAGCCAAAACAAAAACTGTTAGCTAAACAGCCTTGTTATGTACAGGGCCCAGTTATTCAAAGCATTGTTAATGAGCTCCTTAATGGCAAACTCATTTACTGTTGTAGCTAAAGGTATTTTCAAATACATTAATATTTTTGCTGCAAAAATATGAGTAGCTTTTATGCAAAAGCTATTCACATTTTTTTTCAGCAAAAAATATCAATGTATTTGCCATATTTCAAGATAGAAATTTTAATGTCAATGTCAGCTAACAACTTTGTTAAGTTTTGAACAACTGAGCCTTGATTGTGTAGAAAAATGGTCATTTTTCTATATTATCATTTTTGTTTGGAAACAAGATTCATTCAACAAATAAGGCGCTTTTTTCATCTGAAAAATGCTGATCTCTTTCTTATTTCTCAATAAAAACATGTTGTGGGTACTCATTGGAAGTGCCTTGGCGAGGCGCTTCTAATGAGTACCCACAACATATGTATTGGTTGAGAAATAAGAAAGATATGTGGATACCCCCCTCTAATCTGTAGCTATGAAGATTTTTTGGATCCACCTTTAAACTGTCTTTTATCTGAAACTGTCTTATACTGAGCAATCATATTAAGAGGATCCAGTGTATAGTTTTATTGTATAAACAGGCATTATCTGTTAACCCTTAAAGGGACAGTCAGAACTGCAGCAGTCAACAAGTTTTTATTTATTTTTTTTTATTTATCAGAGAAAACAAGTCTTGGCATTTCATGTGAATCATCTGCTTGATTCACATGAAATGTCAAGACTTGTTTTCATTGAAAAATATAAAAAAAAAAATTTGAGAGTTGTTTGCTACAAATTTTGCTTGGCCCTTTAAGGGTTAAGGTGAGCTGTCTCATGTGGAATGGGGGATTTTCAGACCTTGTCTAAATTGTACAGAGATTGTATTCTATGATTACTAATTGTAGTGATCAAAGCACAAATCAACTTGGAAATCATATGTTGTGAATACTCCTTATAAATGCCTCTTTTATTTGTTTGCTGACGCACGAGTCGGCATCATTTTCCCATAATTTTGTGAAAGACGCATCTCGTCCGCTTGTTGATATGTTCATTACACATGCCTGCAAAGTAATTTCAGCATAGTTTATTTTAAAGAGAATATGTTTTGGCGGGGGCCTTTTCGCTCTTGTATTTTTTTTGTCTACATAATATATCAGTAGTTATGCAATCAAGGGTAGTCCTGTATTTTTCATGGGTACTCCGGTATTTGGGTAGTGTTCCAGTATATTGGTAAGTCATGTGACCAAGTCCTTTCCTTTTTATGTTGCTAGGTTGCATAATTCTTTATTTCTATTCTAGCAACCAATATTTAAATTGCATACATGTAATTTCTTATTTCTATTACAGTAACCAAGATTTGACATTCTATGGAAACAGACCTGGTTTAACAACATCCAGTGATTCTTTACAAAAATCTGGCAGCAACCTTAATACAAGTTTTAATGTAAGTATAATGTACAGAATAAAAGTGATAACTATGCCATTTTAATTTAGGTAGTGAAGCATTACATACCCAGGGCCTGACAAACTATGTAGACCCTGATCAGATGCTGCATTTTGTGACATCTGATTTGGGTCTTCACTGTTTGCTCAGGCTTTTCTATCCCAATATTTAGGGTTATTATGGTATTTCCTTAAATATTTTCAGGCCATTTTCCTTCAATACAAAATTTGGGCAAATGTATTCTTTGTCCTGGGCAGCCAGGCAATAGTTTTAGCAGGCTCTGTTTACTGATACAAAGATTGATAGTTTCTTAATTACTGTAAATTAGACCTGGCTAGCATATCACAATACTGTCACGATAGATGTCCAATATTATACTGTATCACAATACTTCAACCCTTTTGGATCATCTCTGTTTCATGTAGTAACATGACAATCACTTAAAAGCCAACATAGTATACATCTTCATAGAAGAAACACTACCCAAAAAAAATGTATTTAATTTTGTGTATTTTCATATTCTCTGTCAGTATCTGGTACATGAATGCTGTACACAAATTTCATTTTTTGAAACAGAGACCTATTTACAATTTAGATAAGTCACATAAGAATATTTTAGATTTGTTGCATTTTTATACAGTTGACTCTCGTTATTTCGACCTCACTTATCTCGAATAACCGCTTATCTCGAAGTGAAAATCTGGTCCCTGCCTAAACAGGAAAATCTAACAACATGTAAAAAATATTGTGGAAAAGAGGAGAAATTGCTCCTAAGGAGCAATTTCTCCTCTTTTCCACAATATTTTCAATATATCTCTACTTTCAAGAGTCCAATTACACACATATTTGTGAAATGTGGTTAATCGAATTAGTTTTTCCTCAATTCTGCAAATCTGATATGTCGAAATACGGATATCTCGAAGTATTTCAGGGAGTCCCTTGGAATTCGAGATAACGGGAGTCGACTGTATATTAAAATTAAATGTGCAAGTATCATGAAGTTTTCATACTTCCTGTCAGTATCAGCTAAAAGAAAAAAGAATTTCATGATATATCGCTATCACCTCAGATACTTAAATTCTTCAATGGTTGGCTCTCTGGGTAAAAAAATTCAGCAGAAATGGAGACAATTTGCATGAAATGTCAAAACCTGTTTTCTGGAAAAATTAGAAAAAATATCATCAATTTGTCATCTGAATTAGCCCAAAGAGTGGTAAAGGTTATGGTAAACGTCGTAAAACTTTGAACGCCAAAGTGTCTGACAAAATGACATGCAAACAATGAAGACTCAGATCAGTCTGATCAGGGTCTGTTTGCCATTCCACGAAACATTTTAAGAAACTGCATAATAAGCAAAATTTATGCCAGTATGGAATAAAGTGTTTGAAATTTTAGGACATTTACCGTACCATATCTGTCGAGACATTTGATTAATATAAAAATCTAAAGTCAGTTTGCGTGTATGAGAGGCATCTAAAAATGCTGGATGAATGGAAAACAGTGCAGACCTGGATGACACTATTCTTACAAGGAGCAGTTTGATTTGGGTCTGCACTGTTTGCACAGGCATTAACCTATTAACGACTGAATAAACTCTCCCACACTGTATATTGGAAGAATCCATTTTCGATTTTAGGTATATCAGGCTATATTATATAGCTATTCCTAAAGAAAAATTGTTGAACTATTTCCAAACAGTGCAGACCCTGATCAGACGCTGCATTCTGGGGCATCTGATCTGGGTCTGCACTGTTTGCCAGTTACCCGTTTAGGGGAATCCAATCTTCAATGGGTTAGTATCCAGTCATTTTGGGTAAACATGAATTATATATTCAGTTATATAATAATGGTCTTACTTTTGTTTCTTTTTCAGTCGTTTGACAGTTCAGATTCGAAACCTCATAATGATGATGGATTAATGTACGTTGATCTGCAGTTTGATGACAAGCCGAGAAGTCGGCGGCCGATACAGCTGTATGATAACAATTCAACTACACAATATGCAGACATTGCCATGCCCCGTGTATAGTCTTACCCCATTTTTATCACTGTTATAACAGCTGATTTTCATTTTAGCACAACCTTTTTATCATGTACATTAAGTACTTAAGAAAAATTGGATGGTAATTCTTGGATAATTTTACTCATTTCTCCATAAAAACATTGTGTGGGTACTCATTAGAAGCACCTAAGCAGAGTCCTTCTAATGAGTTCCATTAACCATAGCAACAGATGCTTTTTTTTCATCCGAAAATTGCTGATTCGCCGAGGCGCTTCTAATGAGTACCCACAACATATGTTTTCGTGGAGAAATAAGAAAAATATTATGTGGATACCCCCTCTTATCTGTAGCTATGCTTAACATATGTTTTTATGGAGAACTCATCCTAGAATGATCATGAACTGCTCCTCCTTCACATACCCTTTGTAAAAACATGACATTGGGAGGGCAATTAACATTATGACAGCGCTACTTTTCACACACAAGATTTCATCATTTAGAGCACTTTTAACATTGAGAATCCAGATAAAATTGTAACTGGCTATAATTTAGGATAATTTTTTGTTGCTTTTACACCAAAATAATATGAATTGTGGATACTGAATAGAATGGATTTTGTGGGGCAGTTCTTAATTGGTATGCACAATAATTATTTTTTCAGAAGTAAGAACAAAGCTGGTTGAACAGCTCTTTTAAATCGAGTTGCACAGTATTTAGATAAAATGCTGTTTTCAGCCAAAGATGATGGTACTTTTTCGAGAGGAATTATCTGCTGTGGGTCTCAGGAAATAAAACAAAATAATATCTAGTTATTCTCTTACTGGGAGCAGTGTTGCACTATGCATGTGAAAGACATTCTAAATAGTGTTCATTTCTAAGAACAAACGTGCATACTAGTGTACACTTTGATTAGTGCAAAGAAACACATAAGAAGAGAGATCATTTTCAAAAGAATATCGTGTTCTTAAGAAAAAAATGTGCATACTA
Organism: Anodontia alba; assembly: GCA_964016985.1. Taxonomy (NCBI): domain Eukaryota; kingdom Metazoa; phylum Mollusca; class Bivalvia; order Lucinida; family Lucinidae; genus Anodontia; species Anodontia alba. The sequence goes on along the minus strand of OZ024831.1, from coordinate 33,483,194 downwards.
GTGTACTCTAGGAAGAGTGCAAAGAAACACACCAGTAGGAAATCATGTTCTTTTCTGTTCAGTGGAATAATCGATTAAGCAGTGAACTATTCATGATAGATTTACAAAGTTGTGCCTATTGCTTAGAAGGATGCAAAGCATGTTGGATCTCTGGTATCATATTTATAAGTATGATGCAACAAACAGGATGGTATGAGTGTAAAAATGTTATATTTAATAACAATTTTCAGCCCATCAGGTTTCAGATGTATTCAGTATTCTGAAAATTCAAACAGTCTTCATTTTAAAACAAAAGTGAGAAAAAGTGTGAGAGGAAATAACTAATTTTGCAAAGGCCCATTGCAAAATTGGTTATTTGTTTTCAATTCATTGTTGCGTAGGATATTGAATACTATTGTGTTCTGTTTGAAATTTTAAAATATTTACTGAATGTTATGATGTGCACAAATGGGCATTTACTGTACTTCTGTGTGTGCACAAATAGGCAGTTACTGCTATGTGTGCTCAGATGAGCTTGTAGTGTATTCCTTGAAGTATTTGCATCATAGTGAAGTATGATCATGAGGACTGTATAGTGGTGCACAAATATTTGGAGATCCAATGAAGGCGTTGAGCGCATGGAGTATATTTTAACACGAATGACTCCTGAGAGAATACATCTCTAAATGGAGAAGTTTAGAATAACCTTTATAGGCCTTGGGCAAAGTTAAGAGAAAAACACATGGCTCAAGATAAGGCACTTTTATTTTTTACTTATAGATTGAAAAAAGCATCTTATTAAGAGCTTTGAAAACACATCTTGTAGGTATTCACTTGAAGTACCTCACTGAGTGGATTCCAGTAAAACATACCGATCAGAGAACTTGTTATGGTGTATGGTGATAAGTTTGGGAAATTATTTTCTTTTTTCTTCATAAAAACATTTTGTGGCTACTCATTAGAAGGACCTTAGTGAGGTACTCCTAATGAGTACCCACAAAATACTTTTTTATGGAGAAATTGTGAACTTTATCCCTGAATTATGATTCCAAAATTATAGCCATAGTTAATAAATGTTATAAACAGACGAATGTTAATCTAGCTGCCATGTATATGCCTAAATCTTGACACAAATTTTATATTTAAGTTTAACAAGTTTTACCTCTTCATGTTATCATACCCTTACAATGTTTGTGATCTTATTTTTTTATGCTTCTGTATAAAACAAATTTGGGCAAATTTAAGTTGTTGTCAGAATTGCTTGTAAAAAAGTTGTTTTTGTTTTTTTTCTTTTTTCTGTTGTTTTAAGTAAAAGGATCAAATAGCAAAAGTATGTTTTTCTTTTAAAGATTTTTAGGTTGCGCTGATTTTGATTTTAGTAAGATCACAGTGTTAACCCATTTATGCCTAGCCTTCCATAAAAGGGACATTGGCAAACAGAATAGACCTAGATCAGACACTGCATTTTGTGGCGTCTGATCAGATATACACTGTTTGCCTTAAATACAGGACTTTCTGTAAATGATACGATATGATATACTTTATTGAGAAAACTCCAGTCATATACATGACATCGAGCTGAATTACAATACATATGAGGCATAGAACTAGGGATTGGTGAAAATTGGACACATGGGAAATTTTGTTTTGTGTTTGTGTTGAGGTTTTATGGCCCAGTCAACCCAAAGGGGTCATGTCGAGTGCAGTCAGTTTACTTAACCACACTTTTATTGGACAGGCTTAGTCCTCTACTAGTAAGTGGCTAACCAGCATTGTGCACATTCTTTCACCAGAAACTGACAACTGCCCTTCTTGACTCAGCGGAAGGGAGAAAATGACTTTCTTCTTAGAAAGTATTTCATGTCCAATCTCCACGAATGCTTAAATATGCACCGCTGAAACAACTTCAATTGTATGTTACAATGTTGGATTGACTTTGATACAGCACCACCCTAGCACTGCAGGAATGATGGGGATGGGTGGGTTGGGGTGAGGGGAGGGAATTTCATTCTAAATACAAGATAAATATGTCTAATGACAAAGGGAACTAGTTGTTAGCAGATTTCTCACGCTCTGCTATGTAGTCACCTTTGGACTAATTTATGTCGGCATAGGAGCAACAAAAGTTATCGTCCTGTAGAATGGGTTAGGCGCTGTGACTCACACAAGCAAATTAGTTCCCCTGAAGGCCTAGATCTGAATGTGAAGACTGACCAGAATCATCACTGAAGACGTCGCATAGCAAATAAAAACATAGTAATAATAAATATCTGGACACTCTGCTATTGGAAATAGACTGGTCCAAAGAGTTATGGTAGAAGAATCTACACAGCATAAATGGGTTAAATATGCTGTGGTGTATAATATTCTAGCAGAATTGTTGTTTATAAGTAAAAGGATTTTAAAAATGTTTTGTTTAAGTTGGTAACATGCAGTGGTAGAAAGTTTAAGGGAATATATTATTGTCTTTTAGTATGGCTGTAGGGACCAGAATGTTTTTTTTACAAATAGAAATTCCATTTACATATCACTTTTACAGTAGAATTATATTATGTACTAATAAATGTTTTGCATAAATTCCAACTTTATTTTTTATAAAGAAATTTAGATGAATTTAACACATTTTTTTTTAAATCATGATGAGTGCATGGTGATTGGTGTTTTCTGAAAAAAATTGTTAACTTTAAAGTGCTAAGCAAAATTGGAGCAGATGTTATTCATAATTTTTTATGTTGTTATTATTTTTCATAGGTAGCATTTCATGTGAATTGTCTGCCCAGCAAATAAGATGGCATTTAATGTGAATTGTCTGCCCAGCAGACAATTCACATGAAATTTCAAGCCTTATTTTTGCTAAAACAATGCGAAAAAATCATATCTGCTGCATATGTGCTTAGAACTTTAGTGGTTACGGGTAAATGTGTGGTTTGTATATGTGAATCAGTCAATTCTGTATCCATAAGCTTAGGATGCAAATGACACTCATGGGTTGATGAGCTGTTAAACCTAAACTTGTCATCATCCATAGGCTGCTCTGTTCAATTGATAAAGTGACAGAATAGTTATCATTATGGGATGTAGGTTTTGAAGAAATGTTTGCATTTCAATATCCCATTAACTATGTTTGTCACTTATGGACAACAATTTCTTCAAAACCTAGATCACTGGAACCTTGACGTATGGATATTAAGTTGTGAGACATGTAAAGAAACTGAATTAAGATAATTATGTATGTTTTTTTGTGGACAAAGTCCTTCTGCAACATTTTTTTTTAATAGGAGCATATCATGCTGGTCTGAATGGCTGTAAGAATGCTATTCTATTTTTTTTTCCATATCATTTAAATTTGCATACTTAAATATAGATCCACTTTCAGAGTTGTTCAGAAGGAATATTTAGTGATAAGTCTGAATAATTTTCTTCAGATCTCCATAAAAACCAGTGTTGTGGGTACTCAACAGAAGCACCTTGCTGAGGCCTTTCTAATGAGTACCCACGAGGTATGTTTTATGGTGAAATCATAGATCTAGATAAGAGTGGGTATCAGGATAATAGTTTTCTTATTTCTCGACAAAAACATACGTTTTGGTACTCATTAGAAGCGCCTCAGTGAAGCGCTTCTAATGAGTACCCACAACATTTGTTTTCGTCGAGAAATAAGAAAAATATAGGTACTTTTTGGTGGAAAAAAGCGCCTTATCAAGAGCTATGAGAAATAAAAATTATCTCAGAATTATCATCAAATACTCCTCCTGAATAAGTCTCATGAGATCCATTTATCAACTAAAGTTCATAAAATCTATTAGATTTCAAGTTTAACCTTAAATGTTAGTCATAATTGTATTATTTTACATGTGTGTAGATAGGGTGTACATAGTGTATAGGTTGTTTAAAGACCTCTGTATATAGGACACAACTACACAGAATCAAACTAGGTCTGCTATGGGAAAAAAGGCTGTGCCGTGTGAAATGGGCCATTTTTTTTTGGCCATTTACCTATGTATACTTTCCATAGAAAACCGATAAGAACCCAGACCAGCCTGCACGTGTCTGTGCAGTCAGACCAATACACATTATTTCTAGATTTAATGCCCTGTATCAGGTTGAGAGGATACTCCAAGATCACAAGATCACAAGATCACACCAGATACTTGCATCAGATGTGATCTGGAGATCCAGAAACATCCATGGGACATGATCCAGAATATGATTACCATTATCAGTCTAAATACTGCACTGTGTGCTTAGGTTTTTCAAGTTTATTGGAAAAATGTATAGTAAAATATCTACCTGATAAGAGCATACGTTAAAGAAAGTGCAGCAGATGACCTCCTGAAGGGCGTAATTAATGATGCTTGTGCAACATTTGTCTGATTTTTTTTAAATAAAATCATATGTTGTAGTACTCATTTGAATTGCCTCAACAGGTTGAGGTAATTCAAATGAGTACCCACAACATGCGCTACAACCTCTTTATAACACGGGTCCTTATAACACGGTTTTGGATATGACACGGTTCAAAGACGGATCCCAAAAATGTATAGATTATATTGAAAAATGACCATAAATGGTCATTTTTCAATATAATCTATACATTTTTGTTTGGATATAACACGGTTGTTTAACAAACATGGTTTATGCTATGGACCCCAGCAATAGTGTTATAAAGAGGTCGTGGTGTATGTTGTTTATAAGTAAGTGGATAAAAGTATACAGGCTTTAATCTGATGACTAGGACTTACTTGACTGTGTGCTTATAGCGGTATGTGCAGTAATTGGACTGAATGCAGTACATTATTGTGGTAATGCTTTGATTATATACCATGAAAATTAACCCTTAAGCGATATTCACAACAGCGATAGATTACATTTCTCTTATGATGTTTTATGAGAAAGTAAATTGGAGATTTCTCCCAGAAAACATATATTGTTGTATGCATTAAAATTTCAGTTGCACAGATAGGCAGGCTGGCATGGGTTCATTGTTCAAATATAGATTATTTGTTTTTTTATTTCTTTATCATTAGCTTGAAAGTATTTTTGTCTTCCCAACCTAAGGGGAGGGGGGCATATTGTTTTTGGTGTGGATCCCATTGGCATGACACTATCTTATCTGCACAGTATCATGTGAACCAGTGGTTGGGTTCTTACCAAATTGTCATGGTTATATAATTGGGACATAACAAAGGACTGAATAGATTTAGTGGCCTTGACCTAATTTTTAAGGTCACAGCAAAAGAAACATGAAAATTTGGTGGGGGTGGGGGCGGGGACATCTGTTTTCTCTGAAAACATTTCTCATTTTTTGACTGAAATAGTCAGCAAATGTTGTTAAATACCTGGTAGATGCCTTAAAACTACATGCAGCATAAACTTACTGCTGTATCATTGGTGCCTTAAGGGGATTTAATAAACTTTCAAGGGAAACAACTCTTTATTAAAACTCCTTTTGCTCTCTTCTGAAGTGTGGTCTACTCTAAAAAAGAAGAAGATTCTTTCTTTTTAGAGAAGACCCCTCTTCAGAAGAGATTGGTGCACCAGAAAGCAAACAGGAAGTCACAAAAGTTGTTTCCCTTGTCAGAAATGATGCAAAATCTACCAAAGTGTATCCAATCCCCTTAAATCTGTTGGTATTGTTGCAGTGTCAGTTTTGTTGCAACTTGCTTTTGTTCATGGTGATCAAGAAGTTTGGACAAAACTTCTTGGTGCAGGTTATATTGGGACCTCTTTCCAAACCCTGCATATAACCAATATGTTTTAAACTGGAAACATGACATTCAACTCTAATGGTTGTAGTAAAATATTGTTTTAACTCTTAACGCGCCAATCACAACCATAGCTGAGGACAATTGATTTTTTTTCTATTTTTGCCAAAGAAAATAAAGCTTGATGTTTCATGTGATTTGTCTGCCAAGCAGAGGATTTGCATGAAATTACAAGACATTTGTTTTTGAAAAAAAATAAATAAATAGGTCATCTACTACAAATTTTAGCTGCTGTAAGGGTTAATATTAAACGGTTTTATCATATCACATCATACTTAGCAGGAAGAATGTTTTCTTTGTTTTTATTTGCATATTTAATGTATATACACTAAAGGGACATAAATGAGCAGAAGTGTAGACCCAGATCAGTCTGCTCGCAAAAGTAGCAGAATGATCAGAGCACCCTATTAAACATTCAGTATGTTTTACATAGTTCTCCAGGTAGTAAAATTTATGAATTTGTCAGTATAATTACCCTTAGTATTTTGCCGGCCTTGGTGGCTCAATTTGGATGTGCCATCCAACTGAGACCAGGAGGTCGCGGGTTCAACCCCCCGCCGAGGTCAGCAACATTCTTTTGTAAAGATTGATCATGAAATATTTTCTGTGGTCATTCTCTCTCTTCCACTGATTCAAGAAGGGCATTTATCAGTTTCTGGTGAAAGAATGTGCACAATACTGGTTAACCGCTTAGAGGACTAAGCCTGCCCAGTAAACGTGTGGTTAGGTAAACTGACTGTGCTCGACATGACCCCATTGGGTTGACTGGGCCGTAAAACCTCAACACAAACAAACCCTTAGTATTTGGACTCCTCAGCTCCTTACCATACTTGTTCCAAAGTTTGAACAAGTACAATTTACTACCTGATGTTGTGTCTAAAAATTGCTGGATGAGTAGCAAACAATGTAGACCCTGATGAGACACTGTGTTCTGCTGTGTCTCATCTGGGTCTACAATGTTTGTTCAGGTCTGTCTGTCTGAATATATACAGTAAATACTGCAAGTCTGAAAAAGTAAGGGGTTATGTAATAGTTGGAGAAATTTGGAGACATAGGTCTAGATAAGAGTGGGTATAGGGTAAATAGTTTTCTTATTTCTCAATGAAAACATATATTGTGGGTACACATTAGAAGCGCCTCGCCGAGGCACTTCTAATGTGTACCACAACATACGTTTTCGTAGAGAAATAAGAAAAATATAGATACTTTTTGGTTGAAAAAAATGCCTTATCAAGAGCTATGCAGGAGATTCTCTGATCTGTTCTTTTGACCAGTATATTTGTTGTTATAGGTACCATTTGGAATGAATTAGGCAAATAGAAACATTATTAAATAGTCTGCCAATGTGTTTGTGTCTATTCTAGATTTTCCTCACATTATGACAACTTGTCTACATAAGACTGTCGTGATTTGGTGGATATTGGAAAAAAGCTGTTTTACCACAAGTGGTTTTATACATCCTTATCATGAACATATTTTTCTGTTTTGTAAATTGGGTTATGTCATATGCTAAAGCAAAGGCTTAAACCGATCTGTAAGAAAATTATCATTGATGCCTTAAGGGGAATTCATACATTTTCAAGGGAGACACTTTTCTTAGGTCATATTTGGAGACACTTTTTCTCAGGTCATATTTTGAGCATTTAGGATAATATACCTTCCTGATTGCAACAGTACATTTTGATTTGGAATTTTGGAGTTTGTGTAGTTCATAGCTCTGGACAATCCACATGAAATGTCAAGACTTTATTCTCTGAAAAAAAAAAGGGGTAAAAATTGTTTTCTGCTGCAGTTATGATTGGCACTTTAAGGGTTAAAAGAAAGTTAATAGTAGTTTTATTGTATCTGTCTAGACTCAGCACATCATATCTGTCAGTGCATGAATCTTTGTAGGATTACATATTTCTTTGCAAAATCAGTAGGTAGTCAGTCATTGGAACTGCTTTGGCGAGGCTGTTGTTACAACTACAGATATGTTTCTGTGGAGAAAAAAAAAAAATCTGGATTATTTCTTAGCTTTGGATCAGGGTCCCTAACAACATTACCACAATGTGAAAATGCCTTTATGACATTGTTTTTTGTTTGGGTCTTGAGGTTTCTTTAAATTGTGTAGATCCGGATCAGACTGTGGATGTGGGTCTGTGTTGATAGCATTTTAATCAAGTTTATCTCTATGTGTAGATGCTAGGCTCTTTAACAGAAATGTAAGAAGGTCATATTTATATTGTATTAAATTGATTTATATATGGAAATGGATACCCTATTTACCATGGACATTTGGACATGAAACACCTAGCTTGCTGGGTAAAAATTTCTGCAAACAACATTTTCTTTCTTTTCTTTTTTTTTCTTATTTTTCCCAGAAAATAGGATTTGACATTTCATGCAAATTGTCTCCTTAGGAGACAATTTGCATGAAAGGTTAAAGCCAGTTTTCTGAGAAAAATAAAAATATTACCAATTTGTAATCTGCTGAATTAGTCCAGAGAGTTGTTTATTACTTACTATAGTGTTGCCCTATAGCTACACTTTGAACTAATCTGGCTACCTGTTGATGGGTCTAAAACTGCCAGGTGAGAGGCAGTGTACTCTGCTCAGCTGTTGTGTCATGCAGCATCTGATTTAGGTCTACACTGTTTAGCCCAGGCCATCTGTCCAAATTGTTCAGGGTAAATATGGTAATAAATGTGATTAATCTAGTTGAAGGAATCTATGCAAACAAGATACTGTTTTCCAACTGTCATTCCATTTCTTTATTATTATTGATATACAATTGTATTTCTAAAATAGTTCTTAATATAGCTCCAGATAAGAAGGGTATCTTTCTCTTTAAAAACATGATGTAGGTACTCATTAGTAGCAACTTTACAAGATGCTTACAGGGAGAAACCACACTATACTTTTTTCAGGGAGAAATAAGAAAAATGTCCATACTTTTTGGCTGCAAAAAACACCTTATCTGGAGCTGTGATTTCTAAATAGGCAGTTGAGCTGCAACTTGAGGAAGGAACTCACAGAAGAGGACATTTTTTTTTTATTATTTTTTTGAGAAAATAAGATTTGGCATATCATGTGAATCGTCTGCTAGGCAGACGATTCACATGAAATGTCAAGTCTTATTTTCTCTGAAAATTATAATAATAATAAAATTAGAATGTCATCTTCTACACTTTTGCTTAGCACGTGAAGGGTTATACCAGAACAGCTACAAGGGAAGTTAAAACTCCAAATATCATCACTAGAACAGCAGAATTCTTAAGCGTCTTGTGCAACCACACAATATGATCAGAGCATTCTCCCTTTGTCAATATATTCTGCAATATGCAGCAAATCTTTAAGTGGACACCAAACAACCTGACTAGACTATGCTGATATGTATGCTGATCTGGATTTTTATTGCCTGAATATGCAAAAAACACCCTTTTATCATGTTGCAGGAACATTAAAGCTGAGGTTTACACAATTAAAATAATGAATTATGCCCGGTATAGTTGAAATCCAGACATATTCATTAGGATTTTTCCATATCTTGGTAGCATTTAGTGACCAGATCTCAGTTGTTCAAAGTATCATGTGATGATAATTATTGAAGTGAAAAAAATAAATCCACTGATATTTTTTTGATGCAGAAATGTGAGTAGCTTCCACAAAATTTTAGAGCATATATTATAGTTTATGTAAAGTAGAAAGTACCAGAGATGGTTTCATTAGTTTGTTAAGCTAACATGTTTTGAACAATTGGGTCCTGTTTAATGTAATTTCATTTATTTTATTTCTTGGCCCATTGTTGGAATTTATTTAGAAACAAAATTATGAACTTCTGTTGTAGAGTGCAGGTTTCTTATGTGAAAACTAGTTAAGTTTGTACAATGCTAGATGAGAACCCTTGCACCAAATGCAGGCAAAAGTAGACCTTAATCAGCCTGCATGTTCATACAGGCTGATCATTGCCTTTATCACCCACTTACAAAACAGTGGATATTGTAGGCATGTACCTTTTTTCAGTGCCTAACTCCTCTGTATTTCTCAGATCTGGGTTGGCAACTGGATATGTTTATTTGTATTTGTCATTATATGAATTAGGGGATAACTGCATTCAAATTTGGTATTTGGGGAGGTAAATCGGCGGTTTTACGGTCGGAAATTTCGTTTTACGGCGACGCGTCAGCGTCGCCGTAAAACGAAATTTCCGACCGTAAAACCGCCGATTTACCTCCCCAAATGACAAATTTGATGCAGTTATCCCCATTCTAATGCATTTATTCATTTTTTCTATTTTAAAAATGTACTATTTGCACAAAACGACAAGTGCTGTGAGCTGCGTAAAACCAAATGCCAGCCAATGAGAAGCGACGTTACGTAATGACGTCGGATTTGCGACAGTATATCGCAGAATATACCGTCGCAAATTTTTGACGTTGTCCAATCAGACGTGGCGTTACATACGCGAGTGCATTAGAATGTGCTTTTCTTTGTGAAGTTTAACTTCATTAATTGGACCAGCTCACAAGAAAATGTCCCTTATGGCAAGCCTAGCAAGCAAAAACTCACAACAGACTAGGCTGATGATAGATCTATCTGGTAATGGCTTTTGTTTTACATTTTGTTTACTGAATAGTCTTATGCTCTTCAATTTTCAAATCTAGATAATGCAAATATATCAGGGTAAAAATATTGTATTTTTTCTTTGCCAAACCATATTTTAACTTCATAATACATTAACCTATAGATAATGTGCTATTCTATTCTGTTTTCACACCTTCCACAGAAAAAACGACCTTTCAGTCGTTAATTAAAGTCTTAAACCAGAAGGTCCCTTAGGCAGTTACCTGTGTGACGTAACTCTTCCCGCTCAATTGACCACGTGTCAGTTTCTTTTCTGTGGACAAAGAAATTCAACAAGGATTATTTACCTGTGATAGAAATTTGGATTATTTCTTTCCTCACGGATAAATTTATGTATCCTTGTGTTTCTTTTGTTTATTTATCACTCCTTTCACTTTCTGTGTTATTATTTAAAATTTTCAATTTTCGATTTCATGTATTTTTGACTGGTCTTTTTCCACATGCGTTTTGGCGACTCTCGCTTTTCGGCACAACGCTCGTGCGCGATCGGTTCGATAGTCGTGTTTATATATGCAGAATATTTTTGTTCTTTTCGTTCCAGGTTATTCAGCAATTACGATATGTTTTTTTCCTGGACTTTTGTTTGCAGAGATCTTCAGTTGGCTAAAGATTCTCATGGTTGAGAAGCTGATTGTAAAGAACTTGTCAACCCTTGATGGGTTATAAGACAATTCTTTACTGATGGGAGCCCCACCCCATATGGCTATACTGCCGGGGTAAGACCCATCAAGGTGGCATCTTTGGGTACTTAGTATCCTATAAAGTCTAAGTCCACCAGTCACCAGTCACCAGTCACCAGTCATCCAGTCACCAGTCACCAGTCACCAGTCACCCAGGCTCCAGTCAATCAGCTTCACCAGTCACCAGTCAATCAGGTGCCAGTCAACCAGGCACCAGTCACCAGTCATCCAGGTGCCAGTCAACCAGGCACCAGTCACCAGTCACCAGTCACCCAGTCACCAGTCACCAGTCACCCAGTCACCAGTCACCAGTCAACTAGTCTCCAGTCAATAATTTAATTATTTTCTGGAAACACTTAGTTTCTGACATATTTCGCCGGACAAAATAGTCACGTATACTAACTTCCGGTCATTATGTCTAATTATTAAAAAAATTTTTTTTCACTGGGCAAAGTATCAGTAATATTTCTGATACTTATACCCGGTCATATTATTATATTATTTCTGATTTTTCACCAGGCAAACTTTTACAGAAAGTGTCTGGTCAATTTTTGCCTTATAATTAATTATCTTCGGGAAAAAGTTTCGAATACTTGTGCCCGCTCAGTTTTCATATATAATCTCCCTTTTTCATCGGACTGTAGTTACGAATACTACTATCCGATCAATTTGTCAAATTTCTTGTAACTTTACCGGGCAACAGTTACGAATATTAGTGTCCGGTCATTGTATCGGGTAACTAGTGTCAAAATAATGATTACTAATTCCCGAACAATCTATTATCGTTCATAGAGCTCCATTCACGTTTAAGTCAATGGATATAGGTTATTAAGTGAAATACATAATAACTTTTTATACAAAAAATTCTGTACAGTCTTTCCCAAATCAGACTAGAATTTTTAATATTCCATTGACTTATTATAGGTGTGTAATTCCATTAATATTTTAAATTAACTTATGTTTTATCTCTTTTATCCGCTAGAAAGAGTTAAACTTCCGACTATAACAAAATTCTTACCGGGCAGCAGTTCGTAGACTAGTGCCAGGTCATTCAAATGATGTTTTATCTCTTTAATTCGCTAGACAGCGTTTAAATTCCCGCTCTAACGAAAATTTCATCGGGAGGCACTTCGTAGAGTAGTGCCAGGTCATTCTAACGAAATTCCACCGGGCAGTAGTTTCGTAGACTTTGTGTCGGATTACTAGTGTGTTCCAGGCTCAACATATATTCATATATAACCACTATAGACATGTATAGTCTTGGATTATAGGTTATTGAATGACAGCGATGGGTTCTAATACCTAGTAGCCATTTATATTGTTGAATTCTGTCCAGTTACTTTTGAACTTGACTTAAATTCTATATATATATTTATTATTGAAAATGAATTAAGAATTATCGGTTACGATCAAATTCGCAATTCATTCACTAAGTGTAGAAGATACTTCCAGCTATAATTATATCTCGTTTGTTCGCTACAAAGAGATTAACTTCTTACATATTCACCTTATTCGGCTCTAAGGCAAAGGTGAACTATAAAACTATCGTTATTTATAAGAAGAAAAATATACACGAAATATAAAAATTTTTCTTCTTTCCTCCCCTGTTTGTCTTCTACATGCTCCGATATGTAATCAGCATCTAATCTAAGGAGTAAATTGACAAGAAAGTAGCAATCGATCTTTTCTACTTTCTATTAATTTTTCATTCTTAAGGTATCGGAAATTTACACCAACCAGATAAATAAATTAACAGTTTATTTATTTATTCACTACCTCTCTAGATTACTACGATTTAAAATTCTAGTTGAGGTACATATTTTCCTTTTGCCTTTTCTACATGGAAAATAGTTGATCCGATAAGCTATTATTCTATTTTATACTATCTTTTGATTGATTATATAAGAGTCTAGGTCAGTCGTGCTCTGTCTAAACTCTGCTATAAAATAATAAATAAGAAAAAATCTTATATTTAGGCATAGATATAATTCGATACGTTCTTTACTTTGCCTGTTTTATTTTTTCTTCTGGATCATTTAAGACTACGATAGCAATATACCAGATATTTTTGCCTCAGTAAGAATCTATTACGCTGAAGATTCTTCATATTGGAATAATAATTTTATTATGATTATAATTCTAGACCCAATTAATCCTCGTATATTATAGGTCTACTTTATCTTATTGAGGAATAGTTTTGCTTCGACTAGCTCTATACCTCTAATATTTTATTTATAACTAGAGTCCATGTCAATCAAAATTTTCTTGCACTTTGGTATTGACAATGGATACATATTTAGTAAAGGCATTAATTATTCAGTACGTGACAGATTATTATTGCCTAAATTAGATTTTATATACAATACTTTCCTTTTGATATTTTGTTTTATTGACTTTGTAACTATTCAGAAACTGCCAAAGTCAATCATTTCCTTCCTCTTAACTTACCGAAGCTCTAGATTATGTTGCTATATATTTTGATATATGCTTAGAGGTTAATTAACGAGAGTTTACCTCATAATAGCAGATATTATTATAATTATATTAATCAATCTATAGTCTAGGCTTAGACAAAAGGGAAAACATCCTTAATTACGAGCCGGTAAAGAATTAAGACACTCTTAATTATCTCTTTACCCCTCCTTTATGTTTACATTCGTTAAAGGGATCATAGTAATTCTCGCTAAGAGTTCAAGTTCAGTTTGCGAATAATGCAAAGATTAATATCTTGATTTCCAGTCCGCATCAAAAATGGTCTATATATATAGATAAATATCTTTCCGAAACTGGATATTTATTTATTTTTCCACACAATAAGTCATTTCAAGATGTCGATGTTTTTGAAATGCACTGCTTCAATTTATAATATAAAATATGTTTATATTAACTTCACAACTTAGTAAGTGCTGCACCTACGTTCCTGGTCAGATCTTACTTTTGTGATACGTTTTTGAACATACTGAAAGTTTTCTCCGATTATACATTCGGTAAATAAACTTTCGAGTAGTATTTATGCCTTTAAACATTCAGATTATTTGATAATTGTTGGAGATAATATATTATTCCGATATTTATATATCTATCTTCATTATTTATCTTTCTCATCTTACTTTTAAATTAGATTGACCTTCTCGCTACGTTCCAGGTTTAAATCTAGCTAACATTGTGGAACAGTCACTTTTTTATTTCCTAAACAATATTTTAACTTTTTTCTCAGTATTCAGAGCATAACGACTTCATGAATACTTGAAAATAATTCAATTCTACGCTTGTTAAACTAAGCCTAAAACAAGCCCTAGTTTTTTTTAGAATGGATATTATCCTTCGATTCAGTTCATGGAGATACATCCTTTTAGATCCCATTATCTCTATTTCAATCATTCAAAATTCTAATGACTAAGTACTCCTTTTCTACGTACGAATACAGAATATCGAGTCACTGTTGCTGCATATTGGTTAAAGATTAAACAAATTTTATCTTAAACCTATATGACGTTAAATTAATTATTATCTCTTTCATATACATTTTTTTACCCTTCTGTCAGGGATCGCGGTAATAATATTATTACTCTCTATGGTTTACACATAGATCTCGAGAGTATATATATGTATTTTCTTCCTGAACTCATTTGCGAGTACGTAATTTGATATTTCAGGAATTACCAATTATGCAGACATAGATTTTATTCTATTAATATTCAATTCTAAAAATTTGATTGAATGTTTATCTATAAAATTTCTGGGCAGTAATTTTATAGAGAGTTATATGTTTAATAATTCCTTGCTTAAATAATAGTTACGCTTAACCTATGATTTATAGCGGGAATTTTGTTCAGTAGTATAATTTTTATTTAGTATTAATATATTTCTTACTATTCTTAAATATGCGTATAGAATAGTAATACTATCTCTTAACTTTTAAATTAAGTGTTTTTTGAGATTAATAATCAGTATTATTGTATAATCTTTCTTCAGAGATTATCACACTATTACTTTTTCTCTGAGTCCTTCTCTTTTTATGAACATTTTGATTCGTATCAAAGTGGATTTTTAACATTTCTTGATTTCCATGATTATTTACTCAGGAGTACTTTTCATGGCAATCTTCTGGTATAGAAAGATTCTATCCAGCTTATTTATTATTGCTTAATCTTATCAATACGGTAAGATTTAGCCAAACTATGACCGTCATACAGTTTGCTGCGATCAACCTTATTCTTATCTCTTTTATTGTCTGTCAAACTCTTTAGTTATGATGTTGACAGTTTATTCTTTATTTTTTTGTCAGGACATCAAACGCTTTTATATGTCTATGACAAAACTAATTATCAATGGTTTAAGTTGTTTTTTCTTCCCAGCAGTTATATGCAAACTCTGTATTATTTTATTGCTTGACTAAAAATTCGTTATACAATTAGTCTAGCAATAGTTTTAACCATTATGTTTGTCTATACCTTTTTTCTTCTGATGGATAACTTAGTTATAGTTAAGTTAACTCCATCTACTTTTATTATCTCCCCTTCTTTAATTTGATCAAGGGAAATAATTACACATTATGGTTATTTTAAGTCTGTGTCTGTTCATCGGAAACTGTCCTGTCGCTCCAATTAACAGAATTTAATTAGTTTATAATTCTAATAGCTTAGACTATTACAATTACATAGCTTCACATATCTAGAATTTTATCCAAAATATCTACATATGTCAGTTATCTATAGGAAACTCCACCGAGTAGACTTTTCCTTATTTATTCAAGATCCTACATAGACTACTTACAGTGTATGGTCTTGGCTTTTTGTTTTACAAATTTTGTTTTCAAAATATTTCTATATTCCTAGCTTACTTTGCGATGGAATATTTATGTTATGTCTCAATGACTCCCTTTTCTTTTTGAAGCCAATTGTTGTTTCCCAAAAAGAAAAAAAGAGGGGGGGGGGGGCCGATGTTAGGTCTCTGAGACTTAAGAACTGGCTTCTTCTAGAGTCTACTAATATATATAAGGTTGTTAGATCATAACACCTTAAAGCTATTTTGTGAATCTAGACCATTCTTTCTATTAAATATAGAATTAGAATGTATCTGATTCCTTTGAGTTTCCTGAGTCTTAACCAGAAGTGGTGAGATATTATTGGTGTTAGAATTAGGAGAGCACCTCCCTCCTATTCTGCAAATTCTAGCACATTATCTATAGGTTAATGTATTATGAAGTTAAAATGAAGTTTTTTAAAAGTAAAACATATTTTAACGAGTAATACTTAACCTATAGATAATCAATTATCTCCCTCCGCCCACCCTCGCTTATCTCTCCTAATTGTGTCTATTGTTTTACACATAAAAGAAACTGACACGTGGTCAATTGAGCGGGAAGAGTTATGTCACACAGGTAACTGCCTAAGGGACCTTCTGGTTTAAGACTTTAATTAACGACTGAAAGGTCGTTTTTTCTGTGGAAGGTGTGAAAACAGAATAGAATAGCACATTATCTATAGGTTAAGTATTACTCGTTAAAATATGTTTTACTTTTAAAAAACTTCATTTTGTGGCTACTTATTGGTAATGTCTGTGACATAGTACTAATGAGTACACACATTGCAGATAAGGCAATTGTATCAACTACAGTATTTGCCCTAAGTATTTGGACACCTTATCTACTCGCCATACTTAATTTGAAATAGTCCATTCTACTGCATGTTGATGTTGCTAAAATATTGCTATATGTATGACAAACAGTGTAGACCCCGATCAGATGCCGCATTCTGCGGCATCTGATCTGGGTCTACACTGTTTGCAAAGGCTATCTATCCCAATATTTAGGGTAATTAGGGTAAGAGGTGTAGATATTTTTCTTGTTTCCACATGAAAACTAAGAAGGTTTGATAATTTTTCTTATTTCTTCATGAGGGGGGTGTTGGGTGTGGTGAAGGTGTTGTGTATCTTACGTCACCGAGGCATCCAACTGATATTAGCTTATAGTTTGGCAAGGCCTACTATCCTTGTAGCGGGTAAGGGTGGAGAGGGAATGTTTTTATTTCTTCTGTTTCTTCACTTTTGTTCTTGTTCCTCTTTCTTCCCTGTCCCACTATTTCATCGCCGCTACTATCTGTTCTATCTCTTTTCTCTCTTCCTCAGGGAGACGGGGGTGGTCGGGTGGTGCGAAGGTGCTGTGTATCTTACATCACCGGAGCGTCCAACTGATATTGGCTTACAGTTTGGCAAGGCCTGCTATCCTTGTAGTGGGTAAGGGTAGTGGGGGAATGTTTTTATTTCTTCTGTTTCTTCACTTTCATTCCTGTTCCTCTTTCTTCCCTGTCCCTCTCTTTCGTCTCCTCTACTCTCTTCTATCTCTCTTCTCCCTTTCTCTGGGAGACAACACAAAATGACCCTCAAGGGTTGACGTGTCGTTAAACCCCAACACAATCAAATCCTCAGGGAGACAACACAAAAAACTTCATGAAAGCATGTTGGAGATTTTCTTCAGAAATGTCCAATGAGTACCCACAACATATGTTTTTCATGGAAAAAAAAAATTTACGTAATACCCCCTCTTATCAGGAACTATGATATTTTCTTGGGGAAATATGAAAAGTATTTGTAAAGTTAGACTTCTTACAAAGACTATGTTAGGTAGCTGGTGAATATACCTACCATTTTCAACATCTTTCAGAAAGTTGTTTTTCATGTGGCATTTTACTGAGAAGAAACAAAGTTGCAAAGTTCTGCCAAGCTTCAATGTAAAACATTGTTGTAACTATCACTGTACCTGCTGAACTTGTTATAATAGACATTTTCTCTTGAAGTGGATCATTTTAAGCCCAATTAGGCATGTAGGGTCTTAGGTGAATATGCATATAGCCAATTCCCAAGCTAGCATTCTTTATAAATCTATAGCGGGTCATTATCAGCCCATCAGCTACCCTGATGGGCCGATAACGGCCAGCTATAGATTTATAAAGAATGCTTACTGGGTCCTAAATGAGCCTGCTCACACATGGTCTGATCAGAGCCTTTGTTCTTTACCTGGGGAAAGTCTCACTGCTGTAGTATCTCCTTGCTAAAAGGAAAGCGAGACCACTCCATCAGTAGAGAGCTTGCTCCCTGTGTATGATGAATGCTTTCTGAAACTGGTTAATCTAATGGGAGCAAATTATTTCCTTTCAGATTCACCCCTTTGAGAGGGGAGGTTATACTTTCAGGTCAGAGTAATTGCTCTTGGAGATAGAGTAATCTCCCTTGGAGATATATCCATTTGCCTGAATCAACTGCATTGGTGTGCAGGCTTACCTGGGCCCAGTTGTTCAAAGCTAACAATGTTGTTAGGTAACGATTTGTTAAAATTTACATCAAGTGATATGCAAATATGCTGAAATTTTTTGCTGAAAAAAAGTGCAAAAGCTACTCATATTTTTTCAGCAAAAAATATCAGAATATTGTGTAGTGAAAACAGTTAACGAAATGACCGTTAACGAGCTCGTTAAGCTAATGACGCTTTGAACAACTGGGCCCTGGACTTTAGCTGTTTGTGTAGCACCAAAGACTCATTTGCATAATCTGGCTCATTTTATCATGTCAATATAGCTAATGATTCAGTATATCAAAATGATTCTACATCATTTATATTATTAATAAACTATTTCAGTAAAAACTCTTAGTGGTTTTCTTTAGGAAATACCTGAAGAGTTATAGTGGCAAGGTGGTTAGCGCTCCCGACTTCGGAGCAGTAGATCTTAGATTCGAATCATGCTGGAGTCGTCTTCATTGCACAGGGCATTTCATTACACCCTGCCACCATCTCCATATGACTTAAATAATGGTGAAAGGGAAAGTCAACTCCTTCAAAGCAATTGAAGCGATTTGTCCCTAATAGGGTAAGAATGTTGCTTGGGTAGGGGATTTAAAAAAAGCTAAAATTATGGTGATTTGCCTCTTGGCTTGGTGGATATAAAGCTCCCATAGACTAACAATGGGAAAACAGTTAAATTGCATTTTACCTGTAAACAGCGATTTATTTATTTATTTATTTATTCATATACATTATTTACTGAAGATAAACACATTTAGCTTAACAACTAGTCTACAATGTGGCCCTCAATACAAGTTAAAACAATATCTGCACAATATATATATATATATATATATATATATATATATATATATATATATATATATATATATATATATATATATATATATATATATATTCCTGTGATGTTAACCATATTTGGCAAGTATGATCATTTGATGGTTGTCTTCATAGTGTGTGTTTTATGACCAGTGGCCATTTTTTCGTCGCCATGGTAACATTTAAATTTAAAAAAAAAGGGAAGTTTATAAATGACAACTTTAAAACCACTGATACAGAAGGACTCTAATTTGGTACAAATGTTGCTTTGGTAAGGGCAATTCAAAATAGCTAAAATATGGCGATCTTCCTCTTAGTTTAGTTGCCATGGCAACAGAAAGCTCCCATAGGCATAATGGGAAAATGGTTAAATTTTCTCCATAACCAGTGAAGTGATGTGAACCATATTTGGCAGCTATAATCATTTGATGATTGTCAATGCAGTGTTTGTGTTTTATGACCAGTGGCCATTTTGTTTGGTTGCCACTGGTCATAAAAGGAGTCCCTGCTTTCTGACGAAGATAAATAGATAAAAAGAATGACCCTTGAGAGCAATGAGCGCACACAAAAAGACAAAAATAGATGAAGTGTCTGAAACTTAATTTATGATTAAAATAGCAAGAGCTTTAAGTTACAATCAAAAGTTTATTCTGCGAGGGTTATCTTCCCCTGCCTCTGTGCTGTATACATTGTTGATGGCTATGCTTCACTCTTTAATTGCACGACGGGGGTTCGGGCCTCAGACTCAATGACGGCCTCTTCGTAAAACTTTAACCAGTGGGTTGGGGCTTGACGATATGTCTTTGGCTTGGCCCGCCGTGGTTCAACTATTGATTTTCATTTACTCTGGCATACAGTAGAATTAGCCATGACTACTCGTCTTTGTTTATTATAGTGATTAATTTGATTTTTATGTTTTCGCTTTGATGCATGGACTGAGTTGGGAGCCTTTATGCGAACCGAATTTTTATGTATTTCTGTATTAAGAGTAGCATCGGGGTGAAGTTGGCTAGCTGTAAAAGTGTTTTAAACCCCGCCGGTGGTTTACTCTACTGACCATTCTAAGGAGGTGGTCCCGGTGTTAGTCTTACTCTTTGGTGCTTTGTGGTTCATTCTGCGAGGCGATTTGTTGTATGTCTTACATTGTGCCATTTTGTTCTTGTGTTTTTCAGTCCTTTTAGCATTGCGATTACCTCGCTTGGGGAAGAGAGAGCTAATCTTAGTGCTTTTCGTACGTTTGATCGATTTGTGCTTGTTTGGATTTGTCGGTTTCCTCTTCCTCATGATGTCTGGGAAGGGCTGCGGTTTGTGATTGTGGCACTCCCTGGACTTTTCTCTTACCTTTTTTTCTTTTTTTTTTTTTTTTTTTTTTTTTTTTCAAAATCATGGTATTGTTAAACGGATTCTCTTAAATGGCATGTTGATCCTACTGAAAACATGCAAGCCTACTACTTGCAGACATTGTTTAAACCTGCATTTTATTTCACTCGGTAGTTTGAAATGTTCAGTAACTGCAGGAATGTCGCCAAGTTTTAATTAGAACAATTCACTGCCCCTTTGCAGATACGTGTATAAAGATCATGTTACGGCTGTTCATGTGCGCAAGGCATGGCGTATCTTCGATATGAGTTTGATTTGATTTGAGTATTACAACCCAGTCAACATTGAGCTATTCGAATCGCACACCGTCCGTAGTCATTGTTGTCGTCTCTCCACAATTCTTTTAAACAGCTCTTAAGCCACTGAGCCAATTTTAACCAAATTTGAAGGATTGATCCTTTGGTGAAACCGACTGAAATTTGGTCAAAGATTAGGAATCCATGCAGGATTCTGGTTGCCATTCAATAAAATTTGGCAGAAATGATCCTTTGATGATCCTCTTCCAAGATTTCAAGGCATCAAGATTCGTCCAAAAAAACCCAACAAAAAACAAACAAACAAAAACAAACAGACAAACAAACAAACAAAAAAACAACAACAACATAACCACCAGGGGGCGGTGCGGGGGGGGGGGGGAGGGGGTGGTGTGGGCGGGGGTGGCGGTGCTTATTTTCCCAGTATATCTATATAGAAACTTTTAAAAATCTGTCAGAAACCGCTCGAACAATTTCAATGTAATTTGGCAGGAATTTGTCTTTGGTGATTCTCTACCAAGACTGTTAAAGCCGTCGGGTTTTGCCAAAAAATATAGCCGCTAGAAGGGGCGAGGGAGGGGGTGGGAGGGGCAGGGCGTGCAACGCTTATTTTCCCTATATATGTATATAGGAAACTTTAAAAACCTTCTTGTAAGAAACCACTGGACAGATTTCAATATATTTCATCATAAATGCTAGAAGGGGTGGGGGGGGGGGGGGGGGGGGGGGGATGGGGTCGGGGGGCGGGCAACGCTTATTTTCCCTATATATGTATATAGGAAACTTTAAAAACCTTCTTGTCAGAAACCACTGGACAGATTTCAATATTTTTCATCATAAATGTTCTTTTGGTGACCCTCTACCAAGATTGTTCAAATAGAAAAGAAGGAATGATCAGGAATTAAAGCCATGATGATTTGTTAAAACACGTGACCGTCAGAGGGAATGGGCTTATTTTCCCTATATATTCATATAGGAAACGTTAACAATCTTCTTGTCAGAAACCACTGGACCAATTTCAATATAATTTTGCAGAAATGTTTTTTGGTGACCCTCTACCAAGATTGTTCAGGCGATTATGATTCATCAAAAAACTTGGCCACCTGGGGCGGGGCTTATTTTCCCTGTATATCTAAAGACACTTTTAAGATTTTTCTTCTTGTAGAAACCACTGGACCAGTTTTTAAATACAGTCAAACCTGTCTTAAGCAGCCACCCATGGGAAGCTTAAAATATGGCTGCTGAAGGCAGGTGGCTGCTTAATATGTTCAAATTTATGTCCATGAATTTCGGGGCAGCTTTCCTTTGGCTACTTAATACAGGTTGGCTGCTTAATAGAGGTGACCACCTACAAAGGTTTGACTGTAGTTTGTTTAAAATGTTCTTTTGGTGGCTTTCTACCAAGATTGTTCAAGCTATGATGATTCGTTAAAAAGCATGGCTGCTAGGGGACACGGCTCATTTTCCCTATATATCTATATAGAAAAGTTAAAAAAAATTCTTGTCTGAAACTACGGGACCGATTTCAATATAATATAGCAGCAATGTTCCTTTGTTGACCCTCTACCAAGATTGTTCAAGTCATCATGATTCGTCAAAAAACATTGCCGCCAGGGCGGGGCTTATTTTTCCTATATATACTCAACAAAATAATTTAAGGGCCACAGAGTGCAAATTTCCATATATACAAACTTTGGCCGGATGCATGGGCAAAACCACAGAAGATATCAAAATATCGTTGAATGTTTCTTTAAAAGGAAGCCCTAAAGGAGTGTTTTCAACAACAAAAAAAAAATTCATTTTTAAATTCGCAAAAAGCACTACTTTTTACCCAAAAATTAAAAATTGACATTTCCGCGTCAAAATTGATGTCTGGGCTCTCAACTGTGAAAACAATCATAGAGAAAGCCTTATTTGTTATCAAGAAAATGCATATTTTTTGCTAGAGGTATCCTCTACAGATTATTCGTTGTCTATGGGGAACTTTCAAGGCATTTTTAGCCTCTCAAAGGGTTGGCCTCTTTTTTCTGGCTATATCTGTGTGCCTTTTACTCGAAGGAAGGTTGAGTTTGCATGATTTTTTACAAAACTTGTACTTGATATTTGGAATGTCACCTGATCACGTCATAAGACTTTATATTTAAACTTTAACCCATTTGTGCCGAATGGATTCTTCTACTTTCACTCTTCGGACTGTCCATTACCAATATAAAGGATGTCTGGTAAGTTATTATTACCATGTTTTATTAAACAAAATTCCTTCATTTAATGCAAACAGTGTAGACTCTGATTAGACGCCGCGTTCTGCGGCGTTTGATCTGGGTCTATACTGTTTGCCAATGTCCTTTTTATGGGAAGTACAATAAAAAAAATCAATAAAAAAAATTTTGATGCCTATATCATATCTCGAAGTATCAAAGTACACTTTGAAAATACATAGAAAGGGGCCTTCGGAGCATAACCAATAGGGACAGCGAAGGCCCAGATCAGCGTACACATCCATGTTGTCTGACCAATACATTTCACAGCATGAATTTCCTCTTTTTACAACCTCGCATATCCTTTTTCTCCCTCTGTTTGGGAGATGACGCAAAATGATTCACAAAGGTTGACGTGCTGTTAAGCAACAATACAAAAATAAGCCGTAAGCAGACCCCGAAGATCCTGCCTCCCTATATATGACCGAAGGCATTTTATAAAAAAAAAGCAATGGACTGGTTATGGACTGCTCATTGTAATTTATAGCCAAGTATTAGCTTTCACAAAAAGCTAGGTCTAAGCTTACCACTGTGTTAACAGAATCATCGTACTGTATTATTAAGAAGTAGTTTAAAACTTACCATTACGAAAACACGCCTATATAATTTTGACCCCCTTCAACCCCACTTTTATATAGTAAAACTGGGGTTTACAGGGGTATACATTATTTTTCTTATTTCTGCTCAAAAACATAGATTGTGGTTCTCGTTAGAACCGCCTTGGCGAGGCGGTTCTAACTAGTACCCACAATCTATGTTTTGAGCAGAAATATGAAAAATATCAGATTTTTTTATCTGAAAATTTTCCTTGTTTTGGTTGTAAACTTTTCAATATATTTGAATAGGTGTGTTTCCGTAATGCCAAGAGAAAGTAAAGATTTTCCGCTCGATGTTTCTGGGATATTTTCTTTTTTAATTTTTAATTTTGAGAAATATGTCCAACGATAAAGCTGAAGAGGTAATCTACGCCGACTTCTCCAAACTGTTCCAGTCTGCAAAGTCTACAGTGTTTGTTCTGCTAGAATGAAAGAATTTCAATTTACCACTTCTAAAAAGAAGGCAGGCATTTTCTTTTCATCATCGGGGTAAGTGATCTCCTGACCGGTTACTGACATCTAGGGAGGTTGGGTAGGGTTGTGTGGGGTTGGTTGATGTAGGGTGGGGTGGCGTGGTTTGGGTAAATGGGAAATGATAACTATACACACCTCTATCTCCCGTTCTTTCACTGGTCCATGTACATTTTAGTCATATCAATTCGCGCAAATAAGACAATAGGCCAATAGCATTAAAATAAATGAGTCTTTATATGTGGAATTGTACTTTGGGGCATACATGTATGCGGACAGTAAAGTCCCACCATGACCGCGACGTGGTCTAGCTAGTAGAGCGCCCGCCTACGGATCTGTAGATTATAGTGTTCAAGTCGAGTCTTACTTAAAACTTTATAAAAAAGGGTACTAGCAATTCTGTCTCTTGGCGCTCAGCATTAGGTAGAATAGCTAGGAATGATTATAATGCAGCTGGTGGTAATATCATAAATTCTGGAACATGATACTGCAGTGAGGACATACTCACATGCACGCACGCACGCACACACACACACATTTACTTTTATGGTGTACTGAACATGGCTGCTCGATGTGGAGCTTTCGTCATGTTTTGTCTTGTTTGTTGGTTGGCCCTGTTTGCCATTGTGATAACTTCGTTGGGGAAAAGAAAGAGAAGTGACTACTTTGCTTTTCGTTGGTTTATAACGGATGCGCTGTTGTTTTTTTGCTCTTCCTCGTGGTGTCATTTATTCTGTATTGTGGATCTTTATGAACATTTTCCGAGCGGGCATACAGCGTTGAAACAACGTCTATTCAATGTTGTTTCAACGTTGTGTGCCTGCTGGGTTCTATATTATTTTCCAGAGTTGCATGAAATATTAAATTATTGTTAATGAAAAGGGCTGTGCGAGGAAAATATTTTAAAATATTCTAATATCAAAATTCAGGAAACGAATAGCTAAAATCAATTTTGAAATTTCTGCAGGTGAGGTGAAGGAACCACTAATTGCCTTTGGCACTCCATCCATTCACGTCATGTCAAACTAAAATATCCCTTTTTGTATTTTTGAACAGCGAAGACTTAAGTCGGTCTGCGTCTCCGTACAATCTGGTCAATGTCTACGTTTTGCTATATCTATAATGTTCAGTGTTCAAACATTATAAGTGCGGCTGTATGCGCAGACACACTGATCAGATTTTGTTGTTGCGCATACTGATCAGGACAGGCGAATTTCATAAACGACGCGACATATTTGTGCCACAACGTAAATTAATATACCTTAAACCTTTACCCTTGTCATGCTGAATAAATTTAGATGCCAAGCCCATTTCTAATTATAAGCCAATCAGATAACGTAATTCAAATTGCTGATATGAATTCACTTACTGAACGACAAACAGTGTAGATCTTGATCAGTTGCCTTCAGAAGCCAACTGATGTAGATCTCAACTGTTTACAAAGGCAGGGCATGTCCGGGTTCAGCAGGAAAAGGGTTAAAATTAGCTAATCACAACCATAGCAAATAAGTGATTTTTTTTTTCTTTTTAATACTTTTCAGAGACAAAAAGGCTTGACATTTATATCTGACTACTACTACTGCTACTATTACTACTGATAATAATAATTTTGCTTAACGCTTTAATGATACAGACGTGCGTCAAATGAAGATTCCGATTAGCCGGCTATCCGCGCAGTCTAATCAATCTTCGCTATGTGCCTGTGCGCAACTATATATAATATAGTTTGCGCGATCCGAAGTTTTGTTACGTGAACAGCACAGAATCTGATTTGACAATTAGGATGTACAGGCTAGCTTTACATAGTTATTAAGGTATAATTTTCCTGGTAAGGCTTATATTAATAATGAAAATGCCATGGGGCTTACAGAAACAGCTTTGATATATTTCTAATTGTTGGTGTAAAACAGCTGCTGAGTGTTACATATTAATTATCAGGGCCCAGTTGTGAAAGAATAGTAGCCTTAACTAATCTAGAGTTTTCATTTACTACTACTACATTGAATCAACATTTAATCGACGTTGTTTCAACACTGCGTACCCGCTTGTACATTTACTACTAACGATTTAGCGGTTTTGAATTTCGTATCCAGTGAGAGCGACTAGTTTATATAGAAGCAGTACTGAAAAATATTGTGATGAGTCAGGGAGCATTCCAAGATTACTAAAGTGGAATGCATATGTCGAAATCATTACGAAAACACACCTATTTAAATATATAGAAAAATTCACCTTCAAAAACTGAAAATTTTCAGATGAAAAATTCTGATATTTTTCATATTGCTGCTCAAAAACATAGATTGTGGGTACTCTTAGAACCGCCTCGGCGAGGCGCTTCTAACAAGTACCACAATCTATGTTTTAAGCTTAAATAAGAAAAAAATAATGCATACCCCTGTAAACCCCAGTGTTACTATACAAAAGTGAGGCGGTTCTAACGATTACTCACAATCTATGTTTTTTTTAGCAGAAATAAGAAAAAATAATGTATACCCCTGTAAACCCCAGTTTTACTATATAAAAGTGGGGTTTAATGGGGTTAAAATTATATAGGCATGCTTTCGTGATGTCTTGAGAACCGTTTTGTTATGGCTTACCTATCACTGTCCCACCCAAATGCATCCCAACAGGCACGCATCAACGTTGGGATAACGTCGCATGATGTTGCGCTGACGTTAATGCGACATTGTATAAATGCATTGTATAAATGTCATGTGCTCGCTGGGATTTCCCATACTGTAACTGCAATGTTGACACACACGCGGAAAAGTTAAACTCGTGCATATAAAAATCTTATCTGCACGACTTTTGTTGAAAAATAATAGCCATGTTGGTTTGGATTGATGAGCGTAAAACTGACTTTCTATAGCTTTAAAATCAGCCCAGTACATTTAGCTCTCACCTGGTGGTACTTTAATCAGGGGGATCTAATCCGTCTGTGGACAGATTTCTTTTCAGGACTGTCCCTTGTGTTTCCTGAATAAAACTTATTACTATTGTCCCTGACTGGCTGAAATATGAATGCCAGGACAATAACACGTTAAAAAATACCAAATATCAAATTTATTTGAAAGGTAGTAATTTTCTAAACTCTCCAAACATAATTGTCAATTTAATGAATCCCAAACGATTTTGCAGATATCTAATACTTGCAATATTCTCACATATAGGCACGTATATACGTCAATATAAATCAGGGTCAGGGTTTTTGACTACATTGATGTTTATTAGTGCAACTCGTGCACCATGAGAATTAGCATTCCGTTTCGCACGCAGTCAGTAAACCAGTAATTCTAAAGGTAGACCATTTTTGGTTATATCGTGCATCCCGTGCTGCAGTATTTACTAGCAATCAAGATTAACTCAAACCTGTATAAAACCTCGCTTGATCGACGTTTCTTAAGCTTAAAAGTCAGGTAGGTTTGGAGCGGGCAACGTCAAAGAGACTGTCTAAGTTTAAAAATAAGCTAAGTTCATCAAACCCTTTCATGTTGATACTTTCATCTGGAGTTCAAATATCTCGCTCTACAGACATTTCTTCTCATGACTTCGCCCTGATGTTTCCTAATGAAACTTATAATAATCTCGTACATGCAAAATCAAATCAAAAAGCTTTGAAAAATACAATGAAAGTGTAGGACATACGATGTCAACACAGCACGCCCCTGCATTTGGGCTCCAGTCCTAATAAAATGAGAAAACAATCACGTTTTAAAACATGCAGGCATCTAAGACCAAAGACAGCCTGTACATCATAACAGTAATGTCATAAGTCGCACTGTTTGTCTGGGCCCAGTTGTTCAAAACTTAACGAAATTCTTATCTAACTTGACGTTAAAATTTCTGTCTTCAAATATGGCAAATACATTGATATTTTTGCTGAAAAGTGTGAGTAGCTTTTCACATTTTTGCAACAAAATTATCAAAGTGTATGATAACACCTCAGCTACAACAGTTGACGAGTTTGTCATTAACGGGCTCGTTAACCTTACGATGTTGTGAACAAGTGGGCCCTGATAAATACAGTGAACCCTCGTTACAACGAGAGCATTTATTCCCAAGGAATTTGCAATTAAAATAAATTTGTTGTGGTAAAGAATCCTTAATCAGCCGTATGACCTTTTATTTTTCTCATGGAACGTGTGTTTTCGGATATTTGTTAGAATCGCCTCAGTGAGGCGATTCTAACAAATATCCAAAACAAGCGTTTCTTAAAGTATAAATTAATTTTATTTTCAATAATTTCAGAATAACTATTTGTATCTTTTAAATGAGAGTATCGTGCCAGTCAAATTAACATCATATAACGAATTTGTCGTTGTATCGAGTGTCGGTATAAAGATGGCTGACTATAGTTTCTGATCTACAAGTTGCCACTGCTATTGTTCAACTAGAATGGATAGGCATGATAGAATTAACGCCATTTTTAACAAGGGAAATAACTTTTGTTACTTTCTGTTTGTTTTCATGCACACAAGGTCCCTTCTAAAAAGGGGTCTACTCTATCAAGGGGATATCACTTTCAGGGGTAGGGGGACAACTTTCAAAATGAATTGTGTGACCTTCTGAAAATGGGTCTCTTCTAAAAGGAAAGAATTTGCTCTCAGGGGAGCAAATTCTATCCTTTTAGAGTAGACCCCTTTTCAGAAAGGGCTTGATGTACAAGAAAGAAAACAGGATCAAAAGAAATCTTATCTTCCGTCTGAAAAATGGCGGAAAATCTACCAAATGTAACGCGTCCTCCTTATGACTTCATTAAGCTCACGAAGCTTTGAACACTTGGGCCTAGAATTTCTACCTTGGGAAACTGGAAGTTGACATCACTTAATGATACGGCGGTCTTGTTTTCACAGCGTCTGACATTAAGTGGATTTTGCAGGCTGCAAAAAGAGATAAGGTATGATGTGTATTCTCAATTTTAGTAAGAGCCGAGCAATCGCATAAGGTCGCAAAGTGCGCCGTTTCAACTTACGATGTTGCGTTCACGTACAAATGACGTTGTGTGTTTACTGGGGACCTGTTTATATGCAGTATTTTTTGTGTGTTTTTTTATCTAGGCTATTTAGAACTAATTTACGTTAAAGCAAAAAAAAAAAAATTCTTTATGCTATCTTCGAAAATGTAACTTCACAATGACTATTTAATGGGTGATCAATATGTGTCACAACGTTGGAAAACGTTATTTTTTGACAAATAATCGCAGTCTGATCAGAATCTTCACTAGACGCATAGCCAAGGATGCGAAGTTTCTTTGCGCGGAAAACGAAAACACTGATAAGCTTGCACGGATGTGCAGGCTGATTTGAGTCTTAATTTGGCGATCAGAAGGTACGTTTTCTCACGTTGTGGTTTAAATATTGCAGAGCTTGGTGAAACTGTCGATTTTTTGTTCGCTGTCCATACTCGCACAGTCACGCCAGGCTTTTCCGTTAGGGTTATATATGGGCCGACCCAAGCGAAAATATGTCTTCGATCATGTAAGAAGCGCTCCAGTTCAGATTGCCATGCGCATTCTTACATGTTCACCAGACCTTGAGGCTATATTTTTTTTTTCAAGCTCAACTCAGCTGAGCATGGAACTTGTCCTGCTAATAAATCTCAAATTACTAACAATTGTAAATTCTTTCTTGCTAAACATAGCTGAACATGAAAATCTCTCAGCTAATAAATATGAAAATGCCAAATACTGTTGGCATTTTCATATTCATTAGCAGAGAAAATTTTTGCTCAGCTTAGTTGAGCATGAAGAACATTTTATAACCTCTGGCCCAGGGTCTTGGTTTATTTAGTCTATAGTAACCAATGTTTCTGTTTGCGGACAGCAAAGACCCTGACAAGACTATATAGATGCAAAAACTAACCTGGGCCTTCGTTGTTTGCATCAGACTCGTAGAGGCTCAATATGTCCACTCTTATATATAAAACGTGTTCAGGTTAGAATTCACCGACCAGTCGTGTTCTATTGCTGTGGCATTTTGTTTGTTTTCTGATAGAAATTAGGAAGCCTGTTAACGTTCTTTTGTCAATTACAGGTGCTTGATTTCGCGGCCAAGGTTCATCGCCACTTGTGATTAGAAATCCGGCACATACAAATATGTTGAAACCGGTTAGTACTTTATTTAAACCCTTAAAGTTCCAATCGCAGCAGATAACACCTTGAATGAAAACCGTTTCGGAGAAAATAAGGATTGGCATTTCATCTGAATCGTCTGCTAGACCTTTGACGAGTAACGTTTGAAAAGGGCCTTTAAGCAATATGTGGCCAAGAAAGGCTCAATCTGTGCGAATTTGCGCAGTGTGATCGGAACCGTCACTACCCGCCAGTCTGTAGATACTGTGAAGAACAGACTAAGAGAGAATGCTCCGATCGGGCTGTGGGGATGCGCAAGTTAATCTGGACATTTGTATTTGCATATGACATAAGGGCCCTTTTCCTGTTACCGGTATGGTTAGGTTTTTTTGGTTTTTTTTCCTGGTACTCCAGAATTTCCTCACTTTACCGATTTAGTCGACGTGATATGAGTGAAACATTCTTAAAAGGGCCGTAAAACACAAATAATAAATATGCCGATGGCTGAAAATAAGTAGGTTGTTTTGAGATGCGGATTTACAGAATTTCAGAAGTCTGTGGTTCATATGGGGTCAGGATGTGATTTGACAGAGCCTATTTTCTGAGAAAAAAAGAAAAAAAGAGAAAAATATAATCAGTTTGTCGTCTGGAGATTCATCCCCGAGAGCGGTAAATAATAAAGATAACTAGAGCACCTATTGTTTGTGTATAGACATTACGAAAACACACCTATTCAAATAAACTGAAAATTTTACCACCAAAAAATAAAAAAACTTTCAGATAAAAATTCTGATATTTTTCATATTTCTGCTCAAAAATAGATTGTGGGTACTCGTTAGAACCGCCTCGATTCTAACGATTACCCACAATCTATGTTTTTGAGTAGAAATAAGAAAAAATGATGTATACCCCTGTAAACCCCAGTTTTACTATACTTAAAACCAAAAGTAACTTGTCACTTTTTATTGATGAATAATTTTGTTTCTACTTCGGTTTGGTTACAATAACCAAGTTCAGTTGTTTTCCACAAATAGTATCAACAGAATTCAAGAGAGCTCATTCGTGTGAGTGATTCCAGTCTCGAGTTACCTACCTTTTCATCAAAAACAGCATTTTCACATTTTCTCACAAATTCAAAAGCAGAACATGATTCGCAATACAAAATATGAAAGGCATTTGTTTGTCGATAAAATTTCATGCAAAACAATTTTTCAGTTCTACTCGGCTAATTAATGGCAATTATTCAAATTTGTTTCACGTTGAAATTATCTCCCTTGGAATAAAAACAATAGAAACTTTCGCTGCTCGTAAAAGCCATATCTCCGATATTTTTTGAAAGTTTTAAACGGTGATTTGTATGGACCTCTACAGAGAGTGTATGACCAGAAAAAAAGATGCAAAAGTTCTCATTATGTCAAATGAAAAATGGATAACAATAACCTGTAAGATTATCATTACAAACATTGTAAAGTTTGAACAAACGGCCTTCTCAATAAAAATCGACGCGTTCTGGTTGCGCAATAGATGATGCAGATTTTTTGTTTTTGTTAATTTAAGATCAATTTTTAATACATGTCTAAGCGAATAAAGCTGGGTCTAAATTGATTACAGAAATAAACCCGTATTTAATGTACAGTGACCTTCCAAAAGTGATTTAATATCGCAACTTTTGATTCTGACCCGTTCTGCTTTGAGAGAGCCCCTTTTGATAATCTGTTTGACAGAAAGGGCTCAAGTACTGTATATCATGTGCACAAATACTTGTTCTTTAACATCATTAAAACAGTTTTTAAATTTCACTTAGTAAAACGTATAAATATATGCTGTAAAGTTACTTTTGGCTTTAAGTATATATAAAAGTGGGGTTTAAGGGAGTCAACATTATAAAGGCATGTTTTCGCAATGAACGACACTGAATCAGAGCACCGTGGGTTACCTTACGTTGTTTGCTAGAAGCAGTAACACAATCATTCGTAGAGACGACCCTTCGGCAGAACTTTCTTGCACCATATGCAATAGACAGTTCAGAGCTAAGATTGATCTAACCAATTATCAAAGAACAGACGCAAAACAATAGCAATGCAGTCACTGGATTTAACCTTTATCACCCTCTGGTCTAAATCAGCAGACAGTAAATTGATGATGTTTTAGTTTTCCAAGAAAACAGGATTTAACATTTCATGCGACTTGTCTCAATTTGCATGAAATGTCAAAACCTGCTTTCTTGGAAACATGTCGTCCGCTGAATACGAGTATTTTTACCCAGGATGCTAAGCGATAAAGATCAATTTGCTCATAGACAGAAATGACTGAGGAACACCACTGAAATCGAAAATAAGTTACCTATCGCAATACCACAGTGAAATAACCAGACCATCCCTGAGTTTCTGAAATATACTTATCCATATCTGAATCTGGTAGGAAGGATTGTTCTCAACAGGGGTCTCAGTCAAAATTCAAAACAGAATGACAAACAGTGTAGATCCTGATGAGATGGCTTTATGAGCCATCTCATCAGAATCTGTACTGTTTGATAAAAAGAAAGAAAAAGAAATAAAAAAGTAATTAGATAAAATAAAATACAATAAAAATTAAATTAAATAAAAACTGTTGTGGTCTACAGAGCTGAAAGGTTAATGCAATTGCGTATTTTGTTCATCATGAAAACATGCCTATATAATTTTGACCCCCTTAAACCCTACTTTTATGTAGTAAAACTGGGGTTTACAGGGGTATACATTATTTTTCTTATTTCTGCTTAAAACATAGATTGTGGGTACTCGTTAGAACCACCTCGGCGAGGCGGTTCTAACGAGTACCCACAATCTATGTTTTTAGCAGAAATATGAAAAATATCAGAATTTTTTATTTGAAAATTTTCCATTCATTACGACAACACGCCTATTCAAATATACTGAAAATTTTACCACCAAAAAATGAAAATTTTCAGATAAAAATTCAGATTTTTTTCATATTTCTGCTCAAAACATAGATTGTGGGTACTCGTTAGAACCGCCTCGCCGAGGCGGTTCTAATGAGTACCCACAATCTATGTTTTGAGTAGAAATAAGAAAACTAATGTATACCCCTATAAACCCCAGTTTTACTATATAAAAGTGGGGTTTAATGGGGTCAAAATTATATAGGTATGTTTTCGTGATGTTTGGTTGTAAAATTTTCAATATATTTGAATAGGCGTGTTTTCGTAATATCTTTTCCGATTCAGCTTCATGCTCGTATCATTTGCTTATATTTTATACATTTCAGATACACGTATGGCTCTTCCTCTTGATTGCCATGAAGTCACATGTGCAAGCAAATGATGACTGCCCGGTACCCAGTCCCTGCAATTGCTTCGCTAATGTGTTAGACTGTTCGTCCAGGGGTCTCACAACGCTCCCAACTTTCACCATAGTCACTAAACGATTTCCCACTCTTATAGTTAGTATGTTCAACAACAATATTTCGGTAGTACCAAACAATGCCTTCAGTGCATTGAAAAGCTTAGGGGTAGAGGAACTAACGTTGCTTCTTTCCGGCAATCAAATGCATACCATACAGGACAACGCATTTGCAGGAATTGAAGGAATTATCAAAGAAGCTGACGTCGAGAATAACCATCTTAATCGGATACCAATCGCTTTTGAGAAACTATCGGCTCTACACACATTGCAGATGAAAGGGAATGAGTTGAACAACCTTGTTGTAACATCCGATTTTGGGAGAAGATTAACTACGTTCGGCTTTAGCGCTGGTAGCCTCACTCAGTGGCCTTCTGATTTATCAAAAATGACTTATCTAAAAACACTAACAATAGACAGTATTCCTTTTTCTACTTTAGCTGCTGACGCGTTTAATGGACTTGATCAGAGACTACAAGAATTAACTATTACTCGTTCAAAGCTCACTTCAATCCCAGATGCAATCTGTAGCTTGAAAGCTCTTCGAGTATTCGAGTTCGGTAATAATATGGACATAAATACCTCCAAGAGCACACCAATATGTTCTAAGCCCATGATAAACGTTGAAACAATTAATATTCATGACAATAATCTCAAGACTTTCCCTGATATATTTACCAATTTTAGAAATGCAAAACGTATTACTGTTAGCGGTAATCCTGAATTATACTTTATACCGTCTGAACTGGTTGAAATAAACTACCACCTGCTGGTTCTGAATCTAGAAAAGAATAGCTTTGACTCGGTCCCCGATGTGGTGAAGCACTTTAGAAAGTTAACAGAATTGAATCTGAGGGACAATTTAATCAGAGTGGTTCAAGGAAGCATGTTGGGTAATCTGCAAGATCTGAAAACCGTTAGGCTTGATGGAAATCCATTGAGTAAAATAGACACACCTTCTTTCGTCGGTCTTGCTGCTCTAACTGAGCTCTATCTTAGCAGAACAAAGCTTTCCACTATTCCCAAAGCGATAACATCATTGTCCGGACTCGCATCACTGACTCTTGAAGGCAATGATATGGTCTGCACGTGCGATTTAACTGAGGGTGAAGACTGGCCTAGGATGAATGCTGTTACAATAAGAGGCTTTTGCACTGAAAAAGCTATGTCTGTTCAGGTATATGTGCGTAACTATCTGGGCCTTTGCTAACAAAGGAACTACACTGAAATTACTTGGCTTTTATTATTCGTTACCACTCTCTGTGCATTTTCAGCAGACGACAAGCTGATGATATTTTTCTTATTTTTCTCACAAAACAGGGATTTGACATTTCATGCAAATTGTCTCCTAATCCTCTTTTCTGGGAAAAATAAGAAAAAAAAATTCAAAATGTCGTCTGCTGAAATTTTTATCCAGAGTGCTAAGCGTTAAAACCCTTGAATCGTTAAGGAAAATTGTAGTAGACGATATTCTTCTTATATTTTAATTATTTTAAGAGAAAATAAGATTTTGGCATTTCATGTGAATCGTCAGACGATTCACATGAAATATGGAATCTTGTTTTCTCTGATAAAATAATCAAAAGATCTCTAAAATCCGTCTGCTGCAGTTGTGATAAGCCATATTTTATCGATTTCTGGCCGATTTAATATAGATTTAGATGTAAAACAAAGATGTTTATTATTCCTTCAGCAAACCTAGGTTGGAGGTACACATACTGACTAGAATCCCCTTGGCAAGACATTTCAATTATATATCTTAGCACTTGCAGTGTCTAGCCTTGTGAAATACGTGTTTATTGGCCGGCGCAGAAATCGCGCCAGTCTCTTAATATAGCTTTTAATTTTTATATATGGTAGAGTATTTGATTAGCTCACATAGGATTTTTATATTTGCCGGGATCGTCGGTGTATGACGATCCCGGCAAATATAAAAAGAAATCTTTTAAACAACTGTGTTATAAACAGATTAATGACTATTAGCTTTTCATGTCAATCAAGAAATTACATAAAGTTGAATAAAAGCATACATTAAAGAATCACATTGTTGTTCTTTTTTACCTGTTACATTGAAAACAAATTTGCGCCGGTACTTGGACATTTACGTCTATATATTTTGTCTTATTATAGTTTTTATTCTATGGTTTTCTCAAGCAAACATGGCAAACACGGTCCTATTCCGACGCCGTCTGATTTGGGGCTGCACTCAGGGGAAGATCAAGGATTATTAAATAGGGGGTTCAAAATTTCTGAGGGGGTTTGACTTGATCGAGTTGCATTTTGTATTCGAACTGAAAGGTCTGAGCAAATAATATAGACCCAGATCAGACGCCGCAGAACTCGGCGTCTGATCAGGGTCTTTACTGTTTGCCACTCTCCAGCAACTTTAGACACGCCCTTAGGAAGTAAAATAATCTTGTTGAAATTTTATAAGTATAAGGTAAAATGTCAGGTGTGCGAATAATTAGGGGATAACTGCATTCAAATTTATCATTTGGGGAGGTAAATCGGCGGTTTTACGGTCGGAAATTTCGTTTTACGGCGACGCGTCACGCCGTAAAACGAAATTTACGGTCGACGCGTCGCGCCGTAAAACGAAATTTCCGACCGTAAAACCGCCGATTTCCCTCCCCAAACGACATATTTGAATGCAGTTATCCCCGTTCTAATGCATTTATTCATTTTTTTTTCTGGTGAAGAAAATGTACTATTTGCACAAGGCAACAAGTGCTGTGAGCTGCGTAAAACCAAATTCCAACCATTGAGAAGTGACGTTACGTGATGACGTCGGATTTCCGACAGTATATCGCAGAATATACCGTCGCAAATTTTTGACGCTATCCAATCAGACGTCGGGTTACATACGCAAATGCATTAGAATTTACAGTAAATATGATACCTAAACTGAACTTTCAGTCAAGGTGATGGGGGTTCGACTAGTCCAGGGAAAAAATTGGAATCATTTATTTATTTATTTTAAATATTTCATGCCGAAAGACCCGAACCCGCCGCTGTCCGGGCCTTCCAAGCTTCTAACATTTTCAACAATCAAATCTGTGTTACATTTTGTAATAAGACTGGATGCATTTCTCAGATTTTACGCTGTTCTTACAAAGGGGACAACTGTTGCTGACTTCCTGTTTGCTTTTCTACGCATCAATTCTTCTGAAAAGTGGTCTCCTTTAAAAGGAAAGAATTAACTCCCCTGGGGAGCAACTAGTTTCCTTCCACCACATAAACATCCCTATATAATTTTTACCCCCTTAAACCCCACCTTTATACAGTAAAACTGGGGTTTACAGGGGTATACACTATTTTTCATATTTCTGCCCAGAACGTAGTTATGTACGCTCTGTTTTGTTGACATTGATTGAATTCGGTAGATTTTGAGTTTAAGGTCCAGCAACATTAAGGTTTTGTCGAGCCGGCCAGTTTACCTAACAATACTTTTCCTGGGCGGACTTAGCCCTCTAAGCGGAAAACCAGAACGTGTGCTCTTTCTTTCGCCAGAAACTGACTTCCCTTTTTGAATTAACAGCGGAAAGGTAAGAATAACCGCAGAATTTTTTTCATGATCAATCTCCACAAAAGATTCTTGCCCGACCTGACGAGACTCAAACCCGCGACCTCCTGATCACCAGGCGGACGCGCATCCGACTGGGCCAATCGATTACAGCTACAGTGACAGAATATTGGCGCGGGTCCCTGTACCCGTGTACACCGGTGTTAATATAATTTTTTTGCAACGAGAAAACTCTGACAAAATTTTACAGCACTACGCTGCAAAGCGCCCACGGGCAGATATACCTGGAATCCAATCTCTTACATGGGCCCCGCCATGCGAAAATGTATCTTCGGGCGAATGCTGATAGCGAAGGCCCAGATCAGCCTGCGCATCTGCACAGGCTGATCATGGCCTTCATTGTCCGCTAACAGAATCATTGGATACTACATTGTACAAAATATATAAATGGAGAGCAAAGGCTCACATGATACTTTGCGCATGCGCAGGATGATCTGACTGCGGATTTTGCGCATGTTTGAAGGCACTTTTACGCTTAACGAGGCACACATGATGATACTCGTTTCAGCCGTCGTAAGTGTATATTTGGAGGTGAATAATGTTAAAACTCTGCCACGCCTCCCTACAGCCATGACGGTGTTTATATTACCTGCGAGTCCCGCTTCAAATATTCATAATTTCTCTGTATGACTCACAGATTTCATTTTCGCGAGTCTAAGGACTCACCATGCTATTGGACTAATAAAAACAACCAGTGCTGTGGACTCATAATCTGAAGTGGGACTTACAGATTTGGGACATAGCAAGATCACAGGATTCATGAGAAAACAATTGTAAATAAATCACTGCATGATCTTTTTTTCTGTGACATTTGGTTCAATCCACATATCAAGGTATATATGTGCGTCCGTCGTGTTGTGCAGTAGGTAGTATTCTTTTCCATAGTTTTTAAACAGTATACCTAAAGAAGAATTTGGAAAGTCCTTTTCTGGTTGAGTGTTTGCAAGAGCACAGAGAGTACTTTGAAGGTCTGAAACACATATCACGGGTATGCCTTATCACATGCTAATATTAAAAACCCGCTATTGTTACCACTCTTCAAATGTTCCTCGTAGAGAAGAAATCACTGCAACAGTGGGTCGGTTCACGCGAAATGAACGGCAGCATGTCGTGAGCAGGACAGAACAGGACCGTATGTTCACACTTTTAAACAATTTCTTTTTTCTTATTGAATGAATATAGCGATTCAAACCTAATTCGGTATAAATGTTGTTTGGGTGAATTCAAGTTTGCAAAATTTATAGCAGGCGCTCGTTTTAACTGAATGCCATGGCAACCGAAATGTATTATGGGAAAAAACTGAAGGTCATTCAAACGATTTCTCAGAAACTACTCCGCCAGTTGTAACCAAACTGCATATGCAGCATTTTCAAATTTGCCAAAATTATTGCGAAATGACATCCACAATGGACGATAGTCTCCAAAACTTCACATTTGGAATAAGATCTTTCAAAATTGTGAAATCACTGGGGAGCGCTATCCTGGATGGCCGACAGGACCATTTGTATTTTGCATTTGTATGTTAAAAGTACCCTCATTATGCGGTTGATTAATGGAACATGGTGTATCTGACGGATCCCACTATTTATTCTAAGGGAGACAATTTTTGTGACTTCCTGTTTGCTTTTCAAAAACTGCCTGTTTGCTTTTCTGTAAATTAGGCAATTTCTGAAAAGGGATCTACTCTTAAAGGAATTTGCTCCCAGGAGCAAATTCTTTCCTTTTAGAGTAGATCCATATTCAGGAGGGCAGCAAAAATAATTTTACAAGAGTTGCCTCCGCTGAAAGTATATCCATTCCCCTAAAGCTAAAAGTTCATTTTGGAACATCCTAGTGACAAGCTCTTACAGAATTTATTGGGAATCAACATCCAAGGTGGCCGCCAAGACCATATATGTTAAAAAACGATCAGCGTTTTCTCAAAAACTGCGCGGGAAAGGTTTGGGCTGTCTTGAAATTTGCCATCAACCGAAAGAAACAATTTGCATGAATTTCCGAGAAAAATAATGAAACCAATAAAACAAAAATGATATTAATGAAAATATGTTATGCATGTAACATTAACCTTCAAGCGCTAATCGAAACTGCAGCGTACGAAATATTTATTTATTTATTTTTAGAGAAAACAAGGCTTGAAATTTTATGTAAATCGTCCGTTTAGCAGACATGAAATTCCAAATCTTTTAGTCTCTGAAAAATAATAAAAAAAATTAGAATGTCGTCTGCTACAATTTTACTTAGCTCTTAAAGGGCTGGTAACATAGCAGATGTCGATGTCTATGTCAGAATGATGAATTCAGTACGTACTTGATAAGGATGATTAAATAGAAATGTCAAATATGTGTGCCCCCTTATATTCCAATTAACGTTTAAGCCCTAAATATTGGGACACGCTAACTCCTTAACATACGCCCTAGATTATTTAATCAAGACCAATTTACTACTTTTTATTGAGCATAAAAACGTAGGATGAGTGGCGAACAGTGTAGACCCTGATCAGACGCCGCATAATGCGGCGTCTGATCTTGGTTTACACTGTTTGCTTACGCCTTTTTGTCCGAATCCTTAGGGTAAAACGGTATGTTCTAGTCAGATAAGATTGGAAGACAGTCGTCAGAGATTGGCTGAGTTAATATTTATTTACATCTCGCAAGATAAATAGAAAATTTTGGATAAAAAATACAGAAAGGCATACAAAAGGTAAGTTATTTAACAGATCTATTGAAAGTAGAAATAGTATGCTAAGCATGTCCTGTTTAATAAATTAGGATGTCACGCCCATTTCTAGTTTTCAGCCAATCAATTTATTTGATCCAGATTGTTGCTATAAATTCACATTCTTAAATACAAACAGTGCAGAACAATATCAGTTGGCTTCAGAAGCCAACTGACCTGGATCTACACTGTTTGCAAAGGCAGGGTATATCCGGGTTCAGCAGGACAAGAGTTAAGTATCTTCAAAAAGAAGATAAGCAACAAAGACAGTTTTTTTTTGTTTTTGTTTTTTTTTTTTGTTTTTTTTTTCCAATATTATGATAGGGGTTCTTAAAACGAAGTCCACTTTACACCCAAAACTTTGACCGTCACACCCCACTCTATATATTGCGGGATACTGGATTGATATCTAGTGTCATCGCCGTACGCACCTTTTTTCGCACGCTAGCTTCTTTTAGTCAATTAGACATACCGCAATATACATAAATCTACGGAATGACTGTCGCAATCATTAAATTCCTTGGACAACTGATTGCATTCTTTCTTTTGTTGTCCATGTCTGTTCATTTGAACATTCTGACTGATTTGACGTTTTATGAATGCTCTATGGCTTGGGTACGTCGATCACAGATTTCTACCTGTAAACAAAAAGGCCTTGTCACTTTGCACATTTGTTGTAAATTTTAAAATTTTGTTTTATCTTAAGTAGGGTCCTAAACATGCTAAAACAAAGCAAATAAAATTTCATTTTATTTTCTGACATTGAGAAGTTTTACTAAGTTCGTCGGTCCCGGAAATAGGCGTTCTCCTTTCTCACGAAAGCACCTTCGCTTTACGTATATCATTAAATCTATCGAATTGCTCTATACAGAGGTTTACTTTAACCCAAACTCTACCCATAACATCACTACTGTGCTTTCGACATCTTTCAGGAAGTCGATTTTTGCTTGGCGCTTCACACATAAGAAGTAAATCTCAAACTTTTGTCATGATTCAATGCAAAATCATTTGTCGTAACTAACTATGCACAGAAAGTTTTATTCTAGTCATTTTTTTTTTTTTTTTTTTTTTCTTCAAAAAATCAAACATTTTAACTTTTTCCCATAGTAAAAAAAAAATGCAAATTATGCTGAAATCTGTAGGGTGTAGGTACTTTTGAGGCAGATTTTCAATAACTTCTACTTTTTAAATTTTTCTGAAATTTTCAGAATACTGTTATGAAGCATCAATAATTCAAATCCAGCAAAGAAAAGTAAAAAATACTTTCTCAGACAAAAATTAAAAAAAATCTCTTTACTATAGAAATTGCATAGGTCAGACCAACTTTTGGCCGTAAATTTAATTTTAGGGTAAATATTTGAGAATAAAACACAGAAAAAGAAAAGACAAATGGTTTCTGATAAGATATGGTCAGTCAGAACAAAATATTTTCATTTAAAATAAAACGCCAGTCAAAAAACGTCTTTCAGAGTGATGTCGAAAGGACAGTAGGGAAAGGAGTCACAACACGAAGTGACCCCAAATAAAAAAAATAAGACATATGATAAACCAAGTCATCAGCTCTTTCCCAAATAAGTAAAACTGAAAATAAGAGATCCCTTCAAACGACCAGTCATGATCAATTATAAGGTTTCACAGCTGTACAAAATAACTATGCTCAGCAATGATCAGGATCTGCCCTGGCGAAGGTTCAGACGAGACAATATGAACAAGCGTCTGTCATTAGTAATTTTACGTAAAAATCTCAAGTGACAGACGTCTGTCAGCAGCAATTTATACGTAAAATCGCTAGTGACAGACGTCTGTCAGCCGCGATTTATACGTGAAATCGCTAATGACAGACGTTTGTCACCAGCGCCTTCCTTAATTTTGAGCATTTGGCAAAAATAATCGTTTCATGAGATTTATCGTCGCTTCAAGTAACATATGTTCTTCCATACAGAAGCTGGCCGAATCAGGTCACAAATGGAGACTTCGTCTAAAACAAATGCACAATTCAGATTTTTATGCGTCACAAAGGTGAAAAATATATTGTCACTGATAATGTGTTGTTTTCATATGTATTGATCGTTTATTAATCACTCGACTTCTCCCTCTGTCTGTCTGTCTGTCTGCCTCTCTCTCTCTCTCTCTCACACACACACACACACACACACACACACACACACACACACACACACACACACACACACACACACACACACATGCACACGATTTTCTCTCTCTCTCTCTCTCTCCTTCTCTTCTCAGACACACACGATTCCCTCATACACACGTAAGCTGTTATACGTATACGGTTCTGTCTTCGTCTGTCTGTCTGTCCGCCCGTCCATCTGCCCGTTTCTCTCTCTCCCTCTCTCTCTCTCTCTCTCTCTCTGGCACATTTTTTGTGTTTTTGTATCTTTAATTCATCGCTTGTTTTCTTCAGCTGAAGAACATTGAAGACACTTTACTATACACAGCTACCAACCGATAAGATGATGCTCTGGACAGTCCAAGTAAGCACATTTACAGATTTTGTAAGGGATGCAATATGCTATGCAAACAATCATGCATAGTCGAAAGTGAATGCTGTATCAGCATGCATAATACTGCTCAGTCTTATCAGGGTTTTTGTTATGCGTACACTTTATATACCGTATTTTACCCTAAGTATTGAGAAAGTCAGGCCTGAGCAAACGATGTAGACAATGATCAGACGCAACTTTCTGTGACATTGTGAATTGCGGGGTTTGTCTGAATTCTGAATATGCACGTCTTTTTTTTGGTTCTGTTTACAACCTCAGTGGTAGTTTATGAAACCTTTTTGTATATTTAACACATTTAAGCCTAGCATCCCATAAAAGGGACACTGGCAAACAGTGTAGACCCAGATCAGACGCCGAAGAACGCGGCGTTTGATGAGGGTCTTTACTGTTTGCATTAAGTTCAGAAATTCCTACAAAACGTGCTGATTATAAAACGTAAGCAGACAACCCCTATATAGGAAATGAACTTGTCCAAAGACTTGAGGCAGAAGAGTCCACTCGACATAAATGGGTTAACAGCTTACACAAAGTATAAGCCAAACGTCAGCCTAACAGAGTGACCAGTATGTCTCTTAGGGTGCTCGTAATAGAATCATTAATGTGTAGCGGGAAAGAAGGGCCTTTATACCAAATACGAATTGCTTATGTCCTGTGTCCAGTTGTTCAAAGCGTCGCTAGCTTAACGAGCTCGTTAAGAGTCATTTCGTTAACTGTTTTAGCGGATTCAATACACAATATTCTGATATTTTTTGCTATAAAAAGTGTGAGTAGCTTTTGCACTAGCTACCCTCATTTTTTTTCAGCAAAAATTTCAGCATATTTGCGTATCACTCGATTAAAATTTTAACGAAACGTTAATAAACGACAACGTTAGTTTTGAACAATTGGGCCCTGATCTACCTGCGTACCTGCATATCCAATGGCTCTGTGAGCGGGCAAAGAAATCTGTGTAAATGTGCAGACTGGAATTTGCCTTCGTTACCCGCATGTAGTATATAGCATAGAATCTCTTTTCTCGCTCTCCCATCAAATATTTTCATGATATTGTTGATAATTAGAGCTGTGCTAATTTGAAATTGTACAGATTAGAAAGTAGAGCATGCCAATATGTCATACAAATTGTCCTAATGCATAGAATGTTAAATATAAGAAATTATACGAAGGAATATAAGAAAATCAAAACAAAATGTCGTCTGCAAGAAAAAAAAAAGAAAAAAAAAAGTCTCAACAAGATTTAAATTTAAACTGCGAATACTGAAGACAAAACTCCATCACATTTGATATAGCAAAAATGGTGTGTGTTTCACGTCCCGATCTATTAGTTGTTTCCTTATTTATCACAGGTAATATTGCTGGTCCATGTTTCCATGGTAACGTCAGTTCTTCTAGATGACATCCCATGTCCAGCACCAAGCCCCTGCGCCTGCTTGAACGAGCACATTGATTGCTCCTCACACCATTTCACCCAGCTTCCAGTTTTTACTGGTAATCCCCACTTTCACTTCTCGGGCCAGTCTAACACATTATATGTCTACCTCTTCAACAATAACCTCCG
Source organism: Anodontia alba (assembly GCA_964016985.1). Classification (NCBI taxonomy): domain Eukaryota; kingdom Metazoa; phylum Mollusca; class Bivalvia; order Lucinida; family Lucinidae; genus Anodontia; species Anodontia alba. Next base: position 33,439,214 of record OZ024831.1, on the reverse strand, counting down.
TGTTCTGCCTGATAATGGATTTAATGCACTAAGATTGACGGGAGCAACATCGGTCAACCTGTATTTATACAATAACCAGATAGATGATATTAAGGACAACGCCTTCGCTGGAATTGAAAACCTTGTGAACGAACTAGACATAGAAAACAATCGCATAACATCGCTGCCAACTGCCATAGGTAGGCTGAGACATATTCAGGTACTCTATATTCAACGGAACTCTTTGAAAGTGTTAGATTCCAGTGTCCTACAACAGCTGGGAACCAACGGGCTAAGCAGCTTCCGCTTCAGTGCTGAATACCTGTTACAGTGGCCATCAAATCTGTCTTTACTAAGGAGGCTATCCAAATTACAGATAGACAACATACCTTTTAGTTCATTGGCCAATGACTCGTTCCAGGGATTAGAATTCACTCTGTCAAACTTAATTATTACCAACTCGAATCTGTCAGCTATTCCAGCAGCTATTTGCCGGTTAAGCGCATTGAAATCTTTTCAGTTTGGGAACAATAAACATTTGAAACCGATATCCCCTGATACCCCTCTGTGCCCACGGCCAATGAACAGCGTTAGCTCGGTTGAAATTCACGACAACGATTTGGTAGACTTTCCTGATGTATTTAACACTTTTCCTAATGCAGCGACTATTACCATAAGAGGAAATGACAACCTTTTATATTTTCCCTCAGAGTTGGTAAAGGAAAATCATAACTTATCTGAACTAAATCTTAACTCCAATCACCTTACGTCAGTCCCACATGCTGTCGCAAAATTACACAATTTAAAAAAGCTTAATCTAAAATCTAACTTCATTAGAGTAATTGATGGAAATGTGTTTGATACTCTAGCCAGACTGACAACTCTTGAACTCGATGGCAACCCAGTCATATACATTGAAAACACAGCTTTTTCTGGACTTACATCCCTGACGTCATTAGGCCTTCAAAATACTGGTCTAGAAGCCATTCCTAAGGCTGTCGTCATGTTGCCAGCTCTGACGTCGTTAAGCCTTGACCATTTGGCGCTAAATTGCACGTGCGACATAGCACATCACGTGACCTGGCCAAGAATGAATAATGTCACTATCCATGGTCTTTGTAGTAACAATGTTGTCAGCATTCAGACCTATGTCCGAAATTATCTATCGCTTTGTTAACCTTTAGACGGTTGAACCATATATTGGAAAACACGACATTTTTATGAAAATATATGCATCAGAACTATTTTGCAACCACTGTGCAAAGACCAAAAATATTTGCAGACAGGACATTTTCTTCCTAGGCTTAGAAACATTAAAAATGACAGCTACTCTTAAAAGAAAGAAATATTTCCTAAAAAATGTAATTTCCTTTAAGAGTAGCCCGGCCCCTACCCTCGACTAATTAAGGAGAATGCAGACAAAACTTTACCCCATCAGACTTTTCCCTTGGAAATGCATGCATTAATGACAGATTCTATCTGTCATTCTTCGTTGCCACGCACGCTTTTAGAGAAAGTGACTTTGACTACTGTTCAATTTCGTATTTATCCGCGCACAAAAGTAGACCTAATGTTTCAATGTATGTATATTAGAACGCCATTGAAGAGCTGTCCATACAAAAGTAGTGCAACGTGCTTGATCTATGGCGAGAGTCGCTGAGAAACCCGCCTTAATATATAAGCAAACAACAAAGGCGCAGATCAGCCTGCGCGTCCGCGCAGGCTGATCAGCGCCTTTGATGTTCGCTATAGCTCTTTTTTGTTTCGACGAAGAAGCGTCTCACAAACTTAAATGGAGAACAGAATGATTTAGGGAATTTATTAGTTTCTCATAGAATCTGTCATTTCAGGGCTATTCAGCCCTTTGATTTTCTTTTAGACGATCGATACACTTTAATTCTTAGCAGGCTGGTTAAAATTTTAGCAGACGGCGTTTTGAAATATTTTTCTTGTTTTCCTCAGAAAATAGGATATGACACATCATGCATATTATTTTTTTTTTCATAAGAGGCGATCAGCATGACGTTTCAGATCCTATTTTCTAGGAAAAATATGAAAAATAACATGAGTTTTCGTCTGCTGAATTTTGCCAATAGCATGGTAATTGTTAATAAGAATACGTTCTCCATTGGAATTATTTGCTTCCTTCTCAGAGTTACTCCCCTTGAAACCCTTAACTTTTGGGTAAATGTCGGAACAGCCAACTTCAGTTTATTAGCCGCGACGATCGGTCGGACGGACGGACAAAAAAAAAACAAAAAAAAACAAAAACAAAAACAAAACAAAAAAAAAAACATACCCCTTTCCAAGACTCAGAAAAATTACACCACTAATAAGTAATGTCTGATTATGCTGAACATAATCCATTTTGCATGTCATGTAACTTGTGACAACATAATTGTCGCGTTGTTAACCCTTGTCCTGCTGAATAAATTTAGATGCCACACCCATTTCTAATTTTCAGCCAATCAGATTACTTGATCGGAATTGTTGCTATAAGTTCACATACTTAATTGCAAACAGTGCAGATCCAGAGAAGTTCAGAAGCCAGCTGATCTGGATCTACACTGTTTGCAGAGGCAGTGTATATCCGGGCTCAGCGGGACAAGATTTAATACATGGTCTGTTTATTCTAAATAGGTTATTTTCTCTCATTTGAATTCTTAGCTTGTATGAGCCCCGACATAAATTAAGTGTCATTATGCCAACGAATTGTGAAATGCAAGATCAGCCTACGCATGCGCATTCTCAGCATTACCTAGGTCCATCGATATAATCTATAGAATCCAATGCTCCTTTAAGTGGGCAACGAATGCCGTGATCGGACGGTGCACATTCGTAGTCTGATCTGGGCTTCCCTTGTTCACGTTCATGTATGCGATAACCATTTTCGCATACTGTCCCAGTAAGCATTCTACATAAATCTAAAGAGGGCCGTTATCGGCCCGTCAAGGTAGCTGACGGGCCGATAACGGCCCGCTTTAGATTTATAATGAATGCTATCTGGGGTGGCCGCTATTACTTATAAATGATTACTATATAAGCTTTAAAGTATCTTTCAAATCCATTATTATATTCTATTGTGTGTACTGTGATATTGTTATTAAAAACTAAAACTAACATAAATATTGTTTCAACCAAACAATACAGCAATAAAATATTTTCAAAGAATAATTTTGGAAACAATGATGGATTGGTAGCCAGGAGTTTGTGATTTAATCCTTGTCCTGCTGAACCCGGATATATACTACTTATACAAACAGTGTAGATCCAGATCAGTTGGCTTCTGAAGAAGCCAACTGATCTGGATCTGCACTGTTTGCCATTAAGAATGTGAATTTATATCAACAATCTGGATCAATTAATTGATTGGATGAAAATTTTAAAAGGGCGTGGCATCTTAATTTATTCTGCAGGACATTCGCGCAATCTGATCATAATCTTCACTGGACGCATTTAGGATAGCCAATGATGCAAAGTTTCTTCGCGCAGGCTGATTTGAGTCTTCTTTAAGTTCATATATCAGGCCCTGAGGTTATATTTTTTTTCATGCTCAACTCAGCTAAGCATGAAATTTTCTCTGTTGGCATTTTCATATTTATTAACAGAAAAATTTTCAAGATCAGCTATATTTAGCAAGAAAGAATTTAGAATTGTTAGTAATTTGAGATTTATTAGCAGGACAAATTTCATGCTCAGCTGAGTTGAGCATGAAAAAAAAAATTTATAACCTCGGGACCGGAAGATACATTTTCTCACGTTACGGCTCAAATGTAGGTACACTGATAAGATCTATTACTAGATCAAACTACCGTATTCGACCTAATTACCGCACATAATCCTATAAGCACGCAGTCAAGCAATTCCGTAGTTTTCAGATTACAGCCAGTGAACTTTTTATCTACTTCTTTATATAGGCATATGTTGTGGGTACCCATTTGAATTGCATCGACTTGTCGATGCAATTGAAATGAGTATCCACAACAAATGCTTTTATAAAGAAAATCACCAAAAACAAATCGCATAAACATCATCAAATAGGTCCTTTGCTGAGTTTTATCTTAAAGTGTACCCTTAGAAGGTACATGTAGGTAAATATTTTACCACACGTTTTCCCAGTAATTTTGAAAAAAACAAGGCGCACAGTGTAGTAATTATGTCGAATACGGAAAATCATTTTTAGCATGTGTAAAACCCGCTTTATGTTTACTAATATAGATAAATCAAACTTAATATATTTATACTATTTATGATAATAATTGTTCCATTTTACTTAATTCTGAAAAGCTCATTTTACAATTCTGACAATCACGCATTAAATTCATTACGTTGGTGTAAACATTACATTATTCAATAAGCGTTGTATATAAAACCAATATCCAAGTGCACACATGGCGTTTATACAACGTGGCTTCAATGTCGATGCAACGTCATGACGTTTCACAGGCGCTTGAAGTTTGGTCCATCGAACGTACTTAAAATGTCCATATATATACATATATATAAATTCTGAAGCAATTTCAAAGAAATTGCCAGGTGTGCAAGCGCCGTTTCAGAGCCATTGCGCCTCTGACTTCCGCAACACCGCAGCGAATGTTGCACGGCAACGTCAAAATGTTCGACGTCGATTTATATAAATGGCAGATGAAAAGTTTGAGCTAGCGATAAAGCGGGGCTTGGAGGGGCATACCTTGTTTATTTCCGGGCAATGTAGAACCGGACATTCCTATTACGAAATGGCTTACCGTCACTTTTGATTTTGGACATTATTAATTATTTATGGACAGAACTTCAAGATCCTGTGGACGTTTAAACGTTATTTAAACGCCATGTGGTTCGTAACTACAATTAGTTGCATTGAACAGAAAACTGAATGTAATTCTTATTTGAATTGGCCTCTCACTGCGTTACGTTTACACGGCTATGTACATGTAATGTGCACCCCCGTGTTCTCCAATGATATATAGTAAAAACAGCGGTATGTAGATGACTACAAAACTTATTGTTATGCGGATTTTCAAAAAAGTTTGCAATTTTAAATCGGCTGTAAAATGTTGTTCTTTTACTTCTATAGTACAGTCGACTCTCGTTATCTCGAAATCCAAGGAACTCTATGAAACACTTCGAGATATCCGTACTTCCACATATCAGATTTGCGGAACTGAGGAAAAAAATTAATCGAACAATCGCCTTTAACAGAATTAATCTTTAATTTGACCCCCAAGCTAGAGATATATTAAAAATATTGTGGAAAAGAGGAGAAATTTGGAGCAATTTCTCCTCTTTTCCACAATATTTTGTTGCCTGTTGGTAGATCTCTGTGTTAAAATAGGGACCAGATTTTCACTTCGAGATAAGTGGTTATTCGAGATAAGCGAGTTCGAGATAACGAGAGTCATGTATAAGTCGAGTCGAGATAACATGTAGAATATTTCCTTAATAAATTATGTACAAGGATCTGTGTAAAGCATATAGAGTTAAGCCATCCATCACGAAAACATACCTATATAATTTTGATCCCCTTAAACCCCACTTTTATATAGTAAAACTGGGGTTTACAGGGGTATACATTAATTTTCTTATTTATGGTCAAAAACATAGATTGTGGGTACTCGTTAGAACCGCCTCGCTGAGAACTATGAAAAGTATCAGAATTTTTAATCTGAAAATTTTCATTTTTTGGTGGTGAAATTTTCAATATATTTGAATAGGCGTGTTTTCGTAATGGCTCTAGATGAGGCGCGCTTTGGAGATTTTTTTTCTTCTTATTTCTGCATGCTATTAAGCAATAACTATCCAGCGAGCAGGAAACGTTGGGACAGCGTCGCATCAAAGTCTATGCAACGGCATGACATTGTATCGACGTTGAAACGACGTTGTAGAAAATCCACGTGACCGCTGGATACTCTCCGCATACATGTATGTAGTGGGTACTCGTTAGATGCAAAATGTATGCAGTATGAAATAAATAACAACAAAATCTACAATAACAACAGAAAACACATTGATACTCCTCTTATCTATTGCCTTGGCTTTCTCACAGGGAAATGAGGCAGATTTGGTAATAAAAGGTATATAGAATGATTTATTCACAAAAAAATAGTGATAAAAATAAAAAATAAAAAAAAATAAAAAATAGAATTTTTTTGAACATATCTCCTGAAAATTTGCTTATGCATCCTTCTGTTTTCACTAAATAGAATGGAATAAAAAGAGACTATCCATTACATAGTCTTGTTAGCATAATGAGTTCAGAATTTCCATCATAATTAGGTCCCTTCAAGCGAAAAGCGAAGTTTCAGATCATCCTGCGCAAGACCCAAGTAACATCCGGGCCTTTGATCTCCATTCTGGCATACATTCTGTAGTAGCAAAACGATTCTGTTAGCGGACAGTGAATGTCCTGATCAGACTGCGCGGATGCGCAGGCTGATCTGGGCCTTCGCTGCCCGCATACTTAGTGTCCGAAGACGTTTTCGCATGCCGAGGTCCAATTATTACAGATGCATATTTTATATGTAGTTCCAAAGAAATAAGAATGTCACCATTTCAGACGATTATCATACTATGGTGGAAAATAAAGAAACAGATCACATTCAAAATGTCTTAGTTGCTATTCTTTCCCTGATTAAGTTGCTATTCTTTCCCTGGTTAAGTTGCTATTCTTTCCCTGATCAATGGTTCCGTCTTATGAGGCAAAGTGGTATTAATCCATTTATACCTAATGCCCAGTCAATTGTATTTTGGCAAGCTATGTAGAGCCAGATCAAACACCACAGATCGCGGCATTTGATCGACGTCTAGACTGTTTGCATTAAATACAAGAATTTCTATCAAAACGACTGTGATAATATCAAAATCAAATCAGGCACCCATTAACTTGATAATGGGCCGATCTAACTGCGGTAGAGAAATCCACTGGGAATTGCAGTTTAATATTTTATTTGAATCTTATCATGGTACACAATATATACAAACATATATAAAACCAGAATGCATATTAAAACGAGGCACCATGCTATTCTATACCGATTTATAAGAGTATTTATGACATACATTACAAAAACAAGTCTATTAAATATACTGAAAATTTTACCACCAAAAACACGAAAATAATCAGATAAAAAATTCTAATATTTTTCATATTTCTGCTCAAAACACAGATTGTGCGTACTCGTTAGAACCGCCTCGGCGAGGCGGTTCAAACGCGTACCCACAATCTATGTTTTTGAGCAGAAATAAGAAAAATAATGTATACCCCTTTAAATCCCAGTTTTACTATATAAACGTGGGGTTTAAGGGGTCAACATTTAATAGGCATGTTTTCGTGATGAAACAACAATGCATATTTAAGAGACAAGTTAAAATATGCATATATACACATATACATGTATATAAATAAACAAAACTACAGTCAAACTTCAATGGCTCAAACATCACGAAAACATGCCTATATAAATTTGACCCCCTTAAACCCCACATGTATATAGTAAAACTGGGGTTTACAGGGGTATACATTATTTTTCTTATTTCTGCTCAAAACATAGATTGTGGGTACTCGTTAGAACCGCCTCGTCGAGGCGGTTCTAACGAGTACCCACAATCTATGTTAAAACATAAATTGTGGGTACTCGTTAGAACCGCCTCGTCGGGGCGGTTCTAACGAGTACCCACAATCTATGTTTTGAGCAGAAGTATGAAAAATATCAGAATTTTTTATCTGAAAATTTTCAGTTTTTGATGGTAAAATTTTCAGTATATTTGAATAGGCGTGTTTTCGTAATGCAACTTTGGGACCATGAAAATCTGCTCTAGACATGGGTAGTTCGAGCCACTGAGGATTAATCATAATGCCGGGTTAGAAGGCAAATGGGAACAATTTAGAGATGTCTTTTCGATCTTCTATCAAATAATGGTATGTTGCGTGTACCCATTAGAACCGCCTCGAAGAGCCGATTCTAATGAGTACACACAGCATACATTTGAACTATCGACAGAACTTCCTAGGGACTCAACAATGAGTTCGAATCAGCCACGATGAACGAGTCATCTGTGTTCGAGTTATCGAGTTTTACAGTACATTGTGTATCATTGTTAAAATTCCACCATTGTATAATTTAAGCTATATATATATATTTTTTTTTTTTTTATTTTCAAGTTGAGTCGTGTTATGGTCTTGGTATGCGCTATTTATGTTTGTAGTCTGTTAATTTCCGTGTATCCGAAGAGGCTCTGGACAGAAGGATGGTGGCAATGTCCTTCTGTACTTGCAGCAGGGAGTGGGGGGTGAGGTGGCGGGGGCGCCTGTTAGTATTTTCTTCTGTTTCTACATTGTCACTCATTTTTTCCTTCATTCTCCGGTATTTCTCTCATTCCTCTCCTCAGTAAAAATGGTAAAAGAAAAGTCCAGGGAGTGCCACAATCACAAGCCGCAGCCCTTCCCAGACATCAAGATAAAGAGGAAACAGACAAAACCAAACAAGCACAAATCGAACAAACGTACCAAAAGCACTAAGATTAGCTCTCTCTTCCCCAATCGAGGTAATTACAATGCTCAAAGGACTGAAAAACACAAGAACAAAATAACACCTGGCAAGACTTAAAGCAAATCGCCTCGTAGAAGAAACCACAAAGCAACAAAAAGTAAGACTAACACGACCATGGCTCGAACATCTTTGGGACCATGGAAATTTATTCGAGACATGGGTAGTTCGAGCCACTGAGGATTAATCATGGCGCCAGCTCAGGAAGCAAACTGCGATAATTCAGGATTGTTTTTCTATTTTCTATACAATAATTGTATGCTGAGTGTACTCATTAGAATCGCCTCGATGAGGCGATTCTAATGAGTACACACAACATACAGTTCCATGGTAAAATAAGAAAATTGCTCTAAATATTTGTTCTTGAGCTGTCGGAAGAATTTGCTGGGGACTCAAAAACGATTTCGAATCAGAATCAGAATCAGAAATTTAGTCAGTATCAATCCTAACATTGGACTATGACTGAAGACACAAAAAGACATAAAACAGAGACATGATCATGCAATACAAGTGACAACACAATTACACTTCAAATTGGAATTAGCCATGGTAAACGAGCCATCGGTGTTCGAGCTATTGAGGTACGACTGTAGGTCATTTTCTCCCTTTCCTTGGGAGACGTCTCAAAGTGTCCCATTTCTTTTAATAGGGAATTTGAAGTATCTTTCAAAAATGCCTCAGATACTAAAGAGCTGGCCCATTGTCATCTGCTCAACAGGAAATGTTCTACTTATTTATATTTAATGGTTATTCTATTTGAATTTTAACGAAAGTGTTTTTGAGAGTTTTTAAAAATAATTTCGGAAACACGTTTTCTCCCAATATCCAGTTTCTCGTTTAGTAAATAATCAATGCCCTGTTGACATACACCTTTACTACTCTCTTGGCTCATTCAGCAGACGACAAATTATTTTGTTTCTTATTTTACCCAGAAAATAGCATTTGACATTTCATGCATATTGTGAAGGAGACAATTTTCATGACATGTAAAATCCTATTGTCTGGAACAAATGAGAAATATATTCAAAATGTCATCTGGTGATTTTTTTATCCAGCATTTTACGCGTTTAATGTCCCCAGTTTCAGGTCGGCAGTGTGCGTTTCTCTATAAAATATTCATTCGGTTGTTAAGTTTCTTTCAAACCTATCCTGACAATAGTTTTGTTGACAATTACAAGAATGCGTTCGGTAAATTACCAATAGGACATTGTATATTGGAATGTAATGATATCTAGTAATCGGGGTGTACAATACATTTGTTCAATGCTAATTGTTTTTCTCTGTAAAAAGACTTATGTTTCATAGCATGGCGACCATTGTTTGTAGAACTATTGTTCAAAAAGAATATATATGTTGAATATATTTTAAGTATAGAGGTGTCACTCGCTATACTTCTGTCTGCATAATTCTCGGGTGGGGTTGGATTTTGATACGTTTTTCAGCTTCTGTGCCATAACGGATGCCTTATCTTAACGCTTAGCATGCGCGGTAAAATTTTCAGCAGACATCAATTTGATTTTTTTTTTTTTTTTCAAAAAAACAGGCTTTAACATTTCAGGCAAATTGTTTCCTACTGCATGAAATATCAGAGCCTATTTGCTGCGAAAAAAATATCACCAATTTGTCGTCTGCTGATTATGAAATGTTCAGCAGACTCAAATGTAAAATATTTTCTTATTTTTCCCAGAAAATAGGTTTTGACATTCCATGCAAATTGTCTCCTTGCATGAAATGTCAGGGCCTATTTTTGGGAGAAAAAAGAAAAACGTCACCAATTTGTCGTCTGCTGAATTTGTCCAGTCAATACACCGTTATTGTTTGGGTGTTAAATAGATCACCTCTTGTATTACTGAAAGAAACAGCTCTATTAATTTGTGAAAAAAAAAAAAAAAAAAAAAAAAAAAAAAAAAAAAAAAAATGAAATAAAAAATTCGGACAAGACAAAAGATGGATGCCAGGATTATCAGCATATTTATAATAATTCTTATTGGATTTACATGTGATCATTCAGTAAGTATTTTTTTTTTTTTTTTTCATATTCACGGTATTCATCTAAATATTGAGACACCCTAACCCCTTACCAGTCTTATCCTAAAATTTGAATAAGTCCATTTTACTACCTGTCAACCCTTCTCTTGCAGATTACGACATGCCCTGTCTTAGCAAACAGATATGATATTTGTCATGTTTCTGCTCAAATCATAGATTGTGGGTACTCGTTAGAACCGCCTCGGCGAGGCGGTTCTAACGAGTGCCCACAATTTATGTTTTTGAGCAGAAATAAGAAAATTAATGTATACCCCTGTAAACCCAAGTTTTCCTATATAAAAGTGGGGTTTAAGGGGGTCAAAACTATATAGGCGTGTTTTCATGATGGTATTCATCTAAATATTGAGACACCCTAACCCCTTACCAGTCTTGTCCTAAAATTTGAATAAGTCCATTTTACTACCCGTCAACCCTTCTCTTGCAGAACACGACATGCCCTGTCGTAGCAAACAGATATGATATTTTTCATGTTTCTGCTCAAAACATAGATTGTTGTACTCGTTAGAACCGCCTCGGCGAGGCGGTTCAAACGAGTGCCCACAATTTATGTTTTTGAGCAGAAATAAGAAAATTAATGCATACCCCTGTAAACCCAAGTTTTCCTATATAAAAGTGGGGTTTAAGGGGGTCAAAACTATATAGGCGTGTTTTCATGATGGTATTCATCTAAATATTGAGACACCCTAACCCCTTACCAGTCTTGTCCTAAAATTTGAATAAGTCCGTTTTACTACCTGTCAACCCTGGGAAATGGGGGTTTGACTGGACCCCACGAACCCCCTCTGAATACATCCCTGAAAACTGGCTTAAAAGCAGATAAACTGATTAGAATAAGCGAATAAGCGACTTATTTTACAAGGATCTCTTTTAGTTCTCTAGACCAAACCAGATAGTTGTGCAAACAGTGTAGATCCTGATAAGATGACTCATTATCTACACTGTTTGCCAGTCCATTCCGATTTTTTACTGACATCACTGTTTGCAACAATGGGTTGAAAACCCAGGGTGGAAAGGGTTAAATATTTTCAACTTTTAAGATATGCATAATTTTGTAATCCATAGTTCCCCAAGGGTAAGATTATATGCTTGTAGATTTTGAAATAAATATGACCATCAAATGGCCAGCGTTTTGGACAATTCATACAGCAATAAAAACTATATTAAATTTCCTATAACGTCATGTAAACTGCAAAATATATAACCCTTATCGCACAAGCCAATGCATTGACTGAATTTCGTTTGAACATGGGGTGAGGGTTAGGGTTAATGGTGTTAAGGGTTAGGGTTAAGGGTTTCATCGAAGCTGCCACGGATCGGGATGATTTATAACTGAGCCTCGCAATGTAAAATGGGTTTGGGGCACACTCGGACAGCGCAGGCCGTGCAGTCTTATCAGGGCCTTCGCTGCCGGCTTACAGAATGATTGGATAGGCCTCTATCGAATTGTGAAGTCTTGATCTTTACTGATTCTTTGGCCAATATGACACTTTTTCTCAAGGTGCGGGTCATATTTTTAAAGAAAAATATTTTACAAGAGCGCTACTGTATAGGTAGCCTGAAATGGCCAAGAAGAGCTCAAGGGCTACTAAATGGATAGCCTGAAGTGGTCCAGAAAACCTCAAGGGCTACCGTATAGGTAGCATAAAGTGGCACAGAAGATCTCGTTCTACTGTATAAGTAACCTAACCTGGCCCAGAATATCTCAAGAGCGATTGTATAGGTAGCCTAGTGGCCAAGAAGAACTCAAGGGCTACTGTACAGGTAGCCTAAAGTTGCCCAGAAGATCTCAAGGGCTATTGTATAGGTAGCCTCAAGTGGCCAGGAAGATCTCAAGGGCTACTGTATAGGTAGTCTAAAGTGGCTCAGAAGGCCTCTAGGGCTTCTGTATAGGTTGCCTGAAGTTGCCCAGAAGGGCTCAAGGGCTACTGTATAGGTTGCCTGAAGTGGCTCAAATGGTTTCAAGGTTATTTTACTTCTAGCATAAAGTGTCCCAGAAGGTCTCAAGTCTGTTGTATAAGTAGCCTAAAGCAGCCCAGAAGATCTCAAGGGCTACTGTTTATAAAGCCTAAATGGTCCAGAAGGTCCAGGGCGACTGTATAGGTTGCCTGAAGTGGCCAAATAGTATCAAGACTATTGTATAGGTAGCATTAAGTGGCCAAGAAGGTCTCAAGGAATACTGTATTGGTTGTCTGAAGTGTCTCAAATGGTCTCAAGGCTGTTGTGACGTAAATAGGTGAACTCAGAAACTGATAGAATCAGATCCAAATCAAAACATCAAAGTGAACAACAGGCAAATACAATGAAACATCCACAAAAAGACAGATAACAAGCAGACTTGGCAGCCTTTTCCCCAAAAGGTGGCAACTCTGTTACTCAAACTTAACTGAATATAGCTAAAACTTACGTACTGGTAATTGTTAAAAGAAAAAAAAAAAAACATTTGTAAGTGAAACACTACAGGACATTTAATAAAAAATAGCAGAATGAAAGTATAGGTAGCCCAAAATGACCCAAATAGCATTCTGTAGGGTGTATCCCATAACTGCTAAATACATGACTTAATAGTAAAAACGGAAAGGAAAAATAAACCACATAATCAACCCATTAGTAAGTAATACACAAATAAGGGTATAAATTTCCATTCATTTTGAAGGAAGGTATTAGTTCTCGTAAATATATACTGCCAAAGGAATGAACGTTCATCATATTTCATACACACGTTTTAAATTACCAATGTATTGTAATTACTCGTGAAATATTGACAGCTGTATACATGTATATGTACCTTACATGATAGACAAGTACATTTTCTAAGAACGATAGCCGGAAACAGTGTACACCAATATCAACGCTACATAACGCGGCGTCTGATCAGGGTCTACACCATTTGCCACTCATCTAGCATTGTTTCGGACATATCGTTATTGTAAAAGGATTTTTCAAATTGTGGGAGAAGGATGGTAAGAAGTAAAGTTGTCCCAATATTTAGGGTAAATACGATACCCCGCATAAGCAACGTCATTCGAAACGGTCTCTTCCGGACTCTTCCGGACATATCCGAACACTAAGGATTTCGTAAAGTAGATTTCCCCATGTTCCCCTATATTATATATAGTGAAAATAGGGATATACAAGGGTATACAATATCAAGCTATTTTTTGTTTGATTTTTATGACCCCGCCACGAAGTGGAGGAGAGTATATAGTTTTACCCTTCGTCCACATGTCTGTCCGTCCGTTCGTCACACTTTATAGTACTGTTCGTGTGTCCGCAACTACTCCTGCAGTTTCAAGGTAAAGGTTTGAAACTTGTACTCCAACAGCATATAGACTGAGTATAACTCTGATCGAGGTTTACATACCCTTGATTTACTTAGAAACTTTTTCTTATATATACAGCATAGTAGGATTCGTGTCTCCGCAACTTATCCTACAGTTTTCAAGATAATAATTAGAAAGTTGCATCAAAGTAACAATATAGGCTGGGTATGTACACAAAGATCAAAGAACTCTGGTCATGTTTATCCCTTGTGTCTCCGCAACTTCTACAGTTTTCAAGATAAGTATTAGAAAGTTGCAGCTAAGTAACAATATAGGTTGGGCATGTGCACGAATGTCACAGAACTCTGATTATATTTTATTTTTAGAGTAACATACCTTTACTTTACTTGAAAATATAGCCTTATATACTTGGCATAATTGGGTTTTTATCTCCGAAACTTCTAAGTTTTTAAGATAATAATTTAAAACTTGCAGCAAAGTAAGAATATAGGCTAGGCATATGCATTAAGGTCACCGAAATGATTAAGTTGTATTGCTAGAGTTACAGACCCTTGATTTAGCATTACGAAAACATGCCTATATAATTTTGACCCCCTTAAACCCCACTTGTATGTAGTAAAACTGGGGTTTTACAGGGGTATATGTCATTTTTCTCATTTCTGCTCAAAACATAGATTGTGGTACTCGTTAGAACCGCCTCGTGGAGGCGATTCTAACGAGTTCTCACAATCTGTTTCGAGCTGAAATATGAAAAATATCAGAACTTTTTATCTGAAAATTTTCATTTTTTTTGGTGGTAAAATTTTCAGTATATTTGTATACAGAAGTAAAAATTTCACATGGGTGTATTAATTAACCCTAGTCCTGCTGAATAAATTAAGATGCCATACCCATTTCTAGTTTTCAGCCAATCAGATTACTTGATCCAGATTGTTGATAAATATTCCTATACTTAATGGCAAACAGTGCAGATCTAGATCAGTTGGCTTCTTCAGAAGCCAACTGATTTGGATCTACACTGTTTGCAAAGGCAGGGTATATCCGGGTTCAGCAGGACCAGGGGTAACATGATTGATATAGTCTACAGCATCGAATGAATCTTTAAGCGGACAGTGAGGGCCCTGATCAGACTGCGCGCATGCACAGGCTGAACTGGGTTTTCGTCGTCCGCCTTTACTCCGAAGATCCCTTTTCGACTGTTTCGGTTTATTATATTTATCGGTTTAGTTGTAACAGACAAATCGTATGAATAGACAACATTGTGTCTTTCTTATTCAACAGTATAGGGTGATCAATTATATCTTATATATGGGCAGCATCGAGCGGAAAAGTGCCTGTGAGCATGTGCGAAATGCGCAAATTTATGTTATCCTGCGCGTGCGCAAAGTACTGTCTAGGCCTTTGCTCTCTTCATACACTCTGTAGTATGCAATGATTCGATAGCAGATAGGGCAGGCTCTGATTAGACTGTAGAGATGCGCAGGCTAATGTTGGCCTTCGCTGTCTGTATATGCCCGAAGACTTTTTTCGCATGGCGCGGCGCAATTATAAAATATTTGCCAGTTATCAATACTAAAATGTAGTGATCCAGTTTAGTACCGTATGTTAAGCAGGTACTGTCAGTGCAAACATCGGACGATTGAAACAAAAGACGTGCGGATTTGTGCGAGCAGCAGTACTCAAAATAGGCTTTAGTGCATTCGTGAGAAGAAATTGCCAAGGTTCCGGGGACGGCGGAGCCCCTTGCCAGTCAGGGCCTTCGCTGTTCGCTTTGAGGAAGCACAAAGTGAATGATTTTGCATCACGAAAACACACCTATATAATGCTGACCCCCTTAAACCCCACTTTTATGCAGTAAAACTGGGGTTTACAGGGGTATACATTATTTTTCTTATTTCTGCACAAAACATAGATTGTGGGTACTCGTTAGAACCACCTCGCCGAGGCGGTTCTAGTGAGTACCCACAATCTATGTTTTGAGCAGAAATATGAAAAAGATCAGAGATTTTTATCTGAAAATTTTCAGTTTTTTGGGGTGAAATTTTCTATATATTTGAATAGGCCTGTTTTCGTAATGGATAGGAAAAATCAACCTCTACTAGCGTTAAGCGTAGGCACTGATCAGACTGTGGCTGCACGGATTCATTCGAGCGTTCGTGTTGTCATATGCACTAAGTCCTTCGCATGTCTGTCAGTGTCTACCCAGTCAGCATTCTACGTAAATCTATATCGGGCCGTCATCGGCCCGTCAGGGTAGCTGACGGGCCGATGATGGCCTGATGTAGATTTACGTAGAATGCTAGCAGGGTATGTATATACAGGGTGCAACTTGAAAAAAAAAATATTTATTTCATATGCTGACAACAAAGGCCCGGATCTAAACTGTTTGCATTAAATACATTCATTTCTATAAACATTTTAATAATAATGGAAAAAACAGACACCCCTTCTACTAGAATGGACCTGCCCCCAGGATTGAAGTAGACGTGTCCACTCGGCATTAATAGGTTAAGCTGTCTAAATACGAAACTATGCAGGTTGTCAATGAGAAAGTGCGACAATTAAGGGAACTTGATATTCCCGGTAGATTTTCCTCAATAAGTTACAAGGGAGACAACTTTTGCGACTTACGACATGTTTGTGTCCCGACATCAAGCTCCTACTCTAAAAGGAAACAGTTTGATCTTTTTGAGGGCTTACAAAGTGTCTCCGCTGTGAGATATGGCGAAAATCTATCAGGAGTACAACTGTGTCATTGATTCTGGCCAAATTTTGCAGGAAATACGATGACTGTCTTTACACAAGTATTAGCTTTCACAAAATGCTTGGTCTACACAATGCGTGCTAAGCCATCACGAAAACACGCCTATATAATTTTAACCCCCCCTTAAACCCCACTTTTATATAGTAAAACTGGGGTTTACACGGGTTTACATTATGTTTTTTTTATTTCTGCTCAAAAACATGGATTGTGGGTACTCGTTAGAACCGCCTCATCGAGGCGGTTCTAACGAGTACTCACAATCTATGTTTTGAGCAGAAATGTGAAAAATATCAGAATTTTTATTTCTGAAAATTTTCATTTTTTGGTGGTGAAATTTTCAGTATATTTGAATAGGCATGTTTTCGTAAAGGTAGTCCAAGCGGTTTACGAAGACAAGTACTTGGATTTAATAATGTTGAGCACTCCATGGAAAAAAGCATTGGACCAGTCAAAAAGCTTTTATAAAGTGCTTCCGGAGCAAATACAATCTTTAACCCTTAAACTGCCAATCACAACAATTGTCGTCTGCTTTGTCATCTGCTTGCGATTTTAAAAGTCTTTTTTAGCAAACAGTGTGGACCCAGATCAGACTGGAGCAGTCTGATCAGGGTCCACACTGTTTGTCTATATGTATATATAGGTTTGAAAAGTTTGCAAGAATATTCAGCAGACAACATAAACAGACGACATTTTCAGATGCAGATTTTCTTGGCATTCTAAGGGTTGGTTAAGATTGTGCGTAGACGATACTATGATGCGCGTTATATGGGACGCAATCGCCAGTCTCCTAGTTCGAATTCAAAGTTGTTTTTATTTTGTCTTTCCTATCGATTTTGTTTGATAGACCGTTTTATTGTGAGTTTAGGTTTCATCGATCTTTGATCTTGCAGCGTTTGTTTGAAAATATTTTGATGAAGTCCCTACATTGTTAATAAACAAATAAACCGTAGCCCGTCTTTATTCAATAAATTCATTCAAATATTTCTACGTGTTAAAAAGTATGCATAAAACATATCGTTTAACCGGATCACAGTAAAACCAACATATGACAGGTACGAATAGCGTAGACTTTGACTTGAATGCGCAGTAAGAGTCCATGCTATTCGCTCTTGTCAGAAGGTCAATAATGCGAACAGAATATCCATACATTGATCACTTGTGCAGATATGCAGACTGATCTGTCTAGATTTGGGGGCTGGGGTGTTGGGAGGGGGAGTTTCTTGTGGTTCTCATACATTTTATATTGTATTGACTTATCATGATTGTCCTTAACAAAAACGGGTGTCATATTGCTCGTGTCAACCCCTTCGATAACAGAAAGACAGCGCCTTCTTACACTAAATGGTTCCCAGATAAGACTGCATGTCTAATTGGTAACTGTATTTTAGGTCCACATTTTGCGGGCCATCTACAGTGCGTTTTGCCAGAATGGCGAATGGCTTATTGAGCCGATCTGTCTGTTATGCTCATTTTTTGGGAGAAAGCGCCTTTTGTGACAAACTGACAATAAGTTTCTTAATTTTCCCCCAAAAATATGTTTTGGCATTTCATGCAAATTGTCTCCAAAGGGAGACGATTTGCATGAAACTTCAAAGCATTTTCTGTGAAAAATAAGAAAAAAATATTTCAAAATATCGCATGCTGATTTTTTTACCCTGTATGATAAAAGTTAAAAGCCTACTTTGCATATCTTAACTAATACCGAAATATGTAGATAGTCTTGCCTGAACAAAAAGTGTAAACTTAGATCAGATTCCTTCACAGGAGTAGTTTAACCCATATAAGCCTGGTGTCCCTTTTGTGGGACCTAGGCAAACAGTATAGACCCAGACCAGACGCCGCAGAAAGCGGCGTCTGATCAGGGTCTATTTGTTTGCATTAAGTACAGAATTTTTTATAATACATGACTAAACTGCACAACAAATCAGACACCCCTTAAATTAGAAATAAACCTATCCAAAGAGAGAGGTAGCAGATTACATTCGACACAAATGGGTTAAGCAGAACAGATACGTATTCCGGGGAGACAACTCTGTCAAACGTTTAATGACAAGTATGTAAATGAGAAAAGGCGTACGGGAACGTAGGGTGAATATATGGTGGCATATTTCTGCCACGAGATAGCTAGGTAGCTATCACGATACTTTTAATAATTATCTTGATATTTCGAAATTTCCTGAAAAGATTATCTTAATAGTTTAAAGTTTCCTGGAAATATTATCGCGAAAGTTTACAGTTTTATCGCGATATTTTTGCGTTAGTGCCCAGAGCTGCCATTTATTTTCTGTTATCTACAAATAGAACTGATATCGGAAAACCTTTGTTTATACTGTTGAAAATTCACCAAGGATATTCACCAGCGACTTTTAAGGTTAGAGTTTATACCAGGTAATCGCAAACTGGTGCGTGGAAATCCCGGAATGTCATATCCACTTGTGTTCTATTTAAAGCTACCTCGCTACCATGACAATTTTATCGCGATAATTTTATCTAGAAACTAATGTCAGTTCCGAGCAGTATCACGAAATTTTGCGTTAAAATATTTTCTGGAAATAAAAAATTATATCTAGATAATTCAAGTTATTGCGATAATGTTTTCAGGAAAACTTTTTATTTTCTGGAAAATGAAGAATGCTATCGCGATAGCTATCTAGCTATCTCGTGGCAGAAATATGCCACCATATGAATACGGTTTTACTTATAATCGATATATTTGTTAATATATATGGAGCAGAACGCAAGAGACGGACTCTTATGCCAACACTGAAGACCTGGATCATCCTGTGCATCCGCGAAGACTGATCAGGACATTATGTGTTCGTCGATGTATCCTACAGTAGACATTGTAATCGGGCAACGTAGGCCAAGATCAGACTGCGCAAATGCGCAGTCTGATCTGGGCCTTTTTTGCCCGTTTAAGGGTAAATGTCTATTTCTCTCGACGTTTTCCATAAATGAAAAATCCGCACGTATTTATGATGATATGAGATCAAGTCTTTTCAAAATATTCGTTTAATTGATATTGAATCAAAGGCTTTACAATAGTGTTTATATTTTGATCGCGTCAAAACAAGACCGACCTTCTGCGCATGCCCAGACCGGGTTAGGAATGCGCAATAAGATCTGCGCATTGCAGGTGGTATTTGAAAATCTACATTTTCGCCTAAATATTGTTTCTACCTTCAGTTCCTTCGTTCAGGCCTCTGGGCATGGTGGGCGAAGCTTGCTTAACAAGTAATGCTTACTATCCGCAGACGCCTGATTACATCTTTATTCTGGGATACATGTCTGTTGTTCTGAACATTCTGAATTGTCATTCGTTTATGGATCTATGAGATTGATTTATGGCTTGGGTACCATGACCACAACTACTTCTAATACAGGTTGCAGTCTTTTTAATGCTGCAACCAAATGTCACCGATTGGCTTAGGTGTACTTATTGTGTGAAACAAAAGAAACAAACAAACAACAACAACAACAACTACAACAAATATCTACTGACGGGTTCAAACTTAGTACTTTCGATTTGCAAGTCCAATGTACAAATGAGTAGCCACGAGATCACGAAAGAGATTACATTTGCATATGTTATAGTAAAATCGGTTAACTTTATCAACGGCAATGTTTTTAGGTGTGTCGACTTTTAGTTTAGGAAACTCTACAAGTATCCGCTCGGAGAAAAAATTTCGATTTATAAAACAGAATTAGTTTACTATGGAGCACTATATAAGTTAACAGGCATGCAATAAAGGACTTTAGAGCCCATGCGAATAGCGAAAGCCCTACAGGGCCTACGTATCCACGCTATCCGATCAGGGTAATCATATTTCACCAGTAGATGGCTTTCTTCATGTGAACAGTAAAGGCCTCATCAGAATGTGCTAATTTACAGGCTGATTTTGCCCTTTACTTTTTGTGTGTCTGCCACAACTGCAGCAGGCAACATTTTTTTTTATTTTTAGTAACAATAAGGCTTAGCAGCTCATGTGAATCATCTGCCGAGCAGACGATTCACATAGATTGCCAAGTCTTATTTTCTCTGAAAAATAATTAAAAAAAATAGCATGTCGTCTGATACAATTTTGCTAAATACAGTCGACTCTCGTTATCTCGAATTCTAAGGGACTCTCTGAAATACTTCGAGATATCCGTTCTTCGAGATATCAGGTTTGCAGAATTAAGGAAAAATAAATCGAACAACCACATTTTACAAATGTATATGTAATTTGACTCCTGAAGTTGGAAATATATTGAAAATATTGTGGAAAAGAGGAGAAATTGCTCCTCTTTTCCATAATATTTTGTTACCTGTTGTTAGATTTTCATTTTTAACAGGGACCAGATTTTCACTTCGAGATAGGCGGTTATTCGAGATAAGCGAGGTCGAGATAACGAGAGTCGACTGTACTTTAAGGGTTACATATAACATAGTTTTCCGTGAAGTGGTTCATATGTGATTACAATAATGACAGTGCCGCGTCATGCGAAATATTATCTTCGAACATTTGCGAAAGCCGCAGTTTCAGATCGTATACTCATGTGCACCGGATGATCTGCGCTTGTGATTTCCGATGGTGCGTTTTACCGCACCTAGATCATTTAAGTAGACAACGAAGGCTCTGATTAGACCACGCATCCGCGTGGACTTTTCAGGGCCTTTCCCGTCCATACAATCCCGAAACATATTTGCATGGTGCGGATCAGGTTTGGTTAATCACAAGCCAACAAAAGAATAAAAATACAAACAACTTGAAGTGTTACAAATTCATTGTGCAAAAAGACATTTGGAATAATTTAAATAACAAAAACGACGAAGAAATGTAACGCTTTTCACTAGGTATAATTAAAGTAACACCACAAAGTCTTCCTTGAAATAAAAATAGAACGGAATAGTGGAAGCATAATTATGTTTTTGTGTATAGAAAACATGCCAACCATAGTGACTATACATATTTTGAATTGAGATAATTCAATATAACAATAAACTCATAAATAATTTAAATAACCGTTTCACATTCGTAACCGTGAAAACTAGGTTTACTGATCAATGCCAGCAAACAGCAAATGTGCACACTTTAATATTGAAATACAAAATGATTCATCTATATCGACACATTATAACAGACGACAATTTATATTATGCAAATGTATAGAATCTGACGTCAGTGTTAATGCACTAGTCATTTGTGACCCCGTCCCCCTCCAACTCTACCATCGGCGAGTAGCGGCGCAACGACTTTTCCTCCAGCAGAACCCTGTTTGAAGCCCTACCCTGCTGGGAACAGACAGGTGGTAAAATCCTCGCTTCCTGAATTACTGTAGTCACCGCAAATTCCGGGGTCGATGTCATAGCCCTTGCACTAACCCGGTACTGCGGGGCAACGCAAGAGTAAAACCCCCGTATTTTCCACCCCCTTACCACGATGGTGATTGTGGGAGAGTGGCTACAAGTGCATAACATCCTCAACTGGCATCCCAAAGAATGTAAACAATCTTCGCTAATCATGTGCACGTGCTAAAACCGTGTACACGTCTTTCGGTGATCCCAAACCACATACACATATTTCCTTATCCACACCACTATAGCACACATTCTTATTCCCAAACATGTACACTAGCTGCATTAATCCCAAGTCATGAACACGCACTTCCTTAATCACAAATCATATTCACGTTCCTCCTTAATCCATTTACTTCCATATTCTCAAACCATGTACAGGTTATCTCTTAAAGCAAAAACCAAGTACAGGTACTTCCTTTATGCCAAACCATGTACAGGTACTTCCCTAATCCCAAACCATGCATATGTACATTATGTACTTTCTTAATCCCCAACCATGTACAGAAACTTCCTTAATTCATAATCATGTACAGGCATTTCCTTAATTCCAAACCATGTACATGCACTTCCTTAATTACTAACCATTGAAATGTACTTCATTTATTCCATGCCATGCACATTTACTTCCTTATTGTTATATGATGTACATGTACTTCTTCCATTCCAAACAATACACACGTATTACAGGTATTTCTTTAATTCAAAACCATGTACAGGTATTTCCATAATACCAAAGCATATACAGGTGCTTCTTAATCCCCATACATGTACATGTACACCCTTAATTCCAAAGCATATACAGGTATTTCTTAAATTCTAAACCATGTACAGGTAATTCAATAATCCCAAACTATGAACATGTACTTCTTTAATCCCAAACCATGCACACGTTATCCCTTAATGTCAAACCATTTATACAGGTCCTTCTTTAACACCAAATCATGTACCAATACTTTCTCATTCTGAATCTATACTGCCAGCTTACAGAATAACTGGACAGTGTAGAACGTATGGCCCTGACGAGACTACATGGGTACACAGGATGATCTGAGTCTGCTTATTTTCCTTATCCGCAAACAAACCTTTTTGCTTGGCGCAGTGCGATTCCAAATGTAGTGCTTACCCTAAGTATTTGGTCAGACAGGCATAAGCAAACTGTGTAGACCCAGATCAGACGCCTCAAAATGCGGCGGCTAATCTGGGTCTACACTGTTTGCCACCCTCCAGCTAATTTCAGACACACACACAAGTCGAAAATGGACATTTTAGGACAAGTATTTTATGAACCAAAACAAGTAGAAATATGGGAATCATAATTTTAGGGCGAGCGTTGTAAAGAATAAAAGCGCCCGAATGCTTAAGGCAAATACAGTATTTCGCCTCGTAGGATGAAAGGAAACGTTTCATGTTATATAGGTCGCATGGTCAAAAGCGTACCTTCGGTCATGCCCACCAGCGAAGATCCAGAGCAGCCTGCGTATTCCCACAGTCTGATAAGAATCTACACTGGGCGCATTTTAGATAACCATGGATGCAAAGTTTCTCCATGCGGACAACGAACACTCTAAGCACTGCGCGGATGCGCAGGCTGATTTGAGTCTTCGATGAGCGCACATGTCCGAAGGTACATCCCAGCTAGCATTCTACGTAAATCTATATCGGGCCGTCATCGGCCCGTCAGCATTCTACGTAAATCTACATCGGGCCGTCATCGGCCCATCAGCTACCCTGACGGGCCGATGACGGCCCGATATAGATTTACGTAGAATGCTGACTGGGATGTCCTCCTGATGTTGGGGCTCATTTCATGTATATCATATGTAATAAACTATTCTTATCTATCTGTGACACACAACTGAGCGATATACTGTTTGTATTGATCCTGAAGCAGGATCTAGGCAATTAAACGAATAAAAAGAACATGGGTTATTTAGAGTGTCGTCAAATAGCTGATAGTTTGCTTTGTCCCTACCTAAGCACCCGTATTTTACCTCACGGGAAGTTGTATGGCCAGTTTCTAACGGGTGTGCTAAAGGGTTATTTCATTTTACTTTTACAAACCTCTCTCTCTCTCTCTCTCTCTCTCTTACCTCGACAAAGGCAGTGAGTGATCAATTGATTGTGAATACATTCATAAGGCTTGTGGATGTGTACATTATTCGAACTGTCAATGGTTTTATCTGTTCATACTCATTGTTCTATTTCTATGTTTAAATCGTTAGTTGTTGTGTAATCTGAGCCACGAAGTGAAGAATGAAGATCTAAGAGGTTGCTTTTGCATGGTAACAAAGAACACACTAAAGAGCGAAACCCGGAGACTCGGTTTTATTACGTCTCTTCATCAATGAAGTTTGCGATCATCAATAAAACATACCTATATAATTTTGACCCCCATAAACCCCACTTTTATATAGTAAAACTGGGGTTTACAGGGGTATACATTATTTCTATTAGTTTGCTAAAACATACATTGTGGG
Organism: Anodontia alba; assembly: GCA_964016985.1. Taxonomy (NCBI): domain Eukaryota; kingdom Metazoa; phylum Mollusca; class Bivalvia; order Lucinida; family Lucinidae; genus Anodontia; species Anodontia alba. The sequence goes on along the minus strand of OZ024831.1, from coordinate 33,414,780 downwards.
TACTCGTTAGAACCGCCTCGACGAGGCGGTTCTAACGAGTACCACAATCTATGTTTTGAGCAGGAATATGGAAAATAACAGAAATTTTTATCTGAAAAATTTCCTTTTTTGGTTGTAAAAGTTTCAATATATTTGAATAGGCGTGTTTTCGTAATGTACTGTATACGTACCCTGGCATCAGCTTAAGCGGTATTGGCATCACGAAAACACGCCTATTCAAATATATTGAAAATTATGCACCCAAAAAGGGAAAATGTTCAGACAAAAAATTCTGGTATTTTTTTATATGTCTGCTCAAAACATAGATTGTGGGTACTGTTAGAACCGCCTCGGCGAGGTGGTTCTAACGGGTAACCACAATCTATGTTTTTGAGCAGAAATAAGAAAAAAATATTGTATACCCAGTTTTACTATAGAAAAGTGGGGTTACAGGGGTCAAAATTATAAAGGCGTTTTTTCGTGATGAATTTAAAGGTGACAAGAATTTGCTCAATAATCACAAAAGAAATATTATCTGTAAAATGGTGAAGTACGTGCAGACGTACATGTATTATGGCCGCCACACGTCATTAAACATTAGCTGCAGAGACGTTAAACAAAATAGAAATCTGAACATTGCCTTTGGAAACAAAGAACACACAAAAGAACAAAACCAGGGACTCGGTTTTATTAAGAGTTTTTATGAACAGCAATTAATTTTATGTTTATGTCATTTAACTAGGTTTCAACGGAACAAATTCAGATTAGCCTGTGCCTCCACGCTTATATGTCTGCACAATTGGGGCATGGTAACCATAGGTTGCCTCATTGCCTGTCTAAGAACATGAAACCGACTTGTCGTCAGATTTTGGGAAATGATCAAGTTAAGACGGACCTTAAGATAGTTTGTAATCATGGGTCCTTGTCACTGTTTTGATCGAGGTCCATCTAGATGTAGGTGCTTACTTCGTGTAATAAATGTATATCCACCATATATGAGGCCTTCCCAGGGGTTCTTGGGAACAGAGGAATAATGTCATTTATTTCAGGGGAACAGTGAAACACAAATCTAAAAATGAAGGCAGCAGGGAAACAAAGGTAAAATTGGGGAGCAGGGAACATAGAAAATTAAGACTTTGATTTTAGGGAAAAAGGTAAAATGCTGAAATATTTCAGGGGAACAAGGGAACAGGTACCCCCACGGAAGGGTATATGGAGAGAGAGAGAGAGAGTCTCTGAGAGAGAGAGAGAGAGAGAGAGAGAGAGAGAGTTAATCATTAACAGTGCAAATGATTTGTTTACCTGAGGCCTTTTGGCTTTCGCCTTCTTCAGAGGTTTTCTATTTTAACAATGACATAAAAATGTAAAATTTATAAATAGAAGTTGCATAAGTTGGAAAACAGATTATGCCCTTTTCGGGCCCATGTTATCTGGCCCGCTGCGATTTGATAACTGATCGTGTTAAGATATATGTGAAATGTAAACAATACGCGTAAACACAACGTGCAAAAAGTATGAAGCTTATCTTTACGATCTACACAGCGTGCAGAACGTATAAAGCTTATCTTTACTATCAACACCACTGTGTCCATATACGCAATGTATACAATGCACATAAACCTTACACTGGATGGGATATACACCAAACTGAGTGTTTCTAACCAATACGCGAGGCAAATGGGCCCAACTTACGTAAAATCACATGAACAAAACGTTCCACATAAGCTGTCGCGTGCCCTGACTAAGGAACGATGATTCCCTCCACTGGTCGCCCTTGTTGATCCCATATGGCCATAGAGTGTTCAGATGTCGGATCCAATATCTTTCTCTTGCTTTCCTGGTTCGATCTGTCCACTCTGGTCTATGGTCTAGGCAACAAAGTGTGGCGTGGTTGAGGAAATCATGTTCTGGTGAACAGAAGTGTTCTGCGACAGGAGACCTCACGAACCGCTTGTGTTTCCAGTCATCTCGGTGGCCGTCCATCCGTTGGTTCACAAGATCACCGGTATATATATATATATATATATATATATATATATATATATATATATATATATATATATATATATATTTCGTGGTTACTGGTCTTCTAAAATTGCAACCCTGAAAACTCGGTATCATTTTTCATACGTGATGTACGAAAAATGTACGTAATGTACGTTTAATGATACCGGGTATCACTTTACGGTGTACGAGTATCTTTTATTTTCGTCGTATCATGGCTGCGGCCACCAAATCAGCCGCAACGTAAGGAAACGTACCTTCTGACATCTGCGCACAACAAAGACAAATCAACCTGCGTCTGTGCTGTCCTTGGCTATCTTAAATGCGCCCAGTGAAGATTCAGATAATGCGCAGGCTGATCTGAATCTTCACAGGTCGTATGTGTCCAAAGATACGTCTTCTGAAATTCAGGCTCAAAAAGGTAAAAAAAAACTTTAAACGCCTTCTTCTGGAATATATAGAGCAAGGGGCCTGACATTTGTGGGTTTTTTGGTTTTTTTTGTTATTTATCATGTACGATGCATTGGTTTCGCTGGTACACGCCTTAATGTAAAATGTATATTATCTGGAAATACAGCGCCAGCTAAATGTACAGCAAGGAATGATGATGACCACTAATTGATTCGTAAATTTAAAGCATAAAAGAAGTAGGAATTTTATTTTAATGTTAGAAACAAAAATAAAGCTGATATTTTTTTCTGGTATGTTTTCTGAAGTTAGTTCCGGTGACAATGCAATGTCAATGGCTAATTTATACACTTAAGACTAATCAGCGTGGAATATCTGCACGTAAATTAATCTTTTTCACTCTCTGGGCAAATTCAGCACACGACAAATTGATGACATTTTTCTTTATTTTCCCACATAATAGGTTTTGTCCTTTCATGCAAACTGTCTATTTAAAACACCATTCACATGAAAGGTCAACGACTCTATTTTGGGGAACATCACGAAAACATGCCTATATAATTTTGACCCCCTTAAACCCCACTTTTATATAATAAAACTGGGGTTTACAGGGGTATACATTATTTTTCATATTCCTGCTCAAAACATAGATTGTGGGTACTCGTTAGAACCGCCTCGCCGAGGCGGTTCTAACGAGTACTCACACTCTATGTTTTGAGTAGAAATATGAAAAATATCAGAATTTTTTATCTGAAAATTTTCAGTTTTTGGAGTTGAATATTTCTATATATTGGAATAGGCGTGTTTTCGTAATGAGTATATGAAAAGTATTTCAAAATGCCAGCTGCTTAAATTTTTACCCAGCATGCTAAGCGTTAAATTCAAGCCTTTTGACAATGGCTGTATAATTTAAACATTTCGTTATTGATTGTTTCTCATAAAATATAAAACAAATGGCGGAGTCCGCATAACACGTCATAAAACTATTGAAATAACATGCAATTTTATTTAGTGGAAGAGGACACACGTTTCAGGGGAGAAAACACTGTCAGAAGTGTTTTGCCTCCCATCTGAACTTCTCTAAACATCACGAAAACATGCCTATATAATTTTGACCCCCTAAAAGCCCATTTTTATAAGGTAACTCGTCAGAACCGCCTCGGCGAGGCGGTTCTAACGAGTTCCCACAATCTATGTTTTAAACAGAAATATGAAAACTGATCGTAATGATCATGAAAACATGCCTATATAATTTTAACCCCTTAAATCCCACTTATATATAGTAAAACCACTGTGGTTTTCAAGGGTATACATTATTTTTCTTATTTCTGTTCAAAATATAGATTGCGGGTACTTGTTAGAACCGCCTCGGCGAGGCGGTTCTAACTAGTACACACTATCTATGTTTTAAACAGATATGAAAAAAATATCTGAATCTTTTATCTGAAAATTTTCATTTTGTAGTGGTATAATTTTCAATATATTTGAATAGGCGTGTTTTCGTAATGAAGAGTTTATTTTTTGGAAAGAATTTGCTTCATTGCGAATTCTTTGCTTTTGAAGTAGAACCCTTTTGAGAATGGGATTATTGCACAGGAAAAAAAATATACATGGGCCGCTCCATGCGAAAATGTGTCTTCAGTCACATGCGGACAGCGGGACATCCGCGCAGTCTTATCAGGGCTTTTCCTGTCAGCTTACATAATCATTGGATACTACAGAATGTTTTAATAGAGAGCAAATGCCCGGATTAGATTTTGCGCATGTGCAGGATATTGTGAATAAGCACATTTTGCGCATGCTCGAAGACACATTTTCGCTTGGCCCGGCCAGTATTAAGTTACCGTTTTTTACAGTTTAAGAAAAATCCGAGTCTGACAGGTATTAGTGAATCTTGTAGGCATGTTTTTGCAGCTGTGATATGGAAGATAGTAGTATTAAGGTGGAACAGTGTCAAAATGGTTCTCAAAATCACGACATATGCATTCAATCTTGGAAACACATCACGAAAACATGCCTATATAATTTTGACCCCCTTAAACCCCACTTTTATATAGTAAAACTGGGGTTTACAGGGGTATGTATTATTTTTTATATTTCTTCTCAAAAACATAGATTGTGGGTACTCGTTAGAACCGCCTCGCCGAGGCGGTTCTAACGAGTACTCACAATCTATGTTTTGAGCAGAAATATGAAAAATATTAGAGCTTTTATCTGAAAATTTTCAGTTTTTGCAGGTGAGATTTTCAATATATTTGAATACGCGTGTTTTCGTAATGCAGTGGAGTACAGCATTGATTAATAGTCTTAAAATTCGGGAAAAAAACTATTTTCGGAAAAGACCGTATGGAAAGTTAAGTGCTGTTTAATTTATTTACATTTTTTTCTTTCTCTTTTCAGTTCGCTCAGACACTAACCACGAAGTGTTGGAGCAATGGTATGTATATTTTTTTTGTTTGTTTTTGGTTTTACTGAAAACAATTAATGAGCCATTTCTATGCTAAATTTAACCATTTGCAGATATTTTAGTTTTTCTCCATATTTCTTTGAAACAAAAGCTTCCTTATTTCCCTTCAACTTTCAAGTGAATTATTTCCGAGCAAAAGGAGAAAAAATATCATTTGCTTCATGTCTGCTACGTATTAAATTGTTTGTTAGTGTTGAGGTTTAAACGGCCCAAGTCAACCCAATGAGGTCGTGTCGAGCACGGTCAGTTTGCCTAACCACACATTTACTGGGTAGGCTTAGTCCTCTAACCAGTATTGTGCACATTCTCAGGAGGTGGTGGAACCCGCAACCTCCTGATCACCAGTCGGACGCGCATCTAACTAGCCACCGAGACCGCAAATTCAGTGTAATGAATGTTGAATATATTTTACAAAAGGTCTATATGAAATAAAGCAACCCGGTCGGGAGAATGGTAAGCGAAATAATGATACGCTGTTGCACAATGACAATAAATAAATAAACAGATAAATAAATAACACCTTGAAGAATTTCTCTGTAAGCGTTATACAAACTTATACCTTTACCACTCTGTGGGCAAATTCAGCAGACGACAAATAGATGGTAGGAGACAATTTGCATGAAATGTCAAACGTGTGTCTGGGAAAAATAAAATAAAAAGTCAAAGTGTCGTCTGCTGTAAGTTTACCCAGCATGCTAAGCATTATAGTGTAGTGTACATTTTAACTTGCATGCTACCTTCCAGAGTAGATGCATATGCCCAATCAAAACTTTCTTGAATATGATTACGTATATAAGAAATTATTTATAGCTTATGAGTGTCAAATAGTGTAGAGTAGAACCGGGCACAGTATTTCCTACAAAATTACAGGTGTGCCCAGCGATTACTCAGATAAGCTGCATGCTTTGATCAAACTCTTCGCAGGAGGCTCATTTAGTATTTCTTTTCTTTCAGACTGGACTAAATATCTAGAAAAATGCTACCTAGTCGTCAGTTACAAACACAGCTGGTCCAAAGCAAACAGTTACTGCAAAAAGTAAGTCTAACAGTGAAACAAGCAATAGGTAAGGCACGTTTTCCAACCAAAGAGTTCGAACCCATAACCTCCACATCCGCTTTGTGACCTGGCCCCGAGGTTATAAAACTTTTTTCATGCTCAACTTAGCTGAGCATGAAATTTATTTTGCTTATAAATCTTAAAATACTGACTATTTTTTAAAAGTTCTTTCATGCTCAACTCAGCTGAGCATGCTCAGCTGATTTGAGCATGAAAAAAGTTTTAATTGTTGGTATTTCTATTTTTATGACCAAGTGAAATTTCATGCTCAGTTGAGTTGAGCATGAAAAAAGTTTTATAACCTCGGGGCCTGGTCGAGTTTTACCAAAGACATTAAAAATGGTGTAAACTGCTCCTTTGCTTGGTGCTCAGCATTAAGTAAATAAAGCTAGAACTGGTCAGCCCGTGTCAGTTAAATGTGGCTGGGTGGAATATCGTGTCATGTGTCTCGGGTGTGGTATTTCAGTGAGACAGCACTCTAAAGGTGAGTATTGAGCTCCCTGCCACATCCTGATGCCGCCGTGATATGACTGAAAATTATTGAAAGCAACGAAAAAAAAAATAAAACAACAAATCAAAAGTATTGATATGTTTGTTTTTTTTTCTCCACGAAAACATATGTTGTGATATTCATTAGCCCTGTCATTAGTTTGCCGTCTGCTTGCGTCTGTCCATAGAGTGGTAAAAGTGGGCATAGTTCGTCTTGGACGTGTGTGGCAGCCCCAATACCACAAGGCTCAAATCTAGGCCATCACGAAAACATGCCTATATAATGTTGACCTCCTCAAACCCCACTTTTATATGGTAAAACTGGGGTTTACAGGGGTATACATTATTTTTCTTATTTCTGCTCAAAACATAGATTGTGGGTACACGTTAGAACCGCCTCGCTGAGGCGGTTCTAACGAGTACCCACAATCTATGTTTTGAGCAGAAATAATGAAAAATATCAGCTTATCTTTATCTGAAAATTATCAGGTTTTGGAGGTGAAATTGTCTATATATTTGAATAGGCGTGTTTTCGTAATGACTTTCTTTTAAGTCCAAATCAACGTTGAGGTTCATCAACCCTAAGTAGTATAGTACTACCCTATTAACTTAACATTTGCCTACACAGATTTTTAATTTAATCTGATCAGAACCTAACTGGAAGATTATTATGAACTCAAATTTGGATATCAAATACCAATGATGTTGGTCTGTCCAAAAAGAGCCTGAACAAAATAACAGAACATCGCACTAAGAAGCATTTGTGTCGAAAAGCATGTCAGTGCACTTGTTTAAATTCTTTTTAACTGAGAATGTTTTGAAACATACCCTAACTGTACTGGATATAAAAAAACAGATCATTTTGTTATTATCGTCATACTGTGGCTCATTTTAGAAATAAAAGGATTTAAATATATCAGTAATAATGCCGGCCTCGGTGGCTCATTTGGATACGCGTCCGACTGAAGATCAGGAGGTTGCGGGTTCGACACCCACCAGGTTGGCAACATTCTTGCGTGAATACTTTCTACGGTCATTCTGTCCCTTCCGCTTATTCAAGAAGAGCAGTTGTCAGTTTCTGGCGAAAGAATGTGCACACTACTGGTTAACCGCGTAGAGGATTAAGCATGCCCAGTAAAAATGTGGTTAGGTAAACTGACCGCGCTCGACATGACCCCATAAAGTTGACTGGGCCGTAAAACCTCAACACAAACAAACAGTAATAACATTTAAAAAAAAACAACCAGCAAAACCGAGCAGAAACGTGCTCAGCGGAAAGCTACAAACAGAGCTTTTTCCTCAGACTTCTTTTGTTCTATCTGCAACAGGCAGTTTGGAGTTAAGAAGTTAAGATTGGCCTCATCATCCATCTTAAAACCCACAAACAAATGGCACTTTACGCATTTGATCAGGATTGGTCATTGTCAGTAATGAAAGACGAACTATATATATATGAGAAAAATAGTAAAGCACAACGCAGGAAATAATATAAAGAAACAGAAATTTGCGATTTTTGAACAGTTTCCTTCTTCACAGAAAGCCACATTCCTTTATTTCATAATTTTAAATAATTTTAAATTGCAAGCCGAAAGCTGACCTCAAAATTTGCAGAACTTTGAATGTTACTCTCAGTGATTGCATGTAGATTCCCCCGTCCCGCATTTACAGAATAGAGAGAACCGCCTATTAAATGTGACCAGTATTATTGTTTGGAATGATTTTTCTGTATTCGAACAGCAAAGGCTCTGGTGCGGTTGTGTGGGTGTGCAGCTTGTCCAAGCCTTTGCTGGTCGCATATGTTATAAGAACCATCATTCACGAGCTGGCTCCTATCAGTGACCCATAGCTGCAGCCCGCCTTTCGGGTATGTTGCTTAAAAAGTAGTTACGGTCATGGTACCTAAGCCATAATCCAAACTCATAAATCCGTAAACGAATGACGAATCAGAATGTTCAGACCAACAGACATGGGTCCTAGAATAAGGATGTGATCAGGCGTCCGCGGGTAGTAAGCATTACTTGGTAAGCAAGTTCGCCCATTATGCCCATAGGCTTGAACGAAGGAAATATCGGTAGAAGCGTGTGTCCGGGATTTGGGAAGTTTACTTATGGCGCGTCATTGGCAAAAACAACAGAAACAATTCTGGAAACTGCCACATTGTAGGGGTTGACCAGATCTTGATGTCTTCCAGAGAACTTCTTAAGTGTTGCTACCAGTTTTTTTTTTTTTTTTTTTTTTTTTTTTTTTTTTTTTTTTTTGATACCCCTGGCTCAACAACTTTGTAGTTAGCACTTTCCCACGCTCCATGAAGTCCTGATAATTTGAACAGGCTCTGGCATAACGGATTAACTGTGAAACGTAAACGCCGTATGCTGGTGCAGAAGGGATATTACTGCTCAGGAATGAAAAGTTAACAATGGGAAAATTGAAGTCACCCCGTTTGCCGTAAAGCCTAGTAGTAAGCTTTCCATTGTCAATGTAGAGATAACAATCCAAGTATGAGGAGGAGGCTGCAGTATCCGTTGTTTCCTGTATTTCAAGTTCACGTGGATAGATGAATTCCAAACACTGCAAATTTTGTGTTTTTCAGAGACAATACATCATCTATATATCTGTAGGTGAAATTGAATTGTTGTGCGAGGTGTTTCTTGACGGCTTCGAGGAGATTTTGCATAAACTCCGCCTCATACGAGTATAAAAACGTCGGCAAGTAACGGTGCTCATTTAGTACCCATCGGTATGCCGATTGTTTGTTGAAATATCCGCCCGCCGAACTCCACAAAAATATTGTCGATTAGATATTCCAGCATCTTTATGACCTCTGCATCTGAGTATTTTTGTGGCGCATCAGAGTGATGCCGAACGAAGTATGTGTCTTTGTAGCCAATGACAACATACTGAAATCGACGGTTACTATTCTTGTGGAAGAAACACTGGTTGATAATTTCCTTTAATTTAGATTTCAATTTATCATGAGGAATAGTAGTGTAAAGAGTAGAGAAATCGAAAGATTTTTATACAGTTGACGGAATGACGAGCTTATGCCTTTAGGCTTAAAAGCTCTTTGGAGTTTTTTAGTGTCCACATCTGATTAACACCACTTCTGGCATATGCAGAATCACAATACTTCTGAAAGCCTACTTTAACTGCGGTTAGGATTCATGTTAGAATCTGAGAAAGAGGCTTGGTTGAGCATTTAGCTGAATCCGCAATATATCTCTGCTTGTACGGATTCTTGTGAAGTTTAGGAATCCAGTACATTTTGAGAAGCTCAATATCTTCAGCTGGGAGGGAAATTCCGAATATCAGCATCACCGATTGATGGTTTTGTAGAATTTCGTCCTTGGACATAGCAGTAAGATTATATGTAGGGTTTCTAGTCATGGTACTCATACCAAGCTATTCCATTAAGCAGTTTATATAATATGTTTTGCAAACCAACACAATATTGTTAGATGCCTTGTCGGCTGGAAAAACGGCAAACTTCTTATGTATTTCAGCTAACTCAGCACTAACGTCTGGATCATCAAACACCGATTCATGTCGGCGAGACATGGTTCTGCTGAGTACTGAGACACGTCTGTTTATCAAGGACATTACCGATTTAACCAATTTAGACAAGGTATCAACCTCCACGTCCTCTTTCTTGGCCCAGCGTCGTGCATACTCTTCAACAGAATCTAAAATTAATTTGGAATTCCGTTTCCAAGTAAAAGACATGGGTTTCCTGTATTTAGGGCCTTTGGAAAGAATGTCCCTGAGTTTGCTAATTCTATCTAAATTGAGGTCTCCAGTTATGATATGACCGACTGGATTATAGCAGAACTCCGATGCTTTACAGGAACACGCTGAGGGGTTTCGAGTAATGGTCTCAGTATTTAGCCCTTGCAGCACATTTTTGTAATTGAAAATTTTAGGTGCAATGGGAGACGAATAACTGTAGGAGATGATAGGTGGGCTCTGGTTTTTGAAGTAAGCTGGTATTGCTGAAGTCACTTTCTTATGGTTCAGGATATTGCTAATGTTAACGACGTCAAGACCCTTGTTTCTGAAGTCAAGTTTCAGAAAATCACGAGTGGGAGTCTCTTCTGGAGAAATTGTTTGAACAGGCTTGTACAACCTAAACTTAGCAACATCCAAAATGATAGCAACCAGCTTATATTCAGGAGTAGTTTGAACATATGGTTTTGTATCCACCACTTCCTTCTGCAAAGAGCGAAGTTTAGTTACCGGCAGCTGATACAGCTTGGTACGAATATGATGAAGTCCTAATGGCTGCTGTACATGTGGATGGAGAGTGTCAAATGCGACATCAGCATGAAAATTAGGACGATTGTAGTGCTGATGTCCATGACTTCTCTTACGTCTATGAGAGCTGGATAAACGAAAGGATAAACGAAAACTCTAGTTTATTCGTCACAAGCTCAACAGAGTCCATACCGGCAGACTGAGCCAAAACATGACAAAAACAATAAATTTACTCTATGCATAGCGATGCCGCCTCAGTCTGACCAGTCTTCGCTGTCCGCGTGAAGAAACCGTGGATCCTAAGATACCCATTGAGCGCATCAAGCGAAACCTCTGATTAGGTTGGCCGGATTCACAGGCTGATTTGAAACTTCGCTCGGTGCATTGTTATTTTGTTGGTTTTGCCATCTGGCTCATTTCATGATTCTACCTTAAGCTACCATATGAGCGCAGGATGCTGAGGATGATGCTACTGCGTACATGCGTCATTTTCTTGGTTTTGTCATGTTGAGGTTCGTTCCGTTAAAAACAAAGGGACCAGCACTGAGTGCCGTGGCACAAGAACGAAATATCATGCTCTCCTCATCATCACGAAAACATACCTATATAATTTTGACCCTCTTAAACCCCACTTTTATATAGTAAAACTGGGGTTCACAGGGGTATACAATAATTGCCTTATTTCTGCTTTAAAACATAGATTGTGGGTACTCGTTAGAACCGCCTCGGCGAGGTGGTTCTAACGAGTACCCACAATCTATGTTTTAAGCAGAAATATGAAAACTATCATAATTTTTATAGGAAAACTTTCAATTTTTGGTTGTAAAATTTTCAATATATTTGAATTGGCGTGTTTTCGTAATGTGAATGACCGGTGCACATTTAACAGCTGTTCTTAACTACAACAGGGTAAACATGTGTACAATCAATCTTTCCTTTAGTGATATTCTCTGAGTCAAAGGGATTAGTGAAAGAGGTTTCTTGAACGTAACTTATTCGCCATTTGATTCATGAAATATTCTGAAATTAAGATCGTTTAGGCGACAGCTAGGAAAGCATCTATAAAAACATTTTTTGGGCGTGTAATAGTGATATCTAGGTACTACTACCCTGGGAACTAGACAAATCTGCTCTCGTTACCTTGTACGACGTCGAGGGAGGTGGGGGGAGTCTAACGTGTTTCATCATTTTTTTTCTAAAATTAACATTTTTTTTTCAATGCCGCTTTGTATGCTCGCAATATGTTGTTAAGAGATAGTGTATGATCATATATAGGTACTCCTACCCAGTTACGATAACAAATGCCTCTGTTTTCTCTCCAATATGATGCTCAAAACTAGGCTTAAAAAGAGCCAAAATTGTATACTCGATACTTAATTTATACTCTAATTAGAAAGATTGTAACATTTCTTAAAGTGTTTTAAACGTTTTCTTTCGATTTGCTTGCTTGGTATTTCGTTTTTAGATTTTTAAAACAACTATTAAAAGATATTCTTCATTCTTTCAGAATTCAGGCATGTCCTGCAATTCACCACTTTATATAATAAAAAGGGGCATGAGAGGGTAAGAAATTATCAGAAAATTACCTTGATTTGAATGAAACATTGTTGAAAGGGCCATAAAACCCAAAAGAATACAGTTTTGGTATTATAAATTATATTATATTATTATTTTTTCTTTTCTTTTTTTTTTTCTCTTTCAGGTATGGTGCTAGGCTCGTAGAACCTACAGGTATAACCATCAACGATGAAATATCAGCATTAGTAACAAAGGCAAGACTTCATACAGACTACTGGATTGGTGAGTTATGAAATATAATCTCCAGTACTGCATGTATTTTATCATTATGCTCCGGTACCGCATGTTTTTTGAAATACAATTTACAAGTATCGCATGTATTCTTATCGTTATGTACCAGTACTGCAAGTTTTTGAAATACAGGGTACAGGCGCCGCTGGTATTTTTATCGTTATGTAACAGTACCGAATGTTTTTTAAATATAATAACTAGTACTGCTGTATTTTGAAATACAATTTACCAGCACTGCTGTGTTTTAAACTGCAAGGTTTTGAAATAGGAGGTACAGGCACCGCTAGTATTTTTATCGTTATGTAACAGTACCGAATGTTTTTTAAATACAATAACTAGTACTGCTGTATTTTGAAATACAATTTACCAGCACTGCTGTATTTTAAATACAGTATTCAAGTACTGATGTATTTGAAATATAATATACTAGTATTGCTGCATTTGAAATACAATAACAGTTCTTCTGTACTTTAAGTATAATATACTGGTCCTGTTGTATTTGGAATACACTATACTAGTACGCTGTATTTGAAATAGAATATACCAGTACTGCTGTATTTGAAATACAATTTACCAGTACTAAAATACAGTATATCAGTACAGTACGAAAGACCGGTAGTGACATTTCAACTACATTAATTCAAGGTTTCAACTTCACGAATTCACGATTTCAGCTTCACGAATTCACGAATTCAACTTCACGAATTCACGATTTCAACTTCACGAATTCACGAATTCAAATTCATGAATTCACGAATTCAATTTCACGAATTCCACTTCACGAATTCAACTTCACGAATTCACGAATTTAACTTCATGAATTCACGAATTCAACTTCACGAATTCCACTTCACGAATTCAACTTCACGAATTCAGCTTCAAGAATTCACGAATTCAACTTCACGAATTCAACTGTTGAACTCCTGAAGTTGAATTCGTGAAGTGGAATTCGTGAATTCGTGAAGTGGAATTCGTGAATTCGTGAAGTTGAATTCGTGAAGTGGAATTCGTGTTGAATTCGTGAATTCATGAAGTTGAATTCGTGAATTCGTGAAGTTGAATTCGTGAAGTGGAATTCGTGAAGTTGAATTCGTGAATTCGTGAAGTTGAATTCGTGAATTCGTGAAGTTGAATTCGTGAAGTTGAATTCGTGAATTCGTGAATTTGAAATCGTGAATTCGTGAAGTTGAATTCGTGATTTCGTGAAGCTGAAATCGTGAATTCGTGAAGTTGAAACCTTGAATTAATGTAGTTGAAATGACACCACCGGTCTTTCGTAGTACAGCTTTATTTGAAATATAATATAGTAGTGCTGCTGTATTTGAAATACATTACATCAGTACTGCTGTATTTGAAATATAATATAGCAGTACTGCTGTATTTGAAATACAGTGAACCAGTACTGCTATATTTGGAAAACAGTATATCAGTACTGCTGTATTTGAAAGATAATATACCAGTACTGCTGTATTTGAAATACAATTAACCAGTACTGTTGTATTTGGAATACAATGTACTAGTACTGCTGTATTTGAAATATAATGTTCCAGTTTGTTTGTTTGTGTTGAGGTTTTACGGCCCAGTCAGCCCAGTGGGGTCATGTCGAGCGCGGTCAGTTTACCTAACCACACGTTTACTGGGCAGGCTTAGTCCTCTAGGCGGTTAACCAGTTTCAGTATTATGCACATTCTTTCGCTAGGAACTGACAACTGCCCTTCTTGATTCAGTGGAAGGGAGAGGATGGCCGTAGAAAATATTTCATGATTAATCTCCACGAAACAATGTTGCCGACCTCGATGGGGGTTGAACCCGCGACCTTCTGGTCTCTAGTCGGACAGCGCATCCAAATGAGCCACCGAGGCCGGCTATAATGTTCCAGTACTGCATTTTAAATAAAATATACTAGAACTGCTGTATTTGAAATATTATATACTAGCACTGCCGTACTTTAAACACCATGTTACATGCTCTGCTATATTTGAAATACAATGTACATGTAACGGTGCTTATGTTTTTAAATAAAATGTATCAGTACTGCATGTATTTTTAATATTATGTTACCACACCTATGTAAATTGTATGCTTCTATTGCTCTACATATGGCAACAGTCAAACCAATATATTACTATTTTCTCATTTTTCAACAAAAACATATGTTGCTGCTACTAACTAGAAGTATCTCAAAAAGGTGCCTCTAATGAGTACCCACAACACATGGTCTTGTGGAGAAATAATGTGTATCTGGATATCCAACTTATCAAAAACTATGCAAGGTATATCATTTTCACCATATAGTATGAGAAATCAGGTAGATTTCAGATCTTAAACACATATAACACATATTTATACAGTAAGAAAGGTTGCATTGAATAAAAATTATTGTATATTAGAAACCTAACTTAAAGGCTCTATATTCCTCAAACACAGCATTTTTTTTTTATCCAAGAAAGATTTAATAAATTAATATATGGAATTAATACAATGATAAAATGTGGCACCTGACTGCCTGTAAAATTTTAGTTAGTCTCTCGTTCGTGAAATGAAATGATTTTTTATCATATCTCTGAATTAATGTTGGCAAAAGTCAGTACATTTTGATCCAGTTCAAAAACGAGCGACAAACTGAAATTTTACAGCTTTCAGATGCCACATTTTATGATCGTATTGATACCATATATCAATTTATTAAACCTTTCTTGGATAAAAAATGTCTATTTTTGAGGAATATGGAGCCTTTAACACATTCATCAATTTCCTACAAAGTTTCATCAGTAGGTTTCTGGCACATATTGTAGCATGTTGTCTTATAATCTTAAGAAAAAAGGACTCAAAAAGACACCAACCGTTATTGAGTAGAATCAAAAACAAAAACTACCTAACTAGAAAAATAAAATAGGCCGCGACATGCGAAAACGTGTCTTCGGGCATATGCGGACAGCGAAGGCTCAGATCAGCCTGCAAATCCTCGCAGCTAATCAGGACTTTCACTGTCCGCTGATAGAATTATAAGGTAGAAGATGACGAAGTATAGCAAAGTTCCTGATCAGACGGTATATCTCCACAGACTGACATCACGAAAACATGCCTATATAATTTTGACCCCCTTAAACCCCACTTTTATATAGTAAAACTGGGGTTTACAGGGGTATACATTATTTTTCTTATTTCTGCTCAAAAACATAGATTGTGGGTACTCGTTAGAACCGCCTCGAGGCGGTTCTAACGAGTACCTACAATCTATGTTTTGAGCAGACATATGAAAAATATCAGAGTTTTTTACCTGAAAAAATTTGATTTTTGGAGGCGAAATATTCTATATATTTGAGTAGGCGTGTTTTCGTAATGCTGGAATTTTACTGTTTATTTAGTTCGAAAACACATTTTCTCATGTCACGACACAAATGATGTTGTTATGAAAACCAGCTTTCATAAACTGCTCAAACAGAATCGGTATTAGGTAGAAGTGACCGTTTACATGTACAAATGAACTTAGGGCGCGTCAAGCGAACCAAAATGCCTTCAAACATGCGCAATATGCGCAGATTTAAATCCTCCGTAGTCCGCATTTGACCGAAGACACGTTTTTACTTGGCCCATTTAACCCTTGTCCTACTGAATAAATTAAGATGCCATGCCCACTTCTAATTTTCAGCCAATCAGATTACTCGATCCAGATTGCTTCCATAAATTCATATACTTAATGGCAAATAGTGCAGAAGTAGATCAGTTGGCTTCTACAGAAGCCAACTGATCTGGATCTACAATGTTTGCAAAGGCAGGGTATATCCGGGTTCAGCAGGACAAGGTTTAATCCACTGTGTCTACCTAGATGTCTTAAATTTTCTAGTATGCCTTGTATTAAACAGGTTACAATATATATGGGATAAACAAAACGCGGTCGTACCTGGGGTACTGGAGTGATGGACGTGACACTTCCGTCAGTGTAGGGGTATGGGGACAAAATCAACCAGACACAGAGGCCGGAGACTGCACCTACGTCAGGGCTACAGAAACTGGAAATAAGTGGTATATAACAGAATGTGACAGAGTTATGCCATTCGTATGTGAGATGGAACCCTGTCCTACTGGTGAGTTTAAGCTAGATAATTGAAAAGAATTAACTGTTCAAATTCGTATCACATTTTTGCTATCGTTAAAGACTCTGAAACGATAGCTCTTCCTGGCTGAAGATAGCTCTTCCTTCCTGAAGATTCCTTCAGGTCGAAAGAACACATGTTCAGGTGAGGTAACTCTGTCTAGATTGTTTTGTTTCCTCATTACGAAAACACGCATATTCAAATATATTGAGAATTTTACTACCAAAAAATGAAACCTTTCAGATGAAAATTTCTGATATTTGGCGATTCTAACGAGTACCCACAATCTATGTTTTTGAGCAGAAATAAGAAAAATAATATATACACATGTACCCCTGTAAACCCCAGTTTTGCTACATAAAGGTGGGGTTTAAGGGGGTCAAAATTATATAGGCATGTTTTCGTGATGTTTAAAAAAGGGTCGACTCCAAAAGGAGAGAATTTACTACGTTGGGAACCGTAAATGAACAAACAGAGAAACACTGATTCAATCGTGTGTACTTAGGCTGATCTGGGCCTTTGCTGATTGCACATGGCATAAGGAACCAATTCTCATTTTATGAATCAAATTAATTTTCCCATATATGTGACCATTCCAAAGACACACCTATTCAAGTATATAGAAAATTTCACCTCTAAAACTGAAAATTTTCATATAAAAACTCTGAAAAGTTTCATATTTCTGCTCAAAACATAGATTGTGGGTACTTGTTAGAACCGCCTCGGCGAGGCGGTTCTAACGGGTACCCTGAATCTATGTTTTAAGCAAAAATAGAAATAAATATATATACCCCTGTAAACCCCAGATTTACTATATAAAAGTGCGGTTAAAGGTGGTCAAAATTATATAGGCGTGTATTCGTGATGGCTTCCTTTTCCCCCATTGGTAGACAGGTTCATATACGTACTTTTATGGCATAGTCCATATGAACATGATTGAATGTAATGTAGTGATTTCCTTAGATCGTGCCAGATGTGCTGACGTCCAGGACAGTCTGTCTCCAGATGTCCTTCAGTTATGTTAACCTGATCAGTGTTAACTTCTGTACGGCAGCATGAAGGTATAAAAGGTATTACCATTGGCAATGTTGAATTTCTTGTTTCACAATATGCTGATGACACTTCCTTGAATTTACATGGATCCCAAGAATCCCTAGAAAATTGTATGAAGGTTTTAAAACTATATGCAAAAGCCTCTGACCTTTGTGTGAATATTGAAAAAAAAACTAAGGCTGTTTGGGTTGGCTCAAGAAAAAATAGTCAAACAAGATTCTGTGAAAACTACAAATTACAATGGGAAAATAAAGAATTTATAATTCTTGGTGTGAAATGTACAAACAATTTAAAAGATATGGTAGATTTGAATTATTGAGAAACGCTAACTGATATTCGAAAACTATTCCTTAATTGGTCGAAAAGCGTTTAACTCCACTTTGAAAAATTACTATTATTAAAAGTTTGGCACTCTCAAAAATAAAACACTTATTTTTAGCTTTGCCTAACCCATCAAAACAAATAATAAATGAACTGCAAAAATGTTTTATGATTATTTATGGAATAAAGGCCCGGATAAAATTAAACGCGCAGTGGTAATTCAATATCAGGATGGGGGTCTTAGAATGATAAATGTCGGTATTTTTATCAAATCATTAAAACTTACTTGGCTTAGAAGAGTATTGTTAAACAATAACAGGTATAGTGAGTTTATTCAAGAGAATTTTCCATGTATTGCAGACTGTTTACAGAACGGTAGTTTTTTTTTATTGAAAGCGAGAATGTTATTGTGGATAATATTATTTGGAAGGACATCTTCTTGAGCTTAACATTGTGTTTTAAGAAAAGTAGAACCTTTATCTTGGGAAGCAGTAGTAAGTATCTCATTGTGGTACAATCCATCCATAAAGGTCGGAGGCAATTTAGTATTCTATAGAAGCTGGAAAGATAAAGGTTTTTTGTTAATAAATGATTTACTTGATGCAAATGGTGAATCATTAACCTATCCTGAATTTCAAAGGAAATTTCATGTGCCTACTACTTTTTTAGTATTTGAAGGCTTTATCAGAAATATTAAAAACTACATATTTACGTAGTTTTAAGTGGACCCCTTTTCTATATAGACAAGAAACTCCGATTTTAACTAATCCTCTATTACATATTTTTAAACACAAGAAAGGCTGTAGGTACATTATATGATAAACTTAATGCTTCTAATGTTAATCCGAGATCGGTAGTTAAATGGCAAACTGAGTTAAATTTACCGGTACAGTTTGATTGGAAAAAAAGTTTTCCATTTACCCTTAAAGGTAACAAAGGAAACTAGTCTCAGATGGTTGCAGTTTAGAATAAATCATCGAATTCTAGACACAAATTATTATCTGTTTAAGATGAATCTTATGTAGAATGAGAAGTGTACTTTCTGCCAAGACCAACTTGAGACAATCAAAAATATTTATTGGGAATGTGAACATGTAGGGTATTTTTGGGATTCATTTATAATGTTGTTACACGATAATTGCGAATTGAATAATATAGTATTTGATGAAAAACGTATTCTTTTTGGTAGTCCAAATTCTGATAATTTATTTAATGAACTTATACTTTTTGGGAAACGTATGATATTTCGAAAGAAAAAAGAAAATAAACTCCCTGGACTTATTGAAATTCATACGTTTAGTCAAACTAAATTATAAAATAGATATGTTTAATGCTATAAAAATTCAAGCTCAGATTGTCTGGGAGAAAAAGTGGGACAAATACAGAGAACTGCTTTATACTTAGTAATATACGAGGGATGTTCGAAATGAATTGCTTATTGTCCTCTAGCTCAATATCCACGTGGGGCACGATAAAAACCAATACATACCTGTATAGGGTTATTCAATATCTACACAATGGTGTATAAATGTACATATTAGACTAAGTGTAAGACATAAAATTTGCCATTTGAATACACGCAGTCATTTACCACTGCAGTAAAAATGGTTGGTAGAAGCGTCGACAAAAAAGATGAAATACGGGCTTACATCAAAGCTCGCTCAAAACTTGGTTGTTCTTTGAAGAAGCTGATGACTGAAATTTCTACTGCTTTTGGACCTTCTTGTGTGTCTTATGACACAGTTCGGCGGTGGAAAAAGAAATTTGAGTCTGGTGTAGAGTCCATCAAAAATGCACCGAAATCAGGTAGGCCAAAATCTGCATCTCGTAAAGAAATCGTTTCCAAAATAAAGGAAATCATTGAAGGAGATGCCAGATTTACAGTTCGTGATATTGCACGAAAGGTAGGCATATCACTTTCAACGGTTCACCTTATTTTGAAGAAGCATTTGAAAGTCAGAAAGATTTCTGCTATATGGGTGCCACATCTGTTGACTGACGAGCAAAAGAGGCAACGGGTTAAAGTGGCCAAAAAACTGCTTCAAATGTTTCCAAAATATGACAAAAAGCAGTTTGCCAGTGTCGTCACTGGTGATGAAACCTGGGTCCATTATTTTGAGCCCGTCAGAAAGGTTAGCAATAAGATCTGGACCACTAAACACAGCAAACGCCCAATAATTGCCAAACGTTCTTTAAGTACAAAGAAGGTTTTGTATGCAATCTTCTTCTCTGGTGAAGGAGTCGCAATAAAAGTGCCAGTGAAAAAGGGCAAAAGCATCGCCGGAAAGTACTACAAAGACGTAGTACTGAAGAAACTGAAAAAGTATTATCAGAAACGACGCCCTGCCACTGTTTTTAAACATGTCCGTCTTCTACATGACAATGCCCCAGCTCATACCTCCGCAATAGTTACGGCGTTTTTGAAGAAAGTAAAAGTAACTGTTTTGCCTCACCCCCCGTATTCCCGAGACCTTGCCCCATGTGATTTATTTTTGTTTCCGAAATTGGAAGCATTCCTTGCTGGGCGGAAATACCAGTCCCGACAGGCACTTGGATCTGCCATTCATCAGTACCTTATTACTGTGCCCAAGCTGAGCAATGAACTAGACCAGCCTGAGCGGATGCGCAGGCGGATCTGGGTCATTACCAAGCGCTGATTAGCAAATTTACAAGCTTTTAATAGGAGAACAATAGAGGTTCTGAATGGGATATGTATAAGCACAGGCCAATCTGAGTCTTCACTGAGTACATATGCGGTCTTGCATGGGCTGCTGTGCCTCTGCTGACATTTTAGAGGTTCTGTTGGCAGGCTTCATCCTTATAAAGTTCCTGGCTATGCCCCTGTTTAATGACATTCATTCAGCAGGTTTGGATTAATAACATACCAATATTGATGACGTCGGATTTCCGACGGTATATCGCAGAGTATACCGTTGAAAATGTTTGACGTTATCCAATCAGACGTCGCATTACATGCGCGAATACACTTGAATTAATAATGACAGCTATATGGCGATTACGACAGAGCAAACTTTATACAGTGAATCCTCGTTACAACGACAGCATTTGTTCTTAAAGATGTTGCCATTAAAACGTGTCTGCTGTTGTAAAGAATCTTTAATGAGCAAAATGACAAGCAAGAAAGTCCTTGTTTCCTCGTGGAACATATACGTTTGGATATTTGCTGAAATCGCCTCTCGAGGCGATTCAAACAAGTGTCCGGATTATGTGTTTCTTAAAGTAATGAATAAAATATTCTGACAGAATGTCTGACTAACTGTCACCTCTTCAGCAAAGGTTTTGAGCCAGTCAATTTGTCTTTATAACGCATTTTGTTGTTGTATTGAGTGTCGGTATGGGCGCGGGGGGGGGGGGGGGGGGGGGGGTGAGAGAGGTTGACTGTAAAAATATCGCGGCTCAAATACATAAATGCAAAATGATTGATTAAATGAATGAATGAATGAATGAATGAATGCTGTTTTCTGATATATTTATTAGCAGTCTGAAAATATGCTTTGACATCCATAGGAGACAATTTGCATTAAATGTCAAAGCCTATATTGTGCAAAAAAACAAAAATTGGAAAAAAATATTACCAGTTTGTCATCTGCTGCATCTGCACATAGCGTGCAAAATGTTAATTAACAAATGCGGAAAATGAATGTTATCTTATTCAGGAGCTAAACAGGATTTATTTTTGTTTGTGTTGAGGTTTTACGGCCCAGTCAACCCAATTGGGTCATGTCGAGTGCGGTCAGTTTACCTAACCACACGTTTACTGGGCAGGCTTAGTCCTCTAAGCGGTTAACCAGTATTGTGCACATTCTTTCGCCAGAAACTGACAACCGCCCTTCTTGGATCAGCGGAAGGGAGAGAATGACCGTAGAAAATATTTCATGATCAATCTCCACCAAAGAATGTTGCCGACCTCGGCGGGGGTTGAACTTGCGACCTCCTGGTCACCAGTCGGACGGCGCATCCAACTAAGCCACCGAGGCCGGCTCAACGTAAGGTAACGTACATCCGACATCTGCGCACAACGAACACAAATCAGCCTACGTCTGTGCTATCCTCATGAAAAAGATGGCTACCTTGGCTATCAAAAATGCGGCCAGTGAAGATTTAGATCAGACTGCGCGAATGCGCAGTCTGATCTGAATCTTCATTGGGCCCATGTGTCACCGAGGCCAAAAACAGGATTTAACTAAGTTGAAACTTTTTTTCAGGAACCTTCATGTGTTCTGGTAGATGTATAACTAATACCTGTGATGGTGTTAATGACTGTGGAGATTGGAGAGATGAATTTAATTGTAGTAAGGGTACGTATCGCTTTGTAATAGAAATCACGATACAAAAAATATCTTACTGATAATTTTCTTTCTTTTTGGCAATATGCTTTGTGGATTACAGTCGAACTTCAATGGCCCGAACAGCTTTGGGACCGTGAAAATTTGTTCGAGCCACTGAGAGTTAATCAAAGCGCCAGGTCAGGAAGCAAACGGGGATAATTTAGGGACGCCTTTACGATTTTCTATAAAATTATCATATGTTAGTCTCAATAAGGCGATGCTAATGAGTACACACAACATCAATTTTGCACACAGCATGCATTTTCATGATAAAACACGAAAATTGTCCTAAATATTCCTAGGTATTTGAAGAATTTCCAAGCACGCTTTACGAAAACACGTCTATTCAAATATATTGAAAATTTCAACACCAAAAACTCAAAGTTTTCATATAAAAATTCTAATATTTTTCATATTTCTACCCAAAACATAGATTGTGGGAACGGTCGAGGCGGTTCTAACGAGTTCCCACAATCTATATTTTTGAGCAGAATAAACAAAAAATAAAGTTTACCCCTGTAAATTCGAGTTTTACTATATAAAAGTAGGGTTTAAGGGTCTCAAAATTATATACATGTAGGTATGTTTTCGTGATGAAAAACGACTTTGAATTAGCCACGGTAAATGAGCCTTCGGTATTTGAGTCGCTGAAGTTTTACTGTGTGTGAGTTTTCTACAAAAGCTTCTAAAAGGAAAAGTGTGTTTTCTAAGAGAGCCAGCCATTGCAGCACATGCACGGCTGCAGTATGTTGATGATACATGAAGCAATAAAACTCCAACTTAATCCGAATAGCAAAAGTACTGATGAGCAGTGAAGGTCCTGATCGGATTGCGTATGCGCAGGTTATGCAGACCAATCACTGGTCTTCACTCATGCCACAACTTCAGCTTGAATACTTGATGTGTCTTTTACCGGGTTGTCCGATTGGATGCTGTATTATCACGTGATAACATAATCTCCGATCAAAATCTGCCTGCACAATACAAATACAACGAGAACAGATTGAAAAACCATCGGGCCGAGTAACAGAAAAAAAAGAAAGAATCTCATATTCATCCTTTTGCTTCCGAGAGCTTTTTTAAAATAGCAACATTGATCTTTACTCGTGTAAATCTCTGTTACGGAATGTCATACCATACTCACTAGTTTAAATCTCGGAAGTTCACTGATGATGCGAGATGAAATATTGACCATGAACATAGCTTTTTCACATTTTAAAGCTTCCTTTCAAATTGGTTTTGCTATATATATATATATATATATATATATGAGTCTTTATAATTCATAAATATATCTTGATGTACTTAAAAATCAAATATTCTAACTGCTCTTTATATATTGTCTTCGAAATGTCATAGCCTAAATAGCTCTAAATAAAGGGATATTCCAGTAAAATATCTCTTCTTATTTCTGCAAGACAACATATGTCGCGAGAACTCATTATAAGCGCCTCCAATTGGCTCTTCTGAAGACTACCCATAACACGTTTTCATGGACAAATAAGAGTAACAAATCAATAAATTATAGAGCCAGCATATGAAAAAGGACCTCATGTGGAGGACCTTTGTGGTTCTTCAAACGCTTTTGCCCAGTCCCCTGTCTGGGCTACAGACATGCCTTTTTTGCCCAAAGCTTTATCAATGTCTCTGTTACATGTATGCACAAAGACTCTGGCAAGACTGTACATATGCATAGGGCTCACCTGAGCTTTTGTTGGTTGTCTGAGTGTTAAGTACCATTTTCTCATGTGCTGACTTAAATTTTGGTTCGAACAAGCGCCTTATCTACAGCGATGGCTTGGCAGTACACATTTCACACAGGTGTGTAAACCCTTACATCCCTAAGTGTCTGCAGTGGACTCTTCCATTCTTGAATTTGGACTTGTTCACTGATGCAAATAGGGATTTTAGACTAAAATCAAAAACAATATGGCAAATAGTGTAGATCCTACTGGGACTGCTCATTACGAGCCGTCTCTTCTAGATCTACACTTTTTGCACAGGTATTGTTTTGGTCTGCCTTACTGAAAGAGTAAACCTAATAAATGACATTTCTGAAGCTGAATCAGCAATGGGTTATTGACTGTTTCACTAAATAGTTATGTTTACTCTGGTCCTGCTGAACCCGGATATACCATGCCTTTGCAAACAGTGTGGATCCAGATCAGTTGGCTTTATCAGCCAACTGATCTGGATCTGCACTGTTTGTCATTCAAAATGTTAATTTATATCAACAATACTGATTGGATGACAATTAGAAGTGGGCGAGACATCTTAATTCATTCAGCATAACCTTTGTTTTACAGCCGGTAATAAATGCAAATACTCGCATACTGGAGAAAGTGGTATCATAGAAGGAAGCAGCAGTCTTTATCCATCAAACGCTGACTGTCTCTGGGCCATCGAAACTAAACCGGGCAAACGGATTAACGTTCAGGTACAAAGTCTGATAACCCTTTCAACTCTGAATTTCTGAAATAAACTCTTTCATCTCTGCATAAGGACACATCTATTGCTGTCAAAAGGGTGACACTTGTAAATCGAGAACAGAAAGGCAAATAGTGTTGGTCCCGATGAGATAGCTTTTCTGGATCTACACTGTGTGCAAAAGTGTCTGTCTTTGTCTACAGGATTGCATTAGGAAAATACGCCTATTCAGATATGTAGAAAATTTCACCTCCTAACACTGAAAATTTTCAGATAAAAAATCTTGATATTTTTCATATTTCTTCTCAAAACAAAGATTGTTGTATTCGTTAGAACCACCTGAGGAGGCGGTTCTAACAAGTACCCACAATCTATATTTTCGAGCAAACTCAAGAAAGATAATGTATACCCCTGTAAACCCCAATTTTACTATATAAATGTGGAGTTTAAGGGGGTCAAAATTATATAGGCATGTTTTCGTGATGGAAAGGGTTAACATTTATAGTTGTAATTACTTAAAAAAAAGCCTATGTAATGTTTAGCTCATGTTTCCCCATAATTTATAGTGGAAACAGGGGTCTGTAGGACTCCTCATTATTAGAGGAATTTACAGAATTTATAGTTTTTATATAATTTGTTCAATTTGTTTGTTACTATTACATTTTTACCACAAAAATTGTATTAATGTGTTTATTAACCAAATTATATGTCCTCAATTCCCATATCATACGGTGCACATACCATGTCCTACATAGCTGTATAAAAAAGGGGTACCAAATATATTTTATGTATGCCTTCGCAAAAACATATTCAAAATTCATCTCTCATCACGAAAACAAGCCTACATAATGTTGACCCCCTTAAACCCCACTTTTATATAGTAAAACTGGGGTTTACAGGTTTACAGGGGTATACATTATTTTTCTTATTTCCGCTCAAAAACATAAATTGTCGGTATTCGTTAGAACCGCCTCGTCGAGGCGGTTCTAACGAGTACCAACAATCTATGTTTTTGAGCAGAAATATGAAAAATATCAGAGTTTTTTTTTTTTTTTTTTTTTTTTTGAAAATTTTCAGTTTTTGGAGATGAAATTTTCTATATCTTTGAATAGGCGTGGTTTTGTAATGGTATTCCTTTGATTTCTATATTCTCGGACATGTTGCACTGATGTGTTAGAAACCCTTCACAATCCGATTTAAGCACCACTACACCACCCCTTTCCCCACCCCGCAAAAAAAAAAACAAAAACAAAAACAAAAACAAAAAAAAAAAAAAAAAACACAAACAAACAAGTAATATTTTTACTGACCGTTCCAAGGCGGTGCCTTTGCTCTGGTTTACTTATTCTGCCATTGTCTGCCTTTATGTCCTGGTGTAATTTTTATTTTGGATAGCCGTTTGGCCAAGTTTTGGGCAAGAAATTGTCATTTTGGCTTTCTTCTTGTAGTGTTTTGATTGTAGTGCCGTTGCTTTAAGTGCGGCCTTCTTTCAGTGTGGTGTCTTGGAGGGGAGGTGTTAGGTACATGTAATTATATCGATTCCTGAGCACTGCCTTCCTTTATATTGACATATGAAAACTGTCTCCATTGGATCACTCCAATCACTCTTGCCTATTGGACGGATGATTGAGAAATTCAAACAATTATTTTTTATTTATTTATTTATTTTTTTTATTATAATTTTTTTTTTTTTCAGATTTGCAATTTTCGCTTTCTGTAAACAAAACAATACAAAACAAAAGAACACAAAACAACAAAAGAAGAATGTTTGCGAAAATAACTACGAGTATAAGTCGCTATGCTATTTTTGCATTTCAGCCTGCTCAAACATGTAATTAATTCATTTCAAACAAATGGCATTTTAACCTTATACCGCGAAAACGGAAGTTTTTTTGTTTTGTTTGTTTTGTCATTTGTATAGCTATTGGTAACTGCTGCTGGTTTGAAATTCGAAAAGTAATTCAGATTGACATATTACCAAACCGTATAAACGGGCGTTTAACAGAAATGAAAACATGGATAAAATAGAACAGAACAAAACACTTCTATATATATTAACCCTTGTCCTGCTGAAACTGGATATACCCTGCTTTTGCAAACAGTGTAGTTCCAGGTCAGTTGGCTTCTGAAGAATTTATATCAAAAATCTGGATCAATGTATCTGATTGGCTGTCAATTAGAAATGGGTGTGGCATCTAAATTTATTCAGCATGACAAGGGTTAATACCTATAAGAGACTTCTTGCTAAAGCAAGTATTATAGACAGAAGATTTAACACTGGCAGCATACTAGTCTCCCACAGCATTAGAGGAACGATGCATAGCATGACGATACTACCTCCCCAGCTAGCATTCTTCATAAATCTATAGCGGGCCGTTATCGTCCCGTCAGGGTAGCTGATGGGCCGATAACGGCCCGCTGTAGATTATGTAGAATGCTAGCTGTGTCTGCTTGTTGGCATATTTGCATATGCCAGAGAAGGTTTCATTGAAAGGGTGCACTCCTTTTTAAAAATGAAGCAAAACCTTTCGATCTAAAGCGTCTTTTAGAGGCAAATCTAATTCTTTAAAAATACATGCAATCGTTCATACTTCTTTCAGTTTGAGTATTTCGAAACAGAAGTTAACACAGACTTCCTGGAAATTTGGGATGGAGGTTTGACCTTGGAGACAAGTAGCTTGATGTCACGGTTGTCAGGACAACTCACACACGATCAAATGACTTTCACGTCTAGTTATAACTTCTTGCTTCTACGCTTTGTGTCAGACTCGAACCTATCAAAGAGGGGATTCAGGCTGTCCTGGACTACAGGTAATCAATGGAAGAATTGGAAAAAAAAAACACAGTAGAACTTCAATGGCTCGAACCCCGGTGGCTCGTTTACCATGGATGAGTCGTTCTTGAGTCCGCAGAGATTTCCTCCAAATACGATATACGGATAATTATGGCAGATTTTCTTCTTTTATCTTGTAAATGTATGCTGTGTGTACTCATTAGAATCGCCTCATAGAGGCGATTCTAATGAGTACACACAACATACATTTAAAATATAGAACACCGAAAAGATGTCCTACAATTATCTCCATTGTGCCTCCTGGTGTGGCACTATTAGTAACCTTCTAAGGCTCGAACTACCGCTGCAAATTTTCATGGTCCCAAAGGGGTTCGAGCCATCGAAGTTCGACTGTACCTTATTTACCCCAACAAAGAACACATAACAGAACAAAAACGAAAATCAGAGACTCGGTTTTATTATGTCTCGTCATATACAGCAATGTAATTTTCGAGGTTGCATACGACCCCTTCCGCTGTAGCACCGGCTTAAACGGTATTCGATTTTCAAAGCATCACGAAAACACGCCTAAATAATTTTGCCCCCCCTTAAACCCCACTTTTATATAGTAAAACTGGGGTTTACAGGGGTATACATTATTTTTCTTATTTCTGCTCAAAACATAAATTGTGGGTACTCGTTAGAACCGCCTCTTCGAAGCGGTTCTAACGAGTACCCACAATCTATGTTTTAAGGAGAAACATGAAAAATATCAGAACTTTTTATCTGAAAATTTTCATTTCTTTTGTGGTAAAATTTTAGTATATTTTAATAGGCATGTTTTCGTAATGGTAACCAGAATGGACTGAATCGCTTAAGTTCATTCCAATATGTTTTGCTGTGTCTAAAACTAGTAAAGAACATAAAAAAACTGTTTGATGGGTGGGAAATAATGCAGACCCTGATCATCGACACCGCGTTTTGCGGCGTCTGATCAGGGTAAACACTGTTTGCTCAGGTCAGTCTGTCATAATATTTAGGCCTATTACAGATGGTATATTTTATATCGTTATTTATGTGGATGTATAAGAATATTACGTTTATATAATGGAAGTCTCCTGTTATTATTTTTACTTATGTTCTTAACCCTTGTCCTGCTGAACCCGGATATACCCTGTTTTGCAAACAGTGTAGATCCAGATCCGTTGGCTTCTGAAGAAGCCAACTGATCTGGATCTGCACTGTTTGCCATCAAGTATGCAAATTTACAGCAACAATCTGGATCAAGTAACCTGATTGGCTGAAAATTAGAAGTGGGCGTGGCATCTTAATTTATTCAGCAGGACAAGGGTTAAGCTATTTTACACTGAACAAACTCAACCACTCTATATAGTTGAAGAGTTCTATTTCAGTTTTATGTAAGCCAGGCTGTGTGATTTAGATAGTCCTAGAAAAAAAATTGGCTAAACCTTTTTGCAAACAGTGGAGACCCTGATCAGATGACAGCTCTGTTCAGCGTCTGCACTGTTTGCTAGGTTTCCAGACTAAAATGGGTTAAAAAGTGGTTAAACTCTGAGGATAAGGTCCTTGTGTAGATACTGATACAACTCATGAATAGAACTTCATTAATTAACATTCACAATGATGTCACATTTTATTCATTGTACGGTGAGACTTCAGTGGGCTCGTTTACAGATGCTGATGCAAACTCGTTGTTTAGTCCCTAGAAAATTCTTCCGATACCTGAAAGCAAAGCTTTATGGATATTGTATAGACATTTTCTTATTTATCATGCATGTATGTTATACTATATGCGATTCTTATGAGTACACTCACTCGACATGACCCCATTGGGTTGACTGGGCCGTAAAGCCTCAACACAAACAAACAAACACTCACTGAGCAACCCATTATTTTATAGAAAAGCTAAAACGATATTCCTGAATGATCTCAGATGAAGAGAGATGTCCAATGTACGTTTGGCTCCTATTTAATGTGATTGTGTGAGCTGCTCCACGAGCTAACTGTTCAGATCCGCTAGCGGAGCTGCATAATTTGATAAAAAAAAAATGTCTTTGACACAGGTCAATACCCAGTCAGCATTCTACGTAAATCTATATCGGGCCGTCATCGGCCCGTCAGGGTAGCTGACGGGCCGATGACGGCCCGATGTAGATTTACGTAGAATGCTAGCTGGGTATATTCAACAGTATCCAACAATTCAGAAAGCGGACAACGAAAGTCCTGATGAGCTCAGCAGGCTGATCTGGGCTTCCGCTTTCAGCACATGTACCAAATCGCATTTTCACATGACATCTTCATTTGTTTTAGAATATATATGCACATACAAGACGGTTCCTTTCTCGACGTTCTCGAATACGGAGATACAGGAGGGCAAAAATAAGACACTAGGTTCACGACAATCGGCCAGTGACTGCGTATTAATATGTGATGAGTCTCCCACCTGTTTTGGGTTCACATATTTTTCGAGTCCATCTTACTGTAGATTCTTCTCAGCATTACCAATATTAGCCACAGATGAGCAGGCAACGATGTACATGAAAACTTGCCCTCCAGGGACGGTTTCAAATGGTATGTAATGAGAAAAGCAAAATATTGAAGACGTTACCTTGTAATTTATTTGCTCTAAAGAGAATTGATACAGCCTTTATCAAATTCTTTCGCCTTCCTCCCCTTCCGAAAGGGATCTACTCTAAAAGAAAATAGTTTGTCATTTGTGACACTCTGTTTGCGTTTCTGTACACTAACGCCTTTCTGAAAATTATCTTCTCAAATGAGGCAAAGCATTTGGGATCAAACTCTTTTCCCTTTAGAGTAGGCTTCTGAAAAACTTCTGAAACTTCCTGTTCTGGTCTGCACTCTAACCCCTTTTTGAAAAGAGTCTACTCATAAAAGAAAGCATTTGATCCCGTTGGGATCAAATTCTTTCCCTTTAGAGAAGTCTTCTGAAAAAACTCTGAAACTTCCTGTTCTGTTCTGCACTCTAACCCCGTTCTGAAAAGGGTCCCGTATGAATCAAATTCTTTCCTTTTAGAGTAGACTTCTGAAGACAACTTCTGAAAAGGGGTGCACACTAAACGGAAAGAATATATTTCCTTTTAAAGAAGACCATTTTTGAAAAGTGGATTGTTGTGCAGAAAAGCAAACGGAAAATCACAAACGTGTCATCCTTGTCAAGAAAGGAACAAAAAGTACAAGTGTATCCAGTCCCAGTTGTTGCGTTTTGCCAGTAAATATTAGGCACGTGACCAGTGCCCAGATTCACAGTCCTCAGAGTTATGACGTGCAGTTATGTAACAAATGTATGACTCATTTTGTGACGTTATCGTTCACTTTAATGTATTAAAGACCAGCTTTTGCCTGTCCCAAAGGGGGTTTCTCTTGGTATTCTATATAGCTTCAGATAATAGGGGTGTATCTGCATGTTATGTCTACAAAAACTATGTTGTGGTACTCATTAGAGGCGCCTCGCCGAGGCGCTCCTAATGAGTACCACAACGTAATTTTCTTGTGGACTAATAAGATAAATATCTCTACTTTTTTGGCTGAAAAAAGCACCTTATCTGAACCTTTGTTCTCCGTTCAATATCAAGACCGCTAGGCTTATTAGACTAATTCTAGGCAGTACCAAAGATGGCCTTAATAGCAAAATGTTACTGTATTTGTTGAAATGTTATTATAAATTTGGCAAATACTTACGGTGTCTAAATATAAATGGTACTGCAGGTAAATATGTTAGCAAAATGTCTTATAATGGTGGGATACCACGTGAATTATATGATAGAGTTCACCTCACTTTGTGAACCAAACGGGCAAACAGGTTGCTCACATTTTATTAACAGGTAACAGCTTAAAAGACAGTAACTGCTTACACATCATACTAAATCAGAGGATTATGTAATACTGTAATACTCCGATGTATAATGTAATACTCAGCTCAGTATAAAATGTACAATTTGAAAAGTTAACTCTTATAAACGTTGAATGTTTCCATAAAAGGGTTAAGGGAAATGGATACAATTACGGCGGAGGAGGCAACTCTGTTAAACTTGTTTTTGTCTCCCTTCTAAAAAAAATTCTAAACTAAATGGAAAGAATTTGTTCCCGGCGGGAGCAATGCTTTCCTTTCAGAATAGATCCCTTCGAAAGGGAACTAGTGCGCAGGAGAAGCAAACAGGAAGTCATAAAGGTTCTCTCTCTTAAATAATTTTCTATTTTTTACCTCCCTTCTGAAAAGGGGTCTTCTCTAAAAGGAAAGAATTTGCTCCCACGTGGAGCAAATTCTTTCGTTTTAGAGGTGACCCCTTTTTAGAAGGGATTTGATGTGCAGGGAAAGCTAACAATAAGTCATAAAAGTTTCCCAGCTAAAATGACTTTCTGTGGTGTCTGATCCGGAAAGTTATATAAAAATATATGGTTTCAAAAGATATTTTAGCCTTTACTACTCTCTGAGCAAATTCAGCGGACGAAAAATTGTTATTTGTTTCTTTTTTTTTTCTAAGAAAATAGGCTTTGTCATTTCATGGAAATTTTCTCCCTTTACATGAAATGCTTAAGCCTATTTTCTTGGAGGATTTAGAAGAAAAAAAAATTCAAATTGCCGTCTGCTTATTGTTTTACACAGCACGCTAAGCGTTAAGGTATACCTAATTTTTTGTTTTCATTTTAACGCAGGGTCTGTCCCCTTACCATTGACGTCACTGACAGCGATCGCTCAGGCTAAACAATTATCGACACCTTTGTACCCGCTTCCGTATGTCGGTAACATGGAACTGGCTTATAGCATCACAACGATGGGAAATAACATCATTACATTAAAGGTATGATAAGAAACTCACGTCGATCTGAAAAAAAAATGTACAGCCTGCCAAAATGTGTGACAAACAACGAATTTTGGCCGCCTAACCCTTATATCACTGCATGTTGTCTCGGAATAGAAAAATAAAATATGTTTTGAAAGTAGACCAAGAGCAGATAACTAGAAATAGCAAGCTTTACACGCCGAGCAATTTTGAAATTTTGCCATTTTTACCGGGTAAATTCCGGCCTGTTTTCAGCCTTCGTTAATACCAGGTTCCTGAAATGTCGGAAATACTTCTATATTATAGAATTGATTTTATTTTTGTGGATTTCATCGATGTGTAAACTCCGGGGAATAATTCAAAACTGGGCTATATGTTTACCCTTATCCTGCTGAACAGGGTATATACACTACCTTTGCAAATAGTATAGATCCAGATCAGTTGGCTTCTCAAGAAGCCGACTGATCTGGATCTGCACTGTTTGTCTTTAAGTATATGAATTTTGATTAAAAAACTGGATCAATTAATTTGATTGTTCACAATTAGAAGTGGGCATGGCATCTTAATTTATTCAGCATGACAAGGGTTAAGTTTGTGAGTAATACGCAGGAGTTTACGCGTCGATAAAATCCCCCAAAATAATAATGCATTCCTTATAATTCACATTTTGTCATCGAAATATTACAAATGATGTCAAATGTCAAAAATGTCAAACTTTTGAGACGGCGGAAGGAAAATTGATCCGACGGATTCCTGCTCTGGGCTATATTGAAGTGTAAAACTATTACTTCAACCAATCACATTGCGTGAATGTGTATAAATATGAGATTGGAATTGTTGTGCTTTGTTTTCAGGTTATGGATGTTGACCTTTGCTGTGATGACACGGTGAAGATCTACGATGGAACAACCTCCTCTCATACCCTCCTGGAGACGCTGACAACGACATCAGAACCACATCTAATCTTATCAACTAGTCAGAACGTCTATATAAAAATGACTATGAATACTCACTGGAAGTGTAGGGGAGTTCTCATGACATATAAACAAGGTAAAGATCCCAGATGTGTGCGTTACTAACTGCACCAACGGTTGAGCCACAAATTCGGAAAAAGTACCGTCTCATTACGAATACACGCCTATTCAAATATATGGAAAATTTCACCTCTAAAAACTGAAAATATTCAAATAAAAAACTGAAACTTTTCAGATACAGATAAAAATTCTGATATTTTTCATATTTCTGCTCAAAACATAGATTGTGGGTACTCGTTAGAACCGCCTCTGCAAGGCGGTTCTAACGAGTACCCACAATCTATGTTTTTAACAAAAATAAGAAAAATAATGTATACCCCCGTAAACCCCAGTTTTACTTTATAAAAGTGGGGTTTAAGGGGGTCAAAATTATATAGGTATGTTTACGTAATGAATATATTGGCACAACGGAGACTCAAATCAGCCTGTGTCTACGCGTAGTCTAATCAGTCGTCGTTATCCACATAAAAAACTTTGCGGCTTTGGCTATCGAAATGCACCCAATGAAGACTGATTATACTGTGTTAATGACCAGGCTGATCTGAAGCTTTGTGGAAGCTCATGTCTGAAAGTACGTTTTCTAAAGTGTAGAGGAGTTAACGAGACGTATTGACAAAGTATAGAGCTCTTTGTTGTTCGTTAATTGCTGTATCAACAACTGAGTCTGTGCGTGGGAAAACATACCTTCTGACATGTGCGCCCAACAATGACTCAAATCAGCCTGCGCATTCACGCAGTCTGATTTGAGTCTTCGTTGTCTGCATGTAGAAACTTTGCAGTCATAGCTACCCAAAACGCACCCAATGACGATTCTGATCGGACCGCGCGATTGCGCAGGCTGATCTGAATCTTCGCTGGGCGCATATGTCTGAAGATCAATTTTCTGACGTTGTGGTTCCATTTGTAAATGAAGTACAGTGCAAGAAAAGAGCCCTTATTTTATAAGCAGGCTTCTGATCAATTTGCACATCCTTCCATCTAGGTGCCTCTATCCACTCAGCTACATACCTCTATCTAACTGCCTGAATGTCGATCGGTTGTCGGTGTCTGCCTGTTGATTTTTATTTCTCTCTCTCATTCTCTCTCTCTCTCTCTCTCTCTTGATCGATCGATCCGACGTCCATCCATCTGTCCTTACTTCCCATCTATCTATCTATCTATCTATCTATCTATCTATCTATCTATCTATTACGCTCGACATGACCCATTGGGATGACCGGGCCGTAAAATTCAACACAAACAAATCTATCTATCTATCTATCTATCTATCTATCTATCTATCTATCTATCTATCTATCTATCTATCTATCTATTGCGCTCGACATGACCCATTGGGATGACCGGGCCGTAAAATTCAACACAAACAAATCTATCTGTCTATCTGTCTGTCTGTCTATCTATCTATCTATCTATCTATCTATCTATCTATCTATCTATCATGACATTGCAAAGGTACCGTCTGTGAGATCAAAGGCCAAGATCAAAGTGTTTAAATTATACCATGTTCGGTGGCATTTTATTTGTCTTTCAGTTTTTTTATTGTTACAAAATAAGCCTTGGCATTTTATGCGAATCGTCTGCTAGCTTCTTTGCAGACGATTCAAATGATATGACAAACTTTCTTTTTGAAAGAAAAAAAATCTAAAAAGGTCAAAATGTGAAATCTGAAATTGACAATGGTTCGCGACTATTTATTGTAGGCTGCGATAACACTCTGACAGAGACCGGCATGTTGAAATCTCCAGGACATGGTTCAGCCATTGGCTACCCGGGGGTGATGCAGTGCACATGGACACTAAGAGCACCCACAGCTGACAGGAGTATAACAATTGTGTTTGAGGCTTTTCAACTTGAGCAAAACAAGGATTTCTTAACTGTAAGTTACCATTTTAAAACAAAAAAAGCGTTCCATAATATGGGCTTTGTAAAAATGTCTTCGGGCATAATCGGACAGCGAAGGCCCAGATCAGACTGCGCTTTTGCGCAGTCTGATCTGGGCCTCCGTTGACCGCTGCCAGAATCATTGGATACTACATAATGTATCAATGGAGTGCAAATGCCATATATCAGCAAGGCTTTCGATAGGGTATGGCACAAAGGACTTTTATGTAAATTGGAAGCTGCTGGTATCACAGGCGCCACCCTTAGATGGTTTACTGACTATTTAAATGGCAGAAGGCAACGAGTTGTAATTCCCGGGGCAATGTCTGATTGGGTCTATATTAAAGCTGGAGTCCCGCAAGGCTCCATTTTGGGACCCTTACTCTTTTTAGTATATATCAACGACATAGTTACTGATATTGGTGCCAATATAAGATTATTTGCTGACGACACCAGCCTATACATAATAGTTGAAAATCCAGTGGATGCTTCACTTTGTTTAAATCGTGATTTACAGAAAATTTCAAACTGGGCTCAACAGTGGCTTGTAACGTTCAACGCTTCTAAGAACGAATCCATGGTTATTTCTCGTAAAAGTCCAAAACCCTACCATCCACCAATATTTATGGATGGCGTTCAGGTCGATGAAGTTAATAATCACAAACATCTCGGAATTTTTTTATCAAATGACAGTTCTTGGCATTGTCATATCAACTATGTTAAAGAAAAGGCTTGGCAAAGAATTAATATTATGCGTCGATTGAAATTTATTTTAGACAGAAAGTCGTTAGAAACTATATACCTTCCTTTTATTAGGCCAGTCTTAGAATATGGGGATGTGATATGGGATAATTGTACCCTGTATCAAAAGAGAGAATTAGATAAGATCCAAAACGAGGCTGCTAGAATCGTTGTTGGTGCAACAGCCTTAGTATCAATACAAGTTTTGTGCACTGAAGTTGGTTGGGAGTCTCTTCAGGAAAGACGAACAAAGCATAAACTGAACCTGTTTTTTAAGATGCAACATGATCTTGTACCGAATTATTTGTCGTTTCTCGTTCCTTTATCTGTGAGTGAACTCTCGCGGTATAATTTGCGAAATGCAAATGATTACTCTACAATACATTGTAGGACACAGCAATATTACAAAACTTTTTTACCCTCGGTGGTAAGAGATTGGAATGGTTTACCAGAAGAAGCTAAACAGTTAAACTCTCTTTTGTCTTTTAAAACCTATCTTAATCATGAAAGGAAAAAAGTCCCTAAACATTTCTATTATGGCAGAAGAAAATATCAGATATTGCATACAAGGTTAAGAACAGGATGTAGTGCTTTAAATAACGATCTTTATTTGAAAAATATTACTGATTCTCCTTTATGTACATGTGGTGTAGTTGAAAACACTTTTCACTTCCTTTTTGTTTGTGAGCGCTTCAGTATTATTAGACGGGAGTTAATGAATGACTTATCGTTCATACCTAATATAAGTTTGGCAAAGTTATTCAACGTTATGGGACGATTCTCTGAATCAAGCATCAAATATTGTGATATTTAGTAGTGTACAAAAGTTTATTGAAAAGAGTAAAAGATTTTAAAATTATAAAATAATAATTTTATGAAATTGAATGGCATTTAATAATGGTACATATACATGTAACAATTAAAACAAAATACGCGAGTTTGTTGTGGGAGTGCTGTTTATTGACAATTTAAAGTTAAAAGTATAAGTTCTAAAAATAAATAAATAAATAAATAAATAAATAAATAAACAAATAAATAAATAGTATTATGGTTGCGATTAAAACAGTTATAATAATGAAAATCTATATACATTAAAGATCCCTAGACTATTGATTATAAAAATGGATAATGTGTTATTACTTGCTGACTACTTATAATTGCTACTATTATTAAACTGTTCTCATTTGTTAATATATGGTATATTTCGAGGGAAACAGGTTCACATACATATAATTTTAGCATCTTTTGAGGTTTCAGGATCGTCATGGGCTGTGTTTCATCGAATATCGCTTCATGTTCTGTTCTTTTCTTTCTATTTTGAGTTGTTTAACAGTAACATTTATTATAATATACAACTATTCATATTTTTCTATACTATATTGTTCAGTTGAAACTTAGAAATTGAAAGTATCTTTTTGTATCTGTCTTTCGAGCATTCTTAACTAAATTAATAGTGTTTCCCTTTTCTGTCATTACTATTTCTTAACTAAATTAATAGTGTTTCCCTTTTCTGTCATTACTATTTCTTATTTGTCTAATTATGTCCACATATGATTGTTCAATCTGTTTATGTGATCTCCACTAAGTTTGTAAATCATGTGTTGAGGGAGATGAACACTATAAGCTCTTAGCTTTCGTTCAAATCCTATGTATTATTTATGTAATTTGTGGATTATGTATTTGACTTGAAACTTGAATAAAATATGTTTAAACCAAATGCCCGGATGACCTTGTGCATGCGCGAATTGATGTTAATCCGCACATTTTGCGCATGCTCGAAGGCACGTTTCCGCCTGACGCTGCCCACATAATCTTAAAGGGCATTGATACACTTGGTAGATTTCTGCGATCTTTACAAGGGAGACTACTTTAGTAACTTCCTGTTTGCTTTTCTGCGCATTATGGCCTTTCTGAAAAGGGGTCTACATTAAAAGGAAAGAATTTGTTCCCTTTAAAGGGTCTGGTCTAAGAAAAAAATGCTCACTTTAAGGGGTCTACTCTAAAATAAACGCCGAATTTGCTCACTAAAAAGGGTTCACGCTAAATGGAAATGGGTCTACTCTAAAAGGGCAGAATCTGCTCTTTAAGGGATCTACTCTTAAAGAATTTGTTCCCGAAGAAACGAAATTATTTCCTTCAAGAGTAGAGTCCTTTTAGCAAGGGAACAAAAACAATTCTGACGGAGTTGTCTCGATTGAAAGTGTATCCATTCCCCATAATATTCGGACCTAATCATATTGCCTTCAAAACACTACATGTAATTTGGTCTTGAAGTGTGCAGCTCATGTGATGTTTAATTTATATTCCTTGTCCTTCAATTCTGTATCAGATGTACCCTGTCTTATCTTTAAGAAAAACATACATGTATCTCTTGTAATTTTCAGAGAAAATACTAACATGTATTTATCCAGACAGAACCATTACGAAAACAAGCCTATTCAAATATACTGAAACCTTTACCACCAAAAA
Organism: Anodontia alba; assembly: GCA_964016985.1. Classification (NCBI taxonomy): domain Eukaryota; kingdom Metazoa; phylum Mollusca; class Bivalvia; order Lucinida; family Lucinidae; genus Anodontia; species Anodontia alba. Next base: position 33,376,351 of record OZ024831.1, on the reverse strand, counting down.
ATGAAAATTTTCAGATAAAAACTCTGATATTTTTTCATATTTCTGCTCAAAACATAGATTGTGGGTACTCGTTAGAACCTCCTCGACGAGACGGTTATAACGAGTACCCACAATCTATGCATTTGATCAAAAATAAGAAAAATAATGCATACCCCTTGTTACGAGCCAGGCGTAACGAGAAAGAAATGAAAGTGAAACCAGCAACAAGCTTTAAATTATTAACAATATTTATTCACGAAAAAATAAGACAAGATTCAAAACAAAATAATGAGAGTAAACAGTACCTTTCAAGTTTATGTCACAAAGTCCCTCTGAAATAATCCATGAGAATTTATAAAACAAATCCTTTGAATATCAGTTTCTGATCCCACAATTTAATGTTCCTGAATTCAGAATTTAAGTCCAGAATGAATAAAATAGTAAAGTAATCCAGTATAGAGTAATTTCCAGTGAAAGTATACAAAGATGCCCAGATGAAAATCTGTTCTCCTTATATAATATCAAAGAAGGTTCTAGAAAAAGAATTTACTACAAGCATCTCTTATTTTCCAGTTCCAATCAAGAAACTTCTAAATCTTCCATGACATTCCAAAAACAACTCAGTCCAGAATCAAGGATGTAAACATCATGTTATTGTAAACATGTTGAACATTCCAGAAAGTTATTTTTGGAAACATAGTAAATAAAGCTATTTATGGAAACATAGTAAACATGTTGTTTAAAACAATTGAACACCCTGTTATATAACACTTCCCCTCTTCAGGGAAAAGAAAGATTTATGTAATAAAGCTTTCTTTTGCCATAAAATTATCATAAAATAAAATACTGATAAAGGCAATTATTATCTTATATACAGCAAGTTACAGGAAACCACAGATCAAGACATCATGCTCTGGACAAGGCATCAGGAATAATATTATCTTTTCCCCTGATATGCCTGATGTCAAGATTGTATTCCTGTAACAACAGACTCCATCTGAGCAACCTCTGGTTCTTGTTTTTCATTTTATGGATGAAAGTCAGTGGATTGTGATCGCTGAAAACAACAATAGGCGAGGATGAAGAAGTTAGATAAACTTCAAAATGTTGAAGTGCAAGAATGAGAGACAAACATTCTTTCTCTACTGTAGAATAATTCTTTTGATGTTTGTTAAACTTTTTGGAAAAGTAACAAACTGGATGATCCACACCATTGTCATCCTCTTGCAGCAATACACCACCTGCACCAACATCACTCGCATCCACTGCTAGCTTGAATTCTTTATTAAAATTTGGTGCCAAGAGAACCGGCTCACTTCTCAGTATGGCTTTCAGTTTATCAAAGGCATTCTGACAATCACTGGTCCACTTAAACCTCATTCTTTTACTAAGTAAATTAGTCAGTGGCTCAGCAATGACAGAAAAATTATTACAGAATTTTCTGTAATAACCGGCCATACCAAGAAACCTCATCAGTTGTCTTTTGCATGTGGGCACCGGAAAATTTGAAATAGCTTCAACTTTAGCCTCTATAGGTTTAACCTGACCATGACCCACAACATGTCCTAGAAATGTTAAAGTTGCATGACAGAATTCACTTTTAGCAAGGTTTATTGTCAATTTTGCTTCACTTAGTTTATCAAAGAATGCTTTGATAGTTCCAAGATGGTGATTCCATTCATCACTGTATATGATGGCATCATCGATGTAAGCATCGCAATGCTCAATTCCAGCTATTATGGTGTTGATTAAGCGTTGAAATGTTGCCGGAGAGTTTTTCATTCCGAAAGGCATTACTTTATAGTGATATAATCCATCAGGAGTAACAAATGCTGAGACCTCTTTGGCTCTTTCTGTGAGAGGAATTTGCCAAAATCCTTTCAGAAGATCAAATTTAGTTATATATTTTGAATTTCCAACTTTGTCAATACAGTCATCCATTCTTGGTATGGGAAAAGTGTCTGTTTTACTCAAATTATTGACCTTCCTGTAATCGGTGCACATCCGATATGTTCCATCAGGTTTTGGCACAAGAATGCAAGGTGAACTCCATTCACTTTGACTTGGTTCAATAAAATCATTGTCCAGCAAATACTGAATTTCCTCCTTAAGATATTTTTGTTTTGTTGGGTTCATTCTATATGGATGTTGTTTGACAGGTTGTGAGTCCTCAACATTCACATCATGATAAATTTTGTCAGTCCTTGTAGGAATGTCTGGAAATAAGTGTTCATATTGATAAATTAACTGTTTCATTTCTTTTCTTTGGACTGGATCTAGGTGTGAATGTTTCTGGTCGAGATCCTTTAGAATGTCAGAATTCTGAAGTTTTGATGACGCAGGATCAGATTTGGTCAAGTTTATGTCTTCAGAGTTCATTTCACTTTGTTCTTGAGGGACCGAACTAACAACACTTATTGGTGTAACAGAAGAGCTATCCCTATCTATGTATTGTTTAAGCATGTTAACATGACATAATTGTTTTTGTTTGCGTCTCCCAGGAGTGTTAACAATGTAATTTACATCACTTATCTGTTTATCTACAGTGTAAGGGCCGTAATACCTGGCTTGCAATGGTTTGCCAGGAATAGGCAAAAGAGCAAGTACCCTGTCTCCAGGCATGAATTTTCTTTCTTTTGCATTTTCATCATACCAACGTTTCATTTTCCTTTGTGCTGACTTAAGATTGGTCCGAGCAGCCTCACAAGCTCTAGACAGTCTGTCTTTAAAATCTGATACATACTGAAGTAAGTTCAGAGAACTGTCATCATTTGAGAGAAATTTCTCTTTCAAACGTTTCAAAGGTCCACGCACAGTGTGGCCAAATACCAGCTCAAATGGGCTGAAACCAAGAGATTCCTGAACAGATTCTCTAACAGCGAACAACAACAAATGGATGCCCTCATCCCAATCTTTTTCAGTATCAAAGCAGTATGATCTGATCATATTTTTCAGTGTCTGATGAAATCTTTCAAGGGCACCTTGACTTTCAGGATGATAAGGTGACGATTTATATTGAGTAATGCCCAACTCGTGCATGACCTGTTGAAAAATTCCAGACATAAAATTAGAGCCCTGATCCGACTGAACAGACTTTGGGAGACCTACAAATGTAAAAAACTTTACCAAAGCCTTAACAATGTTCTTAGTTTTAATATTCCTAAGTGGAATGGCTTCTGGGAAACGTGTAGAAGCACACATTATAGTGAGAAGATATTCATTACCTGACTTTGTTTTGGGCAAGGGACCAACACAGTCAATAATTATTCTGCTAAAAGGTTCATCAAAAGCAGGAATGGGCTGTAAATGAGCTTTTGGTATTGTCTGATTGGGTTTTCCTACCATCTGACAAGTATGGCAAGATTTACAAAACTGAGAAACGTCAGATTTTAACCCTGGCCAGTAAAAATGGTTAAGAATTTTGTGATAGGTCTTATTTACACCTAAATGACCTGGCATGGGAGTCTCATGGGCCAAGTTCAAAATTTCAGGGCGATAAACCCTTGGAACCACTATTTGGTGGTTAACAGTCCACTCGTCTTCTGCTGAGACATCAGGAGGACGCCATTTCCTCATTAAAATGCCATTTTTGACATAAAAACAGACTGGGACCTGATCTATTTCTTTCTCATCTAAAGCCCTTTCAAGCAAAGGCAAAATTTCAGGATCATTATGCTGTTCCTTGCAAAGTTGTGACCTTGACACCAAGTCATGTCCTTGACCTTGGTCATTTAATATTGAAGAGTAATGACTGGATTCTGACTTGTCACGTAACTCGGTCTGTTTGTCAGACAGGCTGGATGAAAGAGAATTTGTAATCTCAAGTTTAAAAGACTGACCCAAAAAGGTATCAGTTAAATCAATGTCCCCATCATTCTGTTTTGCTTTCCTTGCCATGGCCCTTGTAACGGCACATGATGGATAAAGATCAGGGATTTCCTGCTCAATGGGATCAGATGGCTGATCAATACAAGGTGTGTTAGTTAAAAGTGGGTTTACCACAACCTTATCTCCTGCTAAGTCATTGCCTAACAGTAAATGAACACCTTTAAAAGGTAAAGAAGGTCGAATACCGACAGCCACTAAACCAGTTACCAAGTCTGAGGATAAATAAATGTTATGAAGAGGAACATTAACAAATCCACACTCTACACCCTGAATAAGGACACTTGTCCCAGAAGAAGTCTTCTCAGAAAAAGGCAGAGTATCTGCTAAAATAAGGGATTGAGAAGCTCCAGTATCTCGTAAGATTTTAATTGGGGTAGACTGGGCATAGTCACTATTTAGTGACACAAAACCATCTGATAAGAATGGTTCATAAATCTCCATAACAAAATCAGTCTCAGGCCTTTCGGTCTGGATAGGATCTTCCTCCTTAACACCTGACTGTGGTTTTGACTGTAAAGAGGTAAGGCCAGTAGGTTTAAGCCCCTCTTGTTTTTCTTTCTTTCTTTTCAAATGTAAACATTCAGATATAATATGACCTGTCCTTTTGCAATAATTGCAAATTGGTTGAGATAAGGGATTTTGATCTTTATTTTCACCAGAAGATTTGGGTTTAGGAGTAAATGTTTGGCTATAATTGCCAGATGGATTACTGGGACTATGTTTGGATCCTGAATGTGGGAAAAATGGTCTTCCAGAGGGATTTGACTTATTAATAAAGGAAACTTTATGTGTTAAAGCATAATCGTCTGCAAGTCTAGCTGCAGCTTCCAAAGTTTCAACCTGTTTCTCATCTAAAAAGGACTTAATGTCTGAATTTATGCACCTTTTGAACTCCTCTACAAGCATGAGCTGCCTAAGTTTTTCATGATTAGAGCCAATTTTCTTTGAAGAGCACCACCTATCAAATAGCTGTTCTTTAGTTCTAGCAAATTCTACATGGGTCTGCTCATTTTCTTTCTTACAGTTCCTAAAATTTTGCCTGTAAGCCTCAGGGACCAACTCATAAGCCTTAAGAATTAATTCTTTTACAGTATCATAACTGGAGCTCTGCTCGACAGTCAGCTGAGTATAAATTTCTCGAGCCTTCCCAATTATAACACTTTGCAAAAGCAAGGTCCAATGCTCCTTTGGCCATTTTAAATTTTCTGCTACTTTTTCAAAATGAAGAAAATATTTGTCAACCTCTTTTTCCTGAAATGGAGGAACTAATCTGATGTGTTTGGTAACATCAAAATGAACGCCAAAGTCTAAAGGTTGCCGTTTTACTGTCATAGTTTGCATTTCTAATTCTTTTATTCTTAAACTGAATTGTCTCTCTTTATCTTTTTCTTCTTTTTCTTTCTGAATTCTTTCTTCCATTTCTATTCTTTCTTTCTGCATTTGTCTTTCTTGTTCAATTTTAAATTTTTCTTGCTCTAATCTTAATTTCTCAAGTTCAATTTGTTTCTGAATCTCAAGTTCTCGCATTTGCAAACCTGTCTGCGTAACGATAACAAGAGACAAAGCAGAAGAATCAAGTATTTCCTGCTCAACCAAAAATTGAACCAAAATATTTTTTATTTCCTGTTTTAGCATTGACTTGTTGACACTAGTCAATTCATAGTGAGCAGCAATATCCAACAAATCTGACTTTTTGGCCAAATTTAACAGCTCCTGCGAGGGTGCAGCAATAAAAGCTTGAAGGTCAAATGACATGATTGCTTTTTGCTGGTTTTATCAAGTAAATTTGTCGATCAGAGTTTATTTGTTGATATTTTTTAAAAGTCAATACTTTTTTATTATTTACTTATATTTTTTGAAAGTCAGTACTTGTTTTATAGCAATCAAATATTTTTTTCTTTAAAAATCAATATTTGTTTTCTTTAAAAAGCTCAAACTTGTTTTAGCTCAAGAAAATGTTCGATCCCGGACGAGCCCCCAATTTCTGTTACGAGCCAGGCGTAACGAGAAAGAAATGAAAGTGAAACCAGCAACAAGCTTTAAATTATTAACAATATTTATTCACGAAAAAATAAGACAAGATTCAAAACAAAATAATGTGAGTAAACAGTACCTTTCAAGTTTATGTCACAAAGTCCCTCTGAAATAATCCATGAGAATTTATAAAACAAATCCTTTGAATATCAGTTTCTGATCCCACAATTTAATGTTCCTGAATTCAGAATTTAAGTCCAGAATGAATAAAATAGTAAAGTAATCCAGTATAGAGTAATTTCCAGTGAAAGTATACAAAGATGCCCAGATGAAAATCTGTTCTCCTTATATAATATCAAAGAAGGTTCTAGAAAAAGAATTTACTACAAGCATCTCTTATTTTCCAGTTCCAATCAAGAAACTTCTAAATCTTCCATGACATTCCAAAAACAACTCAGTCCAGAATCAAGGATGTAAACATCATGTTATTGTAAACATGTTGAACATTCCAGAAAGTTATTTTTGGAAACATAGTAAATAAAGCTATTTATGGAAACATAGTAAACATGTTGTTTAAAACAATTGAACACCCTGTTATATAACACCCTGTAAACCCCAGTTTTAAAGTATAAAGTTGGGGTGTAAGGGGGTAAACATTATATAGGCATGTTTTAGTGATGAATGTTTCATCCTAAACGATTGTATAAAGAAGAAGTTTTGTTGGAAAAAGTGCTTTATCTGGAACTCTGATTTAATGAATTGTTTTGTGTTAGCTTCATATTGCTTTAGTTTTAGTAAATGAGACTAGCATGTACATGTTATTGTACAGAGAGCCACGCAGTTTTATCTGGAACATTTCTTCTATGTCTGAACGTTAATGCATTAAATATACGAGGGATGTTCGAAATGAATTGCTTATTTCTATCTGGAGACTTCAGATTTCAAGTTAGCCAAAAAGTACTCATTTCATGCCCTCGAAGTACTCCCCGTGGCTAGAAATGCAATGTTTCAGCCGATGTATCCACTTCTTGAAGGCGTCACGGTACGCTGATTTGGGCACAGTAATAAGGTACTGATGAATGGCAGATCCAAGTGCCTGTCGGGACTGGTATTTCCGCCCAGCAAGGAATGCTTTCAATTTCGGAAACAAAAAGAAATCATATGGGGCAAGGTCTGGGGAATACGGGGGGTGAGGCAAAACAGTTACTTTTTCTTTCTTCAAAAACGCCGTAACTATTGCGGAGGTATGAGCTGGGGCATTGTCATGTAGAAGACGGACATGTTTAAAACCAGTGGCAGGGCGTCGTTTCTGATAATTCTTTTTCAGTTTCTTCAGTACTACGTCTTTGTAGTACTTTCCGGTGATGCTTTTGCCCTTTTTCACTGGCACTTTTATTGCGACACCTTCACCAGGGAAGAAGATTGCATACAAAACCTTCTTTGTACTCAAAGAACGTTTGGCAATTATTGGGCGTTTGCTGTGTTTAGTGGCCCAGATCTTATTGCTAACCTTTCTGACGGGCTCAAAATAATGGACCCAGGTTTCATCACCTGTGACGACATTGGCAAACTGCTTTTTGTCATATTTTGGAAACATTTGAAGCAGCTTTTTGGCCACTTTAACCCGTTGTCTCTTTTGCTCGTCAATCAACAGATGTGGCACCCATCTAGCAGAAATCTTTCTGACTTTCAAATGCTTCTTCAAAATAAGGTGAACCGTTGAAAGTGATATGCCTACCTTTCGTGCAATATCACGAACTGTAAATCTGGCATCTCTTTCAATGATTTCCTTTATTTTGGAAACGATTTCTTTACGAGATGCAGATTTTGGCCTACCTGATTTCGGTGCATTTTTGATGGACTCTACACCAGATTCAAATTTCTTTTTCCACCGCCGAACTGTGTCATAAGACACACAAGAAGGTCCAAAAGCAGTAGAAGTTTCAGTCATCAGCTTCTTCAAAGAACAACCAAGTTTTGAGCGAGTTTTGATGTTAGCCCGTATTTCATCTTTTTTGTCGACGCTTCTACCAACCATTTTTACTGCAGTGGTCAATGACTGCGTGTATTCAAATGGCAAATTTTATGTCTTACACTTAGTCTAACATGTACATTTATACACCACTGTGTAGATACTGAATAACCCTATACAGGTATTTATTGGTTTTTATCGTGCCCCACGTGGATCTCGAGCTAGAGGACAATAAGCAATTCATTTCGAACATCCCTCGTATATCTCAAGTTATCTCTTGCATTATTCCATGCTAGTAAGTTCCATAATTTTATATAAATATTATCGTAAGATTCCAATACAGGGGGGAAGTACTTGCGTTTCTTGTATGCATATACAACAAATTTAGGAGGAAAACTTTATTATAATCCTGGGATGCATTTTTTCAGAGAAGCATGTGTTTAGTCATTGAGCTGATTCTAGTTACTTTCAAAATCGAATACCGCTATAACCGCGTCTCCGATTTTCGTTCTCTTGTGTTCTTTGTTTCTAAAGGCAACCGTTAAGATTTTTATTCTACTACACTAGATCTGGTATTAAGTGCCGTAAAACGACTCCCAATACTTCACCATAGTGCAGATTATATTCTTATTTCCTTTGGGATTATTAGGCTTATAAGAATCTATAAGGTTACGTTGAAAATCGAATACCACTAAATCCGGTGCTAGTTTTGCAAACTACGTTGCTGCTTATGGAGAGTCTTAATGAAACCGAGTCCTCCGATGTTCGTTCTTTTGATTATTCTCTGTTTCCAAAGGCAACATTTACTTTTTAGATTTTTATTAAAATCAGGAACGAAAAATCTGCTTCCAGGTTGCAGGCTTGCATAAGCAATGTGCAGGCGTAGCGATTATAATGAAACCAACACTATATATATATATATATATTTTGTATAGCTAAATGTAACCAGCATATTTAATATTTCTGGCATCGGTATTGAAAAGGCTATCGATTTGCTAGGAATTATGTCTACCGTAACCATGCCTGACATACTTTGAGGAGAAGGAACTTTGTAAAAACTGTTCTAGCTCCTTTCCAAAATCCATTTTATATCACTTCTGATAAAGACACTACTCTGAAGGAAATAATTTGCTCCCCACTACCCCCTTCGCCGCCCCGCCCCGCCCCGCCCCCCCGCCACCCCCCCCCCCCCCCCCCCCGTTCTTGGAGCGATGCTTTTACTTTAGATCCCTATTAGGAAGGGAACTGATGTGCAAGACAGCGAACAGGAAATCACAAAAAGTTGTTTCTTTTATTAAAATAATCTACCAAACGTATCCAGTTCCATTAATTTTCAGATCACAACAGCTAATGGGAGTAGTAAGGCATATACTGGTACAGAGCTGATGTCTCCGAACTCACTGACGGCCGACAACTACATGATCCTTACACTCACCACAAGCGCCGTGGTCAGTTTGTCCGGATTCAGCGCCTCTTTCTCACCAGGTATGAATGACACCATGTGTTACCAAATGAGCCGGCACGTCGAAAATTGTACCTGTAGACTTGTGCGCCGAGCGAAGTTCTAATCAGACCGCGCATTCGCGCAGTCTGATCAGAATCTTCACTCGGCGCATTTTGTATAACCAAGGATGCAGAGTTTGTTGATGCGAGCAATGAAGACTCTGATCAGACTGCGCGGATACGCGGGATGATCTGAATCTTCAGTGGGCGCACATGTCTGAAGATATATTTTCTTTCGCTGCGGCTTAATTGTTGATACAGCAGGTAACGAACTACAACTGGGATTTAAACCTTGCATTATACACCATGAGAACTCTGTACACTTCTAGAGAGTATAAAGTAATAAATTTGACATTTTATCTGAATCGTCTGATAGGTATATGGTTCTCGTGGAATGTCAAGTTTTGCTGTTCCTGAAAAATAATAATAATAATAATAATAATAATAATAATAATAATAATAATAATAATAAATGATAAGATCTTCTTGATCCCTTTTGTATGTCATACATGCGTTGTTCTCTTTTTATTATATTTCTCTGTAAAGATTTTTTACTGTTTCAACCAAATGTTTGGCAGGAAGGTTCACCTGAAGCAGGTACAGGGGCTGGAGCTTTATTTTCATTTATTCATTTTTTCTGCCTTTCTCTAGAAGACCATCACGAAAACACGCCTATATAATATTGACCCCTTAAACCCCACTTTTATATAGTAAAACTGGGGTTTACAGGGGTATACATTATTTTTCTTATTTCTGCTCAAAAACATAGATTGTGGGTACTCGTTAGAACCGCCTCGCCGAGGCGGTTCTAACGAGTATACACAATTTATGTTTTGAGCAGAAATAAGAAAAATATCAGAGATTTTTATCTGAAAATTTTCAGTTTTTGGACGTGAAATTTTCTATATACTTGAATAGGCGTGTTTTCGTAATGGGTGCGACAATTGTGAAAGATTGTCAGCTAGAAGTGCTTGAGCAAGGCAATTATAATGAGTATACAAAAGGATGTTTTCAGGGAGTAATCAGTATCGACAATGTATATTTTATGGAGAAAAAAGAACGTGCCATTGTTTTGCTGTTGGCTATTATACGCGGAGTTAACAGTAATGCTTTTCTTTTTACGACCATTACGAAAACACGCCTATTCAAATATACTGAAAATTTGACCACCAAAAACTGCAAGTTTTCTGATAAAAATTCTATTTTTTTTTTCATATTTCTGCTCAAAAACATAGATTGTGGATAATCGTTAGAACCGCCTCGGCGAGGCAGTTCTAACTAGTAGTCACAATCTGTTTTTGAGCAGAAATAAGAAAAATAATGTATATAAGTTTTACTATATAAAAGTGCGGTTTAAGGGGGTCAAAATTATATAGGCATGTTTTCGTGATGCGGAGGATCGGGTCTCAGAATCTGTGAAGGTTTAGACCTTGACCGTTTATTAGAAGGTTGTTTCTTGATGTTATGACTTTGTCTGGGCCTTCCGTGGTTCAACTAATGGGTTTCTTTACCTGGTCAGAATCTGAGGTGTTTGCCACGAGCCCTCATCATTGTGTCATTACAGTGATATAATTGGCTTTACTCGTACATGCTTTTCTGTGATGTTTCACTGATTGAGTTGAGAAATCTTTATGAGAGCCGAAAAATCATTTCATATTTTTACCAAATTTGAACATAGGATGAGGATTTGATACCAGTAATTTTGATTTCAAACCCGGGTAGGTTTTACTACCGCCCGTTCCATGACGTGGTTCTGGTGTTCTTTGGTCTTTGTGTGGCCTTGTGGCTACTCGCTGCAGGGCTTATTTTTCGTGATTTGTCCTGTTCTTTGTCTTATTGTTGTGTATAGTATATATTGCCTAGCATTACGATCACCTTGCTTGGGAAGAGGGAGCCGGGTTTTTTTTGTTTTTTTTTTTTGTGTATGTTTTTGTTGTTTTTGTTTAATTTTATTTTCATTGATTTGTGGCTTGTGTACTTCTGTCTTGGTTTGTTTGCGGTTTATCTTAGTGCCATTGGTAGGCCATGTTCTGTGAATGTGGCACCTCCTTGGCATCGTTTGTACTGTTTTCCAGCTATAAATCGAGGGTTGAGCGCAAGACTGGCGTAAGTCAGATGGTTGTTTTTCCCCAAACCTAATCTCCTCACCATGAAGGCGTTATGAAGATTACAACATTTCTTTCTGTAAACAATGAAAATTTAGGTGCCATTGCTCGTATGAGCAATGGCACCTAAATTTGCATTGTTTACAAAGGGGTCCAAGTTGCCCCTAAACAAGGGTTTCAAAAATATGTTTGAGTTACCATAGTCTTGCGCTCAACCCTCGAAATATGTCTACAGACAACTTTCTTTACACCGGCGCTCTTTACAATGACAATTTGTTATAATGACAATTTAACTGTCATGACACCTTTCCTTAAGAGATAAGTATTAATAGTTACAAAATATGCAAGAATATTGTATTTAATACTTTAAAGAAACGTGTGTTTTGGATATATATTAGAATCGCCTCAGGATTCTAACAAATTAAAAAAAAATATGTTCTATGAGAAAAAAAAAAACGAACAAAAGAAGATCTTTCTTAAATATCAATCTGCTCATTAAGTATTCTGTACAACAGTAAATTCATTTTAATGGCAATGTCTTTGGGAACAAATGCTATCGTTATAACGAGGAATTACTGTATGTTATTTGTCTATGCAGGGTGTTCCAGTCTGCAGTCAGCCTCCGTAGACTTAGATTCTTCATCCTACAATTATCTGGACGTCGTAACGATGCGATGTACCGAGGGATACTACTTCGAGGGAGACCATAAAGACAAATCAAATGTTACATTAACCTGTACTTCCGGCGGAAGCTGGGATTTGTCACCTCTACCTACTTGTGCTCGTAAGATCTATTCAATGCCGTGCAACACGTGACTTATGACGTCGTACTACATATTTTGATGTCGCGGCCATTTTGATTTTTGTCTTTACTTCAGATTTGATTTCCATCAGTTTTCCATCCGTTTACAAGCTAAGCAAGCTTAGGAAGATTTGTTTTGCGTATGTAACTTTTCAGGTAATAAATGCACTTTTGCTTTTTTTCCATGATAATTTAAAACATTTCAACATAATCATTGACCTGACTTCATCTTCGGTCATATACGATCCAGTAACATTTGTCGAGGTTAAAATGATAAACAATTGCCGCTGGATCACGTATTAAACATATCTAAACTATGTATACTATTCATTAGCTCACGCAGTAGATGCTTACACCTGGCTGATAAAATGAACAAATTACCGAGGAAAAAATAAATTTACATATCCAGAGAGATTTTAAGATGGTCGCGTCCATGCTCGTAAAATTCGCACAATCAAGTTACTTGTTCCCCGACATTGCTTGTGCCACCCCACATCATATTAGCAAATATAAAGTTACGCAGAAAAGATCTCGGTCAAAAAGCAAAATCTTCCAGAGGCACAAAAAGGATTAGAGATGAGGAGCAAACATCGTCAAGAAACCAGAATAAATAAAGGTGCCTAGTCTTTTACCTAATGCATTTTCATCAATACTCAGGGTCCATAGTTTAACTTAGTATACATTTTGGATAGCCAAAGCCGCGAAAAGTTTTGATACGGTCAACGAAGGCTCTGATCAATCTGTGTGGAAGCGCAAGCTGATTTGAGTCTTCTTTGGGTCACATGTGCGAAGGTACGTTTTCTCACATTGCGACTAAATTTATCTGCTCATCTTTCATGATATTTGGTCATTATGTTTCGCCTTTATGAATAAACGTCAAAAAGATTAGTCTTGTGTTACGTTTGTCTCTGAGATTTTAGAGATCAATATAGCAGGTGTTAAAGGGAAACGCAAGGTTGACGAAGAATATAATTGAAATGAAAAATCTTGAGAAACTATGCATTTTGATGTAAATGTGATCAAAATCGGATGAAAACTTTGGCAGTTTAAAGATTTGAAAATTGATTTTAAGGGCGCCGCCATTATGAATAATCAATGAGCGTTAGTGACGTCAAAAAGACTTTATCATTACGAAAACATGCCTTTTCAAATATACTGAAAAGTTAATCACCGAAAAATTTAAAATTTTCAGACAAAAAATTCGAATATTTTTCATATTTCTGCTCTAAACATAGATTGTGGGTACTCGTTTCTAACGAAATCCCACAATCTATGTTTTTGAGCAGAAATAAGAAAAATAATGTATACCCCTGTAAACCCCAGTTTTATTGTATAAAAGTGGAGTTAAAGTGGATCAAAATTATATAGGCATGTTTTCGTGATGTGTAGTATGTAAAATCAAGTTTACAACAATTTTAAACTTTATATTTGTGGAAATAGCTCCTTTTTTAATATCTTTAAATGCTCAAAACCTCATTTGATATTTAAAATGGTGATGTCTTTAACAAATGTTTAGAAATTTTAAACGTCATTCACTTTCCTATTATATGTTCGATTTTGATCAAATTTGGATCAAAATGTATTGTTTATCATTTCAGATGCACTTTTTGCCAACATATACCTTTGGAGACAGCGTAGATCCATATCATTACGGGCTGTCTAATTAGGATCTACCCTGTTTGCCATTCTGGTTTGGGTTTTTACCTGGACCCCGTCCCAACCCCCACCAACCCCACGCCCCCGCGCCCATCCCACAATTCGCTGGAGGACAAATTAAAAGCTGGAATGGGATGGGGGATGAACGATTCAAGAAAAAGTTTTGAATTTTTATGTTTAATGGGTTATAGTGTGTGTATATTATAATGTAGGGGAAGGACCATAACTAATGTTGTAAGAACGCATGGCCGAATCCTTTTGCACCATTTATATGCAATAAAATATGATTCAACTAAATGAACGGGTCTAATGTACCTGAGCCTCTAGTTAATTCTAAAACTGACACAATTGCAGGTGGCTATTGTGGTTCCCCGCCGTTAATAGAGAATGGATACATTCTAAATTCTACCGGAGTTCAGGGTGGCGATACAGCAACGTATGAGTGTAACAATGACTTCACTATTGAAGGAGCTCAAGTGATAAAGTGCAACGCCAGTCATCAGTGGGACAGAGCACCAAACTGTACATGTATGTATTACCCTGATTGTTTCATTCAGGCAGTATATCCCTTGCTCTACGGATTCCATACTCTACCATCAGTGTCTGTATGAGACTGATACTCTACTAAAATCAAATCGAGAATGGATATACCGCCAAGAGAAATAGCTTTGACAAAAAAATGTTTGACTCTTTTTTACAGTGGGAGCTGCTCTTTAAGAAAAGAATTTGCTGTCTGTGAGAGAACATTCTTGCCTTTAAAAGTAGCACTAATAAGGAAAGGGTGATAATTTCATTGCTATGAAGATTGTCTCCCTTTGCAAAATGTCAACAATATTTTCAGGTACAGCCATCATCTAAAGTGGTTGCAAGAAATCTTCAGTTGTTTTATAATGTGAAAAAGGATTGAAATTACTTAATGAGTTGGAGTAAAAAAAAACAAAAAAAAAAAAAAAACATTGTAAAAATCCCCCGCACCCCATCTTCCATCTTAATTGTGTCATTGGGTATTAACAGATGCAAAGACCCTGATTAGTTTTCACACAAGCACAGTCTTATAATGACTTCCCTTGTTACTCTGTATGTTCTACAGTATTAGCTGGCGAAAGTTCTTATAAGACTTTATGAATGCACAGATTAACTGGGGCAATCTCTGACTACTTATGCCCCGAAATCCCATTCCTCTGAGCACGGCTAATTGATACGGTTTAATTAAAGGAAACACGTTAAAACATGTTAGAAAATTAAAAAAGCCTATTAAAATGAAAAAGTTTTAGAAAAGGTTGGGAAAGAAAGAATACTTCGGCTTTAAAGGTTTGACAAACGATGTATTGAGATAATCAAAAATGTTGCCTTTGGAAACAAAGAGCACATTACAGATAGAAAACGGGAGTCTCCATTTTATTGAGTCCCTTCATAAGCAGTAATTAAGTTTGCAACACTGCTTACATCACGAGAACACGCCTATATAATTTTGACCCCCCCCTTCGACCCCCCTTTTATATAGTAAAACTGGGGTTTACGGGGGTATACATTAATTTTCTTATTTCCGCTCAGAAACGTAGATTGTGGGTACTTGTTAGAACCGCCTCGGCGAGGCGGTTCTAACAAGTACCCACAATCTATGTTTTGAGCAGAAATACGAAAAATATCAGATCTTTTTATCTGAAAATTTTCATTTTTTGGAGGTGAAATTGTCTATATATTCGAATAGGCGTGTTTTCGTAATGCATGAGCAGTACTTCAATTTCTAAGATACCACACTTGGCCCACTGCTCTTAAAGGAAATGAAAATATAATGAGCCGCCATGTTTTGTTGGTAAGTCAGGTAGTAGCAACCGTATTCATTACGAAAACAAATACGCCTATTCAAATATATAGAAAATCTCACCTCCAAAAACTGAACATTTTCAGATTAAAAACACTCTTATATTTTCATATTTCTGCTCAAAACATAGATTGTGGGTAATCGTTAGAACTGCCTCGGCGAGGCGGTTCTAACGAGTACCCACAGTCTATGTTTTTGAGCTGAAATAAGAAAAATATTGTATACCCCTGTAAACCCCAGTTTTACTATATAAAAGTGGGGTTTAAGGGGATCAAAATTATATAGGCGTGTTTTCGTGATGTTACGCACTCTAGCGTATACATGAGCAGAACTGCAATTTCTAAGATACCACACTTGGCCAGCTTCTAAAGGAAATGAAAATATAATGAGCCGCCATGTTTTGTTGGTAAGTCAGGTAGTAGCAACCGTATTCATTACGAAAACAAATACGCCTATTCAAATATATAGAAAATCTCACCTCCAAAAACTGAACATTTTCAGATAAAAAAAAAAACTCTAATATTTTCATATTTCTGCTCAAAACATAGATTGTGGGTACTCGTTAGAGTATCCACAGTCTATGTTTTTGAGCAGAAATAAGAAAAATATTGTATACTCCTGTAAACCCCTGTTTTACTATATAAAAGTGGGGTTTAAGGGGGTCAAATTATATAGGTATGTTTTCGTGATGACATATGCGATACAATGAATTAAATAAATCACATTTGAAAGAATATTTTATTGGTATATACCTGTAAATGTGTTCATTTGAATATTTACTATCAGCTAGCTACAGCTTTATTTGTGTCTTACAAAAAAATATCAAAATGCTACACCCATACTCACAGTTATAAAAAATTTAAACTACATTTTATTTCTTATTTCGTAATCGATTTTGCTCAAATCTGCACCAACAAGCATGTTTTATAAAACTGAATATATTATGGCAATACGGCACTTGGTGGGTTAATCACTTTTCTATAATTACATAATGCACGAGGCACGACACACATAGAATATTAGAAAATAGACACACAACACTCAATTAAACTATGTCATCATAAAACGTTTTCTTTATCGATTCGTGAAAAATGGTACCGCTACCATTTATTGTTTATTTTTTCCAGGCCTTTTCTCGCACATACCGATGCTGACCGGGGCAGGTGCCGATGGCTTCACGACGTCTATACATTGTTCATGTGTCAGAGGTTGCATTAACGTCATATCGGGTGCTACCGATAATCGCACAGTTTTTGTTAATTTACAAGAGTTAAAATGTCTCAAAGTACTATCTCTTCGCATCAACGCACTTTTAATGTCTATGTATCCGTTTCTCGATAACGGTTCCATAAAATTCTCTGTCAAACCGTCTAACCACATCCTGAATGTGCATTTCAAGTTCTTTGCGAACTGCATGTCGGACGCATCTGGGTTCCTTCTGTAGCCGTGGAAAATCTCAAAATCCATCGGTGCCAAATCGGGGGAATATGGGCTGCACTCTAACCTTTCGAATCCTAGAAAATCTATATCTAACAGGGCAGTTGAAGCACGCTGTCCTAATTAAGAATAACTTTATCCAGTTCAATTTAGGTCGCCTACGTTTCAACTCTCTGACAAGGTCACGCCAGAGAACCTGAAAAGACAAATATGCACATATTTGCAACATAATCTTTATAATATAAAATTAAAATTATAATAATAATGATTCTGACATGGCGCTAACGTTTTTCCCATTGCACATTAGGAAAACGTCTCCGTGATCAAACCGCAATAATTCACAGCGTCAATGTTGGGCGTGCAAAAGGGCCCGTTTGATGACGTCTCGTATAAACATTTACTGTGGTCAACGACTGCTGCAAAATATTTCTTTGGGAAACTTTGCAACAATGTCTATTTTTCCTTCTGTATCATGTAAGAACTGAAATATGTTTCCTCTGCTGTTAACTATCGTCGAATAACGCATGATGCTGTCGGACATTGCGAATATTAATTCATTATTGCTTCACCGACATGAATTAATACTTTGCAATCTGTCCTCCAATCGACGATAATTTACAGTGAAGAAAAAAATGTTTCTTATATTGAAATATAAAATATATATAAGGAAAGCTGATGAGCAAAACGTTTACCTTGGTATAGTAGCTTGCATTCACGGACTGGCCCTCCAACAGCATCGCATCCCGCCTCGGTCCATGAAGAGTACGAATATCACTCTTTAGACTGACTTGGTGACCCTGGCTTTAAGAGGAGGGGCAGAGGATGTCCGTTTTCAAACCGAGGATTCCCGCTTTATCTCTGGATCGAAAAAGTTCATTGTGGTTTCATGTTGTCACAACTCTGTCCAAGAACTGATCCCTTTTAAAGCGGTAGCGACGCAAAATAAAATGGATGCAGACACCCTGGTCTTCATGTTCTCCTCTGTTAAAACTCGATTGATCCATCTCACGCAAACTGTGTTCATTTTAAATGTGTCTTTTCAAATAACATCAATGGTACTCCTTCCGACACCTATTTCATCCTATAAATCCGTAATGCTACGGTCCTCTTCTATCACCGAATCCACCAATCCCGCATTGATAATTCTTGGCCGACCAAATCTTTAATCTTTAGTCAAATTTCTGCCCTCTGAGAACTAATTATGCTACTTATTCACAAGCGAGCGGCATACTGGTGTCTTTCCTGTAGCTTCTGACAACAGTTTCATTGTATCTACTGGAGATTTTCCAAGAGCAGCACATAATATGATGATCGTTTGTTGTTGCGCGTCGCTAAAGGATGTCATTTTGGACAGAACTAACTTTTGAGTGCTTAAGAAATTTTGTGCAAAGAATTCGAACGGCTGCGACGTTCACGTCTACAACTTCCGGAAATGACGCCATACATTTCTGCGGGTTTAAATTTCGATAGGATTAGATTATTTAGCGCTTCGTTATAAACCACAAAGACAATTTAAAAAGTCCAATTTCGGTATTTTTTCGGGCTGCCCCGGATACCGAACCTCTACCTAAAAATAAGATTAATATTTTGATTATTTGTTATTTAAATTTAGCAGATAACGCATAATAAATGATAAAAAGTAAAAGAAACACTAACAATTGTGAACGTGCACTAGTCTTGTTAAAGTCATTATTGTCCAGGAAGTTTGCGGACGTACCTCGTACGTTAACATGACGTTTAATGTAGACTTTGATCAAGATTTTTGAAGGTATTAAAAGTTATTCAGCGCTTTTATTAAATGTAGTGTATAACCGCTCTAGTGCTTGAGTGCATCACGAAAACATGCCTATATAATTTTGACCCCCTTAAACCCCATTTTTATGCAGTAAACTGGGGTTTACAGGGGTATACATTATTTTTCTTATTTCTGCTTAAAACATAGATTGTGGGTACTCGTTAGAACCGCCTCGCCGAGGCGTTCTAACGAGTACCCACAATCTATGTTTTGAGCAGAAATATGAAAAAATATTAGGATTTTTTAACTGAAAATTTTCATTTTTGGTGGTAAAATTTTCAGTATATTTTTATAGGTGTGTTTTCATAATGGGTTGCACTTTATTGCTTTGTTTAAACTTGAGAAAAACTTCTTTGTGTTGAAATGTACCCGTTATGATTATTTCATATTCTCCATAACGTATAGTGAAATTCTGTACATCGCGATTGTGTTGTTTTTATTAATTATTTTTTTTGTTGTTTCTAATAGGTTTTTGCACTGCATAAATGGACCAAATAACCTTATATTTCTCACTTGTTCCCATTTTCAGAGGTTTGAAAGGTCATGGCTTGAAAGGGTTGCTACACATAGGCATGTAAACGAATGTTTATTTTATATTTATGTTTCTTGAAAGCTGTTTATTGAAAGTCCAGAAAATATGTCCACATTAACTTTACAGCCGGTGTTTGTCCGTCTGTCTCAAGCGTGACCAGTGGCGTCATAGACTCTACTCTGTTTGGGGACGGTAGCCAGTATGGTTCAGTAGCCAGGTTAAGCTGCGGTGATTACAAGGAAATTCATGGAGCAGCGACAGTTAAATGTGTAAATGGATCCTGGGACTTTGTAAATGATGAACCCACTCTTTGTCATCGTAAGTAATTAACACAGGAATACAAAACGTGGAATCTGAATAGGGTCTGGCCTCGGTGGTGCAGTCGTATTAATATGACGTCGTATAAACCTTATAAAGTTGCACGCCGCCGGGGTGTCACATGAACTGGTCGATGTTTATCAGCATTGGCCTATGTACAAAATACCAATAGCTAGAAGAAATGATTCTGTAAAAATGACTAGCAACCGCACTGTCATTTTGATTACTGGACTACAAACTGTCTACATTACGGAAACACGCCTATTCAAATATACTGAAAATTTCACCACCAAAAAAATGAAAATTTTCAGATAAAAAATCTGATATTTTTCATACTTCTGCTCAAAACATAGATTGTGGGTACTCGTTAGAACCGCCTCGACGAGGCGGTTCTAACGAGTACCCACAATCTATGTTTTGAGCAGAAATAAGAAAAATAATGCATACCCCTGTAAACCCCAGTTTTACTATATAAAAGTGGGGTTTAAGGGGGTCAAAATTTTATAGGTGTGTTCTCGTGATGAAATCGATGGCTTGTAAAATGGATACCATGCTGGCGTGAACTTTGGCACTGCGCACTTACAAATTGGTTTTTCACAACCAAAATAGTTTTTCACAATCAGAAATCAGCATTGAAAAATTGTATATCAGTCAGGTGACAAGCGTATCTGCTTTTAAAAGACGAATTGTCATGTCCAGGAAAGTATACTGCAGCACATCTAAACAGCATACAGGTAAATATAAAATATATGTGTCTAGTAGATTGCACTCTCTGGCTTGTAAAGACGATATTGTTTTTTTGTTTTTTTGTTTTTTTTTTGTTCTTTTGTTTTGTTTTCTTTTTCAGAACAGACCATTGTAAAAGAAATAAAAAAAAACAAAAAACAAAAATAAAAAAAACAAAAAAAAAAACAGATATTGTAGTTAATCATATCATTCGGACAGTGATGTCTAAAGAAAAACGGCTTACACTACTTGCGATTTACGCAGCACTTTTGAGCCACGTCGCCAAATATCTAAATGACATTCTGAGATAAGGACAGACGGTTATATATCCTTGAACACACAGGATACATAACATACTCTATTTCTTTCAGTTAAACCTTGTCCAACACCCCTCATAGACAACAGTTACCTGTCACCGGAACAGCCGTATGCGATAAATCAGGTCATAACAGTCACCTGTAAGGCTGGGTACGAGATGATCGGAAATCAAACGATTAACTGCGGTGTCACAACAGATATGCCTAAATGTGAAAGTAAGTACAATGATTAACTCGGTGTCACAGCAGAAATGCCTAAATGTGAAAGTGAGTACAATGGTTAACTGCGAATCACAACAGATATTCCTAAAAGTGAAAGTGGGAACACTGGTTAATTGCAGTGTCACAAAAGATATGCCCATTTGTGAAAATAGCACAATGATTAACTGCGGTGTCACAAAACATACGTATGCCTAGGTGTAACAGTAAGTACAATGATTAACTCGGTGTCACAACGGATATGTCTAAATGTACAAGTTAGTACACTAATTAATTGCGGTACTACAATAGATATGCCTAGATCTGAAAGTAAGTACAATGATTAACTGCGGTGTCAAAAAAGATGCCTAAATCTGAAAGTAAGTTTGTTTGTTTGTGTTGAGGTTTTACGGCCCAGTCAACCCAAGGGGTCATGTCGAGCGCGGTCAGTTTACCTAACCACACGTTTACTGGGCAGGCTTAGTCCTCTAAGCAGTTAACCATTATTGTGCACATTCTTTCGCCAGAAACTGTAACTGCCCCTCTTGAATCAGCGGAAGGGAGAGAATGACCGTAGAAAATATTTCATGATCAATCTCCACGAAAGAATGTTGCCGGCCTCGGTGGGGGTTGAACCCCGAACCTCCTGGTCTCCAGTCGGACGGCGCATGGTATAATGACTAACTGTGGTGGCACAATGGATATGCCTCAATTTGAAAGAAAGCACAATGATTAGCTGCAGAGTCACCAAGGATATGTCTAAATATGAAAGTATAATGATAAACTGATGTGTCGCAAAAGATATGCCTAAGTGTGAAAGTAAGTAAAACGACCAAATGTGGTTTCATAACAGATATATCCAAATCTGAAAGTAAGAAAATTGCTAAATACAGTGTCACAATAGATATGTCTATATGTGAAAGTAAGAACAATAAAAACTGCGATGCCACAACAGATGTACCGAAATGAGGGCAAGAACAATAAATAACAGCGGTTGCACAACAGATACAACGAAATGTGAAAGTAAATGCAATTATTTACTACAGTGTCACAACAAATATGCGCCTAAATGTGAAAGTGAGTACAACGATTTATTGCTTTGCAACATCAGAGATGCCGACTTATGGAAGTAAATACAATGACAAATAACAGTGACCCAACAGAGAGACACAAATATGAAAGCAATTATAATAGCTGCCTCATCGCTACAGATAAACCGAATCATGAAAGTCGCTGTCACATCAGATATGACTAAATCTGAAAGTAAGAGTATTGATTAACCATTTGAAGACTGAATATTCTCCCCCATACTATATATTTGAAGATTTGAAGAGTCCAATTTCAATTCTAGATACGTGACGCTATGAGATTTAGATATTCCTAGAGAAAATGGCTAAACTATTTGCGAACAGTAGAGATCCTGATCAGTCGCAGCGTGTTGTGGCATCTGATCTTGGTCTGCACTTTTTTCCATTTATTCTTATATACACCAGATTATTCTTATATTCACCAGACAAAAATGGGGTAACACCTACTTTGGCACAGATGGTAAGACAAAATGTCAAAGTAACCCAAATAATACCCAAAGATATCTTGTACATTACGAAAACACGCCTATACAAATATACTGAAAATTTTACCACCGAAAAACTGAAAATTTTCAGATAAAACATTCTTATATTTTTTCATATTTCTGCTCAAAACATAGATTGTGGATACTCGTTAGAACCGCCTCGACGAGGCGGTTCTAACGAGTACCCACAATCTATGTTTTTGAGCAGAAATAAGACAAATAATGCATACCCCTGCAAACCCCAGTTTTACTATATAAAAGTGGGGTTTAAGGGGGTCAAAATTAGATAGGCCTGTTTTCGTGATGATATGTTTTTTTGATAAGCTGTAGTTTCACAACAAATACGCGAAATGCGGAAACCATTGCCATAGCAGATATGTCCGAAAGAAAACGTTGGAATCATATAATGTATGTACACATAGAGGAATCAAAACGTTGGAATAATAACATCATGTCATGTATGTACACATGGTAAAAAAAGGTAAGAATGGTTATTGCGGTACCATAATACATAGACCCTAATTTGAAAGTCGGTGGTAATGATGTGTTTTGGTATTAGCATTTCTTGGGTATCTCCATTCCATGTTTATTTTTCACAGTAGATATTAGGTACTTACTGGTAAAAGTATCTACACAAAGTACTGGTTAACCGGTTAGAGGACTATCGGTTAGAGGACTATTTCTGCCCAGGAGAGAGAGAGAGAGAGAGAGAGAGAGAGAGAGAGAGAGAGAGAGAGAGAGAGAGAGAGAGAGATTCTATTATAATTAAAATGCGAAACAATTTAGTTACTGTTTAGAAATCAATACTTCTAGAATCTAGTTTTGTTTTTTTTTTCTTAACAGAAATAAAATGTGTCTTGAACTTTGACAATGTTGTTCCTAAAGACAACTCTAATATTAGTGAGTATGCATATGGTGACAAAGTGGAAGTGAAATGTGCTCCCAGGTATGAACTTGTAGAAGTTAATACAACAAGCATAGTTCTTACCTGTCTCAGTACAAGGAACTGGAATTTCAAGCCCAGTTGTTCAAGTAAGTACTATAATTACCTTAAACATTCGGTCAAGATAACTCCTAACCATACTTTTATCTTCAACGGTTACCCGTCCAATGGTAAATACCCAGCGGACACGCGACGTGAAAACAACGTCGATTCAACGTTGCTTCAACGTCATGACGTTGAATCAACGTTGAATCGACGTTTTTTCAACGTTGTGTGCCAGCTGGGTAGAGTGTCTTGGAGGACCACTCATCTGAATACCTGACAAAACACTTAAACATGACATCTCAATCAAGAGATAGTAAATATTGTATTCCCAGCTAGCATTCTTTATAAATCTATAGCGGGCCGTTATCGGCCCGTCAGCTACCCTGATGGGCCGATAACGGCCTGCTATATGATTTATAAAGAATGCTTACTGGGTTGTAGGTAGTTTAATACACTACTTACCCCATGTATTGGAACATACAGTCCTGAACAAACAATTTAGACTACTAGACATGTGGTATCTGATCCGTCTACTCCATTTGCTACCCCTTCAACAAATTTTAAGGCATATAAGTAATATTGCCCCTTACCCACCCCCAACCCCACCTACAACGCTCAAATTCGAGGACAAATATGGCAATAGGTTAAAGTGTGCAAACACTGATAGCAAACTCAGTATGACTGTTTACTCTCAGTTACTGTCACACTGATTGCCTCAACGTGCGAGAGACTGAATGTCTAACCATCAAATGACTAACCTGATAAGAAGAGAACATAACGGACACAAGAAAAGTTATAACCCCAGCAATCCTCTCGTGGCGAGAATGACAGTATGCTGATAAATCTTGATTAACCCATCATTGCCTAGCGTCACGTAAACGGGAAATTGGCAAACAGTGTAGACCCAGATCAGACGCACAGAACACAGCATCTGATCATGGTCAACACTGCTTGCCATAGCATTAGAACGTTACAAAAATAAAAACTTCTGTGACAATTTCTACATGACATTCTTTTGACTATATAATAGACCCTTCCGAAGTTCATGATGGCGGAGTTCATTGAAAACATTCAGGCATAAATGGGTTGTCAGGAGTAATATACAAACTAAATATATATATATATATATATATATATATATATATATATATATATATATATATATATATATATATATATATATATATATATATATATTTTTTTTTTATATCTATACCATTTCTTTTCAAAATTTATGTAGCTGGTTATTTTTCATTGCTATATATTTTTCTAGTGTATAAAAGCATTTTAATTTTGCTTCTAAGCGTTAGAGAACAGGAATGCCCAAATAAATATTTTCTTTAATTTCTCCACAAAAAATATATGTTATGGAAACTCATTAGAAACGCCCCACAGTATACATTTTGGTTGAAAAATGAGAACAGTATTTATAACATTAAAAGCCGCCTTATCGAGAGAGATTTTGCTTACTCGTGTACACTTTACATAAATATGTAAATGTTGAGTTAACATATGAAATATAGTCGACTCTTGTTATTTCGACTTCGCTTACCTCGAATAACCGCATACCTCGAAGTGAAAATTTGGTCCCTGTTTTCAGCATGGAAATCTTATAACAGGTAACAAAATATTGTGGAAAAGAGGAGAAATGGCTCCAAAGGAGCCATTTTTCCGCTTTTCCACAATATTTTGGAGTCATTTCTCCCGTTTCCCACAATATTTTCAATATATCTCTAACTTCAGGAGTCAAATTACATATACATATTTGTGTCATGTTTTTTGTTGTTTTTTTTACTCATCTTTTCCTCAATTCTGCAAGTCTGATATGTCGAGGAAAGGATATCTCGAAGTATTTCAGAGAGTCCCTTGGACTTCGAGATAACAAGAGCCTACTGTAATCCTTATAAATTCATAGGAATATCCTGCGGGGAACCTCAACCGGTGCAAGGAGCTGTTTATGCGGTTTCTTGTCTTGGTTATGGCTGCGAGTTCAGATTTATCTGCAAGGACAATTATGAACTTTACGGAGCCAGTAGTGATAATGATGATATTGTTCGGTGTGGTGAACAGTATGATGGACTATGGGACTTTGGTGACCTTAGGTGTATAGGTAAGTCAAACTGTAGTAAAACTTCAATGACTTGAACACCGACAGCTCGTTTGCCATGGCTGATTCGAATTCATTTGTGAGTCCATTACGAAAACAAGCCTGTTCGAAATATATAGAAAATTTCACCTCCAAAAACTGAAAATTTTCAGATAAAAAAAACTGATATTTTTCATATTTCTGCTCGAAACATAGATTGTGGGTGTTCGTTAGAACCGCCTCGCCGAGGCGGTTCTAACGAGTACCCACAATCTATGTTTTTAAGCAGAAATATGAAAAATAATGTATACCCCTGTAAACCCCAGTTTTACTATATAAAAGTGTGGTTAAGGGGGTCAAAATTATATAGGCATGTTTTCGTGATGCCTAAAAACTCGTCCGATTGCTTAAAAATATTGGGGATATTTAAGGAAATCGTATTTTTTATCATAAAAAATATGTTATGTGTACTCATTTCAGTCGACACGTCAAGGAGATTCTTATGAGTTTACTCAACATACCAGCATTTTATAGAAGACCTAAAACACATGTCATTTATGCCGATTTGCCTCCTGACCTGGCGCTATGATTAGCCCTCAGTGGCTCGAACTACCCGTATCTAGAACAAATAGTCATGGTCCCAAAGGTGTTTGAGCCATTGAAGTTCGACTATATTATAACTGATGCAATGCCTGTATGATATAATGTACGAACTAAATATATACTACATTTGGGCATTATTTCCTACAGGATTGCATGTGCGTCAACCGAAGCTAAACCAACCTGCGCATCGACGCAGTCTGATCAGATTCTTCAATGTCCGTTTTCAGTTTTTTTTTGATCCTTGGCTGCCCAAAGAGTGCCCGATACACATGCTGATCTAAGTCTTCACTGGTTGCACATATAACATTGTAGGAGATGCTTTGTCCCAGCTCATTTGGAAGTTAAGTCACATTACGAAAACACGCCTATTCAAATATATTGAAAATTTTACAACCCAAAAAAAGGAAAATTTTCCGATACAAAAATCCGATATTTTTCGTATTTCTTCTCCAAACATAGATTGTGAGTACTCGTTAGAACCGCCTCAGCGAGGCGGTTCTAACGAGTACCCACAATCTATCTTTTCAAACAAAAATAAAAAAAATAGTGTATACCCCTGTAAACCCCAGTTTTACTATATAAAAGTGGGGTTTAAGGGGGTCAAAATTATATAGGCGTGTTTTCGTGATGAGTTGAACAGTTTTGATATGTGTAGTTCCCACAAGCCATTCCCTAGGTGATATCAAAACAAAGAATCCTCAGTGTGAGAAAAAGTAATTTCTGATTCGAACAATAAAGACTCGAATCAGCCTGCAAATCCACACAGTCTGATCAAATCTTCCTACATCCGCATGAAGAACATTTGCTTTGTTTTGACTATCCAAAATGCGTCCAGTGAAGATTCTGATCAGACTACACAAATGCGCTGGCTGATCTGAATCTTCGCCTGGCGCACATATTCAGAGGTACGTTTCCTCACGCCGAGGTTCAAAGAAAAAGTCCGGTAGGTTCTTATAATATGTGTTGTAAATTGCTTGGTAGATACATGCACAATATTACGACTGTAATGCGATCTGACGTCCTATAAAGCACACCATCACGAAAACATACCTATATAATTTTGACCCCCTTAAACCCCACTTTTATGTAGTAAAACTGGGGTTTACAGGGGTATACATTATTTCCTTATTTCTGCTCAAAAACATAGATTGTGGGTACTCGTTAGAACCGCCGAAGGTCGCGGTTTTCAACACCTTCCAAGGAACCTGGCGAATGTTAATGCATTGAAAAACCATGTTTGATCGCTATTATTGCATAAAAACTTAAAACATTTGCTATATTTCGCGTTATTTCTTGCAATAATTTGTTTCACCTTTTCACCGATGTCTCGCGAACGTAATTTTCACAGACTATGCACGTTCTAGGGCCGGGCAGTACACATCTCGTAACAGCAGCAAATCTGTGGCCCCGGTACGAGCATATTGAAAGTTGCGTAGCTGTGCATTGCATGTAACAGCGCGTGAATTGCCTTGTTAATACACGGCTTTTCGCCGGTTAATGCACGGCTATTAATAACTTGCGACACTGCTTTTTATGCAATAATAAGTTATCAGTTTTACCAGTCAAAACTCAATTCAGTTAGAGCAGATGGTATTTTGAATTCAGTCTTTGATTAAATGAAGAGGGAATTTAAAGATTCTCTGTCTCAACTGATGTTGGGTGTTTTCACTTGGACGTTTTGCAAACTTGTTGCTTGGCTCGAAGTCATTTTGTTCATTAAACATGACAGTTTTTGTTAAAATCGACTATTTAAAAAGAAATTTGTCATGGAACATTCCATAGAATCTCAGTGCATTTGACCAGAAGAGGAATGTAAATGTCAAAATATCATTTTTTAGTATACAAATGACACTTTAAACCGTAATCCATTTGAGGGCGTGGCATGTCCGTGTTTCTTTGTTTATTCTTTTATCATCTTGAAGCATGAATTGCATTAATTTAAACTCAGCTGTCCAAAAAGCATTTTTAAAGGGAAGCTCGTCAAGCACAAATTTTGATTCAGACCCCTTAAGCATTTCAGTTGATACCATTTCCTTAATCTTCGGTGATTTTTTTCTGAAAAATATCGCAAATTATTCATAAACCATTACGAAAACATGCCTATTCAAATACATAGGAAATTTTACCTCCAAAAGCTTAAAATTTTCAGTTTAAAAAATCTGATATTTTTCATATTTCTGCTCAAAACATAGATGGTGGGTACTCGTTAGAGCCGCCTCGGCGAGGCGGTTCTAACGAGTACCCACAATCTATGCTTTTGAGCAGAAATAAGAAAAATAATGCATACCCCTGTAAACCCGAGTTTTACTATATAAAAGTGGAGTTTAAGGGGGTCAAAATTATATAGGCATGTTTTCGTAATGAATAGCTCTTAATCACGACACACAGGATCTACGCAAATATGAGAAATCTGATGGCAAATAAAAGTACGTTACCCTGTGTACTTATTTTGCCTCCAAGTATATTTCCAAATACCTTGACAATAAAAGAGAATGCAAGTAAAATATTACCCCTGTAGTTGTCACAGGCGTAGCACATAATGCATGTGCTTAACAGGCGTAAGAAGAAATATTTATAATCCATTGCCATAAATATAAAATGTGTTGCTTCTTTACGATAGGGCCTGCTCTTATTGGGGAAGAGGGAACTTTTTTTTTACTCGACGAGGCGGTTCTAACGAGTACCCACAATCTATGTTTTTGAGCAGAAATAAGAAAAATAATGTATACCCCTGTAAACCCCAGTTTTACTGTATAAAAGTGGGGGTTAAAGAAAGTCAACATTACATAGATATGTTTTCGTAATGCTCTCCATTGATATGTTCTATAGTATCCAATGGTTCTGTTAGCGGTTTAGACTACGCAGTTGTGCAGGCTGATCTGGGCATTCACTATCCGCATATGCCAGAAGACACGTTCTCACATGGCGCGACCCATTTGAAAATAGAATATCGCTCAACCACGGGCTTAGAAAAATGAACAATGTCGCATGTGACATTACTTTTACTGAGCAGACTCTGTAACACTACAAGTATACGTGATGATTCCAGGAAATGCCACATTCGCGAAGAACAGCCTGCTATATTTCGTTTATTAGACGTGGTGGCTGCTTTTAACGCATTTCTTCTTTTTAGAATTTTTTGTAACATATATGCATGCGCCACTTCCATTGATGATTTGCAATAAACCATTAATAAAGTTATCACAATGTTCAGGTGGCCAGTGCCTTGATCCCGGCTATCCACCAAGCGGGTATTTAAAGGGATCTTCATTTCAAGAAGGCAGTGTAGTAACCTTCGGATGTAATCAGAATGGATATGGGCCTGTACCCCCCTACGGACTTATCTGTCAGTATAATGAAGATACAAAGACAATGGAGTGGAATTCCACTGTTCCTAGTTGTGTGGGTAAGACATTTTTATTGCTTACAGCTATATATCATTTTTATGTTCAGCAGTCTGAGTAAAAAATGTAGCAGACGACATTTTGAGATAGTTTTCATAGTTTTCCTAGAATATAGATTTTCACATTACATGCAAATTGTCCCTTTTGGAGACAGTTTTCATGAATTGTCAAATCCTATTTTGTTGGAAAATAAGAAAAAATATCACATCACGAAAACACACTTATGTAATTTTGATCCCCTTAAACCCCACTATTATTTAGTAAAACAGGGTTTACAGGTTTTACATTATTTTTCTTATTTCTGCTCAAAAACATTGATTGTGGGTACTCGTTAGACCCGACTCGGTGAGGCGGTTCTAACGAGTACCCACAATCTATGTTTTGAGCAGAAATATGAAAAAAAATTAGAATTTTTATCTGAAAACTTTCAGTTTTTGGTGGTAAAATTTTCAGTATATTTGAATAGGCGTGTTTTCGTAATGATCAGGGCCCAGTGGTTCAAAGCTAACGACATCGTTAGTTAGCGGTTCGTTAAAATTTACATCCAGTGATACACAAATATGCTGAAATTTTTTGCTTAAAAAATGTGAGTAGCTTTTGCAGTGCAAAAGCTACTCACATTTTTTCAGCAAAAAATATCAGAATATTGTATATTGAATCCGCTAAAACAGTTAACGAAATGACCCTTAACGAGCTCGTTAAGCTAACGACGCTTTGAACAACTGGGCCCAGTTTGTCATCTGCTTCATAGCACAAAGAGTGATAAATATTAAATACTATCACTGAGTATCCAGCTATGTAGTTAATATGTCATTTAATATTAACAGATACTTTATTTTGAGATATATTTGACAACCCGAAGCAAGGCGGGTGGGCTGATCAGAATGTAATCTGACATGTTCCCAAATCACAGTATCGGACGAGACGCTTGTCACCCGGGAAAATACAGAGCATCAAATTTCGATTCTTAGAAACCAGTACAAAAACACATCTATTCGAATTTATTGAAAATTTAACAACCAAGAAAGGAAACTGTTCAGATAAAAAGTTCTGATATTTTTCATATTTCTCCTAAAAACATAGATTGTGGGTACTCGTTATAACAGACTTGCGTGGCGGTTCTAACGAGTACCCATATTCTATGTTTTGGCAAAATAAGCAAAATAATACGTACTCCTGTAAACCCCATTTTTACTTTATAAAACTGGGGTTTAAGAGGGTCAAAATGATATAGGCGTGTTTTCGTGATGAATGTGTTTTATATACTTTGAAATTAAGATAAACCTGTCAGTCACAGCGGATGATATTCTAAATTATGCTCTTTTTTATGTTATAAGAAAACAATATTGCTAGGAAACATAAAACAAAAGACAGTCTGCTATTACTTTAAATGAAACTTTTAGGCTTAAGCACTTTCATTTCGTCAAAACTCATCACGAAAACATACCTATATAATTTACATAATCTCTGTTTTCAGCAGAAATATGAAAAATATTAGAATTTTAATTGAAAACTTCCAGTTTTTGCTGGTGATTTTTTAATATATTTGAATAGACGTGTTTTTGTAATGGATCTAATTATTCATTTTTAGGTAGATTTTCTACATTCGAGCCAAAGAATACATACACTACCATTTCCATAAAATTGTTGTCCACTGACCAATTCCATCAAGAAAACACCCTATATAATTTTGATCCCCTTCAACCCCAGTTTAATACAGTAAAACTGGGGTTTACAGGGGTATACATTAGTTCACTTATTTCTGCTCAAAAACATAGATTGTGGGTACTCGTTAGAACCGCCTCGGCAAGGCGGTTCTAACGAGTACCACAATTTATGTTTTGAGCAGAAATATGAAAAATATCAGAATTTTTTATCTGAAAATTTTTCATTTTTTTGGTGGTTAAATTTTCAGTATATTTGAATAGCCGTGTTTTCGTAATGCAGATAACGGTTATTCAGAGCTTCGCTATTCTTGTCGCTGTGACGTCAGAGTGCAATGAAAAAGAGTTTATCAGTAAAAACTGGACTAGGACATTTGCAAACAGTGCAGACCTAGATCACATTACGAAAACACGCCTATTCAAATTTATTGAAAATTTTACAACCAAAAAAGGAAAATTTTCCGATAAAAAAATCCGATATTTTTCATATTATTTCTCAAAACATTGATTGTGGGTATTCGTTAGAACCGCCTCGGTGAGGCGGTTCTAACGAGTACCACAATCTATGTTTTTGAACAGAAATAAGAAAAATAATGTATACCCATGTAAACCCCGGTTTTACTATATAAAAGTGGGGTTTGAGGGGGCAAAAATATATAGGCATGTTTTCGTGATGAGACGCGGCGTCTGATCAGCGTCTGTTTGCTTAAATAACAGGAAGTTAAGGGTTAAACGAATCAGTCTCGTTCCCGCCCAGGGCCGTTTTTCCAGCCTACCCACCAGTTTTGTTAGCGCTTTTATTGCGTTGCGTCTTTGACCGCTTGTTGTATTTATAAACACAGAAACATTACATGTATGTCGCTTCGACTTAATTATGCCAATGTTAACAGGGCCTCTGGAAGTGAAAAAGTGCCTTCGAGTATGCGCACAATGTGTGCGGATTCACATCATCTTGCAAAGTCAGATCCTGGCCTTTGCTCTCCATATAGTCTATAGTATCCAAGGATTCTGTTAGTGGACAGTAAAGGCCTAATTAAACATCGCGGACGCGCAGGCTGATGTCCGCATATGGCCGAAGACACGTTTTTGCAAAGCGCGGCCAAACAGTACTCGTTTGAGAGGATGTGGATCTGCAAACATCAGCACTCAACAGACCCGGCTTTTTGGATCTAGGGTCCGATTTGACGTCCGTCTGGTCGTCCGGATATTTGGACTCTGGGTAAAACTTTTAGCTGACAAGATTTGGAGACAATTTGCATTACACATTAAAACCTGTTGTCTGAAAAAAAAAAAAAAAAAGTAAATACAATTTGTCATCTGCTGAATTTGCGCAGCGAGTGGTACTGGTTAAATGGCCTGTCTCAAAAAAAAAAAACTATTTTGCCCGTAAAAAAAAAAAAAAGAAAAAAAAAGAAAAAACTCATATCGGAATTAAAAAGTTCTGCATAAAAAATCGTTTGTTTTTTTTTATGTTTTTTTTTTTTTTTTTTTTTTTTTTTTTTCATTTCAGATATAACTGATCCAGTTATTTACAATTGCCCAATAACCTCAACTGACAACAGCATCAAAATTGCAAATATGGAACCGGCAATTTTTTTCGAACCGAGTGCCAGCGATAATACCTATATCAAGAGATTTACAACGTCACCGCTCAATTTTCACCCAGGTCAGCCTTTGAACCGGGCAATGACAGTAATTTACAGAGCCTACGATTTTCAGGATAGATTAGCAACATGTGAAGTTCGTATTAGTATCCCAGGTATGACATACTGTTTCTTTGCTTTTGTTTAAATACGTTTCTGTTACTTTCGCTCTGATCTGGCTCCGAGGTTGTAAAACTTGTTTCGTGCTCAACTCAGTTTATAACCTCGGGGCCTTGGCCGAGGTTTACAATGATTCCTCAGGGTTACGGTCTAATTCAGCTTAAGGTCTGAAAAATTCAGATAAATAAGATAATTAAAGGTTGCTTACGGAGCTAATTTTAATATAATCGTACTTTTTGTTGTCGAAAATATTATTTCAAAATAAAATTTAAGCCCTAGGTTGCTATAAAATGATTCCAATGACTGTGCAATAAAGTATTATGGGAGAAAATATTGTCTAAGAAAGCATTTTTGTAACTAGGCTACGTAGCCAAATTAGGTCAAGGGAGGTAAAACTGTTATCAAATAGTGATGATTATTTAATTATTTGAAAAGACTTTTGGTATGTTTGTATGTTTATGTATTTTTATGATCAGCATGTATATTTCTTCCCCAATTAGTGTGTAGATTTTTCAGAATCTCAATGAGAGCATTACTTATTCTTGTGAACCTTAGAGTATCAAAACACTTATTCTAATTAATGTTTACGGACAATATAATTATCAAAACAACTGTCTTTGAAAGTCAGTTTGGAAATACTGTGATTTTCTTTATATCAACATAAGCTCATTGAGCAACCTTTAAAGTCAATTAAAATGTATAGTTTTATGTAAGTTAAATGATATCAAACTGTTTTTATTAATGCCATCGTTGAATCAGCTTTTATGTGAAAGCGTAAAATATGTTTCGCAAATATCGTCCTCAAAGTAAATGTCGACCTTAGCTTGAGAGACGATTGTAAACCTGGTCCCCGGTGATATATGTGGTATATTTCTGGCATATTTCTTTTGCTCACTCAGTCTCGTGTTGATTTTATGTTTCACCTACGTATTTTTGGACCCACAGTTGTGCACGGGATGTCATACCTCGGGTGGTGGGTAGGGTGTGGGGGGAGGTTAACTTTCTATATATGACACAGTATGGATGTGCGTACTGAATGTCCCCCTTTGTCAGCGCTGCCCAGTATACGAGTAGCCCCTTTTTCAGCAAAAAATATATGGTTGACCCCTATTTTTCTGGATTAGTATATGAAAACCCCCACTTTTCTGATGTATCTCGGTACAAGCACATATTTTTCGTTCAGAGAGTTTTCGAGGCTGCTTGTTCTCTTGGTACTCAATGAATTGACTGCTATATTTATCTAACTACCAGCAATAAATGGGTACAAAAAACAAAGGGCAGTATATAAATGGGTCAACATTTCAGACGATGTAGTGTATGAATGGGTCCGTTTTTTCAAGGTCAAGTATATGAATTGGGTAGGTTTCGAAATACTGGCTCGAACACCCATACCATAATTACCCTCGTTAACCACCCCCCCCCCCCCCACACACACACACACAACACACACATCCGAGTTTCGTACACGCGACCACATGTATTTTCCTTTTCCACTGCATTTGAGATGGACTCAGGCGTTCCTTAGCATGTAATGTGTAATGTGGTCGCATAGACACTGATAGCGCAATGACAGATCATATCGCTGAGGCTAACTATGTCATCGACTGGGAGGGGCCAAAAGTAGTTGCAGGGTGGATAATCTGAGACTTGGACAAGACAAACAAGCCATAGGCCATGAACCGTGACTAAAGGGCATACAACCTGTGCATATCAGTAGGCCTTTTTTTATCACTAGTTATCTGTCTGTTGGTAAGCAGTCCAAATCCCGTGAAATCACGAAAACAAGATCACAGTCAGAAGATACCTCTCGGTGAAAACCGAAACTGCCACCATAAATGAAATTCTTGTTTAGATATGAGCAAAAGAATTCTATGGCTTAAAGGTTTGCTTTTGTTTTCTTTTTACAGATCATATAACCTGCTTGAACAGCAAATCTTTAAACTACCTGGTAAAACGTGGTGAGGTTCTCGATAGTCAAGACTTACTCACATATGTCGAAAATAAAGATGAGGCCAATTCTTTCGTATACTTCAGGTAAAAACTGTCATATTCACACTTAACTAATCTTTACCACTCTGTGGGCAAATTCGACAGATGATAAAATGATGGTATTTTTCTTATTTTCCCAGAAAACAGGATTTGATATTTCATGCAAATTGTCTCTAAGGGAAACTATTCGCATGAAATGTCAAAACCTGTTTTCTGGGAAAAATAATTGGAGAAAATTTGCATGAAATAACAAATCTTGTTTTCTATGAAAAATAAGAAAAACATATTTCAAAATGTCGCCTCCTGGAAACTTCATCTAGAGTGCTAAGCGTTGATCTTCAGCTTTTAAGTCATTAGCACAATAAGTTAACCAGTCTCTTGATGAACACGACATGTCCTACATTTGCAACCAGTGTAGATCCAGATTAGTTGGTTTCTGAAGAAGTCAACAGCACTGTTTGTCATTAAGTATGTGAATTTATAGCAACAATCTGGAACAAGTTATCTGCTTGCCTGAAAATTAGAAATGGGCGTGACATCTTAATTTATTCAGCATAACAAGTGTTAAATGGCCGACAACATGGCCTTAACAATGTTGACTAGAGCCGTGAAACCCAAACCAAATAAAAAACAACTACAGCTGACGACATTTTGAAACATAGTTGTTGTTATTTTTCCTTAGAAAAATGCTTGAATTTCAGAAGAATACCATTCGCATGAAATGTAAAGTCTTATTTTTTTTCTCTGAAAAGAAACAAAATTGATGTTTTACAATGTCGCCTGCTAAAAATCTGGGTCCAGTTGTTCAAAGCTAACGACGTCGTTAGTTAACGATTTGTTAAAATTTACATCAAGTGATACGCAAATATGCTGAAATGTTTTGCTGAAAAAATGTGAGTAGCTTTTGCAGTTTTTCAGCAAAACTATCAGAATATTGTGTATTAAAACAGTTCACGAAATTACCCTTAACGAGCTCGTTAACGACGCTTTGAACAACTGGGCCCTGCTTTGTGCTTTAAGGGTTAAAATTTGACAAAATGAAGTTAACCTTAAAAGGCCACAATTACGTAGCAAGAACTTACGGATGCGCCGAAAAAAGAAGAGCTGAGGAACAAACAGTTGCAAACAAAATGGTAAACTTACAATACAGTATAACCTCAATGGCTCGAATCCGGATGGCTCGTTTACCGTGGATGATTCGAACTCGTTTTCTTCAGTCCCTACAAAATCCTTCCAATAGCTCAAGAAAACAAATATTTAGGGAAATTTTCTTTTTTTATCGTGAAATTGTTTGTTATGTGTACTCATTAGAATCGCCTCATCGAGGCGATTCTAATGAGTACACGCAACATACAAATATTGAGTAGAAAATCGAAAAAAAAAAACCCTAAATTATCGCCATTTGCTTCCCGACTTGGCATCATAATTAACCCTCAGTGGCTCGAACGATCCATATCTCGAACAATTTCTTATGGTCCCAAAGATGTTCGAGCCATCGGTTCGACTGTAATAAGGAATTGCAACTGAAAACCGCATTAGAAAGCTCAGTGAAATAATTGTGCGGAAGTGGGGGATGGAGTGGAGGGGACGTGATGGTTGGCAGGTTACTGAGTCCATTCGACTAAATCTGTTGTTTTGTCAACATATTATTGCATACGTGCAATCTGATGTCCACCTGAAGGTTCTTTCGATCTTTGCATCACAAAAACATGCGTATATAATATTTACCTCCTTAAACCCTCTTTTATATGGTAAAACTGGGGTTTCATTTTATGCAGCTTCATCTGGTCCAAAAAGTCCAGAACTTTGCATTGTAAACAAACTCTAGCGAAAATAAAGTTTTACGAAAAATAAATAAGTAAATAAAATAAAATATATAAATAAAACTCATCTTAATCCTGTATATAACAGACATATTATCAACTCACCTGGACCGATTAGGCTCATACATTATGAAAACACGCCTATTCAAATACATTGAAAATTTTACCACCAAAAAATGGCAATTTTTCACGTAAAAAATTCTGATATTTTTCATATTTCT
Organism: Anodontia alba; assembly: GCA_964016985.1. NCBI lineage: Eukaryota > Metazoa > Mollusca > Bivalvia > Lucinida > Lucinidae > Anodontia > Anodontia alba. Next base: position 33,339,210 of record OZ024831.1, on the reverse strand, counting down.
GCTCAAAACATAGATTGTGGGTACTCATTAGAACCGCCTCGTTGAAGCGGTTCTAACGAGTACCCAAAATCTATGTTTTTTTGCAGAAATAACAAAAATAATGTATACCCCTGTAAACTCCAGTTTTACTATATAAAAGTGGGGTTTAAGGGGGTCAATGTTATATAGGCATGTTTTCGTGATGGGTGAGCTTATAGTATAGGCATGTATTAGCCGTTCGCCCCTCGTCCGTCGTATATCAGTATTTTTAAACGAAGCCATGCCGCCGATTCTTACCATATATCACATATAGCATCTATAATCTTGGGGAAAGGATAATTATGTTTTCTTTTGTTTCAATCGAATAAGCACTCTGGTTGCTATGGTAACTTATAAGTTGCCACTGACTTAAAATAGGAAAGTTGAAGTTGTCATTTGTTGCTGTCTCACTACAGATAGTTTAACAAAAGGTTTACAGAAATGTTCATTGAGTAGTCCTCTTCATTACACATGAATTTTGTCAAACCACTGAATTAGATATGTTGCAATGGCAAACAAAACGTTTAAATTTTGAAACAAAAATGTTAAAGAATCACTCCTCAGGTGCCATAAGGAGGATGAAGTGGAAAATGTACAGAAATGTTCATGACATTTGCGCCTACAAAATTGTGTTTTTTTTTTTTTTTTTTTGTTTATATATATATATATATATATATATATATATATATATATATATATATATATATATATATATATATATATATATATATATATATATATATATAGCAACTTAAATTTCTCTATGTGCGTAGTTCTCTATGTACCATATGATTTTTGTCCACACTGCTAATTTCAGTTGGTTGCCACAACGGAAACAATACATTTGCCAAAAATATTAAAACAAATTTTCTCCTCAAAACTCATAAGGGGAATGAAGCTGAAACTGTCAAGAACTGTTTATAATTTCAGTTTCTGCAAAAATACATTTTTAATTCCTTTGCTTCTTCGCTTTTGTCGCTATGGAAACTGAAAAGTTTCCATAGATATATGTTTGGGTAAAATTAAAACAGGTCATTTTTCTCATTCTTACCCAAGATATGTTGCCAAATGTTTCACAAAAATGTTTCTTGATAGCCCTCTACCTCACACATGAATTCTGTCCAAGCGGTTAAATCTGTATAGCAACTAATCAAACTGTGAAAACTAATATATAAAACTATATTAAAAAATAAAAACTCCTCAGAAGCCTCTGGTTTCTTTACCTTTATAAACAGTTCACGCAATTTGATTGGTTGAAAGAAAAAAAATACACTTCAATAAAGCCCAGAGCAGGAATCCGTCAGATCTATTTTCCTTCCGCCCTCTCAAAATATTGCAATATTTGTAACATTTTGAATGCAAAGTTGGAATTCTTAGGAATGAATTATGATTTTTATGGATTTTATCGTTGTGAGAAGTACGGCGACACAAACTTTTCATAAAGCCCTTTGGGCTTTATTCAGCTTATGAATGATTCGCCATCCACAAAAATAGAATTTATAACTATAGTAACATTCTAGAAGTTAACCCTGAAAGTGACGATCACAGCTGCAGAAGACAATATATGCGCGCGCCTTGAAGTATATATGAGTTTCTAAAATTAGATATCAAAATTTAGTGAGGTGGCCAGTGGTGACGCCGACGTCTAAGCGAGCTTTTATATTAATAGGGTATGGTTTTGACTGTTATTGCCACAGTTATACAGTTCTAAAGAGCAAAGACAAACGATATAATAAAACAATTTTGACTATTTAACAATTGGATATGACGTTGATATCTACCACTGAATACCAATATTGACCTCGGCTATCGCCTCGATCAATATTGGTATTATCTGGTGGGTATCACGTCATATCCATTGGTCCATAATAGTATATGTATATCAAAGAAAATAAGGCTTGCAACTTCCTGTGACTTAACTGTTAAGACTTAAAACTATATATCGTTCGTCTATCGAGCAGATGATTGCCATGAAATATCAACCCTTATTTTCTCTGAAAATAATAAAACAAAAGTATTAGACTGTCGTCTGTTAGGATTTTACTTGACATTTTAACAATTACCACTCACTTGACAAATTCAGCAGAGGACAAATTGATCATACTTTTCGTATTCTTTCCAGAAAATAGGCTTTGACAGTTCATGTTAATTATCTCTTGTCAAAGCCTGTTTTCTTGGAAAAGTAAGAAAAATATTTCAAATGTCATCTACTGAAAATTTACTCAGCATGCAGAGCGTTAACCAGTGACTGGAAAAGATAAGAAAATATTTCCAAATATCGTCTGCTAAAAGTTTTACCCAGCATGCTAAGCGTTAAGAGCGTTGAGTTTGCAATAAAACGTATCATTCCAGTCCAACTCAGATAGAAGTGAAAGAGGACTCTTCCATGCTGCAGAGGATAGATGAGGTCAGTGTTACAGCCAGGGATAAAGATGGAGCACTGCTAGACTCTTGCAAACTACAATTTAGATACAGAGGTGAATTCATCTATTAAGTCCCCACCCCCACCCCTATCCCCCACACACACGCACACACACCACACGCACGCGCACGCGCGCGAATAGACACACAGCTTGAGAAGCTTGAGAAACGGGTTCTTTTGGTAACGATCCAGATTAGCCAAAGAAGCTGCAAAGTCAGAAGCTGCAAAGTCCAAAAATAACCCTTATCAAACTTCAATGTATCCTGCCTTGCCTAGTGATTCTGGAAGTGGACAGCGAAGGTCTTGATCCGCACAGTCTGATCGGAGCCTCCACATACGCCACAGATACACATTTTCACAATATAATTGAACCGCTTCTTGGGTAAACCCTGCAACCTGCAACGGAAAAAAAAACAGTAAAACCCTTCTCTGTTTTCGATATATTTCAGAAAGTTGAGTAGAGTTGAGGTTTTACCGCCCAGTCAACCATAAGGGTCATGTCGAGTCGGTCGGTTTACATAAACATACTTTTCCTGGGCAAGCTAGTCCTCTACGCAGTTAATCAGTATTTTTTCACATCCTTTCGCCAGAAATTGACAACTGCCCTTCTTGAATCATCGCAAGGGAGAGAATGACCGATGAAAATATTTCATGATCAATCTTAACGAAGAATTTTGCCGGCCCCGGCGGGGATCGAGCCCGCAACCGTCTGATCACCAGTCGAACACGCATCTAACTGAGCCACCGAATCCGGCTATGTTTCAGAAAGTGTTATTATACCCCCACAAACTGTGTTTGGTGGGTGCGGGTGGGGGCGGGGTAGGGGGAAGGTGGAAGTATACTATTTTCACGTTGTCCGTCCGTCCGTTACATTTTGGTTTCTGCTTCTTATCTTGCTAAATGATGTATGGATTTTTTTTTATCATATTTTGCAAAAAACGTTGATATTGATAAGGTGTTGCTGTTACACAAAACAGGGCCAATGGGGTTAATTCCTTTAGAGTTCCTCTGTAATTCCTGAATAGGCATTTGTGTTTCTGCTTCTTATCTTGCAAAATAATGTCAGGAATCTTTTTGTATTTTGCATAAACGTTGATATGGTTGGGCTGTTGCAGTTAGACAAAAAAGAGCCTAGGAGTCATTTCCTGTAGAATTATTTCCCTTTGTAATTCTTAAAAAGCTGTTTTGGCTTATTATTCTATTCTATTCTATTTCATTGGTTTCTGTTTCTTATCTTGCTAAATAATTTCTGGAATTTGTTCATATTTTACATAAATATTAATTTTGGTAAGTTGTTGCTGAAAGACAAAAATAAGGGCCTAGGGGTTAATTCATTTAGAGTTATTTCCCTTTGTATTTCTTGAAAAAGTAATTTTGGTTTCTCCTTCTTATCTTGCTAAATAATTTCATGATTCTTTAAAAATTTTGCACAAATGTTGATATTTGTAAAGTGTTGCTGTTATACTAAAATAAGGACCTAGGGCTCAATTCCTTTAGAGTTATTTCCCTTTGTAATTCTTGAAAAGGTGTTTCGGTTTCTGCTTCTTATACTTCTTATCTTGCCAAATAATTTCAGGAATCATTGCATATTTTACAGAATGGTTGATATTGATAAAATTTTGCTGTTAGACAAAAATAAGGGCTTAGGGGTCAATTTCTTTACAGGTATTTCCCTTTGTAAATCTTGAAAAGCAGTTTTGGTCTCTACTTTTTATCTTGCTAAATACGAGTACTTTCAGGATTCTTTTTATATTTTGCATACACCTTGATATAGATAAGGTATGCTGCTACACAAAAATAAGGATCTAGGGGTTAATTTCTCTAAAACTCTTATTATTTGTAATTCTTGAAAAGGTGTTTTGGTTTCTGCTTCTTATCGTGCTAAATGATTTCAAGAATCTTTTGTCATTTTTCATAAACGTTGATATTGATGACGTGTCACTGTTAGACAAAAATTAGGGCCTTGAGGTAATTCCTTTTTAGTTATTTCGCTTTGTTATTTGTGAAAAAAAGCATTTAAGTTTCTGCTTTTCTTATCTTGCTATATAATTAAGGAATCTTTTATTTATATTTTGCATAAATGTTGGGACTGATGAGATGTTATTGTGGGAAAAAAATATGAGCCTAAGGATTAATTCCTTTATAGTTATTTTCCTTTGTTATTCTTGAAAAGATGTTTTGGGTTCTGATTCGTATCTTGCTAAATAATTTAAGGAATGTTTTTTTTTTATTTTGCATAAATGTAAACATTAATGAGATGTTCCTGTTAAAGAAGAATAACGGCTTGTATATTGATTTCTTTAGACTTATTTCCCTTTGTTATTCTTGAAAAGGCATTTTGGTTTCTACTTCTTATCTTAATGAATAATTTAATGAATCTTTTCATATTTTCCATAAATGTTGATACTGATGAGGTGTTGCTGTAGACTCATTAAAGACGTATTAAGCATGTGCATGAAGAGGTTTGCTACTGGCAAAAATCATTCTTGACAAAATGACTGTCACTTAAACTTCACCATTTATGTATATCTATATGTCTGCCAGTCTGTCTGTCTGTCTGTATTGTTTTCCCAATCACATACAGCCTGAAGCAAATATGCATTTTAATACATAGCTTTTCAGTATCCAAAAAGCAGTCATTGCCTGCGGGGGTATCGAATAAGCACTGCTTATTGACATTTCTCGTTTCTTATGACACAATACACAGAAGTAAATTTACAAAAAAAAAAAACCTGAATCTACGAAAGCCTATATGTGACATTATGCCTGTGTATAGATGCATCGTGGTTTATATTTTTAGCTTGTAACTTCCCTGTAGTAAAAGTCAGTGCGTTTGCAACCCGTGGCTAATGAATTTACGTTAAAAGCTACAGGTATTTCTTATAATGCAGCATCCAAAAAGGCAAAAGAAAAGGCAAACACAAACGCAAAATAACTGAAATCATAAAGCTCAGAAGTCAAAACACGGAAGTCACAAGTAAAAAGCACAGAACTCTATATACCTTCATACAAAAACCTATATGTGACACTGTGTTTTGTGTATGAAAGTTTTTGCGGTCTGTGATTGTAACTTGAGATCTGTGCACTGACCTTCACTTTTAAAAGTCAGAACACGGAAGTCACAAGTCACAAACACAAAATACAAACCATCCTTTCACACACACAATGTCATACATAGACTTTCTTAATGTCTTGTAGTGCATTGGGTGTTTCTTTTAAATGTTAAAAACACGGAAATCACTAATTGCAAACACAAAACATTCCATCTCGATCACACGCATATATAATATTGAGCCCCATTAAACCCCACTTTTATATAGTATACAGGGGTATACTTTATTTTTCTTATTTCCGCTCAAAAACATAGATTGTGGGTACTAAGAACCGCCTCGCCGAGGCGATTCTAACGAGTATCCACAATCTACTCAAAACATCAGAATTTTTTATCTGATTTTTTTTCAGTTTTGGGAGGTGAAATTTTCTATATATTTGAATAGGCGTGTTTTCGTAATGCTCACGCAAAACAATATCACATGTAGAGGGGATGGACAGGGGGGTAGGCACTCCCCACTTCCCTCCCCCCTTACCCCACTTCCCTCCCCTTATCCCCCACTTCCCTCTCCCCTTTCCCCCACTTCCCTCCCCCTTACCCCAACTTCCCTCCCCCAAGCAAACTATTTCCTCCCCTCAATCAGAATTTTCAATCTCCAACGCTATAATTAAATTAAAACATGATTATGCAATATACATTCATGCAGATTTTGACCCCAAAGTACACCCCTATTTTTTGCCCCAAAATCGGTATTTCCTCAGTATTTGCACCCCTTTACAGAAAAGCTAAAGATTTGCACCCTCCATTTCAAAAGTCTGCGTAAGAGCCTGCATATAAACCATATGGAAAACAAGTATCACAAGGTGGCGGGCCCTGATCCGGTCTTAAACTGGTCAAGAAACAAATGTGGCGGGCCTAGGTCCGGGCCTAAACTGATCCACATTGGCACATAAACAGTCGTATTAATTACTGAAATCAAAACTAAAGAATACCATGTAAATCTGTATCTTCTTTTAATATTTTTGATAAGCATGGTCCCACACTTGGGGTCAGTGAGAACAATCATTTTTTTTTTGTGTGGTTTTCTCAAAAACTGAGAGTTAAGTGTCGAACGTGTGTGTTGGGTGACAAAACACGGACGACTAACGGACACGGACTTACGGACCTATTGACACTATACGGACTGCATAACAAAATACGGAGAAATAATATTCACTGATCTCTTGACAAACCACGGACCAACAATTCCCGGACTTGACAAACCACGGACCTACAATTCACGGACTTGACAAACCACTGACCTATAATGCACAATTAATCGGATAATCGATTAATTGATCGATAAAGTCCACGAAAATGATTATCACAACTGATTTGCTAATAATCGATCATTTGATTTCTGTGTATTTACCCTTAGTATTCAGACACGTCAACTCTTTCCCATATTTAATCTAAAATTTGAACAAGTACAGTTTACTACCCACTGTTGTGTCTAAAATAGCTGGATGAGTGATAAACAGTGTAGACCCTGATGAGACGCTGCGTTTGTGGCGTCTCATCAGGGTCTACACTGTTTGCTTAGGCCTGTCTGACCAAATACATACAATAAAGTATAACAAATGGTAAGAGTCATTTTCAGACAGGTAAAATTATGACCAAATATTCAGCGATTACTAATCGATTATCGATCACAATTGCAGGACTGATAATCGATTATCTTTTCAGTTCCGATTAGCCAGCCTTACAAAGCACGGACCGTTATTTAAATTACGGACGCCACTTATGATACATGAAAAAAAAAATAGGAGTAATATCAAAATCGGATAACGTGACGTTATGGATAACGTGACGTTACATTGTCACAGATACCTACATGTACGTTGAAGTAATCCAATTGTACAGATTTTTGATACCCATCCTAATGATGTAGGTCTGCACTGGATTTGTTTCTCGAAATTCAACTGCGACGATGATGTTGTCAACTTGTATAATAGTGCAGGCGGTGCTTACATTTCAAGTGCCGCTGAAATGGCAATTGCAAACGTGATGTTTAGCCCTATGCCGAAAATCTTTGTTAGACACTTTAAATGCTCTGTACAAACGAATACAAACGACTGTGGTTTCACACCATTGCAAATATGGTCAGCATCCTAAATTGAATTGATCCTAGTGGCATACCATATACTGTCTCTAAAATTAGAGACCATCTTATCAAAGGACTTGAGAATCAAAACATAACAGTTTTCCCGCACAGAAAATTACATTACGAAAACACGCCTATTCAAATATATAGAAAATTTCACCTCCAAAACCTGAAATTTTTCAGGTAAAAAACTGATATTTTTCATATTTCTGCTCAAAATATAGATTGTGGGTATTCGTTAGAACCTCCTCGGCGAGGCGGTTCTCACGAGTACCCACAATCTATGTTTTCGAGCAGAAATAAGAAAACTAATGTATACCCCTGTAAACCCCAGTTTTACTATATAAAAGTGGGGTTTAAGGGGGTCAAAATTATATAGGCATGTTTTCGTGATGTCTGTTGTGCTTCATTATAGGCTTTACTTGTGATTTGTTTTTTGCCCGTAATGACAAATGGATGATTTAGAAGACCTCCAAATCGACCGAGCAAATATATATTTTTACATTTTTACCACTATGGAAGATGAGAGTGAGGGTTGGGATCCCATAAAGCTAGCTTAACCGCCCCCGACACCCCCCACCCCCCTCACACACACACACATACACGCGTAGTTCATTACTGACCGTTCCGAGGCGGTACTTTGTGGTACTTTTTGTTAAATGTTATGTAGTATTTCACTTTCTAATGTTTTACTTTCAACAAGTTTGGGTAAGAGAGTTGCCACCATTTTGGGAAAAAAAGTTGCCAGCTCTCCTTGCCATCTGTTCATTTTGTGGCTGCTTAATGTATTTTATTTTTCTGTCTTTTCCTTTGGTGTTGGGGATTAGATGTGGATCTGACTGTATCAGTTCCTGAGTTCACTTATTCACTTTGCTTAAAGTGCATGACCAGAATTCCACTGTTTTGTATCTGCCGCATGCCAGATTCTGGCTTTATGTTCACATGTTCAAAATGCCAAAAACTGTTTCATCTAAGGTGACAAAATATCATACAGTTAGTACGGCAAGTCAAATTATCAAAAAAAAAAAAAAAAAAAAAAAAAAAAAAAAATGTTTAGATTACAGGTCAAACGAGACAAGCAATTAAAATTATGATTTATCATTTAGTTATTTTGTAGTTTTCAATTAATTTACCATGTTATTGCTGCTACGGACCATTTACGGACCAATGTTCGGACAACAACTGATCATTCATGGACCAAGGACTTTTCACAGACGATCTGATTGCTATAACGGACCGATGTACGATGCACCAATTACAGACTAATTACGGACTATCCACGGACCACGGACTACTCACGGACCAATTAGCGGTTAAGTTTACTATATTTTGCAATTAAAACAGACTATTCACGGACCACGGACACGGAATTTTTACTGGTCCGTAAGTCCGTGAATGGTCCGTGTTTTGTCATCGGGCAACATGTGATTGATTTGACTGAGTTGGGGTTTAACGACACGTCAGCCCTTGTGGGTCATTTTGTGTCATCTCCCAGAGAAAGGGAGAAGATAGATAGGAGATAGTAGAGGAGATGAAAGAGAGGGACAGGAGAGAAAGGAAAATGAATGAAAGTGAAGAAACAGAAGAAGTAAAAACATCCTCCTCTACCTGTATCTGCTGCAAGGATAGCAGGCCTTGCCCAGCTGTAAGCCAATATCAGTTACACGATACCTTTGCCTCACCCAACCACCCCACCGGGCAACGTACGTGTATACTCCGTGTTTGGAACACCTATCGGAAAATTCATGTTGGATCTTGAAGTGTTTTTTTTTTTTTTTTTTTTTTTTTTGAACAGCGCAAAGTCCTTATCCAACAATGAGCAAATAAAATGATTGTCTACGGCAGACGAATAATTATTTCTAAAAATGTTGATTGCCACCGACAACGGCTATTTTGTGAACTTCCCGAATCAAAGGGAAGTAATCAACTAGAGATAAATCGAAATCGGACGAATTCAATGTAAACTACGGTTGGCGGAACACTCCTCGTCGGTAAAGTAAAATCAACGCCGGATTCATTGTAAATATACCTGAATTTATTTTAATACGTCTATTAGATACTTCTGATACCCAGTTATTGCATTGCCCCAAAAATTTCCCTACCCCCGCCCCCTCTTCCCCCGTCCCCCGCCCCCTTTATCCCGTCCCCCGCCCCTTTACCCCCATCCCCCGCCCCCTTTATCCCCGTCCTCCGCCCCCCTTATCCCCGTATCCCCGCCCCCCCCCTGTTCACCCTCTCCATGTAGGCTTCCATATGATTCAGTGCAAAACCTTTTGACAACTATCTATGACTAAAAGTTTTTTTTTTTTTTTTTTTTTTTTTTCTGTTCATTGTTTTAAAACAAATAGAATAGTTTCTGCTTTCCCATAGAGCAAATGGCTTCAAATTACGCAAACAATTGATAATGAAGGTAAATAAGAGGCAATTTTTCATTGACAGTATTGTTTTGATATATCAATAATGAAACATTTGTGGAGAAAATAAAAGAAATCTTTATATTAATTTTAAAAATAGTTCATTTGAGAAATTGTATTATTCAAACAAAATTTTGGCCTTGAATTTAATTTAAGGATATATATATATTACATTTGATATTTGAAAACAAATGTTGAGAGAAATATTTTAGAATGTTGTCCGCAATTCGGTTGGCAAAGGCCCAGGTAATCCTCGCACATCGAAAACCTATAACCTATTCCGAATTGTACTATTAAATGACCCTGTAAGCCGTTTATTTATTTCGTTTCATAAAGGGACTTGGCAAAAAGTGTAAGCAAAACGTAGTGTCTAATCATGATCTACAGTGTTTGCACTAAGTCTAGGAATTTCTATAACAAATGAAACTACTAAGCAAACCCGACAGCCCTTAACATCACGAAAACATACCTATATAATTTTGACCCCCTTGAACCCCACTTTTATATAGTAAAACTGGGGAACTTTACAGGGGTATACATTATTTTTCTTATTTTGCTAAAATAACATAGATTTTGGGTACTCGTTAGAACCGCCTCACCGATTGACAATCAATGCAACTTGTATCATAATTTACATAAAATCCCAAAATATTTCAAGCTGTCGTCTGCTGATGTTTTTTCCAGCATGCTGAACGTTAAATTGCAACATTTGTTCACCCATAATAATCTATATTTTCCCCGGCTAAGTAGCTATGTTTTCTTTTTAAATTCAGGTTATAAATGTTCAAAATGGGGTATACACATTCCTGGAGGAGGAGCTGTTAGCTGTCAACCTGGGTATCAATCAAACAATTGTAACGCCTACTGCACATCAGGCAGCTATTTTATGGAAGACCCTGATGCCACCTCGATTGCGGTAACATGTACTGAAGACGAAGAAGAAGGAGTATGGAACCGGGCTCCGCCTGTTTGTGGTAAGACTCCTTCTCAAAGTGTACACTTTCACCACTGAGTTTCTAAAGTGGACACTTCCATCACTGAATTCGGACAATTCCACTGTTGTTAATAGGTTGTTCGGTCTAACTAAAAAACAATAGCAAACAATATATATGTCTTAATGTGACGTTACAGGCCGTCTCATCAGGACCTAGACAAGTTGCATTGGTATCTAATTTGGTCTGCCAAAAGGGTTAACACTTTCACCACTTAGTCTCTATGGAATTTGGACTGACTTACTGTTTGTAATGAAGGTCTTATTGAAATATCAAACATGGTGAAGTTAGCTAGCTGTAAAAGTGCTTTAAACCCCACGGTGGTTTGCTCTACCGACCGTTCTAAGGCGGTGGTCCCGGTGTTAGACTTACTCCTTGTTGCTTTGTGGTTTATTCTACGAGGCGATTTGTTGTATGTCTTTCCGTGTGTCATATCGTTCTTGTGTTTTTCAGTCCTTTTAGTATTGCGATTACCTCGCTTGGGGAAGAGAGAGCTAATCTTAGTGCTTTTAGTACGTTTGTTCGGTTTGTGCTTGTTTAGATTTGTCGGTTTCCTCTTCCTCTTGGGGTCTGGGAAGGGCTGCGGTTTGTGATTGTGGCACTCCCTGGACTTTTCTCTTACCCTTTTTTTTTTTTTTTTTTTTTTTTTTTATGGAATCCTTTTGATTATGTAACATCATCCTATTTTAGCAATTTCTAGTTTATATTTAACCACACTATGGACAATTTCAACAGACGACAAATTGATGACATGTTTCTTACTTTTCCCAGTATACAGGATATGACATTCCTTGCAAATTTTCTCTGTTGGCGGCAATTTACATGGAATGTGAAATCCAGTTTCAGTGAACAAATACCGTATTCGACCTAATTACCGCACTGTGCGCTTAGATTTTTCAAGATTACTGAAAAACTTGCAGTTAAATATTCACCTAATAAGGGCACACTTGGAAGAAAGATCAGCAGAGGACTTCATGGTGAGTGTATTTAATGATGCTTATGTGATATTATTTTCTGATTTTCTTTATAAAAGCATATGTTGTGGGTACTCGTTTGAATTGCCTCGACTTGTCGAGGCAATTCAAATGAGTACCGACAACATATACTTTTATAAAGAAGTGGATAAAAGTACACTAGCTGTAATCTAAAGACTACTAAATTGCTTGACTGTGCGCTTATAGGAGCATGTGCGGTAATTAAGTTGATTACGGTAAGAAAAATATTTAGAAGGGCATCTTACTTGCCAGCGTTTACACATCGATAAAACCATTACGAAAACATGCCTATTCAAATATATTGAGAATTTTACCACCAAAAAAATGAAAATTTTCAGATAAAAAATTCTTATATTTTACATATTTCTGCTAAAAACATAGATTGTGGGTACTCGTTAGAACCGCCTCGTCGAGGCGGTTCTAACGAGTACCCACAATCTATGTTTTAGCAGAAATAAGAAAAATAATGTATACCCCTGCAAACCCCAATTTTGCTATATATAAAAGTGGGGTAAAAGGGGGTCAAAATTATATAGGTATGTTTTCGTGATGCCAACAAAAAATGAAACTAACCCTAGTCCTGCTGAACCCGGATATACCATGCCTTTGCAAAAAGTGTAGATCTGAAGAAGCCAACTGATTTGGATCTGAACTGTTTATTATTAAGTATGTGAATTTATAGCAACAATCCGGATAAAGTAATCTGATTGGCTGAAAATTAGAACTGGGCGTGGCGATTTAATTTATTGAGCAGGACCAGGGCTAATTTCTATTTTATTTTCGCCAAAGTGTATTTTCAAACATTGTGGCTGATGGTATTTTATTAATATTTGCAGCATCTACAAGTGCCACATACGTCATATACACAGCCCAGTATGATAACAATTACAGCGTAAGTAGCGGAATATCGACCTCCGATTGGACGACATGTGCGGAGGTTTACAAACAACAGTTGGAAGCGGCCTACCCTACACTTACAGCAGCACTCACTGACCTTTGTAATGCTAACAGAACAAATAATCTGTTCTCTCTAACCGTGCAAGGCTTGACTCCTGCCACAATGTCATTCCACGATGGCTCAAACACAGTAAGTACATGTAATTTATTTATTTTATTTATTTATTTATTTAAACAATGTTTAAAGAGGATGACACAATTAGCTATAAATAACTATTCTACCTTGTGGTCCTCTAACTAAAATTTATATACATATATACAACAAGACTTAACTAACAGCTAAGAAATTCATGGGATAAAAGTAGCTTGTAGCGAAGTGAATGCTTGTATAAAGTTTTTATCAAATAAAAGTGCTAACAGGTATGTGCAAGTGATTTAAAACCAAACATGGCACTGAAATACTAGCCCCTAGAACTTTGTGGTTTATTCTACGAGGCGATTTGTTGTATGTCTTTCCGTGTGTCATTTTGTTCTTGTGTTTTTCAGTCCTTTTAGTATTGCGATTACCTCGCTTGGGGAAAAGAGAGTTAATCTTAGTGCTTTTCGTACGTTTGTTCGGTTTGTGCTTGTTTAGATTTGTCGGTTTCCTCTTCTTCTTGGGGTCGGGAAGGGCTGCGGTTTGTGATTGTGGCACTCCCTGGACTTTTCTCTTACCTTTTTTGATGTCATGTTTTATCACCCATAAACAGCTTATTCAAAATTATATTACCACTTCCCCACAGTGTGTGTGTGTGTGTGTGTGTGTGTGTGTGTGTGTGTGTGTGTGTGTGTGTGTGTGTGTGTGTCGGGGTGTGAATCCTTATTTCACTTTGTTCGTCCTTTACGTTGGTTTTCTGGGCGGGGTGTCAAATCAGAACTAATAACACATTTCTTATATCTTGTATGTAGCTAGTCTTTGATAGTTTTGGTCTCTGACATCAAGAATTCCTACTATAAAAAGGTAATGCAAACAGTAGGCAATAGGCAGTTGATGGTCTTTAATTCATTAAGAAAATTAATCTTTATAATTATAGATAAAAATGATATTGATATCAAACTAGCAAAAAGTCTATAAGTAAAAACAGTTTAACGTTAACTTTGACCACTTTCTAGACTTATTCAGCAGACGAAAATTGAAATGTTTCCATTTTCCCTAGGTTAAATGTTAAAAATTCATTTTCTCTAAATGTATTAAAGCTTTATGGCTAAAACTTACAATGTATAATCAAAGTAGTAAAATTTTTCAGTTAAAGTAAAAATTTACCCTCAGGGATTATTTGCCACTGTCCCTGCCCCTGCGCTATATACACCATTGAAAAAAATGGTCGCCATGTCCATATATGTAAAAACGTTTAAAAATTTTCTTCCCCAGTACCAAGAAAGTGTTGAGGCTAAATCTTGGTACAGTCGACTCTCGTTATCTCGAATTCCAAGGGACTCTCTGAAATACTTCGAGATATCCGTAGTTCGACATATCAGGTTTGCAGAATTGAGGAAAAAATAATTTGATTAACCACATTTAACAAACTGATAGGTAATTGGACTTTTGAAGTTAGAGATATATTGAAAATATTGTGGAAAAGAGGAGAAATTGCTCCTTAGGAGCAATTTCTCTTCTTTTCTACAATATTTTCCATCGGTTGTTAGGTTTTCATGTATAGGCAGGGACCAGATTTTCACTTCGAGATAAGCGGTTATTCGAGATAAGCGAGGTCGAGATAACGAGAGTCAACTGTATATAGCATTGCCGACTCGAGGTCTACCAATTTTGTTCAAATGATGATTCTACTCGTAGGCTGACCTTTGACGTTTTTATGGCAAGTTCATACATTTGTGTGGGAAAAATGTTGAAAAAATATTTTCTCAAAATGTAATGATTAAATCTTGCAATGTATGATTAAAGTAGTTCATCTTATCAGTAACAATCAAAGTTTTTCCCCAGTGGTTATCTGCCCCTGCCCCTGTCCCTGGGCTATATACATGTAAAACAATTATGTCATCGTTAAGCATCTTCTCTGAAACCGCTTGACCAATTTACGCCTGTTTTCACATCGGTCGTAGTCATATTAATTTGTTCGAATGGCAGACAGACAGACTTTTTATTTAGACGTAAACTATTACAGTTTCTAGTCTATCAGCATGCACATATGACAATATCGTATGGTCAAAAAATATATATGGCTGACAACAAATAAATACAATGTTATTCGTAGATGATTCTGATGTGAATATCGACTACAACTGCATAATGAAAGTTCCAAAATTCAAGAATCCTGAAATCTGGGTTTTCAAATCGTTAAAAGACAATTTTCCCTACACTTTATATAGGGACAAAAACTCTTGAAATCCTGAAATCAGGAATAACCCTGAAAACTTTCACCCATGCAGTTGCAAATGTAGATTGCGGAACATGATGTATAAAGACTAGATCATTTTTCTTACGTCTGGAGGTTGAACTCCATAATTACACAGACATAGCTATATGGAAACCAGCACTTTCATATAAATATTAACAATAAAGACAGATATCACGATGTCATAAGTGTACTTCGAAGTCCTAAAGACTCATATACATATTTTCCTAATTTCTGTAACACTCCTTGTTGTTTTGTTTGCATTAACAATGTAAATTTATAAACACTTGGTCTGTTATAATAATATAGACGAATATATTTCTGCCTCAAAATACTATAAACAGGACACACGAGTACAAAATGGTACTCGTCCTCAATATCAGACTTATTACACAAAGAGTACATATGCGTTGTGCTCTATCAACCCTATTTTGAGAATATCTTCCCGTTTCAATACGTAATTGATGGGAAGTATGAATCTTAATCGGGATATAACCACTCTCAGTTTGTTTGGTAAGATATTCAAATAAAGCTCATAATCGAAAGACAATTTGTAGTTTTTATAAAGTGTAAGGACTCTGTTGTTGGCGATATCGCTATACCAGCTTTGTTTAAAAACATCCAATACTCTTTGTTTAAACTGCAAATGAAATGTTTTTTAGATCAACCGAGAATAGGTTACTCCAAACAAAAAAAACCCATACTTATCTAAAAGGGACTTGACGTTTTTGGCCAAGTTACATGCATTTGCACCAGTGCTACAGGCATCCACAGGTGAACTATATAGTTTACCAGAATATTATCAGTATTAATTATATGACACCAAAATTTAACAATGCGTGTATATCTTGAAACATATAAAGGATAACGTTCGAGCTCCCCGTGCACTCCCATATTACACGTTGAAGACTTTACTTTCAATAAATACTTACAAAATTTAAGTTCGAATGGCTCTGCCGTACTGAACAAGATGGCCGCCATGAAACTTTATGAAAAAAAAGCACTGAAAAATCTTTACCAGAACCAAGAAAATTGAGACTGAGTTTTGGTATATGGAATAAGAGACTCAAGGCCTGTCAAGTTTTTGTCTCAAACGGTAATCCTAGAATGACCTTTAACCGTTTTAGGGCACGGTCAAAATTGTGTCCTAGTTGATGTGGCAATCTGGAGGAATGTTATTACATGACATCTGCATACAATGGCTGTTTCTCTCGCGTGAGAGAATTCTGGCCAATGAGCTCTTGTTTCTAATTGTGGCCTGCTGAAACCTTTACGCAGCAAAAGGAATGTTAAGCATTCTCTAGGCTTATTAATTACACCATGAATTTATTATATTTTTCTCATATGTTTCGTTTATGTTTTCTTTGTGTGTGTGTGTGTGTGTGTGTGTGTGTGTGTGTGTGTGTGTGTGTGTGTGTGTTTTCTTTATTTCCCGAAAGTAGGTTTGAAAATTTATGTAAAGTGCTTCCGAACCTTGCATGCAATGTCAAGCCCTAGTTACGTAATAAGCATATTATTAAAAATAGCAAATGGCATCTCCTGCCTTTTATACCCTACCACTATCGCATTAATTTCAAGTTGGACTTCTATGTGTTCCTCCGTCCGTCAGTCCGTCCGTCCGCTTGTCGGATGTCCGTCTGTCTGTCCGTATTTCCGATTCCAGACGACGACTTGAATAACTATCAATGGATTTTCGCCAAACTTGGTATGTGCATTGATACTGTGGATATCTAATTTGGGTTTGCTGAAATGTTAATCAATTTGTGACAGAATGATCTGCCCATCGCATGTCTGTATTTTCGTTTCCGGACGAAAACTTCAGTAAATGTTAATAGATATTCACCAAATTTGGGATGTGCCTTTATATTATTGACATCTGGTTTGGGATTACTAATGGGGAAATTTAGTCATGTTTTGATAGTTTTCTTCGTGCCACACGATAGTGGCGGATAATTATCGTTTCGAGTTTTATTTATCTAGCAATTTATCTTTAGTTGTTGTTTTATCGTTTGTCAGACTTGTTGGTGTGTTGTTTTATATAACTCAGAGGGTTATTATTATGCATGGTAAAAGCTTTAGTTTTTACATAGTTTGAAATATATTCTCATTTTCTCCAGAGAGACGATTTTGACTTAGGTGCAATTGTTTCTCGTATTTCATATTCCTGTGATTACATTAAGATATTAAAGCACGCTTATAAATTTTGTCAATAACTGGAAGGACCAGGACGATACAAAAAAGCGGTTAGTAGATAAAGAAATACAAAATGATGCGCAACGCACTAAAAGGGCCCTTATGCAGTTTGTGGGAAACGCAGGCCCTAATCGGCCTGGGCCCACTTGTTCAAAACTAACGATGTCGTTAGTTAACGTATCGCTAAAACTTTGATCATTAAATATGGCATGTACGCAAATAGTTTTGCTAAAAAAAAGTGAATAGCTTTTACATTTGCAAAGCTACTCTTATTTTTTCGGCAAATATCCCTGTGAATTTGATGAAGAGTTAATATTTTGACCACTAACGATGCTTTGAACAACTGGGCCTTGAGCATTTGCGTTGTCCGCTTTTCGAATCAATGGAAACTTCAGTACATGTATATGTCGACAAATTGAGAATGTTTAGACCAGACCGCACTGATTGCATATGGCATAAAGGACTTTTCCCACATTGCGCATGACTGATTTAATATATAAAGCAAGAGGTTGCAGTTAACATATATTGCATAATTACAAATTAATATATATACTTGTCTGGATGTGACTGTTCAGGACTTTTCTGCCCAATCAGAACTCTAGACAAATAGGTATCCCGGGAAATTCTTCTCCACGAAAGTGTATGTGGCGAGTACTCATAAGAACCGAGGAACTTCCAACAATATATGCTTTCCTGGCGAAATAAGCAAAGCATAACCTGTTTAGAGCTGGGCCCAGTTGTTCAAAGCGTCGTTAGCTTAACGAGCTCGTTAAGGGTCATTTCGTTAACTGTATTAGCGGATTCTATATACAATATTCTGATATTTTTTGCTGAAAAAATGTGAGTAGCTTTTGCACTGCAAAAGCTACTCACATTTTTTCAGCAAAAAATTTCAGCATATTTGCGTATCACTCGATGTAAATTTTAACGAATCGTTAACTAACGACATCGTTAGCTTTGAACAACTGGGCCCAGATTTATGAGTATCCAAAATATTCATTTTCAGGAGAAACAAGAATAATTTATGTTTTCGGTGAATAAAAGCATCCTATCTAGATACAGGTAAAATCAGGACGGTAGAATTTAGCTTTGACAAGAATGCGCATATACGTATGTTGGTCTTTATTTATACGTTCATCAAAATGTGTTTGAAGGGGTAAACCGTTTTCACGTTGTCCGCTTGTCCGTTTAGGTGAACGAATGGGTATTTATGAAGCTGCAGATTATGGACAATTTAAACGTATTTGAACGGGATTTATTACGGTAGCTACATACATTTTCTTTTATGTACCTAAAATGTCCCTTACGTGGCTCTTTACTGGCCAAATGAGCATGCTACCATGTCAGCCACATGAAGGTCCATTTCTTTGAATGTCCGTAGGATTAGGAGTCGGAAATATTCAGACTTTTAATACTTCTGTCTTTCCACGTTCAACAACCTACACGTATTATACATAAGAGGAAGTCACATTTTATCGCCTATAATCCGGTTAGTTTAATTTTAGTGAGAAATGTATGTACTATGGACTGCGCTAGAGAAACAGAGATCTGTAATATGATCCTGCTTTTAGAGGGTAAAACCTTGCCACATTGTTCAAAGGTTGACCGAAAAGATTTTAAAAGCCTGAATATCCTTTTCAACCTTTTATAACTGAGTTAAATAGTTTAGGGAGGGCAGGACAAGCGTGAGAGACATGCCTAGGCCGGAGAGGTCCGCTGATACAGTGACCTATACACTGGTAGCGAATGTTCAGGTTTTTGTCAACGAAGATTGCAGAGTGACATTGAAGAAGGTAGCTAATTAGTTTAGCACCGGTAAAGCGTCGGCACATCAGATTTAACACGAAAAAGTCGGTATGAGCAGGGTAGGTGGGTGCCGATACAGCTGACAGAAAACACAAGGCATCCAGAATGACAATAGCAAAAGAACATTTGGGGCGTTCTAACTACGATGGAAATAAGGTGTTGAACTTTATTGTCACTAGAGATGAAATGTGGGTTCATAATGCTGAAGCTTAAAGAAGAGCTCAGTCAAAGCAGAGGAAACATCCCAAGAAGTTTAAGCTGTCTCAGTCTGCTGAAAATGTTATACATGTTGCTTGTTGGGATTAACGTTCAATAATACTGGCTCATTTCATGCCAAACTGTGACTGCTAATTACTATTCAGAAGTAATTTTGAAACAAAAACAAACAAAAAAATACACTCAAAGAAAAACTGAAGAAGTTGCGTCACAGGCTAGCCCAGAAAAATGTCTCTATTTTGCATGACAATGCCAACCCTCATTCTACCTCAACTACAGTATATCATCAACTTCTTCAAAGAACAATTGTTGTTTCCTCCTCCATACTCATCAGGCTTTGCCCCCGCCCCTCCAAGCCCCTCTGCGACTTGAATTGAAAAAAGCTCGCTGGAAACAAATACGAGACCAGAGCAGCTATGATTTCAGCTGTAAATAAGTACCTCAGCAGGAGGTCTTCTTCATGCCTAATCCGTTTAGCATCGGTTAAGTTTCGGCACATCAGATTTTACACGACAATACAGGTATACGCACGGTAAGTCCTAGGGGATGGGGCGCTGAAATACCTGACAAAAGACCAAAAGGTATGCAGTGTGACTGTAGCAAAAGAACATTTGGGGTGTTTTAACCATAATGAAAATAAGTCGAACTGTACGATTGCTTGGGATAATCATTTTACCAAGTAGTAGGTCTACTGCATGGTTTGCAGATGGAATACAAAACCTGAATCAGAGGTGGAAAGTGTGCATAGACGTAGGTGGGGAATACTTTGAAAAAGAAATGAAAGATTTTTTTTTAAAAACATATATACAGTGCAACCTCGTTATCTCGAACTCGCTTATTTCGAATCACCGCTTATCTCGAAGTGAAAATCTGGTCCCTGTTTTAAAATAAAACTATGACAACAGGTAACAAAATAATGTGGAAAAAAGGAGAAATTGCTCCTAAGGAGCAATTTCTCCTCTTTTCCACATTATTTTATATATATATTTCTAACTTCGGGAGTTAAATTACATATTCATTTGTTAAATGTGGTTGTTCAATTTATTGTTTTCCCCACTCTCTCAACTCTGATATGTCGAGGTACGGATACCTTGAAGTGTTTCAGTGAGTCCCTTGGAATTTGAGATAACGAGAGTTGACTGTATATAAAATGGTTATGAGTAAGACAAAAGTCAAGATATTTTCCGATCGCCTCTCATATGTCCGTCCGTCCCTTACATTTTAGGTTCTTCTCATTGTCTTGCAAATTGATTTACCAGAAGGCAATCATTACCTTGCTTGGGGTATTAATAGGCACTGCTTATTGACACTTCTTGTTTCTGCTGGTTTTGTTGTCGAGTAACAAAGTGTCAAATCGTGTGCATTACAGGGCGATCCAGTCATCGTAAGTTTGTAAAGGTTTTATTTTCTCCCTTGTATACCATTTTTAGTGGACTGTACACATGCCCAATAAACACACAATGTTGCAAAACCGACGTTTCATGACAGTGTTGCGATGTTGTAGGGGTTTGCTGGGTGCGTTGTTATTTTAATTTTAGCCACGTAATGACAAAAGGGCTTATCAAGTATGCGAACAATCAAATGCCGATTCCTTCTTGCCCATCCACATACCGTATTTATCCTAAATATTTGGTCAAGTAGGCCTGAAACTGAGCAAATTGTGTAGACCCTGATCAGACAGCGTCAGATCAGAATCTACACTGTTAACACTCATTTTATTTGTTTCAGATACATCAGAAGATAGAACACTTGACTTGATAAACTTTTACCAGTCTTTTGGGCAATTTAATACGCAGACGACAATTTGTTGATATGTTTTTCCATTTTTCTTTTTCAAACCCCCCCCCCCCCCCCCCAAAAATAAGATTGGACATTTCATGCAAATTGTATCCAGTTGGAACAATTTTTCATGAAATGTCAAATTCTGTTGTCTGAGAAAAGTAAGAAAAAAAAAAAACAGTATGTTGTTTGCTGAAAATTTTATCCAGTGCTAAGCATTTAACCCTTGTCCTGCTGAATCCGGATATACTCTGCCTTTGAGAATTGTGAAGGTACAGATCAGTTAAGAAGCCAACTGATCGGAATCTGCACTGTTTGCCGTTCAGTTTATGAATTTATGTGAACAATCTTGATGAAGGCGTCTGATTGGCTGGCAATAAGAACATCACGAAAACATGCCTATATGATTTTGACCCTCCTAAACCTGACTTTTATATAATAAAATTGCGGTTTACAGAGGTATATACTATTTTTCTTATCTCTGCACAAAAACATAGATTGTGGGAACTCGTTAGAACCGATCGGCGAGGCGGTTCCAACGAGTATCCACAATCTATGTTATGGGCAGAAATATGAAAACTATCAGAGTTTTTTATCTGAAAATTTTCAGTTTTTGGAGGTTAAATTTTCTATATATTTGAATAGGCGTGTTACCGTAATGAGTGGGCATGGGATCTAAATTTATTCAGGATGACAAGGGTTAACTTTAGGACGAGCATGGTGAGAAGGTATCCAAATACTTAGGGCAAATACAGTTGTCTGATAAAGGTTTTTGCTGTCCTCCCACAGATCCTTAAGTTTTCAAAAGCAAGTGGCAAACAAAAAGGGTAGGATCAGGCTGAAAAAATTATCATCACGAAAACATGCCTATATAATTTTGACTCCCTTAAACCCCACTTTTATATAATAAAACTGGGGTTTACAGGGGTATACATTATTTTCTTATTTCTGCTTTAAAACATAGATTGTAGGTACTCGTTAGAACCGCCTCATCGAGGCGGTTCTAACGAGTACCCACAATCTATGTTTTTAGCAGAAATATGAAAAATATCAGAATTTTTCATCTGAAAATTTTCTTTTTTTTCCGGTAGTAAAATTTTCAGTATATTTGAATAGGCGTGTTTTCGTAATGGCACAGACTGATGTGGCCTTTTGATATCCACCAATCATGAATCGGCATAGCACCCTTTTCCGTAGCGCGGCTGAATCAACCATGTTGTATTCTGGGACATGTCTTCAGCAGAGACGACAATACAAATGTTGTTTTAAAACATTTTTCCGCAACAGATTATATGAATTTAATAGGTGCTACCTCTATCTGTGCGCCAAATTACCATCACTTGCTTCATATGTAGGGTAGCCAAAGTCAATCACAAACAAGATTTCCTTTTTAACTAACAAAAGTGTACTTTAAATTGATCGAAAGAATGATGTCAGTAGCCGCTGGCTGTGACAAATCACGGACACGCTTACTTAACTGCATAACCATCGAAATGCATTTTTCAGATACTACAGAAGGTATGAAATTAGAGCAAAAGCAAGGATAATAATTCGTACATGCGCAGTATGATCTGAATCTGCTCGTTTTGCATATGTTCGAGGCAATTTGTTTTGCTTGATGCGGCCCAAAATATCGGAATACTCAGGCAAGGCACCGAATAAGGTTACACAAAACGACACCACAGAACAGTACGCTGACAGAAACAGAACGAACAACACAAAGACACCAGATTTAACCAGCTGTTGCCAACAGTTCAAACCCAGATCAGACGCTTATAACGCGGCGTCTGATCAGGGTGTACACCATTATCATTAAATTCAGGAATTTCTATGAAACATAGTAATAATACATAGTTATAATAAGACCTTAATTGACACTCTTCTGTTTGAAATAAACTGGTTCAAATACTTGCGATATGTGCGTCCACTCTATGTACACGGGTAAGTCAAATTTGTAAGGGATGACAACAACTTAATAGAAATAGAAAAAAAGTCCTCTTGCTATAATTGCTATTCGAATGTTGTCCTTTAGGTGTTGTCTATCCCTACCCAAGGACTAAATACTTGTCAAAAATTCACAAAAAAAGAAGAAAATTTTGAGTAGACACATGTAGCTCTCTCCTCGGGCCATATACATGTCAAAATGAAAAAGAAAGATGATAAAATCAGGACTTGAAACCATATTCCAGAAGCTTTGCATAATGGCTTAAAGGTATAAAATATTCCCTAGAGCATCAGAATCCGACACCTTGGAATTAACTATTTTTGGTCAATTAAAAATTCCAATGAAGTTCTCTATAAATTCAAATGTAAACACTTTAAGGTTTCTAAATTTTCAACATATGATTTTTCTACACTGTATACTAAGTTACCTTATCATCTTATAAAAGATAAACTTATTGATTTAATTAACCGAAAGTTTATTCGAGAGAATACCCAATATCTGGCTTGCAACGAAGAATGTGTTTTTCTCACTTCTGATGCATACAATTTATGGTCTTGTCAAAAGGTCTCTGATGCGCTTGTTTATCTTTTGAATAACATTTTCTTTAAATTTTGAACTAAACTTTATAGGCAAACTATTGTTATTCCGATGGGAGCTAATTGTGCTTCTCTTGTTGCAGATTTGTTTCATTTTAGTTATGAAAGAGATTTCATGAAGTCTCTCTCACGGGAAAACCAGGCTGACATTATTGAGGCTTTCGATTCCACTTCAAGATACCTTGATGATTGATTAAATATTGACACTATTTACTTTGACCAAATGGTGGACCGCATGTACTCTACTGAACTCCAGTTAAATAAAGCCAATTTTTCCGATACCGAGGCACCTTTTTAGGTCACCTGAGCCGAAGGCTCATTGGTAAACTTATCATATGGCAAGGCTGTTGTCTGTGTGTGTGTCGTGTGTTCACATTTTCAAACGTCTTCTCCTCTGGAACCACTGGGCCGATTGAAGTCAAATTTCATGTGGAGCCTCCATATGATGAAACTTTGCATATGGGGTCCAGGTCACATGACCAAGATGGCCGCCATGCCCATATATGATAAAAACCCTTCAAAAATCTTCTCCGGAACCGCTGGGCTGATTTGCATGAAACTTGGTATGTAGCGTCTGGGACGTAGGCCCATCATTAATTGCATAAATGGTGACCCTGGGATGACCTTGACCTATTTTAGACCAAGGTCAAATTTGGTCGCATAGGCTTTTGTATGGGAAAAAGTGAAAATGCATTATAACTTACTTAAGGTTCAGAATACCCTCCCTAAACCATATATATTCTTGTTTCTTATGATAAGGCACATGGATCTTGGGTCCCCTGGGGGCAGGCCCCACCCCCTTTATTTCATAAAATGCATAATATCTTAGAAACCGTTCAGATCTCCACCCATAAACCATATATATTCTTGTTCCTTTAGATAAGGCGCATTTAGTGACATGGATCTTGGGACCCCTGGGTGTCCCCTGGAAACATGCCCCACCCCCTTCATTTCACAAAATGCTTAATATCTTGGAAACCGTTCAGATCCCCACCCGAAAACTGTATATATTCTTGTTCCTTATGATGAGGTGCATTTAGTGACATGGACCATGGATCCCTAGGGGGTCCCCCGGGGCCTTGCCCTACCCACTTCATTTCATAAAATGTGTTATATCTCGGAAACCGCTCAGATCCCCACCCATTAACCATACATTCTTGTTCCTTAAGGCGCATTTAGTGACATTGGACCCCTGGGTGTCCCCCGGGTGCATGCCCCACCCCCTTCATTTCACGAAATGCTTAATATCTTGTAAAACCGTTCAGATCCCCACCTATAAACCATATATATTCTTGTTTCTAATGATGAGGCGCATTAAGTGACATGGACCATGGATTCCAAAGGGGTCCCCCGGGGAGGACATGCCCCACCCCCTTCATTTCAAAAAATGTGTTATATCTCGGAAACTGTTCATATCCCCACCCATAAACCATATATATTGTTGTTCCTTATGACCAGCTGCATTTAGTGACATGGATCCCCGGGTCCCCTGGGGGCATGCCCCACCCGCTCTTTTCATTAAATGCATAATATCTTGGAAACCGTTCAGATCCCCACCTATAAAACATATGTATTCTTGTTTTGACTAAGTATGGCCCTTTGAAAAGTTCAGCATCTTAACCTTGTCAGCAAGATACTAAAAAACTGTCTAAGCCATTGTCTTGAAACTTGACAGGCTGATAGGGAAAGATGAGTAAATGACCTGATTAACTTGCAGCAGTTGACTCAGGTGAGCGTTGTGGCCCATACGCCTCTTGTTTGTATTTGAATCTATGAATTTCTAATGATACAGTTTCCACCAAAATTTATGATAAACGGAACGATTTTGATTTTGATATAATCAAATTTCCTTTTTTCTGGATGGCGATGTTCTCCGGCGTACCTCATATGGGGTATTCATATCTCAACTTTAATATTAGATTCTCCAGAGCTTCTTCAAATCTTAGTGACTTCAACTGCCGTAATAAAATTCTTACTGCCAAATTTCTTAGCAGGGCTATCATTATTTTAAACTTCGTTAGGCGTTTTCGAAATTTTATCGCAGACACAGTGCCTTGGTAGAAAAATATAACGTCAGTCTGAAAACACTTCTGCAACAAGGTATATCGGAACCAGAATTTTACCGTGAGTTAGTGTACAGATTTAGAAAAAATGTGGGAAAATCTAACTTTTCGGAGCAATTCAGAAAATTAATTAACCGTTATAAAAGAATCGGTTATAGCCTGGATATTATGCGCAGACTGCATGCCTAGTTATCAACCCAATCATTGTTGATGGCTATGCTTCACTCTTTAATTGCACGACGGCGGTTCGGGCCTCAGACTAAATGACAGCCTCTTCGTACGCTTTAACCAGTGGGTTGAGGCTTGACAATTTGTCTATGGCTTGGCCCGCTGTGGTTCAACTATTTGTTTTCATGTCACACAGTAGAATTAGCCATGAACACTCGTCTTTGTTTATCATAGTGATGAATTTGATTTTTATGTTTTCGCTTTGATGCATTGACTGAGTTGGGAGCCTTTATGCGAAACGAATTTTTATGTGTTTTTTTTTTGTATCAAGAGTTACATCGGGACCAATGGTGAAGTTGGCTGGGCGTAAAAGTGCTTTAAATACTCTTAGTGCTTTTCGTACGTTTGTTCGATTTGCGCTTGTTTGGTTTTGTCTGTTTCCTCTTCCTCTTGGTGTCTGAGAAGGACTGCGGTTTGTGATTGTGGCACTCCCTGGACTTTTCCTTTACCCTTTTTGGGACAATAGGCTACAGTAAACTCGACCACGGGGGACTCGTTTACCGTGGCTTATTCAAAGTGTTTTTGTGTCACAAGGAAATTCTTCCGATAGCTCAAGAAAAATATTTAGGGATATTTAGGGAAATTGCTTTATTTTAGAATAAAAATGTAGGTTGTTTATATGCATTTGAATCGCCTCAGCCTAATGAATACCCTCAACAAACCATCATTTTATAGAAGATCGACAAGACACCCCTAAATTATACCAACCTGCTTCCTCCACGATGATAAACGCTCATAATCTCGAGCTACCAGTCGTCTAGAACAAGTTTCACTGGTCCCAACAATGTTCGAGCCATTGAAGTTCGACTGTACAAGTTCATGTATAAAAACATGTAAATCAGAGAATCATATAAAATCAGTCGTTAAAACAATTTTGCTAAAACGTTGCATGAAAGCTTAGAGGAACAAGTGCTGTGCTTAAGAGCCAGAATTTGTTACTCAAGTTGATGACAACACCTGTTAAATTCTCCATAGGCCACGATGCTAAGACTGAAAATCTCAACTGCTACAGTTCCATGGGCCAAAATCAGATCCTGTGATAGCCAATTAAGTCAGCAACTGGTTCTGGGATGTTCATGTCCTCTTCACAACTTTGAAACACATGGCATTGCCCGCAACATGACATCTAAAAATACCTCTATTAAGGGTCACAAACTGGAATGACAGACTGACTATTTGCAGCAGTCCACTTAGCTAAATAGTTCCCTACAGAATATTTTACTGTATCAAATTCTTCAGGAATCTCCTGTTGTTTGAAATACGCATCATAATGCAGTCTTTTTACTTTACACTATATATACATTCTATGTTTAGGTAGGATCCTTTTTTTCAGGGTACCAAAACAATGTGACACCAATAGTGGTGTATCTCCAGTATTAAAGACCCTCCGCTATTTTGATAAGCTGCTGTGGCAGAATTGGTAAATTTGTATATGTCATCTGGAGAATACCCTGGCTGTTTCAGTCATGCGCGCATGGCCTAGCGTTTTCTTAATTTAAAACTTCCGATGTTGTATTTATTAAATATTATCAAAATTGGACAAGTATCTGTTTATTTGGTTTAGAGGTTTTATAGTGCTAAACAAATTTTCAAACTGAGTTGAATAAAACTACCATTTTTTGAAGGAACTATTTTGCTTAGCTTTTCACGTACGTTTGTTAAAAAAATGAAATTCAGATATATGTTAAATTTGGTAGGGCTATAATTGTTCATATTAACTGTTTTAATTCGAAACTCATGCACGGTTAATTTATTAATACGCTTGCCGTGCTGATTTAATTCAGATGTCACGCCCACTTCTAATATTCAGCAAATTGGATTATTCGCCCCAGGTTGTTGATCTAAGTTCACACACTTAATTACAAACAGTGCAGATCAAGATCAGTTGGCTTCTCAGAAATCAAATGATCTGGCTCTACAGGGTTTGCAAAGGCAGGACATAATCAGCTTCAGCAAGTCCAGGGTTAAATGCGTATGTTAATCACAATTAAGTGTTTTAAATAAAATTTCAAAAAATGTATCCCCTACCTTTATACGGGTACTTCAATATAGTATAGTTTACATTTTCTGGTCCTGTTTTGATTAATTGATCAATGAGCCCATGCCGGAAATTGCCGGTATTATTTAAAAATTATACGAGGGCCACTGATATGAGGTCTAATTGACCAAAACTAGCAAGTTTGTGGGAGCCGGCCTTGGTGGCTAGGTTGGATGCGCGTCCGACTGGAGACCAGGAGGTCGCGGGTTCGACCCCCGCCAAAGTCTGCAACATTCTTTCGTGGAGATTGATCATGAAATAATTTCTACGGTCATTCTCTCCTTCGGCTGATTCAAGAAGGGCAGTTGTCAGTTTCTGGCGAAAGAATGTGCACAATACTGGTTAACCACCAGAAGGACTAAGCCTGCCCAGTAAAAGTGTGGTTAAGTAAACTGACCGCGCTCGACAGGGCCGTAAAACCTCAACACAAACTAGCAAGTTTGTCCCAGAAAACGTGACATTTACTTTTTTAGTACTGTGAGTGTGTTGATTGCTCTCAAGGGTAATTTAGACGGTGTTTAAGCACGCCTATTCAAACGTATTGAAAATTTCACCACCTAAAACTGAAAGTTTTCAGATAAAAATTCTGATATTTTTCATATTTCTGAGACATGGAGTGTGGGTACTCATTAGAACCGCCTTGCTAGGGCGGTTCTAAGGTGTACCCACAATCTATGTCTTTAGCAGAAATTAGAAAAATGTTTTCCTCTGTAAATCCCAGTTTTACTATATAAAAGTGGGGTTTTAGGTGGTCAAAATTATATATGTTTTCGTGATGTCCTGTTGAATTTAAACACTTTACTATCTGCAAAAAACAGGAAACGTACATATAGTAAATGTATATTTGACGTCACATTATACATACAATACAGTCGACTCTCGTTATCTCGAACTCGCTTATCTCGACTAACCGCTTATCTCGAAGTGAAAATCTGGTCCCTGCTTTAACACAGAGATCTACCAAAAGGCAACAAAATATTGTGGAAAAGAGGAGAAATTGCTCCTTAGGAGCAATTTCTCCTCTTTTCCACAATATTTTCAATAGATCTTTAACTTAGGAGTCAAATTACATATTCATTCTGTTTAAGTTGGTTGTTCGATTAATTGTTTCCGTCAGTTCTGAAAACCTGATATGTCGAAGTACGGATATCTCGAAGTGTTTTACAGTCCCTTGGAGTTCGAGATAACGAGAGTCGACTGTTTATGGCGTTAATGAGACTGTCATTTATAACCCATCATCCCTAGATATATCATATATTGTGAAAACAGGGGTATGCAGAGATATGTATAATTATATAAATTACAAAAACAAAAATGTTCCCCACTTTTGGCGAGAAAAGCGATGGGACGATGGGACATGGTATAGTTCTAAAGTTTCGGATGCTTCTTACAGATAACAAGCTACCATAACCTTTCTTGTTTTTTCAGTGAGACTGCATCAGACAATTACCTAGTGCCTAGAACTTTAACCTAAAATTATATTTTACTTTCTTTGGGATCATTGGGCCCATTATGGTATATTTGAAAATGTAATTCTGCTCATGTATACGCTAGAGGGCGTAAGCAGTGTTGCGAACTTCATTACTGCTTATGAAGAGTCTCAATAAAACCGTGACTCGTAGTATGTTTTTTGTTTCCAAAGGCAATCTTTTTATGTTTATTAAAACAAAACTACTATGTGCTCTAGAACATTTGCAGAATAGTAAAGATTATATAAAGACAGTCAATAGTAGTCTCTGTCTGATTTTCACCCATTTATGCCTAACACCCATTAAAGGGACATTGAAAGACAGTGTTGACCTAGATCAGACGCAGCATTTTATAGTGTTTGCATTAAATACAGGAATTTCTATAAAACTATAGTAAAATAAAAACTAACCAGATACTCCTTCAAATGGGCATGGACCAGGCCAAAGAAAAAGAGTTAAAGCAGAAGTCCACTCGGCATAAATAGGTTAAGATTTTGCAAATGAATGCCTCAGTAGGGGAACCATTACACTTAATTTGCTGGATTTATATCGCTTGTTTTCCTTGACAATGGAACAAAATTTTTAATGATTCTAATGATAATAATAATAATAGTTATCGTTATTATTATTATTATTATTATTATAGTATATGGTTACCTTAACTATTCTACATGTGTAGACCA
The DNA here is from genome assembly GCA_964016985.1 of Anodontia alba. Taxonomy (NCBI): domain Eukaryota; kingdom Metazoa; phylum Mollusca; class Bivalvia; order Lucinida; family Lucinidae; genus Anodontia; species Anodontia alba. The sequence goes on along the minus strand of OZ024831.1, from coordinate 33,308,868 downwards.
TTACGAAAACTCGCCTATTCAAATATATAGAAAATTTCACTTCCCAAAATTGAAAATTATCAGATAAAAAAAACTTTGATAATTTTCATTTTTCTGCTCAAAACATAGATATTTAGTACTCTTGTAAACCGCCTCGGCGAGGCAATTCTAACGAGTACAAACAATCTTTGTTTTAAGCAAAAATAACAAAAATAATGTAAACCCCTGTAAACCCCAGTTTTACTACATTAAGTTGGAGTTTAAGAGGTGTGAAATTATATGGGCATGTTTTTTGTGATGCACTTGTAGAACTACTTACTATACTTGCTATAATTTGAACAGCCTTATCTGACTACCAAGTGATCTGCCCAAAAGTACTGCTGCCAGTCACAAGTGATCTGCCCAAAAGTACTGATGCCAATCAGTGTTGGAACAGTTTGATCTGGGTCTACACCATGTAATGATATTTGTCTTTTATGTTTCAGTTAAATGTCAGGACAACGTTCGTAATCTCTCTTCAAGATCAAACGGTGGAGAATGTGTTGGGGTTAAAGGACAGTTGTGCTCATGACATTCAGAAAGCTTTCAGTAGTACTAACTCCTCTGAACTGACAAGTATTTTAGCAATACAGGGGTCAACACAGTGTGGGTCTGGTATATATGTCCCTTCAGCGGGCACGCCTGTGACTTATTATGATTGCAGTGGCCATAGGAAATTACATACAGTGAGCGGCAGGCGGTCTTGTTGTAAGTTAATTGACCTCTCCGAAAGGGGGGCAAATTATTTCATTTATAGTTTACACTTTTCCGAAGGTCTGCTAAATCAGAGTTTCCTTCCTTAGATAATACCTAATATGTTCACATTCTAAATGTTACGTGGAAGAAAACATGTATCTGACAGCTAGATAATTTACAAAAATGTTTTTTATGCATTAAAGTTTCATTACGGCAGCATGTATTTGTATGATTGATCATAAAACAACCACTAATTGTTTTCAGTATTTGTAAGCCTACATGGTTTAAATTTTTAAAGAAAGTCAGACTATTTCCATTTTTATTGAATATATGAGTATATTCTGGATGTTATGCTGCTATAATATGGCAAACGCAGATTAAACATAAACACAAATGCAATGAATATTCGATACCATTTATATATTGCTGATAAATTTCAAATGATCTCGTTATATTTATGTCCCTACACCGAAGAGCAGGTAGACATAGTGGTTTGGTGTGGTTTCCTATGGTGTGGTTGGCGCGGGCGTTGGTGTGGTGTTGACGTTTGCGTGACACCTTTTTTTCTGTGGTATATCTCATGAATCAATAAACGAGTTCTCATATTGCACGACCCGCAGTAAAGTTATTCGAAAGAAGGACAAACAAGGACCCACTTATATTCACAATGTCCGTTCGTCCGTCCATCCGTCTATTATCAGTTTGCTCTGACTTTTGAACCACTTAGAATAGTTTGATACCTTTTGACATGCAGATACACATTAACAATATCTAAACCTCGGGATGTAGCCAATGCTATTGTCAAACGCCGGATTTCGTTTTTTATAAATAGATTTGCCGAGGCATGTTCGTCAGTAATTAGTTTTGTAAAAGTCGCTATAACTTTTAAACCGTTTGAAATATATATATATATTTGGCATGCAGATACAGATTGACGACAAGACCTAACCAATGAAATCGTCAAATGTCAGCTTTCTTTATAAATAGTTATAAATAGCCTCGCCGAGGCAGAAAATGTGAAGATATGACAATCGTCATAACGCTGAAACAGCTGGAAATATTTAGTAATATTTGATACATTGGTAGTTACTGAAAAGACTTCATCAACGGAATTTCAAAAGCTAGATTTCTTTATAAAAAGCCTCGCTGAGGCAAAAACTTGACACTATAGAACGGCTTGTAATAGTTTGGTATTTTTTGGCTTACAGATAGACATCGACAAGATCCAATTAATGAATTTGCTAGATATTGTCAAGATGTGATCAATGAACTTGTCCAATGTAATTTTTCCTCCATGTTCGTTGGATTAGTTGTTTTTTTATTGCGGCTTTTCCTAGATATTTCGCTACCTTTTTAACTCATTTACCAGGTCGTGGGGGCATCCGTTTTTTTTTTGTTTTGTTTTTTTTTTCTGAAAACTGTACTAACATTCAGTTACAACACCATGCTGTTACGATCAATTATATAAAATCCTGTGTCACTCCTTCATCTTTAATGCCTATCATCGATGGTAAGAATTGCTAAATGGGTCTCATCATGTCAATGTGTTTTTGCGGGCCGTGCACCTTAGCGTAAGTTAATTGCATTGATAACGAGCTGGTTAGGTTTTGATGACCTTGACCTAATTTTCTAGGTCTCTGCTGGAAATTGTGATCAATAGTAAATTTGAACTCTAAAATCGATGTACTCTTTGTAAGCTTTGTAGCTTAGCATTTGAATTCAATAAAACCATTTTAGGTAAGCTATATATACATGTGTCCATGTTGCCACAACAATCATATAAATTCGTGCAGGTTTTTTGATACCGTTCATATACCTTAATGCAATTTCATACATGATTTTGTAACGTGTCGTTTGGGATGCTTTCTAGACGCAATAAACATTTTATATGATAATTTAAATAATAAATTTATGTTACCATAAGCTTTTAAATATAAATTAGTACACAATTCAGGGGGGCCGTGAACATGTTTAAACACAATAATTTTTCTTTCGTGGAGATTGATCATGACATATTTTCTACGGTCATTCTCTCCCTTCCACTGATTCAAGAAGGGCAGTTGTCAGTTTCTGGCGAAAGAATGTGCACAATACTTGTTAACCGCTTAGAGGACTAAGCCTGCCCAGTAAACGTGTGGTTAGGTAAACTGACCGCGCTCGACATGACCCCATTTGGTTGACTGGGCCGTAAAACCTCAACACAAACAAACACAATTAATTCTATACAAACTTTGTCAATAAAGCAAACTGTCCTTTGGAACTATTTCTAAAAAAAATACTAATAAATATAAAACATTATACACAAATTTACGTTACCACAAGGTTTTAAATATAAACTGGTATGGAATTTAGGTCATGTCTAGATACAATTTAATTTATATAAGTTTGTTTAAATATATACAATTGCGTGTCCTTTGGGATGCTATCTAGGCGCAAGGAACAGTTTGAATAATAATTTTGCACCTAAATGTAAGATGACACAAGTTTTTGAAATACAAACTGGTACCACAAATTTCCAGATAAACTTTTATGCACTTTTTAGTTGTATTTTCCAGTAACCTGTCCTTTGGGCTACAGTCTAGATGTGGTCACAACCAACTGTGTTCCTTGCCCAGATGGAACATATGGGGTACATACTCCTAGCGGTCCAGAGTGTCATGACTGCCCTCTACGAGGTGGCCCTAACATAACAGCATTGACTAGCCAAGAACAGTGTTCAATTCCAGGTATGTGATGTGTCAAGCAGAAACTTTTAAGAGGAGTAGATACACCTACAAGGCAAATAACCTAGATTTTGGTATATTTACTTTCTTTTGTAAGGAACTACCTTTAAAAGAGAGAATTTGTTGCTACGGGGAACAAATTGTTTCCATTCAGAGCTGATTCTGTTTTTGAAATATTGTAAATATAAGGGAGCCAACATCTCTTGGCGAAATGACAGTTTGCCTGCTGTATCTTCTTCAAAAGTGCAATGCATTGCTATTTTCCTGATTATTTTCTTTCAAAAAGTACAATTTATAGCTATTTGTGGCAATAGCTATAATATATAGGTATTTGCCGGGTTTGGTTTCTTTAAATGGTGCCTTGTTTAGCTATTTGCCTATTTTCTCTTCTTTAAAGGCCCTAATGTATACTTGTTTCCACGATTAGTCTTTCTTAAACGGTACATTATGTAGCCATCGCCTATTTCTTCTTCTTTAAATGTTACATATCTCGCTATATGCATATTTCTCTTGTTTAAAAGGTACATTGTCTATCTATTTCCTGTTTTATATTCCTTAATCAGTAAACTGTCTAGCAATTTGCCTGTTTCTTAGTCCTTAAACGGTCAGTGTGTAGCTATTTACCTGTTATATATTCCTTAAAGGGGAACGCACCCCTTATGTAAAATTTATTTCACAGTGAAAAGCTTAGAAAAAATTGATACAAGTTTGATCAAAATCGATCAAGAAATAACAAAGTTATAATTGTTTGAAGGATTTAACATGGCCGACATTGGGGTCGCCACTTTGAATATTAATGAACTTTCAAGAATATTTAAACGTTAAAATTTTCAATATCTTTTTATAACTAAAACCTTTGGTTTTAGAAGAACAAAAAGTTGCTTACTACTTTAGAAACACACGTTCAGAAACATTAAGACAAACTGTCTATCAATACGTTGCTGTTTATTTAAATTATGCATGTTTAATTAGGGCTGTGTGACGTCACAACGCTTAAAATAGCAGCCTCAATGGCGGTTGGTTTTCAAATATTTAAACTCTAATTACTTTCTCATTTGCCGATTGATTTTGATTGAACTTATCATTTTTTTTAATCTTGGAATGTTCTATCCTGATAGACAAACTTTCTCTCTATAGTGTCTTTTCCTTTAAACTTTACAGTGCATAGTTGTTTACCCGTTAGATCTGCTTTAAATGACACAAAGAATAACTATTTCCTCTGAAACATCCTTTTCAAAACACTCTGTTCTTTATACAGATATCAGACCGTGCTGGAACGCGAGCAGACACATGCCAACAGCAATGGTTACTAGACCGGATCCACAAGCCGACCTGGTCATATGCTGTTTGCATATTCTCATAACTAAAACGCACGCCTTTAGTTATAACATGATGAATTATCAAACCGCGTAAAGCGAACAAATATTTATAATTTATACTTTACAAAATACACAGATTCCAAATATTGTATTCGAACTTAAAATACAGGGCCCAGTTGTTCAAAGCTAACGACGTCGTTAGTTAACGATTTGTTAAAATTTACATCGAGTGATACGCAAATATGCTGAAATTTTTTGCTGAAAAAATGTGAGTAGCTTTTGCAGTGCAAAAGCTACTCACATTTTTTCAGCAAAAAATATCAAAATATTGCGTATTGAATCCGCTAAAACAGTTAACGAAATGACCCTTAACGAGCTCGTTAAGCTAACGACGCTTTGAACAACTGGGCCCTGATGTTTTTTTATTATTATATGCTTATTGTTTCCTAAGGCAATCCGTATAGATGTTTTGACATGTCTTTAAAAAGATTTAGCATTGACAATTATTTTTTCAGCAATTGCCCCACGTGGTTATTACTCAGATGATGGTTTGAAACCGTTTAAGCCATGTCCTTTCAATTTTTACTCCTTGTCAACCGCTTCCCAGTCCTGTATTGCGTGCCCCACAGATAGAATCACCTTGACGACAGGATCTACTTCTGAGGCAGACTGTAAATCATTGGATGAGCTGGTAAATGGTTAGTATTATCAGGCTTCGAAGTTATAAAAATTTTTTCAAGCTCAACTCAACTGAGCATGAAATTCATCCTGCTAATAAGTCTCAAATTACTTACAATTGGCAATCCTTTTTTGCCAACGCTGAACATGAAAATTTGTATGCTTATAAATATAAAAATGCGAACTATTGTTGGTATCTTCATATTTATCAGCAGAGAAAATTTCATGATCAGCTTATTTGAACATGAAAAAAAGTTTTATAACCCCGCAGCCTGTTTTTATAGTTTATTTTGAATTAAAGTGCTTATCCTAAATGCGAAATAATTTAAGCATCGTGATGATCAACTTAGAGAATAGAAAATAAAAGGTTATCTACCTGCCTCCTTGACAGGTCTGTTAGGATTTATACACATTTAAATCCTTTAAAATAGTAAGCAAAAATTGTTGCAAAGGATATTTGAACATTTTGTTATATCTTTTAGAGAAAATAAGACTTGACATTACATGAGAATCGCCAATTTACGATTATATATAAGGTGTTTAATTATTTTAAGTATCATCATTTTCATGTTAACTGCAAGTTTCTTTAGAAGTTTCTGGAGTATCATGTTTACAGAAGCAAGTTGTTTTTATTCCTTTTAGAACATTCTAAAAGGAAAAGAATGATTATGAATTTTCTTGAAACTAGTAGCAGCTTTTATAGAAGTTATTGATGCTGATTGTATCAGTTCCTGGATGTACCTATTTACTTTGTACAAGTCTAGGCCTCTAACAGCTATGTTTTATTGACAGTATACAACGTTTCGTTATGTCCAGTCTCATAGCAATGATAACGCCCGAGACATGTACAGTATAACCTCAATGGCTCGAACACGGATGGCTCGTTTACCGTGGATGATTCGAACTCTTTTTTCTGTCCCTACAAAATTTTTCCAATAGATCAAGAAAACAAATATGTAGGGATTTTTTTTATTTTATCATGGAATTGTATGTTGTGTATACTCATTAGAATCGCCTCATCGAGGCGATTCTAATGAGTACACTCAACATACAATCATTGTGTAGAAAATCGAAAACGATTTCCCTTAATTATCGCTATTACTTCCTGAACTGGTGCATGATTAACCCTCAGTGGCTCGAACTACCCATGTTTCGAACGAATTCCCATAGTCCCAAAGATGTTCGAGCCATTGAGGTTCGGCTGTATATCTTATTTCTATGGCTTTAATGTCGCACCAGAGCTACAGTTGGATACTGTTTAGACCAAAGTCAGGCGCATATAGAGAGAGACACATGTGAAGATCCGCATACTTTCCAGAACAATGTGAAAAAATCCCTTATCTTATTAGTGTGCTACAAAGATCAAACTGCACATTCGTGCAGTCTGATCAAGATCGCGATTGACATGGTTGTTGGATACTGTAGAAGAATCTCAACTCAGCAGGCTTATACTAATGTAGCGCAATTTAATTAGAGCAAATTCAATACAGCATTTGCAGTCTATAAATCCACGGCGGAAGAATTTTGAAACTAATTTCTTTACGTCGATTTCTAATATAAGCTATATTACTCACGTTTTCAACAACATAACTGAGTTGGAGTAAAGTAAAATTCGACTATTATGACCAATCGAAATTACGACCACTCCACTATTACGGCCAGTTTTTTGCCAATCCCACATGTTTTCAAAAGTTTCTGGCAAAGCGACAAATGCAAACAGTGTAGACCCAGATCAGGAGCAATCTGATCAGTGTTTACACTGTTTGCCATTCCACTAAGTCATTTTAAGAAACAACTGCATAAAAGCAAAATTATAAAAAATAAAATATTCGAAATTTTAGAACATTACGTGTAGTTTATATTCAGTGTTAGGACCACCCTACTAATAAGGCTTCTTTAAGATAGTTTCAAAAGTGGTCCTAATAACTGAATTTTACTGTATAAGAAATGAACTTTATCAATATATAAACGCACTTAACATAAAGTAGTTCTGGGCCTAAGGTCTTAAAAAACTTTTTTCATGCTCAACTCAGCTGAGCATGAACTTTCACTTGGTCATAAAAATGAAAATACCAGCAATTAAAACTTTTTTCATGCTCAACTCAGCTGAGTTCAGCAGGAAAGAAGTTTTAAACAACTGTTAGTATTTATAAGCAAAATAAATTTCATGCTCAGCTGAGTTGAGTATGAAGAAAAAATTATAACCTCTGGGTCCGGCTCTCATTAGTTTGTGAGTGATTCGCCGACTTTTACGCATTGACAAAATCCACAAAATATACTAAAATTCATTTATGTATTATCATCATTGTTGAATTTAATTTTCTAGTTACTTCACCGTGCAATCCGAACCCGTGTTTCAATAGAGGAGAGTGTAGCTTTGTGCGGAGTGCTTTCTTTTGTACATGTAAGCCAGGTATGTATAGTAATAATTGCTGCCATTCATATGCTAACAGATATACAAAACACAAAAAAGGTCCATATACCAAAGGCGCAGTCTGATCAAAAGCATCATGGCCCGCTAACATATATATATATATATATGGCTCTATAGACATCTGAACACTCTACGGCCATATTGCCTTACGTATTGGTGAAAAACACTCAGTTTGGTGTATATCCCTCTCGGTGTAAGGTTTATGTGCATTGTATACATTGCGTTTATGGGCACAGTGGTGTTGATAGTAAAGATAAGCTTTATACGGTTTGCACGTTGTGTTGAAAGTGAAGATAAGCTTTATGCTATTTGTACGTTGTGTTTGCGCGTATTGTTTGCATTTCACATACATGTATATCTAAACACGATCAGTTATCAAGTCGCAGCGGGTCAGATAACATGGGCCCGAAAAGGGCATAATCTGTTTTTCAACTTATGCAATTTTTATTCGTAAATTTTACATTTTTTATGTCATTTGTTTTTAAACTAGAAAACCTCTGAAGAAGGCGAAAGGCCTCAGGTAAACAAATCATTTGCACTGTTAATGAGTAACTCTCTACATATAGTTTAACGCCTATCATTTCAGCATCCTTTCTGGATCCAGTGCTACCAAAACAGATTTTTTGTTAGATGTTATGCTCCTTCTCCCAACTTATATAAGGTGTAATTGTCAGCCTAAAAGAGACAGCTTCTTTAGTGATTGTGTTTTGCAGGGTTGTGTTTTGCAGGGATGTTGTGCCATATCCTCGTCTTCACTTCTACACATAGCACGCTCCGGGGACAGTCACTACACGAAATATCTATATTTTCTTGTTTTCCCTGAAAACAGAAAGGAGACCATTTCCTTTAATTATCAAAACCTATTTTCTCGGGAAAACATATTTCGAAAGGTTATTTTCTGAAGTGTTATCCTTGCATGCTAAGTGTGAAAGAAATTGACTATACGTAGATTACTGGATTTCCTGGTATATGAGTCCCTTCACAAAAAAACTACTCTCAAAGGGAATAATTTCTGCAGAGGCAGGGGGAAGGGGTGGGGATTTTGTTCCTTCAAGAAAAAGGAGACAAATATATTCATATTCAATGATCTCTCTAGTAATAATATACCGTCAGTTAACCTCAACCACACTGGGCAATTTTTGCAGACAACAAACACATTACAGTGTTTTCACTTTCCCCAGAAAATAGGTTCTGACCTTTCAAGGAGATTGTCTCCTTTGGAGAAAATTTGCATGAAAGGTCAAAATCTATTTCCTGGGAAAGATAAGAAAATATTTAAAACTGTCTTCCGCTGAAATTTTTTTGCCAGCATGCTAAGCGTTGAAGAATAAACAATGAGTTTCTTATTTGTTCTAGGTAACACAGGAAGACAGTGTCAGGTACCATTTAATGCCTGTAGCAGTAAACCCTGTAAGAATGATCAAAGGTGTATACCTGACCTCAACGACACTTCAGTATTCAACTGTTCCTGTAGTAAGTTCATTTTTTTAGCCCTTGAAACCATAATAACAACTATAACAGACGACATTTTTATTTCTATACACATTTTTATGTATTGAGAGAAAACAAGCTTACATTTTATGTAAATCTTCCTTGTAATCACTGAGCCCACTCCGTTTTTCATCTCTTTGGCTGGCTCAATGGTGAGCTTATACATGTAGTATGAGTAGGCTCTGTTTTCGTCGTCTGTCAACATTATCAAACAGCTTCTTCTCTGCAACAACAGGGCCGACTGAAGTTTAATTTGATGTGGAGTCTCCCTGAGATAAGTGAAAAAAGATTTGTTCAAATGGTCCAGGTTACATGACCAATGATGGCCGCCAAGACCATATAGTAATAGCCTTAAAAATCTCTCTCTGTAGAACCTGTGTGTCGATTGCCTTGAAACTTAGTATGTATCACTGGGTACTTAGGCCCATTAAAGTTTGCTCATAGCCTATTTTATGCCAAACTCAAAATGGTCACTTATGTTTTTTTTATATGAGAATATGGAAAATTGTTATTCTTTCGACAACTATAGTAAACTGTGAACTTAAAGTTGGTATATGCAATCAGCTAAATAAGTAAATGAATTTGCATGGATATCATTGATCTTGGTCCAAAGTCACTCTAATATCAAAATTAAAACTTGTCAGTTTTTAAACAGCTGGACAAATCGAAGCCAAATTTCACATGAAGCTTTTTTGGCATGGGGGAACGGGTTTGCTCAAATGGTACAGGTCGCTTAACCAAGATGACCAAATATGATAAAAACCTTTCAAAAGCCGTCTTATCAGAAACGGAACAGCCGATTACCTTGAAACTTGGTATGCATCATTGGGGACAGGTGCTACCAAATTTGTCCAAATAATAACCCTTAGTTGACACTGACATGTTTTACGTCAAGATCAAGTTAGGTCAAGTTATGGACAAAAGGCCTAACAATGAATTTTGCAGATTCTGTTAAAGCCTGGGACATCTTAGTTGATATATGCAAACAGCTGCATGAACTCTTACAGCTACCAAAGGTCAAGTTCATTTTCTGATCTTTAGCCTGGTTGCCAAATATAGAGTATTATTAACTTCTTCCCCTCCTAAGCTGCTGGGCTGATTGAAACCAAATTACATGTGGAGCGTGTATGAGAGAGGAGAAAGCAAATTTGTTCATGTGGTCTTGGTCACATGACGAAGATGGACACCATGCCAATATATGATAAATACCCTTAGAGAATCTTGTTTTCAGGAACTGAATAACACATGACCTTGAAATTTGGTACGCAGCATTTGGAATTGGACCATACCCAGTTTGTTCAAATAGTGACTCTTGGTTGACCTTGACCTATTTTACGTCAAGATCAAAGTCGGACACTTACGCTTTTGTATGAAAAAATGGCTAAACAGTTGATTTTAAGCACACCTGAGTTTTTGCCTCACTGGTGATTTTATAGTATGAGTATACTCCGTTGCTTTTGTCTGGCGTCTATCATCTGTTGTCTGTCAGTATTTTCGTCAATTAAGCTTTTAGCCCAATTCAAACTGCCGTTTAGAGTTATTTATGCATTCATATGTTCTGACAGTAACAGGCAGGAAGTCAAATTGCAAGGTCATATATATTCTCAAATTATCATTAAAAGCATACAAGTAAGTTACCAGATCATCTAAACATAAGAATGATATTAGAATTGATGAACCATCTGCTGATAAATGTCCATTCATTCCGTGAGAATGAGAAAAATATATATGTATATCTTTAAGGCCGCATACCACGAAGCGTATTTGCGGTCCATTTTATGGAACATTTTATCATGACCTTCAATTCGTTTCAACAGACACTCAGAACTCAGGTGAGCGGTTTAGGACCATTGGTCCTCTGGTTTAAAATTCATTGATTGATTCATTGAATTGATGAGATCTTCAAACATCCACTATAGTTTGCTTAGCATGTAGGAGTTGTAAGCCCATTTAATATTGTAGCAGTGAAGATCCTTATGAAACGGCTCATAATGAGCTTTCCCATAGTGTTACACACTGTTTGCTATTCTGTTTTGGTGTTTGGCTGGTATTCCTAGTTAAACAATTGACATTTCCAAACTCAGTGATGGAAAAGTCCAGTTTATAAAATCAGTATAAAAAGCGAATCGCAAATTCTAATCAGGGGTGAGTCTGGGATGATTTCTGAGGTGGGGTGTCGATTTGATCGTATCATTGTACTTTACCACAGAAAGAGGCGTACGACAAGGGTTTACACTGTTTGCCAGTCATTCAAAACTTTTACACACGTTTACACATTTGGTCAGAAGGTTCGTTTTCCCAGTTGAAAAAGACAGAAAAGAGTTTCGCAATTTTGGATACATGCAGACAACCTTGCGTCGCGAGGCAAGGTTGTCTGCATGTGTCAAAAATTACGAGACTCTTTTCTTTCTTTTTCATAATATCTGTTTCATGCAAGTAAAACTGATGTAACTAATCCTACTAAATATTATCAGAGCTACCCCCCCGCCCCCGCCTCCACCCCCCGGGGGTTCTTCTGCCGACCGTTCCAGTGTGGTACCTCTGTTGCAGTTCTTTCTACGTGCGTTTGTGGTTTAACTGCTTTCATTTAAGCATCTAATTCAGTGTTACAATATTTTAACTGATAAGATATTGATAGTAGATAGTTTGAACAAATGTTAGATAAAATTTATCCAAACAAACTTTCAAACTGTTCATGCGTTTGTGGTTTAACTGCTATTATTTAACCATGTAATTTAATGTCACGATATTTTAACTTATTTAGATATTCTTAATGGATACTCTGAACACACATTAGATAAAATTGATCAAATAGAACTTTTGCAAGTTTATACAGACAACCCTCTTGATATTGACACTCGAAACAATGACAAAATTCGTTATAATGACAATTCACTGTCACGGAGCCTTCGCTTAAGAGGTAACAATTATTCACAAATTATGCAAGAGTGTTGTATTTAATTCTTTAAAGAAACATATAATTTGGATATTTGTTAGAATCGCCTCAGTGAGGCGATTCTAACAAATATCCAAAACATATGTTATATGAGGAAATACGAACAAAATCAGACTTTTCTTACATATCAATCTGCTCATTTTGTACAACAGCAAATTCATTTTATTGGCAGCGTCTTTGGGAACAAATGGTTTCGTTGTAACGAGGGTTCACTGTATATCAGAGGGGCACTGATGAGGCGTATTTGGAACTAGCTAGTCTGGCAGAGAAAACTTGACACTTTAGCGGGTTTTCAATTTTGAAAACCTGTTCATTGCTTCAAAGTTTCAGATAAAATAATTTTTCAACCCATAATATGGATATTATTCTCATATCTCCATGAGAAGATATGATGCGGGTACTCATTATAAGCGCTTCACTTAGGCGCTTCAAATGAGTACTCACAACATATCTTTTCATGGAGAAATAAGAAAAAACTTGTGGCTATTCCCTCTTATCTGGAGCTATTTTGCTTGTATAAATGCTTTTCAGGCGACGAATTTGAGGGTCCTCTTTGCGAAAAAGACGTCTTTGGCTGTTCCAATTCGCAGTGTAATAACAATGGTACATGTCACAATCGTGCACGAGGAGGTTACTCGTGCATGTGTCCGGCAGCAGGAGGATTCATGAACGATGAGTAAGTATAGTAATTTCCCAAAAATTGACCCCTCCAAATAGAACAATTGTTTGAGCCTCAACGTCTGAAAACATACTTTCAGACATATGCGCCCAGCAAAGGATTGTACAGTCTGATCAGATTTTTCATTGAGCGCATTTTGGTAGCCAAGGGTGCAAAGTTTTTTTTTCATGCGGATTCTTAGGCTGATTTAGTGTTTCGTTTGGTGCATATGTCAAAAGATACATTTTCTAACGCTGCGGCTAAAATATTGTGTGCAGTCAGTGTTAACCTTCACATCTGCGAAGCCTGGTCAGAGTCCACATCGGTCACTTACACATTATATGAATTTGAACCCTTGTCCTCCTGAAGCAACAATGCGGTTCAGCAATCTGATTGGCTAAAAATTAGAAGTTGGTGTGGCATCTTAATTTATTCAGCATGACAAGGGTTCAACACTTGGTAGATTTTCCTCTTAGGAAGACATTTTCTTGTTACTGTTAATTCGTTTTTGCTTTGCTGCACGTCAATCCCCTTCTGCAAAGGAGTCTACTCTAAACGGAGAGAATTCGGAGAAAACGGAGGCAAAAGGGTTAAGAGGCAAAAGAATTTCCTCTCCTGTAAGTGTATATATTGCCCTTGAGCAAACAGTGTACACCTGATCCGAATACGACAATGGACAAGGCGAGCTGCTTGTATTCTGCTAGCGTATGTCATACTTGTCTACTTGGAGAGGTTCAACTAATTTACCCGCGTAGTTCTATAGTGTATGTACCGTCCTTTACCTAAATTGCGGTAAGACGGGCTGAACAAACAACATAGACACAAAAAACTAGTATAACCTCAACTGTGTTAAGCACATTTTAACAGTTTCAAATTTGTGTGCATACATTCTAAATCTTGATCAACGTATTTCGAGTTAAATGTTGTAGCGTACCTAGTTCTGTCTTTCGTGAAGACTCTTGTGAAAATTTATGCAATATATTTGCCTTGGCCTACCCATCTTACTACATTTCCGTTTAAAAAACTGGACGTACAATGTTACGGAGTCTGGCGTCCTTCTGTCCTTCCGTCCGTCCGACCGTCCGTCCGTCTGTCCGTAAACTTTTTCGTTTACGGTTAACTTCTCATACACTTTAAATCCGATCAAGCTGAAACTTGGTTTATTGTTAGACCATGATGTGGAGCAGCGCATATTGTTTCGGGATTACAGTCCACCAAACTTTTACCGTGCAGAGTTACGCCCCTTTTTAAACTTTTCGATTCCGGCTAACTCTTCATAGAGAATGATGAGTAGCATTTCTGTAAACTTTTCCTGCTCCTACAGTTTATTTCTGGTCAAGCCGAAACTGGATTTATAGTTTAACCATGATGTGGAGCAGCGCATATTTGTTCGAGATAACAGTTCAGAGTTATGCGCTTTCATAAATTTCTGTAACCATTTCGTTTTCGACTTACCCTTCCTAAAGTTTACATCCGATCAAGCTGAAACGATTATAGTTCAACCGTGATGTGAAGCAACGCAAAATGTTTCGAGATTACAGTGCACCAAATGTTAGCAGAGTTATGCACCTTTTTGTATTTTTTCTGTACTTTTATTATTTTTGCTGTTGTTGTTGTTGTTGTTTTCATTTCCGGCTAACTTCTACTACATTTTACACCAGGTCAGGCTTGAACTTGATTTATAGTTAGACCATGATGTCCAGCAGCGCATATTGTTCGAGGTTACAGTCTACTTAATATTAGCAGAGTTGTCATCTTTTGAAAATTCTGTCACCTTGTCGTTTCTGCCTAACTACTCCTATAATTTACATCAGATCAACTTGAAACTTTTTTAATAGTTACACTATGATGTGGAGCAGCACATAATATTTCGAGATTACAGTACACCAAATATTAGCAGAGTTATGCCCCGTTTGAAATTTTCTGTAAGCTTTTTGTTGCTGGTTAACTCCTCCTACAGTTTACATTCGATCAAGCTGAAACTTAATTTATAGTAAGACCATGGTTTGGAGCAGCGCAAATTGTTTCCAGGTTACAGTATACCAAATATTAGCAGAGATATGCCCCTATGAAAATTCCTGTAAACTTTTCGTTTCCGGCTAACTCCTCCTATAATTTCCATTCAATCAGGCTGAAACTTTGTAATATGGTTACATCATGATGTGGAGCAGGCATATTGTTTCTAAGTTACAATCCAGCAAATATAAACAGATTTATGCTCCTTTGAACATTTTAGTGTTTTTGGTTTCCAACTAACAGTTTACATCCGGTGCACTCGATTGTACAAGAGAGTCTACATTACGAAAACACGCCTATTCAAATATATAGAAAAATTTCACCTCCAAAAAGTGAAAATTTTCAGATAAAATCTCTGCTATTTTTCATATTTCTACTTAAAACATAGATTGTGGGTACTCGTTCGAACCGCCTCGCCGAGGCCATGTTTTGAGCAGAAATAAGAAAAATAACTTATACCCCTCCAAACCCCAGTTTTACTGTATAAAAGTGGGGTTTAAGGGGGTCAAAATTATATAGGTATGTTTTCGTGTTGATGAGCTTCATCTTAATACTTGTCACGGGTGTATGATGCTTCCGCTTGCGGAGCTCTTGTTCATCTAAAATATAATGCAATTTTACTTAATCCTCGAGGGGAGAAAAGTGAATGGTACTCATCGGAAGCGCTTGAATGGGTGTATTTTATTTGTACATAGTATTACATAAAATCTTTCAGAAAGAAACATAAAGTAATTATCTAGACTTCCTTCTTGAATCTAGAGCCAGGTATGCTATGACATTACTATCATGTAATATAGACCCGCTAACATTCTACATAAATCTATAGCGGGCCGTTATCGGTCCGTCAGCTACCCTGATGGGACGATAATGGCCCGCTCTAGATTTACGTAGAATGCTTACTGGGGAGAATGTGAGCTAGACTTTGCGCATTAACATAAAGTAATTATCTAGACTTCCTTCTTGAATCTAGAGCCAAGTATGCTATGGCATTACTATCATGTAATATAGACCCGCTTGCATTCTACATAAATCTATAGCGGGCCGTTATCGGCCCGTCAGCTACCCTGATGCTCTAGATTTACGTAGAATGCTTACTGGGGAGAATGTGAGCTAAACTTTGCACATTAACAATTTCATCCTTTTTTTCTGCAAAAAAATTTTCCGTCTTTGAATTTGGACCTCTCCATTGTTGCAAATAGGGATATCAGTTAATAATCTAGAAGCAAACAGCAAACAGTGTGGATCCAGATGAGACGGCTCATTATGAGCCATCAGGTCCCAAGGTTATAAAATCTTGTTCATGCTTAATTCAAGTTAGCGTAAAATTTTCATGCCAATAAATCTCAAATTACTAACAATTGCATTTTTTTTTCTAGCTAAACATTGCTGAGCATGAAAATTTCTCTGCTGATAAATATGAAAATGCCAAATATTGTTGGCTTTTTCATATTCATTAACAGAGAAAATTTCATGCTCAGCTGAGCATGAAAACAGTTTTATAACCTCGGGGCCTGATCTGGATTTGCATTGTTTGCATAAGTATTTGCTTTGGTCTACGGGGTTGAAACGGTTGAGACATTGTTTGTATATGTTTTACTATCCCACGTGATGAATGACGTCGTTTGATCTGGTAGTGAAACATCTTATTCCAGCATTTTTATATATCAATGCCCGTCATTGTTGTTAAGTAAATGCCCGGTAAGTTCTGTTTATTTAGAATTCCAGCTAGCCGAACGACGTTCTGATCTCTTCGCTTGCCATCTTTGCCTCAGGCTAGATTCTCAGCACAAATATTGTAATAAGGTCAGTGGCCGGTGCCACTGATTTGCATGTGGTTATTGTCACCTGATGTTCCTGCTCGTGTATGATTCAAATGAGCTAGTCAAGCCCACTTTCGCACATGTGTCCTAAATGTAATGTAAACAATTCCGGCTGATCGTGTTGGCATGTCTAGAATATATAAATTGAATATCTGTTCATAGAAATTTAAAACCAGAACATACTCTAACGTTTGTTCTAAAATTTAACAATTAAACATTCTAAATATCTGTAAATCTTCGTTGCTTTGCTAAATAAAAGTAAAGTAAATAAGTGCACTCAGGAACTGATATAATCGGATCCACATCATTACGAAAACACGCCTATTCAAATACATGGAGAATTTTACCACCCAAAAAAATGAAAATTTTCATATTAAAACAATCTGGTATTTTTCATAATTTTGCTCAAAACATTAATTGTGGGTACTCGTTAGAACCGCCTCGTACTCCACAATTTATGTTTTGAACAGAAATAAGAAAAATAATGTATACCCCTGTAAACCCCAGTTTTACTATATAAAAGTGGGGGTTAAGGGGGTCAAAATTACATAGGTATGTTTTCGTGATGTCAAGTTCTCAACATCAAACGGAAACACAGACAAATATGGTTAAACAGCCACAAAAAGAACAGACGGCAAGCAGAGTTTGAAACCATTCCCAAATTTTACTGAATATATCTTAAACTTTTATAACTGTTAAAAACACATTTATAATTGACACACTAATGAACATTTAACAAAAAAGTACCACAATGAAAGTACGGCCTTTTAACGATTAGTAATACATTACTTGGGACTGAAACTAGCTTTTTAGGATCCAAACCCTCCCCCTCAGCTTCTATTGTGGTAAAAAAAATTTCGGTCCGCATTGAGGTCTTCAACTCATCCTAAGTTTTTCTTAGGATTTTATTTAACGCGTGAAGTCTCTTTGTGTATGTTGGATTTGTCAGCTAGTTCTGGCAAAGCGTCATCGAGTCGGACTAAAGCAATTTACTTATCGTATTTATATTTTTTATGTTTATCAGGATAATTTCAGTTGGACAGAAATACTAATGCTTGCGAGGCACAATGTTTTATAGCTGTTGTTCAAAAACCTTTATTTTAATTTGTATTGTCAGACGATAACTATCAAAGTATTTACCCAGGAACAAGAGTCCGTCTATCTGAAATGGAGAAACTTCTTGAAAATCAGCACAAGCAGAAACAAGCACAAGCTTCGACTAAAACAATTCAAGGGAAGCAAATCTTGCTTGTAAAATACATTTTATGCTGGACGAATGCACTAGCTCCTAAAACACGTATAATCAATGTTCCTCAATGATTAAAGAGTTATAGATAGTATGCCGGGATTAAGTAGAAGCTGAGTACATGTATATGACTTTCAAACCGATGTTCCAAAATGTACACATGTTTCTATAGGTTCGGGAACGAAGTGAAGTAAGTGTGCCATAAATTTAACTGGAAACAAGTGGTTTTAGATATTCATCATTAATAGCGACTTAGGTGTTTTGTGTTTGCAATATTCACTTTGAATGTTAAATCATAATTGTAGATATCTAACAATTATTAGAGTTTATGGGTTACTAAATTATTATGTATTTTATGCATGAATGGCTGATAAGTTAAATGAGGTTTAATTATTCATTTTTACAAGGAAACGAGTTAAGAATTTAAAATAATTCAGGAGTTTAATATTTTGCCATATTCATTTTCGATGTTAAACTTTACGGTAATTTTAGATGTCTAACAAATTTTACAGTTTATGGTTTGCTTAGTTGCTTTGTATTCTTTGCATGAATGACTAATTGGCTAAAACGATCTTTAATTATGCATTTTTACTTGGAAACAAGTTTAGGCTTTTGAATGACTAAGGTGTTTTGTGTTTTTCGCACTTCATTTTGTCCATTAAATAGTAATTGAAGATATCTAACAGCTATTAGAATTTATGGTTTGCTGAGGTGCTTTGTATTGTATACATGAAAGACGCATTCATTACGAAAACGCGCCTCTCCAAATATATTGAAAATTTCACCACCAAAAACTGAAATTTTTCAGATAAAAATCTCTGATTTTTTTTTTTCATATTTCGGCTCAAAACATAGATTGTGGGTACTCATACCGCCTCGGCGAGGCAGTTCTAACGAATACCCACTATTGTTTTTGCGCAGAAATAAGAAAAATAACGTATACCCCTGTGAACCCCAGTTTTACTGTATAAAAGTGGGTTTTAAGGGGGTCAAAATTATATAGGTATGTTTAAGGTGATGAATTGAAACACTCTTTACTTATGCAGTTTAGAAGGAAGTAAGTTTAGATCCTTGTAAGCAAATGGCACGGTATATATTTTAGCAAATGGTATGGTATATGATATTTTAGCAAATGGTACTGTTGGTGATATTTTAGTAAAATTTTGAGCTAGTGCACGACAAAATCTACAATAATAGCATTGTGAACAGCAAAGACTCAGATCAGCCTGTACAGCCTCCCAGTATAGCAAGGGTTCTCGTGTATCCCACTTTGGATAGCCCGGAGGCTGTGAAAGAAACATGCGATCAACAAAGACTCTGATCATACTGTAGAGATGCGCAGGCTGATCTGAATCTTTGCTGGTCGCACAAGTCTTATTGTAGGCTTTGCTATGTGCTGGCTTACTAAAGGGGAACGCAACCTAAAAAGGTATTATGCTTTCAAGTAAAGAACTTTACAAACAATGAATTTTGACACAAATTTGATCAAAATAGGTGGAAAATTAAATAAGTTATAGCAATTGAATATGTTCACATTTATAAAATGGGCGCCGCCATTTTGAATATTTAATGAGGTTTCATAAAAAATTAAAATTCGTTTCATAAATATAGTTATTCTCATAAAGTTGGTTTATTTTGGGGGAAATGATTGCTTGTCACTAGAATTAAAATATTAAAAATCTGTAGCAAAATTATTCTTTAAAACCCTTTATAATTTGGTTTTGTATATTTAATTTGAGCTGTGTGACGTCACAAAGCCTACAATATGGCGGCATCCATGACAGCCATTTTAAATATATTCAAACCACTATAGCTTCCTTATTTCTAGGCCGATTTTAAAAACCCTTGCATCAAAATAAATGGCTTGTTAAACACTTTACTCTCAGATATACTTACAACTTATATTGCGTTCCCCTTTAATGGTATGCTATATGATATTATTATTATTATTTTAAACAGTTACTGCAAGTTGGATATTTAGAGAGACAGTTTTAATTTAGTGGCGTTGAATTTTAATACAATTTGTGAATTAATATCAATGCTTTAGTGTAGTTTAATGTGCCGTTATGATCTAGTCAATCCCTACAATGTGGCAGTTTCCAGAAGTGTTTCTATGTTTTTGCCAATGACGAACCATAAGTAGACTTCCAAAATCCCGGACATACGCTTCTACCTACGTTTCCTTCATTTAGGCCTATGGGCATGGTGGGCGAGGCTTGCTTACCATTTAACGCTTACTATCCGCGGACGCCTGATTACACCCTTTATTCTGGGGTCCATGTCTGTTGATCTGAACATTATGATTCGTCATTCGTTTACGGATTTATGAGATTGGATTATGGCTTGGGTACCATGACTATAACTACCTTTACCGTTACTATTCGGACAGAACGGCCTATATAGACCCAAATCAGACGCCATAGATCTCTGTCTTTTATCAGTGTCTATATTATTTGCTGCTCACGAAGGCAGCATCGTTATTTTAGAGGCATCAACTGACTGTAAAATAGACCTTTGTTTTCAAATAGGACAATCATGGCAAAAAGTTTTATGCATATTGTCTCTGTAGAAAACAATTTGCATTAAGTGCCAAACGTTATTGTCTATTTCATAAAAAATAATTTATCGTTTTGCCTTACATAAATGCATTGTTAGAATAATAATCAAGGACAGTGTTCAAAACTGAGGAAGAGTTATTGGTCAGTTTGAGAACCGAATATCCGATTTTCGTTTCTTTATTGT
Source organism: Anodontia alba (assembly GCA_964016985.1). Lineage (NCBI taxonomy): Eukaryota > Metazoa > Mollusca > Bivalvia > Lucinida > Lucinidae > Anodontia > Anodontia alba. Next base: position 33,288,071 of record OZ024831.1, on the reverse strand, counting down.
GTGTGTGTGTGTGTGTGTGTGTGTGTGTGTGTGTGTGTGTGTGTGTGTGTGTGTGTGTGTGTGTATTTCAAAGGCACCTTTAGATTATAGGTTTACTGCAGTGTTAAGTTCCATATGGCGCCCCTTAAAAGTCTCCCCGTACTTCCCCATAGATTAGCTTATATTTTGAGTTCCTTTGGGATCACTGATCATATTCTGGTTACTTTTAAAATCAAATACAGTTTAAGCCGGTGCTAGGGGATAGGGGCGTACGCAGCCTCACAAAGTACTTTTAGATGTTTATTTCAACCGTCCATACATGTTAAAAACATCGGTTTGAATGCTTTGTGAATAATAACTACTCACGGTGCTTCATAAAAATAAATCTACATTACGAAAACATGCCTATATAATGTTGACCCCCTTAAACCCCACTTTTATATAGTAAAACTGGGGTTTACAGGGGTATACATTAATTTTCTTATTTCTGCTCAAAACAAAGATTGTGGGTACTCGTTAGAACCGCCTCGGCGAGGCGGTACTAACGAGTACCCACAATCTATGCTTTGAGCAGAAATGTGAAAAATATCAGAATTTTTATCGGAAAAATCTTGAGTTATTTGGTGGTGAAATTTCCAATATATTTGTATAGGCAAGTTTTCGTAATGTACATTCATTCAGTAGCTGTTATATTGTATTATGTGGCAGACTGCATGCCTAGTTATAAACCCAATCATTGCTGATGGCTATGCTTTCCTCTTCAGTTGCACGCCGGCGGTTCGGGCTCAGACCCAATGACGGCCTCATCTTAAAAATTTAACCAATGGGTTGGGGCTTGACGATATGTCTTTGGCTTGCCGTGGTTCAATTATTGGTTTTCATTTAATCTGACACACAGTAGAATTATCCATGAGTACTCGTCTTTGTTCATCATAGTGATAAAGTTGATTGTTATGTTTTCGTTTTGATGCATTGACTGTGTTTGGAGCCTTTATGCGAACCAAACTTTTATGTATTTCTGTATTAAGAGTAGCATCGAGGCAGTGTGAAGTTGGCTTGCTGTAAGAGTGCTTTACTCTTCCCCCTCACCCCCGTTGGTTTATTCTACTGAACGTTCTAAGGCGGTGGTCCCGGTGTTAGTCTTACTCTTTGTTTGTTTGCGTTTCATTCTACGAGGCGATTTGTTTTAAGTCTTGCCTTGTATTATTTTGTTCTTGTGTTTCAGTCCTTTTAGCATTGTGATTACCTCGCTTTGGGAAGACAGAGCTAATGTTAGTGCTTATCGTTTGTTTGGTTTTGTCTGTTTCCTCTTCCTCTTGGTGTCTGGGAAGGGCTGCAACTTGTGATTGTGGCACTCCCTGGAATTTTCTCTTACCTGTTTTGTAGTATAGATTCTTCAATTAACACACATTAGCTAATTTGACTAGTTGTAATCCTGCTACAATAATTAATTGCATATTCATAATTCACAGGTTGAAATCGACATTGTCGCACCTGCGTTAAGTATGGGCGACTTAGCCGTGCCAGTTTGCGTCCGTTCTTTCATTTGTCCGTTCGTTCGTTCGCCCATTAGCGTATGTCTACCAAAGCGTCCGCTCTAAATGAAGTCTACAAATCGACAAACTTATCAGTTATTATCTCTATCACTAAGCTTTACAAGGATGACATCTCTCACTCTTCTTGTGTTTGTTTTCATATTTTATTTCTAAGCTACGACACAAACGTCAGCTGTTTTGTTCTTTTTTTTTATTTCACTTTTAAGTTGCAAAATGTGTTCAGTGTCATTCCTGCGACTTTAATTAAGCTATTAAAGTATACTGATATATTTTCAAGGATGCCTCCTTGTCATAAAGTTTTGACCTTCTTTCTGAAAATGGGGCTACTCTAAAAGGAAAACAAATGCTCCTCTGGGAATTAATTCCTTCTCCTATAATATACTTTTCGAAAGGACGTAGCGTGCATCCAAAAGCCAATAGAAATTCACAACTATTATAGCACTTATAAAAATGGCAGAAAAACTATCAAGTGTATCCAGTCTCGCAAATAAAGTATTAACCCTTGTCATGCTGAATAACTCAAGATGCTACGCCAACTTCTAATTTTCAGCCAATCAGATTATTTGATCCGTTGTTGATACAAATTCACATACTTAATGACAAACAGTGCAGATTCAGATCAGCTGGCTTCTGAATTGAACTGGATCTACACTGTTTGAAGAGTCAGGACATATCTGGATTAAGCAGGGCCAGAGTTAAAAGAAAATAATTATGCTGTTTTATTTGCTTTAAATGTGTCATAAATTACAGAGGTTAAACTGAACAGAAAATCTTTAAAGGTCGGTCGAATACTAGTTGTTCTTTGTTTTAAAAGTGTTACATCTAAACCCGAATCCAAATTGGTTACATTGACATGTTTAATGACGTTCTTAGACAAAGTATTATAAGCTCATTCGTAACCTAACACTCTCAGCGTCTGTATGGAAGAAATAACGTGCCTTGAAGCGATGATAAATCTCATGAAACGGTTATTTTTATCAAATTATTTGATTCAGCTTTCATTGTACACTTTTTAAAATATCTTTACAATATGATCTGTCAAAATCAAGTTTTGAAAACCAACGAAAATCTGTTTTATTTAAAATAACAATTTAATAGAATTAAATGCTGTGCATTGTGCAAAGGCGCTTAAAATTCAGTTCAACTCATACACTCTGTATAAATTTTTTTGCAGACAACATTTTGAAATATTTTCTCCCAGGAAACGATTTGATATTTCATGCAAATTTTGTCCTCTGAGGAGACAGTTTGCATGACATTTCAGTTGCAGTGTTATGGGAAAAATGAGCAGAAGAAAATGTGAAAAGAAAAAAAAATGTCAATTTGTTATCTGCTGAATTTGCCCAGAGGGCGATAAATATTAATTCATCGGTGTTCCTCTAGTAAATAAGGATTGTTTACAAGCTTGCGTAACTCCAGATAGACTGAAAATTTTAAAGTCAAGTATCAGAAAACTTGAACAATGGTGGACTGATTTCATGCCTCTAATAGTCTTCTGAAACTGGGCAGACTGGTTTGTCTCACCTGGTTTGACACCTCATCACGAAAACATACCTATACAATTTTGACCCCATTAAACCCCACTTTTATATAATAAAACTGGGGTTTACAGGGATATACATTATTTTCTTACTTCTGCTCAAAAACATAGATTGTGGGTACTCGTTAGAACCGCCTCGTCGAGGCGGTTCTAACGAGTACTCACAATCTATGTTTTGAGCAGAATTATGAAAAATATCAGAATTTTTTATCTGAAAATTTTAATTTTTTGGGTGGTAAAATTTTCAGTATATTTGAATAGGCGTGTTTTCGTAATGTCTAAAGAAAGGCTCTCTAATAGCAAGCTCATCATTTTTAAAAGGTTAAGATCGTGTTTTTGCGGTCACGTTGGGCAGCGTCCCATATTTGCCTGGACCGAGTGGAAAATCAAATAGACAAAAGTCTGACGGACCTTTAGTAGAAGTTCTCAACGTTAGAAGTTAAATGAAATTTTGTTGGCTGTGCGTTCAGTTTATTTAGAACCAACATTTAGAAAAAGGAAAAATGTTGAAATTGGCAACAAATGTGCAAATGATAATACCTTTTGTTCGACCTAACCGTAAACTGTTGAACCAGTGGCAAGTCAGAAAATTCAGATGAACAGACTTGAGCCCAAAAGAAAATAGTGTAATCAGGCGTCCTAGGAATTTAACGATTGAAATTTAAATTGTGGTATGTCTAAATGACGAAAAGAAGCTATCGTTTGAAGAAAGGCGCGTACGGCGATGAAATTAGTAACAACTGTGAATCCAGCATTATATAGAGTGGGATGTGACTTTGACAAAGGAAACTGGCAAAGTTTCGGATGAAGAGTGAACTTTAGTTTAAGAACCTTTGTTTTAATATTGGAAAACTCAGTTACTAACCTTTGTCGCTTATCTTCTTTTTTTGAAGATGCTTCTTGTTTTCACCAAAGGTATGCAACAGAGACATTTACCTCCAGATCTGACCATTTTCACAAATCTTGAGATACTGTTCTCAGAAGTTACATCTTAGGACACTCTGGAATGTGGGAGTGTATTCCAATGTCTAATTGTATCTTGATAGAAGGGCCATTTGTGGATATCCATCTTGCGAAAGACATTTACAAGCGGGTACTGCTTTCTGCAGAATTAATGTGGACTTTTGATATAAAATGTTTACATGTTTTGCTTCATCTGCAAGGGCCTAATGCAATATATTCAACTAACGCTATTTCAGTCATAATCCTAGACTGATAACTGTGTTTCGAGATAAAAAAAACTGGTACCCCAATATGCACTGTTTCCATCTCTTCCTGAAGGACTAAACTATGAGATTCCAGTCCGAGCAAAACATAGTCCAGGACTGGGTGCAACTAGACCTTTGTAAGCTGTTTCGTGTACATGAGCAGGACGCATTAAGTGTTGTTTTTTTTTTCGGAATTCAGCTCTGTTTGCTTGTATACAAATCATCACCGAAACATACCTATCTAATTCTGACCCCCTTAACCCCGACTTTTATATAGTAAAACGGGGGTTTTCAGGGTTATACATTATTTTTCTTATTTCTGCTTAAAAACATAGATTGTGGGTACTCGTTAGAAACGCCTCGCCGAGGCTGTTCTAACGAATACCCACAATCTATGTTTTTGAGCATGCTGTTCTATTAAACGTCAAAAAGATGGGCTTTGGAAACAAAGAACACACTACTGATTAGAAAATGGGACCCTCGGTCTCACTGAGACTCTTCATAAGCAGTAATGAAGTTTGCAACACTGCTTACGCCCTCTAGCGTATACATAAGCAGAACTCCATTTTCAAATATACTACATTGGGGCCAATGATCCCAAAGAAAATGAGATATAATCCGCGAAATGGTAAAGTACGGGGAGACGTTCTACATCGCCACACGGCACAAACACCAGCTGCAGTGTAGTATAATAAACGTCAAAAAGATTGCCTTTGGAAACACACAAAACAAACACACACACACACACACACACACACACACACACACACACACACACACACACTACAGATTAGAAAATGGGAGTCTCGGTCTCACTGAGACTCTTCATAAGCAGTAATGAAGTTTGTAACACTGCTTACGCTCTTTAGACTGTTGAGCAGAACGCCATGTTCAAATATACCACAATAGGCCCAGTGATCCCAAAGGAAATGAAATATAATCCGCACCATGGTGAAGTACGGGGAAACGGTCTACCGCCGCCACACGGCACCAACACCATTTGCAGTGTAGTAAAATAAACGTCAAAAAGTATTCTTTGTATGCACATTTCCGATATGTTGGCTCATTTTGACATTGCAGTTCTAATTCCATCATGTTCAGGCAATTCTCTGTCTTTAATGCCTTCCTAATTGTTGCATTTGTGATTTCGTTATACCGTCTCTGACAGACATGCCTGAGCGAACAATGTCAGCCCATATCAAACGCGGGATGCGGCGTCTGATGAGGATCAACACTATTTCCCATTTAAACAGTAACTGATACAAGAACTGATATTATTGCATAAAAAGCAGTGTCGCACGTTATTAACAGCCGTGTATTAACCGGCGAAAAACCGTGTATTACCAAGGCAATTCACGCACTGTTAATGCACGCCTACGCAACTTTCAGTATGACCGTACCGGGGCCACAGATTTGCTGCCGTTAAGAGATGTGTACTGCCCGGCCCTAGAACGAGCATAGTCCGTGGAAATTACGTTCGCGAGACATCGGTGAAAAGGCGAAACAAAATAGTGCAAAAAATAACGCGAAATGTAGCAAATGTTTTCAGTTTTTATGCAATAATAGTGATCGAACATGTTTTTTCAATGCATCAACATTCGACAGGTCCCTTGGGAGGTGTTGAAAACCACGGCCTCCGGCCTCGGTTTTCAACACCTCCCACGGGACCTGGCGAATGTTAATGCATGGAAAACCATGTTTTATCGCTATAGTAAAATGGTCTTATCTTGAGGAGATACCCAGCAGGCACACAACATTGAAAAAAAACATCGATTCAACGTTGAGTCAATGTGAAGACATTAAATGGCGTTGTTTCAACGTTGTGTGCCCGTTAGGTTACGTGTTCGCATATTTAAGGTTAATTACGGTGCATAATATGTGTATCCCAAAATAGTCGAGACACTATATGTATCAATTCTATTTTAGTGGTTCCTGTGGGAACGAAATTGACCAGTGCTTGGTTAATCCTTGTCAAGAAGGAACCTGCATTGCGCATGCCAGCTATTACAGATCATGTGACTGTTACCCTGGATACACCGGAATTAGCTGTGAAACAAATATTAGTAAGTGTCTGATTAAGTCTACTTTCCATAGAAAATAAAATAAAGTCGACTCTCATTATCTCGACCTCCAAAGGACCCTCTGAATTACGTCGAGATATCGGTAGCTCGACATATCAGAGTTACAGAATTTAGAAAACAAATAATCGAACAAACGCATTTAACAAATGAATATGTAATCTGACTCCTGAAGTTAGAGATATATTGAAAATATTGTGGAAAAGAGATGAAATTGTTCCATAGGAGCAATTTCTCCTGTTTTCCACAATACTTTTTTACCTGTTGTTAGATTTCCATGTTAAAACAGGGACCAGATTTTTACATCGAGATAAGCGAATATTCGAGATAAGCGAAGTCGAGATAACGAGAGTCGACTGTAGAACAATGTATCATGTTCGTTTAAAATGGACACTATGAAGTAATAACACGGATTTTACCGATTTATAAGTGTAGCCGGAGCACAGCATCTCCTACAATATCACGTGCGCCAAGCGAAGACTCCAAATCAGACTGCCCACCCGCAGAAGATGATTAGAGTATTCGCTGTCAGACCGAGGACGCTTTGAATCCTTAGCTGCCCATAGAGGGCCCTGCGAAGACTTTGATCAGAGTCTTCCTTGTCCATACGAAGACGTTTTAGGTGTTTGCCTACTCGAAGGGTGTCCTGCAAAGGCTTTGATCAGACACATGCACACATGCAGCTTTGTTTGTAATGTTGTGCCCCGACGCATTGTTATTGCCTATACCAAGAAATATACAGTCAACTATCTTTATCTTTACTTCGCTTATCTCGAATAACCACTTATTTCAAAGTGAAAATATAGTTCCTGTTTTAACCTTGAAATTTAAAACATTAACAAAACATTGTGGAAGGGAGGAGAAATTACGCCAAAGAAGTCAAACTTCAGGAGTCAAATTACATGTTTATTTCTTGAATGTGGTTGTCGATTTATTTTTCTTCAATTCTGAAGATATGATATGTCGAGGTACGGATATCTCGAAGTATTCCAGAAAGTCCCTTCGAGATAACGGGATCGACTTTAAATGATGCTGCCAAGGAAGGCCACAACCACGAAACACATTTTCCTTATGGCATCAAAAGAAGTAGAGGCGTGGAAAAATGTTATTATATGGTGCAAGTCATCTCAAACAAAAAGCGTAATAATAAAAGAGACAGTTAGTATATAGTTATTTCAGCAATCCGTTCACTTTTGCTGATAAGCTTCTTTCAGACTTAACCCTTGTCCTGCTGAACCCGGATATACCCTGCCTTTGCAAACAGTGTAAATCCAGATCAGTTGGCTTCTGAAGAAGCCAAATGATCTGGATCTGCATTGTTTGTCATTAAGTATGTGAATTTTAGACGTGGGCGTGGCATCTTAATTCATTCAGCAGGACAAGAGTTAAATAGCTTACATATAGGTTCTGAAAATAATAACTCTTGAGAGCAATGAACACACTCACAAAACTGAAAACAGCTAAAGTATAAAGGTTTCTGGGTCAGACTAGCTAGTTTCGGTACATTTCGGCCTCGTCAGCGAAGCCAGCGCGATATGCTGTGATCTATTGCAAAATGACAGACACACGCTCTGCTTTATTTTAACCCATTTACGTCGAGTTGACTCTTCTACCTAACTCTTTGGACCAGTCTGTTTCCAATACCAGGGTGTCTGGTTACTGTTTTACTATTACTATGTTTAACAGAAATTCAATACAAAAAGTGTAGACCTTGATCAGACGCGCATTTTGCGACGTCCGAGCTGGGTCTGCACTGTTTGTCAATTACCCATTTGGGGTCTCCAGAATAAAATGTATTAACCCTTGTCCTGCTGAACCCGGGTATACTCTGCCTTTGCAAACAGTGTAGATCCAGATCAGTTGGCTTCTGAGGAAGCCACCTGATCTAGATCTACACTTTTTGCCATTAAGTATGTGAAATTATAGCAAAAATCCGGATCAAGTAATCTGATTGGCTAACAATTAGAAGTGGGCGTAGCATCTTAATTTATTCAGCTGGACAAGGGTTAATAGAGAACTTGGTTTAAAGATTATAGTACAAGAAATATAGAAATATTTTCTTATATTTCTAGATGACTGCGATCCTAATCCCTGTCGAAATGGTGGTACTTGTGTGGATGGCGTGGATTCATTTTCTTGTAGATGTGACTCTAATTACCATGGCGATTTCTGCGAGTTCCAGAAAGCTTGTGAGCCATTATAATTACTTGTTTACCCATTGTATTGGACTTGATACACCAGGGTTGCGTTCAAAATAGCAAAGTGATAAAGAATGTTTTGACCTGGATCCCTGCAACTAATGGCGAGCACCAACAGAGCAAGGATGCATCCTTGCTCTGTTGGTGCTCGCCATTAGTTGCAGGGATCCAGGTCAAAACATTCTTTATCACTTTGCTATTTTGAACGCAACCAGCGCTGGTATATGTTCTGCTATTTTTCCAAGAGAGATAACTTTCGTAACTTCCTATTTGCTTTCCCACGCAACAAGTCCCTCCTGAAAAGAGGCCTACTCTAGAATAAAAGAATTAGCCCCCATGGGGACTTCTTTTCAAAGGAGAACATAAACATTCCCTTTAACTTCTTACCATACCTGTTCGAACATTTGAACAAGTCCATTTTACTTTCTGCTGACATGTCATAAAACTGACGGATGAGTGTTACACAGTGTCGACTGTGATCAGCGGTTGCATTCAGCGGCTACACTGTTTCCTCAGGCCTGTCATCAGACTATTGTGTAGTAATGGTGTCTGATCTTCGTAGTGATACGAGGGCAAGTCAATAATTAACCAGCCTATCCCATTTCCAATTGACCGAGACACCCAAGATTTTCATGCCTTGTTTCAATACATGTTTTAGGCCTGAGGGCAAAATTGCACCCTTATCGTATCATTCACTCATAAGATAATGAATGTCAAACATGGCTAGCGATGCAAAAGTAAGCTTTGCGTCAAAAGTTGAGTACCGTGCTGTAATTCGGTACTTGTATTTGAAAGGGAAGACAGGTCAGGAAATACATTGCGAGTCGACCAATGTTAATGGGTGTTCTGCACCATCGTATGCACAAGTTAAATTCTGGGTAGGGGAATTCAAACGCAGGAGGCCGTCTTTAGAAGGCGAAGCTAGGTCTGGACGTCCATCAGATGCCACCGATGAAGAAATGTGTAATAAAGTACGGGATCTGGTGTACTCTGATAGGAGAATTAAGGTGGAAGAAATAGCGAATGCATTACACATTTCACATGGTAGCGTTTCAAAAACTTTGGGTATGCACAAGCTTGGGTATGAACAAGCTAAAAGCCCCTTGGGTCCCAAAATCCCTTAGCGACGAGCAAATGGAAACCAGAGCATCAGTATACAGCGCATTGTTGAAGCGATTTAAGTCAAAGGAAGATGATTTCCTTTCACGTCTGGTGACTGTAGATGAGACCTGGGTCCATTATTATGAGCCAGAAAATAAAGCTCAAAGTCGCCAGAGTGGAGGGCCGGGGTCTCCGAGGCCAAAAAAGTTCAAAACGCAACCCTCTGTTGGCAAGGTGATGGCAACTGTATTTTGGGATGCACAAGGCGTTATTATGTTGGACTTTCTAGCAAAGAAAAGTACAATAACAGGTGCGTATTATGCAAATTTGCTCGACTAACTGAGAATTGTGATCCGTGAAAAACGCCGAGGTAAACTCTCCAAAGGGATTCTGCTCCAACAGGACAATGCGAGAGTCCACACTTGCGAAATTGCAATGGATGCTGTTGAGCGGAATGGGTACGAGCTAATACCGCACCCCGCCTATTCTCCGGACTTAGCTCCTAGTGACTATTTCCTATTCCAAAACTTGAAAAAGGACGTCATTTCCAGTCCAACGAAGAAGTCGTGGCGGCAGTTGAGGAGTGGGTCAGATACAAGGACCCTGGCTTCTTCAGTTCTGGGCTGATGGCACTGGAATACCGTTGGTCCAAGTGCATCATTCTATAGGGCAATTACATCGAAAAAGATGAGGTCGATCTCACCCAGAAATAAGTTAGGTTGTTTTTTTTTATTGACTCGCCCTCGTATAAGCAACAACTAAGAAAATAAACTATAATATTTTGATTCAAATTATAAGTGAAGAACCACTCCGCATACACGTATGTCCAGTAAAAATGTCGTTATTACTTTTGAATAACCGGAAGTGTGATATTATTTACGCTCAGCACTCTGGGTAAAAATTTTAACACACAGCAATTTGAAATATGTTTCATATTTTTCCCAGAAACAGGATTTGACATTTCATGCAAAGGAGACAATTTGCTTGTCAAATCCTGTTTTCTGGGAAAAAATTAAAAAAAAATGTATATTATCAGTTTGTCGCCTGCTGAATTTATTCAGAGAGTGGTAAAGGTTAAACACAAGCCATCACGAAAACATACCTATGTTATTTTGACCCCCTTAAACCCCACTTTTATATAGTAAAACTGGGGTATACAGGGGTATACATTATTTTTCTTATTTCTGCTCAAAAACATAGATTGTGGGTACTCGTTAGAACCGCCTCAGCGAGGCGGTTCTAACGCGTATCCACAATCTATGTTTTGAGCAGAAATATGAAAAATATCAGAGTTTTTCATCTGAAAATTTTTCAGTTTTTGGAGGTGAAATTTTCTGTAAATTTAAATAGGCGTGTTTCCGTAATGCGCAAGTACCAGCATCCGTGTATCCAAACTGAAGGGATCTGGATACACTTGGTACATTATCGGCCATTTTGTACAAGGGAAACAACTTTCCTGTCTTCCTATTTACATTCCTGCGGAACCAGTCCTTTGTGGAAAAGGGTACACACGTTTTTCAGAAAGGAGGCTAAAGCAAATTTAACAACGTCCCAGCTGGCATTCTTTATAAATCTATAGCGGGTCGTTATCGGCCCGTCAGCTACCCTGACGGGGCAATAACGGCCCGCTATAGATTTATGAAGAATGCTTCCTCGGGTTGCTTTCTCTGAAAGCATATCGAAAACAAGTACATAGATTCTGGCATACAGTTTACACCAGCTCTCACTTCATGTGTCAAGTTTATTTTAGTTATTTGATAAACACCTTTTAGTTGCTTTGTTACAGTATGTATTTTTAAACATATGTTGGCCGCAACGTCAGAAAACGTACTTTTGGGCATGTTGGCCCAGCGAAGATTTAGGTCCATTACGAAAACATGCCTATTCAAATATATTGAAAATGTCATCACCAAAACCTGAAAGTTTTCAGATAAAAATCCCGATATTTTTTTTCATTTTCAGCTCAAACCATAAATTGTGGGTACTCGTTAGTTCTAACGAGTACCCATAATCTATGCTTTTGAGCTGAAATAAGAAAACTAATGTATACCCCTGTAAACCCCAGTTTTACTATATAAACGTGAGGTTTAAGAGGGTCAAGATTATACGCATGTTTTCGTGATGAGCCTGTGCATTCGTACAGTCTGATCAATCTTCTCTGGGTGCATTTTGAATAATTACGAATGCAACATTTTTTCACGCGGACAACGAAGGCTCTGATCAGACTGCGCGGATGCGCAGGCTGATTTGAGTCATCATTGGGTGCACCTATCAGACGGTACGTTTTATCACGTTGCGGCTTATGTATTTTTACATATAAACCATAACCTGAGAAATAGGGCCTTATAACATTTGCGGACAATGATAGCCCAGATCTGCTTGGTTGCTTACCGAAAGCCTGACTAGCTACAGTTGAATGAACAGATAAATAGAGAAAGCCCCGCTCAATTTTCAAATCATGCACAAGCAGATCCGAGTCTTCGAAATGCGCATATATCATAAGGTACATTTCTCTTGTTGCAGTCCGTATATTGTTTTGTGGATAATAAAGAGACATTTCATTAATTAGGTAATAAATCATGCGATGGTACCACGACAGTATGTAATACCTGTATGGCTACAAATACGGAAATGTGTGAGAACTTCGGGGACAGCTTTAATTGCCATTGTAAGACTGGTTATACAGGAACAAATTGTGAGGTAATACGATGGTCAGGCGCCACATTACGAAAACACGCCTATTCAAATATATAGAAAATTTCACCTCCAAAAACTGAAAATTTTCAGATAAAAAAAAACTCGGATATTTTTCATATTTCTGCTCAAAACATAGATTGTGGGTACTCGTTAGAACCGCCTCAGCGAGGCGGTTCTAACGAGTACCCACAATCTATGTTTTCGAGCAAAAATAAGAAAAATAATGTATACCCCTGTAAACCCCAGTTTTACTATATAAAAGTGGGGTTTAAGGGGGTCAAAATTATATAGGCGTGTTTTCATGATGAACCATCTAAAACATATTGAGAAGGGAGCCGTCTTTAAGTCTGAGGACAGATCCGCATTGCAAATAGTTGTCGTAAAATCGTCGGATTAAAATACCCAAACTCGTGTAATATGCAGCATATCGTTAGTTAACAGAATTAGTTTCGTATCGCAATAAGAAGCATTGAAAGAACTTAACTCTCTTGAAAAAGGATTTAATTAGCCGAAACGTTGAGATTGATTTAGAAATATACTGTGCAAAAATATAGGTGTGAAAATATTGTGCGCTTATGAGGATTCTTTATTTCTAAGACCAGAGTATCAGCTGTAACGTCTTAGACAATCAGGAAGCTCTTTTAATGTATACAGTGTCACCTCAATGGCTCGAACACGGATGGCTTGTTTACCGTGGATGATTCGAACTCATTTTGTCAGTCCCTACAAAATTCTTCCAATAACTCAAGAAAACAAATATTTGGGGTCTTTTTCTTATTTTATGAAGGAATTGTATGTTGTGTGTACTCATTAGAATCGCCTCATCGAGGCGATTCTAATGAGTACATTCAACATACAATCGTTGTGTAGAAAATACAAAAGATTTCCCTATATTATCGCTATTTGCTTCCTGAACTGGTGCCATGATTAACTCTCAGTGGCTCGAACTACCCATGTCCCAAAGATGTTCGAGCCACTGAGGTTCGATTGTACTGAGAAATACAGCAGAAACTCAGAGAAATCGATTTTTAAGTCAAAACAAAATTCATAGACTTCCCGAGGCACAGAAAGAAAAGGAAAAGTCCAACAGATATGACAAGACAGAACAGCACATTTACATTAGCGAACATACAAAATCAAAGTACTGACAGGACTTGTTGATCGATTGTCTCTGAGTGTAGGCTGGGAAAATGGTAAGGCTGACGCAGTTAATCGGATAATCGATTAATTGATCGATAAATTCCACAAAAATGACTGTCTTAACAGATTTGCTAATAATCGATCATTCAACTCATGTGTTTGTTACTTTACCGTATTTACCCTTAGTATTCAGGCAACTAAACTCCTTACCATACGTCATCTAAAATTTGAACAAGTCCAATTTACTACCCACTGTTGTGTCTAAAATAGCCGGGTGAGTGGCAAACAGTGTAGTCCCTGATGAGACGCCGCGTTTGCGGCGTCTCATCTGGGTCTACATTGTTTGCTCAGGCCTGTCTGACAAAATACATACAATAAAGTATAACATATGATAGGGTTATGCTCAAATGGGTAAAAATTATGATCAAATCGTCAGCGATTACTAATCGCTTATCAATCTCAATGGCAGGATTGATAATCGTTTATTTTTTCAGCTCTGATTAGCCAGCCTTAGAAAATGGCCCTGAATAGGGACTTTAGACTGTTTCATTTAACTCTTAACTTCCTGTAATTTAAGCAAACAGTGCAGACCCTGATCAGACGCCGTGTTTGTGGCTTCTGATCTGGGTTTGCACTGTTTGCCAATGCCCCAAATGCTCAGGATTTACAGATTGTCTCCTATCACTAGTACTCTGACGTCACAGCGACAAGAACATGGCGGCTATAATTAAGCGTTACACGCGCGGTTTGTTTACATTGGTCAATGCTAATCACGTTGACAACTACCTTAAGGATATTCTATGGCTCATTTGTAAACAATCGACCCATAAAGAGAATCGGCAACTTGGAGCTGTCTTGGAACGGTCAGCAGAAAATCTGGGATTGAGGGATAATTTAAGATACGTATTAAACCTAAGGGTTCAGAGACCTTATTACATTTGTTTAAAAATTTGAAGTCGGAAAATTTACTACCCGATGTTGTATCTAAAACAAAATGCTGGATGAGTCCGCAAACAGTGTCGATCTAATGAGATGCCGCGTTCTGCGGCTTCTCATCTGGGTATACACTGTTTGCTTAGACCTTGTTTACGGTAAATACGGTAATTTTACACTCTCGAAGACATGCCCTAAATACAAATGCAGCTAAAACGCACAAGCATATTTCGATCTGGGTATGAGTTCTGCACATATAAACACATTGATGAAATCAAGCTGAGGGCTCAATAGCAATCGGAATCCAGGTTAACCCTTTCATCCCTGAATTTCTGAAGCAGACTCTCCCATCCTTGAACCTGGTACCGAACCATTTTTCCAAATAATGCAGATTATAATTTATTTCATTTGGGATCATTGAGCCTCTTGTGTTATCTTTAAAAACGGAGTTCTGCTCATGCATACGCCACAGGGTGTAAGCCGTGTTGCAAACGTCATTACTGCTTTTGAGGAGTCTCAATAAAACCGAGTCTCCCATTTTCGATCTGGAATGTGTTCTTTGTTTCTAAAGGCAACCTTTTTAGATTTCACATTAAGAAAACAAGCCTATTCAAATATACTGAAAAATTTACCACCAAAAAAATGAAAATTTTCAGATAAAAAAAATTAATATTTTTTCATATTTCTGCTCAAAACATAGATCGTGGGTACTCGTTAGAACCGCCTCGTCGAGGCGGTTCTAACGAGTACCCACAATCTATGTTTTGAGCAAATCGAGGCGGTTCTAACGAGTACCCACGATCTATGTTTAGAGCAGAAATAAGAAAAATAATGTATACCCCTGTAAACCCCAGTTTTACTATATAAAAGTGGGGTTTAAGGGGGTCAAAATTATATAGCCGTGTTTTCGTGATGTGGTGTTAAGTGCCGTGTGGCGGCGGTAGAGCGTCTCCACGTACTTCACTATATTGAAGTTTGTATTTTATTCACTTTTGGATCGTTCAGCTCGTTGTGGCAGCTTTAAATATGGTTCTGCTTATGTATACACTAGAGGATGTAACCAGTGTTGCAAATTTCATTTTCCGTTTGTGTAAAGTCTCAGTAAAACCGAGACTCCAAATTTCTACCTGTAATGTGTTCTTTATTTCTTAAGGCAACCTTTTTTTATTTGTACTTCAGTTAAATATCTAAAGAGAGTTGCAAGTAATATAGATCCTGATGAGACAGCTCATTGTAATCCGTCTCATCAGAATATACACTGTTTGCAAAAGTATTATATTGGTTTGCAGGGCTGACAGGGTAAAAGAATATCAGTAAGGGGGTAGGAGGACCAGAGTAGGCACGATAACACACATCGATAGTTAAGAGCATGGCTACGAACATACAGTACAAATATTTACGCCTCATCGTTTTTCGGAATGTCTTGTATTTCATTTTACAACCTACAACAAATTATTATAATGTAAGTTTAGTTAACTGTCAGCAAAGCTTATCAAAGGAGCCGCAATATAAGAAATGTACCATCTTACACGTGTGCTGAACGAAGACTGAAATCAGCATGCACATTCGGGCAGTATGATCAGAGTCTTCATTGTCCGCATGAAGAATTTTCGAATCCTTGGCAATCTAAAATGCGCCCAGCGAAGATTCAGATCAGACTGCGCGAACGCGCAGTCTGATCTGAATCTTCGCTGGGCGCACATGTCCGAAGGTACGTTTTCTGTGGTTGTTCCTCAGATGTTAGGGTAAAAAGAACTTTTTTTTCAGACTGGGGTATCTGCATGCAGCAATTATCCATGTCAACACGGTGGCACATGCAGAATAACACAAGATGATCCTGGGTACACATGTGCATGCAATGAACCGTGGACAGGCGACAACTGCGAGATTGAAAAGACAACCAATTGTCCAGATGGTTCCAAATGCTTCAATAATGGAACATGCTATAGTACTCCTTCCGGATTCCAGTGCAGGTAAGAATTTAACGCATAGCAAGGGGAGCAGTTGTTTCTTTCGTAATATGCAATCAGCGAAGACTCTGATAAATCTGCACATTCACGCTGTTTGATCAGAATCTTGGCTGGACAAGTATTGTATAGCCAAAGGCTCTGAGCTTATTTGGTTGATGAAGCCTAATTGGCCGAAACGACAAGAAAACTTGACACTTCGGCTGTTCTTAAGCTTTTAAGTGTGTTCATTGCTCTCAGGTCCATTCATTTTAGAATCTATTTATGTTTCAGAAGGTAAACTTTCTCGCATTTTGTCTTAGATGCCATATTTAGCCTTGATTTTCGAATCGTCTTTAGTCGGTTATATGAACAAATTTTTGTTTGACAAATATTATCATTGTCCTATATAATATATACATTTATTTGATTATTAAACCAAAATTGGCATTTTGTATATCATCTAAACATTTTTGTTTGTATTCAACTCTTTTAGGGTTCACCTTTAAACTTTCCTATTTTTGGAAACGGGCTTATAAAGAACCGTCTCATAAATAGGTTCCTTTGTACGTGGTGAGTGGGATGTGAGGTTTATGGTAAGGGACTGTTATACTTACAGGATGTGGGGAGGGGACATGATAGTAAACCTTATTACCTCACATATCCCTATAAGCGCACAGTCAAGGAATTCCATAGTTTTCAGATTACAGCCAGTATAGTTTTGTCCACTTCTTTATAAAGACATATGCTGTGGGTACCCATTTAAATTGCATCGACTTGTCAATGCAATTCAAGGCAATTCAAGGCAAGTCAAGGCATATGTTGTGGGTACTCATTTTAATTTTATCGGCAATGAGTACCCACAACATATACATTTATCAAGAAAATCAAAAAGAAAAAAATCGCATAAGCATCATTACTCAAGTCATTTGCTGATCTTTTTTAAGTGCCCTCTCAGTTTAAATAGATACATATTTTACCACAAGTTTTTCCAGTAACTATGAAAAACCAGTGTGCTTGCAGTACGTATCGATACTAGTTTACCGCAAATTTTCCCAGTAATTACGAAAAACCAGTGTGCTGTCAGTATATATGGCTACATATTTTACAAGTTTCCGCAGTAATTTTGAAAATCATAAGCGGATGATGCGGTAATTAGGTCGAATGCGGTATATTCTTTTTCTGCACTGATATTTGCTTCTGTATTCCTCCTCCTCTGCAGCTATCTTTCCTCTCATCTTCTAGATGGTCAATCCCTTTTCTCCCTTCCCCTAGGAAACAACACAAAATAACTCATACAGGTTAATGATTCTTGAAGCAAGAACTGAAATACACGGTGATGCCGACAATTTTCCTACTTCCATATAATATATTGTTACATACCGTATTTGACCTAATTACATGTACCACACTGTGCGCTTGGGTTTTTTCAAACTGTTGGGAAAACTTGTGGTAAAATATGAACCTACCTAATAAACTTACTTTAAAAAAAAGATCAGCAAAAGACATTTGCTGATGTTTACGTGATTTACGATTCTGATTTTCTTTATAAAAGCATATCTTATGGGTAGTCGTTTGAATTGCATCGATGCAATTCAAATTGGTACCCACAACATACGCTTTTATAAAGAAACAGACAATAATTACACTGGCTGTAATCAAAAGACTAAACATTTGCTTAGCTGTGCACTTATATTGGTATGTGCGGTTATTATAATTAATACAGTATTTATAAAACGCCATCTATCGGGCTAAGGAGAATGAATACATTTTCGGGGAAGTAACTCTTGTCAAGTTGTTTTGTCTCCTATCAGAAAAGGAGTCTAATCGAAAAGGAAATAATTTGTTTCCTAAATTCTGTCATTTTTGAGAAGATCATACTTATTAACATTTGACAAAACAACGCCCGTAATTAAAAATCGAAACATTTGCCTTTGGAAATAAATAAACACACAAAAGCACGAAATCGGAGACTCAGTTTTATTAAATCTCTTCATATACAGCAGTGTATTTTACGAGGTTGTATATGTTTCCTAGCACCGGCTTACATCATGAAAACATGCCTATTCAAATATATAGAAAATTACACCTCCAAAATCTGAAAATTTTCAGATAGAAAACGCTGATATTTTTCATATTCTGCTCAAAACATAGATTGTGGGTACTCGTTAGAACCGCCTCGGCGGGGCGGTTCTAACGAATACCCACAATGTATGTTTTTGAGCAGAAATAAGAAAAATAATGTATACCCCTGTAAACCCCACTTTTGCTACATAAAAGTGGGGTTTAAGGGGGTTAAATTATATAGGCATATTTTCGTGATGAGTGGTTTTCGAGTTTCAAAGTTACCAGTATGCATTCAGTGATCTAAAAGGTAACATAAATCGGCAATTTATGACGAAGTACTGGGAGGAGTTTTACGGCTGCCAAACTGCAGACCCGTTTGAAGTGCCCGTATGACTTTATGGTTCGTGCTCCCGACTTCATATCCCGCTGGAGATGGAACTTAGTTTGCAACTGAAGGGCTTTTAATGAACAAAGCGTTTTCATTATAATCCTTCCATCATATCGACATGACTTATACCATATTGAAAGGGACGTAAAACACCCCATCATTATCATAATTAAGACCTGTATATGTTAAGGTGACATTTTCATTTACAGCCAGACAGCTCAGTACATTCGTATCACGATCATTCATAGCTCTATATAAGAGAATATTTGTTTTATTCCTCAATGAAAACATATGTTTTGGATATTTTTAACAAGCGCCTCGCTGAGGCGCTACTAATTAGTATCACAACATATGTTTTTGAGGAGACATGAAGAAAACAAGCCTATTCAAATATATAGACAATTCCTCCTCCAAAAGTTGAAAATTTTCAGTTAAAAAAAAAAAAAACTCTGATAATTTTCCTTTTACTTCTGAAAACGTAAATTGTTGCAAGGCGGTTCTAACGAGTACCCACATTGTATATTTTTGAGCAAAAATATATAACAAAAAAAAATAATGTTTGTCCCTGTAAACCCAAATTTATTATATAAACGTGTGTTTAGGGGTCAAATTATATTGGCATGTTTTCCTGATGCAGAAGAAAACTATTAAAACTCTTTGGTTGATAAAGAGGGCTCTTTCTGGAGCTTAGACATGTTCTTCTCAATTTCAGATGTACTAGCGATTTTATTGGAAAGGATTGTAATATCGCATATGATCTTTGTGAGCGGGTGAACGCTTGTGTGGGTGATGGTAGCCAGTGCTCTTATACAAAAGCCACTGGATTTGAATGCCAATGTGGATCAGGTAAAAGCATTCATTCAAACTGATAGCAGAAATTATAAATAATTCCATCGAAAGATAGAAACAATTAAAGCTGTTTTAAACTGTACGTGTAATGTTCAAGCTATGTCAGGGAATCCTTGCCTTCAGGGGAATTTGCAAAACAATAATGAAACATTGTAATGTCTATGTCAAGGACAACGATATCAAAGTAATATATTAATTTGCTTGACCCATTTTAGTCTAAAAAACCCTAAAAGTGTAATTGGCATACTGCGCAGATCCAGATTAGACGTAGCTCACCAAAGCAGGCACACCTATTATGTCTGACGTTCAAAACAGGTTAACCCTTTAAACCCTGTAGACCAAGAAAGACGATTATGTAAACTGTGTAGATCCTGATGAGACGGCTCATTATAAGGTTTGCCATTCGGTTGGACATTATGTAAGGATTTGTGACTGGTATCCCTAATTGTAACAATGGACATGTCCGAATCTAGTGATGGAAACGTCCATTCCATAAACTCAGGGTGGAAATGGTTTAACTAGTAATGCCAAGTGTACCGATGTTTACGGACCTATGCAACCAGTTTAGACTCAGGTTAGACGCTGTATAATGGAAAATATCGTGTAGGTCGGCACTGTTTGCCATCGCAAGAGCCAAGTACCTCTTTCTCCCTTGAGTTTCTGAAGTGGACTCTCCCATCCTGGAATTTGGATATGTCCATTGTTGCAAATAGGGATGCTAGTAAAAAATAAGAAAAGAGAGTGGCAGACAGTGTAGATACTGATGAGATGGCTCGTTACGAGTTAAACATTAAAAATGTTTTTATATAACCTCATTTTAATACCTAATGGTTCATTCCGACATGCCTAATGGAAGTGTCAGTGAATACATCTGGACTTGGAATACGTGTTTAAACATTTGGTGTAAAACCGGTGCAAAGCAGAGAAAGCCCCCTCCCGCATCCACCCCCTCCCCCTTCTACCCTCTATCCACCCCACATTTCCGCAGAAATAGTTTATTTACTGACCGTTATCCAAGGCGTTATTAACCCTCAAAACGCCAAGAAAAACTGCATCTGAAAATTCATCTGTTTATGTCGTCTGCTGATTATTCTTGCAAACTTTTCAAACCAATTTTTGCATACAGACAAAAGTGTGGACCCAGATCAGACTGCTCCTAAAGGAGCAGTCTGATCTGGTTCTACACTGTTTGCAGAAATGACTTTTAATATCACAAGCAGATGACATAGCAGACGACAATTGCTGTGATTGGCAGTTTAAGGATTAAGTTTGCAGTTGTTCTCAGTTTCTGCGTCGATGGTTTCATACGTGGAGTTTGTTTTGACCTTCCTTTTTTCCTCTTCTTCCCTTCTTTTCGTGCCTCTGGAGAGCTGTGCCTCGCGATTGTATCTTCACTAGTATATATTTATGTTTGTTTTTTGCAGGTATCAGCGGAGTCTCCTGCCAAATTCCAGCACCCACTTGTACTCCAGACTACTGCTACAATGGTGGAGTATGTGATGATAGCACTGGAACTCTAAAATGCTCTTGTAAAACAGGTGCGTCATAGCATTTTTTTTTATTTTTTATTGAATCAACTGAAACATTTGCATAATAATTCAAAAAACAATATTCAGACATATTTTTGTTGTTTGGTTGTTTCTAAACGTTTTCATATTTTTTCATCCGTTAAATGAAATGACAACATAGCAGAAGATAGTAACCGAGAGGAATAGAGAGCAGAAAGACATATACAGTCGACTCCCGTTATTTCGACCTCGCTTATCTCAAATAACCGCTTACTTCGAAATGAAATGCTTGTCCCTGTTTTACCATAGAAATCTAAGAAGAGGTAACAAAATATTGTGGAAAAGAGGAAAAATTGCTCCTAAGGCTCCTCTTTTCCACAATATTTTCAATATGTCTCTAACTTCAGGAATCAAATTACATAATCATTTGTTAAATGTGGTTGTTCGATTGATTGTTTTCCTCACTTCTGCAACTCTGATATTTCGAGGTACGGATATCTCGAAGTGTTTCAGAGAGTCCCTTGGAATTCGAGATAACGAGAGTCGACTACTCTATTTTCGCAGCTTTTATTTTGATCAAATTACTCACCAAAAAAAAAAACAAATTCTTTACAATGGTGGCTGCCCTATTATATTACGTCGAATCACTCTTTCTTTGTGCATGCCCCTTAGCAAGGCTCCAGTTCTTATTTTTGAATGAAGTTTCCTCTCGTCCTATCGCTTATGTTAGGAAATAGAAGAACAGGCTTTTCGCACAAGCTTAAACAGATATCTTCCAGTGACGCGAATCAAATGAAGTTGTTTCTAGGGATATGAATCCCTCCTCGATGGATACTATTTGTAAAGGAATCATTTAGGTTACACCCAAGGAGAGCAGGTTTGTTGTTTAAGTCACTTACTGTGCCGAAGTGACTTCATAGTGCAGTAGTGCATTTTTTGTTTAGTTTTACTGTCCTTGGGATATTTGAGCTCCTTCTGGGCGCAGTTGTTCAAACCTAACGACGTCGTTAGTTAACGACTCGTTAAAATTTGCATCGAGTGATACGCAAATATGCTGAAATTTTTTGCTGAAAAAATGTGAGTAGCTTTTGCAGTGCAAAAGCTACTCACATTTTTTTCAGCAAAAAATATCCGAATATTGTATATTGAATTGGCTAAAACAGTTAACGAAATGACCCTTAACGAGTTCGTTAAGCTAACGACGCTTTGAGCAACTGGGCCAAGGTGTTTTTGAAAAATATAAAAATTTAAGTGAGGCACCCAGATTATGCCACAATCACGAAGTACAGCCTTCTCGAGACACATTAAGATTGAAAGATGAGGAACAAACCATGACAAAACAAACGTCACATTTGAAACTACCGACACACGAAAACGAAGAAAAGTCTGGATTCGTACAGGCCAGCGTAGGCAGCCCTGCACACTGCATTGCTTTCATGCAAAGAGGCACAGTGCAACCCAAACTTCGATTTGTGATCTTTGATTGATTATGTGATTATGTGTTTCCAAGGACAACCTTTATATCATATTGCTCTTAAATACGAAGCTTGTAATGATTACATTCTGGGATTGAATTAGCTTCATAATAAGATACCACTAGTGTGCTATGCTTATTTCTGTTGTTGCAGGATTCGAAGGCAGCAGATGTGAAACGAATAAAGACGATTGCACCCCAAACCCATGTCTGGGAGCAAATCAGCAATGTATGGATCTGGTGAACTCCTATTACTGTCACTGTGATGACGGAAAACGTGGGGAGAACTGTGACAAAGGTAATTCAGTCGCACACGAGAAAACGTACCTTCTAATATGTGAGCGCTACAAAGTCTCAAATCCGCCTGCGCATCAGCGCAGTCTGATCAGAGTCTTCGTTATCTACATGGACAAAAGTTGTATCCTTGGCTATCCAAAATGGGTCCAGTGAAGAATTAGATCAGACTGCGAAAATGCTCAGTGCAATCTTAATCTTCGCATATGTCCTAAGGCATTTTGTCTGCGGCACAGTTGTTTGTTTTAACCCATTTATGCATAGTGGACTCTTTTGCCTCAACTCTGTAGACAGGTCCATTTCCAACAGAAGGGGTGTCTGGTTACATTTTATTATAACCATGTTTTACGAATTCCATGTATTAAATGCAAGAAGTGAAGACCCTGATCCGACGCCGCTTTCTGCGGCGTCTGATCTGGGTCTACACTCTTTGCCAGTGTTCCATTTATGGGACGCTAGAATTAAATTGGTTAACTCTCACCAACCGGGAACAAAATCAGCTGATAAAATTTTGGAATAGATTTCTTAAGTTTTGAAGAAGATTTGGCTTGAAATTTAGTCTTGGAGAGGATTTGCATGGGATTTTAAAAACTTACATCTGGAAACAAAGAAACATAATAAAACAACAACAAAAAACAAATTCGTAAGGAATGCTTTACGCAGCCTTCTAAGCTTTGCAGTATCTGTTATCAGCATGCTAAGCATTCAGATATCATTTGTTGTAATACATTTTATATCATTATTTTATCATAGTGTTGAGACGCTAATTGGGTGGGCCGCGTCATATCAAACATGTCTTCGGGCATATGCTGAAAGGAAAGCCTAGATAAAATTATTGGGTGCTGTAGGACATACACGAAATCGAAGTATAGCAAAATTCTTGAACAGACTATTTATCTCCGCCGGCTGATCTGGATCTTTACTGTTTGCATTAAAATCGAATACACAATTTCTCATGTCGTGGCTCCACTCATATGTTGTTTCTTTCTTTTTTGATCCATTGATGAACCAGGTAGTCGTTACCGTATTTACCGTATGTAATCAGACAAACAGCCCTGAGCAAACAGTTTCGTCCCAGACTTGGCGTCTCATCAGGGTCTTTACTGTTTTCCACTCATCCAGCATTTTCTAGACACAACATCGGGTAGTATTGAACTTCTGCAAATTTTAGAACAAGTATGGTAAGGAGTTGAGATGTCCGAATACTTAGGGTACACAAGGTGTGCGGACTGAAAAATTATCTGTATCTGGAACTGTAGCAGAAATGAAGGCGAGGGTTGAAGCGCCTTTAACCCATGTAATGGGTTGATTGTTTACTGTCTAACCATAGTATTCATAGAGCAAACTTTCCTTAAGTTTGTATACAACACCACTTAAGTTCATTTACCACTGAAATAAAACTGCGCGATTGTATGAATTCGCAAACAGTGCAGATCCAGATCAGAACACGGCGTCTGATCAGGGTCTGCACAGTTTGTTTAAGTAACAGGAAGTTAATGGTCAGTTGAAACAGTTTTAAGTTCTGATAAGGACCATTTTCCCAGCCTACACTCTGAGACAGTCAATCCACCAGTGCTGTCAGTTCTTTGATTATTGACTGTTACAAGGCCGTGTTTCTATTGCAGTTACTTTCTATTTGTGCGGTCTGTTTTTGTTTGTTTGTCTTTATTTTAATGAAGTAGCATCACGAAAACATGTCTATATAAGTTTGACTCCCTTAAACCCTACTTTTATATAGTAAAACTGGGGTTTACATGGGTATACATTATTTTTCTTATTTCTGCTCAAAAACATAGATTGTGGGTATTTGTTAGAACCGCTTCGTCGAGGCGGTTCTAACGAGTAACCACAAACTATGTTTTGAGCAGAAATATGAAAAAAAAAAATCAGAATTTTTGTCTGAAAATTTTCATTTTTTGGTGGTAAAATTTCCATTATATTTAGTTTAATCATATTTTATTGCCAAATAATCATATAGCAAGTGGGTTGGACCACAAGTTCTCACAACATTAGAAAAGGTCCTCCCCTCCATTATATTTGAATAGGCATGTCTTCGTAATGCTATTTTATGTTGCCATTTCATGTAATCAAACCCTTATTCGGTGCTTGGGAGTGTTGTGTTGCCTGGTTTTGGGTATCTCTATACTTATATACAGTTTAAATTAAATGCCTCATTACGAAAACACACCTATTCAAATACACTGAAAATTTTACAAGCAAAAACGGAAAATTTTCAGATAAAAAAATCTGATATTCTTTATATTTCTGCTCATAACATAGATTGTGGGTACTCGTTAGAACCGCCTCGGCGAGGCGGTTCTAACGAGTACCCACAATCTATGTTTTTGAGCAGAAATATGAAAAATAATGTATACCCCTGTAAACCCCAGTTTTACTATGTAAAAGTGGGGTTTAATAGGGTCGAAATTATATAGGCATGTTGTCGTGATTTCGAACACCGATGGCCCATTTACCATGGCTGATTCTAATACGTTTTTGAGTCGTTAAGAAATTCTTCAAATAGCTGAATAAAAATGTTGAGGGATATTTTAGTGACATTTACTCATTTAATCATGAAAATGTTATGTTGTATAATGAGTACATACAATACACCACGATTCACAGAAGATCGAAAAGACTTCCCTAAATTATCCCCATTTGCCCCCTGACCTGACCCTCAGTGGTTCGAACTACCCAGTTCTAGAACAAATCTCCTTGGCCTCAATGATGTTCGACTGCACTTATATTTCAAAAATTTATTTCACACTGATCATTACTTAATGATTCCTCCCTGAATAGAGGATGTGACGATCATCGGAACATATAACAGAAGCTACACACTTAAACCTGAATAATATATTAGCTTAGGCAAATTATTTTCTACTGGATTACATGTTCGCCCAGCGAAGACTCAGATCAGCCTGTGGAACCGCGCAAGCTGATCGGAGTCTTTACTGACTACTTGAAGATGATTTTGATCCTTGGCTTCTCACAGCGGAACACTTCATCTTCCTTTATCTCATACTGTTATCTCAAACCAAAACTTATGATCCCTTTGACTTTGAGGTAAGAGCCCAGTAGTGTTCCAACTGACCATTCCAAAGCGATTCTTCTGCTATAGTTCTTCTCTGTTTGTGATTTCATATGTAGCATTTTTGTGGTCCTTATTTGTTCCTCATCTCTCCTTTTTAGGTACTTCAGGAGGGCTGTGCCTCGTGCTTGTGGCATTGCCTGCGTACCTTCACATATTTTTTTCATCTCTGTATAAATGTACGTGTGTGAATTTATTTTTGAAGATGTTGGTGGCGACTTCGATTATGTGATTGAGGCCCCGCAAGGGTGTCGACAGAATGAAGCTATTGTTAGGTTTGGAGACGGATCAAAACCTATAACACAGCTTTCCGTTGCCTTTTGGGCTCGGTATACACAGAAAGCAGGCCTTGGGACTATAATGAACATTTACGGATCTGTTGGAGGGTATGTAATTATTTTGATACATGACTTTCTGTCAAAACAACATTAAAACAATGTACCACAATAAAGACAACATTATCGCCTTAGTATACTGGTCTGATCAAATAGGGTAGATCCAGGTCAAATGCAACAGAACGCGTCGCCTGATTATGGTTCTGCACGGTTTACCAGTCATCCAGCTGGATAAGTCAGCAGCGACTAATTCAAATTTTAGAAATTTCATTGAGAAGTTATGATGTCAAATGACTAAGGTAGAAAAGGTAGTGTTCATGTTTTTTCGTCGGTGATGTATAGACATAACGAAAACACGCCTATTCAAATATATTGAAAATTTTACAAAAGGGAAATTTTCAGTTAAAAAACGCTAATATTTTTCTTATTTCTGCCCAAAACATAGATTGTGGGTACTCGTTAGAACCGCCTCGACGAGGCGGTTCTAACGAGTGCCCCCAATCTATGTTTTGAGCAGAAATAAGAAAAATAATGTATACCCCTGTAAACCCAAATTTTATTATATAAAAGTGGGGTTTATGGGGGTCAAAATTATATAGGCATGTTTTCGTGATGACACACCGAAATTTCCTCAAGGCTGTTGTCCAAATAATTATCATTGACCAATGCAGTTAAACCACACGGTTGTAGGAAATCGACGGTTATTTATAGCCGCGCTATTCTTGTCACCGTGACCTCAGCGTGCCGTGAGGAGAGGGTTATCTGTAAAAGCTGGACTGGGACAATGGCAAACAGCGCAGACCCATACCAGAAGCCACAGAACGTGGCGTCTTATCAGTGTCTGCACAGTTTGTTAAATTACAGGTAAATAAGGGTTAAATGAAGCAATCTTAAGTCCCCGTTCAGGACCGTTTTTACAGACAACTATCACAGACAATCTACACACCAGGGCCTAGTTATTCAAAGCGTCGCTAGCTTAACGAAATCGTTAGTGGTCAAAATGTTAACTGCTCTAATAAGTAATAAGTACAATATCTAATTCACAGGTATTTTTGCTGAAAAGATATGAGTAGTTTTTGCAAATGCAAAAGCTACTCACATTTTTTCAGCAAAAATATTAGCATATATGCCATATTTAATGATTAAAGTTTTAACGATACGTTAACTAACGACATCGTTAGTTTTGAACAACTGGGCCCTGTGCTGTAAGTGATTTGATTGAATATAAATGCCCTTTAACGAGACAGAGATCTACATTATAAATTGCTGCACCCCCCCCCCCCCCCCCCCACTAGCTACAGATAAGAGTGGGTATTCTCGTAATTCCTGTCTTATTTCTCGAAAGTAAGAAAATATCAATACTTTTCGGTTGAAAAACATCACGAAAACATGCCTATATAATGTTGACCCCCTTAAACCCCACTTTTATATAGTAAAACTGGGGTTTACAGGGGTATACATTATAATTCTTATTTCTGCTCAAAAACATAGATTGTGGGTACTCGTTAGAACCGCCTCACCGAGGCGGTTCTAACGAGTACCCATAATCTATGTTTTGAGCAGTAATACGAAAAATATTGGAATTTTTTATCTGAAAATTTTCATTTTTTGGTGGTAAAATTTTCAGTATACTTGAATAGGCTTGTTTTCGTAATGAGGTGCTTTATCTGGAGCTAAGACACCGCAAAAGACAGACTGCTGTAGCAGGCACTTACTTGGTCTTCTTGTATATGTATCTTTCTTCCAAAGGTTTCCTTTAAGGTCTATGAGCTAGTTTAGATGTAACAAAATCACAAATATGTGCCAAACTGATTTCCTGAACTATTTTTCTTATAATTATATGCTCCAAAATATTAACTGGAATACACAAAAGGACATTTTGATACTCGAAGTTTTACGAAACAATCTGCGGCCTCAGTGAGGGTCTAATGAATCTACAAACTAATTGTGAAAGAACCGGTGCATGCTTATCGTATGAATATATAGAGAAATACAAATTTGCGAAAAAGCTTTGAGTGCCGTCAGATTATAATCACAGTGAAACGATCACATACTTGTGTCTCTACACTGTCTAAATTAGGAAACTAACTACCTTTTTAGAAAAATGTCTTCCATGCAGCTTAGGTATCCTGTCCTTTTTGCATTTTATAGTAAACCAAAGGCAGTTGGCCATACTTCAGTGTGCCGGTTGATCAGAGTCTTTAGTTTTACATACAATATATTTGATGAAGGACATTTCTTTATGTTGCTAGTTCATGTTAACTTAGGCTATGCGCTCAGGCAGGGCATAAGCCGAATATTTGTTCACCACAGCTCATCTGATAGTCTCTGTGAACCGCCAAAAGAGACCAAATATTCTTGTAGCGCATTCACACAAAGGGCTATCAAACACTTAAGTCTTATAAAGTATCTCAGAGTTTTGCCTCTAAAAACTTAATGGAGTGATTACCTATTTACCTGAACAATATCTTTGCTCGCGCAAAACTCAAAGACTTCAAGTCTCCTATTTTGGCTCGTTTTTTTGTTTGTTTCCAAAGGCAACCTTTTAGGACTTTATTTTACTTGACAAGTCTATGATACGGTGTACCCTGCCGTTTTGTCTGCGCTATATCGGGACTTTAACTGGACTAACCTTTAGTTTTCAGCACTCATACATTTCTTGTATACACACTCCGGATTTTTTCTGAATCAATCTGTGGTTCTGAGCATTCTGTCTGTTGCAATGCACTATATCGGGACTTTATAATTATGTCTACAACAACAGGATAGATACTGATCAATTTGTGCATAACATGCAGGGCACCAGATGGCCTAAGATTTCACTGGACAAATGTTAAATATTGCTTACCTTATCTATCCTTAGTATTAAGACAGACACAGAAACAAACTTTGTACTCCCAGATCAGACGTCGCATAACGCATAGAGTCTGCATTGTTTCTCACTCACTAATAGTACAATTGCCTTGTTCTAATTTTAGAACATGTCCGGCACAATACTTAAGGTAAATACGGACATTATCATTTTACAGGGACACAATGATTCCGACCAAGCCTGATTTTGCATGGAGGTTTGATGCTACTGGTTTTACATTTGGAACGAATGGTAACAAGAGAAGGAAGAAACGTGCTGATGAGGTATGCAACAATTTACTTATTCCAAACTTTATTAAAAGTATTTACTGTCAAGGGGTTTACTGATTTCATTTTATCTGCACCGCACAACTACTTCCATTTAGTCTATAATAGAAAAACTGGTGGTAATTTTGCAGAAAAAAAAATGCAGAGAATCAACATCATCCCACGCATGCGCAAAGTATCAGACGTGTATTTGCTCTGTGGCTGCTTAATTGTATTTATCTGTCTTTCCCTTTGGTGTTATGGGCTTGATGTGTATCTGATTGTATCAGTTCCTAAGTTCACTTATTTACTTTGTTCCTATTCCTCTATTAGAAATGTTAAATTTTGAATGGCAGATTTAATTTGGCCACGTCTTGTGAAAAGGTATCTTGAAGCGTATGCAAAATATTAAAATTCTGATTTTCCTGGTGCGTCCTCAGTCTCACTGGGTCTTTGCTATGCGTTGTAACAATCTATTATTACGAAAACACGCCTATTCAAATACACAGAAAATTTCACATCCAAAAACTGAAAATTTTCAGATAAAAAACTTTATTTTTCATATGTCTGATCAAAACATAGATTGTGGATACCCGTTAGAACCGCCTCGGCGAGGCGGTTCTAACGCGTACCCACAATCTATGTTTTTGAGCAGAAATAAGAAAAGTACCGTATACCCCTGCAAACCCCAGTTTTACTATACAAAGTGGGGTGTAAGGGGGTCAAAATTATATAGGCATGTTTTCGTGATGAATATCCAATGATTATGTAAGTAGATCAGGAAAGCCTCGATCAGACGCGTTTTTGCACATACCGACCGGAGCATTCACTGTTCGCACATGGCCTAAACTTACGTTTTGGCTTGATGCCGTTTATTGTATGAAAATGCCATATTTGTCCAAAGTAGTCAGACGCCTCACCCTCTTCCCGTATTAGTCTATAAAGGTTGACAAGTCCATCTGACAATTAGTTAATGTGTCTAACAGCTGTTGTAAATGCACAGACAGTTTAGACCTATATGCCGCGTTTTCTGTCCTGGGTCTAAATTATTTGCTGTGGCATGTATAATGTCGTCACATTATTTCATTATGCTGATACAGTTACATTATGCTCATATTATTTTTTTTTTCATAATGCAGATACGGTTACATTATGTTGATACTGGTGCTTTATTTCGATATGCTGACACTTTTACATTGTGCTGATAACGTTACGTTATTTCAATATGCAGAAGCTGTCATACGAAGTTGACATTGCTGACGGACTGTGGCACCATGTTACCTTGACCTGGTCTGATGACCTACAGGAAATGACCTTGTATGTTGATGGATACTTTAAAAATCAGCTGGCAGACATAGTGCCAAGTTCCACCAGGTTAGTCTCATTGTTGGAAGTCATTTAACTCTTTCACTGCCACAGGCGATAATAATAGGCTTTTGCAAACAGCATAGATCCAGATGAGACGGCTCAATGAGCCGTCTCATCTGGATCTATGATGTTTGACATTCATTCTTTCAGTTTTACATATAAACAGCTCTCCAAACGATAGTTTGTTAGAATAATAAAAAAAGCAGACGACAAATGTCGTCTGAAATTTGGCACCGAAAGAGTTAAGATAACGGTGATCTTATATTTTTTGTCCAGACTTGGCAATTTTTTACATACAGAAGACATATAGCTCTAGACTGTGCTTAACTCATTTATGCCCTGTGGACCCTTCTACCTTTCCTTGGGCAGGATCATGTGCAGCAGAAGGTTTGTCTAGATTGTGTTTATAACTTACATTTATTATAAAAAAAAATATGAATTTAATTCAAACAGTATAGACCCCGATCATTCACCTCCATTTGCGGCGTCTGATCTTGGTCTACATTGTTTGCCAGTGTCACTTTTTTGGGACGGCAGGCATGAATGGGTTAATAATGTCCATGAACTTTTTTGATATTTTCAGAGAATTCTTGCCTAGGAAGATAGACAATTATAGCATTCTTCAATTTGTACTGTGATATACTGTATTGTATATGAGCAGGCGCGTGACAAAACCTACAATAAGACTTAGGCAACCAGCGAAGACTACACAGTCTGATCAGAGTCTTCGCTGATCTTATCTGCCTTCTACAGCCTCAAGGCGATTCAAAAAGGAATAAACGAGAACCTTTGCCATACTGGGTGGAAGTACAGGCTGATCTTTGCTGATCACACAGATCTTATTGTAGGTTTTGTTGTCCGTGACTCATATAATTTATTCATATACAGTTGACTCTCATCTCAAATACTGATCGCAACAATACTGCTTAAGTCAAACTAAGTAAAGAGCTATATTGGTGTAGTTATCTCAAAGTAGTACTGTTGTCTCAAACTAAGCATTATAAACCCTGTAATAACGAGTCGACTGCACTTTATTTTCCTTAGGGTTTAAATACCCAACCAGGTTGTGGTAGGATCTCAAGATATCATTTTCATGTTTCGAAATGCTCATTCTTTAAGAGAATGAATGCACGTGGATGATTCTGCAGCATTTGTACAAAGGTAAAGAACGTTAACAAATTGAAAACTGCTTTAAAGTAGTTAAATTCTTTCACTTATTTACGCTCGGAATGGAAGTAAAATAACAGTAGATATATACAAACATACGAGTATGTATAAAATGTGTGTTTCAAGGATTTCATACACACACACACACAAAACACACACACACACACACACACACACACACACACACACACACGCTATATATATATATATATATATATATATATATATATATATATATATATATATTCACGTACTAATAATATTTGGTCGCTACTATTTACAAGTAAATGCTTGTTCATATAAGTAAATTCATACTGCAATGACATTTACTCAATATACAAAAATAAAACAGCAGGGTTTTACAGCCCACCTTTTGCTTAAACTGACAACCAGATTTAATACCGTGATTCTGCGCTCTGTCCCAGTAATGACTAGTACTACAAAATATCGCTTACCAAGAGTGAAAAAATCGACGCTTCATCTAAAATATTGCAAAGCATCACAGGCACAGAGTAAAATATGAAATGGAGTGGAAGAGAGTGTCGATTTTGGACGTTTTTTTAAAAATAAAAATTCGTCCTTTAAAATACTAATGTCCGGGCGGGTGGGCATCGGGCTTCGAGTGTCGTCCCAGGTTGGTTAAACTGTTTTCAAAGTTATATATTAGCTTTATTCTTGCTAATACATGTATTTGATAGGGATTAAGAGGAGGACTAATAGGCGTTTCCCATGCAAGAGAGTCAACTTTCACTTTCTTCACTATTTAAAAAGAACGTACATAATGCCGTTAGGCGGTTTTCTTGTTTTTCTTTGTGAAGCACATCAGTTCTTTTTGGCTCAGTATATATGTCGATGAAAAATATTTCGACTGAAATGTAGATTCAAATATGTAACAAGTATGTCTTGTCTGTATCAGAGCTGCCTAGAAAAGAAAAGTGCGTTGTAATTCGTGCATTTAGATACATAAAATATTTCAAAATATGATTACGAACAAATGATTACGAACATATGATTGCTCTGAGAAAAATTACATGTCACACGGGAGTCAATTGTCAAGTCACATGTGTGCCTAAACCAAGTCTTGTGACATAAATGAGCCAACCAGATAAACGCCCTGACCCGATCCATCCCTAAATTCCCTGTATGTTGGTCTGAACATTCTGATTCGTCATTCGTTTACGAATTTATGAGATTGATTTATGGCTTGGGTACCATGACCACAACTACTTTATTCAATAGAATACGTATTACTTATGAAATCATGACTTTAAAATTAGAAATAGGACAAACTTAAAGGAAAGAATTTGCTAACAGTTAGATAGTAGCCCTAATAAGATGAGAGGAACATTTTTTCATGTCAGAATTTGTTTCCGTTGATGTATATCCAATTTTCTTTAGCATGTAATTCAATCTATTTTTTTTTTGGTTTCACGCTGGACGTCCATGTGTCCGTCCGTCTATCCGTCCGTCCGTCAGTCAGTCGTATGTCCAAGCGAACAAAAGGCAATTTATTGGGTAGATATATCCTGGGTACTTTACATATAGTTTGCTTTATTCCGTCAATAAATATCCAATAAGAATTAGGGTTTTGTTAGATACTTTACCTCATGTTGGGTAATTTTGCACTTTTTGTCTATGGAAATTTAACATCGGCTACCCAATAAGTGTTCATCTGTAAGAACATCCGTCTGTCCGTCCGTGTTTCGTTTCCGAATGATAACTTGAGTAAACATCAATGGGTTTCCACCAAACTTGGTATGTGCATTGATATTGTAGAGATCTGGTTTGGGATTGGTAATGGGCATATTTCGTCAAGTTTTGGCGGAGTTATGTGCCCGAGACACGCCCATATTTTCGTTTCCGGATGATAACTTGACTAATAATCAATGGATTTTTACCAGACTTGGTATGCGCATTGATATTGTGGACATCTTGTTTGGGATTGCTAATGGGCAAATTTTGTCAAATTTTGACGGAGTTATCTGCCCGAGACCAGCCCATATTTTCGTTTTCCGGATGATAACTTGAGTAAATGTCAAGGGATTTTAACTTAACTTGGTATATGCATTGATATGAAGGAGATCTGGTTTGGGATTGCTTATGGAAAAATTTCGTCAATGCTTGACAGAGTTATCTGCCCGCGATACAATAAAAGCGAGGTATTATAGTTCAACGTTTTGATTACTGTTTATTTGTGCATGTTTCAGTAATTTTCATGTACGAATTCTACGCACACTTTTCTCAAACAATTCTCATTACGAAAACACGCCTATTCAAATATATAGAAAATTTGACCACCAAAAACTGAAAGTTTTTAGATAAAAAATTCTGATATTTTTCATATTTCTGCTCAAAAAATGATTGTGGGTACTCGTTAGAACCGCCTCGGCGAGGCGGTTCTAACGAGTACCCACCATATATGTTTTTGATCGAAAATAAGAAAAGTAATGTATACCCCTGTAAACCCCAGTTTTACTATATAAAAGTGGGGTTTAAGGGGGTCAAAATTATATAGGCATTTTTTCGTGATGCAGTAATGCATGTCTCTGAGAAAAAAAATGTGCTATTACACTAGTATAAACTGCACCTCTGAGCTATTTGTGTTCTAAAAAAGCATCGTTGTTAATGCATGTTTTTTAGCTATATTTTGACAGTTATACTCAAACTACATGCTGCAGTTCAATGCTCTTAAGGTGAATGGAAACATTTACAGGGACGGTAACTATGTCAAATTGTCTGTCTACCTTCTGAAAAGGGACCTTCTCTTAAGGGAGAGAATTTGGGAATAAATGCATTTCTTTTGTAGAAGACCATTTTTCAGAAGGGATGTTTAAGAGAACAGACAAGAAATCACAAAAGTTTTCTCCCTTGTACAAAATGGCGGAAAATCTACAAAGTGAATCCAATCTCCTTGTGTAAAAATAACGTTTGCCATTCCAACTGAAATGCAGGGCCCAGTTGTTCAATGTATCGTTAGCGTAACGAGCTCGTTAGTGGTCAAAAAGTTAATTGTTCTAGTAAGTAAAATATCATTTTCACAGGTATTTTTGCTGAAAAAGTGTGAGTAGCTTTTGCTATTGCTAAAACTTTTCATATTTTTTCAGCGAAAATATTAGCATATATGCCATATTTAATAATCAACGTTTTAACAATATGTTAAATAACGGCATCCTTAGTTTTGTACATCTTGGATCAGAAAATGATAAAACGATTCATTCAAGCAGAAACGCAGAAAACAAAACTTAGTTGCTTAAGAAAGGCAATGTTATGTGAAAAAAAAACAACTATGAAACGACTGCAGACTAAAGTAGCACTGATCTCAACTGTCGTCACGAAAACATACCTATATGATTTTGACCCCCCTTAAACCCCGCTTTTATATAGTAAAACTGGGGTCTACAGGGTATACATTATTTTTCTTACTTCTGCTCAAAAACATAGATTGTGGGTACTCGTTAGAACCGCCTCGCCGAGGCGGTTCTAACGAGTACCCACAATCTATGTTTTGAGCAGAAATAACAAAAATATCAGAATTCTTTGTCTGAAAATTTTCATTATTTTGGTGGTGAAATTTTCAATATATTTGAATAGGCATGTTTTCGTAATGGATGCTTTTTCTTTACCTTAATTACGCTTTATGTTTAACTCTTGTCCTCCTGAACCCGGATGTACCCTGTCTTTGCACACAGTGTAGATCCAGATCAATTGGCTTCTGAAGAAGTCAACTGATCTGGATCTGTACCGTTTGACATTCAGCATGCAGCTTTATATCAACAGTCAGGACTAAGTAATCTGATTGGCAGACAAGTAGAAATGGGTGTGGCATCTTAATTTATTCAGCATGACAAGGGTTAACAGTTTAAATAGCGACCGCAATGTTAGGATACTATTAGGAAATGTATTGTAACATATAGTTGCAGAAATGCAAAACGCTATCATTTCTCTACACACATATAACCTGTCTTTACTTGTAACAGTATAAAGCTCAAAACGTAAGTTGCATGTGGCATTAATATAGTTTATAGTATTTCATAGAGATGTGTGTTTTTTGTAATTTAGTACGTGTGATTTATAGAACATAGATAGTTGCATGTATTACGTGTCCGTTTCAATCACATGACGTTTTGTTTCACGGTTTAACGTAACTCAGTACTATTTAATATGTCGTTAATGCAATAATATCACGATGACGCCCGAAGTATCCAAGTGTTTGCTAAGCTCTGTTTTCTTCTCCATTACGTAAACATGCCTATTCAAATATACTGAAAATTTTACAACCAAAAAATGAAAATTTTCAGATAAAAAATTCTGATATTTTTCATATGTATGTTCAAAATATAGATTGTGGGTACTCGTTAGAACCGCCTCGACGAGGCGGTACTAATGAGTACATAATCTATGTTTTTGAGCAGAAATAAGAAAAATAATGTATACCCCTGTAAACCCCAGTTTTACTACATAAAAGTAGGGTTTAATGGGGTTAAAATTATATAGGTGTATTTTCGTAATGCTTTCGTTTTACTTTATGCCTTGCGTCCCGTAAAAGAGACATTGGCAAACAGTGAAGACGCAGAGTAGACGCTGCAGAATGTGTCGTCGGATCCGGGTCTACACTCTTTGCGATAAATACAGGAATTTATTGTAACGCTAGCGATTCTGCTTCCCAAAGTTGCATTCAACTTGTGATTTGGATCACTATCATGAATTGCAATAACTTTTAAAATCTGTTCTGGTTCTAAGGCTACATTTATTATCCGTATTACTATGAACTTTTCGGTAACCGTCTTAACTGCAACTTTGTATAATCCATTTCCTCTGATGTCATGTTTGTCTTTGAAAGAATAGAGTACTTTGACTATGTCTATAGACGTACTCGTAATTTAAGCAACCAGACACCCTTGTATTTGAAATGTGCCTGTCCAAAGGGTTGAGACAGATGAGTCCACTTGGTATAAATGGGTTAAATACCTGCTATGAGGGGCGTTCATTTAATGTTGTCATTGGGGCTCTACAGGGCGCATTATTTATCCCATTCACATTTCGTTTACTTCAACCCTTTGAAGTATTCTTCCTTAACGCAAACACATTTTTCAAGTCTCGAAATCCATTCTGTAAAGGCAGGGAAGTAGGCCTTTTTAGGCATACCCTGAAGACACTGGTAAATTGCAAGTGCACTTCGGGAGTCATAACGACGACATGAAAGAGTTTTCTTTAGTAAAGGAAACAGGAAATGTCGGAGGAACTAAGGTCTGGCCAATAAGGTGGATGAGAGAACTGAACTACCTTTTCCTCTTTCAAGAAGTCTTGGGCAAGAACACACTTGTGAGCAGGTGCATTGTCATGGATAAGGCACAGACCTCTTAAACCGGTTGCAGGTCTACGTTTTTCATTTTGTATATAATAAGGGTTGAGTGTATATGACCGAACCAATTTGAACTTTCAGTAACGTTTGAAAGACTGAATGGATTAAACCGAAATTTCATCCTATTATACAAAATCACTCCCCTGTGAAATCACCACCGTTTCCTCATGCTCCTTACCGCCACGCGCTATGGTGGGCCATTAGTGACACAATTAAACGAACGCCCCTCGTATTAACGAATAAAGAATTGAAGAATATATTGTCGTAGTTTTCTTGTGACAAATAGACTCTCACATCTTTTCTAAAGGAAAATATTAGCTTGAAATTTGAAGTTTCAATTCTTGGAAAATTAGAATTGATGCGCAACGCACGAAAAAGGCCGTAATGTTATTTGCGGACAACGCAGGCACATATCAGCCTGCGCATTAACTGTCCGTTTACAGAACCAATTGATACTGTAAAATGTGTCGACGAAAATGACATTTCCTTTGCATGTCAATCCTTACCCAGCTAAGATTCTTTATAAATCTACAGCGGGCCGTTATCGGCCCGTCAGCTACCCTGAGGGGCCGATAACGGCCCGCTATAGATTTATAAAGAATGCTTACTGGGTACTTTCTCTGAAAATGCCCAGATCAGACTGCAAGGATGTACATACGGTTGTGCATGCTGATCTCGATTTTCGCTGTTCGCATATGACATAAAAGTCATGTACCTACGTTGTGTGTCAAATAATGCAGGGCTGCGGCGATAAATCCCAGTAAGCATTCTATATAAATCTATAGCGGGCCGTTCGCGGCCCGTCAGGGTAGCTGACGGGCCGCGAACGGCCCGCTGTAGATTTATGAAGAATGCAAGCTGGGTTGTAATTACGTAGTTACGACATATGTATTTGTTTGGAATATGTGAGCGGTGTCGTGAAAAAGAGTACCTTCTTACACTGCTTTCTAATCAGAGGAATCCTTGGCCGCATATGTGACTAATCTTCTTTAAGCGAATAGCAAAAATTCTGAGCAGAGCACGTATCTGGCTCTTTCTTGTCCGAGAATATATTTTCTCACGGGGCAGATAAGTAATCATTCATTTGATGCGCAACTTTGCGAAAAGGCCTTTATGCCAGATGCTAACAGTGATGGTCCAGATCAGCATGCGTATAAGTGCAATCTGGTCTTGGCATTCTCTGTTCGCCGCCATGTACTACAGTCTCAGCTAGCATTCTTTATAAATCTATCGCAGTCCGTTATCGGCCCGTCAGCGATACTGATAGACCGATAACGGCCCTTTTTTTTTTAGATTTATGTAAAACGCTTATTGGGATATTGATTGATTCTGTAAGCAGACAACGAAGGCACGTATCAGCCTGCGCGAATGCGCAAGTAGATCTGGGCTTGCGTTGCCCGCAAAGTGCATACGATCCATTCTGCACATTGTTTGCCATGTGTTTATGTTCTCATTATTAACAATTAATCTATAAATGCCATATAAACTTACAGCAGAGACATTTTCGTTAATGTTTTAGGGAAAATAAGGTTTGACATTGCATGTAAATCGTTTGACAGGCAGACGATTCATTTGCATGTCAATCCTTACCCAGCTAAGATTCTTTATGAATCTACAGCGGGTCGTTATCGGCCCGTCAGCTACCCTGACGGGCCGATAACGGCCCGCTATAGATTTATAAAGAATGCTTACTGGGTACTTTCTCTGAAATGTTAAAATATCTTGTGCAGCTTGTTGTTTAGTACTTAGGATAAGGCTGTCATGTATCAAATCTAGGTTTCCTCTTCGCGTTACATGAACTCCAGCAGGCGAAACTGTGCTTTTGCGTCATGTACGGTCAGCGAATGATCAGATGCGCAATCTGATCAGGACATTCACTGTCCGCTAACAGAATCATTGGAAATTAAAGAATTTATGAACAGAGAGCAAAGGTTACGTTGGGTCTGCACAGGATGATCTGTATCTGCTCATTTTTCGAAAGTTCGACGTCAAATGTTTGTTTGACGCGATCCTATAAATCTCGTTCATTAGTTTAATACTTTTCTCACCAACACTTTTTACCCAATTTAGTCCGAAGATCAAACAGTTCAGAACCAGATCACACAGAGAACACAGCGCTGATCAGGGTCTACACAGTTTGCATTAGCTACAGGAATTTCTATAATCATAATACTAATAAAAAGTAATCCATTACGAAAACATGCCTATTCAAATATACTGAAATTTTTACCACCAAAAAATGAAAATTTTCAGACAAAATATTCTGATATTTTTCATATTTCTGCTCAAAAACATAGATTGTGGGTACTCGTTAGAACCGCCTCGACAAGGCGGTTCTAACGAGTACCCACAATCTATGTTTTTGAGCAGAAATTAGAAAAATAATGTATACCCCTGTAAACCCCAGTTTTACTATATAAAAGTGGGGTTTAAGGGGGTCAAAATTATATAGGCATGTTTTCGTGATGAGACACCCTGCTATTAGAAATAGACCGGTCGAAAGAGTACTGGTACATGTAGAAGAGTCCACTTGACATTATTGGGTTAATCACTCTATTCATTTAAACTTCTTCATAAACGATATTTACCCTATATATTTTAACACCGCAACCCTTGTCATGCTGAATAAATTAAGATTCCATGTTCATTTATAATTTTCAGTCATCAGATTTTTTAATCGAGGTTGTTGATACAAATCCACATACTTAATATTTAATGACAAAAAGTGCAGATCCAGATCAGTTGGCTTCTTTAGAAGTCAACTGATCTGGCTGTACACTGTTTGTAAAGGGGAGCATATCTGGGTTCAGTAGAACAAGGGAAAACTCCTCTCCTTATGATACTGGTCTAATAAATTTTTAACGTCCTTTTTATTACCAGCTGATATATCTAGGAACTGAATGAATTGCAAAAATTGTAGACGTAAATCGGACGCTGCGTTTTGTGGCGTTTGATCTGGGTCTATACTATTTAGTTAGGCAGATCTGTCAAATGCTAATGGTAAATATGGTAATCTGTGCACAAAAGCATGTTATTAGGAAAATGCTTATTTGTAATTGTGTGTTGTATTTACTTCATCATAATCCTTTACTAGATTAAAACTTTAGTTTGTTTGTCTGTAGATTAAGTCATATTCGGACACTAACCATAGTGCACGCTTGTAGTTGTAGATTAGAGCATAACGGTGGCAAACAAAAATGTAATAACTCGCTCAATGAGCATTGCACATGCGCACTTATTATTGTAGAATCTATTTAGCATAATGTATAACGTTATTGCTGATTTCATTCGGTTTATTGTTCCCTGTTTACTCATTTCACTAGTTTGATAAGGCTTAGACATCAAAATGCTGTACCAAAAAGTATTTTTAAGAGGAAAGCATTATTAATGTTCATTCATATGTACTCATACTTTAATTTAAGGTTCACAGTTACACCGTTTTGAGAGCAGCTATCTTTGAGAAGAAATTCATACACTAGAGAAACAGCAAGTTCACGAGGCCCAAAATCGACCATGTTAAAGCCAAGATTTTGAAATTATGCACTCTTAAGTTTGTCGACGCTTATAATGCATTGTTATCCTACTTTCATTATCTAGAATAAGTTTCGATTCTAGATAATGAATCTAGAATTAATTTTTGAAATGCATTTCTCTCAAGTATTGATACATTGATTTGAAATGAGGGTTGGGTATCCCAATTTCGCAGTTCAGGACGCATTTCGTATGTTCGACCCAGTAGTGACCCAGCTAGCATTCTACGTAAATCTACATCGGGCCGTCATCGGCCCGTCAGCTACCCTGACGGGCCGATGACGGCCCGATATAGATTTACGTAGAATGCTGACTGGGGAAACATCGGCGCAGCAAACTTGTATGAGCAGCCTTACAGCATTATATTCATCTCATTGAAGACTTGAGACCTCTAAACGGGTAACTGGCAAACAGTGCAGACCCAGATCAGATGCTGCAGAACGCGGCGTCTGATGATGGTCTCCTCTGTTTGCAAATTGTTGAACCAATTTGCTTTGGAAAGAATTGTTTTGATTTTTGACTGAGAACCCTATTTGACACAAAGGCTCTGACCAGACGCAAAGATTGAAGTCCACTTCAGAATCGCTTAAATATACAATATGATTTTTTTTTTCTCTTAAATCCTTTCTATAGATATGTAAAATAGGAGTAAAATTGGTTTTAGCTCCAGTACATTTCCTACTGACCGTTCCAAGGAGGTTCCTCTGTTGACGTTCTTTGTAAGTCAATGGTTTCATACGCAGATTTTGTTTAGTCATGATTTGTTCCTCATCTCTCTTACTGTTTGCACCTCTGTAAGGCTGTGCTTCGTGATTTTGGAATTTCCTGGATGTCTTCACTGATAGTTTCGGATACATATGCGAACAGTAAGGATCCGAATAAACACGTAAAGCCGCACAAGTTGGTGCAAGTCAATAGTACCCAGTGCTTCTAAAAGCAGGTACCGGAGGCCTTGGGACAACTTTCCGCATATGTTGTAAAGGCATATTTCACTTTGCGCGGTTCTTATGATTTATGCAGTATTACTTTTTAATAACCTCTTCTAGCCTCAACGTCAGAAAACGTACATTTAGCGAAATCAGATTAGCATGCCCATTCTCGCAGTCTGATCTGATCACAATCGTACTTGGTCGCATTTTGATTAGCCAACGATGCGAAGTACTCATATTGACAGCGAAGATCTGATCACATCACGAACACATGCCTTTATAATTTTGACCCCCTTAAACCCAACCTCTGTATAGTAAAACTGGGTTTTACAGGGTATACATTATTTTTTCTTATTTCTGCTCAAAAACATAGATTGTGGGTACTCGCCAGAGCCGGCTCGCCGAGGCGGTTCTAACGAGTACACACAATCTACTTTTTAAGCAGAAGTATGAAAAATATTAGACTGTTTAATATCTGGAAGTTTTCAGTTTTTGAAGGTGAAAGCGGAGAGGGTGTGTGTGGAGGGGGGTTGGAGGATGGATTTGCCATGCCTGTTTTCCTGGTACAAAGGGAATTCTATTAATTTTGTTGTCAAGTAGCCTAATGTGGGGGCCACCTATTTCTGAGATTATTTGCTAATCGGAACTTTAGTTCAATGAATATCATTACATAAAAGTGGGCGGGGTAATCCCGTACCTGTCCTTTTTAAGAGGCTAAATATGCACTCTTATCTTCTGTTAATAGACTGACTAAATGTTATGGCATATTATAACTAGGCTATGGACACATATTAAAGCGGCATGTAGCAGCTTTGCCAAACTACAATGCAGAATTTGCACTTCATAGATTTTCATAATTTTTTGCATCTACAATCTTTGCTAAAAAACCACAACATTTTTAAACCTGAAAAGAAATGAATGTCCTTTCATGATCGTAGTTGCTGATGACATGCTATTGCAAAAATATGGGAAAATTGCAATAAGCGATCTGAGACATGAGTTATATGCCCTCGAATGTAGCAAACATACACCAATTAAACGAGAAAAAAACTGCTGAGGTTTAATTGTAGTGTGTATTGTGCATGATATTTTTTACAACTAATGGCGTTTGTCAGAAAGAAAGATTTAGTTGCATTATAATTACATACACAAGAGGACCACGATGGTTCTTTATCACTCACCTGAGCTGAAAGATTTAAATACTTAATATTGAAGTTTCACACAAGTAGATTGTTTGAAGCTTTTCTGTATAAATGTTCAAGAGTGACGTAATTGACCTATACAAATGATCCCCTAGGATGGGACCTAAATTGACCCCAGGGCTATAAGTCTGATAATCTTGGAGGTCCACAAGACGAAGATATGCACCCAATATTAAAGGCCTAGGCCTTTTAGTTTCAGACAAGAAGATTTGATTTGAAAATGTTTCTCTATATTAGTGTATGTAAAATAAATGACTCCTGGGGCAGTGCGGTTTTCGACCTATAATTTGAACACTTTTGGTAAAGGCCCATTAGATGAAGTTACATGCCAAATATCCTAGACCTAGGTTCAGACAAGTAGATATTAAACGGTTTTCTTCGGGCGGGGCCATTTGAAACCAGAGGAATATAATTTAAACAATCATGGCAGGGGTACACAAGACGAAGCTACATGCCAAATGCAAAACGCCTTAGCTTTCTAGTTTCAGACATTTTTTTTGTTTGTTTGTTTTTTGTTTTCCCTATATGAGTCTATGTTAAACATCCAAACACCTTCACAAGAGGTAAGATACTTTACATCTTTTACAACAATCTTTCAATAACATCACTAAAGTAACATTTCTGTCAAATTACATTGAAATTCGTCAAGCTGATTCTGACAAGTATATTATTAAAGTTTTGTTTTGTTTTATTTTATGGATAAGCAAGCAAATAAAGCTACGCCCCCCCTTCCCGCCTCCCGCCCCCAACCACACACACACATAGCGGCCATGTTTTTGACAAGGCATGATGGCTTGAACCATCTTGATTAAGGGTGACTCAAAAAAAAAAACAAAAAAAAAACATTTCTGCCAAATAATATTGAAATCCATCCAGTGATTTCTGACAAGAAGGTTTTGGGGTTTGTTTAAGTTTTTTTTTCTTCCATACAGATATATAGTGAAAGTAAGTCGATCCCACCCCTTGGTGGCCGTGCTTTTTGACATATAATAGACTGAACAATCTTGAAAGAGGGTCACCATAGGAAAGTTTCTGCCAAATTAAACTGGTCGAGTGGTATCTGACAAGAAGATTTTGTTAATTTTCTATATAGAAATGCATGTATAGGGAAAATATACCCTGGCGGAGGTATTTTTAACGAATCACTACAGCTTGATAAATCTTGGTGGATGGTCATCAAAGGAACATTTCTGCCAAGTTATATTGAAGTCGGTCCAATGATTTCATACAAGAAGATTTTCGAAGTTTTCTAAACAGATATATAGAGAAAATATGCCCCACCTCCTGGCGGCCGTGTTTTTGGCAGTCACAACTGATCAATCAATCTTGGTAGATGATCTTATTTCTTATCTTTAAATTTTATATAGGGACAATAAGCCCCACCCCTGGCAGCCATGGTTTTAATGAATCATGACAGCTTGAACAATCCTTGCAGAAGTTCGCCATAGGAACATTTATGCCAAAATATATCGAAATCGGGTCTGTGATTTCTGACAAGAAGATTTTTTTTTACTTATGGTTGGAATAGCAACCAGAATCCGGTATGGATTCCAAATCTTCGAACAATTTTCAGTCAGTACCATCCAAAGATCAATCCTGTGAAATTTGGTTAAAACTGGCTCAGTGCTTTAGGAGGAGATGTTTTAAAAGGAATTTACTCATCTGTACTCAACTGGTTCCATATTCTGTCTATTGTCGCCTGATTGTTTAATATAGGAAAGAGTTGTATATGTATATGGCATTAAAAATATTCATTTTGATCCTATTGCTGTTAAACATTGTTTTTGGAAGAAATTGTCTTATTCTGTT
The DNA here is from genome assembly GCA_964016985.1 of Anodontia alba. Classification (NCBI taxonomy): domain Eukaryota; kingdom Metazoa; phylum Mollusca; class Bivalvia; order Lucinida; family Lucinidae; genus Anodontia; species Anodontia alba. The sequence goes on along the minus strand of OZ024831.1, from coordinate 33,243,204 downwards.
TATCTGTGCTTAGCTGGTGTCATATTTTACTTGCTAAAACTTGATTGTTTATTGTTTTGAACTGTTTAGGAAAACATTGTCTATTACTACATAGTTTTTAGCGTTATTCTTACATTTTTATACTAATATACCGTCACATTTATGAGTATTCAGCTTATATTTGCACTTTAATGAATTCAAACACTTCAATAAAACTTCAACATTTTTCTCATTTATTAGCGTCTGTTTGCTACATATAAAAGAACAGAACTCATGTCTTAGATGGCATTTAGTAAACACTCATAATTTTACAAAACCATGGAATTAACATCTTCTATTATGAAATGATGATAATTTATGTTCTGTTCTACCAAGATTGATCAACTTATAGCCCTATTGTCGAAAATGGCCCCACCAAAGGGATCACTTCTTTTACAAAGACTCACATAGGGAAAACTTGAAAAATCTTGGTCTGATCCCAGACGGTCTGGACCTTGGATAATTGGCATGTAGCTTCATCTAATGGACCTTTTTGAAGATTGTTTATATTATAGCTCTAGGGTCAAAAGCTGCCGCAGGAGTCACTATTTTTTTTTCATAATTATATGGAGAAAAAAATTGTAAAAATATTCTTTTCTGAAACTTAAATGTTCAGGCCTTTGATATTTGGTACGTAGTTTCTTCTTGCGGATCTTTACTTTGTGGATCCATACGGTTATTTGAATTATAGTCCTGGGGTCAAATAAAGCCCGATCCCAAGGGGTCATTTGTATATGAGCATCATGTCACTATTGAACTTAAAATGTATATAAACAACCAAAAGCAATCTACTTGTGTGAAATTTCAATATTAAGTAATAAAATCTGTTAGCTCAGGTGAGCAATATAGGACCATCATGGTCTTCTTGTTTATAGAATTGTAATGTAGCTAAATCTTTCTACCTAACAAACCCATTAGTTGTAAAATATTAGGCACAATAAAACACTTAAATCAAATCTCAGCATTTTTTCGCGTTTAATTGGTGTATGTTTGCTGCATTCAAGGGCACATCTCATGTCTCAGATAGCATATAGCAAAACACCCATAATTTTGCAATACCGTGCCATCAACAACTGAAAAGACATTCATTCTGCTCAGGTTTAAAGATATGTTGTGGTTTTTAGCAAAGATGGTAGATTAAAATGTATGAAAATCTGTGAAGTGCAAATAACGCATTGCAGTTTGGCAAAGCATGCCCACAGAAGTAACTGTCACATGCCACTTTAATATGTGTCCATAGCCTAATTATATACCACAACATTTAGTCAGTCTATTAACAGAAGATAGGAGATCCATATTTAGTCTCCTAGATAGAACGGGTATGGGATTACGCCACCCACCGTTATATTGTGATATTCACTGAACCAGAGCTCCGGTTAGCAAACAATTTCAAGAATAGGTGGCCCCCATATTAGGCCACCTGACAGCAAAAATTATTTGAAATCCCTTTGTACCAGGAAAACAGGCTTATGGCAACTCCCCCTTTCTTACGTATTTGAAAAGGCGTTTTTTTTTCTGTTTTTTTTTTCTGTTTTTTTTTTTTTGTTTTTTTTTTTTGTTGTTGTTTTTTTCGTAATGAGACTGCACTCATTTGAGTCTGCGTTTTGTGAATATGTTGGAAGGCCGTATTTCTCACACTGCGGTTCAATTTATTTCACAGGGGATTTGTTGTGTTTGGTGATTACAGTACTAGTACTAGGAAAGGTGATGGCTTGAACAGTTTCAAGGGTCGGATTAGCCGCTTTTATATTGTTAATAAAACTCTTGATGACACTGAAGTGGGTCAGTTGTATAACTTTTTCAACACACCACCCTCATCACAGCTGCTGTTCTTGCACCAAGAAAACAATCTGATGCTTCAGTATATGGTAGATTACAACAGCGAGATATCTCAAAACAGATGCAGGTCTGCAGATGACCAGACATGTGAACGGATCTACAACGGTAAGATGCTTCTATATGATACATGTTAGAAATATTTCTTTTAGAACAGTATGGATCCAGATTAGCCAGCGAACCCATAAAGAGTTTGCTAAACGTCATTCTATTCTAAAGTACCGAATAAATTCCTAAGTTTAGTTTAATAGTCCTGGATCCAGTTATTTGGCTTAACGAGCGTGTTAGTGGTCAAAATATTGTTCCTCTGTAATTACTGACATTGCCAATCCTAAGCAACTGTGTGATGTGTTATTATTTGTGTGTTCTAAGATGGCTGATGAGACCAATCTTAGCTCTAAACTGCCTGTTGCAGATAGAACAAGAGAGGTCTAAGGAAGAAAGCTCTGTTGGAGATAACTTAACTCTGGCTTTCCGCTGTGCACGTTTCTGCTCGGCTTCACTGATTCTTTTTGCTTCGTATTTACCAACTCCCCTTCTTATGAGGCCTCGCCACTTAGTACGATACTGTGTAATCTGTTCCCATGACTCTGTTGGTATATTGAAGTCTTTAAGGGAGGCTTTGAGGGTGTTCTTGTATCGTTTCTTCTGACCACCATAGGAGCGTTTTCCAATTTGTAGTTCCCGATAGAGGATTCTCTTTGGCAAACGTTCATCAGGCATTCTGATAACATGGCCTGTCCTTCTTAACTGTGCCAATTTCAGAAGAGTATGTACACTCTGCATCCCTGCCCTTTTCAGGACTTCTGTGTCTGGAATCCTGTCTTGCCACTTAATCTTTAGAAGATTTCTAAGACAGCTTGTATGGAAATAGTTCAATCTTTTGGCATGCCGTTGGTAAACTGCCCAAGTTTCGCATGCATATTATAGTGTTGGCAGCACCACCGATCTAAATATTAACTGGTCTAGAAAGTAAAATATCTAATTCACGGGTATTTTTGCTGAAAATGTGAATAGTTTTTGCAAATGCAAAAGCTACTTACATGTTTTTAGCAAAATATTAGCATATATGCCATATTTAATGACCAAAGTTTAAACGATACGTGAACTACCGACATCGTTCGTTTTAACAACTGGACCCTAAATGTGCAATTGCGCAGGTTGATCTGTGCTTTTGCAGTCCGCCATCGTCATAGTCCATGCGTGGCGCAGATTATATGTTTTTCACTCTTCACCTACAACACAAACAGGTACTGCAAGGCATCTTATTCTTTCAGTTATGAATACCAAAACCGATGCCTCTGCAAGCAGTGCATTGATCCTGATGACAAACCGTCTCGATGACGCTGCGTCATTAGAAGCAACACTAATTTCTTTATTCCATATTGCTATGTAACACCTTATAGTACGTTCAAAATGTAAAATTTTGATCACAGACACCCAATTTCTTGTTTTTGTTTTGTTTTGTTTTGTTTTTTTAGTCCTTTTAGCATTGCCATTACCTCGCTTGGTGAAGAGCGAGCTCATCTTAGTGCTTTTCGTACGTATGTTCGATTTGCGCTTGTTTGGTTTTGTCTGTTACCTTTTCCTCTTGATGTCTGGGAAGGGTTGCGGTTTGTAATTGTGGCACTGCCTGGACTCTTCTCTTACCTTTTTTTTTTTGAAATAAATTAAAGCAATCTAAAATTAAATTACTCGTCAAATCAATTAAAACATTTTTTTTCAAATAACAGAATCAAAGATAGTAAATAAAATAAAGAAATGCTACAAAGAAAACGCTCTATAAGTAAAATGAAACAATATTTTGTTACAAAGAGCTTTACTTCGCGAAATCAAACAAAGTTTTCTTCTTAAAAACGATAAGCCGGTAAAATATGTAATGCAAATAAAAATTCCATACCCCAGGTCTAACGAAACACCAAAATAATAAAAAAAAATGCGAAAGTATCATTGTATCACTCAGCAAAACCACATCCCGCTTGCACGATTCGGTGTTTGGCGATCTAGACGTTTCTGCTGAATAAGCCTAACTTCATCATGCATCATGAGTTGTTGTTGTTCCAACGGAAAAGGCGTCTAACAATATTGTGTTTGTTTTGCAAAACACATTACATCAACTGCTAAATAAAGTACGGCAATAGGGAACCCGACACAGAAACTCACTAATTTGTCTAGGGAAGAAATTCTGCAAAACCACAATTCGGTTATGGTATCATTCGGATATGATGAAGATGATGAAGAGCTCTTCCTAAACTATACTGGATTACTAATTGCACGGGAAACCATACGAACTGTGCTACATTGGGTCTCAGTTAAGTGCTCAACGAAGCCCCTCTCACGGAATCTGACAAGAATTCTTACAGCAGTAAAAGTAGGGCTTCAGCAATATTGCAACATATCGTCCGCAAGCAAGAAGCGTTGTCAATCAGATATGGCTCCTGAAAACTCCAAAGAACTCCTACAAACGTTACAATCACTTTTATTTTGTTCTGAAAACAGTAAAAAAATCGATCCTTTAACTCTTTGTACCACAATTCCTCAATACAAACTGAAATCCAGGGCCCAGTTGTTCAAAGCTAACGATGTCGTTAGTTAACGATTCGTTAAAATTTACATTGAGTGATACGCAAATATGCTGAAATTTTTTGCTGAAAAAATGTGGGTAGCTTTTGCAGTGCGAAAGCTACTCACATTTTTTTCAGCAAAAATTATCAGAATATTGTATATTGAATCTGCTAAAACAGTTAACGAAATGACCCTTAACGAGCTCGTTAAGCTAACGACGCTTTGAACAAGTGGGCCTAGATTACCAGATATATTCAACCAGTATCTCTTTCACATGATTATAAATCATGTGAATCAGTATGTTGTCTTTGGCTATGCAGATAAATATTTTGTTCAGGGCTGATCTGATGCACAGCAAAACTATTCTGATACAGATGTTGTAAAGATGCTAGAATAGCTAATCGGCAAATCCTTGTGGAGTTTGCTGGACAAATATTTTAGTAAACACTCGGCATTCCTATGGGGACTAATTGTGCTCCATTGCTTGCCGACATATATTTATACTCATGTGAGGCAGAATTTATGCAGGGTTTCATGAAAGGAACCAAAGAACGCCTTGCCTAAAAATTCAATTTCACATACGGGCGCATAGATGATGTATTATCTCTGTATTATCTCTGAATAATTCAAAGTTTTCAGAGAATCTCGAATTCATCTTACCTCTTAAACTTCAAATTAGACATCTGAGACTTGTTGACTTTTATTTTTCTGAACCCAAGACATCAAGGTCCCGTATTTTTCTGAAGCTATGTTTAGACTGATAGACATGGTGAGCGAAGCATGCTTACTAAGTAATACTTACCATGAACGCCTGATTATACCGCATTTATTTTGGGTTCATGTCTGTCAGTTTGATCATCCCTAACTTTTGCCTGTGTGTATTTTCTGAAATACAATTTTGCTTTGTTCACCTCAAACACATTTATTTATAGCAGACATTTTGCAGGAAATGCCATAAAAAGCTTGGAATATGGTAGACATGATACTAAACAAGCACTGCTTTCTGTTTGTTTTTTTTTTTTTTTTTTTGTTCTGTGTGCCTCGTGAGGGCTGTGATCGTGATTGTGGCATTTCGTGAGTATCTTGATGTATAATTTAATCAAGGTGTTGTTCTATTCAGTTAATGAATGAATCTTCATACCTACCTCTGTTATATAACATTATAGTCGATTTTTGATAATTGAAATTAAAATATTGATATTGAAATAAAATGTTTTACTGAATTCGTTTCCAGAGCAATTGCGAGCAGGAAAGGCGTTTTTAGCTTCACATCTAAGCAGTCTGTTCAACGTCATACTGACCGTCGATAAAGTACATGTATATAGTGTGTTTGTTATGCAGTAATCTGGTTTCGCTGACAGATTGTTTGTATAATAAAATTAGGACACCAGAAGAACCGTTACCTCTTAGTTTAACTCATATCTGTACACACAACTGTTTGTTTAATTGTAAACAGCTGGGGATTCGCCAAGAGTGACAAGCTGTGATGACGTTCTTGTGGTAACAGAGAGAGCATCAGCTCCGTCTTGGCCAGACCCGACATTTACCAACACAAACCCAGGCACAAAAACAACCAACCGAATCTCTGGAAGTAAGATTCTAATACACGAACATTTACTATTTTGGGAGTTCTTATGCGTGTACAGTCGAACCTCTATGGCTCGAACATATTTGTTCTAGATTTGGGTAGTTCGAGCCACTGAGGTTTAATCCTAGCGCCAGGTTAGGACACAAATGGAAATAAGATATGTATGTCTTTTCGATCTTCTATAAAATAATGGTATGTTGAGGTTACTCATTAGAATCGCCTCGACATACACAACATACATTGTCATGATAAATTAGGTAAAATGTCTAACTATTTATAAATATTTGTTTTCTTTAGCTGACGGAGGAATTTCCTAGGGATCAAAAAATTGAGTTCGAATTGATCACGGTAAACAGTTATCGGTGTTTGAGTAATTGTTTTTTTACTGTATACAGTCACAAAGCAAAACACATGTATATCTGTGAAGTGAAAATATATAATCGGCTCTATCTCATACTTTGATAACTGAATGTATTGCTTAAATCAAACTTAATTTGAGGGCAATATAGTTTAATTTGATACATAATCTGTACGTTTTTTGCTCACCTGAGCCGAAGGCTCAAGGTGAGCTATTGTGATCACTCACCGTCCGTTGTCGTCGTCCGTATGTCGTCCGTCCGTCCGTCCACAATCTTTAAACAACATCTCACCCTAAACCACTGGTTGGAATTTGACCAAACTTCACAGGAATGATCCTTGGTTGGTCCTCTTTCAAAATTATTCAAATGGTTCCGGTCCATTGCATATCTAGGTTACAGGAGCTAAAAATAGATTTTTTACTAAAAACTTAAAAAAATCTTCTTGTCAGACACCACTGGACCGACTTCCATATAATTTTGCAGAAATGTTCCTTTGGTGATCTTCTACCAAGCTTGTTCAAGCCATTTGAATTCGTCAAAAAACATGGCCACCAGGGGGCGGGGCTTATTTTCACTATATATCTATATAGAAAACTTTAACAATCTTCTTGTCAGATACCACTGGACCGATTGCGATATAATTCGGTAGAAATGTTTCTTTGGTGATCCTCTACCAAGATTGTTCAAGACATATGGATTCGTCAAAAAACTTGGCCGCCAGGGGGCGGTGCTTATTTTCCCTATATATATATCGATATAGAAAACTTTAAAAATCTTCTTGTCAGAAACCAATGGACTGATTTCCATATAATTTTGCAGAAATAATCCTTTGGTGAGCTTTTACTAAGATTGTTCAAGCCATTTGGATTCGTCTAAAAACATGGTCGCCAGGGGGCGGGGCTTATTTTCCCTATATATCTTTATAGAAAACTTAAAACATCTTCTTGTCAGAAACTACTGGACCAATTGCAATATAATTTGGCAGAAATGTTCCTTTTTGTGATCCTCTACCAAGATTGTTCAAGCCATTTGGATTCGTCAAAAAACATGGCCGCCAGGGGGCGGGGCTTATTTTCCCTATATATCTTTATAGAAAACTTAAAAAATCTTCTTGTCAGAAACCAGTGGACAAATTGCGATATAATTTGGTAGAAATGTTCTTTTGGTGATCCTCTACCAAGATTGTTCAAGCCATTTGGATTCGTCAAAAAACATGGCCACCAAGGGGTAGGGGGTGCTTATTTTCCCTATATATTGATATAGTAAACTATGAAAATCTTCTTGTCAGAAACCACTGGACTGATTTCCATATAATTTGGCAGAAATGTTCCTTTGGTGATCCTCTACAAAGATTGTTCGAGCCATTTGGATTCGTCAAAAAACATGGTCGCCAGGGGGTGGGGTGGGGGGGAGGGGCTTATTTTCCCTTCCCTATATATCTATATAGAAAACTTAAAAAATCTTCTTGTCCGAAACTGCTGGACCAGTTGCAATATATAATTTGGCAGAAATGTTCCTTTGGTGATCCTCTACAAAGATTGTTCAAGCCATTTAGATTTGTCAAAAAACATGACCGCCAGGGGGGCAGGGCTTATTTTCTCTATATATCTGTATAGAAAACTTTAAAAATCTTCTTGTCAAAAACCACTGGACCGATTTCATTATAACTTGGCAAAAATGTTTCCTTGTTGACCCTCTAACATGATTGTTCAAGTAATCGTGATTCTTCAAAAAACATGGTCGCTAGGGGTAGGGGCTTATTTTCCCTATATATCTATATAGAAAACTTTAAAAATCTTCTTGTCAGAAACCAATGGTCCGATTTTTTATATAACTTGGCAGGAATGTTTTTATGGTCACCCTCTGCCAAGGTTGTTCGTCGTCATAATTCGTCAAAAAATACGGCTGCAAGGGGGCGGGGCTTATTTTCCTTATATATCTATTTAAAAAACTTGAAAAAATCTTCTTGTCAGACACCATTGGACCGATTTCAGTATAACTTGGCAGAAATGTTTCCTTGGTGACCCTTTACCAAGATTGTTCAAGCCGTCATGATTTGTCCAAAAACATGGCTGCCAGGGGCGGGCTTTATTTTCTCTGTATATCTATATAGAAAACATGAAAAAAATCTTCTTGTCAGAAACCATGGACCAATTTCAATATAACTTGGCAGACATGTTTCCTTGGTGACCCTTTACCAAGATTGTTCAAGCTGTCATGATTTGTCTAAAAATATGGCTGCTATGGGTGGGGCTTATTTCCCCTATATATCTATACAGAAAACTTTAATGATCTTCTTGTCAGAAACCACTGGACTGATTTAAATAAAACATCTCAGGAATATGTCTTATGTAACCCTCTATCAAGATTGTTCAAGCCGTCATGATTCGTCAAAAAACGTGGCTTCCAGTGGGTGGGGCTTATTTTCCCTATATATCTATATAGAAAACCTTAAAAATTTTCTTGTCAGAAACCACTGGACCGATTTCAGTATAACTTGGCAAAAATATTTCCTTGGTGACGCTCTACCAAGATTTTTCAAGTAATCTTGATTTGTCAAAGAACATGGCTGCTAGCGGGTGGGGCTTATTTTCCCTATATATCTATTTAGAAAACTTTAATAAACTTCTTGTCAGAAATCACCGGACCGATTTCAATATAACCTGGCAGGAATGTTTCTACCAAGGTTGTTCAAGCTGTCACGATTCGTCAAAAACATGGCCGCTAGGGGACGGGGCTTATTTTTCCTATATATCTATATTAAAAAAACTTTAAAAATCTTCTCGTAAGAAACCTTTGGACCGAGTTCAATGTTATTTGACAGGAATGTTGCTTTGGTGACCTTCTACCAAGATTGTTCAAGCCTTCATGATACGTCAAAAAACATTGCCCCTAGGGAGGCGGGGCTTATTTTCCATATATATCTGTATAGAAAACATTGAAATTCTTCTTGTCAAATACCCCCACACCGATTTCAGTGTTGCTTTGGTGACCCTCTACCAAGAATGTTCAGGCAATCCAGATTTGTCAAAAAACATGGCTTCTAGTGGGTGGGGCTTATTTTCCCTATATATCTAGATGGAAAAATTTAAAAATCTTCTTGTCAGAAACCACTGAACCGATTTCAATTTATCTTGGCAGGAATGTTCCTTTGGTGACCCTCTATCAAGTTTGTTCAAGCTGTCATGTTCGTCAAAAAATATGGCCGTTAGGGGATAGGGACTTAAAGCTATATAAAACACTTTAAAAATCTTTTTGTCAGAAACCACTGGACCAATTTCATTATAACTTGGCAGAAATGTCCCTTTGGTGATCCTCTTTTAAGATTTTGTTCAAGTTGTCATGATGCATTAAACTGAAAAAAAAACATGGGGGTGGGGGTGGTGGGGTGGGTGCAGGGCTATAAAATAGAGCAGTGAACTTGGCTGAAACTTCAACAGTAAGTATGCAAATCTGTTTGCTCAGGTGAGCGATATAGGACCATCATGGTCCCCTTGTTAACTCTGTATATCTCAACCTACTGCTATATCAGACCAAACGTTCTGGTGCCTTGGAGGTTGAGATAAAAAGATTCGAGTGTGTTTTGAGATTATTTCTAAACAATACAAATTCTATACAATTATACCAATACAAATACATAAAAGTTCATTCAATTTATGCGTTTCATAACTTTTAGACTAAAATGAATGAGCAGCAACGTTAGTAAACATACCTTCTGACATGGGCGCCCAACGAAGATTCCGCGCAGTCCGAGGATGCAAAGCTTATTCCTCATGCAGAGAACGACGACTCGCGCGCATGATTTGAGTGAGTTCGGTGCACATGTCAAAAGGTACTTTTCAGCTCACTTCGGCCAAAGGCTTCAGGGGAGCTTATAGGACGGTAGTCCATCCGTCCGTCCGTCGTTTGACTGTTCGTTTACACCTTTGACCAGTTATATCTCCTCAGTCTACAGATAAATTTCGTCTGTAGCATGCCTCTGGTGGGGCGTTCATGACATACGCTTTTCATTGAAATCCAGTCAAAACCTTGGTTGCAATTGCAACAACAAGTTCCCATAGACTTACAATGATAAAATGTTTGTTATCAGCATGACTCATTCAGTTTTCATAAGATCTTCATGAAACTTGCAGATAAGGTGGCCAAGGCTATTATCTCAGACGAATACGACAACTTAGAGTTACGTCCCCTTGATTGCTGAAAAAAAGCCTCTATTTGATCTTGTCATCAGCATAACTCGTTCAGTTTTAATTGGCTCTTCCTGAGACTTGCAGATATGGCGGACATAGATAAAATTTTGGATGAGATTGAAAACTGGCACGGTCGGATTATTAATCTTAGAGTTACGTCCCCTTGATTGCTAAAAAAGGCCTATGACTTTTTCATCAGTATATCTGGTTTAGTTTTGATCGGATTTTCCTGAAATTTGAAGATAAGCCGGACATGGATAAAATCTCAGACTATTACGAAACCTGGCCAGATCATATCACTAGTCTGAGAGTTACACCCCCCTCGATTGCTTAAAAAACGGCCTCTGTTTGACCTTACTATCAGCATAACTCATTTAGTTTTCGTCAAATTTGTCTGAAACTTGCAGCTGATAGACATGGATCAAGTCACAAATGAGTTCTAAAACTGGCCAGATCGAATCATTAATTTTAGAGGTACGTCCTCTTGATTGCTAAAAATATCTCTGTTTGACTTTGTCATCAGCATATTTGTTCTCTTTTAATGGGATCTTCCTGAAACTTGCAGATAAGGTTGTTATGGATAAAATCACTGATGATGTGGCCAGAGCGGATCATTTGTCTTTAAGTTACATTCTCTTAATTATTGAAAAAGCCTATATTTAACTTTATCATCAGCATAACTTATTCAGTTTTGGTTGGATCATTCTGATCTTGCAGATAAGGTGGACATAGATGAAAAATTAATTCGAATCACATTGGAACCTACACAATCTGATAGATAGAGTTAAGTCCCTTGAGTGCTAAATGTGCGTGTAATTAACTTTGTTTGCTGCATAGCTCTATTGGTTTTAATTGGAACTTCTTTAAACAAGCAGATGAGGAGCACATGGACTTTTTTTGTAGTTATACATCCAAATTAATGAATATTGTACACATTGAGTGACCTTTACCTGCTTTTCAGCACAGGCGAGCATTAAGGACCACACCGGTTTTCTTGTTTCGCACTGCGGTTCACATATTACTGTCATCAACAAAGCAGAGCACCAACTGATTACCTATTATACTGCTGGGTATGTATATACCGTATTCGACCCAATTACTGCACATAACTCTATAAGCATACAGTCTAGCAAATCCGTAGTCTTCGGGTTACAGCCAATGTACTTTTTGTCTATTTCCTTATAAAGGCATATATTGCTGGTACCCATTCGATTTTCATCGACTTGTGGATGCACTTCAAATGAGTACCAACAACATATTTTACTACGTTTTCCAAGTAATTTTGAAAAATTCTAAGCGCACAAAACGATAATAAGGTTGAATACGTCATTGTTATTTGTTTATTTTCTTTTATTTGAATAAAGGTGCAAGTTTAGACTGGGGCATATATGGTATAAGTGTTGCGGAGATGGATAACAGTTCTAACATTGCGGCTGTTTGCTCGTTTCGACTGTACAACTATCGTAAGTAAACAAAAGTATACGTATAGATATCAAGGAAACGCCACAGTCATGACACATGGTCCTTCCGAGGCACCAATAGAAGGAGATGAGAAAAAAATAGACAAATAATTGCCATATGAAACCATAGACGAGGGAGGTAAACAGACAGCAAAGTGAGGCATTCATTGTAGAGGGTAGCCACAATGCTAGCAGCCCAAGAGAAAAAGAAAGCAAAGTGGACAGCCGTATTGTAGGTAACAACAATGCTAGAATTACCTCAAAGATATCCAGCATCAGAAAATGCGCTTTAGAGATGCTGGCCTTTGCCACCTGTAATCTGGGTCTACATATCTGGGTCTACACCGTTTGCTCAGGCATGTCTGTATACTTTGGATCATTATGGTAAGTGTATTCTTGCTGAAGAAATTAACCCTTTCCTTGCTGAACACGACATGCCCGGTCTTAGCAAACAGTGTAGATCCAGATCAGTTGGCTTCTGAACTGATCTGGATCTGCACTGTTTGTCTATATATATGTGAACTGACACATATCAGTTAAACCAGTTTTACTGGCGAGAGTGTTCATTCTTTTTAATTCTAAAAAAGTTTCCTATTTACCAATGCGTGTCGGGTCCGGATAGGTGTCCTCTGCCTTATCAGTAAATATCACAGCGAAATATATATATATATATATATATATATATATATATATATATATATATATATATATATCTGTGTGATGAAATAAAGAAAATGATAGTAAATTCTATAGAGGCAGAATACAGACTACTCCCTTTGGCTAGTAATTTTATTTAAAAACAAAAGAAAAACTTGCTTTGGTAATTATGTGCCGCATCGTCAGAAAACATACCTTCGGGCATTTGTGCCCAGCTAAAATTCAGAGTCAGAGCAGCTTGCGAATTCGCACAGTCTGCCAAAAGGCTTCACTGGACTCATTTTGGGCAGCCAATAATGCAGTGTTTTTTCAAGTGGGTAACGAAGACACCTATCAGACTAAGTAAATATTTGCTAAAATTGGAAGAACCACTGTTAATTAAAGAAAATAATTTTCTCACCTGCAAGCAGTTCTGGGGAATTGGTACATTTTCAACGGCGATGTGGGGGGGGGGGGGGGGGGCATTTTCTACCACGTTTCTGAAAAGAAGTCTACTCTTAAAGGAACGAATTGGCTTGGGAACAAGTTTTCCTTTTATAGTATACCCACTCTTAGAAACGATTGGGTGTGCAGAAAAGCGAACAAGATATCATAAAAGGTGTTTCCCTTATATATTACTTTTAGAGTAGACATCTTTTCTGAAGGGGCCAGAAAGCAAACAGGTTGCCATAAAAGTTTATTTCCCTTGTAAACAATGACAGAAAATCTACCAAGTGTACCAGTACCTTGAACAGTAGGTCCCTGTCAGAAGTCATTCTTATATCATTGAAGAGTATTATGTACCATCTCATGACAAAACCAACAAAATGGCATGTGCGCCCAGTGGATTTAGATCAGCCTGGGCATGCATACGCTCTGTGTGATCGGAGTTTTTGCTGTCCGCATAAAGACATATTGGGTTCTTAGCTACCCATCGAACGCAGCGAAGATTAAATTAAACTGGGCTGATGCCCAGACTGATCTGTCTTCGCTTGGCGCACATTCCTTTTTGTTAGTTTTGTCATGAGTTGGCTCATCATATTTAGCTGCAGTGCTCTCCATAGTAATTATGACAAAAGTCTCTTTGAGCAGTAGTAGGATAAATACTAAACAACCTGGGCCAAGTTATTAAACACTAACGATATTGTTAGTTAACGTATCGTTAAAAACTTTGATTATTAAATATGGTCTATACGCTAATATGTTTGCTGAAAAATGTAAGTAGCTTTTCAAAAGCTACTCCTATTTTTTCAGCAAAAATACCCGTGAATTAGATATTGTTTTTACAAGAACAGTTAACATTTTGACCGCTTACGAGCTCGTATAGGTTCACGATGAACAACTTGGCCCAGATGATTTGGTCTTAAGGTAAATAGATAAACTATATCAAAAGCATATGTTCTTTGAGGAAATAAGAATAAAACAAGGCATTCTATTCAGATATATTGAAAATTTCACCACCAAAAACTGAAAATTTTCAGATAAAAATTCTGATATTTTTCATATTTCTGCTCAAAACATAGATTGTGGGTACCTGTTAGAACCGCCTCGACGAGGCGGTTCTAACGGGTACCCAAATCTATGTTTTTGAGCAGAAATAAGAAAAATAATGTATACCCCTGTAAACCCCCGTTTTACTACATAAATGTGGGGTTTAAGGGGGTCAAAATTATATAGGTATGTTTTCGTGATGTATTACATGTCATTCTGCTGATTAAAGATTTCCAACAACAGCAAATTCATTTTAATGGCCATATCTTTAGGAAAAAAGTGCTAAATTTGGAACTGGGGTTCCCTCTACATATTGTTTTACGAATCTATATACAGCGGCTGGTTGCTCCTCTATCAGTAGCGACGCTGCTACCTGTACACCAGAAGCTGGAGACCAGCGCTGCTCTGGTTCCTGCAGTGGGAGTGGCCAGTTGACAGGATCAAATAGTGTTTACCAGACTTGCAGTAAATATTTGATGTGGGATGAGGCAGTGAAGCAGGAAACGTATAACTATCCAACGTGTGCTGGTGAGTAACAACAACAGTTAAATGACAATGTATTTTTTTCATACGTGTTCAGATAGGCAGGCCTGTGTAAATAGAGTGAAAATGCCACAATCACGAATCACACCTTTCTAGAGGCCCAAATCAAGGAGAGGCGAGGAACACATAATGACAGCAAGGGGGCCATATCGCGCACCTGAATCATATTATACATTACATTGCTAACAGAGATGCGATTCTAAAGGTTTTAGTGACATTGACCGTGATCTTTGTCCTCAGGGTCATATTCTGGTCATAAGAAACATCCCCACTATGTTTTAGGGTCCTAACTCAAAGCATTGCCCGGTTATAGGCTTGTTTTGTACTAAAGGCCACTGTGATCTTGACCTTTGTCATATAAGGGTCATATACTGGTCAAGACCAACTCCCATCTAAGTTTAAGGCTTCTAGCCTCAAGCACTGTCGAATTATAAGCTTTTTAGTATTAAAGGTCATGGTGCCCTCGGTGTCATCTACTAAGTTTGAGGGTCCTAACCATAAGCATTGCAGAATTGTAGGCATTTTTGGTAATAAAGGTCACGGTGACCTTGACCTTTGACTTAAGGTCATCTACTCTTCAGACCCATCCTCCCTATTAGTTTGATAGCACTAGACCTAATTTTGCCAATGGCTCCATGTAAAACAACTGACCCCACCCCCTCTCTGGGCGGGGCCTCTTTTCACCCCAGGGGCATAATTTGACCACACTTGTGAGAGGACATCTAGACAATGCTACATACCAAATATTAAAGGCCTAAGTATTCCATTTTCAGACAAGAAGATTTTTTTTTTTTCCTATATAAGTCTATGTAAAACATGTCGGCCCCAGGTGGGGCGATTTTTTACCCTAAGGCTATAATTTGAATAATCTTTGTAGAGGACCACTAGATGAAGCTATATACCAAATAGCGAAGGCCCGAGCCTTCTAGTTTCAGATAAGAAGATTTTTGAAGATTTTCTCTATATAAGTCCATGTTAAACATGTCAGCCCCGGAGCGAGGCATTTTTGGCCCCGGGGCAATATCTTGAACAATCTTGGTAGGGGCCCACTAGGTTTTCTGGCGAAAGAATATGCACAATACTGGTTAACCACTTAGAAGATTAAGCCTGCCCAGTAAATGTGTGGTTAGGTAAAATGACCGCGTTCGACATGACCCCATTGGGTTGACTGGGCCGTAAAACCTCAGCACAAACAAAAAGGTCAGCTAGTTTTTTGGTGAATCTATGGTATCAAATATCAAAGGCTTGGCCTTCTGCTCTCAGACAAGGTTTTTAAAGGTTTCCCAGTATGTGTCTATGTAAAATAAGTGACCCAGGCGCGGGGCCATTTTTATCCCAGGGCTATAATTTGAACAACTTTCCTAATGGTCCCCTAGATGATGCTTCATACCAACTATCGAAGCCCTGGGCCTTCTTGTTTCAGACAAGAAGATTGTTTTTAATGTTTCAGTTAAAAATCTGTTTTCGGTTCCTGTGATCTAGATGTGCAATGGACCAGAAACATTTGAACGACTTTGAAAGAAATCCAACCAAGGCTCATTCCTCTGAAGTTTGGTCAAAATCCATTTAGTGGTTTAGGGGGAGATGTCGTTTGAAGAAATTGTTTACGGACGCACGCACGGACAGACGCACGCACACACGACAAACGATGGACAATATTTGAACACAAAAGCTCACTTTGTCTCTATGAGACAGGTGAGCTTAAACAAATACGCCGCATTTTAAATAAACTTCGAAAAGATTGCCTTCGGAAAGAAAGGACAGACTATATATAAGAAACTGAGTGTCTCGGTTTTATTGAGACTCTTCATAAGCAGTAGCGAAGTTTGCAACACTGCATTCGCCCTCTTGCAGAACTCCATTTTCAAATATACCAAAATGCGCCCAATGCTCCCAAAGAAAATGAAACTACTATCGCACAAATAGGAACTGCAACAACAGAACCGCCTTTGAATGGTCAGTAGGTAAACTGCTGGTGTCTTTAACCAGTTTAACTCGCGCGAAACATCACCTTTAGTTATGATCGAGCTTCAAATTACATGCATGTTCAGTCCGCATAGGCGCCCTGTTCTTCGTCCTTGAAACATCACAGTGAAACATATATAATCAAATACACTGTAACTAAACACACCAAAGGGCTCAGAGGCGGTCTGAAGCCAGGAAACAAGAAAACCACAAATAGTATCCCGATGAACCTCACCACAGACATTGATAGACAGCCGCCAACCATCTAAAAAAATTGAGAAGGGAGTCAACATTTGGATTGTGAACCGACTCACAGTCGTTAAATGAAAGAGACAAGCAAAGTCATCAGCTATAATTGTTGAACAATTGTTCATAATGTATCATACTAATACTCGGTTTCCTACATCTTATGATGAACATGCCATGGCTTACATAACTTAGAAGAAAAAGATATTAAGATTGATATTACTCTGATTTGTCCATAAAAAATGTTTTGTGGAGTAATCGCAAAAATATCAGTATTGCTTTGGTTTTAAAAGTAAATCTACACTGGCTAAGATTGAAAATTTTGCGTAGGATTTACTATCATACGAGTATATCTCTTTTTTCATTAGCAACAAAAGCATCAACCCTTTGGAGTGGCTTAACACTGCAAAACTATTTTTTTTACTATGATAAATGTGACAATATCAAAGACGCCTATAGTAATTATTATCATATTTCCTCTTTTTTTCAGCAACAGAAGGATTAACGTATTAGACTACTTTATCACTCAAGATTACTGTTTCTCATATTTCTTGTTTTTTTTGGTGTGTGTTTTTTTTTGTGTGTGTGTGTGTGTGTTATTCATTTTTTTTTTCTTCTTTTTTTTTTTCTTTTTTTTTGTTTTTCCAAGGACAAAAGCATTAACATATTGGACATCTTTATCACCGTGGCAGCATCAAAGAGGTATATGAGATAGTTATTACTATCTCATAATCGTCTTTGTCTTCTGCAACGAAAATATTAAGGTATTGGGCCACTTT
Source organism: Anodontia alba (assembly GCA_964016985.1). Classification (NCBI taxonomy): domain Eukaryota; kingdom Metazoa; phylum Mollusca; class Bivalvia; order Lucinida; family Lucinidae; genus Anodontia; species Anodontia alba. Next base: position 33,225,528 of record OZ024831.1, on the reverse strand, counting down.
TTTCATTAACAAAGCCAGCCGTGACAATATCAAAACGGCCTATAGTAATTACTCTCATATTTCTCTTTTTCTTCACCCAGGAAAGCATTAACATATTAGAGCACCTTATCACTGACGGTTGCTGTTGACAATGCAAACTTTGACAGTATCACAGAGATCTGTAGCAGTTTCTAATTCATATTTATCGTCTTTCTGCAGAGACGGAAGCGTTACCTATAAGACCATTTTATCACGGAAGATTATTTGCGGCAATGCCAACTGTGACAATATCAAAGACGCTAATAGTAATGATTGTCATATAATTTTTCGTTTTCTTCAGCGATGCAAGCATTAACATTTTAGACCAGTTTATCATTGAAAATCTCTGTTGAAAATGCCAACTGTGACAATACCAAAGAGGTCAATAATAATAATTATTACTATCTTACATTCATTTTTGCTCAGCGACAACAGCATTAACCTATATTGAAGAGTGTTGACAATGCCAACTCAGATAATATCACAAAGCGGCTTATAATAATTAATATCTGATATTTCTTTTTTTTCAGCGACAAAACAATTAACGTATAGGACCACTTTATCACTGAAGATAGCTGTTGAAAATGCCAACTGTGACAATATCAAGGAGTCATATAGTAATTACTATCTCGGACAATTCAATACCTTTAACTTGGTCTGGGAAATGGCATTATGTGGTGGTGATCAATGTTCAAACATTTTACGGGACACATTTACGTGCGCCAATAATACAGAAGGAGACTTTCATATTGAGTTTGGATATCTTCCGTTAGTATTCAGTTCATTTTTTTTATAAGTTTATGGTTCATACCACATTTACCATAAAAAAATTCAGAGAGAGATACCGAAGCAAATAATGTACTATTGTTCATTCAGCCAGCACTCCTTAAACACACATTACATGTTCTGTCTTATATATATTTAAGCTTTCTTCAGATGTAGGCTACATCCGCCGTTGAAAATATATATTCACTTTCTTTTTTTTCACAGAAGATCTCTTTATCCCTACATAAAGTGGTGAATTGAGGTATTTGTCTGTTAGATTAAATGAAGCATTGATTTATAGTTATGTTTTAAGCACAGAAATTTCATAGGAGCATTTTCGGTTATTAAACGGCCCACTAAAAAGGACAGAAGTTTAACAAAGTTACGAAGTGAATAAATGAATCAGGAACTGATACAATCAGATCCACATCCATTTCTCAACATCAAAGGGAAAGACAAACACAAACAATTGAACAGCCACAAAACGAACAGATGGCAAGACTTTCCCTAATAAAGATGGCAACTCAGTTTCCCAAACGTAGCTTAATATATCTTTAACATACCAAATAGTTATAAGACAATAATTAGTAAGTGAAACACTACAGAACATATGACATAAAGTATAGGTTTATAAAGTATAGGTTAGAATTCATCTATCCACGTGAACTTGAAACAAGGGAAACAACGGAGACTGCAGCCTCCTCCTCATATTTGGATTGTTATCTCTACATTGACAATGGAAAGCTTACTACTAGGCTTTACGACAAACGGGATGACTTCAATTTTCCCGTTGTTAACTTTCCATTCCTGAGCAGTAATATCTGCCGTATTCACCAGCATACGGCGTTTACGTTTCACAGTTAATCCGTTATGCTAGAACCTGTTCAAATTATCAGGACTTCATGGAGCGTGAGAAAGTGCTCACTACAAAGTGTTGAGCCAGGGGTATCAAAAAACCAAACTGGTAGCAACACTTAAGAAGTTGTATGGGAGACATCATGATCTGGTCAATCCCTACAATATGGCAGTTTCCTGAATTTTTTCTGATGTTTTTGCCAGTGACGCGCCATAAGTAGACTTCCCAAATCTCGAACATACGCTTCTACCGATATTTTCTTCGTTCAGGCCTATGGGCATGGTGGGCGAAGCTTGCTTACCAAGTAATGCTTACTATCCGCGGACGCCTGATTACAACTTTTATTCTGGGGTTCCTGTCTGTTGGTCTGAACATTCTGATTCGTCATTCATTTATGGATTTATGAGTTTGGATTACGGCTTAGGTATCATGACCGCAACTACTTATTGATGAAAACATTTAAAAAACATGTTTCTGATTTTTTTTTTCACAGCAGATACACATTGGCATTTCACGTAAGTATTCTCCTGCTTCAATTTCAGGCAAACTGTTCAATTCTCTACTTTATATAGGAACAAGAGGGATGTGTGAGGTTCTAAAGTTATGTGGAAAGTTGCATGATGCATTACCGGCAACCTAAAATGATTTTAATTAAAAGTTTAAGGAGAAATGAACAAGGATTTATTTGTTTGAATATTATCATTTCAACTGTGTCGTATTTAAGATTGCCAACCCTACTGACCCTTATTTTCAGTCACTTCTTGCTATGCTCCTAAGAAACAGAGTACTAAAGAATCACTTTGTCTTGTCCTCAATTATTTCGCTTACCTTTATCGAAGGCTCGGGATGAGCTATAGTAATCAGTTTCCTATAGATAAGTATTTTTCTACAGAAATTGCAATAGTCAGATTGCTAGTCACGTTCTATACTTTATACGCTACATCTAAATATTAGCAACCTATATATTAAGTATTTTAGATTTTTCCAAGACAATAGGACCTGACTTATCTCCTAAGGAAACGACTCACATGTGATTATCAGCGTACTTAGGGTTAAAAATTATACCCTTCATGCTGTTAGAAGATTATTTAGAAATAATTATAACAATTTTAACATACGTTTCAAATTCTCCTGAATATAAGCTGGTGCTTTCATTTTTGATGTTGCTAAGTTTAGGTTACACAAGCCTGTTCATACAGTTTCTCCAGAAGAGACTCCCACTCGTGTTTTCTGAAACTTGACCAGAAACAATGGTCTTTACGCCGTTAACATTAGCAATATCCTGAAACAAAAATCATAAGAAGGTGACTACAACAATACCAGCTTACTTAAAAAACAAGAGCCCGCCCATCATCTCCTACAGTTATTCGCCTCTCATTGCACCTAAATTTTTCAATTACAAACACGTGCTGCAAGGGCTAAATAGCAAGAACATTACTCGAAACCCATCAGCGTGTTCCTGTAAAGCATCGGAGTTCTGCTACAATCCAGGCAATCTCATCATAACAGGAGACCTCAATATAGTCAGGATTAGTACAATCAGGGACTTTCTTTCCAAAGGTCCTAAATACAGGGAACCCAGGTCTTTTACTTGGAAACAGAATTCCAAATTAATTTTGGATTCTGTTGAAGAGTATGCACGACGCTGGGCCAAGAAAGAGGACGTGGAGGTTGACACCCCATCTGAATGTGTTAAATCGGTAATGTCCTTGGTAAACAGACATGTCTCAGTACTCAGCAGAACCACATCTCGCCGACATGAATCGATGTTTGATGATCCAGATGTTGCTTATGAGTAAGTTGAAATCGTGGAAGTCATTGTTCCAGCCGACAAATCACCTACTAACATTGTGTTTGTTTGCAAAACACACTGTATAAACTGCTTGATGAAAGAGCTTGGTATGAGTACCATGACTGGAAACCCTGCATATAATCGTACTGCTATGTTAAAGGACGAAATTCTATAAAATCACCACTCGGTGATTCTGACATTCGGAATTTCCCTCCAAGAGGAAGATATTGACCTCCCAAAATTGTACTGGATTCCTAAGTTTCACAAGAATCCGTACAAGCTGAGATATATTGCGGGTTCGGCTGTCTTACCAAGCCTCTTTCTCAGATTCTAACACGGATCCTAACAGCAGTTAAAGAAGGCTTTCAGAGGTATTGTGACACTGCATGTGCCAGAAGTGGTGTTAATCAGAGGTGGGTCCTGAAAAACTCCAGAGCTTTTAGAAAACCTAAAGGTATAATCATTTCGTCAACAGTATAAAATCTTTTGATTTCCCTACTCTCTACACAACTATTCCTCATGATAAATTGAAATCTAAATTAAAGGAAATTATCAACCAGTGTTTCAGCCATACCTTCATATTTCGAAAACACGGAATCCCCTATTGTCTAAATATAACAAACCTATCCGTAATACTATACTTAATTTCAATAAATTAGTTTCTGATCTTTATATTGAAACTAGTTCCCCTGATTATTGAGATTGTAAAGAGTCTAAATGTTGTTATCAACCAGCGGGTCATATTGTCACTGGTAACTTGAAGATTATAACTGATTCACGAATCCGTTCAGTTATTTCAAAAGGACCTAAATATAGATTCTCAGCCCACATTGATTTCAATAAATGTCGGGAAACGATTGCCAGTGCTTTAAATTATTATTGTACGCATTGGTATAAACGAGAGCATGTTTAGTCTAATGCTTTAAATAATTGGAAATTAAAGAGTTTAAGCTTATTGATGAACGTGTGTTATGTTACTCTAATAAACTTGATCTTCTCCCACCTAAGCCTAAATTATCTTTTCGTAATTTGAAACAAGATATCCAAGAATTTCATAGGAAGTATGTTTTGGCTCCAGCTGATAAAGCTGCTAATAATGTTGTTGTTGTGTGACGACTTCGTTATATCAATACTCTAGTAAAAGAATTTGGTAGTACCAAAATATTTGAACGGATTTCTACTGACGGGAGATCTATTGTTAATACCCATTCTATCGATATTACTGCTAAGTTTGCAGTGAATAGTAAAGAAAAACAAGACAGACTTCCTACGCTATATTTGTTACTGAAACTTAATAAACGACCTTATAAAGCACGTTTTTTTTTTTGCTAATTCTAGTTCTGTACGACTCCTGTTTTTTCCGAACTGCTTACTTCATGCCCTACTGCTGTTAAAAACCATTGGATTATATACTATGATACTGTTAACGAAAGGAATTGAATTAACTATTTTTGGTCAATTAAAAATTCCAATGAAGCTCTCAATAAATTTAAATCGAAACACTTTCACGGTTCTAAATTGTCTACATATGATTTTTCTACACTGTATACTACGTTACCTCATCATCATATAAAAGATAAAGGTATTGATTTAATTAACCGAAAGTTTATTCGGGAGAATACCCAATATTTGGCTTGCAACGAAGAAAGTGCTTTTTTCACTTCTGATGTATATAATTATCACAATTTATGGTCGTGTCAAAATGTCTGTGATGCCCTTGTTTATCTTTAGGTTAAATAAGGTATAGTTAAGCTCAAAATGGATAATATCTTTATTAGATTTGGAACTAAACTTTATAGGCAAACTATTGGTATTCCGATGGGAACTAATTGTGCTTCTCTTGTTGCAGATTTGTTTCTTTTTTGTTATTAGAGAGATTTCACGAAGTTTCTCTCACGTGGAAATCAAGCTGCAATTATTGAGGCATTCAATTCAACTTTAAGATACCTTGATGATTTATTAAATATTGACAGTATTTACCTTGGCCGAATGGTGGATCGCGTATACCCTACAGAATTCCGATTAAATAGAGCAAATTCTTCCGATACCGAGGCACCTTTTGTGGATTTGATTCTCTGAATATCTAATGGTACAGTTTCCATCAAACTTTATGATAAACGAGTCGATTTTGATTTTGATAAAGTCAATTTCCCTTTTCTGGATGGCGATGTCCCCCGGCGTACCTCATAAGGGGTACACATATCTAAACTTATTAGGTTTGCCAGAGCATCTTCAAATCTTAGTGACTTTAACTACCGCCGTAATAAAGCCTTTACTGCCAAACTTCTTAGGCAGCCTATCGTTATTTCAAACTTCGTAAGGCGTTTTCTAAATTTTATTGCAGACAAAGTGCTTTGGTAGAAAAATATAGCGTCAGTCTGAAAAAACTTCTACAACAAGATATATCGGAACCAGAACTTTACGGTGACAGTGTACAGATGTAGAAAAAATGTAAGAAAATCTAACTTTTCGGAGCAATTCAGAAAACTAATTAACCGTGATAAAAGAATTGGCTATAGCCTGGATATTATGCGGCAGACTACATGCTTAGTTGTCAACCCAGTTATTGTTGATGGCTATGCTTCACTCTTTAATTGCACGACGGCGGTTCGGGCCTCAGACTCAATGACGGCCTCTTCGTAAAACTTTAACCAGTTTGTTGGGGCTTGACGATATGTCTTTGGCTTAGCCCGCCATGGTTCAACTTTTGGTTATCATTAATTCTGGCATACAATAGTATTAGCCATGAGTACTCGTCTTTGTTTATTATGGTGATTAATTTTCTTTTTATGTTTTCGGTTTGATGCATTGACTGAGCTGAGAGTCTTAGTGCGAACCGAATGTTTATGTATTTCTGCATTAAGAGTAGCATTGGGACCCGGGGTGAAACTGGTTAGCTCTAAAGGTGCTTTAATCCCCTGGTGGTTTACTCTACTGACCGTACTAAGGCGGTGGTCCCGGTGTTGGTCTTACTCTTTGTTGCTTTGTGGTTTATTCTACGAGGCGATTTGTTTTATGTCTTACCTTATGTTATTTTGTTCTTGTGTTTTTTAGTCCTTTTAGCATTGCGATTACCTCGCTTAGGGAAAAGAGAGCTAATCTTAGTGCTTTTCGTAAGTTTGTTCGATTTGTACTTGTTTGGTTTTATCGGTTTCTTCTTCCTCTTGTAGTCTGGGAAGGGCTGCGGTTTTTAATTGTGGCATTCTCTGGACTTTTCTCTTCCCCCCTTTTTGTATCATGAAGTACGGGGAGACTTTACGACAATATTTTTGTGGAGTTCGGCGGACGGATATTTCAGCAAACGAACAGCATGTTGATGGGTACTAATTGTTCACCGTTGCTTACCGACTTGTTTTTATACTCGTATGAGGCGAAGTTTGTACACAGTCTCCTCAACGCAGGCAAGAAACATCTTACACAGCAATTCAATTCGCCTACAGATATATAGATGATGTATTGTCTCTAAAAAACGCAAACTTTACAGAGTATTTGGAATTCATCTATCCACGTGAACTTGAAATTAAGGAAACAACGGAGACTGCAGCCTCCTCCTCATACTTGGATTGTTATCGCTACAATTGACAATTGAAAGCTTACTACTAGGCTTTACGACAAACGGGATGAGTTCAATTTTCCCATTGTTAACTTTCCATTCCTAGCAGTAATATCCCTTCTGCACCACCATACGGCGTTTACGTGTCACAGTTAATCCGTTATGCCAAAGCCTGTTCAAATTATCAGGACTTCATGGAGCGTGGAAAAGTGCTCACTACAAAGTTGTTGAGCTAGTGGTATCAAAAAACTAAACTGGTAGCAGCACTTAAGACGTTCTATGGAAGACATCATGATCTGGTCAATCCCTACAATGTGGCAGTTTCCAAGATTGTTTCTTATGTTTTGCCAATGATGAGCCATAAGTAGACTTTCAAAGTTCCGGAAATACGCTTCTACCTACATTTTCTTCTTTCAGGCCTATAGGCATGGTGGGCGAAGCTTGCTATATATAAAAAAAAAAAAATAAAAAAAAAAAAATAAAACATAAGAGAAAAGTCCAGATAGTGCCACAGTCACAAACCGCAGCCCTTTTCCAGACACTTAGGGGAAGAGGAAACCAACAAAACCAAACTAGCACAAATCGAACAAACGTACGAAAAGTACTAAGATCTTTCCCAAGCGAGGTGATCGCAATGCTAAAAGGACTGAAAACACAAGAACAAAATAACACAAGGTAAAACATAAAACAAATCGCCTCCTAGAATAAATCACAAAGCAACAAAGAGTAAGACCAACACCGGGACTACGCCTTAGAACGGTAGTAGAGTAAACCATCAGTGTGTTTAAAACACTTTTACAGCTAGCCAACTTCACCCTGGGTCCCGATTCTACTCTTAATACAGAAATCCATAAAAAATTTGGTTCGTATAAAGGTTCCCAACTCAGTCAATGCATCAATGCGAAAACATAAAAATCTAATTAATCATTATAATAAACAAAGACGAGTACCCATAGCTAATTCTAATGTATGCCAGAGTAAATGAAATCAAGTAGTTGAACCACGGCGGGCCAAGCCAAAGATATATCGTCAAGCCCCAACCCACTGGTTAAAGTTTTACGAAGAGGCCATCATTGAGTCTGAGGCCCGAACCGCCGTCGTGAAATTAAAGAGAAAAGCATAGCCATCTATAATGATTGGGTTGACAACTAGGCATACAGTCTGCTGCATAATACCCAGGCTATAGCCAGGTCTTTATAACGGTTAATAAGATTTCTGAATTGCTTCGAAAAGTAAGATTTTCCTACAATTTTCCTAAATCTGTACACTAAGTCACCTTAAAATTCTGTTTCCGATATACCTTGTTGCAGAAATGTTTTCAGACAGACGCTATATTTTTCTACAAAGGCACGGTGTCAGCAATAAATTTTGAAATCGCCTTACGGCAATTAAAGTCACTAAGATTTGACGAAGCTATGGTGAATCTAATAAGTTGAAATGTGTATACCCCGTATGAGGTACACCGGGGGACATCGCCATTCAGAAAAAGGGAAATTCACAAAATCAAAATCGTCCTGTTTATCATAAATTTTGGTGGAAACTGTACCATTAGATTACAGAGATTCAAATCCAAAAAAGGTGCCTCGGTATCGGAAGAATTTGCCTATTTAATTGGAGTTCTGTAGGGTATATGTGGTCCACCATTTGGTCAAAGTAAATATTGTCAATATTTAATAAATCATCAAGGTATCTTTAAGTTGAATTGAAAGCCTCAATAATGTCAGCCTGAAGTTTACTTGAGAGAGACTTACTGAAATCGCTCTCATAACAAAAAAGAAACAAATCTGCAACAAGAGAAGCACAATAAGTTCCCGACGGAATACCAATAGTTTACTTATAAAGTTGAGTTCCAAATCTAATAAAAAATATTATCCAAAAGATAAACTAGGGCATCACGGACTTTATGACACGACTATAAATTGTGATTATTGTATACATCAGAAGTTAAAAAAGCGAAATCTCGTTGCAAGCATAATATTGGGTATTCTCCCAAATAAACGTTTGGTTAATTAACACAATAAGTTTATCTTTTATAAGATGATGAGGTAACGTAATATACAATGTATAAAGATCATAAGTAGTCACAAGTAATGCTTACTATCCGCGGAAGCCTGATTACACCCTTTATTCTGTGTCCATGTCTGTTGGTCTGGAAGTTCTGATTCGTCATTCGTTTACGGATATATGAGTTTAGGTAATGGCTTTGGTACCATGGCCACAACTATCCTTTAGGCAAGGGAGTTTTAAGTGGTTGTACAATACAGTCACACCGTAAATGCTCAAACATCCTTAGGATCATATTTTTTCGAGATATGGATCGTTCAAGCCACTTGGTGTTAATCATAGCGCCAGATTGGAAAGCAAATGGCGATAATTTAGGGAAATTCTTTCAGTCATCTATAAAATAATGATATGTTGAGTGTACTCATTAGAGTCGACTAGATGAGGCGATTTTAATGTGAATAAACAACTTACAGTTTGATGATGCAATAAGCAAATCCCTAAATATTTGTTTTCTTTAGCAATCCAAAGAATTTCATAGAGACTTAAAAACCATTTCGAATCAGCCATTTCGAGCTATTGAGGTTCGATTGTATATACAAGTAATGTAATTTATCACAAGTGTATGTTGATAACTGCTAGCCTTTGTTTTTTTATTTGAAAGGAAAACAATGTCTTCTAGCAAAGGAAGTCTTTCGCCTCATGAAGTTCTAAGGGTAGCAGTAGCTGATGAGAGTACGTTCAGTTTCGAGGAGTCATCAGGTGGACCAGTAAGTGTTGAGGTCATATCAAGTAATCGTTTTATAATACCACACTCCGCATCTCCTCCCACCACCCAAGTATCCTAAATGGCAGAAAAACTAGCTAGTCTAGAAAACTTACATTTTTAGCTATTTTTAGTTATGTGAGTTTGTTTCATGCTCTCATGTATCATTCCTTTCAGATAATATTTATTTTCACTATAGCTGAGGTTAGTGTCATGTATCTAATGTAGTCCAGAAATGTTCGCACTTCGGCGGTTTGAGTTTTGGAAAAAATTTGCTTATAATTTACGGTCATTCATTTTAGAATGTATTAACATATACGTAGAGATGCTGGTCTCCACAGCACAGTCGATAGCATATCTAACTGAAGTTCCAGAGGTAGCAAGTTTGAATCACAGCTCAACCATTTACTTTCCTGGTGATTGATAATGAAATTATTTCTACGGTCATTCTCCTTCCGCTGGTTCAAGAAGGGCAGTTGTAAGTTACAAAGTAACCCAAGTAATGACCAAAAATATATATATGTTATTGATAAACTGCAGTTTTACAACAAATATGCGCAAATGTCGAAGTCAGTACCACAATAAATATGTCCGAAGGAAAACCTTTGAATCATAACATGTATGTACAAATGGTGAAAGTACGTAGAATGATAACTGCTGTGCCATAATACGTAGACCCTATTTTGAAAGTCGATGGTAATGTTGTGTTTTGATAATAACATTTCTTGGTTATCTCCATGTTTATTTTTCACAATAGATAGTTGAAGTTACTGGTGAAAGTAAGTACATAAGTACTGGTTAACCACTTAAAGGACTGCGCTGTCCAGAAAATATGAAAAGATTAACTAACTGGCTGATCATTACCTCAGCAGTGGAGCCAAGGCCGAAAAATTCCAACACAAATCAAAACTAGAAAAAGACAGGTAGATCTCGAGAAGCCTTGGTCCCGAGGTTATTAAACTTTTTATTCATGCTCAACTCAGATGAGCATGAAATTTTCTTTTTTTTTTTTTTTTTTTTTTTTGTCGGAACCTCCTCCCATTTCCGACTTCATATTTTGTTTACATACCGTGCTTTATGTAACATTATATTTATTTCATACAAAATAAGAAGGAAAACGTAAAAACGTGATGAAGGAATTGCAAAACGTGCATGCATGCCCGCGCGCGCACGCACACACGCATGCACGCACGCTCACACCTAATTAATTAAGTATGTATGTATTTTCAAATGCCTGTAATTTCGTTTATTTGTTTGTTTAATTATTTTCGCGCTTCGACACGGTATGTTTGAGCTATCTACTTTTTCTGGGGGTGTGGCTGTGGCAGCACAGACGTACTAAAAAAAAGACATTAAATTGCAAAAGAATTCATTTTGTCTCACTTTGCCGCCTAGTGCCAGCACAGCCCCACCTCCATGAAACAGTAGTTGTTCCCTCTCCTCTTATTTTTTTTTCTTTTCTAACTTTCTTCTTTTTCTTTTTTTTTATTATTTTTTATTATTTTTTTTTATTTTGTTTTAATGTTTACTTTTTTTTATTTATTCATTTTATTTTTTCTTTTTCTTTCTTTCTTTTTCTTTTTTTATCTCTGAAAATCTACTTGTATAAAAAAAATAACATTATACGATATTATTCACAGATGTGTTGAGGTCTTTCTGTAATTCATTGTCTCACCTGGAAAAGAGAAAATATTTTCGTTACATAATTATGGGCTTGGGTTTTATCCTTAATTTTTTTTAGGTCACCGTGGCATCGAAAATGATTGACCCGTTTATTTTGTGTATTTAGAGAAACAAACGCAACCTGATTTTCTGTGATTCGTAGTCGATCTTGGATATATTTTGACAGCTAATAAGTCATAAGAAAAAAGAAAAACGGCGTAACCGTGGATTTCTTAGAAATGAAATTTTCTCTTCTAATAACTATGCAAATGCCAAAAATAGTTGGCATTTTCATATTTATTAGCACAGAAAATTTCATGAGAGCTATGTTTAGCAAAACAGAATTTGCATTTGTTAATAATTTGAGACTTATTAGCAGGACAGATTTAATGCTCAGCTGAGTTGAGGATGAAAAAAGTTTTTTTTAACCTCGAGTGCTGGATTGTTTTTGTGCCCGGCGTCCTTGTTTCCTTCGTAAGTTTCAAGAATGCAGAAATAAACAGTGATCACAAAGGACCACAAAGTATAAAATGCATTCTTTTCTTTGCAAAAATTCAGTTAAATGTCATAGATTTAACAGTAATTTACACGCGCCTAATTATTAATCGTTTGCAAATGTTATTGGACAAAGTTTGATAATTTCTTTTTATTATTAATATGGACATATGCGTACTAATCTGAGTTTTATTGGTTCGTTTTATTTTATTGGCATGTCGAATGATGAAGAGTTTTTTTTTGTTTTGTTTTTTTGTTTTTTTTTGTTGTTGTTGTTGTTGTTGTTGTTTTTTGTTGTTGTTTTTTTATTATTATTTTTATTGTTTTTTGAAGCGCTCAAACTCAATCTCTACTGGTTACCTGAAGTTTTCTGATATTTTCCAGAGAGCAACACCTGACTTGAGAAGTCTAGAGATACATCAGTCACCTGCTTGTGAACCAGGCTATCAAGTTTCTGGTAATGTCTGTGGTAAGTTTCCTTTTAACTAGTATTGTTAGAGACTGGTTACACTTCATAGAATTGCCGACATTTTATACAAGGGAGATAACTTTGACACTTCTTGTTTGCTTTTGTACACAACCCAGTCAGCATTCTACGTAAATCTATATCGGGCCGTCATCGGCCCGTCAGGGTAGCTGACGGGCCGATGACGGCCCGATGTAGATTTACGTAGAATGCTAGCTGGGAACAAACTCCTTCTGAAAAACATCTACCCTAAAAGGGAAGAATTTGCTCCTAAACGACCCCATTTAAGAATGGTGGCAAACAATTTTGACAGAGTTACGTTCCCTGAACTTGTATCAGTTCTTTTTGATGTAAGTGATACATTCACCAGTTTGCAAAGAGAGACAGGGCGTTGCCTTCCCAGGCTTTGAAACATTACAGAAACGAAGGCTATTAAAGGAAAGAATTGGCTCTCAGAGAGAGAACAAATGTTTTCTGTAAGAAAAGCTCCCTGTGAGAATGGCGGCGGTAATATATCTATGTCAGAGTTACTTCTCTTGGACGAGTTACTTCTCTTGGACACATCCATTCCAATAAGAGACACGCGAAAACTTACCGAAGCGCGTATGGTCCGCGGCATGCAATAACGTGTCTTCATGCATATTCTGACAGTGTAGATCCTGATCAGCCTGCGCCTCCGGCACATAATTGGCACGTGGTCATATCAGGTCTGTATAAACCGCTGCTTATGTTGACTGTTAAAGGGTTAACTTCGTAGGAGACAACGCATCAATAACTAGAAATTAAATACTGTGTGACTTTAGGCAGAAAGCAAACAAGTGGCGTAGTTTCTCCATAGATGAGATGGCGTCTTAGAGCGGTTACAAAGTCACCGAGACTGCTGCCTAAACCAGTAGCTTTGTTGTTATATTCTCTATAGATGAAAAGACATCATAAAGAGGTACAGGGCTATAAAGGTCGTTGCCTAGGTCGCATCTGTTCTTGTGGTTTAGAAGCTATCGACATTTAAAGGTTTTGAACAGCAAGTGTGGTTCTAGGTCTACCTTTATTGAGGGGATTTATTAGTATCAAAGCTTTCTGCAGTGGTTTATTTGCTGGTCAATTCTCGGCTGGAACTGCTCAACCCAGTCGCTGCAACTAGAGGGCGTAGTAGTCATCAACGAAACGTCCCTTAATGGAGGAGACTACCGGATGAGAAAACTGGTCATTATAAAAATGTTAAAATATTGTCATGCTACCTGTGTTCACCGTATATATTATGGTTATGTAGTTTGGTAAACTAATATATTGCATATAGGATTGCTCAGTCTTCGATTTACTGACAATAAATATTCCTGTACGCTTTTGTAAGAACGTTCCGCCCATCCGTTTTGAAAATGATAGCAGCTGATAAAGATTAAAGTAAAAATCTAAAAGGTAGTTGTTGGAAACAAAAAACACACAAAAAGAACGAAAATCAGAGACTTGACTTTCGCACTAGGACACGTTCAGCTATGGCCAAGAAGGCCTGATAGATACACTTGGGGCAATACTTCAAGCCTGGATATCGTCTGACAATAAAAAAAATCCGCTCGGCAACAACTGACTTGCACTTAATACTAACCTGGAAATAAACGCCAGAAAGAAACGCGAAATTACCCAGGCAAGGCAGAATCACGAAGCACAGCCTTCGCGAGGTGCAGAAGGAAGAAGCGATGAGGAAATAGATATGAAGCAAATGTCACAGTCACAAAACACAGCCTTCGCGAGGTGTAGAGAGATGAAGCGATGAGGAACAAACAATGACAAAATATATATGGAGCAAATGTCACAGTTACGAAGCACAGCCTTTGCGAGGTACAGAAAGAGAAAGCGATGAGGAACAAACAAAAAAAATGTATATGAAGCAAATCTCACAGTTACGAAGCACAGCCCTCTCGAGGCATCCAAAGAAGTAGCGATGAGGAATAAACAAAGACAAAATTACATACGAAGGAAAGGTCACAATCACAAAACACAGCCTTCCCAAGGTACCGAAAGAACATAACGAAAACACGCCTATATTCAAATATACTGAAATATTAATCACCCAAAACTGAAAGTTTTCAGATACAAATTCTGATATTTTTCATATTTCTGCTCAAAACAAAGGTTGTGAGTACTCGTTAGAACCGACTAGGCGAGGCGGTTCTAACGAGGACCCACAATCTATGTGTTTTAGCATGAGGAAAAAAAATATGTACACCCCTGTAAACCCCAGTGTTACTATATAAAAGTGGGGTTTAAGGGGGTCAAAATTATATAGGTATGTGTTCGTGATAAGAAGAGATGAGGAACAAACAAAGACAATATATAATGCTATAGTGGCTATAAACGACATCCCCGTAAGCATTCTTTATAAATCTATAGCGGGCCGTTATCGGCCCGATAACAGCCCGCTATAGATTTATAAAGAATGCTAACTGGGATACAACAAAATGCTCGCAACAGGAGAAACACCTTGGTACGATTAGCAGATACAACTGAATGCTGGAGTGACCATGTGGTTGTGGGGAAGGTGGAAGCTGAGCTTTAACTGCTTTTAAGCCGGTCTCGCTGGCTCAGTTGGAGGCGAGTCCGGAGGTTGCGGGTTCGACCCCGACCGTGTCATTAACGTACTTTCGTGGAATTCGATCATGAAATATTTCTACGGTTATTCTCAGTGATTGATTGAAGAAGAGCAGTTGTCATATATAGTTTAGTGAACTGACCCCATTGGGTTTACTGGCCTTAAACCCGCAACACAAACAAATTAAATGTTTGCATGATAGCAACCTCACCTTTAACTCTTCTTCAGCTCAAAATTACAACTGTGTTCGGTCGCTATCACATGACATAACGACAGTTGCACCCAACTAACACAAAACAGTGTAATCACGTCGCTCCGACGTTGCCGAGACGTCGTTATCGGTTGTGTATTTACCGAGCAGTAACCGACATACAAGTCTCGAGGAAAATGGATTTTGTATTATGAACCCCCTAAGTATGTTAGATTACAATTTGCATGTCTAAAAATGGTTTTGTTTCCTCAGACATTGCCCTTTTTTTATTGTAACTTAGCAATATTTTGTTTTACCAGTGACCCAATAACAATATTTACTATTCATCACGAAAACACGCCTATATAATTTTGACCCCCTCAAACCCCACTTTTATATAGTAAAACTGGGGTTTACAGGGGCATATATTATTTTTCTTATTTCTGCTCAAAAACATAGATTGTGGGTACTCGTTAGAACCGCCTCGTCGAGGCGGTTCTAACGAGTACCCACAATCTATGTTTTAAGCAGAAATAGTATAAATATCAGAGTTTTTCATCTGAAAATTTTCAGTTTTAGGAGATGAAATTTTCTATATATTTGTATAAGCGTGTTTTCGTAATGTTTCTGTAGTTATGTGTGGTAGTGGAACATATTTCAATTCCTCGACGTCAACATGTGAGCGTTGTCCCAAAGGAGAATACAGAGACATTCAAGATGGAAAGACTAATCTTGCATCCCCTTGTACCAAGTGTCCAACCGGCTTAACCACAGCCTCTGATGGGTCTCCTGATCAATTATCCTGCAAAGGTAGGTTTTTTCAGTCAGTTGAACATTCACATCTGTCTGGACTAATTCAGCAGATGACACATTGATAAAATTTATTTCTTATTTTACCAAGAAAATAGTTTTGACATTTAATGCAAATTGTCTCCTAAGTGAACAGTTTGGATAAATTACCAAAAGCTGTTTTCTGGGAAAAATAAGCAAAATGTTTAAAAATATAATCTACTGAAATTTTACGCTCTGTGCAGTGTTAAACAATGTTCATTTAACACTTAGACTGCCTGGGATAAAGCAGTTGACAACACATTGAGATGTATTTTATTATTCGCCGAGAAAATAGGATTTGACATCTCATGCAAATTGTCTCCTAAAATATGCCTAAAATGTCAAATTCTATTTTCTGGGAAAAATATGAAAACATAATAGAACTAATCAATTTGTCATCTGTTAAATCGGCCTAGAGGGCAGTGAAGATTAGACAATGTTCGTTAACCCGACAAAATGTAAATATATGTTCTTGTTGTTTTTTTGTTGTTTTTTTTTTTTTGTTTTTTGTTGTTGTTTTTTTTCCAGGGAGACAGTTTGCTTCGAGTGTCATACCTTATTTTATTCTAGAAAATACGGAAACGTTTTTCAAAGTATCTGCTGGGAGTTTCACCAACCATTCAGAGTGTTACAGAAGACAACATTCAGACATTTTCTCAGATAAAATAAGGCTTGACATGTCGAGTGAATCGTCTACCTAGTAAGACTTATTTCCTGAAAAAATATTTCAGAACGTTGTCTGTTCTTCTGGGGACTAGTATTGCTTTAAAGGTTGATAAAAAACTAAAGTAATCGCAGCTGAACTATACTTGGGCCTACAGGCTCACACCTTCATTAGCTTAATTACAGTGTACCCTCGTTATAACGACAGCATTTGTTCTCAAAGACCTTGCCATTAAAATGAATTTGCTGTTGTATAGAATACTTAATGAGCAGATTGATAAGTAAGAAAGGTCTTGTTTTATTCTTATTTCCTCATAGAACATATGTTTTGGATATCTGTTAGAATCGCCTCACTGAGGCGACTCTAACAAATATCCAAAAGATATGTTTCTTTAAAGTATTAAATACAATATTCTTTGTATAATTTGTGACTTATTGTTACATGTACCTGTTAAGCGAAGATTCGTGACAGTCAAATTGTCATTATAACAAATTTTGTCGTTCTAACGAGTGTCGGTATAAAGAGGGTTGCATGTGGGTTGTTGAGGTAATAACGAAATAAATGAATTTCACTGATTCTTGCTTAAATGATAAAAGAAAGCATATTCGAATGAATAAACAAGATTGTTGCAATGCAATGATAAATAGATAGTCCAAGATCAAACTGATACCTGTCAGGATGTCTCCCTTCATTTCAACCCCTAAAGAGCCAATCGCAACTATAGCAGACGAGACTTTGATTTCTTTATATTTTTCAGAGCAAACAGGTCTTGAAAGTTCATGTTACTCACATATAATATAAAGACTTATTTTAGTAAAACAAATCAAATATCATCTACTACAAATTTTGTTTGGCGCTTTAAGGGCTAGGTTGATATATACAGAGCATTAGACTATCCAATAGGCTTTAAGTCTATAAAATAAATATAGATATACCCAGGAAAGGGACAATCAAAGAAAGAACACAGCCCTCCCAAGACAGCTGAAAAAGGGTTAATGACATGAAATGACAATATAGGGATCAAACATGGTTTTTCATGCATTAACATTCGCCAGGTCCCGTGGAAGGTGTTGACAACCGAGGCCGGAGGCCGCGGTTTTCAACACCTCCCAAGGTACCTGGCGAATGTTAATGCATTGCAAAATCATGTTCGATCGCTATTATTGCATTAAAAATGAAAAAAAATGCTACTTTTTGAGTTATTTCTTGCACTACTTTGTTTCGCCTTTTCACCGATGTCGCGCGAACGTTTTTTCCACGGACTATGCTCGTTCTGGGGCAGGGCAGTACACATCTCATGACGGCAGCAATTCTGTGGCCCCGGTACGAGTATATTGAAAGTTGCGTAGCCGTGCATTAACAGCACGTGAATTGCCTTGTTAATACACGGCTTTTCGCCGGTTAATGCACGGCTGTTAATAACGTGCGACACTGTTTTTATGCAATAATATAAAACAATACATCGAACCGCAATGTGAGGAAATGTCTCTTCTGACGTGCGCACAACACATCCGCACAGTCTGATAGGAAACTGAAGACATTTTACATCCTTGGCTCAGTGAAGATTCTGTTCAGGCTGCGGGAATGCGCATGTTCATCTAAATCATCGCTGGGCGGCACATATCCGAAGGTACATTTTCCGACGTTACGGCTCACGTTCTCTTCTTACGACATGAAAACGTGCCTATATAATTTCGACCCCCTTAAACCCCACTTTTATATAGTAAAACTTGGGTTTGCAGGGGTAAACATTATTTTCCTTATTTCTCTTTAAAAACATAGATTGTGTCGCCGAGGCGGTTCTAACGAGTACCCACAATCTATGTTTTGAGCAGAAATATGAAAAATATCAGAGTTTTTATCTGAAAATGTTCCGTTTTTGGAGGTGAAATTTTCTATATATTTGAATAGGCGTGTTTTCGTAATGCGACATGAAAGTCGTAACAAAGGAATGAAGCATAGCTGAAAAAAAAATCCCGCCTATCGTGGGAATCGAACCCGGTTTTTTTACCGGATAAAAATCCAATGCTCTAACGACTGAGCCAAAGAATCGACTCTCTGACGCAATAGTCAGAGATTGAAAATATACCTACAAGCTATGTGAAATCTGCCAAGGCAGATAATCGAAGGTAGGAGTGCTAGATCGTAATATTCCCCCTTTTCAAGGAAGTATGATGGCGCGAAGCCATTTTCGCCGAAATAAAGTCTTATCCCGGACGAGCCCCCGTCTTACGGCATGAAAGACGTAACAAAGGAATGAAGCATAGCGAATAAAATTCCGCCTACCTTGGGATTCGAACCCGCTCTGCCCGATAAATCTGCAATGCTCTAACCACTGAGCCGAAGAGTCGCCTCAATGTTGCAGTAGTCAGATATTGAATATATACCTACACATTACGAAAACATGCCTATTCAAATATACAGAAAATTTCACCTCCAAAAACTGAAAATTTTCAGATAAAAAAAGTTTGATATTTTTCATATTTCTGCTCAAAACATAGATTGTGGGTACTCGTTAGAACCGCCTCTATGTTTTTGAGAAGAAATAAGAAAAATAATGCATACCCCTGTAAACCCCAGTTTTACTATATAAAAGTTGGGTTTAAGGATTCAACATAACATAGGTATGTTTTCGTGATGAAGCTATGCGAAATCTGAATCGAAGGTAGAAGTACGAGGTCATAACTGTGCCGTATCTATCACTGCCTCATTTTCGCTGTGGTGCAGTGGTAAAGCGTCGGACTCGAGATCGATAGGTACCGGGTTCGATCCCCACTAACAGCAAGTGTTGTTTCCTTGAGCAAGAGACTTTATCCACATTGCTTAGTACTGGTTTCTACCCAGGAAAAAAGAGGGCCACATGGAAGATTAGTACTAGATTACTAAATGTGTTACCCTCTATAAATAAGGTCGATTATTATTATTATTATTATTATTATTCATTTCCGATAAGAATAACGAAGTAAAATACGGGTATTTTTATTTTTCAGCCAATTGTTTGCCAGGAAGATATTTCAACACCGCAGCTGGCCAGTGTGTCGATTGTCCTGTGGGCTTCTATCAGTCTAAACTCGGACAGTTTTTCTGCACGCCCTGCGATTCTAATAAAATTACGTATTCAACGAGAAGAACGAGCAGTGTTGATTGTATTCGTGAGTGTCGTCATTATCATTCTAAACCAATGGAATCCATGTAGTTACCTATTCTACCTAATTAACGCACTGTGCCATTAGGTTTTTCAAAATCACTTGGAAATTTTGCCGTAAAATATATATCCATCTACTCAAAGTACTCTTTAAAAAAAGATCAGCAAATGCCTTATCGAAGTGTTTTTGCGATGTTCTGCGTTTTTTTTTTTTTTTTTTGTTTTTTTTTTTTTTTCGATTTTAATATGAAAGCATATGTTGTTGATACTCATTTAAATTGCATCGACACGTCGATGCAATTTAAATGAGTATCTACAAAATATGCCTTTATAAAGTAGTAGACAGAAAGTACACTTGCTGTTAATTGAAGACTACGGTATTGCTTTACTGTGCGTTTACAGGGGCATGTGCGGTAATAAGGTCGAATACGGTAATCTGTATTAGATATTTTAAGGGGGCTGGATACACGTGGTAGATTTTTCGCCATTTTTCATTACGAAAACACGCCTATTCAAATATACGGAAAATTTTACCACCAAAAAAATGAAAATTTTCAGATAAAAATTCTGATATTTTTCATATTTCTGCTCAAAACATAATTTGTGGGTACTCGTTAGAACCGCCTAGGTGAGGCGGTTCTAAAGTACCCACAATCTATGTTTTTAAGCAGAAATAAGAAAAATAATGTATACCCCTGTAAACTCCAGTTTTACTATATAAAAGTGGGGTTTAAGGGGGTCAATTTTATATAGGCATGTTTTCGTGATGTATGACTTCCTGTTTGCTTTACTGCACGCAGCCCTCTTCCGAAAAATGGTTCACTTTTAGGAAAGACTTTGTTCCTTCTAAATTATTTCCTTATAGATTAGATCCTTATTCTGAAGGCGGGAATAAATAAATTCCTAATAGAGTAAATCCCTTCTTAGAACAAGGGTGAAATTATTTCCTTATAGAGTAAACACCTTTCCAGAAAGGAACGAAACAAATTGGCAGAGCTGCCTTTCCCTGCAAGTGTACCTTGCGTTGTCAGTAATACTGACTTTATCCATGAATGTCATTGATATTTTTCTTAGCTAGTGAAATCATGCAAATAATCTTAAATTCAAACCTTTTGTTTCCAGTGGCTTTTTTATGACGAAAACACGCCTATTCAAATATACTGAACATTTTACCACCAATAAAATGAAAATTTTCGGATAAAAATCTTGGATATTTTTCATATTTCTGCTCAAAACATAGATTGTGGGTAATCGTTAGAACCGCCTCGCCGAGGCGGGTCTAACGAATACCCACAATCTATGTTTTTGAGCAGAAATAAGAAAAATAATATATACCCCTGTAAACCCCAGTTTTATTATATAAAAGTGGGGTTTAAGGGGGTCAAAATTATATAGGCATGTTTTCGTGATGAGTTACATTTGCACCGCACCACGAGAAATAGGGTTTTGGGCGTATACGGACAGCATAGGTGCAGATCAGCCTATAAATTGGAACAGTCTGATCAGGACCTTCTTTATTCATTTACAGAATCCTTTGGCAATGTAGATACATATAGCTAAGGCGCTTATCGAATTGTGCGGTTTAGCTGGCAGACCTTGACCCTTACTGTCAGCATATACCCCAGAGATACATGGCATGGTTCATCTCGTATTATCCCATCAACTATAAAATAATAGTAGAAGTAACAGAACTTCAGATTACAATGTAAATAATGATTAATTTCTTTTTTGTACGGTTTGATTAGTCTTTGATGCGCGATACGTTGATAGCCAAAGGCCATTGTCGTCTTCAGGAGAGCAGCAGCTACTCAGCGCTGTTTGATCTGTGTAGTACATTTTCACGTTTTGTCTCATGTATTTGGTACGTGCCGACATTGGTGCCTAGCAATGACTGTACATATATGCAGTCTGATAAGTCTATGCTGCACGATAATTGGATAGTCTAGAATCAAAGATGTTTTCAGAAAGTGCAGTGGATACATAGCGCTATCTGATCTGAGTCGTCCATAGACCCACATGTCTTGAGGTGCATAATTTTAATGTCGTCCCTCGTTTATCTGGGCCCAGTTGTTCAAAACTAACAATGTCGTTAGTTAACGATTCGTTAAAATTTTAATCGAGTGATACGCAAATATGCTGAATTTTTTTGCTGAAAAACGTGAGTAGCTTTTGCAGTACAAAAGCTACTCACATTTTTTCAGCAAAAATATCAGAATTTTGTGTATTGAATCCGCTAAGACAATTAACGAAATGACCCTTAACGAGCTCGTTAAGCTAACGACGCTTTGAACAACTGGGCCCTGGTGATGTGGCCCCGAGGTTTTAAAACAGTTTTCATACCCAATTCAGCTGAGCTTTTTTAGCTGCTGATAAATATGAAAATGCCAACAATATTTTCCATTTTCATATTTACTAGCAGAGAAATTTACATGCTCAGATATGTTTAACGACAAAGAATTTGCAAGTGTGAGTTATTTGAGATTTATTAGCAGAAGAAGTTTCATGCTCAGCTGAGTTGAGCATGAAAAAAGTTAGTTTTATAACCATGGGCCAGGATACGAATGGTTGGAACTCCTACGGTCAGTTAAGGGACATCGATAAACTGATAGGGTTTCTGCCATGACTTACAAGGGAGACAACTTTTGCTTTCTTACACCACCAAACCCTTCTGCAAAGCGGTCTTCAAAAAGTAAGGATAAGTGCCCAAGTTCTTTTCTTTTAAAGTAAACCTATTTTTGAAGGGGGCAAATCTATACTGACAGAGTTGCCTAACCTGTATGTGTGTCCATCAAAATTTAAGGTTGAAAGTTATAATTCGATAAATGTTTACTGTCGTATCAAAGACTAGACGGTTTCTTATCCAAATCCGTTTTTTAGGTATAATAAGCATGACGAAAAATAGCATCTCGAGCATTTTCGCTTCCTTCCATGATACGTTCGACGATAGCGCCACGGGTACATCAGATATATACGCAATACTCTGTATCAGCGGAAGGCGTGGTATAGTGGATTTATTGACTACCTTGTATTCGATTAGAATAAAATGTCCTATTTGCTCCACGCAATCTCTCTCTCTCTCTCTCTCTCTCTCTCTCTCTCTCTCTCTCTCTCTCTCTCTCTCTCTCTTGTTTCTTTTTTTAACTTTTATATCAATTGTGGCTAAAAAATTACATATATATATATATTAATTTTTTTTTACTTTTGCATGATCTAATTACAAAAAAAGGCTGAAAGTGTGTTATTACAAAAATTGCTTACATACACTATTATAAAGGACCCTGGTTAATTGGCACTTACTTTATTTACCTGGTCTCAGTAAACAGTGTAAACCATGAGCAGAATGCGGAGTTTGATTAGAGTCGTTACTGAATGTCACTCTGGCAATTGTAGAAACATAAACGGGTAGTTAAATGGCCTTGTGAAGATTGAGGGGCAAGTATGGTAAGGTGTCAGAATATTTAGGGTAACATGGTACTTTTTCTCTCTTCTTTCTTTTTTTATTCTGTTGCAGTTATGTCGTTATCTGAACGCTCTATCAACGTTCAGTCTGATCAGGACCTTTAGCTGCTTACAAATTAATGGATTCTGTAGAATATATAAGTGGACAGGATTAATCCAGAGAAGATCTAGATGAGACACGCACAAAAATAAGAGATAAAATACTATTTTGAGTAAAAAAAAAAAGAAAGAAAAAAGACTGTCTCAGAACTCGATCAATATTCTTCTTTTCACTTTATGGACGGTAAGCTATTGTCCAATACACTTGCAAGAAATTGCTATCAATGTATAACCTACTCAATCAAACGGAGTCGGTGATTCGGAAAGTATTGAGTGCATTATTTATTCCCACAACAACCTGCTTCACCTTGACCCTGGATTAGTCCAATATAAAAAGTACATTGACACGATAGTACACATTTATCGATTTGGATAATAAATATTCATATTTGTATCTAACGTTTTTTATTTCTTTTTTGCTTTTTAGTTCAATCAAGCATTACAACCACCACCACCCCTTCAACAACGGAAACGTTTGCATCAGGTAAAGAACGTTTTAAACCATTAGCACTCTCATATTTCTTGACAATGGGTTAATTGCCGTATTCGATCTAATTGCCGCACATACTTAAGCACACAGTGCGGTAGTTAGGTCGAAAACGGTATGTAGATAATAAAGGATAACAATATGGAATTGTAAGTATTCTTTGGAAAAGTCTGTGTGTTTCCTCAGCACATTACGAAAACATGCCTATTCAAATATATAGAAAATTTCACCTACAAAAACTGAAAATTTTTAGATAAAAAACTGATATTTTTTCATATTTCTGCTCAAAACATAGATTGTGGGTACTCGTTAGAACCGCCTTGGTGAGGCGGTTCTAACGAATACCCACAATCTATGTTTTGAGTAGAAATAAGGAAAATAATGTATACCCCTGTAAACCCCAGTTTTACTATATAAAAGTGGGGTTTAAGGGGGTCAAAATTATATAGGCGTGGTTTCGTGATGAGATGACAAAATGTGGCTGGCCCTTTCTTATTTGGACCTTTAACTATAATTATACGAAAATCTCCACTAAAATTAATGACAAACGGGTAACGAGTATTGTACTTTCTTTCGTGTTGGGAAACGATTACCGCAAGTGCAAAATCCTATGGTAAATGTCTTTCTGAGCTTCCATTCTTGTTGCCAGAGCATTTTGTCACGACGGTAAAGTGAACAACTGCAATTAACTTTAAACTGCTAATTTCTTAAACATTGTACCGTTATTACAAGTTTTATAAAATATTTAAATCATTTTCTTAGTGTTATTGCTATCATTTTGAGCTGAAATAAGTATTATACGTATTTCAGTTTTGAATTAGTTTCCAAATCATGTATAATGCTTATTTTTCTTAAAGATTTCTGCTGAAAGGTCTGTCGGCACCTAAATTCTGTGTTAACTTAACCTGTTAGAAGCTTCTTGAGCAAGAGTATTTGAAGATAATTTTCATTTCTCTGTAAAACATATAAGTGCAGATACCTTGGAAATGCCACAATCGTGAAGCACAGCCTTCCCAAGGGACCACAATAGTCAGAAGTGAGGAACAAATAATGGCAAAACAAACGCCAATATGAAACTACCCGACGCATAAATACATTAAGAAGAACTGCAACAGAGGAACCACCTTGGAACGGTCAGTAGAAAAACTGCTGACTTAAACCAGTTTTACTCCCTTGAAACCTTGCTCTCATCCCCTGATGCAAGACACACAAACAATACAGACAGAAATACAAATTTTCAGAATTTTGCTGATTTAAGCCAGCAATTTATTCACTACTTCATGCAAACTTTTAAAATGTAAAAGTGTGAGATCTGCCTTACAAGCAGCAAGCCAGCTACCTGGAAGAGGGCCCACTGATGTGGATGTTGTCCCCTAACCTGCACTTTAATCGAAAACCGTTGATGATGATGATAATGATGATGATGATGATGATGATGATGATGATAAGTCGATTTTAATGTGTAATGACCAAACTATTTCTCGTTTTCCATGTGATATTTTAAAATGCCAAGGCTTGTGATTGTGGCACTCCCTCACTTACATTTTAACATAAAAATAAGATTTTTGATAGTTTTACTTCATTATGGATTTAAAAAATTATGAAAAAAAAATTAACGTTTGCTGTAATTTCATCGGCTATCCTTTTGGGTAATATCTTTCTAGATAGGTATCTTTACAAAGTTTTACAAGTGCTATTTTTCAGTCTTCAGCATTCTCATTATATTAATCATCGTCCTTTTCTGCATGCTCTGGGTTTATCACCTCTGACATAGTAGAAAGATATCCATTCCATCACGAAAACATACCTATATAATTTTGACCCCTTAAACCCCACTTTTATATGGTAAAACTGGGGTTTAAGGGGTATACATTATTTTTCTTATTTCTGCTGAAAACATAGATTTTGGTACTTGTTAGAACCGTCTCCTCAAGGCGGTTCTAACGAGTACCCACAATCTATGTTTTGGGCAGAAATATGAAAAATATCAGAATGTTTTATCTGAAATTTTTCATTTTTTTGGTAGTGAAATTTTCAATATGTTTGAATATGCGTGTTTTCGTTATGTTTGTTTTACAAGTAAAGTTTTATTTTTGAGCAATCATTATTTTAACCATCAACGTTTGCTATTTTCTCAACGGTTATCTCCTGTGATATAGTAGAAAGATATCTCGACGATATTTTATAAGTGAAATTTTATTTTTCAGCAATCTTATCATTTTAATCATCAACAGCTGCTGTAATTTCAACGGCTATTACTTTAGAAATTGTAGTCTGATATCTCTTCTGAGTTTTTCTTTTAGCAATCATTTCATTTGGGCATCAACATTTACTGAATTATCAAAGGATACCTCCTTACATATTGTAGACAGATATCTGAATTGAATTTTGCAAGTGATTTTGTTTTCAGCAATCTTATTATTTTAGTCATCAACCTTTGTTTCATTCTTAACAATAATTTCTTTTGCCATAATAGAAAAATATCTGTGCAATGTTTTAAAAGCGAAATTTAATTTTTAAGCAATTTCAGTATTGCTTCGGAAACCCGTATAAATGAAAAAAAAAGCAGCTATCAAAATATTATGTTAATATGTAAATTTGATTTTTATGTTTTCGCTTTGATGCACCGACTGAGTTGGGAGCCTTTATGCGAACCGAATTTTTATGTATTTCTGTATTAAGAGTAGCATCGGGACCAAGGGTGAAGTTGTCCGGCTGTAAAAGTGCTTTAACCCCGCCCCACCCCCACCCCCACCCCCGGTAGTTTATTATTCTACGGACCGTTCTAAGGCGTTCTATATGTGTTGTGATGCTAGCATTGTGGCCACCGTCTTCAATAGCTGCCCACTTTGCTTTCTGTTTTACTAGATGTGTTGTGATGCAAGCATTTTGGTCACCTTCAACAGCTGCCTATTTTGCTTTCGGGATTACTAGTTGTGATTAAGATTGGCACTGGGACCCAGGGTGAAGTTAGTCGGCTGTAAGAGTGCTTTAACCCCCCCGGTGGTTTATTCTACTGACCGTTCTAAGGCGGTGGTCCCGGTGTTAGCTTTACACTTTGTCGCTTTTTGGTTTATTCTACGAGTAGATTTGTTTTAAGTCTTGCCTTGTGTTATTTGGTTCTTGTGTTTTTGAGTCCTTTTAGCATTGTGAATATCTCGCTTGGGAAACAGAGAGCTAATCCTAGTGCTTTTCGTACGTTTGTTCGATTTGCGCTTGTTTGGTTTTTGTCTGTTTCCTCTTCCTCTTGGGTTATAGGTAGGTCTGCGGCTTGTGATTGTTGCACTCCCTGGAACTTTTTTCTTACTTTTTATTCCTACGTTAGATGTATGTTTCTCAGCCAAAATGTCAGATAAGCCATTTGTTAATTAAAATATTGATAATTTATATCTGACCTGCACAAAACATATTTTGTAGATATACATTAGAAGCACCCTATAAGCGCCTTCTTATCATACAGGAGTATCCACAACATATATTTTTGTGCTAAAATCAGAAAAAAACAGCAAATATTTAATCGTGATACCCTCTTATCTACTGTTACATTTGACTCCCGTTATCTCGACCTCGCTTATCTCGAATAACCGCTTACCTCGAAGTGAAAATCTGGTCCCTGCCTAAACATGAAAATCTAACAACAGGTAAAAATATTGTGGAAAAAAGGAGAAATTGCTCCTAAGGAGCAATTTCTCCTCTTTTCCACAATATTTTTAATATATCTCTAACTTCAGGAGTCCCATTACATACATATTTGTTAATGTTGTTTGGGATTTTCCCTCAATTCTGCAAATCTGGTATGTCGAGGTACGGATATCTCGAAGTATTTCAAAGAGTCCCTTGTAATTCGAGATAACGAGAGTCGACTGCAACTAAAAAGGTAAGAGAAAAGTCTAAACTTCTACATCCATAATGAAGTAAAACTATCAAAAATCTTATTTTTATGTTAAAATATAAGTGAGGATACCCACGATATGCCACAATTACGATGCAGTGCTTTCCCAAGATATCAAAAGAATCAGAAATGAAGAACAAATAACGACAAAACAAATGCCAAACACAAAACCACCGACGCACGAACAAAAAGATTTTCAACAGAGGAACCGCATTGGAACAGTCAGTGGACAATCCACTGGGAACTCAAAATAGTTTTACTCGCGCCAACACCAGTTTTGAGAAATTAAATATTTAAAAAATGTAGAATATGTTTAAAATGTAGTAACGTCAATGCACGTATGCTTTGATAATTTGTAAATTAACGGATATTTCAATGAGATAATATCGTTTCTGAAGAATCTTCATACAGCGTACCATATTTACATAAACTTAAATGCAATATACTACTGTAATGGTTGGCAAGAAAATATGATTGGCGCCCAAGGCGGATCCTCTGCTGCAGTCCTCCTTTTTGTTTGTGTGCCGATGGTTTCATAATTATGTAGTGTTTGTTTTGTCATTATTTGTTCCACATTTCTCCTTCTTTTGATGCCTTTGAGGGCTGTGCTTCGCGAGTGTGGCACTCCCGGAGTATCTTCACTTATATTTTGTATGATTATACGCACAACGTAAGACACAAAAAGTCCTTTGCAAAGAAGCTAAGATTAGTTTGTGCATTCCAGTATTTGCTGCTCGCATAGAATCACTGTACATTGCAGATGTGTGTTTATATCGACAGACGCAAAAGCCTCCGAGCCTTTTTTTCCTCGCAAATAAACCCATTTTATACATAGCTTATGCAATGTCTTTCAGGTCCTGATGCTGGTGCGGCCACGGAAGATTCAGGATTGAGTACTGGCGTTCTAGTAGCCATTATACTTGGTGTCATCATTGTCCTTGTAATAATAGTTCTAATTGTGTGTTTGGTCTGCTTCAAATGTCAAGGTAATACTTGGAATCAGCGTTGTCATTGTAACTACAGTTCTAATTGTGTGTTTGCACTGCTTCAATTGTTAAGGTAATACTTAATATCATCATTGTCCTTGTAATAACAGTTCTAGTTGTGTGTTTGATCTGCTTCAAGTGGCAAGGCAAATCTTGGAGTCATCACTGTCCTTGTTATCGTAGTTCTAATTGTGTGTTTGCACTGCTTCAATTGTCAAGGTAAAACGTGGTATCGTCATTGTCCCTGTAATAATAGTGCTAACTGTGTGCTTGGTCTGCTGCAAATGTCAATGTAATACTTGGAATCATCATTGTCCTTGTATTAATAGTGCTAATCGTGTGTTTGGTCTGCTGCAAATGTCAATGTAATACTTGGATTCTTCAATGTCATTATATATTATAAATCTAACTGTCTGTTTGCTCTGCTAAGGTAGTGCTTAAGTCGATAATTGCTAATGTCCGTATAGTTCTAACCGTGTGATTGATTTGCTCCAAATATCACAGTAGTTCTGGCAGTTATCATTATCCTTGCTATTACAGATCGGATTGTCTATTGGTTTCGCTTAACATGTAAAGTTATACTGGGAATCATCATTATCCTTGTTATAACAGGTCTGCTTGTGTGTTTTATTTGCTTACTTGAATACACCCGTGTACCTGTCAGTAAAAATCTAATTGTGTGTTTGATCTGCTGCAAATGTCAAGATAATAGTTGGAATCATCACTGGCATTGTCATTATAGATCTTATTGTGTGTTTGGTCTGCTGCATATGTCAAGATATTACTTGGTCATCGCTGGCCTTGTCATTTTAGAACTAATAGTGTTATGTGTTTGATTTGCTTCAAATATCAACGGAAATACTTAGTCCCCACTGACATTGTCAACTTGTCTGCTGCTACTCTCAAGGTATACTTGGAGTCATCATTATCCTTTTTAGTATACTTGGTCTTCTTCTAATGTCAAGATAACACTTGGAGTCATCATTGTCCCTGTCATTATAGATCTTATTGTGTGTTTGATTTGCTTCAAATGTCAAGGGAAATAGTTAGTGTCACCACTGCCCTTGTCAGTTTGTCTGCTGCAACTGGCAACTTATATTTATAGTCACCATTATCATTGTCAGTATACTTGGTCAACTTCAACTGTCAAGGTAATGCTTGGTAATAATTATTCTGCTCATGATAGTTCCCATTATGAGCTTATCGGCTTTATGAAGGTAAAAATCATAGTATAGTTTTTAACCACTAATACGGTAAAACAGGCTGGAAGAAACACTGAAGACCCAGATCAAACTTTTCCTAAACACGAGTTTGATCAAGGTCTGCACATTTGTCATTCCATCAGTACTTTCAAGACACATCACCAGGTAATGAAACAGACTGTTCAGATTTTAGTTAAGCTAACGACGCTTTGAACAACTGGGCCCTGATATATAGGATACGTTAAGTTTAGTAAATATATGGTAACCGGGTCGGATTCAGAGGGGGGTCGTGGAGTTCATTGACGCCCGCACACCCCCTCCCCCTGCCCCAACTTTGACTCAGATTTGGAAATGTCGGATAAATTTGATAGATTTACCCTAAATATTAACACCCATTTCTCTTTTACCTTATATAACTCAGTCATCTACGAACCTAAAAGGTCACAAGTAAAATAAAAATGGTTTTAGGTCAACCTGAATTGACAAACCATATATATGCCAGCATTCAAATAAGTACATGTGCAAAATTGTTCCGAATGTCAGCAGGCAACATTTTAAATACTATTGCGTTAGTTTTATTTTTCAAAGAATGATTTCTCTACTCGATGCCTTTCTAATTTTGTTTTACCGTATGAGACATATTTGACCCGCGTCATGGGGAAATAGTCATAAGGTTCAGGCAAGCCTGGGCATCCGCGCAGTCTGGCCAGACCCTAAGCTGTTCGCTCACGTAAGCAGAAAGCCAAGAGGAAACTTCCGCAAAATAACAACCCGTAGCATTGCTAAGGGGTCATACATGCGCACTGAAATCAACAGTCCATAATCATATTTCGGAAAATCATAAAGTCGATGTACGAAAAGACAAAATTAGTTATGTTCAGACAAACAGACATGGACCCAAAATAAATGGGGTGTAATCAGACGTCCATGGAAAATAAGCATTACCTGGTAAGCATGCTTCGTCTACCATGCAAATCAGCCGGAACAAAGAGTACGGAAATTACGGGAATTGTAATGTCCGGGGTTTAGAGTCTGTTTGTGGCTTAGCTGTGACAAGAACATCAGACATAAGTCTAGAAACAGCCACATTGTAGCCACATCGTAGGGACTGACAATGTCATTATGCCTCCCATAGAACTTCATAAGTGTCGATACAAGTTTGGGCTCCTTGTGGTTTACTTTAAAATGGAGTTCTGCTCATTTATACGCTAGAGGGCGTAAGCAGTGTTGCAAATTTCATTAGTGCTTATGAAGTGTCTCAATAAAACCGAGACTCCCATTTTCCAAATTGTAGTGTGTTCTTTGTTTCCAATCTTTTTGGCGTTTATTTATTCCTTTTTATCCCTGAGTCAACAGTCTTGTACTGAGCTGTCTTATTCGTTCGATAAAGTCCTGATACTCTAGCATAATGTATTAACTGTGAAACGTTAACACAGTGTGCTGATGCAGAAGGAATATTGCTGCTCAGGCACGGAAATTTTACTATGGGAAAGTTGAAGTCATCCCATTTCGAAAGGTTATTCGACGAAAGTCGGAAGACTCAAGATGTGAAGACACGGGTATACATTGTATCAGTATCAGTTTACAGACATGTCGTGTACACCTACACAAAATACATCGATAGCACTAAATTGACCTTTTCAATTACATGTATTTGTTTTTCATTTATTATCTAGTTCCTTGTTTGGCGAAGACGACTCAGGAAGTGTCGCCAGAGGTTAAGGGCGGATATTACGCCGACAAGTAAGAGTGAATTCTTAATCATTACGAAAACATGCCTATTCAAATATACTGAAATGTTTACCACCAAAAAAATGAAAACTTTCAGATAAAAATTCTGATTTTTTTTTCATATTTCTGCTCAAAACATAGATTGTGGGTACTCGTTAGAACCGCCTCGGCGAGGCGGTTCTATCGAGTACCCACAGTTTATGTTTTTGAGCAGAAAAGAAAACTAATGTATACCCTGTAAACCCCAGTTTTACTATACAAAAGTGGGTTTTAAGGGGGTCAACATTATATAGGCGTGTTTTCGTGATGTTCTAATCTGCATTATTTCAATACATAGCTCCAGATAAGAGGGAGTATTCACATAATAATTTTCTTATTTCTCCACGAAAATATATGTTGTTGGCGCTTCTAATAATCACCACAATGTATGTTTTCATGCATGGAGATATAAGAAAAATGTCAGTACTTTTTAATTGAAAAAAGTTCCTTATCTGGAGCTATGTAATAACAGGCAATAACATTTTAAAATTACTCTTCTTTTTCCCAGGGCAAACAAAAAGAATGATAATTCATACTAAATGGCTCATATCTGGAAGACATCTAAATGAAATGTCAGGCTATATATCTAGAAAAATAAAATATCACTTATTTGTTGTTTAAATGTTTTCTACACAGTGTTAACAGTTAAGATTTATGTAACATATTCGAAGTAACCATATAGCTTGGACAAAAAATGCTGTTTCAAATACTTTGGTAGCAAAAACATAAATTGATTTAATTAAGAAAGGCCACATTTACAACGCACAGCCTTCCCTAGGCACCAAAAGTTGAGAATATGAGGAACAAACAATCACAAGGCACTATGGCACAGTTGCAGTAACCGACATACTTACAAACAATAACTGCAACAGAGGAATTACCTCAAAAATGTTAGCAGAAACAGCTTTCCCAGAAAAAAAAATAAGGATGATAAATCATACTAAATGGCTCATATATGGAAGACATCTAAATGAAATGTCAGGCTATATATCTAGAAAAATAAAATATCACTTATTTGTTGTTTAAATGTTTTCTACACAGTGTTAACAGTTAAGATTTGTGTAACATATTCGATATAACCATATTGCTTGGACAAAAAATGCTGTTTCAAATACTTTGGTAGCAAAAACATAAATTGATTTAATTAAGAAAGGCCACAATTACAACGCACAGCCTTCCCTAGGCACCAAAAGTTGAGAATATAAGGAACAAACAATCACAAGGCACTATGGCACAGTTGCAGTAACCGACATACTTACAACGAGTAACTGCAACCGAGGAATCGCCTCGAAAATGTTAGCAGAAACAGCTAGTGGAATACTTAAACTGGTTTTGCTTGATCGAAACATCTCCCGGGTGATGTTTCGATCAAGCAAAACCAGTTTAAGTATTCCACTAGTTTTTTTGTCGCACCTGCGTTAGCACGCAGGTGCGATATAGGCGTGCCGTGACCCGCCCGTTCGTCCGTTCATCCGTTTGTCCGTTCGTCCGTTCGTCAACAATTGACTTGTGAGCGCAACTCCTCCTACAGTTTTAGGCCAATCATTTTGAAACTTCACAGATGTTTTGGCCATGGCGTGTAGATGTGCATATTATTTGCTCATAATTCTCAGATTTTTTTTTTCAACTTTTTTCGCTTTGTTAACTTAGTCAGTTTTTACCTAAAACCCTTATAGTCAGTGGGTGTCTCGTGAGCGCAACTCCTCCTTCAGTTTTTGGCCAATCATTTTGAAACTTCTCAGAGGTTTTGGCCATGGTGTGTAGATGTGCATATTGTTTGCTCATAATTCTCAGATTTTGTTTTCAACTTTTTTGCGCTTTGTTAACTTAGTCAGTTTTTACCTAAAACCCTTATAGTCAGTGGGTGTCTCGTGAGCGCAACTCCTCCTGCAGTTTTAGGCCAATAGTTTTGAAACTTCACAGATGATTAGGTCAGGGTCTGAAGATTTGCATATTGTTTGCACATAAATCTCAGATTTTTTTTAACTTTTTCCGCTTTGTTAACTTAGTCAGTTTTTACCTAAAACCCTTATAGTCTGTGGGTGTTTCGTGAGCGCAACTCCTCCTGCAGTTTTAGGCCAATAGTTTTGAAACTTCACAGATGATTAGGTCATGGTCTGAAGATGTACATATTGTTTGCACATAAATCTCAGATTCATTTCAGCAGAGTTAGGGGCCCTTGATTTATGCCCAAAATTGGTTTCCGCTTAATATCTTGTGAAAGAATTGATGGATTAGGATCATATTTTGCATTCATATTGTTGTTAACAATACCTAGCTTGGGATTGTCACATGACATTTTTCGTCAATTTTCAGCTGAGTTACTGGCCTTGATTAATGGGCAAAAATGATATCCGCTCAATATCAATATCTTGTGAAATAATGGACAGGTTTAGATCAAATTTTGCAAACCAATATTCCTAATTGTCTACTTTTTCCATTTTTGTTACAAACTTACCCATCAATTTCTTGAATACTGCAAAATAGATTTTTTCAATACAAATAGGAACTTGTATGACTTAATCCCCGCAGGTGCGACATCGCTTTTCCACGGATTTCTTGTGTTACCTTTCCGTCCTTAATTCTAATGCAGCTGAAACATACAGTACGCTAGTGAGTGGAACCTTAGCCTGAATGATGGGGCCACCTCCTCAACATATTTAAGAAGGTTGGCGCATGTCTGTCGATGTGTCTATGGTCAGACCGAATGTAATTAACACAGTTACTGATACAGTCAAAATACACAAAAGCAATGCATAATTGATACAGTTAGCATTACAGTAACAATACATAATACCAATGCACATATAATACTGACTGCAGCAAAACGCATACAATACTGAAAGTGTGAACTTGAGGTTATGAGTAGCATAGTGCCGCCCTATACTACTGTTATGTCAAGACATCAATACACACATGCCTTTAAACTCCTTAAACTCATACGCCTTTAAACTCTTGTGACTCTGATTTCAATTTTGAAATGTTCTATTTTATTTTTAGAACAATTATGCTTGAATAATGTCAATTGCAAAAGCAATTTCTCTCATTTGAAGGTAAATTAATGGAACAAACTGATCTAAATAACTCTTTAAATTAGAAAAGAGAATGATACAAGCAAAGAGATCTTTGTGTGATGTAAACATTTCTATATATCTAATGCGATGATTTTCATATTTAATATTCATATTTACTGATCAGTCTATCTCTTCAAATCAAATGCAGATAATGATAAATTAAGAGAACTTTGAAGACATTGAAAAAGAGTTTAAAGTACGAACAAAAACACGCCTACATGCATACAAAATATATTCGTAATTCTGAAGATTATCAAGCTAGCAATATATGAGAATAATTGAGTTTTTTAAATAAGAATATTGAAATCATTTACTTTTGCATTAAATTGGAATTTGATTTAAAAAAATCTAAACCATGCACTCTTGTATGGTCTTAAAATTCCCACCAACATTTTTAAACACGAAATGAGTCATCACATTTAGCTGCAAAAATGTTTTCTGTTCGCGGGAACTTCTACCTGGAGTAATGGAACTATAATAATACACAAGGCTGGGAGTTTAGACTTAAAATCACAAATGATACAGCTTTTCATCTTCCTGTCAAAAACAAAGCTATACAATACACATATAATAGACATTCGAAGAAAAATCAAAGAAGTACGTATTATTTGCGTTTCGTAAAACGTATTATTTAGATACACATAAACAATTTACAACAGTATATTTAGTGTGCATTATTTATGTGGTAAAATTGCGTTGCTTCAAGGTTTTGTTTTTTTTTTGGTGGGGGGGGGGGGGTGGATCCGGCTTTTGGTGCAGTGAGAAGGGTTGTTTCGCGGGTTGATGTCGCTTTGGTAACTACAGTAATATTTTTCAAAGACTTGAACAAGTTAAATGGAATGATGATTCCACGTTGATCACTTTGAAAAGCATAACTATACAAGGCTATCAAATGCATCCTGTAGATCGCTTATTTCTTGTTTTATTTTCTTCCTATTAGATATGGTGAAAGGGATATGCGATTTGTTAATTACAATCTACAGAATTTGCGAGAGAAAAAGAGTCGACCCCTTGACAAGGAACCGTTTGTTGAACCAACGTTATCAGAGGAGAGCGGAAGTCTCAAAAATGACATATCAATACATGTTCCAGTATTCATGGAGAAACTGGATGGCAGGTGCGAGACACATATACTCATACCGTTCAACGTTATGTCCTATAAAACATATCAACCTTTCTGTTTTACTAGTTGTGATTAAGATTAGCATCGGAGCACAGGGTGCAGTTAGTCGGCTGTAAAAGTGCTTTAAACCCCCGGTGGTTTATTCTACTGACCGTTCTAAGGCGGTGGTCTCGATGTTAGTCTTACTCTGTGTTGCTTTGTGGTTTATTCTACGAGGCGATTTGTTTTAAGTTTTACCTTGTGTTATTTTATTCTTGTGTTTTTCAGTCCTTTTAGCATTGCGATTACCTCGCTTGAGGAAGAGTGAGCTAATCTTTGTGCTTTTTGTACGTTTATTTGATTTGCGCTTGTTTGGTTTTGTCTGTTTTCTCTTCTTCTTTGTGTCTAGGAAGGGCTGCGGTTTGTGATTGTGACACTCCCTGGATTTTTCTCTTACCTTTTTTTCTAGTAAATTAAGGGAAATGGATAATACTTTCATGGGCGTTACACTGACAAAATTCTTTTGCTTCCCTTCTGAAAAAGGTTCTACTCTCAAATGAAGGCATTTGTTGCCCGGCGTGCTGGTAAGTTTTCCCGTTTCATAGTAGACTCCTTTTTCAAGAAGGGCTTGTTGTGCAGGAAAGCACACTGGAAGTCACAAAAATTGCCTATTTTGTCAAAATGTCGAAAATCTACCAAGTGTAACCATTATCAATTT
Organism: Anodontia alba; assembly: GCA_964016985.1. NCBI lineage: Eukaryota > Metazoa > Mollusca > Bivalvia > Lucinida > Lucinidae > Anodontia > Anodontia alba. The sequence continues at coordinate 33,188,948 of OZ024831.1, read as the reverse complement.
GTGCTACGATTCCCAAAGTTTAGACCATGGTAAGCAATGCAGACTCAGAAAGCGTGTCTTTTGATCAGGAGCTACAATGCTCAACACCAGCAACTAAAAGTAATAGAAGAAATCGAGGCTTTTTAAATAGATAGATTCAGAAAGGAATGACGCTTGTAAGCAGTGAAAACGTACACACAAATGAAAAAATTAAAAACAAATGCCAAGGTGTTGAAGGTTTTTGTCGATTGCATAAGATGAGTGGAACCGTGTATTTTGCATATAACTGAAGACACAGTTTCGCGAAATATTTCTATCAAGGTATATTTATGCGGAGAGCGAAAGCCCATTTCAGTGACAACACTACTGGGTCGATTGTGTCTGAGTGTAGGCTGGGAAAATGATCCTGAACGGGACTTAAGGTTGTTTCATTTTACCCTTTACTTCCTATAATCTAAACAAACAGTGCAGACCCTGAGCAGACGCCGCATCGTGCGGCGTCTTATCTGGGTTTTCAAGGATTTCCAATGACCCAGCACTAAGCCCGGTCAATGTTTTACAGATAAGCCTTTTTACACAACAATCTGACGACACATCGACAAAAATAGGGCGCTATAAATAACCGTTACTAGTATTTGGTAGAAACGCTATTTGTGAGTATTAACTTTATAGGCCATCGATAGTCACATGGACAGAAGCTATATAACTCAGATTCTTCAGTGACTTGGGTCGACTGATAATCAGTCGATCCAAAAACGTTCAGTTTTGGAATACAGTAATTGGGTCTTATCGTGAACAATGGGTTGGTCCGTATAACGCGCGGTTTGAATTCATTGGTCGAACTCATTGGCTAATCACATGGACAACAACCTTAAGTACATGTAGGTGTATGTATACTTCGGGTAGATCACAATCGACCTAAAACGCTGAACAAAATAACATGATTTAAAGTAGATTTTAGAAACGATCAATGAAATTTCACACACACAACACACACACACACACACACACACACACACACACACACATATATATATATATATATATATATATATATATATATATATATATATATATATATGTTAACTTTAATTCACATTTGTAATGTTCTTACTCGTCTTTCTAAGGGCATGTCTCTACAACTTATGCATTCTATTCCCAATAGGCACATGACAATTACACAATGTCGCATTAACACATAAATGTCACGTGTCCGCTTATTATCTGTCCAAATAAGTTGGCAAGGACTTATTTCTGTGTACTTACTTGCATGTATTTATCTATTTCAGTGTGTCTAGAAAACATATGTATATGTCAAATAATTTAAAGCCCAGTGTCCAAACACCACGTTTACCAGTGACGTCTTCTCCTCGAACAAACGAGTATCAGGAGATTGACTTTGACAACGAAAGAAAACACAAAAAGAAACGAAGGAAGAAGAGCCGGAAGCCAGCAGAGATAGACACTGCCTTGCCCACTGAAAATGGACAGATACCAAAGGCTCTGGCACCGATGCCTCAGAGAATTCGATCTGTTCCGCCATCAGACGTCCATATAAGACCATCCTCTGCTCTTGAGAGACCAAGAGACCAGGTGATTTTCAGCGGGCACATGACATTTATAGAACGTCGCATTAACGTCGATGTAACGTCAAATATAGCGTCGCATTAACGTTGATGCAGCGTCATGTACCCGCTGGATGATTCCAAACCGTTTGCAGTTGTCGGTATTCCGTAAGAACTACGTCAAATATTGAAATATGGCGATACCCAGAAAATCCAAGATTGACCGCATAATGTCTTCAACGGCACGAAAACAGCACAAACCAAAGATAAAGGAATAAATCGAAGAGGAGCGGCACTAGAAATACTGCCCGCAAATGGTCAACAGTAAACCTGTTAGGGTGCGTGGGGATAGGGGTGGACTTTACCATAGCTCGCTTATGGATATAAAATCCTCGCCCTCTGTCATGATACAGTTCCAGCTATAGTGAGCCGTCGAGATATCCGTACTTTGACATATTAGAGTTGAGAGAGTGAGGAAAACAATAAATTGAACAACCACATTTAACAAATGAATATGTAATTTGACTCCTGAATTTAGAAATATATATATAAAGTAATGTGGAAAAGAGGAAAAATTGCTCCTGAGGAGCAATTTCTCCTCTTTTCCACATTATTTTGTTACCTGTTGTCATAGTTTCAAGTTAAAACAGGGACCAGATTTTCATTTCGAGATAAGCGGTATTCGAAATAAGCGAGTTCGACTGTATGTTGGGACGTGCGTCCACTGAAGACTCCAATCTGATCAGATTCTTCGTTGTCTGCAAGAAGAAACCTTGGCTATCCAAAATGTGCCAAGCACAGGCTGATCGGAATCCTCGCTGGGCTCACGTCTGAAGCTACGTTTGCTGACGTTGCTGTTCATAATCCGTTTTAATTCGTCTAAAAAAGCAGACGTTCCAAGGCGGATCCTATTTTACAGTTCTTTTTTTTATTTATTTATTTATTTATTTATGCGTTTCTGGTTTAGCCATTAGTACTCCTCTTTGTTTATCAGTGTAATAAATTAGATTTTTATGTCTTTGCTTTGATGCATTGACTGAGTTGGGAGCCTTTAAGCGAACCGAATTTTTATGTTTTTTGTGTATTAAGAGTTACATCGGGACCAAGGGTGAAGTTGGCTGACCGTAAAAATGCTTTAAACCCCCGGCGTGTTTTTTAATGACAGTTCTAAGGCGGTGGTCCCGGTGTTAGTCTTACTCTTTGTTGCTTTGTGGTTTAATCTACGAGGCGATTTGTTTTATGTCTTGCCTTGTGTTATTTTGTTCTTGGGTTTTCCAGTCCATTTAGCATTGCGAATACCTCGCTTGGGGAAGAGAGAGCTAGTCTTTATGCTTTTCGTACGTTTGCTCGACTTGCGCTTGTTTGGTTTCGTCTCCTCTTCCTCTTGGTGTCTGGGAAGGGTTGCGGTTTGTGACTGTAACATTTCTTGTACTTTTCTCTTACCCGTTTTCATATGTGGCGTTTGTTTTGTCCGAATTTGTTCCTCATCTCTTCCTCTTCTGGAGCCTCGGGCGGGCTGTTCATCATCATCCTGAGTGTAACATTTCATGCGTATCTTTAGTTACATTTATATCAACATCACTCTCAAGAATGTCGGTAAGTCATTATAAAACTCGGGTTCTGATGGGCTTTAAGATAGAAGGTTTCTAGGGTGTAAATATAATACTAGGATTACGATTTGGCATCAGAAAAATTGATTTACCCACCCCTCTCCCACAGTAGGTTTTACTACTGACCGGTCTAAGGCGGTGGTTCTGTTGTAGTTTGTTCTTTGTGTGTGGATTGTATCGTGTTTTTGTGTTGTTCGTTGTCTTACTTTTCTTGTTAGTGTGTTTAATGGATCGTGTTTAGCATTGGGATCTCCTTGTTAGGTAAGAGGGAAATGTGTACTGTCTGTCATGGTTTGTTTACTCTTTCTCTTGGTGTCGTTGTCAGGTTATATTCTGTGATGTTGGATCTTCTTGGATACCTTCTGTACAATTTTTAGGTCAACGTTATGATTAGAAATTAATTATTAGTAGTTCGAAAGCCATTGATTCAACTCATACTTGTAAAAACAAGTTGGTTCGATTTTGTTCTCTGTTAATATCAAACGATGGATCATTTTATTAAACTATACGTTGATAATGTTTAAATTCCCCTTTCTGTTCATTTTTTAAAAACTGCTATCACTGGGTAAAAAGTGTTGTTGTTTTGTTGTTGTTTTTGTCACCAAAAACATCGATGTTTTGAAAAAAAAAGTTTAGAATAAAATTACCTCTGTACTTTTCCTGGAGCAAAAATGCGACAATTTTAAACATGGAAGCAACATACCAAAAGTAGGCGATGGAACCTCTCATTAGAGAGTTAGAGTTAATGCCTAACATTCATTACGTCTTCTTATTCAGGCTCCATGGCTCAGCTAGTGGTTTTCGTTAGCTGGTGGATGTCAGTGTCCAAGATATTTGCCACGAGCACTCATTCTTGTTTCCTTTAAGTGATCTAATTGGACTTACATTTTGTTGTTGTTGTTGTTTTGTGTGTGTGTGTGTGTGTGTGTGTGTGTGTGTGTGTGAAGGTCACTGATCCAGTTAGGGAACCTTTATGCGAGTCTAACTAGATCATTTTGTAGTTTTACAACATTTGATCCTATGGTGAAGATTTGTACCACTTAAATCCATTTAACCCACCACCGTTGTTTTTAACCCTTAAACTGCCAGTCACAACAATTGTCGTCTGCTTTGTCATCTGCTTGTGATTTTTAAAGTCATTTTTTTCAAACAGTGTGGACCCAGATCAGACTGCTAGGAGCAGTCTTATCTGGGTCTACACTGTTTGCCGGTATGCAAAAATAGGTTTGACAAGTTTGCAAGAATATTCAGCAGACGACATAAACAGACGACATTTTCAGATGCAGATTTTCTTGGTGTTTTAAGGGTTAATACTGCCAGTTTTAAGGTTGTATTTCTAAAGCTGTTCGTTCTTGGTGCGGCTCTGTAGCTGCTCACTGAGAGGCTTTATTCATGTTTAGCCGTGTGTCTTGTCTCATTGTTCAGTTTGGTGGATCCTGACTGGCATTTTATGAATACCTCGTTGTGGTAGAGGGAGATAGATGTTTTGCTTTTCGTTGGTTTGTACTCTGTCGTAGTCCATTTACTCTTCCTCTTGCTGTAATTAGTAGGTTGTGTTCTTTGATTGTGGCTTTTTTTTTGGACATCTTCTGCACTAACTTTTAAAGTAAACACATAAAAGGCTGCCTGTGTAAACAAAAAACACACACAAGAAAGAAAATCAGAGACTCGGTTGCATTAAGTCTCATCACGAAAACATACTTACATATTTTGACCCCTGTAAACCCCACCTTTATAAAGTAAAACTGGGCTTCACGGGGGTATACATTATTTTTCTTATTTCTGCTCAAAAACATATATTGTGGGTACTTGTTAGAATCGCCTCAGCGGGGCGATCCTAATGAGTACCCACAATCTATGTTTGAGCAGAAATATGAAAAATATCAGAATTTTTATCTGAAAACTTTCAGTTTTATGTGGTGAATTTTTCAATATATTTGACTTTGTCTTTGGCTTGGCCCGTCGTGGTTCAACTATTGGTTTTCATTTACTCTGGCATACAGTAGAACTAGCTATGAGTACTCGTCTTTGTTTATTACAGTGATTAATTTGATTTTTATGTTTTCGCTTTGATGCATGGACTGAGTTGGGAGCCTTTATGCGAACCGAATTTTTTATGTATTTCTGTATTAAGAGTAGCATCGGGACCCAGGGTGAAGTTGGCTAGCTGTAAAAGTGCTTTAAACCCCATAGTGGTTTACTCTACTGACCGTTCTAAGGCGGTGGTCCCGGTGTTAGTCTTACTCTTTGGTGCTTTATGGTTTATTCTGCGAGGCGATTTGTTACATGTGTCATTTTGTTCTTGTGTTTTTCAGTCCTTTTAGCATTAATGGTCCCAAAGGAAATAAAACTATAATATGCACTATAGTGAAGTACGGGGAGACATTTTACAGCCGATAAACGAAACTTAACACCAGATGCAGTGAAGTAAAGGTTGTCTTTGGAAACAAAGATCACACGAAAGAACGAAAATCGGAGACTCGGTTTTATTAAGTCTTGTCATATACAGCTATGTAGTTTGCGAGGCTGTATAGCTTCCTAGCACTCGTTTAAAACCATCCTAGATTTTATCGTCATTTGTATAATGGAAACAACTTTTGGGACTTCCTGCTTATTTTATTGCACACAAAATCTCTTCTGAAAAGTGAAAAGTACACCAAAATGAGAGAATTTGTTCCCATTCTCAAGAATGAATTCGTTCCTAAAAGAATTTGTTTGCCAGCTCTTTCCTCTAAGAGTATATCTCTTTTCAGAAGTGAGATAAAAGAAATTTGACACAGGTGGTTATAACATATTTTATTTTTATAAATTCTCACACAGATTCACAAAAAAGGCATGCATGAAATAAATAATATATACAACTAGTATTCAAAAACATGTCTAAAGACACTTTTGCGTCTGTTTCCCACACAAGAATAATTGGCTATGCATATGATGAATGTATAAAATAGTTGTCTCCCCTGAAAGTGTATTTATTCTCCACATACATCTTTTAGACACAACCCATTGTTTTATTTCAAGGTTGTACCATCACATTACCGGGACTTTCTGCCACCTTCAACGTCAACGCAAGAGATGAATCATTATGAGCCAGCACCAGCGATTGATGGAACAAGCAAGTATGCACCGTCATCTGAACCTGTGATGGACGAGTATGATGATTACAGATATCCTGTGAAGAAAATAGAAGTGGAATCTGATGAAGATCTGCGTTGACTGTTTCTGTCTGTATAAAGCTGACAATACACACTTAATTTTTGGTGCATCATATATATATTTAGTTTATGAGGACTTAATACACTTAGTGGATTTTTCGCAGACAACCTTACCTAGCGGGCTCCTGACGTTTTACAGCGTTTCATTAACATTGATGCAACGTCATGGGATGTTGTGTAAACGTCATGAACACGCTGGGTAGTGATTTCTTTGCGGTTCTGCTCACCCTTCTGAAACGGGATCTACTTTAAAGGGAAATATTTTGCTCTCAAGGGAGCCAAATCTTATCTTACGATAGACCATTTCTCAGACGTTCCTCTCTTGAGAGAGTGCTTTTTCAATGACGTAGAAGTTCAATGTTATAAGTAATGGAAAATGAGAGTATTTTACTGTATTTACCTGAAATGTTCCGTCCTAATGAAATTTACGTTATTTACAATATACATTAGCATGATTATCTGAACACTTACACTTGTGTTTGAAGTGCATTTCACATGAATATGCGTTTACATCACTCCTTTATGCTCAGTAAAGTAAAACACTGTACAGTCGAACCTCAATGGAGCGAACATCTTTGGGACCATTGAGCTTTGTTCTAGACATGGGTAGTCCGAGCCCCTGAAGGTTAACTATATAGCCAGGTCAGGAGGTAAATGGAAAATATTCTAGGGATGTCCTTTCGATTTTCTATAAAATAATGGTATGTTGAGAGTACACATGATACTAGCCTCATCGAGTACATACACACATTTTCATGATAAAATGAGACTATTTCCCTAAAATATCCCTAAATATTTGTTATCTTGAGCGACCGGAAAAAAATCCTAGGAACTCAAATACTAGTGCGAATCAGCCACAATAAGTGTGTCATCGATGATCAAGTCAGTAAAGTCTTACTGTCGTTAATTATGCAGCCGGGTGCATGATGGTTTTACTATGTGATCGGTACTACATTGACTGATTATATTTGAGCCGGTACACAGCACTTCCTACAAGATTGCATGTAGTTGCACAGGCTGATCAGATTCTTCGTTGTCTGCCAGAAGACGTTTAGGATAATTGGCAACTCAGAGAGTACTCCTCGAATGCTCTTATCAGACTGCGCACATGCAATCTTATAGGAAATGCTCTGCACCAGTTCATTCGAAACAAAGACCGAGATAATAGGCTGATAGTTTCCTGTAGTATACTGTAAAGTGAGGAAACAAACGAAACCATCTACTTTGTCCAGGGCAAAACGGTTCCAGTGTGTTTTGCTAGTGAGATTCTGAAGAAGGTTTTCGTTGGAGCAATAATATTTTCATCACGAAAACATGCCTATATAATTTTGACCCCCTCAAACCCCACTTTTATATAGTAAAAAAATGGGTATACATTATTTTCTTATTTCTACTCAAAAACATAGATTGTGGATACTCTTAAGAACCGCCTCGTCGAGGCCCACAATCTATGTTTTGAGCAGAAATATGAAAAATTTCAGAGTTTTTATCTGAAATTTTTTAGTTTTTGGAGGTGAAATTTTCTATATATTTGAATAGGCGTGTTTTCGTAATGGTGTGAATTTAATTGTATTTTTCTACTATATCAATTATTCGTGGATACTCTGTTTAGCGTCAACGTGGTTTCCAGATTACAGGATCGCGGGACGCACCATCGCCATTTCTGTTATACAAAATGGAGAATAGAAGGAAAATTTAATTGTTGGTATATAATAAGATTTACTTTTAAGTATAAAATAGACGGACAGAAATGACAAAAAATTAAATCAGATCCAAAATCTAAAAACTTCTGAAAAAATTCGCTTAAAAGTGAACACCCCTGTAGACCCCTATTATCATTATTTATTATTAGAAACGTACGTGGTGCATAACATAAATCAGCCTGCGCATCCACGCATTCTGATCAGAGTCTTCATAGAGTACTTATTAGGGGAATGTTAAAAATGTTTCTCATCTTCTTGGGCTGGTCTTTTTTAGTTTGTTATTTCTGTATATCATTGCATGTAAATATGCTTTATTGTATTTAATGACCGTCACAAAAACATATTTGTACTTGTATATTTTAACCCCCTTAAACCCCACTTTTATAAAGTAAAACTGGAGTTTACATGGGTATATATTATTTTCGTATTTCTGCTCAAAAACATAGATTGTGGGTACTCGTTAGAACCACCTCGGCGAGCCGGTTCTAACGAGTACCCAAAATCTATGTTTTGAGCAGAAGTATGAAAAATATCAGAATTTTTATCGAGAAACTTTCAAACTTTTTGTGGTGAAATTTCATTATATTTAAATAGGCGTGTTTACGTAATGCAACAAATCCACATATTCTCAATCTTATATGGTGGCACTGTCATAATCTGCTCTAGATAAGATGGCTTTCTAAACCAGCGGCGGGTTCAGAGGGGCTTCGTAGGTTCAGTTGAACACCTTTTAACTCAAAATTTCATTTTCATGGGAAATTTTGGATTATTTTGATAAATTTGGGATACCGTATTTACATTAAATATTCACATTCCTTACTTTTACTTAATACGTCTCTTCAACAAGTCCATTTTATTACCTAAGAAAGTGTATATAATTGCCGATGAGTGGCAAACAGTGTAGACCCTGATCAAACGCCGCGTTCTGAGACGTCTAATCTAGGTCTACTTTGCTTGCCCAGGCTTTTCATCCCGAATACATAAAGTAAGTACGCAAATTTAATCAAATCGAACCCCCCTCAGAAACAGTCCTTGATCTGACCCTGTAAACGTTTTTCTTATTTCTCTGTTTTAAATCGACAGGGAGGGGTGTCTTATGAATAACTACACCATATGTTTTCATGGAGAAATCGAAAACTAATCCATAAGCTACAATACAATTCCACTAATGAGACCATCTTTTGTACTGCCTAAAAGTGGTCTTATTAATAGAGTAGTCCTAATATTAAATATAGAATACAGTAAATGTACTAAAATTTACACTTTATTTCATACTTTCTTTTTGCGAAACTTTTGCTTTTATGCAGTTGTCTCTTAAAATACTCTATGGAATGGTAAACAGTGTAGACCCTGGTCAAACTGCTCCTAAAGCAGTCTGATCTAGGTTTCCACGTTTTGCATAGGCCTTTTTGTCAGAAGCATTAAAAAACACATGGAACTAAAAAACAGTGGTCGTAAAAGTGAAGTGGTCGTAATTTCGAAGAATCTTGATAGCTGAATTTTATTGTATATGATTCCGAATAGCGCCTTATCTACTGAGATGGCTTACAAGTGTACTTCTCACAATAGTGTGAGCCGGGCCACAGGATTGGCTACAATATTACATGTGCGCCCAGCGAATACTCAGATGAGCTTGCTCAAAGACTTCACAGTCTGCCCGTAGGGCTTCGGATCCATAGCTACCCACAGAATGCCCTCTAAATTCTCTGCTCAGACTGCTACATTACGATAACAAGCCTATTCAAATATACAGAAAATTTCACCTCCAAAAGCTAAAAAAAAATCAGATAAAAAAACTCTATTTTTCATATTTCGGCGAGGCGGTTATAAAGAGTACCCACTGTCTATGTTTTGGAGCATCAGTAAGAAAAAATAATGTATACCCTTGTAAACCATAGTTTTACCATATAAGAGTGAGGTTTAAGGGGATTAAAATTATATAGGCATGTTTTTGTGATTCGAGTCTTCGCTGGGCGAACATGCAGTATTGCAGGAAACGTTGTGCCCGGCTCGTGTGTTAAAATAATGATGACGTTGACATTCCTGCCAAGAAATATCTAAAACCTTGTTGCTAAAAATTATGAAGATGTAGAAAGTTTTTTTTTTATGTAAAACAAAATATGGCTACATGTGTGCATTATTTATCATATATAGTTTACATTTAACAAATTAGGGGGACATGATACACTTTGTAGAATTTTCATAAGAGAGACAACCTTTGTATATTCCTGTTTGCTTACCTGTAACCCAAGCTCTTTTTGAAAAAGAGGTATACTCTGAATGGAACGAATACCCTCTTATAGGGAGCAGACCCTTACTTTAGAGCATTACACGAGTTGCCTCCAATTCAAGTGTATCCATTCCCCTTAAACGTGTTTAGACGAATATGAGTGTATGAGCATTTCTTTATTTATATACATATATGACTTTTGTTCTAACGCATAGCATGCTTGGAAAAAGTTTCAACATGTGACATTTAGAAATATGTATCTATTTTGTCCCAGCAACAGGCTTTAATATTTCACTCAAATTGTCGTCTTAGCAGACGATCCACATGAAACGTCAAACACTATTTTATCTCATATATATATATATTATAGAGAGAGACACACAGAGAGAGAAACATATTTTTAAAGGGAGACTATACGATTATACGATTCGCTGGATTCCTGCTTAGTCTTTGATGTAATGTAGTTTGCGGCAAGGCTGCATACACCCCTAAGCACTGCAGTTCGATTTTTCAAAATTCCAAAAAGGGCTCAATGAGCTGCGCTAAAAATTGCACTATGATGGAGTATGGGGAGACTTTTCATGGCCGCCACACAGCACTTATGCCAGCTGCAGTGAAGTCAAATAAAATTTATAAAGGTTGCCCTTGGAAACAAAGAAGACAAAAAAGAAAGAACACCTGAGAATTTCAAGTGATTGAAAAATAAACCTACTGTATTTACCTTAAATATAGGGACAAATTAACGCCGTATCATACAGGTCCTAAAATGTAATCAAGTTCATTATAGTGATTGACGATATACCTAAAACCTAAATGGATGAGTGGCAAACGGTGGATATTTTGTGGCCTCTGATCTGGGTCTTTACTGTTTACTCGGGCCGGTCTATCCCAATGTTTAGGGTCAATACAATAAAATAGCGAAAAAAATTACAGTATTTATCTTAAACACTGGGACACCCTCACTGCTCACTATACTTAACCTTGAACTAGCCCATTTAACTACGTTTAGGAGTGTCTGAAAACTAATGATTGAGTGGCAAGCATTATAGACCCTGATCAGACCCTGATTCAGTTTACTCATTACTGTCCTCCCCGATATACTTGGTAAGTATGGTAACACAACAGTAGCTAAATAACCCATTTTAGATTGAACAAATTTCTCCACACTATATATTGGAAAAGTCCAATTTTGGTTTCAGTTTTAAACAGTAGATATCTTGATTGGACGCCGCATATTGCGGCTGGGGTCAGTCTGATCACCCCTAGACACCCCAGTACGCCTTTATTTATCCCCCCCCCCCACAGGACACCTTTATTTTTTATATTTTAATTCGAGTTGGAAATGCATTCTTGGTCTTGATGATAGCAGTTGATAGCAGTTGTCATACAAATTAGTTAAAATAGGCAGTTGACATGGTAAGGTTTTGTTTTAGTATGAATGCCATATTCAATGTTGAACTGTTGAAATTGTTTTGAATGGCTCGTTATTATCCAATATATCTTTTGCGTCGCCCTGTCACGTAAAAAAAAGGTAAGAGAAAAGTCCAGGGAGTGCCACAATCACAAAACGCAGCCCTTCCCAGATCCCAAGAGGAAGAGAAAACCGACAAATCCAAACAAGCACAAATCGAACAAACGTACGAAAAGCACTAAGATTAGCTCTCTCTTCCCCAAGCGAGGTAATCGCAATACTAAAAGGACTGAAAAACACAAGAACAAAATGACACACGGAAAGACATACAACAAATCGCCTCGTAGAATAAACCACAAAGCAACAAAGAGTAAGACTAACACCGGGACCACCGCCTTAGAACGGTCGGTAGAGTAAACCACCGGGCGGTTTAAAGCACTTTTACAGCTAGCCAGCTTCACCTTGGGTCCCGATGCTACTCTTAATACAGAAACACATAAAAATTCGGTTCGCATAAAGTCTCCCAACTCAGTCAATGCATCAAAGCGAAAACATAAAAATCAAATTAATCACTATAATAAACAAAAACGAGTACTCATGGCTAATTCTACTGTATGTCAGAGTAAATGAAAACCAATAGCTGAACCACGGCGGGCCAAGCCAAAGACATATCGTTAAGCCCTAACTGGTTAAAGTTTTACGAAGAGGCCGTCATTGAGTCTGAGGCCCGAACCGCCGTCATGCAATTAAAGAGTAAAGCATAGCCATCAACAATGATTGGGTTGACAACTAGGCATGCAGTCTGCCGCATAATATCCAGGCAATAGCCAATTCTTTTATAACGGTTAATAAGTTTTCTGAATTGCTCCGAAAAGTTAGATTTACTACTTTTCTAAATCTTTACACTAAGTCACCGTAAAATTCGGGTTCCGATATACCTTGTTGTAGAAGCGTTTTCAGACTGACGCTATATTTTTCTAACAAGGCACTGTGTCTGCGATAACATTTCGAAAACGCCTTACGAAGTTTAAAATATCGATAGCCTGCCTAAGAAGTTTGGCAGTAAGGGCTTTATTACGGTAGTTAAAGTCATTAAGATTTGAAGAAGCTCTGGCGAATCTAATAAGTTGAGATATGTATACCCCATATGAGGTACGCCGGGGGACATCGCCATCCAGAAAAGGGAAATTGACTATATCAAAATCAAAATCGTCCCGTTTATCATAAATTTTGGTTGAAACAGTACCATTAGATATACATAGATTCAAATCCAAAAAAGGTGCCTCGGTATCGGAAGAATTTGCTCTATTTAATTGGAGTTCTGTAGGGTATATCCGGTCCACCATTTGGTCAAAGTAAATATTGTCAATATTTAATAAATCATCAAGGTATCTTGAAGTTGAATTGAAAGCCTCAATAATGTCAGCCTGATTTTCACGCGAGAGAGACTTCATGAAATCTCTCTCATAACAAAAAAGAAACAAATCTGCAACAAGAGGAGCACAATTAGTTCCATCGGAATACTAATAGTTTGCCTATAAAGTTTAGTTACATATCTAATAAAAATATTATCCAAAAGATAAACAAGGGCATCACAGACTTTTTGACACGACCATAAATTGTGACTATTTTATACATCAGAAGTGAAAAAAGCACATTCTTCGTTGCAAGCCAAATATTGGGTATTCTCCCGAATAAACGTTCGGTGAATTAAATGAATAAGTTTATCTTTTATAAGATGATGAGGTAACCTAGTATACAGTGTAGAAAAATCATATGTAGACAATTTAGAAGCCTGAAAGTTTTTAGATTTAAATTTATTGAGAATATCATTAGAATTTGTAATTGACCAAAAATAGTTAATTCCGTCCCTTTCTTAAACAGTATCATAATATCTAATCCAATGTTTTTTAACAGCAGTAAGGCATGAAGTTAGCAGTTTGGACAAAACAGTAGTCGTACATGAACTAGAATTAGCAATGAAGCGTGCTTTATAAGGTCGTTTATGAAGTTTCGGTAACCAATGTAACGTAGGAAGTCTGTCTTGCTTTTCTTTAATACTCACTGCAAACTTAGCAGTAATATCGACAGAATGGGTATTGACAGTAGATCTCTCGTCAGTAGAAATCCGTTCATATGTTTTGGTACTACCAAGTTCTTGTATTAGAGTATTGATATAATAAAGTCGTCACACAACAACATTATTAGCAGCTTTATCAGCTGGCGCCAAAACATACTTCCTATGAAATTCTTGGATACCTTGTTTCAAATATCGAAAAGATAATTTAGGCTTCGGAGGGAGAAGATCAAGGTTATTAGAGTAAAATAACACACTTTCATTAATGATTTTAAAAATCTTTAATTTCCAATTATTTAAAGCATTAGACTCAACATGCTCTCGTTTACACCAACGCGTACAATAATCATTTAAAGCACTGGCAATTGTTTCCCGACATTTATTGAAATCAATGTGGGCTGGGAATCTATATTTAGGTCCTTTTGAAATAACTGAACGGATTCGTGAATCAGTTATATTCTTCAAGTTACCAGTGACAATATGACCCGCTGGTTGATAACAAAATTTAGAATCTTTACAATCTCAAGAATCAGGGGAACTAGTTTCAATATCAAGATCAGAAACTGATTTATTGAAATTAAGTATAGTATTACGGATAGATTTGTTATATTTATAACAAATAATAGGAGAATCCGTGTTTTCGAAATATGAAGGTATAGCTGATATAACATTATCATCTCGATATATGCTAGGTAAATCTATGAATTCAATACCTTTATTAATGAATGGAATTTTGATGAAGTATCTAATGTGGTTAATTTCAGAATCAATGTAAGGACGAAGAGCATGTTGAGTATAACATCTAGTAAGGAGAGCTGCTTCATACAAATCATGTTTTCTATCATAAAATTTATTCGCCTCATCATCCAACTTACGTAATGCAGAAACAGACAGTGAAGCTAGTTTAGAAAGCATTTGATGACGTCCAGAATTTAACAGAATATTTAAATCAAAAAGAGATAAGATAGTTTTATGTTTTCGTTTAAAATTGCCATTTTTGCGCTAACCATGGGATCGTTTATTACGTTTTTTAATATCTAAAAGGGAAAAAGCATAGAAATCCCGCATTTTAGAAATATTTCCTTCGTGGTAAATATTATCATTAAATCCAAGTGGAAAAGGGGTTTGTAAACGTTTAATCCATTTAAGTTCAAGTTCATGTCTTAAATTATTTTTTAATCTTTCGGTAGAATTGTACTTGTGTATAATGTTTTCAACAGGTTGAACCAAAACTTTACTAGATGTTCATGAATGACCAGTACTCCGGAAATGTTGATAAAGAAACGTATCAGTTTTCTTTGCTTTTTTTTTATTTTAAGCAAATGTTCCTTAAACCTTGTTTTAAGGGCCCGTTTGGTCTGTCCAACATACTGCATTCCTCAGCCTCCTTCGCTGCAAGTGAGAAAATATATAACCTCTTTTGATTTTTAGTCTAAATCGGAGTTGTTTACAACTGAAAATTGTCTATGATTTACTGAGGAAATTATAGTTGACTGACAAATTAAAAGATTGCAGCAGGTGCAACTCTTGGCATTGCACTTAGAAATATTAGGGTACATACTGTTCCTTTTATACGGATTTTTATATTTTAGTATAGGAGATTTAAGCCTAAGGATAAACTTTTAATCTATAGTTTCCAGCTGGCACCACGATTTTGTGACAATAAACAATACTTAGCAATGATAGATGTGTCCAAGGGTATTGAGCTCTGATTTTTTTAACACTGGAAACAATAATCGGGTTGAAATTAATAAACAAAAAGCTCTGGGTATAGTTAACTAATTTATCTCTATAAATTATTTTTATTGAACAGATATTAACCTTCTTAAGTTTTTTATATCTACTATTTTATGACAATAAACAACGATGAGCAGTGATAAATGTTTCCTGGGGTATAAATTACCGGAGGACTAGCGTCAATAATAAGTACATGCGTATACCATGTGTACTATGTAGCTATTATAAATATAAGACAAAAATAACTTCCCGATTTTGTTTATTTTATTCTTTTATTGTAGGGCATTTTTTGTTTTTTTATGAAATCACATTAAACAATAAATAAAAGTGTCCTGGGGTGTCCTGGGTGATTTAGATATTCCTAGAGAAAAATGCAAAACCATTTTCAAACAGTGGAGATCCTGATCATATTGCGGCGTCTGATCTCGGTCTGCACTGTTTGTCTATTACCTTTTTAGGGGGACTCAAGATTAAAAGGGTTAGTATGAGAAGAACTCGAAAAATGATTTACACACAGGAATTGTTTGTTTTTGTATTTTATTATGTTTTGTGTTTATGATATCCTTTTCTTTTATTAGGCGAAATGGTCTGTTCTCCCCCATGATAGCGTGTTGTGCATCACATGTTTTGCGAAGCTTAAATAATTATATGTGCAAAACATCTATAGTCCGAGTCAAAGCCTTTATTACATAAACTATAGGTGCTGCAGCTACAATTAAAAATTATTGTTTTCTACCTTGATTTATATACTAATCAATTCCTTCCAAGTAGGCGAAATGAGTAACGTCACTGTTTACTTATGACGTTAACAGTATAAGGTTTATGTGACGTCATTCAAATTGGCATTCGACAATAGTAAAACGTTGAAAATGCCATTAAAAACAACTTGAAGGAATAGAAGTAAATTCTATTTTTGCCGTCTGTTAATAATTGGTAAATTTGTGTTTGAGAACCACATATTTTTTGCAGAAGAGGCCGAAATATTTTCACAAAAAAGAAATATTAGACTGGCCAGAGTCACCGACAATGTCTTATTTATTTATTCATTTATTTATTTATTTGCCTTTGCTTAGGAAAACGATCCATCCTACCATATCGTAATTGATAGTTCTTTTAGAATAGCCTTATACCATCAGATATGTTTACCAGTTTATTCATCCCGTGAACATCTTTACCATAGGCAAGATGTGTTTTTTTTATGTAAAGCCGGTTTTAATATATAATTAGGAAGTGCTGAAAATTTTGCTAATATATAGGCATACTGATATAGATTTATTTAGTGCATAACGCTGTGTGTACAACTGTACATACTAAATTCTACCAATAACCAGTGATCTGTTTAAAAAAGTTAATAATTTTACTGTTTTACTTCTTTTTAGCAGTAATTGTAAAAGTTAAACCGATTAAATTTCTATTTTTGTAGCCTTTAGATTTATAAAGCCAAGTTTGTGGACTTGTTTGTGTTTTATTCCATCTACGTTGTTTGAATTTTGAAAACAAAACTTAACCTATCTTTGTCAAATGGGGTTTGCAATCCTGAACATTGCTGCACCCGGTAGTTCAGCCGCCTTTCTTCAACATTCTTTTATGATTTTTTGCTTGCTTTCCTGCTCATTAATCGCTTTCTGAAAAGGGATCTACTCTTAAAGGAAAACCAATTCTCTCGTTTAAGAGTAGATTTCTTTTCAGAAGGGAGAATAAATTGTAAAGAGTTATCACCCTTCAATGTGCATTAGTTTTTCGTAAATGGATGTTAACACTATATGTTAGCTTTGTGGTATTCTAGTTAGCAACAGTGCAGACAGACTTTGATCCGACGAAAATTGAAGACCTGATAAGACAACGCGTTCTTTAAATCAATTTTTGTTGTTTTTTTTTTTTTTTTTTTTTTGTTTTTTTTTTTTTTTTGTTTTTTTGTTTTTTTTTGTCATTGTGCACCTATTAGTCAATGTCATGAAATCAGTATAGAAAAGAAAATTGCCTAGTAAATTCCACTCTCACAGAGTATAGTGTTTCCAAGACATTGAAGGAAGGACTGAGACACTTAAGCACAAAGCGCACATTATACAGGAAAGGAAAAGTCACTGACGAAAGAAAAACGATCAAGAAAAGAAACTTGATTCTTTGATTTACTGATGAGTTAAGGACGCGAACCAATCAGTTATGTGTAGCTGAAGCTATCTGGGGACTAAATGCAAAGGTTGAGCGCTCATGAAATAGTACAGAATGTGTCAAGGAATCATAGAACAAAACCTATTTGCAACGAAAAGAAGAGCTAGCAAACTAGAACGGACAGCGAAGCGTCCGGGTGTTTTTTGTTGAAAGGGACATAAAACATTAATTCACCACCACCACCATCATCATCATCAGAACGGACAGCACACACATTACGAACTACCGAAAAGCACTCCAAGAAGGTAATCACAATGCCAGGCAAGCCCACCAAGCACAACAATAAGGCAACAATAAGAGCTCGAAACATATAAACAAGGCAGAAAGCAAAGTGGAAGCCGTAAAGACGATAATCATAATGGTAGCATCGAAACATGACAGCATGGAACATAAAAGCAAACAAAAGCAAAACGAACAATCCTACAGATTACAACCACAATGCTAGTCACGAACCATGACATCATGTAACATAAGAACAGAACGGAAAGTAAAACGTTGATAACCACAATGCTAGCCACGGAACATGACAGCATGGAACATAAGAACAGAACGGAAAGCAAAACGTTGATAACCACAATGCTAGCAACGGAACATGACAGCATGGAACATAAAAACAGAACAGAAAGCAAAACGGACAGTTCTAAAGATGATAACCACAATGCTGGTCATGGAGCATGACATCATGCAACATTAGAACAAAACAGAAAGAAAAACGGTGATAACCGCAATGCTAGCCACGGATCAAGACAACATGGATGTCCTGAAGATGACAACCACAATGCTAATCACGGAACATGACAGCATGAAACATACAAAAAAGCAAACAGAAAGCAAAACAGATGGTCCTAAAGATGACAACCACAATGCTAGTCACGGACCATGACGGCATGGAACATAAAAAGAGAACAGAAGCAAACCAGACAGGCCTAAAGATGATACTAACAATGCTAGCCACGGAACATAACAACATGGTTTATATTAACTAAAGAAAAGCAAAAAAGACAGTCATAACGATGATCAACACAAAGCAAGCATGGCTTATAAAAACGAACCAGAAAGCAATACGGACAGTCATAAAGATGATAACCACAATTTTAGCCATGGAACTTGAACGCATGGTTGGTGAAAACTAAACAGAAAACAAAACGGACACATCACAACGCTGCCAACGAAACATGAAAGCATGGCGTATGAAAACAAAACAAATAATAAAGAAGCCAGTCATAAGGATGATAACCACAGTGTTAGCCACGGAACAGGAATGCAAAGCCTATGAAAAATAAACAGAGAGCAAAACGGATAGTCGTTATAACGATGATCATCACAACGCTAGCACCGAAACATGACAGCATTGCTTATAAAATAAATTAGAACGCAGAATAAACAGTCATAAAGATGATAACCATCACGCTAGCCACGGAAAATAATAATCACAATGCTAACCGCGTAGTATGACTTATGAAACCTAAACAGAAAGCGAAACTGACAGTTAAAACGATGATCATCACAACGCTAGCAACGATACATTACAATTACAGCATGGATTATGAAAACAAAACAGAAAGGAAAGCTAACAGGCATAGAGATGATAACCACAATGCTAGCAACGAAACATGACAGCGTGGCTTATGAAAATAAAACAGAAGGCAAAGCAAACAGTCATAAAGATGACAACTGCTATTCTAGCCACGTAGCATGGCTCATGAAAACCAAAATAGTAGGCAAACGGAGTCAATAACCATAATCATGGCAATGCTAGCCACGGAACATGACAGCATGGCTTATGAAGACAACACAGAAAGGAAAGCAAACAGGCATAAAGATGAAGACCGCAGTCCAAGCCATGTAGTATTGCTCATGAAAACTACAGAGTAGGCATAATGGAGTCATAACCATGATCATCACAATGCCGGTCACGGAGCAAGACAGCATGGCTTATGAAAACAAAGCAAAAAGGAAAGCGAACAGGCATAAAGATGAAGACCGATATGCTAACCACGTAGCATGACATAAAAACTAAGTAGTAGGCAAAACGGAGTAATAACCATGATCATCACACTGCTAGCCACGGAACATGACAGCTTGGCTAATAAATACAGAACAGAAAATAAAGCGAACAGTAATTAAGATGATCATCACAATGCTAGCATCGGAACATAACAGCTTGGTACAAGATAAGACAGAAAGCAGAGCGAATAGGCATAAAGATGATAATCACAATGCTAGCAAGGGATCACGACTGCATGGTACATGAAGACAAAATAGAAAACAGAGCGGACAGCCATAAATATGAGAATCACAATGCTAGCATGGAAACATCACAACATGGCACATGAAAACAAAACAAAAATTTAAGCGTATTTTTGCCGGGAGTAGGTGGGTGGGGGGGGGGGGGGGGGGGCTACTCTTAAAGAAAAGAATGTTAGGAATTCTTTCCTTTAAGAGTAATCCCTTTTTCTGAACGGCTTACATGACGATAAGTCAACTGCCTGTCAGAAGAAAAAATGTCTCCCTTCGCAAAGTCTTTCGGTAATGCCCCTTTACCTTAACGATGACTCAAAGACTGACGCAACTGAATAATTTGAAGTGTCCTTTCACTTAGGAAAGGGAGGAAGGTTTAAAAGTGTCGTATACGGAAAACACTTATCGCATAGAACGCTGTAGGTAGTATTGAGTAGAAGCAGCAGAAAACGAATGTTAACCATATTTCGCAGTTTTTTTCTCAGGGCAAAACATTTGATAGTGTATGCTTATCGTGCCTTTGAGAAATATTTCGTATAAAAAGTCAAATACTATGTTTTGGAAATGTGGTGATGAAAATGTTTCACAATGCCTTCTGCTAAAATTCAAATCCGGAGGTCAAGCTCATCTTGCATGAAGATAAGGACACGTCCTTCCGTACATATGTATCATACATGTAACAGACAATCAGTTATTATTTTCCCTGTAAAGATTTTAGCTGTGTTTAATGCTTAGTATGCTGGAAAAAAAACATCAGTAGAAGACAATTTGAAATACTTTATTTTCCCTTGAAAATAGGCTTTTTGATTTCATACAAATTTTGATTTTATACATATTGTCTCCTCAGGAGAAATTTTGCATAACGTTTTACAGTTTATATTCTAAGAAAAAAAAGAAAAAAACATATTGTCCTCTGCTGAATTTGTCCTGAGAGTGGTTAAAGTTAGATATTAGCAGAAAACAATTTTGTAGTACAGAACTGGAAGTTCCAATAAGAAGCCCCTGTACCATACCAGGAGAATGGTGGGTATAATATGCTGGACGCCCATTCAAAATCCCGTGGAATAAAATATGTTAGCACTATGGGAGTTGGAACTTTAGCTCGTGACGGCCTGTTGAATACATTACTTACATGTTTTTACAGCGTTTCATAAAATGAGTTTAATTTAGACAGTTTTACTAATTTCAAGATGTCTTTTATAATTATTATAATTTTGAAGGAAACATTGCTAACTTATATAACATAACAGTGTCTAGAATAGAGATAATGTTCAGGAAGAGACACAAACACATAACATAGCCTACTAATGACATTAAGATGTAGAACAAACAAACTATGATAGACAGCGTACATATAGCCAAATCAAGCAAATTATTCTTAACAAAACTAATATAGAAACTGTCCCAGGAAGAGCTACAATCACATAAGATACTCTACCAATGACACCAAAAGGAAGAGAAAACAAATTATGACAGACAGTACACATACCACAAATAAAAGAAAAGTACAGAAGATGTCCAGGAAAAACCACAATCACAGAACATAGCATTACAATAACCAAGAGGAAGAATAAATAAACTAAGTCAGACAGCACTCATACCGCAAACCAAAGAAAACAACTTATTGTTAACAAAAATGGTATAGATGTCTTGGAAAAGCCATAATCTTAGAATATTGATTACCAGTGACACCAAGCGGAAAGGTCCCAATCAGAGTACATTGCTTACAAGTGACACCAAGGTGCAGAGCAAACACACCAAGACAGTACACGAGCCCGCAAACCAATGCAATCAGATGTTTCTTCCCCAACAAGGAGACCACAATGCCAGATAAAATCTTTTAAACATAACAATAAGACAACACAAACTAACATGATCAAATATCTACTATTTCATCAGAAAATTAACTAACAACTGATATGTTCAGAAGCTCAAATGATAAAAAAAAAAAATATATGTTTTCAGTATATTTGTTCTGCACCCAGAAGTAGTAATTCAAAAACAATAACAGATTTTCAGTAAACCGTCACACAAGTGAAATTTCTACTCGCCATCACGTAGCTTGGTATTCTCATGATTCGCATCGCATTGAAATTTCAGTATACCCCCGCCCCGTGTGATCTAAAGGAAATGTAAATAGGCGTCAGATCAGGGTCTACACTATTTGCATCTAATCTAACCTGCATGGTTCAATCGGGTTATTTCGATCATGTCGCTCCAGCCCAACTAAGCGCCCACAAAGGGTATGACCTCAGTCGGATAGCCACTCATCCTGCAGTTTAGGACCAATTGATTGGTAATGAAATGAACGTTCAAATTTAAGGACCAGTATGGTAACGAGTTAAGGTGTCCGAGTAATAATGGTAATTAGCGTAAAACTATTCTATTGACTTCAACAGCGACTTGTGTTAGTGTCGTGTGGCGATCGTAAATGTTTACCCGTACTTCACAGTGCAGATTAAATTTTATTTTTTTATGATGTTTTAGCCTGAATACAGCTTAAGCCGATGCTATGGGGCGTATTAAACCTTGCAAAGTACATAGCTGCATACGAAGAAACTTAACAAAACCGAATCTCCGATTTTCGTTCTATATATTTTCTTTTTCTATTTTCTGCTCTAAAGGCAACATTTTAGATTTTTAATTGTCAAAGCAGTTTATAAAATAAGAAAGGAAAACACTGTCAAATGAATTGATCATCTAAATATACATTGTATCACTAAATGTCTAGTGGTA
Organism: Anodontia alba; assembly: GCA_964016985.1. Taxonomy (NCBI): domain Eukaryota; kingdom Metazoa; phylum Mollusca; class Bivalvia; order Lucinida; family Lucinidae; genus Anodontia; species Anodontia alba. Next base: position 33,166,272 of record OZ024831.1, on the reverse strand, counting down.
CAATAGCAGTATTTATTTATTTATTTTTTTTTTTTATTTTTTTTTTTTTTTTTTTTATTTTTTTTTTTTTTTTGTAAATATCAAAACAGTAAAATGAAAGTCTATGGGATAAAGGTTATTATTTTTGTTTCAAAAAGGTGATAACCGAGAATTCTATGGATTTAAAGTTTTGAGTTTCTTTCAGAAAGTGATTACAGAAATTTAAAACAAAAAATCAGATAAAAGCGATGTTAATAAACATGAACACAGTGGAGTCATGGCTTAATAAAGTTTGAAGATAAGCTTAAATAAGAGTAACATTTCACAAATCACACGTATTTACGTGTTTGCTTGCCTTAAATGTTATCATTATCTTCATTAGATAAAGTGGCACACTTTGTTCAACGTCTACATAGTTCAAGTGATCCTTGTCTGTGCCTTTTTATTCTGTGTCCTTATCATTCAACTTGAACACAGTTCCTACATTTCTAGCAACATTTCTACTTTCTAACATTAAAGGTTTATTTGTATTCATTGCAACCGACTGTTCATTGGTTGAGTTTATTTCCGGTTCATATGGCATAATTTGGTAAAAATAATTGCTTACATCCGATAAAAATTCAACCTTTCCTATTTCGGTATATGTAGGGCTTTCATTAGCTATGTCTTCCCTTACATCCGATGAGTATTTGACAGTTGTTCTCTCGGTATATGGATACTGTTGTCATTGTCTAACTCATCTTCACCATCTGAACAGATAAGGGACTCGTCATCTATAATAAGAAACCTTGGAGTCGGAGCTTTCTGTGCAACACTTTGTTGTTCCATCTGAACAAAGTCATCTTTATTGTCAATAATGCAGCCATTCTTATCGTTAGTTGGTGGAAAAAGATCACAGTTCTCATCAACAATAAGTCCATCATTCATTTTATTGTACGACTTATCAATGTAGCCTCTAAAGTGACATAAATTAGTTGATTAAATGGTATCAAAATTATCATCGTTTCTGTCCATTACATGATGATATACGTTAGTGTCTTCGTATACATCTTTTCTTTCATTCTTCTTTATTTTAAACTCTATCTTGTTATACTTTTTGCTTTAGTCTGTTTCAACATTCTTGGTTTTATCCCCTAGTTTTTTGTTTACCTTATCGTTCAATTCAAAATTTTCGTAATCGATTCCCTTTCGTGAGTTCTCCTTTGACGTGTTTGTCTTACAGGCTTATCTGGTTTTGATTGTGTAATTAGACATTTGGAATTAGCATTAAGACCTGGCTCTGAAGGCAAAGACGATGTTGTAAGGTTGCTTTAAAAGTTATCTACCTCATACATTTCGTCATATATATTTTGAGAAGGTTTATTTTTACGTTTTCTGCGTCCGACATAAGCTGCAAATAAAACAACCAAAACAAAAAATGCAATGATCTCAAGAGACATGGTTGGTACAATATAAGCAACAGGTGACTCTTCCGTTGTATCTGGCTCATCATTCTTATCTTTAGTCTCTGCTGTTCTGTCAATTGAGCTGGTGTCCAATGATGCAGTTGTGCTTTACTGTGGAGGCGGTATGTAGATTTCTTTGCATAAATGTGACTTTTGTGATTCACAGTTGTCTGGATCTAAATACAAAGTGTCATGAACCCTTGTTACCGCAAGACAGGCCATACACAAGCTATATTTTTCAGAAGGCTGAAACGTCCGATACACACTAAGCCAATACTTAAGGTTATCATCCCTCAGAGAAATCATGTTTTCCTCTGCGAAAAGTTCTGCGAGTATTCCATTTCTATCTAAACAATCATCAAATGACTCTTGTCTTGATGAAGTTCCATTAATAAGACACATTCCAGATTTTCTACGAAAGCAGGTTTCATGTTTTAGCGATGAAGCAGTACTATGTGTGCAGAAATGACCACTAATACACAGCGTCATTATAGTGTGGCAAGAAAATCTAAAGCCTTCAAATCTATTATTATTCTTCTTTACATATACGCATTGTCGTGCTGTCGGCTCCTCTTTTCCCCAGTTTATGTCTGTGCCCTCAATAATCCTATAGACACTCATATAGTCATTTCCTCCACAACAGTCAATAGTAGAATTTGAACATGATTTATTACACAGCATATCGTTCTCGGCTGTTATTTGGTGCCGATGAGTAATACAATAACACAAACAGTCTTTTACTCAAATATATGGTGTGCCTTTGTTTGTGTACTTGTTACAAAGAACACACAATTTTGCACTCAAAAACAAACTTTTTTTAGAATTAACGAATTTATGCCGGTAAAATGAGTTCTGAAGCAGCCTGACCAGGCCAAAAAAAAAGAGAAATCAGCATAAACCGCAATCCAGGCTGATACCCCATTCACGAGATACGCGACATATTCTGGATTTGACGGGTTCCCTTGTATGTCCTTATATGTTACTAATTTCTGTCCTGATTCGCTACACATTTCGGCTGCTTTAATTTTTGACATTGGTGACTTAGGTCCTTTAACAAATGAATGGTCATCATTGCAAATGGAATTTAACAGTAATATGACGTATAACAACAGTACCATCTTTGAAAACGTCAACGGTTTTGCAAAATAGAAGGGAAGGCAATGATCAGGAATCGATACAATTGTCCCACACCTCCCTTCAGAGACATCTAAGGGAAAGAAACACAAACACGAAATAACTAGACCCTGATGGAAACATCACTAGCAGAAAGCCAAACGGACAGTTACTGTCCCACAAAGTGGCCAAATGGCTATCCAAAACAAAAAGATGTAAGCGACACACACATTCAAAGACGAAGTATAACAAAAATAAACCATGACAGAAGAACCGCCTTGGAACGGTCAGTGAAAAGTATTTCACTCGGGGACGTGGGGTCGGGGGGAGGGCGGGGGGCTTAAATCGATTTTACGTGGCCACAATGCTCGCCCTTAATTCTGCCGTGGTTTAGACGCATAATTTGTTCAGTCCGCATGAAGGCTTCCAAATTCATCAGTGCTATATCTCCGAGAACGCAAAAAATCAACTAATTACAGAAATGAAACAACGATGAGGACTCGACAGCACGAAACAACTGAAATGCTGGAGCAAAAGAAAACCAACTGTTAGACTCCGGTGGACCAGACCAAAGATAGAGCATCAAGTACCAACCAACATTACCCAAAATTAAATTTCAAGTAAGCCTTTACGCTGGAACCATCATAGAATCTGAGGCCTAATCCGCCGGTGTGCAATTAAAGGGGGAAGCAAAGTTATTTACCGTGATTGGATTAACCATGCATGCAGCCTGTCGTATAACATTTATGTTGTATCCAATCTTTTTATATCGAAGAATGATTTTACGAAATTGGGCACTGAAGTCATTGCAAGCATATATATTTCTTAATTTATACACTAAGTCACCGGGTTCCGATAGGCCTTGTTGCAGAAGAGATTTTAGTCCAACATTGAATTTTGAAACTAAATCGGAATGACGTATATTCCATGCATAACCATATTTATATATACGAGTATATGTACAAGTAGATAACACAGGAAATGTAAGCAATGTGAAAATAGTTAGATATTAACCCTTAAAGCGCCGATCAAATTTGTAGCAGACGACATTTTGTTTCTATCATTTTTTTTATAATTCTCATATTCTTTTAAAGAAAATGAATCTTGCTTTGAAGACGATTCACTAGAAATGTCAAGACTTGTATGCTATAAAAAAAAAATAACAAGAGGCCCACGGGCCACGGCTAGTTTACCTGAGTGGCATAGCCACTGCAAATATGCAGATGTTATGCAACATTTTTCCAATCCTGTCATTTCAACTAGTGAAAAGATCATCATTTAAGCAGTTCTTAGTTTTGAAGAAAAATATATGGACATGACAGTCAATGGAGCGTGATCATTTGAACAAACTCTGAATCACATTCCAACAATAGGATCACTGTGAAATTTAAAGGAAACTGGCTAAGTGGTTTCTGAAGAATCATGATTTTATACATGTAAACAGCCCAGTGGCAGGGAAATATAATAAGCATAAACAAGATAGAACGATTTTAGCTACTGCTGATCTGCAAGTCGTCTCCATACTTCCAATGAACTTTGAGTCAATTGCCCTTTTGGTTCAGGAGACAAAGTTCAAAATAGATTTTGAAGATGGCCGCCATTTAGGTTCCTATCGGAACGATTTGAGCTATTTTTGATCTACGTCACGCCGATGCTTCCTACCAAGTTTCGAGTCAATTGGTCTTTCGGTTCAGGCGAAGAAGCGAAAAATAGATTTTCAAGATGGCCGCTATCTAGGATTTCCGATTGGAACGATTTTAGCTATTTTGATCTACAAGTTATCTTGATGATTCCTACCAATTTTCGAGTCAAATGGCCCTTCGGTTCAGGAAAAGAAGTAAAAAAAAGAGTTTAAAGATGGCCGCCATGGCGGCGATTTTGGATTTGCCATCGGAACGATTTTAGCTATTTTTGATCTAAAAGTCACCCCAGTGCTTCCTACCAAGATTAGAGTCATTTGGCGCCATCTTGGATTCCGATTGGAACGATTTTTGCTATTTTTTATCTACAAGTCACCCCAATGCTTCCTACCAAGTTTCGAGTCCAAAGGCTTAGGGATGTAGGAGGAGTATGCTTTTAAAGCAATTGTTGATGTCGCACGACGAAAGACGCACGACGGACGATTGACATTGACTGATCACCAGATCACCTTGAGCGCTTCGTGCTCAGGTGAGCTAAACAAGAGAAATAAATTGTCGTCTGGTGCATTTGTGATTAGCACTTTAACTGTTGATATAATATGATTACGAGTCGTAACAAGAGCAATGTTATCTTTGGTAAGTAAACAAAAAATTGTAGACATAGATTTGCCATGCGTATGCGATCTGTACAATCGTTTTGTAGATTTCACAAGCTTCAGAAACTGCTTATATGAGAAATACGTAGACCCTGATCAGACAACGCAAGTGTACAGTCTATCTGGATAAAGATATTGCGCATGTAGTAAGGTACGTGTTTTGAATCCGTTGACATTTCTGGCCGCGAAGCGTCTAGACATAAGCTGTCCAGTGATACGTGAGAAGCTCGCAAAGGCCCTGATCAGACTGTGCAGCCTGTTTAGGGCCTTCGCTGTGCGCATATGACTGAAGGATCATTTACTTTTGGTATTGCGCATGTAAATAATCTCCGAAAATATTACCGGGACTAGTTAACGCTAAGCATGATGGGTAAAAAATCAGCGGACATTTTTAAAAAAAGATGCTTGCATAAAATGTCAAAGCCTATTGTCTGGGAAAAAGTAAGAAAATATTACCAGTTTTTAGTCTGCTGTATTTGCCTAGAGAGTGGTAAAAGTTAAGTGAATATGTTGAAAATAGAGATAAATCTGATAAAGTAATGACTCAAACAGAACTCATCATGATTTGCGGGGCATCATTAGCATCATGCTGCGGATCACCACGAATAGTGATATACTATATTCATCACGATAACAGGCCTATAAAAATTTGACCCTCTTAAACCCCTCTTATATGGTAAAACTGGGGTTTACAGGGATATACATTATGTTTTTTCTTATTTTGCTAAGACATAGATTGTGGGTGCTCGTTAGAAATGCCTTAACGAGTACCCACAATCTATGTTTTGAGCAGGAGTATGAAAAATATCAGAATTTTTTATCTAAAAGTTTTCTTTTTGTGGTTGTAAACTTTTCAATATATTTAAATAGGCGTGTTTTCGAAATGCTAATCCATGTAATTTTTTTTGTTTAGAGAGTAGTAACTCCGTGGTTATAACAGAATTTGATGTCCCTGAATGACTAGACGCTGTGTCAGCTGCCGGTTTGAGTTCCAAACCTTATTCTTATCAGTTGTCCTTATTCTCCCTATGCGTTTATGTCTGATGAGTTCTCTGTTGAAATTTAATTTATAAATATTTTCTTAATTTCAGTATTCTCAGGATCCGGAGAATTCCTTGTATAAAATGAGTGCGCTTGCGCAATTAGAAAACGAACCCTGTCCGACGTGTCATTCAGAGAAATCTAGTTTCACACTGTTCCAAGAAAAACTCGTTTTTTTTTTTTTTTTTTTTTTTTTTTTTATTTGGCGAGCGTAATGGCCTTATGGTTATAACTGACGGTCTCTGAATAACTAGACGCTGTGGCAGCGGCCGGCTAGAGTCCAAAATAAAAGGTAAGAGAAAAGTCCAGGGAGTGCAGCAATCACAAACCACAGCCCTTCCCAGACACCAAGAGAAAGAGGTAACAGACAAAACCAAACAACCGCAAATCGAACAAACGTACGAAAAGCACCAAAATTAGCTCTCTCTTCCCCAAGCGATGTAATCGCAAACCTCGCTCTTATCAATGGTATTTCATTATTCCAAGCGGTCATCTGACGTTTTAACAACGTCTCATTAACGTTAATACAACGCCATCAGACGTTATGTAAATATTATGCTGGGTAGTGACTTCTTTGCGTTTCTGCTCACCCTTTTGAAAAAAAAAACTACTTTAAAAGGAAATATTTTTTTGTCTCAAGGAGAGCCAAATCTTATCTTACGATAGGCCCTTTCTCAGACTTTCCTCTCTTGAGACTGTACCCGTTGTGTTTTTTCAATGACATATAAGTTCGCTGCTGTAAGGAATGGAAAATGAGAGTATTTTACTGTATTTATCCTAAATGTTCCGTTCTAATGAAATTTACGTTATTTACAATACACATTAGCATCTGCGCAGGCTGATCAGATTCTTCGTTGTCTGCCAGAAGACGCTTAGGATCTTTGGCTACTCACAGAGTGCTCTTCGAAGACTCTGATCAGACTGTGCACATGTAATCTTGTAGGAAATGCTGTGCACCGGCTCATTCAAAACCAAGACTGACGTAATAGGCTAACAGCTTCCTGCAGTACACAGTAAATTAAGGAAACAAAACAAAGCCATCTACTTTGTCCAGGGCAAAACGGTTCCAGTTTGTGTTTGCCAGTGAGACTCTGAAGAAGGCTTTCTTTGGAGTAATAATATTTTATGTGCATTCAATTGTATTTTTCTACTTGGATAACTCTGATAAATATCAGTTATTACTAAAATAAGCTGACGGGATACTCTGTACAGTGTCAAGGTGGTTCCCAGATTACAGGATCGCGAGAGACACTTTCACATCATTTCTGTTATACAGTATGGAGAATAGATAGAAAATTTAATTGTTCGTGTATAATAAGATTTATTTTTAAGTATAAAAGACGTACAGAAACAACAAGACAAATTAAATCAGATCTAAAAACTGAAAAGTTCTAAACATTTCGCTTAAAATGTACACCCCTATATACCCCTGTTATCAGTATTTATTATGGGAAACGTAAGGTATACATTACATAGATCAACCTGCGCACCCACGCATTCTGATCAGCGTCTTCGTAGAGCACTCTGTAGGTAGCCAATTATACAAAGCGGTTTAGAAAGACAGCGACGACTCTGATCAGTCTGCGCGGATGCTGCAATATGCAGGGGTATACATTACTAGGGGAATGTTAAATGATTCTCATCTTCTTGGGCTGGTCATTTTCAGTTTGTTATTTCTGTTAATCATAACATGTAAATATGCTTTATTGTATTTAATGACCGTCACGAAAACATACATATATATATTTGACCCCCTTAAACCTCAATTTTATGTAGTAAAACTGGGGTTTACAGGGGTATATATTATTTTTTCTTATTTCTGCTCAAAAATATAGATTGTGGGTACTCGTTAGAGCCGCCTCGACAAGGCAGTTCTAACGAGTACCCACAATACACGTTTTGTGCAGAAATATGAAAAATATCAGAATTCTTATCTGAAAACTTTCAGCTTTTAGTGGTAAAGTTTTCAATATATTTGAATAGGCGTGGTTTCGTAATCCAACAATTCCACATTTTCTCTATCTATTATCGTGGCACTGTCATAATCTACTCTAGATAAGCTGGCTGTCTAAACCAGCGGCAGATTCAGAGGGGGGCTCGTGGGTTCAATTGAATACCTTTTAACTCAAAATTTCATTTTCATGGGTAATGTTGAATTATTTTGATAAATTTGGGATCATTACGAAAACACGCCTATTCATATATATAGAAAATTTTACCTCCAGAAACCTAAACTTTTCAGGCAAAAAAAAACTCTAATATTTTTTCATATTTCTGCTCAAAACATAGATTGTGTGTACTCGTTAGAACCGCCTCGGCGAGGCGGTTCTAACGAGTACCCACAATCTATATTTTGAACAGAAATAAGAAAAATAATGTATACCCCTGTAAACCCCAGTTTTACTATATAAAAGTGGGGTTTAAGGGGATCAATATTATATAGGCATGTTTTCGTGATGTAAATATTCACACTCCTTACTTTTTACCTTATACGTCTCTTCAACAAGTCCATTTTATAACCTATGAGTGTGTATAAAATTGCTGGATGAGAGGCAAATCGTGTAGACCCTGATCATATGCCGCCTTCTGTGGCGTCTAATCTTGGTCTACTCTGTTTGCTCAGGCTTGTAGATACGTAGAGTAAGTATGCAAATTTAATCGAATCGAACCCCTCAGAAATCGTTTTAGACCTGACCCTGTAAGCCATTTTCTTTTTTCCCCCGTTTGAAATCGCATTCGGAAGGTGCGTCTAATGAATAACTACACCATATGTTTTCATGTAAAAATGGAAAAATAATCCGTAAACTACAGTACAATTCCGCAATTAAGACCACCTTTGATACTGCCAAAAAGTGGTATTATTAATGGGGTGGTCCTAATATTGAATATAGAATAAAGTAAATGTACTAAAATTTTGAACACTTTGTTTCATACTTTTTGGCCAAAATATTTTCTTTTCTTTCTTTTTTTTTTTTTTTTTTTTTTTTTTTTTTTTTTGCAGTTTTTTCTTGAAATTCCTAGTGGAATGGTAAACAGTGTAGACCCTGATCAGACCACTCCTTTAGGCAGTCTGATCTGGGTCTGCACTGTGCATATGCCATTTTGTCAGAAAACACATGGGACTGACAAAAAGTGGTCGTAAAAGTAAAGTTGTCGTAATTTTGAGTGACCTTGGTAGCAGAATTAGTCTGTATATGATTCCAAATAGCGCCTTATCTACAGAGATGGCTTACAAGTGTACTTCTCACAATAGTGTGAGCCGGGAATGGCTACAATGTTGCATGTCCGCCCGGCGAATACTCAGATGAGCCTGCTAAGAGCCTTCACAGTCTGCCTGGACTCATAGCTACCCACAGAATGCCTTCCGAAGACTTGGCTCAGACTGCTACATTACTAAAACACTATATATAAGTGGGGTTTAAGGGGGTCAAAATTATATAGGCATATTTTCGTGATGAGGAAGTGCAGGCTGATCGGAGATTTTGCTGGGCGCGCATGCAATCTTGCAGGAAACATTGTGCCCGGCTCGTGTGTTAAAATAATGATGACATTGACATTCCTTCCAAGACATATTTAAACCGTGTTGCTAACAATTATGAAGATGTAGTAAGCTTTCATTTTATGTACAACAAATTATGGTTATATGTGTGCATTTTTTATTATATATAGTTACCATTTATCAAATTAGGGGGACATGATACACTTTGTAGAATTTTCATAAGAGAGACAACCTTTGTGTATTCCTGTTTGCTTACCTGTAATCCAAGCTCTTTCTGAAAAGAGGTATACTCTGAATGGAACGAATACCCTCTAATAGGGAGCAGACCCTTACTTTAGAGCATTACACAAGTTGCCTCCAATTCAAGTGTATCCATTCCCCTTAAACGTGTTTAGACGAATATGAGTGTTTGAGCATTTCTTTATTTATATACATATATGACTTGTGTTCTAACGCATAGCATGCTTGGAAAAAGTTTCAACATGTGACATTTAGAAATATGTATCTATTTTGTTCCAGAAACAGGCTTTAATAATTCATTCAAATTGTCGTCTTAGCAGACGATTCACATGAAACGTCAAACACTATTTTATCTCATATATATAGCACAGCAGTTCGATTTTTCAAGATTCCAAAATGGGTTTAAAGAGCTGCACTAAAAACTGCACTATGACGGAGTATGTGGAGACTTTACGGTCGTCACACGGCACTTATGCAAGCTGCAGTGAAGTCAAATAAAATCTATGAAGGTTACCCTTAGAAACAAAGAACACAAAAAAGAAAGAACACCTGAGAATTTCAAGAGAAAAATTTACTGTATTTACCTTAAATATAGGGAAAAGATAACTCCTTATCAAACTTGTCCTAAAATTTGAACAAGTTCATTTTAGTGACTGATGATATACCTAAAACCTGATGGATGAATGGCAAACGGTGGAAATTTTGTGGCCTCTGATCTGGGTCCTTACTGTTTACTCAGGCCCGTCTATACCAATGTTCAGGGTCATTGCAATGACATTGCGAAAAGGAAACTTACAGTACGTTAAAAATTGGGACACCCTCACTACTAACCATACTTAACTTTGAACAAGCTCATTTAACTACGTTTTGACGTGTCTGAACTAATGGTTGAGTGGCAAGCAATATAGACCTTGGTCAGACCCGCGTTCAGTTTACTCATTACTGTCTATCCCGATTCTTTTGGTAAGTACGATTACACAACAGTAGCTGAATAACCCATTTTAGACTGAACAAATTTCTCTACACTATATATTGGAAAAGTCCAATTTTAACTTCAGTTTAAGGTATGCAAGCAATGTGAATTAGATATTCCTAGAGAAAAATGCTGAACTGTATATTTTCAAACAGTAGAGATCCTAATTGGACGCCGAATGTTGCGACGTCTGATCTGGGGTCAGTCTGATCACCCCAGGAAACCCAAGGACACCCAGGACGCCTTTATTTACACCCAGGACACCTTTATTTTTTTTATATATATATTTTAATACATTTTGAGTTGGAAATGCCTTCTTGGCCTCGATGATAGCACTTGATAGCAGTTTTCATACAAATTAGTTAAAACAGGCAGTTGATATGGTGAGGTTTTGTCTTAGTATGAATACCATGTTCAATGTTGAACAGTGGAAATTATTTTGAATGGCTCGTTATTATCCAATATATATTTTGCGCCGCCCTGTCACGTAAGCCTAAGGATAAACTTTTACTCTATAGTTTCCAGCTGGCACCACGATTTTGTGACAATAAACAATACTTAGCAATGATAGATGTATCCTAGAGTATTGAGCTCTGATTTGTTAACATTGTAAACAATAAACCGGTTGAAATGAATAAACAAAAAAAGCTCTGGGTGTAGTTAACCAATTTATCTCTATAAATTATTTTTATTGAACAGATATTAACCTTCTTAAGTTTTTGATTTCTACTATTTTATGACAATAAACAACGATGAGCAGTGATAAATTGTCCTGGGGTGTAAATTACCGGTAGGACTAGCTTTAGTAATAAGTACATGCGTATACCATGTATACTATGTAGCTATTATAAATATAAGACAAAAATAACTTCTCAGTTTTGTTTATTTTATTCTTTTACCTATTGTAGGGCATTATTTATTTATTTTTTTTATGTAATCACATTAAACAATAAATAAAAGTGTCCTGGGGTATCCTGTGGTGTCCTGGGGTGATCATACTGACCGTATGATCTGGGTCTGCGCTGTTTTCCAATTACCCTTTTAAGGGGTCTCCAGGCTAAAATGTTTAAGTATGAAAAGAACTCGAAAATTATTTACACACAGGCATTTTTTGTTTTTGTTTATTTTATTACGTTTTGTATTTATGATATTCTTTTCTTTTCATAGGCGAAACGGTCTGTTCTCCCACATGATGGCGTGTTGTGCATCATCTGTTTTGCGGAAGCTTAAATAATTACATGTACAAAAAATCTTCGTCCGAGTCAGAGCCTTTATCACACAAACTATAGGTGCTTCAGTTACAATTAACAAGAGTTGTCAGAAGACAACGCAGCTCGCCGGAAAGGGCTGATCGGATAAGAAAAAAAAAGATAAGAGAAGTCCAGAGAGTGCCACAATCACAAACCGCAGCCCTTCCCAGACACCAAGAGGAAGAGGAAACCGATAAATCCAAACAAGCACAAATCGAACAAACGTACGAAAAGCACTAAGATTACTCTCTCTTCCCCAAGCGAGGTATTCGCAATGCTAAAAGGACAGAAAAAACACAAGAACAAAATGACACAAGGTAAGACATAAAACAAATCGCCTCGTAGAATAAACCACAAAGCAACAAAGAGTAAGACTAACACCGGAACCACCGCCTTAGAACGGTCAGTAGAGTAAACCACCGGGGTGGGGGGGAGGTTAAAGCATTTTACAGCTAGCCAGCTTCACCCTTGGTCCCGATGCTACTCTTAATACAGAACTACATATAAAATCGGTTCGCATAAAGGCTCCCAACTCAGTCAATGCATCAAAGCGAAAACATAAAAATCAAATTAATCACTATAATAAACAAAGACGAGTACTCATGGCTAATTCTACTGTATGCCTGAGTAAATGAAAACCAATAGTTGAGCCACGGCGGGCCAAGCCAAAGACTCAGAGATTGATGCAACTAAATAATTTGAAGTGTGCTATTCACTTATGATATGGAAGAACCTTTTAATGTATCGTATTTTAAAACACTTGTCCCGTAGAACGTTGTAGGTAGAATTGAGTAGAATCATCAGAGAACGAATATTTACCATATTTTGTAGTTATTCTAAGGACATTAGGCTTGATAGTATATGCTAATCATGACTTTGGGAAATAGTTCGCATAAAACATCAAATACTATGTGGTGTTGGAATTGTGGAAATAAAAATGTTTCATAATGCCTTCTGCTATTATTCAAATCCGGAGGTCAAAGTTAAGCCTATGTTGCACGACGATAAGGACATGTCCTTCCGTTACACATCACGAAAACATGCCTATATAATTTTGACCCCCATAAACCCCACTTTTATATAATAAAACTGGGGTTCACAGGGGTATACATTATTTTTCTTATTTCTGATCAAAACACAGATTGTGGGTACTCGTTAGAACCGCCTCGTCGAGGCGGTTCTAACGAGTACCCACAATCTATGTTTTGGGCAGAAATAAGAAAAACATTATCGTTTTTTAACTGAAAATTTCCCTTTTTTGGGTTGTAAAAATTTCAATATATTTGAATAGGAGTGTTTTCGTAATGATATATATCATATATGTAAGGATTCTAGCTGTGTTTAACGTTTAGCATGTTGGGTAAAATAATCAGAAGAAAATATACAAAAAAAAAATTATATCCCCTGAAAACAGGCTTTGTGATTTCATGCAAATTGCGATTTAATGCAAATTGTCTCCTCGGGAGACAAGATGTTAATGTTTATTTTCTGAGAAAATTGAGAAAAGTACCATCAATTTGTCATCTTCTGAATTTTCCCAGTGAGTGGTTACGGTTAGATATTAGCAGAAAACATTTAATGTACTACAGACCTCGAAGTTCCGATAAGCAGTCCCTGCATTATACGAGGAAATTTCAGTGTGTATAATATGCTGAAAGCTCATTCAAAATCCTATGGAATAAAATATGTTAGCACTTGGGAGTTGGGAATTTGTCCCGTGGCAGCCTGTTGAATACATTACCTATAAAGGTTTAACAGCGTTTAATAGAATCCGTTTAATGTGGATAATGTTACTAATTTCAAGGTGTCTTTTAAAGATAGAGAGTATTAGGTGTGTAATAATTTTGAAGGAAACATTGGTAATGAATATTATATACAGTGTGTAGAATATAGACAATGTTCAGGAAGACACACAATCACAGAACATGCCCATCAGTGACACCAAGAGGAAGAGCAAACAAATTCTGACAGACAGCACACATACCACAAACCAAAGCTTTACGAAAACACGCCTATTCAAATATATTGAAAATTTTACCACCAAAAAAAATGAAAATTTTCAAATAACAAATTATGATAGTTTTCATATTTCTGCTTAAAAACATAAATTGTGGGTACTCTTAGAACCGCCTCGATGAGGCGGTTCTAACGAGTACCCACAATCTATGTTTTTAAGCAGAAATAAGAAAAATAATGTATACCCCTGTAAACCCCAGTTTTACTATATAAAAGTGGGGTTTAAGGGGGTCAAAATTATATAGGCATGTTTTCGTGATGGAAAAGCAAATTATTTTTAACAATAATAATATAGAAACTGTCCAGGAAGAGCCACAATCACATAACATGCCCTACCAATGACATCAAGAGGAAGAGCAAACAAATTATGACAGACAGTACATATACCACAAACCAAAGAAAAGCAAGTTATTCTTAACAATTATAATATAGAAACTGTCCTGGAAGAGCCACAATCATAAAACTTAGCATTACAATGAAACTAAGAGGACGAGAAAATAAGCTATGTCAGACAGCACATATACCACAAACCAAATTAATACAACTTTTTGATAGCAAAAAAAGTATAGAACATGTCCAGGACCAGGAAAAGACAGAACATAGCTTACCAATGATACAGAGAGGAAGAGCAAACAAACTGACAGACAGCACACTTACCTACCCCAAACCAAAGAAAAGTGACATATTATTAACAAAATAAAAAAAAAAAACATATTAGATTATTTCCTGCATTGTGCTTCACTTTGTTTCTCATATAATTACTCCGATGCAGTAGAGCATTTATAAATCTATATAATAATAAAATGGCAGCCGACTGTAGGTAATAAAAAGATCCGAAAATGAAGGCGGTCGCCTTTGGCGGTAAAGAAAGTGCCGCTACGATAAACAATGACGTTAGATTTATAAATGTTAAAACTGGCGTTCGACCTCAGAAGAGCCGCGATGGTGTAGTGGTTAGCACGTCTGCCCGGCAAGGAGGAGGCCCGTGATTCGATTCCCGGTGTAGTGGTTAGCACGTCTGCCCGGCAAGGAGGAGGCCCCTGATTCGATTCCCGGTCCCGGCGCGACCGATTTTTGAACGCTAATTTTTGTTTCTTTATATTATTTCCTTCATTGTGCTTCACTTTGTTTCTCATATGATTACTCCGATGCAGTAGAGCATTTATAAATCTAAATAAAAATAATAAAATGGCAGCCGACTGTAGGTAATAAAAAGATCCGAAAATGATGGGGTCGCCTATGGCGGTAAAGAAAGTGCCGCTACGATAAACAATCACGTTAGGTTTATAAATGTTACAACTGGCGTTCGACGTCGGAAGAGCCGCGATGGTGTAGTGGTTAGCACCTCTGCCTGGCAAGCAGGAGGCCCGTGATTCGATTCCCGGTCTCGGCGCGACCGACTTTTGAACGCTAATGTCGGTTTCTTTATAATATTTCCTGCATTGTGCTTCATTTTGTTTCTCATATATATATGATGTCTAGGAAAGGTCCCAATCACAGAAACCGTAACACAAATGAAGATTTTACTGACCATCACGAAGCTTGGTATTTTCACGTTTCGGATTGAAATTTCAGTATAACCCCGCCCCGTGTCATGTAATTTAAATGTAAAGACGTAAAAACTCATTTATATGCCTGAGCAAATAATTTAGATCCAGACCTGACGCTGCAGTAGTTTAACAGTGTTTGTACTTACTCTAACCAAAATGATTCGGTCCGATTATTTCGATCGTGTCGCTCCAAACTCAATCAAGCGCCCACACAGGGCATAAACTCAGTCATATAGCCACTCATCGAGTAGTTTTAGACCCATCAATTGGTGATGAAATGGACTTGTTCACATTTTAGGACAAGTATGGTAACGAGTAAAGGTGTCCTACATGCGCATGCGTGATTTATGGCGGTGTTTTGTTCATATTCTTTGGATAAATAGTGGAAATAATGTGATATTTCGTGATTTTTGAGGGATACTGCGACGAGGTAGCAACTTTAATATTATGTAACTCTGAGAGATTGATGATGGGGTGTTAGTTTGTGTATTTGTTCTATAAACTTTGATTAGAGAGTTTTACGATTACCCCACCCACTAGTGATTGAAATTTTTATACCCTGGGGCTACGCTGGCGTTTCCAAAAACTATACTGTTCAAGAAAATAAAAGCGACTATTTAAATTTGTATTTGTATTATTATGAATGGTCAGTCTTCAGACTCAACAAAGCTGAAAACATATACGCCCTCTAGATCATCTGCACAGAAAAGAGAACTGACGTCTCCAGAGTTTCCGATTGATTTGAAGAAAAATAAACCGTATTTGTCATCGCAGTCTGAGTGTGACCAGTCAGATCAATCAGATATGTCTGAGACAGAACAGGAAATGGATGTGGGTGGCACTAGCGCTTCTAGTCGTGATGATGCTGAGCAGCTGGGACAGCAACCCAATGTAAATATTACACTGAGGGATGCAGATATAGCAAGAATATCGGAGGTGCTGAAGGGCTCATTCAGAGGAGAATTGCGTGATGAAATGTCTGAAATGATCAAGACAATCGTTGACGGAGTTGTAATTGGACTGAGAGACCAGATACAGTCCATTAGCGAAGAGAATATGGCCTTAAGAAGAGAGAACAAGAGTTTGAAAATACGAGTGCAAAAACTTGAATCAGCAGCTGATAATGCGGAGCAGTATAGCAGGCGAAATTGCTTGAGGGTATCTGGTGTACGGGAAAACGGTAACGAGAACACGGACGAGGTTATTCTAGAAATGACTCGATTAATGAACATTGATTTAAGCCTACAAGAGATAGACAGGAGTCACAGAGTGGAAAAGCCTAATGCAGCTAAGCCCCGTGATATTATTGTGAAACTATCAACATTCAGATCACGTGAAAAGCTGTATAGGGCTCGTAGACAGCTGAAAGACACTGGTCATGCTGGTGTGTACATAAATGAAGATTTGACAAAGTTCAGAAGTGGTCTCCTTTACAATGGTAGGAAGCTGGCTAAAGCCAGACGTATATGGGGTGCTTGGTCCAGTAACGGAACTATTTTAATCAAAGATAATGACAGCATAGTGCACAGGATTGTCAAACCGGAGGACCTGACGCCGTATGAAACAGCGCCTCCGCGACCGGAATCGTAATCTGATTAGTTCACTGAAGGAGGTGACTGGTCGGGCCGACTAGTGTTTGGTCGGTTTGTCTTCGAGAACACACGTTTTTGAAGACAAAATGACTAGGCATTGGTCGGTCTGACTTGTTATTCCTTTTTGTGTATTAGCGTATTGATTGTTTATTTGTGAAGTATACTATATCGCTTACTATTATTTACGTACAATTACTGTTCAAAAATGTGCTTGACGCCTTAAACACTTTATTGAATATGACTGGCATTTTACAGAATGATGTCCAATTATGTTTCCCATAGACTTAAATTGACTTAAATGGAATACATACGGAATGACATCAAATTAACTAAAATTATTATTTACTTCTTTTATTTGTTCAAATTTTGGACTTCTTAAATTATTATCACGATGTTCTAAAGGGCTTACTAAGTGGTGATGCTTGTGCTAGCATTTGTTGTTACTTTTCAAGAATCAGAACTTTAATAGGTAGTGGAGGTGTGATATGGCGTGTTTGGGGATTTGCCGTGGTACTGTGAAACAGTTAGTATGTGCGGTATCAATTTTCTAGGTTTAATAAAAATGGTGCATTCTCCGGATAATGAGGGATTGGCATGGATTTGTAACATTTTCCTTTTCTATTAAACTTTGCATTGCGTCACCTATTGGAGTCGCCTCACAGAGGCGATTCTAATGGATGCCACGGAGTGTGGTTTCATGGAACGGTATGGAAAATATCTAATCTGTACTCACTGGGTTCTTCTTTTTGTCTGGGCTTCGAATAAGCTGTGAATATGTAGGTTTGCTATGGGCCGGATGTGGGAGGACTGATGTTATGGTGCTCTTTGTCTTGGCCGCCAGTGTCACCGAGTTTTGGTGACCGCCAATTACTAATGTTTTATATTATCGTTCTAGAATAATCTTCAGGGATTTATTGGCAGAGCAGGCAATTGTGCGGGCGTTTGTTTCAAGTTATTAAAGAAAACGAATTGTGATAATCATGTTGAAAATATGATAGATTCATGTTATCATATTTCAAGATGATTATTTTGGTTGACGTTTAGAATTAATAGTAATTGCTTTTGTAATAACGAAATGTAGTAATGCTGATACTAGTGTTTCCTAGTTTTTCTTCGAGCTTTATGTGGTAGGTCCTGCAATATGTAGGGTTTCATAACTACTCCTTTAATGATATAAATAAATAAAAACAAACGATAATAACTTTGGCGTTGTAAGTATGTGCACTGCAAAAAGGTACGTTGTAGGACCATGTACATCGTTATCATTACTTCAGACATGGAAGCTCGCCGTATCTGCTCTTGGCATTAATAAATATATACATATTGACTATGTGCCATAATAACGATAATTTTGCATTATATATGCTGGCATTACTCATGTTAAAAGCATTGCATTGTATTGTAGCATTGTATACTAACTGTTTCGCGGAGCCGTGGCGGATTTTCAGGCGTGTCATGTCGTGCTTCCGTTGTCTGTTGAAGTTCTGAATCTTATGCTAAATCGTATCTGAGATGATCAGTTTTGGTATTCATATTCAGTTTGGTTCGAGTTAAGTATTTTGTCGCATGTCTCGTGACTTGTAATAACTAATGTGAATTTGATGTCCGTGCATATAAGTCACATTATATGAGTTGATGGGCGTCACGATTTCAAAACTTTCCAAGCAGCCATGCAGTTGTATAAAAATGTGGCACGCCTTGTAATATGTTGTATCCGATGTCTTCTGTAGCGTTTGTACTCAGGGCGTGAGCGGTCTGTTTCTTGTGACTCATAAAATTTGTATGCAATAAAAATGAATGTAGTTGAATCATTTTTGTCAGTCACAATTTGCAGATACGTCTCTGTCATGATTCCAAACGTGAAGGCAGACATACTCGGAAATACTGCTTAGCTGAATACTTTGATCTGTGACTCGTGCAGATAATAATCACGAACTGCTGAATTGTTCTAAACAATATATTGATATTAGTACAGTCATACAAGAGAAAGATATTGTAATGACATGTGTATAAAACAACATGTAACCCAGTGGGGTCAGGGCAAGTTGTTTTGTAGTGTTACGTGGCAGCGTCGAGGCAGCGTCAAGACACCTTGACTCTGCATCGACGTTGTCACCACGTTATTGTAGGATTGTGTGCCTACTGCACTGAGGAGGATGGCTGGTCGAGCTGACTAGTACTTGGTCGGTTTGTCCTCAAAAACGTATGTTTTTGAAGACAAACTGACTAGGTGACTGGTTATTTCTTTCTGTGTGGTGGGATCCTAGGCTTATGATACTGATTTTATGCAGGTTAAAGTTGATAAGACATTGTGATACCTTGTACAAAAACGTAACATAGAAGAGAAAATTGCATTTTCCCATTCTCATTTGTCTGTAGCACAAAGTGTCGTTTATAAATGCAATTTTGTAATTAAGCAGCACGTCTTTGGTTGTCTCTCTTATAAAAACAAGCAAAAATTCAACATATTAAGTAGTAGTACTGTAGTAAATTGGTTTGGTTCCCGTCGATAATGTTTTGCACCGTGTTCAACCTGTACGTTGGGAACATAAACAGTAATTACTCTATTATTCTTTCATTGTTGTGGGTTTGCAGAGAAGAGAATTGGCATGAAACTATTGACGTACTGGCCAACAGTGCAGGACAAGATTAAAGCCCTGGTCTTGATCAGTTTCTTCTTTTTATTACTCAAATACTTGAGGTTTTCACGGTGAATAAAGTGGTGCATCTTTTTATGTACTGATGTTCACAAATAATTGTATACACCGTATTGACTTTTGTATTGGGACACTGTAGTCACGTGGGCTGTAGTGTTCATGGTATTTATATGTTTTGGTACCCGTCTTAGTTAATTGTGTATACTATATATGGACTGCTGGACAAAAGTAGCAGACTATTGTCAGCGCCGTCTGATCTCGGTCTATAGTATTGTTTGTGAAATGTCCTTCCCAATGTATGTAGTTTTTGGGATAACGCATTTGCTGGGTTTTGAGATTACCTCGAATAGAAGCTCACTAGGCCTGCAACGTTTAACCGAGGTTGACTCGATGTTGATTCAACGTCAGGGTGTTGGATCAGCGCTGGGTCAATCTTGGTTCAGCCTTGTGTGTCCGCTGAATGGTGATTAAAGTTATAAAAAAGTAAACAGTGAAAAGATTCGATGTTTAAATAAATAAAAAAAAATTCTTATGGAGTGCCTCAATAGTATCTACTGTAAAGATTTTTTTTTTTCTTTTATGTCTTATATCATCACTCTGTTTGGATTTCGATCCTTTCAATTTTATCTTTTCCACGTTTTTGTTTGTTTGTCTGTAGTTAAGTCCGACGATGCCCACGTTCTCATTCCCTTCCTTTCTCAGTTGCTATTGCCAAAACCTGCAGTTACGTTTGTCCTTATCATGGCCATCACTGTTTTTCTGTACCTGTTGCTAAGAATATCGTGAGCATGAAAAAGTCGAAGCTTGAAACCAGTGGGGCTATTATGCGGACATATCGCTGTAATTTTCATTTCTCTCTGCTGATAAACATGACATTGCTTCTTTCAGTAGTACATATATCAGAGCATGTTATCTTTTTCAAAATACATGTTCAAAACTCAATAAATAAAGCAGACAAAATATGTATACCGCAGAACATGCTAAAGAGATTGTTAGTAAGTGGTAAGATGTTGGAAAATCGGAAATTTTCTGTAAAGCTGTTATTAATACTTATTTTATCAGTGTTAGTTACGTGGTTATACATTGTTCTAGAAAAAGCTGGTGACGTGCACCCGAATCCTGGCCCATTATCCTCGTCTTCATCATTATCATCAAGAAGCCTAAGTAATACACTCACTGGATCTATATCAAGTAACTTAAATCAGTTTCACCACCTGTCATTCATTCAGTATAATGTACAAAGCATCATTAACAAACTAGATTTACTTACTGTAGAACTATCCGAATTTGATATACTTGCATTCTCGGAAACTTGGCTGCATGCTGGTATTTCTACAAACGATCTTCATATACCGTCATATAATTATCCCGAGAGAAAAGATCGTGATAGGGATCCTCATGGCGGAGTTGTAATTTATGTTAAGGAATCTTTGAACTATAAACGTAGACAAGACTTGGAGCTTCCAGGTATTGAATGCATATGGCTAGAAATAATTCTACAACATAAGCGATTACTGTTTGGTTTATTCTACAGGCCTCCAAACTCAGATCAGATTTATCATTCTTTGATTGAAGATTCAATACACTTAGCAATAGATTCTGGCATAACAGACGTAATTGTTACCGGGGATTTTAATTACAACTTGATGAATGATGTTACAAATCGTAAAATATTATCTATTTGTCAACAATTTTTTATGCATCAGTATATAACGGAACCGACTCATTTTACGGAAAACTCTTATTCCCTTCTAGATATTATCTTAGTTTCAAATACAAATAGTGTAATCACCTATGGAGTTGGGGATCCTTTCCTAACACAGGACATACGTTATCATTGCCCCGTTTATGGAATTCTTAAATTTTCCAAACCGAAATATAAGTCTTTTGAACGTCAGATCTGGTCCTATGACCGTGGTGACTACGATCTTTTACGAGACAGAGCTGCTTTGTCTAATTGGGATTCGTTTAAAGATGCTGATATTGATACTTATGCCAGAAATGTTACTAATCATATTAAAGAAATTTCGAAACAATGTATTCCTAATAAAATTATTCGAGTAAGACCCTTAGAACCGCCCTGGATAACAAGCAGTATTAAAAAACAAATTCGTAAAAGGAAACGTTTATATCGTAGAGCAAAAACAACCAATAATCCTGATATCTGGAATAAATTTCGTCGTCAAAGAAACAAAACTATTTCATTAATACGTCTCTCGAAGCAAAACCATATTGACAAACTAAAGGCAAAATTAAAATCTGAAAACTTAACATCCAAAGACTGGTGGTCCACAATAAAATACTTTATTTCATCAGAAAAAGTATCAAACATTCCTCCGCTTAAATCTAATAATAACATGATATTCGATGCTACTGAGAAAGCAAATTTATTAAATGACTTTTTCACAGCTCAGACTATTATAAATGACCAAAATGTTGACGTTCCTGATGTTACTGATCGCAATGTAATCTCCGAACTTAGTATTATAGTATTAACTGCAGATGAGGTTAAATCCGTTTTAAAATCACTACCTGTGGGAAAAATCTCTGGTCCAGATGGAATCAGTAACAGGGTTTTAAAGGAGTTGGCGGACCAGATGGCAATGCCATTATCTTTGCTTTTTAATCAGTCCATTGAGGACGGTAAAATACCTGCGGACTGGAAAGAAGCATACGTAAGTCCCGTTCCTAAAAGCGGTGATCTCTCACTATCCTCCAATTATAGACCTATATCTTTATTAAGTAATCTTGACAAGATTTTTGAAAGAGCTATATTTAAGCATATTTATAATCACCTCCGTGATAACAGTATACTAACTGCATACCAGTCTGGCTTCACACCTGGCGACTCTACAATAAATCAACTTACATATATGTATGACACATTCTGTAGTGCTTTGGACTCCGGTTAAGAAGTCAGGGCCGTGTTCTGTGATATCAGCAAAGCTTTTGATCGTGTATGGCACAAGGGACTGATTCGTAAATTAAAAGCAGCTGGTATCACAGGCACTCTACTGAAGTGGTTTAAAAGTTACCTTGATGAAAGGAAGCAACGGGTAGTAATTCCAGGTGCGAAGTCCGACTGGACTTTTATACAAGCTGGAGTGCCACAAGGCTCAATCCTCGGCCCGCTCCTTTTTTTAATATTCATAAATGACATTGTTACAGAAATTGGTTCTAACATCAGATTATTTGCTGATGACACTAGTTTATATATAATAGTTGAACATCCAGACACAGCAGCTTTGTGTCTCAATAATGACCTGCAAACTATCACTGATTGGGCACATAAATGGTTGGTTACTTTTAATCCACTTAAAACGGAATCTCTTACCATCTCACGTAAAATAAATAAACCATATCATCCTCCCTTATATATGTCAGGAACACAAATTAACGAAGTAAACAGTCATAAACATCTTGGGATCTACTTGTCAAACGATTGTACCTGGCATAACCACATAGAATATATTAAGGAAAAAGCATGGAAAAGACTCAACACAATGCGTAGGCTAAAACTTGTCTTAGATAGAAAGTCTTTAGAAATCGTATACATTTCATTCATACGACCAATTTTAGAATATGGCGATATCTTATGGGACAACTGCACACTGTATGAAAAACGAGAACTAGACAAGATACAAAATGAAGCAGCCCGAATCGTTACTGGTACTACCGCTTTAGTTTCTCTACAATCCTTATATGATGAGGTAGGGTCGGAGTCATTACAGTCTAGAAGATCCAACCATAAACTCTGCTTATTTTTTAAAATGCAGCATGATCTAACTCCAGCTTATCTGTCATTCCTTGTTCCTCACTCTATAAGCGAAACTTCTAGATACAATCTTCGCAATGCTGACGATTTTACAACTATCCAGTGCAGATCTCAGCAATATTATACATCTTTTCTGCCTTCAGTTGTACGTGACTGGAATAACCTTCCACAACACGCTAAACAGATAAACTCCTTATTATCCTTTAAATCTTTTCAGGCTAGAAATAAAACCAAAGTGCCGAAACATTTTTATACTGGTAAACGGTATTGGCAAGTCATGCATACACGAATGCGAACAAATTGCAGCGCGTTAAACAGCGATTTATATTCAAAAAATATTACAGATTCTTCTCTTTGCTCTTGTGGCGCTGTTGAAAACGCTCATCATTTTTTCTTCACTTGTCCGAGGTACTATGAGCCAAGAGCCGATATGCTAGACACATTAGCATTTTTGCCTGAAGTCACTCTTAATTTAATATTATATGGTGATGAATCAATTTGTCATGAGAATAATGTAAGTATTTTTTCAGCTGTGCAAAAATTCATCGAAAAAACTAAGAGATTTTAAGTTATATCAATTAAACAAGGAACAGAAGTAAGCTGAAGAAGCATTGTCATCATTATCGTGAATTTTATCGTAGTTATTCTGAAATGTTTAAGAGGGGGGTTGGGGATGTTGTGCGTCGGACAGTTTTTCCTATTTCTATTCTTGTTTGTTTATTTATTTATTTTTCTCGTCTTTGACTTTATTCTCCTAAAATTGATTTTGTTTTTTTTATTATTATTATTTATACTGTAACTAGTGTAAGCCGTGTTAGTTAAATATTTACCTTAAAAGTCCATGTATATTGTTCTTGTACAGTGGGCTCTCTTTATACCGACAATACATGATCGGAATTTTTCTGATGTTAAACTCAGGGAACTTGCTGAAATACAGAGCCCGGTCTTTGACTGATAGTGCGTTTACTTAACATTGACTAATAATGTATATTGAAATACTATATTCTTGTTGTGGTGAATGTCGTTATAAAGAGGCCAAAGCATTCTAAACTTTGCGATGATTAGGAAATCTTTGTACTAGTTGTATCGTTTCATTATTCGATAGCTTACACTGCTTTCTGTTTTCTTCCTTGAATATGTACTTATGGAAAAAGTGTATAAAATATTTTGTCGTTTACACGTAGTTGTGAAACCGCCTTATATGATACAGCTGTTTGAAGGAGATGAACTATATAAGCTTTCAATAGCTTTCGTTCAAATCCTTTAACTTCTGATATATGTAACTTGCTATTAAATATGTATATTTGATGAAATAAATATGTTTAAACTAAAGGTGTCCCGGTAATTATGGTATTAATTAGCGCAAAACCATCCTATTGCCTTCAACAGCGACTTGTGTTAGTGTCGAGTGACGGCCGTGAAACGTCTCCCCGTACTTCACTACATTGCAGTTTATATTTTATTTCCTTTTGGGATCATTTAGCCAATTCTGATTACATTGAAAATCGAATACCGCTTAAGCTGGTGCTAGGGCGTATGCAGCCTCGCATACTACATAGCTGCATATGAAGAGACTTAATAAAACCGAATCTCCCATGTTCGTTCTTTTATGTGTTCTTTGTTTCCTAAGGCAACTTTTAAACTTGTAATTGTCAAAGCAGTTTTAAATAAGTAACAAACATACTACCAAATGAATTGATATTTGAATATACATTTATCTCGAACTGTCGAGTAGTAGAAAACATATTTTATTTTTGTAAATATCAAAAAAGTATCATGAAAGTCTATGGGATTTTAAAGTTTTCATGTTTTGTTTCAAAAAGGTGATAACCAAAAATTCTATGATATTTTAAGGTTTGGTTTGCTTGTGATCACAGAAATCTAAAAAAAATGCAGGTAAAAGCGACATTAGTATAAGTGAACATTATGGAGTCATGGCTTGATCATGTTTGAAGTTGTTTGAAAAAGAGTACCATTCCACAAACCACACGTGTTTACGGGTTGCCTGAAGTGATATCAATTTCTTCATAAGATAAGGTGGTGTCATTTTGTTGAACGTCTACGTAGTTCAAGTGGTCCTTGTCTTTGTGTTCTCCTTCTGTATCCTTATCATTCAACTTGAACACAGTTCCTACATTTGTAGCAATAGTTTCTCTTTCTAACTGTGATCGTTTATTTGTATTCAATACAACCGCTTGTTCATTAATAGTATTTATTTTCGGTTCATATGGCGTATTTTGGTCAAAAGAATTGCTTACATCTGGTGAAGGTTCAACCCTGTCTATGTCGGTATATGTAAGACTTTCATTAGCTTTGTCGTCCCTTACATCCGATGAGTATTTGAAAGTTGCGATCTCGGTATATGCGATATTCTTGCCATCGTCTATCTCATCTTCACCATCTGAACAGATAAGGGGTTCGTCATCTATAATAATCAACATTGGAGTGGGAGCTTTTTCTACTCACTTTGTTGTTCCTTCTGAACAAAGTCATCTTTTTTCTCCATAATGCAGTTATTCTGATAATTAAGTGGTGAAGCAAGATCACAGTACTCATCAACAATAAGTCCATCATTCATACGACTGTATGAGTTGTCAAATTTGTCTCTAGAGTGACATGATTTTGTTGATTTAACGGTATCATAGTTATCACCGTTTCCATCCACTACATGATGATATACTTTACTTTCTTCATATATAACTTTTCTTTCATTTTTCTTTCTTTTAAACTCTATCTTGTCATACTCTTTGTTTTGGTCTGTTTCAACATTCTTGGTTTTATCCCTCAGTTCTTCGTTTCTCTTATCTTTCAATTCAAAATTTTCGTAATCAATTTCCTGTGTTCTCCTTTTCAGTGTTTGTCTTAGAGGCTTATCTGGTTTTGATTTTGCAATTAGACATTTGGAATCAGCATTAAGACCTGGCTCAGAAGAGACGGAAGATGTTGTAAGCTTGTTTTTAACGTTATCCGCCTCATACATTTCGTCATATAAACTTTGAGATTTAGTTTTGCGTTTTCTGCGTCTTATATAAGCGACAAATACAACAACCAAAATAAAAAATGCAAGGAGCGAAATGGTTGGTACAGTATAAGCAAGAGGTGATTCCTCCTTTGTATCTGGGTCTTCATTCTTATCTTTAGTCTCTGCTGTTCTGTCAACTGAGCTGGTAGTCTCTGCTGTTCTGTCAACTGAGCTGGTGTCAACTGATACAATTGTGCTTTCCTGTGGAGTCGGTATGTCGGTTTCTTTGCATAAATATGATTTTTGTGATTCACAGTTATCTGGATCTAAATACAAAGTGTCATGAACCTTTGTTACCGCCAAACACACCATACCCACCCTATTGTTTTCAGAAGGTTCGAATGTCCTATATACGCTGAGCCAGTACTTAAGGTTATCATCCAAAAGAGAAATTGCGTATCTCTCTCCGAAAAGTCCTGCAAGTATTCCATTCTTAGCTAAACAATCATCAAATGACTCTTGTCTTGATGAAGCTCCATCGATAATACATATTCCAGACTGTATACGACTGCAGGTTTCCTTTTTCAGCGATGAAGCGGCGCTCTGTGTGCAGATATGCCCCCTAATAATCAGCCCCATTATAGTGTGGCAAGAAAATGTATAGCCTTCAAATCTACCATCTTTCTTCCTAGCATATACACATTGTCGTGCTGTCGGCTCTTCTTTTCCCCAGATTATTTTTGTGTCCTCAATAATCCTATAAACACTCATATAGCCATCTCCTCCACAAGAGTCAATAGTAGAATTTGAACATGACTTATTACATAGCCTGTCTTTCTCGGCTAAATTTGATAATTTTTTTTCCCGCTGTTCATCAGTAATACAATAACACACCTTGTCGTTTACTCCAATATATGTTGTGGCTTTGCTTGTGGACTTGTTACGAAGAACACACTTTTTTGCACACAAAAATAAACTTCTTTCAGGAATATTAAATGAATTTATTCCGGCAGACTGAGTTCTGAAGCAGCCTGACCAGGCCATAAAGGAAGAGAAATTAGCATAACCCTCAATCCAGGCTGATTCTCCATTCACGAGATACGAGACGTATTCTGGATTTGACGGGTTCTCTTGTATGTCCTTATATGTTACTAATTTCTGTCCTGATCTGATACATATTTCCTCTGCTTTAATTTTTGACACTGGTGGCTTAAGCCCTTGAACAAATGAATGTTCAACATTGCAAAAGAAATTCAACAGTAATATGACGTATAACATGAGTGCCATCATTGTAAATGTCAACGGCTTTGCAAACAACCAACACTCCCATACATAACCATGCTTTTATGTTCAACAAGTAGACAACACAGGAAATGTGAGCAATGCAACAATATATACTCGTAGTTAGATATTTAACCCTCAAGCGCGGATCACTATTCGTAGCAGTCGACATTTTATTTTTTATCATTTTTATTATTAATTATATGATTTTAGAGAAAACGAATCTTGCTTTTCAGACGATTAACATGAAATGTCAAGACTGGTTTTCTCTAAATAATAAATAAAGATAAATAAATTGTCGTCTGGTGCATTTGTGATTAACACTTTAAGGGTTGATTTATATTATTTCGAGTCGTGACAGGAAAAATGTTACCTTTGCTAAGTAGACATAGATTTGCCATGCGTATGCGATCTGTACAATCAAGGTCCATACTGGTTGTTTTGTAGATTTGATAAGCTTCAGAAATTGCTTATATGAGAAATACGTAGACTCTGATCAGACTACACAAGTTTACAGTCTATCTGAATAAAGACACTGCGCATGCATAGTAAGGTAATTGTTTTGATTCTCATGACATTTCCGACCGCCAAGCAATGTCCAGTGATACGTAATAGGATAGCAAAGACCCTAATCAGACGGTGCGAACGCACCGTTCAGGGCTTTCGCTGTCCGCATATGATTTTAGGCATATTTTCTTTTGACACTGCGCATGTGAATAATCTCCGGAAATAATACCGGGACTTGTTAACGCTAAGCATGATGGGTGCAAAAATCAGCGGACGACATTCTGAAGAGACAATTTGCATAAAATGTCAAAGCCTATTTTCTGGGAAATCGTAAGAAACATGTGAACAGTTTGTCGTCTGCTGTGATTGCCTGGAAGTGGTAAAAGTTAAGTGAGCATATTGAACATAGAGATGAAGATAAAGTAATAATAACCCAAATAGAACTCATCGTGATTTGCGGGGCCATCATTAGCATTATGCTGCGGATCACCAGGGATTAGTGATATACCATATTCATCATGATAACATGCCTATATAAGATTTACCCTTAAACCCCACTTTTATATAGTAAAAATGGGGTTTACAGGGTATGCATTAACTTTCTTATTTTGCTAAAAAAAAGTAGATTGTGGGTACTCGTTAGAACCGCCTCACCAAGGCGGTTCTAACGAGTAACCACAATCTATGTTTTGAGCAGGAATATGAAAAGTATCAAATTTTTCTTATCTGAAAAATTTCCTTTTTTTGTGGGGGGGGGGGGGGGGGGGGTTGTAAAATGTTCAATATATTTGAATTGAACAGGCGTGTTTTTGTAATGCTTATCCATGTAACTCGTTTTGTTTAGAGAATAGTAGCTCCGACATTATAACAGATGTCTCTTAATGACTAGACATTCTGTCAGCAGCCAGCGTAAATTCGATGCCTTGTACTTACCAGTAATACTTATTTTCCTTATGCATGTATTCCTAAGGAACAAACGCCTGAATCGATCCTTATCTGTAGTTCTTTGTTGAATTTTCATTTTTAAATATTTCAACATTTCAGTATCCTCAGGAGCCGGAGAATTCCTTGTTTATAATGATAGCGATTGCGAAATTAGAAAACGAACCCTATCCGAAGTGTCTTTCAGAGAAATCTAGTATCACCCTGTTCCAAGAAAAACTTTTTTGGCGAGCGTAATGGCTCTGTGGTTTTAACTGACGGTCTCTGAATAACTAGACGCTGTGGCCGCAGCTGGCTAGAGTTCGAAACCTCGCTTTTATCAGTGGTACTTCATTATTCTCCATATGCACTTTTTTCTGAGAAACATGCAGCAGAAATGATCCTGGGCCCAGTTTTTCAAAGCATCATTAGATTAATTAGCTCGTTAGTGGTCAAAATTTTAACTGTTCTAGTAAGTACAATATCTAATTCACATGTAATTTTGCTGAAAACAATGTGAGTAGCTTTTCACATTTTTTCAGCAAAAATACTAGTGTTTTTGCCATATTTAATGGTTGAAGTTTTGGTCTGGAGATATCTGTTTGTTGCGCAACGAAACAACGAACCCTATTCAATGTGTTTTCAGAGAAACCTAGTAACATGCTTCCATGAAACGCTTTATTTTAGCGTAGTGGCCCAAAAGTTATTACAGTTATCTCTGAATGATTAGACGCTGCGGCCGCAGTCGGGTTGGGTTTGAGTCTTGCTCTGAAACGGTTCCAAGAATCATTCACATGCTTTATTCTATTGTCATCTTATCATAGTCCCGAAATGTCTGAAATACTGACATAGGGCCATCAACACACTAAACATTTTTTTTTGACAGCCCAGTGAATTTTTAAACTGCTCAACATTAATTTCAAGTATAATTTATATTAAGTCTGGGACTGAAATGTATTTGAAATGCTCTAGCGGGATTTTATTAGTTGTAATGTTCGCATATCTACACACTTTAATTGTCTCGGACGGTCTCCAGTGGCAATTCAAATATTAATTGATGAATGTGGTAAAATACATTGAGATTGAGAAAAAGGATTGCACTAAAATTTGAAGGAAACGAATATCTATTGCACAATGTGTCTAACATTAACCCTTAAGTGCCAAGCATAATTTATGGCTGACGACATAAAGATTTTGCTTGTTTGTTTTTTTTTTTTTTTTTTTGTTTTTTTTTTTGTTTTTTTTTTTTTTGTTTGTTTGTTTTTTTGTTTTTTGTTGTTGTTTTTTTTTTTTTTTTTTTTTTTTTTTTTTTTGATGTTGTTTTTTGTTTTTTTTTTGTTGTTGTTTTTTCTTTTTTTTTTTCAGAGAAAATGTTTCTTGACATTTCTTGTGAATTAAATGTTCCCATCAAATGCCAATAATATTTAAAAAAAAATCAAAGTATCGTCTGCTGCAGTTGTGATTTAAAGCTTAAGAATGATTCGTCACGTTTTTATAAAAAGACAATGGGTTCTCGTGATACATTGATACAATGGTGTACGGATTCATACAGTCATGTTCTTTCTTTTTTTTTAAGGAAACTGAATACACTTGCTTGCTGTTCTACCATTTTCTGGCACGTTCTGCTTTTAAGGGGTTCTTATTTGCTTTCCTGAACACCAGAAACATCCTAAACAGGGGTCTATTTTAAAAGAAAAGAATTTGCTCCCAATGGGAGCAAATTCTCTACTTTTAGAGCAGATCCTTTTCAGAAGGGAGACAAAACAATATCGACAGAGTTACCTCCCCAGAAATTGTACCCATCTCCCTTAAACACTTATTGTTATTCCTTTTTTTTTTCTTCTTCTTTTTTCGATTTCTAATTACATCGACATCGATTAGATTAGTTTATGTAACACATACCCCATGTTTTCGTATATTATTATATACAGTATAGTGAAGTAAAGGGAATGCAGAAATACTTATTTGAACCCTTTTATGCCGAGTGGACTCTTCTTCTACAATTCTTTGGACCGGTCTATTTCCAATATGCGCTGTTCTTTAAGGAAAGAATTTATCGCTTCCAGCATAGAAACTACACCTTAAGGAAAGAATTTGCTTCCTTTGGGCTACACTACTGGTATATGCCACCATGGTGACAACGAAAACATATACTGTCAACGAAAACATACATTGCCGACGAAAACATATATTGTCGGTAAGCGCAAAAGAATCTTTTAAACCTTTACTACTCTATGGGCGAATTCAACAGACGACATATTAGTGAAACTTTTATATTTCTATCCCAGAAAACAGGCTTTTACATTTCATGCAAAACGATTCCACAGGAGACAACCATTTATGGATACGATTTATATGAAATATATACATTACGAAAACATGCCTATTTAAATATACTGAAAATTTTCCCCCCAAAAAATGAAAATTTTCAGATAAAAATTTCTGATATTTTTCATATTTCTGCTCAAAACACAGATTTTGGGTACTCGTTAGAACCGCCTCGATGAGGCGGTTCTAACGAGTACCCACAATCTATATTTCTGAGCAGAAATAATGAAAATAATGTATACCCCTGTAAATCCCAGTTTTACAATATAAAAGCGGGTTTTAATGGGGTGTTTTCGTGATGAGTATATTTTTTTTCCCAGTATGCAATCCTTAGGAGACAATTTGTCTGAAATGTAAAAAGCCTTATTTCTGATGAAAATAAGAAAAGTATTTCAAAACGCAGTCTGCTGAAATATTTACCCTGCATCTTTTAGTGATCCGTCTACCATACCATTATCGCACCCTAAGTTTTTGGACAAACATGCCTGAGCAAACAGCTGAAACATCATTGGCCACAGAAATCGGTGCCTGACCAGGATCTACACTGTTTACCACTCAGCTACTCGTGATTCTTTGTAGACAAGTCAAAATAAACTTCTTCAAATTGTAGAGCAATTATATGGAGGACCTGAGGTGTTCGAAAATTAGAAATCAAAGCATTGGGAGTGCCGAAGGTGGCGGTTGCCCAGAAGGAGTTATTCCGATAAGCCGAGGATTTTCACAAATTTCAAGTGGGATTTTTGAAATATGTCAAATTTCATTCTGTTATTATTGTTATAATTATTATTATTATTATTATTATTGTGTGGTTGATTGTGCTTACAAAAGTCAAATTAAAATAATTTCGAGTCATCTTCCCAGATAGCTTGACAACGTTGGTCCAGCTTTGGCATTAAGTTGTATCGTTGGTTGATGGTCATCACGAAAACATGCCTATATATTTTTGACCCCCTTAAACCCCACTTTTTATAGTAAAATTGGGGTTTACAGGGTATACATTATTTTTCTTATTTCTGCTCAAAACATAGATTGTGGGCCCTTGTTAGAACCGCCTCGACGAGGACCCACAATCTATGTTTTGAGCAGAAATATGAAAAATATCAGAAATTTTTATCTGAAAATTTTCATTTTTGGTGGGAAAATTTTCAGTATATTTGAATAGGCATGTTTTCGTAATGTATCTGTTGGTTGTCCATCACTGGCCCAACGTTGGACCAACCATGATACCAACCAACGTTTCACATCATCTAACTTGATCTTTTTTGAAATTTTCTTGGCAGCTTTATACAATGCTAAATATCCGTGTAGCCAACGGAAAGATTTGGATAGTAAAATAATTTGGAAAGCAATTTATTCAACGTAACTTGACCAAGCAATTGGATCTAATTGTCGTTTTGCAGAGAACCTTTCCTTTTTTATACTACGTTTTGGAATAATATGTGACCTCCTTTTCTTTGGTTTAAAGGTGTCAAATACATCCTCCTCTTGAGGAGAAAATGATGGAAGGTCCAATTCTTTGAACGATGCATCCATTCCCATCTTTTTTTTACAAAATCTTGAGGAACGTTCATAGCTCTAAGTCCCTCGGCAAAGGGTTGCCGTCCCGTAGATTCTATTCCTTTTCTTTGTCTTAAAACATCATTGACCGAATCGATAATACTTGAACCTGGAATGGGTAGACCATACAGTCTGACTGTACCATCTTCATCCCAAGACAAATTAGGATGATCTTGTGACATGGACATTAATAATCTCGCTTTCTTTTTCATGGTAGTGGGCACACTGTCCATGATCCTTTGATTAATTTTAGACGAAGTAGATTCTGGAAGTTGAGGTTTGTTATTTTCTAAAGCTTTACGATGTGCCGTTTGAAACGGATGTAAAGTCTGACCATATAACTGAGACTTTTCGCCTTCGGATAATCTTCGTTTGCTAAAACAGATGATAAATCTCTTTGAAGACTGGCAGTAGCACTGACATTAGGATCGGGTGGTAATCTAGGTTTTTGAATTTTTCTTCCTTCCAACGTTTCATATCTTCCCAAAGTTTGAAAGGAACGATTGCCATTTTACGACCTATGGATCCTATTACCGGACCTATGAGTGGTTTTAACAATAAACTTAACAGCGCACCGCCTGTTTGATTAAAGATTTTCTTTTTCTGTGCCACAGGACCCTTTTTAGAGGAAATTAATAAAAGATGACTTTTCCTCGGCCTCAGTTTCTGAGCAGAATTTAATTTGACATTGCCTTTTATAATATTCAAGCAACATTCCCCAACGCAATCGATGATTTCTTTTGGACAATGGTGAATCATTTTCTGACGATACTTTCCAGGAATTTGAGTCAGACCTTGTAAAAGATGTCCATATTTTTTAATCAAAGTACGTTTTTGCCATCGTCTTTAAGTAGACTTCCCATATCCCGGACATACGCTTCTACCGATATTTCCTTCGTTCAGGCCCATGGGCATGGTGGGCGAAGCTTGCTTACCAAGTAATGCTTACTATCCGCGGATGCCTGATTACACCCTTTGTTCTGGGGTCCATGTCTGTTGGTCTGAACATTCTGATTCGTCATTCGTTTATGGATTTATGATTTTAGATTACGGCTTTGGTACCATGACCGCAACTACTTTTCTTATGCACAGCCATGATTTAACTGATCAAAGATGTTTTAGTTGCGACCTTTTTATAGGTGTAACTTCCGTCTAGTAGATTTTAAGTTTGGCTGACCTGCCACTCTAAAAGTTTGATTGTAACCTAAATGTCTCATAGCGACTTGATAACCTATTTTTCCAGCCTGAATCATGGGTTGCAAAGAGAAAATCTTGAGATAGTAGGAGATGTCTTTTGTGGTGTCTTGTGCATATCTTGCAAAATGCTATTGACAAGATTTCGAGTACTAGAAGGTGAGTAGGAAGAGATGATCATGGTGATGGAGTTAAGGCTGGCGTAAAATGTTTTCTAGGAGGTGTACGTTTTCTGAAAGTGATAAAACGTTCATTTATTTTACGTTTCTTAGTTGTTTTCTTAGACTTTTTAGATTTCTTAGATACTTGTTTTGATTTGTTGGAGGGTTTCTTAGTTTTCTTAGATGATTTCTTAGTTGATCTTTTTTGCCAAATTTTCTCATGAGTTTATTTCCATCCCATCTAATGAGACTTCGAATAATGGTACCACCAAAAAATCCAACGCCACCAGGTTTTAAAATAATACTGCGTTTAATTTCTGGATCTACCTTAGCACTTGCTATTTTTTTCACATCATCTTTAGGTCTATCCATGAATTTTTGAGTTTGTTTAGGTAATTTCATTTTACCTTCCAAAATTTTGCGAGCTGCTAAAGAAAACCATTTGATCATTTCAACTACTCCTGCATTCAATAAGTGTTGGCGTTTCCGAGTATCGTGTTCTCTGCTCAAATCGTATAGAGCACGAATCAAGTTTGCAGATGTTGTTTGTTGTGCAACAGCCATGATGACTTCTGATCAATTATCAACCAAACATTTCTTTTTGTACTACTAGAAAATAGACAACAGGACCTTGTTGATTTGATTTAGTGAACCCGTTTTGAAAAATATCTGTTCTGAATCTAAGATAACTTGTTGTGTTTGGTTTTAAATCAACCAATAAGTAAGCAGGAGGTTTGGATGTGGCATCATTAAAAGCGTGAATCAGGTAAGGTGCTTGGAGCTGATTTGAAAGAACTTTGATTTGCATTTTATCTCTGGGACTTTGAAACAAAATCAGATAATGGGCATTCAAACTAGTTGTGCGAGGTGCTTTATTTGCTGAAATAAATTTTGTGTGATGTACACCACAGTAGCATCTCTGTGATGTCCTTTTCTAGTAAACCACAATTTTGTCTTCGTCTTTGTCACCTAACATATCGTCAAAGATGACCAAGTGTGGTGCACTGGTATCAGAGACAATTTCATCCTCATCATCGGGAATACCATGAATAAATTTTATATTTGACCCTTCGCGTTCTTGCAACACATTGCATGATTGCCATTCTTTGTAACACCACACGATATGTAGTGGTAAACTATCAAACATGTCCTCTCGATACTCAATCATTTTTTTCACAAATTCAGTTTTTCCTGAACCACTTGCACCTGATATAAAGGTATTAGAAGGATGTTTAAAAAACAAACTACTAATATCTTGTTGTAATACCTGTACGGATGCCACGATGCAAACTGAGAAAGAATACCTTTTCATAACTTTTTTTATTTGAAAAAATAAGTTGATAAACTAAAAATACATATCTTAACTATTAACATGATATCAACATGAAAAAAAATATCTTGACCTGATATCAAATTGTTTTTTAAGAAGAAACAAAAAAAAAATGAAGTGTATTATTTTTTCTTAGATGTGACTTTCACAACCAAGGTAAAAATATGTACACTATTTTTTTGTTTCTCCAAAACAATCATTCATTACCACAATATCTCTGTCACAATTTATGTTTTTTACTTAGAATTCAAATCCATAGGGTACAGTATAACCGTTTTTCAGAATCACGCTTTTATTGTACGTAAATCTGCAAGTCTTTGATTGTTTCTCAGTAGTCACTCGTCTGTCTTTATGTTTCCTAATTCTCTGATAGTACACAGTTTCTTTAAAATCTCTCCACGTTGACTTGGCCCATTCCAGCATTCGATGAAAGTGAAAAAGCTGAGAAGTGTTGTAATCAAGTGTCAGTCCTTTGACTTTACACGTTGACTTGCGCTGACAATCATTATCCACATATTCATAACCGTGGTTCTTCGGTCCTATTCCAACAAATTTCATGATTCTTGCATTTGGTACTTCGCCCGTCCATTCTTCAAGTCGATTATTGATAATATTTGGATTCCATAGGTTTGGTTTGTGTACATAGATGATAGACTCTGTATCACAGTAGAGGACACGTTCATTCAGTTTTTCCAGTACACCATAAAGTTTCAATTTTGCTTGTGCAATGACGAATGCTGCAACAACCACATTGCTGCATGCATGTGCCTCGATGGTCGAATCCATGTCTTCCCAGTTAACAAGCAGAAACTGTTCACCATATACATCAACATTCTTCACCAATTTTGTTGGATTTGTCACCAGGTCAAAAAACTTGGACGGTTCTGAGATATATTCTCTTCTTCTTGTTAAGTTCTCACGTTGTGTGAGCTTTCCCAAGAGACTGTTCAGCATAATCTTTGCAATAGCTTTCAGCCCTTTATTCCAGTAAAATTCCTTCTGCCTGATGATAATCTGACTTTAATTCAGTAAATGATATTTCTATACAACCAGTGGAAGAAAATACACTACGATGTTAATTCTACAGCTAGATTTAAAATTATCAAACGACACGAAACTGAATTAAAATGGATCAAATCATTACAGACACCTTTTCCATTGGGCTTTAATGACAACATTTATCATGAGGATAATATTTCTAAAATGCCAGATTTTGATATTTTCTCGCTACTGGAATGTCGAAAAGGTAAAACGAGGACTCAAGGCACTAGGAAAAACGGCAACTATAAACGTAAATTGCGCGCGTTTAAAAGAAACAATACTAGGCTGAAGTGACTGTCTATAATATTATTAAATCACGGACGCCACTCAATGCTTGCATTTCTAAGTTCATTACCCATTTCTGTATTACGCATTCTGGACACCGAGGCGAATAATTTCTACGATAGATCTAATCAGCAGTATGATGCAGCTCTTCTAACTAGAGGTTATACTCACATACTCTTCGTCCTTACATCGATTCTGAAATTAATCACAAACGTCATTACATTAAGGTATCTTTCATTAATAGATGTATGGATTTTATAGATTTGCCTAGTATCTCCCGGGACAATTCGGTGATCTCATCCATTCCTACTTATTTTCAAAATTCTGAAACACCTATAATTTGCTATAAATACAACAAACCGATAAGATCTATCATTTTTAATTTTAATAAACTTGTTTCAGATCTTGAAATTGATACTAGCACTCCTAATACCTGAGATTGTAAAGACTCAGTGTATTGCTATCCTACTGCTGATCATATAATTACTGGCAATTTAAAAATTATTCCTGATTCTAGGATACGAAATATTTTTTCTAAAGAACCGAAATACCGATTTCCTTCTACTATTGATTTCAATAAATGTAAAGAAGAAATCGCTGCTGCCTTGAACGAATTCGGTAATCGATGGTGTAAGCGAGAGTATGTGAGCATAAAGCCCTAAAAGAGTGGAAACTTAGCATTTTGAAACTAGTGAACAAGCGCATTTCTTTCTATTCTCAAAATACTGACATACAGTAGAATTATCCATGAGAACTCGTCTTTGTTTATTATAGTGATTAATTTGATTTTTATGTTTTCGCTTTGATGCATTGACTGAGTTGGGAGCCTTTATGCGAACCGAATTTTTATGTATTTCTCTATTAAGAGTAGCATCGGGACCCAGGGTGAAGTTAGCTAGCTGTAAAAGTGCTTTAACCCCCCCGGTGGTTTGCTCTACCGACCGTTCAAAGGCGGTGGTCCCGGTGTTAGTCTTACTCTTTGTTGCTTTGTGGTTTATTCTACGAGGCGATTTGTTGTATGTCTTTCCGTGTGTCATTTTGTTCTTGTGTTTTTCAGTCCTTTTAGTATTGCGATTACCTCGCTTGGGGAAGAGAGAGCTTATCTTAGTGCTTTTCATACGTTTGTTCGGTTTGTGCTTGTTTAGATTTGTCGGTTTCCTCTTCCTCTTAGGGTCTGGGAAGGGCTGCGGTTTGTGATTGTGGCACTCCCCTGGACTTTTCTCTTACCTTTTTTTTTATTACCTCCTAAACCGAAGACGTCTTTACGTCATCTTAAACTAGGTATTCAAGAATTTTATAAGAAGTATGTTTTGGCTCCGGCAGACAAGGCCGCTAACAATGTTGTCGTTGTTTGACGGCTCCACTATGTTAACACTCTTCACCAAGAGCTTGGTGGTACTAAGGCCTATGAAATACAACCTTTGGCTGAAGAGAGGTCTGTAGTTAATGACCATATCTGTCATTCAGCCACCAAGTTTGCTATGTTACTGAAGGCCAAGACAAGCTTCCTACGTTATTTTGGTTACCTAAACTTTATAAAAGACCTTACAAAGCACGGTTTATTGCAAATTCAAGCTCTTGTACCACCACTGAACTTTCTAAATTATTAACTTACTGCCATCAAAAAACATGTAATTAAATGTTGTGACAGAGTCTTTGAAAGATCAGGAACAAATCTGTTTTGGTCTAAAAAAATCGAATGAGGTTTTAAATAAATTGAAATCCAAACAGTTTCGTGTGTTTTTAGTTTGTCTACTTATGATTTCTCCACGCTTTACACTACACTCCTCATAATCTTATAAAAGAAAAACTAAATGCTTTAATTGAATGGACATTTCATAGAGAAGATTCCCTCTACCTTGCATGTAATGTAAGAAATGCTTTTTTCACTTCTGAAGTGCATAAAAATTACACATTATGGACATGTCAGAAAGTGTGTGAAGCTCTCACCTTTCTACTTGACAATATTTATATTTGGTACTAAGTTATTTAGACAAATTGTGGGTATTCCGATGGGTACGAATTGCGCACCCCTTGTGACTGATTTGTTCTTGTTTTGTTATGAAAGAGACTTCATGATGTTCCTTTCCGTTGAAAACCAATTTGACATCATTGAAGCTTTTAGCTCGACTTCAAGAACTTCAGGTAAATAAAACTAACTCTTCTGATACCGAAGCCGCGTTTTTGGATTTACAGTTATCTTTTGTAGATGGGTTTGTTTCCTGCAAAATTTATGATAAACGCGATGATTTTGATTTTGAGATTGTAAATTTTCCTTTCTTGGATGGTGATGTTCCTCGTGCGGCATCCGACGGTGTTTATATTTCACAATAAATTCGATTTGCCAGAGTGTCTAGTCATGTAACTGACTTCAACACTCGTAATAAATTGCTAACTGCTAAACTTCTTAATCAGGGTTATCGGTATCATAAACTACGTAAAGCCTTTCTAAGTTTTATAGATGTCATTCCGATTTAGTTTCAAAATTCAATGTTGGACTGAAATCTCTTCTGCAACAAGGCCTATCGGAACCCGAATTTTATGGTGACTTAGTGTATAAATTCAGAAAAATATACGCTTGCAATGACTTCAGTACCATAAATGTTATACGACAGACTGCATGCATGGTTGTTAACCCAATCACGGTTAATAACTTTGCTTCCCTCTTTAATTGCACGCGGGCGGGTTAGGCCTCAGATTCTATTATGGTTCCAGCGTAAAGGCTTACTTGAAATTTAATTTTGGGTAATGTTGGTTGGTATTTGATGCTCTATCTTTGGTCAGGCCCACCGGAGTCTAACTGTTGGTTTTCTTTTGCTCCAGCATTTCAGTTGTTTCGTGCTGTCGAGTCCTTGTCGTTGTTGCAGCTCTGTAATTAGTTGATTTTTTTTGTGTTCTCGGAGATGTAGCACTGATGAGTTAGGAAGCCTTTATGTGGACTGAACAAATTATGTGTCTAAACCGCGGCAGAAGTAAGGGCGAGGATTGTGGCCACGTAAAATCGATTTAAGCCCCCATTGATATACTTTTCGCTGACCGTTCCAAGGCGGTTCTTCTGTCATGGTTTATTTTGCTATACTTCGTCTTTGAACGTGTGTGTCGCTTACATATTTTTGTTTTAGATAGCCATTTGGCCACTTTGTGGGAAAGCAACTGTCCGTTTGACTTTCCACTAGTGATGTTTCCATTAGGGTGTAGTTATTTCGTGTTTGTGTATCTTTCCATTTGATGTCTCTGATGGGAGGTGTGGGATAATTGTATCGGTTCTTGACCATTGCCTTCCCTTCTATTTTGAACTTTTCTTTATCTTTGTCCGTCTTACACCAGTCCGGATAACCACTTGATTCTTGTATGATCTTTAAGAAGACATCAATACATTTGCAAAGATTCTACAGCTCCCATTGCTTTGTCATACTGAGTCGTCTCTGCAAAATGCCACACCTCGTAAACATCCAGTAATCTGTAACCTTTCCCTAATGCCGCAAATAATTCGATGCTCACCCAAGTATATACTAAAGCGCTGTCTTCTTCATTCTCATGAGTACATTCATTCGTAGTATCACAATCTTCTGCACAGCTCCTACAGAGTGGAAACATCAACTTGCCATTTGACTTGTATGGTAACACGGGATGGTACAAATCTCTTGGTGGTAAAACTTTGCATTTGATCAGTCCACAGTATTGCTGAATATTGTCTTTGTCGATGTTCCCCTGAGACAAGATGGTAGGATGCCCCAATGGAAACAGTCCATACTTGCAAATGAATGGGTAGAGTGAGCAAACATCAATATACTTGATTTCATCTTGAGACCTTGGGTCAATTTCATGGCATAACCTCGTCGAATTGGTTCAGCCACCAAACAATGCATCTCTTGGTCTAAGAGGGTCCAAATTAGTAAATTCTGCGTCCACAATTTATCGAAACTCCGATCTTCTTTGTACTTCTTCTCGTATTCACATTCCCAAAGCTCTATCACTCGATATCCATAGCATTCCAGCGTCTGTGTCTTCTCAATTGTCTGTCGATACAGTTGTTCCATAGCCATTCAGTTGTGTCGCTTTCTAATATTTCTGTCAGGAAAATGAGTTGGACAACCGTGCCAATAACATCCATGGAACTCGAAAATAGTTTTGGATTCAGGGTGGTATCCGTCAACATAGTGAGCATGAATCTTCTGTTCTCCACCATTCAAAGCATGCCTTATCTCTATACCATACTTTTTAGCCAAACTCTGAATCCATCTGCCAGCTCTGATTGAGTAGTTCTTCTGGTTAGGATTTCCTTCGGGCGGAACGATGGCGATACAGTCTTTAGGGATATGATTCTTTCTCCAAACTTTGGAACATGCTTGAGCAATAGTGCATGCTTCAGCAAAAGGATCGAGGTCACTGACATTCCTCAATTCCCGTCTGAACCATGCACATCCTCGTCTTAGTATATCCACATCACTCCGACAATATTCTTCCATCTCCTGCCTGAAATCAAACACAGCAGATTCTACTTTAACGTTTTATTACTTGAAAAACTCGTTTCTATCTTTTTCTGGCATCTGTCCAGGGTTGTAAGTCTCGACCCGAAAATAAGGCCCAACATATCTCTGGTTGGCCAAAGTATTTGCCAAATGGGGAAAGTAACCTTGTTTAATCTCTGTCAGTCCAAATGTGTCGGAAAAACTAGCTAATCTCATATGCAGGAATTTACAGGAATCTAGAAATAGAACTTTACCGAGGGTCATTCTCAGAATCGTATTTCCATTCATGATCACATTCGGTTTAACTCTACCGTTTTCCAGTATATGGTGTAATATGAATTGCCCATCATATCCACCGAAATTATTAGCAATGCACGTCACGCCTTTATTATCGTCTCCCTAAATCCAGCCACAAAAAAATAGCTAAGCCATCAACTCCTTCGAATATCATTTCTCTACCTCCAGGAAACTGACTACAAGTTGGACATGGCTGGTCAATTGGGAGATCCATACATATGTCACACCCTCTTTGAGCTACACAGAAACTCATATGATATTCACCAGTTTCTTTGGTCGTTCAAAGTCGAAGAAGATGAAGCGAGAAGATTTCTCTGTTTTTTTCTCTTCATCTTCTTCGTCTTCTGAATCTTCCGAACTATTATTCTTACATTGATAACTCTGAATGAAACACTGGCGATCAGGTCCTACAATTGTCTTACAGAATTTACACTTCCTTTATCCAGGGCTAATATGATTATTCTTATTACAAACAATCCAATTGTCACGGTTTGCACAGTTATACACTAACTGAGAAATAGATTTCTTCTAATTTCTTCTTTTACAATCCCTGCAGAAAATCTTCCTCTCGGATGTGCAGGGAATATCATTAGAACACCCATCGCAACCATCGGGGCACCTGTGATCTCCTCGATTGGTATATCCGAAATCACAATATTTACAATAGTAATTGCAACCTAAAAATCCCGTAACTTTGGTAATCGTGTCATAATGATGGTCTCCATTCCAGTAAATATGAATCAATTTTGTCTCAAGTTGCTTCTTAAACTGTAAGGGAAACAGCAATCCATCTTTAGGATAAACTTTATGAACTTTAATTAGATAGTCAGGAGCCATGGCAGCTTGAATCAACTTATACTCCTCAATACAA
This sequence comes from Anodontia alba, assembly GCA_964016985.1. Taxonomy (NCBI): domain Eukaryota; kingdom Metazoa; phylum Mollusca; class Bivalvia; order Lucinida; family Lucinidae; genus Anodontia; species Anodontia alba. Next base: position 33,123,639 of record OZ024831.1, on the reverse strand, counting down.
CAGGGCTTATCGTGCGGAATATTAGCTTGATCCAATGACTTCATGGCTTCTGCTGTCTGCAACGACTTATTAGATCTTCTGATATGATTCCACTTCTGTGCCCATGGATCTTCTTTCTCAGCATAACAGTTTCCAACCACAATGGCTCTTGCCATACACATCACATCCTCGGTGTTGTCAGTGCGAACAATACTTCTTTTATTTGCTCGCATATTCTCCGAATCAAAGTACAAACCATGATAAAGAGGCTTTCTTCCACTGACTTCAGGTACTCTAATATGTGTGATATCTAAAGAAGTTGTAAATCGTTGATTCTGGTTTTCATTGGACTATAATATCTTCTCGATTTCTTGAATAATCAATTCTCTTGACAAGTCTGAAGCATTCGTATATGGTATGAAAATGGCTAACCTCAGTGAAGGATGGTAGATACTCATATGAAGCTTGTCGTTTCCTTTAGCTTCACGGTTCCTTTTGATATCATCAGTCATCTGCTGAAATAATCTTGGTATAAATTCAACTGGTGATGTTTTGTCAGGAAACTTTTTCACATCCACCGAATAGACTTTTGACTTTGTTTTAAACTTTCTTGATTCTATCTCACTTTTAGCTTTGATAGTATAAAATGAGTCAATGCTATCTTTTTCTTCTTCCTCAGAATCTGACTAAATCACCATAGCCCTTTTCTTCTTACGTGGTGGTGGTCTAATCTGATCATCGTCATCCTCAGTCAGAATAATCCACCAACCGATTATTCGTAAAAATAAAATACAAGCTCTCCTCCTCCACCTTCCCACGGCTCTTACTTTATCTAGCTCTTTTAGGCATGTTACCTCTTCAGTGATTCACCAACAAATGATGTTGCAGTCCCAGTTGAGCTCGGCTTTATACCCAGTCAGGGAAGCCTGAAGAAGAGGCCATTGTGATAGAGTCGCTGGGCAGACGAGACAACATTTAAGAACAAATAATATTTTGGCAGGCGAGACAACATTTAAAAACAAAAATGTTTTTTGACAGGCGAGACAACATTAAAGAAGAAATAATGTTTTTGACCGTCAGGCGAGACAACATTTAAGAACAAATAATATTTTTACAGGCGAGACAACATTTAAAAACAAATCCCCTGGGTATTAAACTTTCCGCCTTGCCGAGGCCCTGGGGGCTCAATTCCCACTGGGAACGTTGCTAGCTTGGTGGGCAGTAATTGTCCCCTTTGGGAAGAGCGAAGAGGAAATACCACCCGTTTGCCGTGGGTGGCAACACGTAAGCCGGAAGAAGGGACCCTGGAGGTTGAGAGTTATTGGGAATTTGGTCTCTCCTGATGGCTCAACACGCCTCTTTGGCCTGGATTTCGGTGTAGAAGGGTGTCCGTGAGACCCGGCACGGTCAATCGGCTGGTCGCGCCAAGCCCTAGGAAAAATCTTTCTTTCTCTTCCTTGTTTTTTGTATATCGTACTGATATTCACCGTTTGCTCATAAGTCTTATTTCTCAACCTTTCCAGTCCTAAGAAGGCGGCGGCTCAACGGGTCAATCGTGCAGCTTTTTGCTCGTGCGAGTATATCTTCTTAGTATCTCTAACACAAGTGAGTAGAAAGCCACTCCATTTATGTGTTCCCTTGTTGGGCTCCGTGGTGGGCGGAGAGCACGGAGGACGAATTTTAATACAACTTCATCATGGGTAATGATAAAAGAAAAAGAACTAAACAATGTCGAGACTCTGATATTTCAGATTTTCAGGATAGCACTCAACCACCAACTACCTTAACAAATGACACGTCTGCTTAACATTTTCCGCGCTTCATTTTAGTTGAAAGCAAAAAAGAGAACAGACAGATAACATCTTTGTCCCCGTTTGTAATACAAAAAGTTATACAAAGTATAGCTGGTGAACCTTAAACATCAAAAAACTACAACATTTTCCGCGCTTCAGTTTAGTTGAAAGCAAAAAAGAGAACAGACAGATAACATCTTTGTCCCCGTTTGTAATACAAAAAGTTATACAACGTATAGCTGGTGAACCTGAAAACACCAAAACAACTACACCGGACGAATCAGCTACTCATTGAGGTATCCAAGAAAGCCCATGCAGAGAATCTTCTTCGTGCACAGACTGTTCACGTCTTGAAAGTCCGAGTGTACCCTCATACATCGCTGAATTCCTCAAAAGGGGTAATTTGATGTCCCAAATTGAGAAATAGCGGCGAGGAGGAGATTCTCGAGGGCACAAGATCACAATGAAAAACTGCAGTAAAAAGATTCAAAGTAAAACGAAACGGAGAGCTAAAATACAAATCCACCTTTGTCTTTACATTCAATACAAAAGTTTTACCTAAAACAGTGAAAGTAGCATACTTTAGAGTCAACGTAGACATCTATATTCCAAATCCCTTGCGTTGTCACAACTGCCAAAAGTATGGACACAATGAGGATAGGTGTTGTAAAGACCCTATCTGTCCGAAATGTGGTCAAATAGCCAAACACCACAAAAGTAGATGTACAAACGAGCTACAATGTGTAAATTGTGGTGAAAAACACAGTGCTGACTCTAAAGAATGTCGAATTTGGCACAAAGAAAAAGAAATGTTACGTATAAAATTCACCAGACATATTTCTTTCGTTGAAGCGCGGAAAATTGTTGAGGCCCCTACTCCCATTCCTGGAATTAGTTATGCGAACATCACTCAGTCTTCTATGAAAAATGTTTCTGTGGTTGACACTGCCACTCAAACTGATCCAGTAACAATCCTCGACTCTGCAGTACAATCAAATACAACAAACACAAACAGCCAAACAGAAGAACTGCAGAGACAAAAAGTTCAAACCAACACCGCAACCAGAAGTCAAACAAAGACACCTATTGAGGAGAAAAAAACAGAGGTTGGCCTGAAAAGCCACCATTGAGATGATAAAAAAATAAAAAAAAAAAACGATTTGAAAAGACAACAACAGAAAGAAAGACAAGCAAGAAGTCAATCATCACCACCTAGGAAAGACCAAACAAAAAAAAAACTCTAGTCAAGGAACACAAAAAACAATCACAACAAACAGAGAACGAAAAGGTGCAAAGGATGCTATTCAACAGCATAATAGATTTGGATCTTTGAGTTACAGTAGTGATGATATGGAGTTAGGAGAAGCTCAAGATCGCCCATGAACTAAAAACAATAGATCGAGTTCATCAGAACATACACGCGCCAGTAGTAGTAGTATTAACAGATCAAAGTCACCAATAACTTATCCCTAATTTCTAGTCTAACTAAAAACTATCCACTCCAAAATGAATTCAAATCACAGAATAATACAGTGGAACTGTCGAGGTCTAAGTAGTTGCAATCATGGTACCAAAGCCGTAATCCAAACTCATAAATCCATAAACAAATGACGAATCAGAATGTTCAGACCAACAGACATGGACCCCAGAACAAAGGGTGTAATCAGGCGTCCGCGGATAATAAGCATTACTAAGGTCTAAGGTCAAACTACAATGAGATCGTATTACTTTTATCCTTATTGAGTCCATCCGTTTTTTGTTTGCAAGAAACGATTTTAAAAACTGATAATCAATTAACTATCAAAGATTTCAACACATATAATTGCATATATTCGGAAGGCAAGAGGCCGTCTGGTGGGAGCTCAATCTTAGTTCACTCTTCATGTCCTCAACGAGAAATTAAACTTGTAACCAATCTTCAAGCCGTTGCGGTTTCCGTCACTTTAGATAAAGAGATTACTATTTGTTCTGTGTATATACCTTCGAATTTTTATTTAGAGACCGAACATTTAGACAGCTTACTGAAACAACTTCCTTCACCCTATATATTAGTTGTTGACTTTAATGGTCACAATTTCCTTTGGGGATGTAAAGATAATAATCCTAAAGGTAATATTATTGAGGACTTCACAACCAAAAACGATCTTTGTCTTATGAATGACAAATCTCACACCTATCTCCATCCTGCAACAGGAAAATTGTCTTCTTTAGATCTTTCCATATGTCACCCATCTCTCCTACTAGACTTCCACTGAAGGTCAGTGAAGACCAAGATGGAAGTGATCACTTCCCTGTTATTATTGAAAGCATAAATAATTCCACGAATAATCAAAACGCAAAGTGGAAACTAAAAAAAGCAAATTGGGAATTTTATCACTCATTATGCGAAAAAAGTCTCAAAATAGATAAGTTTGACAATTCCTTGGACTCTCTAGATGAATTTACTTCTTCTCTTCTTGACATCGCTAATAAAAGTATACCGAAAATCTCGACAAATCCAAAGAAAAGCAAGCCATGGTATAATGATGAATACAAAGATGCCATAAAACAGCGCAAGCAAGCATTATCAAAGTTCTGCAGACATCCAACAAAGCAGAAGTTGAATAAGGTTAAAAACTTCAGAGCAAAGGCCCGTCGAACAATAAAGGACTCCAAACGCAAATCAAGGAAATCTTACGTTTCAAACTTAACATTAAACAGGATATTATGCGGCAGACTGCATGCCTAGTTGTCAACCCAATCATTGTTGATGGCTATGCTTCACTCTTTAATTTCACGACGGCGGTTTGGGCCTCAGACTCAATGACGGCCTCTTCGTAAAACTTTAACCAGTGGGTTGGGGCTTGACGATATGTCTTTGGCTTGGCCCGCCGTGGTTCAACTATTGGTTTTCATTTACTCTGGCATACAGTAGAATTAGCCATGAGTACTCGTCTTTGTTCATTATAGTGATTAATTTGATTTTTATGTTTTCGCTTTGATGCATTGACTGAGTTGGGAGCCTTTATGCGAACCGAATTTTTATGTATTTCTGTATTAAGAGTAGCATCGGGACCCAGGGTGACATTAGCTAGCTGTAAAAGTGCTTTAAATCCCCCGGTGGTTTGCTCTACCGACCGTTCTAAGGTCCCGGTGTTAGTCTTACTCTTTGTTGCTTTGTGGTTTATTCTACGAGGCGATTTGTTGTATGTCTTTCCGTGTGTCATTTTGTTCTTGTGTTTTTCAGTCCTTTTAGTATTGCGATTACCTCGCTTGGGGAAGAGAGAGCTTATCTTAGTGCTTTTCATACGTTTGTTCGGTTTGTGCTTGTTTAGATTTGTCTGTTTCCTCTTCCTCTTAGGGTCTGGGAAGGGCTGCGGTTTGTGATTGTGGCACTCCCTGGACTTTTCTCTTACCTTTTTTTTTATTACCTCCTAAACCGAAGACGTCTTTACGTCACCTTAAACTAGGTATTCAAGAATTTTATAAGAAGTATGTTTTGGCTCCGGCAGACAAGGCCGCTAACAATGTTGTCGTTGTTTGACGGCTCCACTATGTTAACACTCTTCACCAAGAGCTTGGTGGTACTAAGGCCTATGAACTACAACCTCTGGCTGAAGAGAGGTCTGTAGTTAATGACCATATCTGTCATTCAGCCACCAAGTTTGCTATGTTACTGAAGGCCAAGACAAGCTTCCTACGTTATATTGGTTACCTAAACTTCATAAAAGACCTTACAAAGCACGGTTTATTGAAAATTCAAGCTCTTGTACCACCACTGAACTTTCTAAATTATTAACTTACTGCCATCAAAAAACATGTAATTAAATGTTGTGACAGAGTCTTTGAAAGATCAGGAACAAATCTGTTTTGGTCTAAAAAGATCGAATGAGGTTTTAAATAAATTGAAATCCAAACAGTTTCGTGTGCTTTTAGTTTGTCTACTTATGATTTCTCTACGCTTTACACTACACTCCTCATAATCTTATAAAAGAAAAACTAAATGATTTAATTGAATGGACATTTCATAGAGAAGATTCCCTCTACCTTGCATGTAATGTAAGAAATGCTTTTTTAAATTACACATTATGGACATGTCAGAAAGTGTGTGAAGCTCTCACCTTTCTACTTGACAATATTTATATTTGGTACTAAGTTATTTAGACAAATTGTGGGTATTCCGATGGGTACGAATTGCGCACCCCTTGTGACTGATTTGTTCTTGTTTTGTTATGAAAGAGACTTCATGATGTTCCTTTCCGTTGAAAACCAATTTGACATCATTGAAGCTTTTAGCTCGACTTCAAGAACTTCAGTTAAATAAAACTAACTCTTCTGATACCGAAGCCGCGTTTTTGGATTTGACAGTTATCTTTTGTAGATGGGTTTGTTTCCTGCAAAATTTATGATAAACGCGATGATTTTGATTTTGAGATTGTAAATTTTCCTTTCTTGGATGGTGATGTTCCTCGTGCGGCATCCGACGGTGTTTATATTTCACAATTAATTCGATTTGCCAGAGTGTCTACCCATAAAACTGACTTCAACACTCGTAATAAATTGCTAACTGCTAAACTTCTTAATCAGGGTTATCGGTATCATAAACTACGTAAAGCCTTTCTAAGTTTTATAGATGTCATTCCGATTTAGTTTCAAAATTCAATGTTGGACTTAAATCTCTTCTGCAACAAGGCCTATCGGAACCCGAATTTTATGGTGACTTAGTGTATAAATTCAGAAAAATATATGCTTGCAATGACTTCAGTACCATAAATGTTATACGACAGACTGCATGCATGGTTGTTAACCCAATCACGGTTAATAACTTTGCTTCCCTCTTTAATTGCACGCGGGCGGGTTAGGCCTCAGATTCTATTATGGTTCCAGCGTAAAGGCTTACTTGAAATTTAATTTTGGGTAATGTTGGTTGGTATTTGATGCTCTATCTTTGGTCAGGCCCACCGGAGTCTAACTGTTGGTTTTCTTTTGCTCCAGCATTTCAGTTGTTTCGTGCTGTCGAGTCCTTGTCGTTGTTGCAGCTCTGTAATTAGTTGATTTTTTTTTGTGTTCTCGGAGATGTAGCACTGATGAGTTAGGAAGCCTTTATGCGGACTGAACAAATTATGTGTCTAAACCGCGGCAGAAGTAAGGGCGAGGATTGTGGCCACGTAAAATCGATTTAAGCCCCCAGTGAAATACTTTTCGCTGACCGTTCCAAGGCGGTTCTTCTGTCATGGTTTATTTTGTTATACTTCGTCTTTGAACGTGTGTGTCGCTTACATATTTTTGTTTTAGATAGCCATTTGGCCACTTTGTGGGAAAGCAACTGTCCGTTTGACTTTCCACTAGTGATGTTTCCATTAGGGTGTAGTTATTTCGTGTTTGTGTTTCTTTCCATTTGATGTCTCTGATGGGAGGTGTGGGATAATTGTATCGGTTCTTGACCATTGCCTTCCCTTCTATTTTGAACTTTTCTTTATCTTTGTCCGTCTTACACCAGTCCGGATAACCACTTGATTCTTGTATGATCTTTAAGAAGACATCAATACATTGGCAAAGATTCTACAGCTCCCATTGCTTTGTCATACTGAAAAATGCCACACCTCGTGAACATCCAGTAATCTGTAACCTCTCCCTAATGCCGCAAATAATTCGATGCTCACCCAAGTATATACTAAAGCGCTGTCTTCTTCATTCTCGTGAGTACATTCATTCGTAGTATCACAATCTTCTGCACAGCTCCTACAGAGTGGAAACATCAACTTGCCATTTGACTTGTATGGTAACACAGGATGGTACAAATCTCTTGGTGGTAAAACTTTGCATTTGATCAGTCCACAGTATTGCTGAATATTGTCTTTGTCGATGTTCCCCTGAGACAAGATGGTAGGATGCCCCAATGGAAACAGTCCATACTTGCAAATGAATGGGTAGAGTGAGCAAACATCAATATACTTGATTTCATCTTGAGACCTTGGGTCAATTTCATGGTATAACCTCGTCGAATTGGTTCGGCCACCAAACAATGCATCTCTTGGTCTAAGAGGGTCCAAATTAGTAAATTCTGCGTCCACAATTTATCGAAACTCCGATCTTCTTTGTACTTCTCGTATTCACATTCCCAAAGCTCTATCACTTGATATCCATAGCATTCCAGCGTCTGTGTCTTCTCAATTGTCTGTCGATACAGTTGTTCCATAGCCATTCAGTTGTGTCGCTTTCTAATATTTCTGTCAGGAAAATGAGTTGGACAACCGTGCCAATAACATCCATGGAACTCGAAAATAGTTTTGGATTCAGGGTGGTATCCATCAACATAGTGACCATGAATCTTCTGTTCTCCACCATACAAAGCATGCCTTATCTCTATACCATACTTTTTAGCCAAACTCTGAATCCATCTGCCAGCTCTGATTGAGTAGTTCTTCTGGTTAGGATTTCCTTCGGGCGGAACGATGGCGATACAGTCTTTAGTGATATGATTCTTTCTCCAAACTTTGGAACATGCTTGAGCAATAGTGCATGCTTCAGCAAAAGGATCGAGGTCACTGACATTCCTCAATTCCCGTCTGAACCATGCACATCATCGTCTTAGTATATCCACATCACTCCGACAATATTCTTCCATCTCCTGCCTGAAATCAAACACAGCAGATTCTACTTTAACGTTTTATTACTTGAAAAACTCGTTTCTATCTTTTTCTGGCATCTGTCCAGGGTTGTAAGTCTCGACCCGAAAATAAGGCCCAACATATCTCTGGTTGGCCAAAGTATTTGCCAAATGGGGAAAGTAACCTTGTTTAATCTCTGTCAGTCCAAATGTGTCGGAAAAACTAGCTAATCTCATATGCAGGAATTTATAGGAATCTAGAAACAGAACTTTACCGAGGGTCATTCTCAGAATCGTATTTCCATTCATGATCACATTCGGTTTAACTCTACCGTTTTCCAGTATATGGTGTAATATGAATTGCCCATCATATCCACCGAAATTATTAGCAATGCACGTCACGCCTTTATTATCGTCTCCCTAAATCCAGCCACAAAAAAATTAGCTAAGCCATCAACTCCTTCGAATATCATTTCTCTACCTCCAGGAAACTGACTACAAGTTGGGCATGGCTGGTCAATTGGGAGATCCATACATACGTCACACCCTCTTTGAGCTACACAGAAATTCATATGATGTTCACCAGTTTTTTGGTCGTTCAAAGTCGAAGAAGATGAAGCGAGAAGATTTCTCTGATTTTTTCTCTTCATCTTCTTCGTCTTCTGAATCTTCCGAACTATTATTCTTACATTGATAACTCTGAATGAAACACTGGCGATCAGGTCCTACAATTGTCTTACAGAATTTACACTTCCTTTGTCCAGGGCTAACATGATTATTCTTATTACAAACAATCCAATTGTCACAGTTTGCACAGTTATACACTAACTGAGAAATAGATTTCTTCTAATTTCTTCTTTTACAATCCCTGCAGAAAATCTTCCTCTCGGATGTGCAGGGAATATCATTAGAACACCCATCGCAACCATCGGGGCACCTGTGATCTCCTCGATTGGTATATCCGAAATCACAATATTTACAATAGTAATTGCAACCTAAAAATCTCGTAACTTTGGTAATCGTGTAATAATGATGGTCTCCATTCCAGTAAATATGAATCAATTTTGTCTCAAGTTGCTTCTTAAACTGTAAGGGAAACAGCAATCCATCTTTAGGATGAACTTTATGAACTTTAATTAGATAGTCAGGAGCCATGGCAGCTTGAATCAACTTATACTCCTCAATACAACAGGGCTTATCGTGAGGAATATTAGCTTGATCCAATGACTTCATGGCTTCTGCTGTCTGCAACGACTTATTAGATCTTCTGATATGATTCCACTTCTGTGCCCATGGATCTTCTTTCTCAGCATAACAGTTTCCAACCACAATGGCTCTTGCCATACACATCACATCCTCGGTGTTGTCAGTGCGAACAATACTTCTTTTATTTGCTCGCATATTCTCCGACTCAAAGTACAAACCATGATGAAGAGGCTTTCTTCCACTGACTTCAGGTACTCTAATATGTGTGATATCTAAAAAAGTTGTAAATCGTTGATTCTGAAGTTTTCATTGGACTATAATATCTTCTCGATTTCTTGAGTAATCAATTCTCTTGACAAGTCTGAAGCATTCGTATATGGTATGAAAATGGCTAACCTCAGTGAAGGATGGTAGATACTCATATGAAGCTTGTCGTTTCCTTTAGCTTCACAGTTCCTTTTGATATCATCAGTCATCTGCTGAAATAATCTTGGTATAAATTCAACTGGTGATGTTTTGTCAGGAAACTTTTTCACATCCACCGAATAGACTTTTGACTTTGTTTTAAACTTTCTTGATTCTATCTCACTTTTAGCTTTGATAGTATAAAATGAGTCAATGCTATCTTTTTCTTCTTCCTCAGAATCTGACTAAATCACCATAGCCCTTTTCTTCTTACGTGGTGGTGGTCTAATCTGATCATCGTCATCCTCAGTCAGAATAATCCACCAACCGATTATTCGTAAAAATAAAATACAAGCTCTCCTCCTCCACCTTCCCACGGCTCTTACTTTATCTAGCTCTTTTAGGCATGTTACCTCTTCAGTGATTCACCAACAAATGATGTTGTAGTCCCAGTTGAGCTCGGCTTTATACCCAGTCAGGGAAGCCTGAAGAAGAGGCCATTGTGATAGAGTCGCTGGGCAGACGAGACAACATTTAAGAACAAATAATATTTTGGCAGGTGAGACAACATTTAAAAACAAAAATGTTTTTTGACAGGCGAGACAACATTAAAGAAGAAATAATGTTTTTGACCGTCAGGCGAGACAACATTTAAGAACAAATAATATTTTTACAGGCGAGACAACATTTAAAAACAAATCCCCTGGGTATTAAACTTTCCGCCTTGCCGAGGCCCTGGGGGCTCAATTCCCACTGGGAACGTTGCTAGCTTGGTGGGCAGTAATTGTCCCCTTTGGGAAGAGCGAAGAGGAAATACCACCCGTTTGCCGTGGGTGGCAACACGTAAGCCGGAAGAAGGGACCCTGGAGGTTGAGAGTTATTGGGAATTTGGTCTCTCCTGATGGCTCAACACGCCTCTTTGGCCTGGATTTCGGTGTAGAAGGGTGTCCGTGAGACCCGGCACGGTCAATCGGCTGGTCGCGCCAAGCCCTAGGAAAAATCTTTCTTTCTCTTCCTTGATTTTTGTATATCGTACTGATATTCACCGTTTGCTCATAAGTCTTATTTCTCAACCTTTCCAGTCCTAAGAAGGCGGCGGCTCAACGGGTCAATCGTGCAGCTTTTTGCTCGTGCGAGTATATCTTCTTAGTATCTCTAACACAAGCGAGTAGAAAGCCACTCCATTTATGTGTTCCCTTGTTGGGCTCCGTGGTGGGTGGAGAGCACGGAGGACGAATTTTAATACAACTTCATCATGGGTAATGATAAAAGAAAAAGAACTAAACAATGTCGAGACTCTGATATTTCAGATTTTGACGATAGCACTCAACCACCAACTACCTTAACAAATGATACGTCTGCTCAACATTTTCCGCGCTCCATTTTAGTTGAAAGCAAAAAAGAGAACAAACAGATAACATCTTTGTCCCCGTTTATAATACAAAAAGTTATACAAAGTATAGCTGGTGAACCTTAAACATAAAAAACTACAACATTTTCCGCGCTTCATTTTAGTTGAAAGCAAAAAAGAGAACAAACAGATAACATCTTTGTCCCCGTTTGTAATACAAAAAGTTATACAAAGTATAGCTGGTGAACCTTAAACATCAAAAAACTACAACATTTTCCGCGCTTCATTTTAGTTGAAAGCAAAAAAGAGAACAGACAGATAACATCTTTGTCCCCGTTTGTAATACAAAAAGTTATATAAAGTATAGCTGGTGAACCTGAAAACATCAAAACAACTACTCCGGACGAATCAGCTACTCATTGAGGTATCCAAGAAAGCCCATGCAGAGAATCTTCTTCGTGCACAGACTTTTCACGTCTTGAAAGTCCGAGTGTACCCTCATACATCGCTGAATTCCTCAAAAGGGGTAATTTGATGTCCCAAATTGAGGAATTGCGGCGAGGAGGAGATTCTCGAGGGCACAAGATCACAATGAGTAACTGCAGTAAAAAGATTCAAAGTAAAACGAAACGGAGAGCTAAAAGACAAAAACCACCTTTGTCTTTACATTCAATACACCAGTTTTACCTAAAACAGTGAAAGTGGCATGCTTTAGAGTCAACGTAGACATCTATATTCCAAATCCCTTGCGTTGTCACAACTGCCAAAAGTATGGACACAATGAGGATAGGTGTTGTAAAGAATCTATCTGTCCGAAATGTGGTCAAATAGCCAAACACCACAAAAGTAGATGTACAAACGAGCTACAATGTGTAAATTGTGGTGAAAAACACAGTGCTGACTCTAAAGAATGTCGAATTTGGCACAAAGAAAAAGAAATGTTACGTATAAAATTCACCAGACATATTTCTTTCGTTGAAGCGCTGAAAATTGTTGAGGCCCCTACTCCCATTCCTGGAATTAGTTATGCGAACATCACTAAGTCTTCTATGAAAAATGTTTCTGTGGTTGACACTGCCACTCAAACTGATCCAGTAACAATCCTCGACTCTGCAGTACAATCAAATACAACAAACACAAACAGCCAAACAGAAGAACTGCAGAGACAAAAAGTTCAAACCAATACCGCAACCAGAAGTCAAACAAAGACACCTATTGAGGAGAAAAAAAAACAGAGGTTGGCCTGAAAAGCCACCATTGAGATGATAAAAAAATTAAAAAAAAAAAAACGATTTGAAAAGACAACAACAGAAAGAAAGACAAGCAAGAAGTCAATCATCACCACCTAGGAAAGACCAAACAAAACAAAAACTCTAGTCAAGGAACACAAAAAACAATCACATCAAACAGAGAACGAAAAGGTGCAAAGTATGCTATTCAACAGCATAATAGATTTGGATCTTTGAGTTACAGTAGTGATGATATGGAGTTAGGAGAAGCTCAAGATCGCCCATGAACTAAAAACAATAGATCGAGTTCATCAGAACATACACGCGCCAGTAGTAGTAGTATTAACAGATCAAAGTCACCAATAACTTATCCCTAATTTCTAGTCTAACTAAAAACTATCCACTCTAAAATGAATTCAAATCACAGAATAATACAGTGGAACTGTCTAGGTCTAAGTAGTTGCAATCATGGTACCAAAGCCGTAATCCAAACTCATAAATCCATAAACAAATGACGAATCAGAATGTTCAGACCAACAGACATGGACCCCAGAACAAAGGGTGTAATCAGGCGTCCGCGGATAATAAGCATTACTAAGGTCTAAGGTCAAACTACAATGAGATCGTATTACTTTTATCCTTATTGAGTCCATCAGTTTTTTGTTTGCAAGAAACGATTTTAAAAACTGATAATCAATTAACTATCAAAGATTTCAACACATATAATTGCATATATTCGGAAGGCCAGAGGCCGTCTGGTGGGAGCTCAATCTTAGTTCACTCTTCATGTCCTCAACGAGAAATTAAACTTGTAACCAATCTTCAAGCCGTTGCGGTTTCCGTCACTTTAGATACAGAGATTACTATTTGTTCTGTGTATATACTTTTGAATTTTCATTTAGAGACCGAACATTTAGACAGCTTACTGAAACAACTTCCTTCACCCTATATATTAGTTGGTGACTTTAATGGTCACAATATCCTTTGGGGATGTAAAGATAATAATCCTAAAGGTAATATTATTGAGGACTTCATAACCAAAAACGATCTTTGTCTTATGAATGACAAATCTCACACCTATCTCCATCCTGCAACAGGAAAATTGTCTTCTTAAGATCTTTCCATATGTCACCCATCTCTCCTACTAGACTTCGACTGAAGGTCAGTGAAGACCAAGATGGAAGTGATCACTTCCCTGTTATTATTGAAAGCATAAATAATTCCACGAATAATCAAAACGCAAAGTGGAAACTAAAAAAAGCAAATTGGGAATTTTATCACTCATTATGCGAAAAAAGTCTCAAAATAGATAAGTTTGACAATTCCTTGGACTCTCTAGATGAATTTACTTCTTCTCTTCTTGACATCGCTAATAAAAGTATACCGAAAATCTCGACAAATCCAAAGAAAAGCAAGCCATGGTATAATGATGAATACAAAGATGCCATAAAACAGCGCAAGCAAGCATTATCAAAGTTCTGCAGACATCCAACAAAGCAGAATTTGAATAAGGTTAAAAACTTCAGAGCAAAGGCCCGTCGAACAATAAAGGACTCCAAACGCAAATCAAGGAAATCTTACGTTTCAAACATAATATTAAACTGGATATTATGCGGCAGACTGCATGCCTAGTTGTCAACCCAATCATTGTTGATGGCTATGCTTCACTCTTTAATTGCACGACGACGGTTTGGGCCTCAGACTCAATGACGGCCTCTTCGTAAAACTTTAACCAGTGGGTTGGGGCTTGACGATATGTCTTTGGCTTGGCCCGCCGTGGTTCAACTATTGGTTTTCATTTACTCTGGCATACAGTAGAATTAGCCATGAGTACTCGTCTTTGTTTATTATAGTGATTAATTTGATTTTTATGTTTTCGCTTTGATGCATTGACTGAGTTGGGAGCCTTTATGCGAATCGAATTTTTATGTATTTCTGTATTAAGAGTAGCATCGGGACGCAGGGTGACATTAGCTAGCTGTAAAAGTGCTTTAAATCCTCCGGTGGTTTGCTCTACCGACCGTTCTAAGGTCCCGGTGTTAGTCTTACTCTTTGTTGCTTTGTGGTTTATTCTACGAGGCGATTTGTTGTATGTCTTTCCGTGTGTCATTTTGTTCTTGTGTTTTTCAGTCCTTTTAGTATTGCGATTACCTAGCTCGGGGAAGAGCTAATCTTAGTGCTTTTGTTACGTTTGTTCGGTTTGTGCTTGTTTAGATTTGTCGGTTTCCTCTTCCTCTTGGGGTCTGGGAAGGGCTGCGGTTTGTGATTGTGGCACTCTTCCTGAACTTTTCTCTTACCTTTTTTTTTTTAAATCATAAAAACTCCAATTAAAAAGGTTTGGGATATTATACGAAAAATATCTGGCAAATCAAAATCACCCAGTTTCACCCACTAAAATACAAAACGCGGCACAAAGGCCACATCAAATGAAGAGATAGAGAATACCCTTGGCGAAGCGTTTTTGGATAATTCCTCATCTCGGAATTATTCAGAGAAGTTTCAAAACATCAAAAAACAACAAGAAAACATCTTAATTTCACCTCTTCAAATAATGAAGAATACAACAGTCTGCTTAATATAACAGAACTTAAAGATGCTATCGCAGTATCAAAAGATACAGCTACAGGCCCTGATATTCATTATCAAATGCTTAAACGCCTTCCCGATTCCGCCCTTGACACACTTTTACACATCTTCAATGGACAACAGGAGTTTTTCCAGAAAGCTGGCGTTTGGCCACAATTATACCTACTCCCAAACCAGGGAAAGATCATGCAGAACCAACAAACTACAGACCAATAGCGCTAATAAGTTGTCTTTGCAAAATACTAGAGAGAATGATAAACAAACGACTTGTTTGGTACTTAGAATCTAACAATCTTATAACTAAGTTTCAGTCGGGATTCCGAGCCGAACGTAGTACCAATGATAATTTAGTTAGACTAGAAACTTTTTATCCGTGATGCTTTTATCAAACGAGAACATGTAGTCGCTGTATTTTTTTATTTGAAATAAGCCTATGATACTACGTCGATATGAAATTTTAAAAGACCTATACAACTTTGGTTTGGAAGGAAGACTACCAAACTTTATTAAAAGTTTTCTTGAAGATCGTTCCATACAAGTGCGTGTAGGATCGACCCTGTCTGACCTCTATGATCAAGAACAGGGCGTTCCCCAAGGAGCAATACTTTCAACCACTTTATTCAACGTGAAATTAAACGATATTATAAACTGTCTGAATTACAAGACAGATGGTTCTTTGTACGTTGATGATTTCTGTATATGTTTTCGCTCGAAAAATATGCGCACAATAGAAAGACATCTACAGCAATGTCTAAATAGGTTTGAAGACTGGGCAACTAGAAATGGCTTCAAATTTTCCAAGTCGAAAACTCAATGCGTTCATTTCTGTCAACAAAGGAAAATACACATTGTTTCAGCACTCTACATATATGGATCTCAAATACCAGTTGTTGCTGAATCAAAATTTCTTGGGGTTATATTTGATAGAAAACTCTCTTTCATACCCCATATAAAATATGTGAAAGCGAAATGTTTAAAAGCATTAAACCTTTTAAAAGTTTTATCTCATACAAGTTGGGGTGCGGATAGAACAACTCTTCTTCACCTTTATATTATGAAAGAAAACCTAACGCAATTAAATCCTTTGGCTTTCGTATAGCACCACTGCTAGTATTAACACTAAAACCATTCATAAACACTCTTTTCCTGATATTCCATCCTGACGCATTACTAAACCGACCATTCTTTTCGATTTACACAACAGTAAAATGTCACTTTCCGATTCGCATCTGATAAAACAAAACTTCCAAGAATTACAATCGCGACTTTTAGATTATCAACACATCTACACTGATGGCTCCAAAGTTGAAGATAAGGTTGGCTGTGCGTATGTATCGGGCAGCCATCATGAAAAGATCCGTCTTCCTGATGGCTTATCTATTTTCATTGCTGAAACAAAGGCTATTGATATGGCCTTGGATTACGTTAGGAATAATTCTTTAAACAAGAAATTCGTTATTTTCTCGGACTCACTTTCTGTTTTGAAATCTCTCAACCACACAGCTTCACAGAAAATACCCCAGAATTCAGAACCTGATCGAAAAACATCATGTTATCGAGAACTAAGGAAATTTTGTTCTGTTGGCTCCCCAGCCATGTTGGCATAAGAGGTAACGAGGCTACTGATATAAAAGCAAAGACCTCAATCTATCTAGGTATTTCAAATGTAACACTTCCATGTACAGATTTTAAACCTTTTATCAACAGGTACATCTTATCCAAATGGCAGATGTCATGGGACAGAGCAACATTCAACAAACTACATGAAGTAAAACCGTTTCTTGGTAAAAATACCATTTATCGATCATTAAGACGAGAAGAAGTGGTTCTAACTCGTCTACGTATAGGTCATACCAGACTCACACATTCTTATCTACTTGAACGAGAAGATCAGCCACTTTATATAAGCTGTAATGAACCTTTTACGGTGAAACACTTTCTGATCGACTGCATTGAATTTTCTCATGTGCGACGTCAATTTTTTCAAACAAATGACCTAAGATACTTATTTGAAGATGTATCTGCTGATAACACACTTACGTTTTTAAAACACATCAATCTTTTTAACAAAATATAACCATTTTTATTCCTTTTTAACTTCGTTCTCGTTTTACATTTTAGGCATGTATGACTTATCATTATAACCGATACATTTCAAAACCAAGTTAGAACACCATTTAGACGCTAATGACCCTCATGGGTTGATGCGTCGTTAAATCGGAACTCATCATCATCATCATTTAAAAACAAATAACATTTTGGTAGGCGAGACAACATTAAAGAAGAAAATAATACAAGAGATAAATTCTGCTATTAAAAAAAATATGTTGTACTGCGCATGCACGAAGGTGACATATAATATATAAGCCATTACTTTTGGCCAATTTTAAGAAATTCTTTCTGCAGTTGAAAGGTTAATAAGGTTGTTTTTTTTTCAGTCCATCAGAACTTCAATACACGATACTGAGCAACTTAATGTATAGTTGTGCAAAAGGATTAGCATTCAAGACATTGATTCAAGAATCCTGGTTTAAATTCAGCTTGAAACGGCTTGACAAAACTTTGAATACCAGATCACAGGAAACCTTTAATAGCGAAATGGTGCGACTATTTCTGACCAAAGATGAACTGCCAAATCTCACTGACGATATGCGATTGAAATTTCACAGAGAGATTATCCATTTGCATTGGCGCAGAAAGATCGAATTGACAAAGCTCGTAGATGGATGATTGCATATTGCAATATAACACTGAATAAACTTCGATATTTGAGTTTTGCACTTCAGAGACAGTGTCATTACATGACCGGTTATGTCTCTAGTGATGATCAGCTTTTCGCATAATTGTTACTCAAAGACGAGCTACCTAAATATTAAGTCCAGGAGTTACTTTGTGCATGTAAAACTCCAGACCTTCATTTAATACGAACTAGTCAGTTATATTTGGATGATAATAGCACCAAACACTATATAAAAGATAAGGACTTGTACCAGATCATTTTGGGAGATCGACAGTTGTTCAAGCAAGACACGAAAAAGATTGTGTTACAATTCCCAACTCAGTATTCTATTTGGCTTCTTTGTTAATCATGATTAAAATTATGAGAAGTCTACCCGTGTGTTTGAATCATATCTTACATTTCGATGTGTAAAAGTCGGCATTTGAACAGACTTTGTCCTTAGAACCACCAATGGCTGATTTCTTAAAATCTCGAGAAGGAACCAAGATGTGGCTGAACAGATTAGAAACTTTTGAAACATTCAGATACTGGGTGAAAAAAATTGCATATGAGATGTTGAGACGTATCGATGACTCTCCGATAACATACATCGACTGGTTGACATATGTAGCAAGGAACAAAAACGTAACTAGTCACATCGATTCTGTATTGAAAGACATTCAAAGAGCATCAGAAGAGGAAGCTATAGAGTTTGAGGAACTCATTTCTGAAATCAATGCATTGACAATACACAACTGATTGTAGTATATAAATGTATGCTATCAGTGTTGAATGCACAATGAATTCTGAGGAGAAGAGGTATTACGAAGAGTCTCTCGACAAATTTAAAAATTCAGGCCTTATAGGAAACTTCTATTTTGTATTAACCTATTGTTTTCACATGATATTATAACACAAGAAGAGATACAGCAAACTCTAAACAATTCTTAAACCTTTGAAGATTTCAAAAGACTTTGGTGTACAAATATCAAACATCGGATGGAAAAGCAATCGAGTATAATCACGTATGAAAACTGGAAAAGATGTGTTTCCAATAACCCAAACGTGATAGAATTCCTCTACAAGCACTGGCGAAACGCTACGCCATAAAGTCTAGAACGGAGGCACTTGGATCATTTCACATCTGACTCCCAAGGAGTAAACATGTCTAGCAACAAACCTACTGATCCAAGAATGACTAAGACTGAGGACCCTAAAAGCATCTACTATCTGTATTCACCTTTGAAGAACTCTTATCTGAAGGTCATACAGTTGATACAGTCATTAGAAGATTCATTAAAACAGCAGGGTCAACTGAAGCCACCATTTGGAAAGTGTTACTTCTGTAAGGACCCTACGCACTGGATTGGTGATTGTTCAGAAGCAAAGAAACCAAGAAATCAATCCACAGTAGCTACTGAAAAGAAGAAACCGCCATTTGGACAAAGTTATAATTGCGGATCACCAAGTCACTGGGCTCCAGATTGTCCACATAAAAATTAAAACAGACTCTTCAAGTATTTCTCCTTCAAGTACTCTTGAGAAGCAACAACCTTCAACTTCTACTGAGATTTCGACATCAAGAAAGATACCGATTCTTCAGAGACTGTACTAAGCAAGAAAATGAAAACTCGTGCTGGATCGAGAAAGAAAACCTCTAGGAAACAACACTGTTTCGTATGTAAATCAGATTCTTATCGTTTTCATATTTTTCATAGTCTTTCTGTAAAATTACTGATACCATTATCAAGTTCCATCGGGATCTCTTTACCATTAATGGATGGTGTAATATAAATAGCATCTCTATTACCCTTGTTAGAGTCTGTTTGAGAACAAAGATATTCTTCAGAGTCTGTTTCACTACTATCAGAATAACCAGTTTCTAAGTTGTGAATCTGCTGCTTTTTGAACTGAGGTTTACAAGCAGGGACGATGTGTCCAACTTTTTTTACATTTGTAGCATGTAGCGGTTTTACATTTGCACTTATTAGGTTCATGATTAGTTCTAGCACAGTGAAAGCAGGCTACTTTCTCCTTTGCTAGTGCAGTTTCTTGTGGTTGTGATTGTTTTGGCTTAGATTTTTCTTTTTTCTTCTTATGATGTTCACATTCAACTTACTTACAGGCTGTACCTGCTTTGCCTGTAGTTCTACAACATCCTTCGAAGCCGATTCCATGGCTAAGGCTGTTTCTAATGCCTTTTCATATGTTAAATTTGCCACAGACAACAATTTCTTTCGGGTAGATTCATTCCGCAGTCCACATACAAAGCGATCCCTCAAAGCATCATTTAAATTTATACCAAAATTGCAGTGTTTTGACAACTTTTGTCGAGCAACATTGAAGTCTTTCACAGATTCATCTATTTGTTGGTCACGTTTATGGAAACGGAATCTTTCTGCTATCACAATAGGTTGTTGGGAGAAATGCTTCTTTAACATTTCACATAATTCATCATATCCTTTTGTGGCAGGTAAATTTGGAGCACATATATCTCGTAGTAAGCGGTATGTGCTTCTACCAATTAAAGCCAATAAGGCAGGGACCTTTTTCTGGTCTTGAACTTCATTAGCGAGGAAGTACTGATCTAGTCTTTCTTTGTAGCAAGTCCAAGTCTCACTACTTTCTTCAAAACAGTCTATTTTGCCTATTTGAAGGGCCATTTGAAGGGCCATTTTGACTGAAAGAAGCTAGAAAATTAATACACGGACGATATTGTGGGATGATCTTTACTGTGACACCGAAAATTTTCCACCACAATAAACAGAATTTCCCTTCAAAAATCGTCACTTCAAGTGTATTGTTAGTAGATTCAGTTTAATAAATACATAATTGTTTAATCCTCGTCGCCAGCTGTTATGTATGTAGGCTGGAATTGCCCCAAAACTCTTAATGAATAACGCAAACAATGTTCTGTCTACATATTTAATGAGGACGAGACATGAATACAAGTTGCAACAAGGGACATAGCATATAAAACGTTGAGGTTACATAACGTTTAAAACATAACATTTATTTATTCGTTTATTTGCCTTTTGCTTAGATTAAACTATCCATCCTACCATATCGTAATTGATAGTTTTCTTTTAGAATAGTTTTACAGCTTTAGATATGTTTATCAGTTTATTCATCCCTGAACATCTCTACCGCAAGATTCGGTTTATATGTAAAGCCGGTTTTACTATATAATAGGATCATGCGGAACATTTGGCTGATTATTAGGCATACTGATATAGACTTATGTAGCATACGACTGAGTGTACAACCGGGATCCAGTACAAACTAAACTCTACCAATAACCAGTGATATGTTTGAACAGTTAAGAATTTTACTTTTTACTATTTTTAGCAGTAATTGTAAATGTTAACCATGAAATTTCGATTTTTGTAGCATTTAGATTTATATAGCCAAGTTTGTGGACTTGTTTGTGTTTTATTCCGTCTCCGTAGACACAACACGGTGTTGTCGTTTTGAAAAAAACAAAAACTTAATCCATCTATATCAAATGGGGTGTGCAATCTTGAACATCGCTACATTCGGTAGTTCAGCCGCCATTCTTTACCATTCTTTTAAGACTTTTTGCTTGCTTTCCTGGGAATCAATCGCCTTCTTAAAAGAGATATATTCTAAAAGGAAAGAATTTTCTCCTTTAACAGTAGATCCCTTTTCAGAAGGTAGACAGAATTAATCGTAAAAAAGTTATCTCCTTCTAATTGTATTACTTCTTCGTAAATGGATGGTAACACAATATGCTTGCTTTGTGGCAGTCTAGTTAGCAACATGCAGACTTTGATCCGACAAAAGGTAAGATAACGCGTTCTTTAAGTCAAGTTTCTTTTGTTGTCATTTTTATGCACCAATTAGTCAATGTGATGAAACCTATACAGAAAAGAAAATTGTCTAAGAAATTCTTCTGTCATAGAGTATAGTGTTTCCAAGAAATTGAAGGAAGGACTTAGACACTTAAGCCCAAAACACATATAATACAGGTAAAGTCACTGATGAAAGAAAAACGATCCACAGAAGAAACTTGAGTCATTGATTTACCGATGAGGTAAAGATGCGAACAAAACAGTTATGTGTAGCTGAATTTTAAAATCTTCTATTGACAACGAGAAGAGCTAGAAAACTAGAACGGACACCGAAGTGTCCGGGCGATTTTTGTTGAAAGGGACGTAAAACACTAATTCATCACCTTCGTCATCATCAGAATGGACAGAACACACATTACAAACTACCGAAAAGCAAACCAACGAGATATCACAATGCTAGACAAGACCCTACAAGCACAACAATAAGACAACAAAGATAGCATGAAACATATATAGAAGACAGAAAGCAGAGCGGACAGCCGTAAAGACGATAATCACAATGGCAGCATGGGACATAAAGCAAAAAAGAAAGCAAAACGGAGAGTCCTAATGATTACAACCACAACGCTAGTCATGGAACATGACATCATATACCATAAGAACAGAACAGAAAGCAAAACGATGAAAACCACAATGCTGACCACGGAACATAACAGCATGGAACAATAAAAACAAACAGAAAGCAAAACAGACAGTCCTACAGATGACAATTACAATGATAGTCACGGAAAATGACGGCATGAAACAAAAAAAACAGAACAAAAGCAAAACAGACAGTCTTAAAGATGATATTGACAACATGGTTTATATTAACTAAACAGAAAGCAGAAAGCAAAATGGTCATAACGATGGTCAGCACAACGCAAGCAACGAAAACTGACAGAATGGTTTGTGAAAAAAAAAACAGAAAGCAATAGGGACAGTCATAAAACTGATAACCACAATTTAGCCACGGAACTTCAACGTATGGTTGGTGAAAACTAAACAGAAAGCATAACGATGACCATCACAACGCTAGCAGTGAAACATGAAAACATGGCTTATGAAAACAAAACAAAAAGTAAAGCAGACTGTCGTAAAGATGATAACCACAATGTTAGCTATGGAACATGATAGCAAGGCTTATGAAAAGTAAACCGGACAGTCGTTACATAACGATGATCATTATAACGTTAGCACCGAAGCATGACAGCGCGGCTTATACAACAAAACTGGACGCAAGGTAATAACCATCACGCTAGCCACGGAACATAATAATCACAATGCTAGTCGCTTAGCCAGATTATGAAAACTAAACAAAAAGCGAAACTGACAGTTAAAACGATGATCATCATAACGCTGGAAACGATCCAATTACAGCATGGCCTATGAAAACAAAACAGAAAGGAAAGCTAACAGTCATAGAGATGATAACCACAACGCTAGCAACGAAACATGACATCATGGCTTATGAAAACAAAACAGAAAGCAAAGCGAACAGTCATAAAGATCATAATCGCAATGCTAACCACGTTGCATGGCTCATGAAAACTAAATAGATGGCAGAATAGAGTCATAACCATGATCATCACAATGGTATCTACGGAACCTGGCAGCATGGCTTACGAAAACAAAATAGAGCATGGCTAATGAAAGCAAAATTGAAAGGAATGCGAACAGGCATAAAGATAAATACCGCAATGCTAGCCACGTAGCATAGCACATAAAACTATATAAAAGGCCAAAACGGAGTCATAACATCATCACCACAATGCTAGCCACGGAACATGAAAGCATTGCTTATGAAAACAAAACAAAAACCAAGCGAACAGTCATTAATATGATCATCATAATGCTAGCATAGGAACATGACAGCTTGGTACATGAAGATATGACAGAAAGCAGAACGAATAGGCATAAAGATGATAATCGCAATGCTAGCAACGGAACACGACTGTATGGTACATGAAAACAAAATAGAGAACAAAGCGGACAGCCATAAATTTGATAAATAGAATGCTAGAATGGAAACATCACAACATTGCACGTGAAAACAAAACAGAAAATAAAGTGTGTTTATTGGGGACTACTCTTAAAGAAAAAAATTTTAGGAGCATTGTTTTTTCTTTAAGAGTAGTCCTATTTCTAAATGGCTTACATGACAAGAAATTAACTGCCTGTCATAAAAGAAAATGTCTCCCTTCGCAATTCTTTTGGCCATGTCCCTTTACCCTAAAGATGACTCAGAGACTGATGTAACTGAATAATACGAAGTGTGCTATTCACTTACAGTGGCGACATCGTTTTTTATGTCCACGGAAACGCATGCAAAACGCTTGTTAACGATTTGGAAACGCAGCGTTTGGACCACGCTTAAACGATCGTTTACAGTTTTAGCCAATCAGATCATAGTTTCTGAAACGTTTCAAGCGTTTCGAATATTAACCAATCACATTAGCGTTCGGAAAACGCTGTCATGGAAACCATGTCTGGTTTCAAACGTTTTAGCGTTTGCAGAGTTAGCCAATCAAAATCCCATGGACTCAATTTATTTTAGATCTGTTTTTTTTTTTTTTTTTTTTTTTTTTTTTTCCAGTTTTACTGAATAATAGTTATAAAATTAATAAAAAATAATAGTGAAATATTTTAGTTTAGGGTGACGGGTATCTGATGCAATAATCAGGAAATGTGTGTTTGACAGACAGTGAATGTGGCCGGACTCTGTAGCTCAGTCGGATGCGCTTCTGACTGGTGGTCAGGAGTCGCGGGTTCGATGCTTGCCGGTGCAGTCAGGTAATAGTTGTTTGTTGCACACTATTTTCTCACCAGAGACAAACACTGGGTACATAAATATTTCGATTATGAATTACTTTGAATGCAATAATTAGACTCACATCAATGAATGTAATATTTGTAATAATAATAACAATTACTAAACATATCTTATCAAGTCACGGTTTTGCAGATTAACATTTCACTATATCAGCGTATACGGGAGTTCCCTTTCCAAGATTGCGGCTAAGTAGCGGTAGGAAAAAAAATCTAGAGTAAATACATGTATTTCGTTTTATTTCCTTCCGCGATGATTTAGAATGTTAGATGGTGGCAATTAGCTATTAAAGACACACTTTGGATTGCATACACCGTAATGACCATAAGCAGATAAAAATAAAAAATTCTTGGTGACTTTGGCCACCCTTATAGCTAGGGGCCTAATAAGAGGAAATTAATGACATTAGCAAAGTTTATGATTAAGGCATAGAAACAGATAAGGTCGGTAATTTCGCGATAATTTGATGTGCATTTGTTTTTTCTTTTTATTCAATAAAATATAGCTGGTTGTTTTTTATTAGAATCGCCTCTCCAAGGCAGTTCTAATGAATACCCACATTTTATGGAGAAATACAAACACTTATGCCTAAATATGCTAGTTTATCATCAAATGCCCTCTTTATCTGGTTCTTATCTGCATAAATTTCCACTAGCACAATTTCATAGCTTCGTCAAACTAAAAGATAATCCCAGAAAAGGGTATAATAAATAAATCCATTGTTCAGGAAAAGCATAATTTTGGAGCACTTTTTTTCCGCACAGACATTTGAGAATTATCATTTACCACGCTATGGGCAGTTTCAGCCTTTCTACTTCCAGTAAAGAATGATTTTTTATTGATTTTTGAAAGTACTGGAAAACATATTGTGTCTTAAAAATGCAATATACAACGGAAAAGGAATTTAACAGTTTTTGGCAGAATCACATTAATTCCTGCAAAAAAAAAAGAAAAAAAAAAAAAAGAATGTATTCTCAGTGAATATGTGGATCAGTCTGCGCATCCCGCAACCTGATCAGTCAGTGCTATCTGGACGAAGAAGCAGTATATCTTATAGAGCGTGTGGTGAAGACTGATCAGACTGTGCAGATGCGCAGGTTGATCTGAATATTCACTAACATTCAGACTAGTTTGTAGAAATAACTGTGTTCCAGAAAATTCAGTTTGCGCAATTGCAGAAAATAAATATTCACTTTTTTTGGATACAATTATTTTTTTAATTTCCTATCAGACTTATTATACAGCTCTCCATCAGTAGAATTAGGATCTAGTTTGTGAAGTGTTCCTTTTTACTTTAGAAATAAACAAACAAATAAATAAATAAATAAATAATCGGGGTTCATTTGAGAAACTTTATAATCGATTAATGATTATGATCATATCTTGTATTTTTATGTTTCTGGTTTTTTACATATGGTTGGTACTCATTAAAACTACCTCTGTGAGGTAATTCTAATAAATATCCACAACAAAATTATTTTAGTGGAAAAATGAAGACACACATCAATTATCATCAAATACTCTATGCTACATGAATCTGGAGTACTGTGCAATTAATGTGTATAACATCATGATATTTTCCAATTTTTATTTATTTACATATTTTTTTTATTTATACTATCTCTTTTGATCTTTCAAATGTTACATAATATTAGCCTCAGTGTTGCTTAAGGAGGGTGAGACACAGGAAATGCTAATCCCATGTATTGTTTATTGGAAGTTTTATGACATGCAGGTGCACTTCCAAATCTTTTTTTTTTTTTTTTTTTTTTTTGGCTTTTTTTTTCTGATTGGCTGAGAAAAAAAAAAAAACAAAACATCATGCATTAACAGATAATGCCTTAAAATGATACATTGCTTGTATATTTGAAATTAAGACAACACCAGACATAATGTAATATATATATATATATATATATATATATATATATATATATATATATATATATATATATATATATATATATATATATATATATATATATCAAAGAAAACTTACTTAAAAACTGCTAAGTCAATTTTGAACAATTAAAAAAAAATATTTCAATTTCACCCATTCATTTTTGTTTGATATAAAGTCATTTTCATTTTAAACTATCGAATACATGTAGATACAAAGTAATTTTACCAAAAAAAGGAATACATGAAAATATGTGATAAATATAGGGCATCCGCGCACTCTGATTTGGTTAGTAGCTGCTCATCTGTACATTGTCTTATTCGATACGATTTGCTATTAGTCTTGCACATCATCTTTTAATATTTAACCTATTGTAACTGAATGAACTCACCCACCCTATATACTGGAAGATTCTGATTTCGATTTTAGGTATGCCAGGCTATGTTATTTAGAGAAACAAATGGTTGAACTATTTGCAAATTTTGATAACCTGATCAGACGCCACGTTCTGCGGCATCTGATCTGGGTCTCCACTGTTTGCCAATTACCCTTTTAGGGATATCCAGACTACAATGGGCTATAAATGCAACATTGATTAGTATGTTCATCCGTGCATTTTTATCTGGTTCGTTGCAGTTCGTCTGTACATTTTTTATTTTATTCGAAAGCCTCTGCTGTTTCTCCAGTGCATCGTCTTCTAATATTTAAGTATAGCTTGCAATATTCAAAATTCTAGATTAGAATGTGCATCCGCGCATTCTGATCTGGGTCATTGCTGCTCGTCCATACATTTGATATGTTTATCTAGCACATCGTCTTCTAATATTAAAATATAGCTAAATATAGCATTCTTAAGGTTAACAGCTTTGCATATACACGCCAAAAATGTTTTCATAGTGAGAATATACGCTTTCATGAAAGCCCTCCAGCAAGATATTCATTTGCCGACTGTCCACATAATTGCCATGATATGCACAAATAATGGTCCAAGCAAGTAAAAATGAACCTATTCATATTTTACAAACCTGATCAGTCTGTGTATTAGATGGATACTGAGCGATTTATGTATTAAAGTATTTTATACTTATGACCTGATCAGTGAACTGAGTGGACACCATTATGCACTAGACTGATCCACTCACTTTAATCTGAGTAACACCTATGCTCAGAGGGACGTTTTCACTGGATAAGGATCTAATGAAAGGATTAATATTGATGACACATAATTCTAATAATAAATTTCAGTAAAGCAGATCATCTGTTCCAGCACCATTTTTCTAAACGACAGTGCACATTTCATTTTAAAAAAAGGGGGGGGGAGCGTGAGGGGGTGGGGGGAGGGGGGGGAAGAAATATAACTCAAAACAATAATGGCAATTCACAGGCTCGACGTAGTTCAGACTGGTGTAGAAAATCTTCGATCTTGATCACGCTGCGTAAGCTGATCTGGTTATGTCGGCACTGGTTGAATATTATATATATATATATATGAGCCCCTTTAAATAGAAAATAAGAAACGACCTTATGGTATTTGAGACCAGCTTAGACCAAGGTGAACTGGCATTTCCGTGCAATCTGATCGTGGTCTACAAATATCACCAACAGAATGGATTATGTCAACGATTCATTGTCCATTTGAACCTTTATCACAGTCTGGGCTAACTCAGCAGATGACAAATTCATGACCTTTATTCTTATTTTCTCCCATAAAAAGGTTTGACATTTCACGCAAATTTTCTCCACTGAAGACAATTTGCATGGAAAGTAAAGTCCTGTGGAGATAATATGTATGAAATGCCGACACCTGTTTTCAAGATAACATAAGAAAAATACTTCAAAATGTCACCAGCTGAAAATTTTATACAGAGTACTATGCCTTAAAACATTTAATTGTCAAAACAAGTTGATTGTAGTGTGGAAATATTGGGCTTCACAAAATATAATTATTCTTTTGTGATAGAAAATTATCTCAATACAAATTGTTTTAGCAAAAGTAAAAATAATAAAAAAAAAAACCGTAGATAAATATTATTTATTTGTATAAATGTGGTTTAAATATGATCCAACAGTATTTCTGACCTGGTCCAACTAGAATTGGTCCAAGGAATACAGACCATTTGGTCCAGCTGGAAATCACTTGGACCTGCAGTCCAAGGTCCAAGCGATTTGGTCCAAAGAATACAGAGCTTTAACTAAAGCCACTGCCAAATGCATTTTTAACAGGGGTTAAAAACAATTGTAGGTAAAAATGCCAGAGGAAAATAAAAGAAAGAGGTAAAAATGTCAGAGGCTACCCGGAAAAATGCCATAGGCAATAATGCCATAGGAAAAAAATGCCATAGATATATACTTTCATAAGGCAAAATTAAAAGTTTAATATGGAATCTGAATATTTGTCAGAAGGGAAAAAGTGTCTTCAAAAATATACAAAATACATGTACCCAGATTCAGATCATCCTGTGCAAGCACAAAGTATCAACTGGGCGTTTGTTCTCCATTCATATATTCTGTCGTATCAAATGGTCTGTTATCAGCCAGATAAGGTCCTGATCAGACTGCATGGTTGTGCAGGTTGACCTGGGACTTTGCTGAACCCATATGCTGGAAGACATTTTTTCGCATGGCGCAGCCCAGATACTTTTTGACGTGTCCAACAAAGACAAAGTTCAGACAGAAAATCTGTACAATCTGGTCAGTCTTCACTTGAAGTTGAGGTCCTTGTCTGTCAACAGTGTGCCCAGAGAAGACTGTTCAGACTGTGAAAGGACAGCTGTTCAGAATGTGAAAGTTCAGCTTTATCCCAGTCTTCACTGAGCATGCGTAAGAAGGACCTTAGGTTAATTTTCTCACATGCCATTCGTTCATTTTTTCATGGTATGTGTTATTTATTAACAGTTTAAAACCTTGATTATTCTCTGGGTTAATTCAGCAGATGACACATTGATGACATTTTTTCTTATTTTTCCATAAAAAGACAGGTTTTAACATTTCATGCAAATTGTCTTTAATAGAGACAATTGACATGAAATGTCAAATCCTGTTTCCTGGAAAAAAAAAAAGAAAAAGAAAAAATGTCATCACTTTGTTGTCTGCTGAATAAGCAGAGAGTGACAAAGGTTAACATTTAACCTGCTACATGTATGTTTAGATATAAGCAGATGATATTGTTTTTTGATGTGAAAAGAGTTTAACTCACTTTAATTTGGAGACCCCAAACAGGTTATTGGAAAACAGTGCAGATCCAGATCAGACACTGCAAAATGCGGCATTTGATCAGGGTAGCCATTGTTTGCAGTTCAGCCATTTTTCTCTAGGATTTTCTAAATCGCATAGCCTGACATGCCTAACATTGAATTAGACTCTTCCAATATATAGTGTTAGGGAGTTTATTTGGTCATATATTGTACTCTTGTTGCATCTTTTCACCTTTCCCCACGATGTGTCAAATTGTGTTACATGAGAGACAGATAAAGAAATAAACTTGTATAATAAGTTTTATTTCTGGCATTTTTACTTATGGGATTATTTCCTATGACATTTTTACCAGGTAGCCTCTGGCATTTTTACATATTGCATTTTTCCTCTGACTTTTTTGCAAATGGCATTTTCAACTCTGGCATTTTTACTGCACACATTAAAAACAAAATAAGTGAGAAAAACCTGCAGATTTAACATCTAAAATTATGCAAAAATAATAATAGTAATAAAATAATAAAAATAAAATAAAAATAAAATAAATAAAATAAAATATAAAAGTAAGATAAATAAAATAAACAAATATTTTCTTGGTTAAGGTATTCTGATATTGAAAGTGCAACAAAGTTCCGATTATTGTAAACTTAATACTATCATTCGAACCTTTACGAATCTCTGGGGTAATTCAGCAGATGACAAATTGGTGGCATTTTTATTTAATTATGTTTTCCCATAAAACAGGTTTTGAAATTTCATGCAAATTATCTCCACTGGAGACACTTTGCATAGAATGTCAAATCCTTTGGAGACAATTTGCATGAAATGCCAAAATCTGTTTTCAGGGGAAAAAACCCCTTCAAAATGTCATCTGCTAAATATTTTATACCGAGTACTATGTGCTAAAACATTTAATAGTCAAAAGACGTTGATTGTCATGATTGCAGTGTAAAAATAATAGGCTTCACAAAGTATTATAATTAATCATGTTAATTCTTTCGAAAATACCAAATTATATTTTATAAAAAAAAAAAGAAAATATAATAAAATAAAATAAATACAAATACAATTTTAATACGTAGATACATATTACTTTAGTTATAAAAACATGGTTTAATACGGTCCAACAGGTATTTATGATTCGATTGGTCTATACATACAAATGGTGCCAAACGGTCAAATGATTGGCCGAAACGGAAAACAGCGTTTCGATAAGGCCAGATGATTGGCTGAAACGGTGAAAAGCGTTTCAATTAACGTTCGTATCTCTTCAGTGCGCATATGCAAATTTAGCGTTCGCGTGAAACGCTTTGCTACGTAATTTGATTGGCTGAAACGATATGAAACGCTAGAAACGTTGTCGAAACGCAAACGTTATGCAACGATTTCAAAACACACCCAAAACGCATAAACGGACAAAAAAAAACGTTATTTATTTATTTTTTTATTTAAACAATGTTTAAAGAGGATGACACAATTAGCTATAAATAACTATTCTACCTTGCGGTCCTCTATCGCCACTGTAAGATAGGGCAGAACATTTTAAAGTGTCGTGTACGGAAAACACTTATTCCTTAGAACGCTGTAGGTAGAATTGAGTAGAATCAGCAGAGAACGAATATTAACCATATTTTTCAGGGTTTTTTTTCGCAGGACATAAGACTTGAGAGTGTATGCTAATGTCGTGCCTTTGGGAAATAATTCGCATAATACGTCAAATACTATGTTTTGAAAATGTGGATATGAAAATGTTTCACAGTGCCTTCTGCATTTATACAAATCCGGAGGTCAAGAGTTAAGGATATGTTGCACGATGATAAGGACACGTCCTTCCGCTTCATATGAATCATATGTATCATAGATATAGTAGACAATCACTATTTATCTTCCCTGTAAGAATTCTAGCTGTGTTTAACGTTTAACATGCTAGGTACAAAAATCAGAAGACAATTTAAAATACTTTTATTTTCCCCTGAAAACAGGCTTTGTGATTTCATGCAAATTGTGATTTCATGCAATTTGTCTCCTCAGGAAACAAAAAGATGCCTTAAATGTTAAAAATTATTTTCTGAAAAAAAAAATGAGAAAAATATCAATTTGTCGTCTGCTGAATTTGTCCAGGGAGTGGTTACGGTTGAATATTAGCAGAAAACACTTTGTTTACTACAGAAGTTCCAATGAGCAGCCCCTGCAAAATACGAGGACATATCAGTGGGTATAATATGCTGGAAGCTCATTCAAAATCCTGTGGAATAAAATACGTTAGCACTCTGGAGACTGGAAATTATCCCGTGGCAGCCTGTTGAATACATTACTTATAAGTGTTTAACAGCGTTTCATATAATCCGTATAATTTGGACAGTTTTACTGATTTCAAGGTGTCTTTTATGATAGAAAGTATTAAGTGCGTAATAATAATTTTAAAGGAAACATTGGTAACGAATATTACATAACAATGTGTAGAATATAGACAATGACCAGGAAGAGTAACAATCACAAAACATAACCTACCAATGACACCACGATGAAGAACAAACAAGCCATGACATACAGCACACATAGCACAAAACCAAAGAAAATCATATTATTCTTAATAATGATAATATATAAAATGCCCTATGAATAGACACAATCACAGAACATAGTCTAACAATCAAATCAAGAGGAAGAGAAAATAAACTATGTCCGACAGTACTCTTACCACAAACCAAAGAAACACAATTTATTGTTAACAAAAACACTACAGAAGATGTGCAGGGAAACCATAATCTTAGAACATAAACTACCAATTACACAGAGAGAAATAAACTATGGCAGAGAGCAGACATACCGCAAACCAAAGAAAAGCAACTTATTATTAACAAAAAAATAATATAGAGTATGACTAGGAAAGGTCCCAATCACAGAGCATCGCCTGCCAAAGACACCAAGGTGAAGAGCAAACAAACCAGACAGACTGAGCCACACATCAAAGCAACCAACTACCTCTTCCCCTACAAGTTGATCACATTGCTAGACAGAATCTACTTAACACAACAATAAGACAATAAAAACTGATATAATCAGAAAACTATTTCATCATCAGACAGTTACCTCAAATCTGATATGATGAGAACTTTAAATGATAGAAAAAATATATAGTTTACAGTATATTTGTTCTGCGCCCAGGTATGGTAAGGAGCTATTGCAGTAACGCGAGGATTTTCCCCAATTGGCACAGGTTTTGAACACCAGATTTTAGAAATTACACTATCAAATTTTTATTACCTATTCCGGTAGCCCGATCTCTAAATCACTGCAGAAAGGAAAATTTATGCTTCTTGTTTATTATTATGGGAGGACTATTCAGTCTTGTTTACCCCATCCCACAAACTCCTAAATTACCAGAAAAGGTTATTAGAAAGAAACAAAATGCTCCCCTCCCAATCCCTCCAGAGTTGTCATTATTGTACGCAACACGTCATTTCGCCCTGTTCTACGTTTGTACCATGTATCGTCAAAATATTCCGAAGGCTATTCGTGTTACAGAGCAGAGACAAAATATTTAAATCAACTAACGAAGGGGAGATAACTCCAAATGTACAAAAAAGCCAAAGTAATCATTTTTGTATATGACATGTCGTCTGGCCATGTTCTTCATTACTACAAAGTATCATCAAAATATTCCAAAGGGTGTTTGACTTACATAGCGGACACGAAATCAATGCATAATCACTGTCGAATATAACAAAAGGAGATAATGTCGAAAATAAGAAAAGGCAGAGTTGTCATTTTTTTTATGCGACATGTCATCTCATTTTGTTCTACATTTCTACCAAATACCATCAAAATATTTCGAAGGGTATTCGAGTTACAGAGCTGACACGAAATCGACTTCAAAAACAAAACAAAGGGAGATAACTCCAAAAGAAAGAAAGCCAGAGTTGTCACTCTTGGCTGTGAAATGTTGTCTCGTCCTGTTCTGCATTTCTACCAAGTATCATCAAAATGTTCTGAAGGGTATTCAACTTACAGAGCACAAAGAATAATCGCAGTCAAATATAACAAAGGGGATAATGCCAAAAGTAAGAAAGGCAGAGTTGTCGTTCCTGTTCTACATTTCTAACAAGTACCACCAAAATATTCCAAAGGGTATTTGAGTTACAGAGCGGACACGAAATCAATTCATAATCACTGTCAAATATAACAAAGGGAGATAACGGTAAATACAAGAAAGACAGAGTTGTCATTCTTGGAAGCAACATATTGTTTTGTCCTATTCTTCATTTCTACCATGTACCATTAAAATATTCTGAATGGTATTCCAGTTACAGAGCAGACAAAAAATCTATTTCAACCAAAACAAACAGATAACTCCAAAAGTAGGACAGCCAGAGTTGTCATTCTTGTACGCGACACGTCGTCTGGTCCTGTTCTACATTTCTACTAAGTATCATAAGAATATTCCAAAGGGTCTTTGACTTACAGAGCGGACAAGAAATCAATGGATTATCTCTGGCAAATAATAACAAAGGGAGATAACGCCAAAAGTAAGATAGCAGAGATGTTATTCTTGTATGCGACACGCCGTCTACATTTCTATTAAGTGCCATCAAAATATTCCGAAGGGTATTCGAATTACAGAGCGAACACGAACCTTTTCGAGATAAAACGAATGGTGATAATTCCAAAAATTAGAAAGCCAGA
Source organism: Anodontia alba (assembly GCA_964016985.1). Taxonomy (NCBI): domain Eukaryota; kingdom Metazoa; phylum Mollusca; class Bivalvia; order Lucinida; family Lucinidae; genus Anodontia; species Anodontia alba. Next base: position 33,089,323 of record OZ024831.1, on the reverse strand, counting down.
GATGTCATTCTTGTATGCGACACGTCATCTCGTCCTGATCTACATTTCTACCAAGTATCATCAAAATATTCCAAAGAGTATTCAAGTTACAGAGTGGACAAGAAGTTTTACGCTGACGCCAACACTAACGCTGACGCCGACGCCGACGGAATCTGTCCCCCCAAAAAATACCCCCACCCCTTTGGTAGGTGGGAACATAAATACCATAATCAAAACGATGGGAAATACATTTAGTTACCTTTCTCTTTGGGAAATATTTCTCGTATCAGAATGACGAGAACACAACACTGACTGGAAATTATGGTTCTCTTTTTCATTTCATTATTGACTGCAAAATTGAATGTGTTTCATAAAAGTTGTTTTAACATGATGTTTCGCCCCCAGACCCAAGATGCCCTTTGGTGGAGGTATTTCCCTGACATACTAACGTAATATATATGAATAAGACCTTGGGTCCAGTGTAAAACGTTTTTATGACAACTTTTATGGAATATGTAATAAAAAATTAAATATTGTAATTTCTGAAATATTGTCTACAACATCTGAGCCATTTAGGGAAAATCCTCGACTTACTGCAATACCTGCTTTATAAACAATAACAGATTTTCAGAAAACCGTATACACAAGTAAGTATTTACTGATCATCACGTAGCATGGTATTCTTAAGATTCGGATTGAAATCTTAGTATTCCCCCACCCAGTGTCATGTTATGGATATTAAACACTTAAATACTCATCGACAGGCCTGAGCAAATGGTTTAGAACCAGATCTGACGCCTCATACTGCGGCGTCAGATCAGGGTCTACACTATTTGCATATAATCTTACCTGAACGGTTCAATCAGATTATTCAGTCATGTCGCTCCAAACCCAACCAAGAGCCAACAAAGGGTATGAACTTAGTCGTGTAGCATCTCATCCAGCAGTTTGAGACCCATCAACCGGTAATGAAATCGCCTTGTTTAAATTCTAGGACAAGTACGGTAACGAGTAAAGGTGCCCCACGAATAACGGTATTTAGCGTAAAACTGTTCTAATGACTTCAACAGCGACTTGTCAAAGCAGAGTTTGAAAATTTAGTAAGGAAAATACTATCAAGTATATTGAACATCTGAATGTACTTTGTATCACTTACTGTCGAGTAGTACGAGTACAATAGAAAAAAATTAATTTTTGTTGATGTCAAAAAAGGAACATGCAAGTCTATGGGATTTTAAGGTTACTATTTTTGCGTGTGTTTCAAAAAGGTGATCACAGAAACTTCTATGGGATTTTAAATTTTGGTTTAGTTTCAAAAAGTCGATCACAGAAATCTAACAAAATTACACATCACGAAAACATGCCCATATAATTTTGACCCCCTTAAACCCCACTTTTATGTTGTACCGAGGCGGTTCTAATGAGTACCCACAATCTATGTTTTGTGCAGAAATATGAAAAATATTATAATTTTTTATCTGAAAATTTTCCTTTTTTGGTCGTAAAATTTTCAATACATTTGAATAGGAGTGTTTTCGTAATGAGATAAAAGCGAAGTTAATTTATAGTGAACATTGTGGAGTCATGGCATAATAAAGTTTTAAGACGCTTAAATACGTGTATCATTTCACATATCACACGTGTTTACATGGTTGCATCAAGTGTTATCATTGTCCTCATCAGATAAGGTGGCGTCACTTTTTACAATGTCTACGTAGTTCAACTGACCATTGTCTTTGTCTTCTCCTTCTTTATCCTTATCATTCTCTTTGAACACAGTTCCTACATTTCTAGCAATATTTTCACTTTCTAACTTAGAAAGTTTATTTGTATTCAATGCAACCGATTGTTCATTTATTGCATGTAATTCAGGTTCATTTGGCATGATTTGGTCAAATGAATTGCTTACATCCGAAGAAGATGTTAGACTTTCATTAGCTTTGTCGTCCCTTACATCCGATAAGTAATCGACAGTTGCAATCTCGGTATATGCGATATTTTTGTCATTGTCTATCTCATTTTCACCATCTGAAGAGGTAAGGGGCTCGTCATCTATAATAATAAACCTTGGAGTCGGAGCTTTTTCTGCTTCACTTTGTTGTTCCGTTTGAACAAAGTCATCTTTATTCTCCATGTTGCAATCATTCTGATTGTTAATTGGAGGAGCAATACCACAGTACTCGTCAGCAATAAGTCCATCCTTCATACGACTGTATGAGTTATCAATTTTGTCTCTAGAATGACATGATTTTGCTGATTTAATGGTATCATAGTTATCACCGTTTTCGTCCACTACATGATGATATACGTTACTATCTTCGTATGCATCTTTTCTTTCATTCTTCTTTCTTTTAAACTCTATCTTGTCATATTCTTTGCTTTGCTTTATTTCAACACTCTTAGTTTTCTCCCTCAGATCTTCGTTTCTCTTATCTTTCAATGCAAAATTTTCGTAATCAATGCCCTGTGTATTCCTTTTCAGTGTTTGTCTTAGAGGTTTATCTGGTTTTGATTTTGCAATTAGACATTTGGAATCAGCATTAAGACCTGGCTCAGAACAGACGGAGGATGCTGTAAGGTTGTTTTTAAAGTTATCCACTTCATACATTTCGTCATATATATTTTGAGAAGATTTATTTTTGCGTTTTCTGCGTCTTATATAAGCTACAAATACAACAACCACAATAAAAAATGCAAGGAGCGAAATGGTTGGTACAATATAAGCAAGAGGTGACTCTTTGTTTGTATCTGACTTATCATTCTTATCTTTTGTCTCTGCTGTTCTGACAGCAGAGCTGGTGTCCAATGATGCAATTGTGCTTTCCTGTGGAGTCGGTATGTTTTCTTTACATAAATATGCCTTTTGTGATTCACAGTTATCTGGATCTAAATACAAAGTGTCATGAACCCTTGTTACCGCCAGACAGGCCATACCCATACTATATTTTCCAGAATGTTGAAACGTCCGATACACACTAAGCCAGTACTTATGGTTATCATTCATAATAGGAATCATTTTTCCCTCTCCGAAAAGTTCTGCGAGTCGTCCATTCCTATCTAAACAATCATCAAATGACTCTTGTCTTGATGAATTTCCATTAATAAGACACATTTCAGAGCTTTTATGAAAGCAGGATTCTCGTTTTAGCGATGAAGCGTCGCTATGTGTGCAGAAATGACCACTAATATTCAGCGCCGTTGTAGTGTGGCAAGAAAATCTATAGCCTTCAAATCTATTCTTCTTTCTCTTAACATATACACATTGTCGTGCTGTTGGCTCCTCTTTCCCCCAGTTTATTTCTGTGTCCCCAATAATCCTGTAAACACTCATATAGCCATTTCCTCCACAAGAGTCAATAGCAGAATTTGAACATGATTTATTACACAGTCTATCGTTCTCGGCTATCAGTTGGTGCCTCTGTTCATAAGTAATACAATAACACACATTGTCTTTTACTCCAATACATGATGTTTTGTTTGAGGACTTGTTACGAAGAACACAATTTTTTGCACACAAAAACAAACTTTTTTTAGAAATAGAAAACGAATTTATTCCGACATTATGAGTTCTGAAGCAGCCTGACCAGGCCATAAAGGAAGAGAAAGTAGCATAACCCTCAATCCAGGCTGATTCTCCATTCACGAGATACGAGACGCGTTCTGGATTTGATGGGTTTTCTTGTATGTCCTTATATGTTACTAATTTCTGTCCTGACTTGCTACACATTTCCGCTGCTTTAATTTTTGACATCGTTGGCTTACGTCCTTGAACAAGTGAATGGTCAACATTACGAACGAAATTCAATAGTAATATGCCGCATAACAACAGTGCCATCATTGAAAATGTCAACGGCTTTGCAAACAACCAACAATCACACACATAACCATATATTTATGTACAGCAAGTAGACAACACAGGAAATGAAAGCAATGTGACAATAGTTAGGTATTTTACCCGTAAAGCGCCGATCAAAATCTGTAGCAGTCGATACTGTATTTTTTTTATCATTTTTATAATTTTAGAGAACATAAATCTTACTTTGCAGTCGATTCTCATGAAATGTCAAGATTTGTTTTCTCTAAAAAAAATAAAAAGATAAATAAATAGTTGATTATGCATTTGTGATTAACACTTTAAGGGTTGATATATATGATTTCGAGTCGTGACAGGAGAAATGTTACCTTTGCTAAGTACACATAGATTTGCCATGCGCATGCGATCTGTACAATCAAGGTCCATACTGACCGTTTTGTAGGTTTCAAAAGCTTCGGAAATTGCTCATATGAGAAATACGTAGACTCTGATCAGACTACACAAGTGTACAGTCTATCTGAATAAAGACACTGCACATGCATAGTAAGGTAATTGTTTTGATTCTCATGACATTTCCGGCCGCCAAGCGCTGTCCAGTGATACGTAAGGGGATAGCGAAGACCCTGATCAGACTGTGCGAATACACAGTCTGATCTGGGGCTTCGCTGTCCGCATATGACTTTAGGCATATTTTCTTTTGACACTGCGCATGTGAATAATCTCCGGAAATAATACCGGGACTTGTTAACGCTAAGCGTGATGGGTAAGACAAAATCAGTTGACGACATTCTGAAGAGATAATTTGCATAAAATGTCAAAGCCTATTTTCTCGGAAAAAGTAAGAAAAATATGACCAGCATGTCGTCTGCTGTATTTGCCTAGAGATTGGTAAACATTAAGTGAGCATGTTGAACATAGAGATGATAAATCTAATAAAGTAATAATGACTCAAACAGAAAATCATGATTTGCCGGCGTGGGCGGAGGGGAGGTGGGGAGTGAGGTGGGGTGCATCTTTATGCTGCGGATCACCAGGGATCAGTGATATACTATATTTCACTGCTACTAATCCATGAAACCCGTTTTGTGTAGAGAGTATACTTACTTATATTATTTTGACCCCTTTATAAGGTAACACTAGGGTTTACAGGGGTATGCATTATTTTTCTTTTCTGCACAAAAACATAGATTGTGGGTACTAGATAGAACCGCCCCGGCGAGGCGGTTCTAACGAGTACCCACAATCTATGTTTTGAGCAGGAATATGAAACATATCAGAAGCTTCTATCTGAAAATTTTCCTTTTTTTTTGGTTGTAAAATTTTCAATATATTTGAATATTTGAATTTTCGTAATGCTATCTCCGTGGTTATAACAGATGTCTCTGAATGACTAGACGCTGTGTCAGCAGCCGGCGTGAATTCGAAACCTTGCTCTTACCAGTAGTATTTATTTTCCTTATGCAAGTATTCCTAAGGAACAAACGCCGGAATTAATTCTTATCTGGAGTTCTTTGTTGAAATTTCATTTATAAATATTTCAATATTTCAGTATTCTCAGGAGCCGGAGAATTCCTTGTTCATAATGAGAGCGATTGCGCAATAAAACGAACCCTATCGGACGTGTCTTTCAGAGAAATCTAGTATCACACTGTTCCCCTCGCCACCCTCCCCCCCTCGCCCTGCCCCCCTTCCCCCCCCCCCCCTCCCCTCCCCAACATACGCACACACACAAAAAAAAACTCGGTTTTTGGCGAGTGTAGTTTCTCTGTAGTTATAACGGACGGTCTCTGAATAACTGCACGCTGTGGCCGGTGCCGTCTAGAGTTCGATACCTCGCTCTTAACAGGGGGTTGTCCATTATTCTCCCTATCACTTTTTTTCTGAGAAACATGCAGCAGAAAGGATCCTGGGCCCAGTTGTTCAAAGCATTGTTAGCTAAATGAGCTCATTAGTGATCAAAATGTTAACTGTTCTAGTAAGTACAATATCTAATTCACAGGTATTTTTTGCTGAAAAATGTGAGTATCTTTTGCAAATGCAAAAACTACTCACATTTTTTCAGCAAAAATATTTGTGTATATGCCATATTTAATGATCGAAGTTTTGGTCTGGACTTATCCGTTGAAATATTTTTGTTGCGCAACGAAACAACGAACCCTATTCAATGTGTTTTCAAAGAAACCTAGTAACACGCTTCTATGAAACGCTTTATTTTAGCGCAGCAGCCCAAAAGTTATTACGGTTATCTCTGAATGATTAGACGCTGCGGCCGCAGCCGGGTTGGGTTCGAGACTTGCTCTGAAACGGTTCCAAGAATCCTTCTCATGCTTGCAGGGTGTTTTCTTTCACAGTGCTTTATTCTATTTCATCTTATCATAGTCCCGAAATGTCTGAAATACTGACATCGGGCCATCAACACACTAAACATCCTTTTTTTTTTTTTGTTCTGACAGCCCAGTGAATTTCTAAACTGCTGAACGTTAGTTTCAAGTATAATTTATATTCAGTCTGGGACTGAAATGTATTTGAAATGCTCTAGCGGGATTTTATTAGTTGTAATGTTCGCATATTTAGGCATGTATACGATGTACACACTTGAATTGCCTCGGACTGTCTCCAGTGGCAATTCAAATATTAATTGATGAATGTGGTAAAATACATTGAGACTGAGAAAAAGGACTGCACTAAAAATTGACGGAAACGAATATCTATTACACAATGTGTCTCAACATTAACCCTTAAGTGCCAAGCATACGGCTGACGACATAATGTTTTTTTGTTGTTGTTTTTTGTTGTTGTTGTTTTTTTTTTTTTTTTTTTGTTTTGTTGTTTTTTTTTTCAGAGAAAATGTTTCTTGACATTCCATGTGAATTAAATGTTCACATCAAATGCTAATAATATTTAAAAAAAAAAATCAAAGTGTCGTCTGCTGCAGTTGTGATTCGCGCTTTAAAGTTTAAGAATGATTTGTCATGTTTTTATAACAAGACAATGGGTTCTCGTGATACATTATCACAATGGTGTACGGATTCATACAGTCATGTTCTTTTTTTTTTTAAGGAAACTGAATACACTTGCTTGATGTTCTACCATTTTCTGCTTTAAAGGGGTTCTTATTTGCTTTCCTGCACACCAGATACATCCCAAACAGGGGTCTATTTTAAAAGGAAAGAATTCTTTTAGAGCAGATCCTTTTCAGAAGGGAGACAAAACAATATCGACAGAGTTACCTCCCCAGAAATTGTATCCATCTCCATTAAACATCTATTGTTATTCTTTTTATTTATTTTTTTTATTTTATTTTATTTTATTTTTTTTTTTTTTCGATTTCTCATTACATCGATTAGATTAGTTTATGTAACGCATACCCCATGTTTTCGTATATTATTATATACAATATAGTGAAGTAAGGGGAATGCAGAAATACTTATTTGAACCCGTTTATGCCGAGTGGACTCTTCTTCTACAATTCTTTGGGCCGGTCCATTTCCAATATGCGCTGCTCTTAAAGGAAAGAATTTATCGCTTCAAGTATAGAGACTACACCTTAAGGAAAGAATTTGCTCCCTTTGGGAGCAAATTCTTACCTTTAAGATTAGCCACTATTTGAAGCGATAATAGGGAGATTAAATTTGTAAAGATTTTTCCTCATGGATGTGCCTATAAATAATTCCATTCTGGCTACGCTACTGGTATATGCCACCATGGTGACAACGAAAACATATACTGTCAACGAAAACATACATTGCCGACGAAAACATATATTGTCGGTAAGCGCAAAAGAATCTTTTAAACCTTTACTACTCTATGGGCGAATTCAACAGACGACATATTGGTGAAACTTTTATATTTCCATCCCAGAAAACAGGCTTTGACATTTCATGCAAACCAATTCCACAGGAGACAACAATTCATCACGAAAACATGCCTTTATAATTTTTACCCCCTTAAACCCCACTTTTATATAGTAAAACTGGGGTTTATAGGGGTATATTTTATTTTTCTTATTTCGGCCCAAAATATAAATTGTGGAAACTCGTTAGAACTGCCTCGACGAGGCGGTTCTAACGAATACCCACAATCTATGTTTTGAGCAGAAATGTGAAAAATATCAGTTTTTTATCTGAAAATTTTCAGTTTTTGAAGGTGAAATTTTCTTTATATTTGAATAGGTGTGTTTTCGTAATGTCATGGATACGATTTGCTTGAAATGTATAAGTATATTTTTTTCCAGTATGCAATCCTTAGTAGACAATTTGATTGAAATGTAAAAAGCCTTATGTCTGGTGAAATAAGAAAGGTAATTCTGGTGAAATAAGAAAGGTATTTCTGGTGAAATAAGAAAGGTATTTCAAAACGCAGTCTGCTGAAATATTTACCCTGCATCAATTAGTGATCTGTCTACCATACCATTATTGCACCCTAAGTTTTCGGACAAACATGCCTGAGCAAACAGCGGAGACACATCATTGGCCACAGAAATCGGTGTTTGACCAGGCTCTACACTGTTTACCACTCAGCTACTCGTGATTCTTTGTAGACAAGTCAAAATAAACATCTTCAAATTGTAGAACAAATATATAGAGGACCTGAGGTGTTCGAAAATTAGAAATCAAAGCATTGAGAGTGCCGAAGATGGCGGTTGCGTAGGAGTTATTCTGATAAGCCTAGGATTTTCACAAATTTCAAGTGGGATTTTTGAAATATGACAAATTTCATTCTGTTATTATTATTATAATTATTATTATTATTATTGTGTGGTTGATTGTGCTTACAAGAGTCAAATTAAAATAATTTCGATTCATCTTCCCAGATAGCTTGACAACGTTGGTCCAACTTTGGCATTTAGTTGTATCGTTGGTTGATAGTTATCTGTTGGTTGTCCATTACTGACCCAACGTTGGACCAACCATGATACCAATCATTAATTATTTTTACATCGCGAAAACATACCTTTATAACTTTTAACACCCTTAAACCCCACTTTTATACACTAAAACTGGGGTTTACAGGGGTATACACTAATTTTCTTATTTCTGCTCAAAAACATAGATTGTGGGTACTCGTTAGAACCGCCTCGCCGAGGCGGTTCTAACGAGTACCCACAATCTATTTTTTGAGCAGGATTATGAAAAATATACGATTTTTTTACCTGAAAATTTTCCTTTTTTGGTTGTAAAATTTTCTATATATTTGAATAGGATTGTTTTCGTAATGAGTTAGTAAAATAATGTCATAGTTGACACAATAATGGGCCAACGTGATGCAAAATACTGGAAATAAACCGTTTTATTCGATATGTGGTGTAACGTTGGCTCAACGTTACCACTGATATGCAAATCATGCACTCCTTCCTATAATGTTGGGCTAGCGTCAGCAATTTTTTCATTGCTGATTCTGCTAAAGTGACAAACATGTTCCCAAAATGTGATTTTATATATCGACCGGTATGCATAATTTTGATTTCCATGTTTTAAACCAATAAGTAAGGCTGTAAATCCAAAGAGTTAAACGTTGGATCAACGTTGTGACAACGTTGTCCAAACATACCCCGAATAATAGGAATACATAGAGAATCTTGTATGAGTGCTCATGTATTATTGAATTTATTAAATGCGTAAGAGAAAAGATGTATGTATTTGTATCATAAAATATGTATAACTTGTTATATTAATTAGTATTCCAATACCTTGGAGTAATCTTGTTCATTACTGTTACCACCTACCAAATGTTTTATAACACTTTAGACTACCCGTAAAGCTAGCTTTTATACCATTTAAATTTTTCTGACTTTCTGACTGGATACAACAATAAAAGTCTCAAGAAGTGATTTAAAGAAGAAAGATTAAGATTTTTAAACATGTGGGTATAATTATATTATATATTCGTTTCTAATTAAGGCAAAAATAATGAACTGCATGCGGCGGACGTGAAAGCCACTTATCAGTCTGTGTAGTTGTGCAGGCTGATCTGAGTGTTTGTTGGACGCTCATGTGACATTTTAGGTTTTGCTGTGCTCTGGTTCATTTGTGATTTTGACATTCTTACAGCACAAACATTGTTTTACTAGAGTAATGGGTCCAAAACACGCTCAGGGAAAACAGAGTAGACCCTGATCAGACTCCTCCTTGAGGACTTAGGAGAGAAAAAAAATCTATGTCAGTTTATGAAAAAAATAATATTTTATTGTAAAACCACTGCTTTTTAGTGAAACACGGTTTTACATTCATAAACATATAGTACTGTGCTGGAAGAATGTCAAAATCACAAATGAGCCAGAGCACATAAAAATATAATACTGTGCTGTAAGAATGTCGAACTCACAAGTGAACCAGGGCATAACAAAACCCTACAATGTCACATGTGCACCCAGCAAAGACTCAGATCAGCACAACTACACAATGGTAATAGACTTTTATATCTGCATCATACAGCTCATTATTGCTACCAATTAGAAACGAATATATACTAGCGGAAAAAAGAAACTGTGCATTGGTAAAAAGTTATACAAAATAATAACATCGTAGCAGACAGTAATAATATATTTCAGATTTGTAACAATACACATTTCATCGAAGTTCAAGTGATTCAAAAGTGGGAAAAGAAGACTCATTTCATCATCAAGGCTCAACAAATCAAAAATGTCTCAAGCACCATGTCACAAAGTCAATATCTGGTGTGTCCACCGTTAGCAGTAATGCATGCGTTGCATTGCCGCCGCATGGATCCGACAAGATTGGTGAAAAACGCCTGAGGAATGCCGTTCCAGATGCGAACTAACGCGCGGGAAAGCTCAGCCAATATCACTGGCTGATTTGGCAACTGACGTAGACGACGTTCCATCTCATCCCATGCGTGCTCTATCGGCGGTAAGTCTGGTGATACCGCAGGCCATGGCAACACATTAACATTCTGCTGAGTAAGAAAATCAGTCACAACGCGTGCAACGTGTGGTCTGGCGTTGTCGTGTTGCAGCGTAACGGCATGTTGACGCACAAACGGGACGACGTGGGCTGGGAGAATCTCATCGCGGTAGCGTGCACCAGTCAAATTTCCGTTAATGATCACAAGAGGCGTTCTTGCGTTTCCTGTTATTCCGCCCCATACCAATCTACTGCCCCCGCCAAAGAGACGACGTTCAACAACACAGTTATCCTGGTACTGTTCTCCAACTCGACGGTATACCCTGGAACGACCATCACTGCTATCCAAGTGGAAACGTGACTCGTCTGAGAACAGGATACGCGCCCAATCTCGTCTAGTATAGCGAAGATGGGCCCTGCACCATGCAAGGCGAGCAACACGGTGACGTCGCTGTAGGACTGGACGGATTGCTGGACGCCGAGGGCGAATGTTCCGTTCACGCAAGCGGTTTCTCACGGCTTTTGGACTAATGTTCCTCAAGCCAGGAATGCTTCTAGCCATCAACGCAACAGTTTGAAGTCGGTTACGAAGAAGCGTCACACGGATGTAAGTGTCTTGACGTAATGACGTCACACGTGGACGTCCCGATCTGCGACGGTCCCTGGTGTTACCAGATTGCTGATAACGTCTCCATAGAGCAGAAATCGTGTTCCTATGCACGCCAAACCGTCTGCTAACCTCATTTTGGGATACACCAGCCCGAATCATGCCAGCCGCTTGGTGGCGCTGAGCTTCGTTGAGTCTAGGCATTGCTTACCAAGACATTCAGGAGGAATAAATTTGTTTTTCTGTTTCACTTGGATAAAATGGTTTTACACAAGAGTCAAAAAGATTGTAAAGACGTTCACATTTAATTGCTGGCCACAAATATGCTTAATCCTGCACGTGCACAAGGACAACGCAATGCACGTGCAAGGACCTTATTTACCAATCAATATTGTTAAGGAGTATACACATCATGTTTGTGTAAAGTTTCAAGCATAAATGGATTTTAGAATTATAGAAAATTTATTTTTTATACATGCACAGTTTCTTTTTTCCGCTAGTATATAATACAATTATACCTGATTTGCTGTCGGAATAACCCTTTACACTGGCAATAAATCGGTTGGCGTCAGACATAATTTCTACATTTGCCCAATTGTGCAGGGTTAACGTTGGCCAAACGTTGTAATTAATTAACATTGCCATACGTTGGCCCAACGTAATGCCTACTGTGCTTTCAACATCCTTCAGAAAGTCATTTTTGCTTCACACTTTACACAGAAAAAGTAAATTTGCAAATTTTTGTCATGATTGAATGCAAAACCATTTGTCGTAACTATCTATGTACAAAAAATTTTCTTCTAGTGATTGGTTTTTAAAACATCAAATATTTTCACTTTTTCCAATAGTAAAAATGAAGCCTAATCATGGAGAAATCTATAGGGTATAGGTATTATTATGCGGCACTTTTCATGACGTAACATTTATGCATTGTGATGTTATTACCTAGTTAGCATTCTACGTAAATCTATATCGGGCCGTCATCGGCCCGTCAGCTACCCTGACGGGCCGATGACGGCCCGATATAGATTTACGTAGAATGCTGACTGGGTATACGCTGATTAGTTATTTTTTATTTAAAAATACGTCTCAGTGAAAATACAAATGACTAAACATTACAGTTTATCATTTCGGACGCTTGTGAAATTTTCAGTATCTATTGCATTATAAGAAACATTTAATAAGTTTGCTTTAGATACATGTAGCAAAAATGTTCATATCATCTTATTACTTGGAACATTTTAGATATGAATACCAGAGTATCAAATGTGTATTCATTGCTGTTTTATATTTAATGCAAAAAAAAAAAATAAAAAATACAAAAAAAAAATAAAAGTCAAAATGACACTTATTCTAAGGGTCGACATTTTATCGTCGTGTTTAGTATCAGTTTGATCGTCTTGTAAAGATGAATGTAATTTTTCATTTGGAGTTTAACTATTAATATCATTTATTTTATTTTATTTAAATTTCTTAAAATGCGAACTTTGAAATCTAAAGTATTTCACTTAACAGCGGAATTGCAAAACGTGTCAGTTCTTGATCCTTCGTTCAAATACATTTAAACATCCACTTTGTCAATGAAACGCTTTTAACACCTTAGTTAGAAAGATATCCCTTAAAGGGACGGCACAATTGCAGTTTTAACATATTGTTATCTTTACGATAGAAATGGTTTCACACGTCCAGTCTAATCCCGCTCTAGGATAATGACTTCTACTCTGCACTTGCGCAGAGAGAAAAGACGCGCGCGCAGTCTAGTTATACTTGCGTGACAGTTAGGGGTTAGATTTTAGATTGCAAAGAAGGAAGATCGAAAAAATGTAGTCTCCTCGTGATAACCGCTCGGCGGGCCATAGGCCTGACCGCCATTATACGGCACTTTTCATGACGTAACATTTATGCATTGTGATGTAATTAATATACGCTGATTAGTTATTTTTTATTTAAAAATACATCTCAGTGAAAATACAAATGACTAAACATTAAAGTTTATCATTTCGGACGCTTATGAAATTTTCAGTATCTATTGCATTATAAGAAACATTTAATAAGTTTGCTTTAGATACATGTAGCAAAGATGTTCATATCATCTTATTACTTGGAACATTTTAGATATGACTACCAGAGTATCAAATGTGTATTCATTGCTGTTTTATATTTAATGCAAAAAAAAAAAAGTCAAAATGACACTTATTCTAAGGGTCGACATTTTATCGTCGTGTTTAGTATCAGTTTGATCGTCTTGTAAAGATGAATGTAATTTTTCATTTGGAGTTTAACTATTAATATCATTTATTTTATTTTATTTAAATTTCTTAAAATGCGAACTTTGAAATCTAAAGTATTTCACATAACAGCGGAATTGCAAAACATGTCAGTTCTTGATCCTTTGTTCAAATACATTTAAACATCCACTTTGTCAATGAAACGTTTTTAACACCTTAGTTAGAAAGATATCCCTTAAAGGGACGGCACAATTGCAGTTTTAACGTATTGTTATCTTTACGATAGAAATGGTTTCACACGTCCAGTCTAATCCCGCTCTAGGATAATGACTTCTACTCTGCACTTGCGCAGAGAGAAAAGACGCGCGCGCAGTCTAGTTATGCGTGACAGTTAGGAGTTAGAGTTTGGATTGCAAAAGAAGGCAGATAATAAAAAATGTAGTCTCGTCGTGGTCGCCGTTCGGCGGGCCATAGGCCCAACCGCCGCACTTGTACAAAATGTTTGAATGTAGTTTCTTTGCTGTTTAGAGATTTGTAAATAATTTATATAAGTGACAATATACTGCGAAAGTGTTATTTATCAGTATGCAGGAGTATTTTCGACTCTAACACTCAACAAACTGTATATTTTCAAAATGATGTTATATTTAGAAATTGGAATTAAAGAGAGAACAACAAAAATAAATATGGATGGAAACAAGGAGTTCGGACTTTACTCGTTATTTCTTCTTCACAAACCGGAACGTTAAAAATAAACATGATCAGCGAAGTCATCGATGAAATGAATAAAACAACAAACATATCTTATACAATCAGAGGACGATTTCTTTTTAACTTTCCCCACAAAAGTATCTTGGAGCCAGATTTTCAACAAGTTCCGTTTGTTCAATTTTTCTGAAATTTTCACAATATTGTTGTGAAACATCAATGATTCAAATTCAGCAATGAAAAGTAGAAAACATTTTCTTAGACAAAAACTAAAAAAAAAAAAAAAAAAAAAAAAAAACACTTTACTATCGAAATTGCATAGGTAAGACCTACTTTAATACTTTAAAAGTGATATTGTCAAGATTAATGAATATCCCATAACTTTTGATTAAGTGTTGAAATTGTAACCTTTTAGAATATCTACATTTTTTTAGACTATCTACATAAATGCAGTGTGCCGAAAAAGTGCACCGAATAGATAACACCCTCTGTATATGCAGGTGTTCCAATAAATAGTATTCTATTCTATTCAGTGCTATATCTGGTTCCGGGTTTTACTTGTACACAACACGCAACAGGTCAGTGGTGCACTGTGGGCAACAATTGATTCACTTCCGTGTCCGAACCAAATCGTATGTTGTTTGCGGCCATGGGTGCAGTCAATCATCTGATAAGTTCTAAAAACGTATCTAATACGAGCGTAAAAGAAAGAAAATGGTTCAATAATTTGGAGGAAACTGGGTCCAAAAGTTTATTTGTAATATACCTTCGTATAAAAGAAAACAAAAATGTGGCATTACTTTCTGGATATTAGTTTTGATTTTTTTTTTCGGGACGCGATAGCCCTTTTTCGGTCCTTTTGGCGGAAAACGTCCTTTTCGGTGTTTAGTGCTCGGGTTAGATGGGGTAAATCCTTGCAGTCTGATCAGAGTCGTTGCCCGCATGAAGAAACCTTGTACCGTAGGCTATCCAAATGCGCAAAGTGAAGATTCTGGTCAGACTGTGCGAATACGTGATCTGAATCTACGCTGACCGCACATGTGTCGGAAAGTACGTTTTCTGACGTTGTGGCGCCAATATATTCGGATATCTTATTGCCTTTCCATACATCTCCTAAATTTGAACAGGTCCTTTATACTACCTGTTAATGTGTCTTAACTCGCTGGATGAGCGACAAGTAATGTAGATCCAGGTCAAACATCGCGTTCTGGTCCGGGTTTACATTGTTTTCCCATGCCTGTCTGTCCAAATACTAAAGGTAACCATATTGTACAGTCAACTCTCGTTATCTCGGAGTCCAAGGGACTCTCTGAAATACCTCGATATATCCTTACCTGGACATATCAAATTTTACAGAACTGAGGAAAAAAATGAATCAAACAACCACTGTCCTCAAAAGAATTTGTAATCTGACTCCTGCAAGGTTGGCAAAATGCCGGCAAATATGAGTATTTTCCATGCCGGTGGTATTTACCGGTAAATACCGGCAAATACTGGTAAATGTCGGCAAATACTGGAAATTGGCATTTACCACCCTGGAAGTAAGACAAAACCCTACCCTCAGTATCAACCTATGGACAATGTCTGTAATAGGGGCTACATAGTTGACTTAGTATTTACATTATACTGATTGCAGTTTAACTCTGGTTTAAGTTTACTTTAATATTAAATTCAGTTAAATGAAATCTAGAGAAAAAAAAAGCCTGTTTCATACTCGCCAAAGTACTCATCAGGTGGCTTGTGGCTACCACTACAGGTTTTTATTTTTACTTTTTCTTTCTTTTCATTCTTTTTTTCTTTTGTTTTTTGTTTTTTAATCTTTTTTTTTTCTTTTTTATTTTTTTTTTGTATCTTGTCATTTTTATTTTTTTTTTTTTTTTTAACTTTTTTTTATCTTTTTTTTTTTTTTTTTTTTTTTTTTTTTCTTCAATATTTTCAATAACACCTTTTTACTTTCACCTAGACTTATTGTCTATATGCATTCATTTATGACATCTTGCCCCTGGCTATCAAGTACCCTCTTGAACAAACAATTGTCCTGGGATTTGTTGTTTTAGTAATTAGACCATACAGGTAGTCTTGCTAATTACATGTACACTAAAACTCCTAAAAATTTTGAATATAGTAAAGTGATGTAAATATCCTAAACTTTGCAAAACATACTTTTACCATACAGAAGTGTGTTTAAAAGATGCAGATGGCCTGGCAAACATTTAAGATCCTGATCAGACTGTTCAGTATGATCTTGGTCTGCTCTTTTTGACATGGTCTGCCAGCACAAAAACTTAGGGTCATTATGGTAAATGTCAGTGGCCAGGTGCACAGGTGAATTTCTACTATTGAGAAAAAGGCCTACATGATTTTTTTAATTAAAGACCATTTGTTGCTTAAATAATTTCAAAATTTTTGTCTAAGATTCACTTTTTGGCAGTGTTACATGTTTATATTGAGATTTCTTCTATTCTTCAGGGTGGTAACCTTATATAATTAATGATTTTAACATTCTTACTCATCTAGTTTGCTTATACTATTTCAATGCAACTTGTTTAAAGACTTCTGCAGTTTTTTAAGGCCAAAAAAATTTCAATTTGCCGGTATTTGCCAGTATTTGCCACTTGAGGAGTATTTTCCAGACCGGTAAATACCGGCAAATGCCACTGGTAAATACCGGGGGTGGAATTTGCCGCCCAACCTTGGACTCCTGACGTTAGAAATATATTGAAAATATGTGGAAAACAGGAGAAATCCTTAGGAGCAATTTCTCCTCTTTTTCACAATATTTTGTTACCTGTTGTTAGATTTTCATGTTTAAACAGGGACCTGATTTTCACCGAGATAAGCGGTTATTCGAGATAAGTGAAGTCGAGATAACGAGAGTCAAGTGTATTTCATTTTTTATTTATCACAGGCGTAGAGCTGCTTTAACACAGAGCTCAACCAACAGGCAACAAAATATTGTGGAAAAGAGGAGAAAAGAGGAGAAATTGCTCCTTAGAAGCAATTTCTCCTCTCTTCCACAATATTTTCAATATATCTCCAACTTAGGAGTCAAATTACATATTCATTCTGTTAAAGGTGGTTGTTCGATTAATTGTTTTCCTCAGTTCTGCAAATCTGATAATGTCGAAGTACGGATATCTCGAAGTGTTTCATAGAGTCCCTTGGATTTCGAGATAACGAGAATCGACTGTATAGGACAAAACTGGTTTCAGCCTGTTATCTGTACTTTACAATTCAGCTCCTTTTATCCCTATCAACTGTTATCCCAAACCAAAATTCTGATCCCTTAGAGTTTGATATAACGAGTGAAAGTCAGATGTACGTGCAATAAAGAGGCACCAGCTAACATAAAATATTTTGCTTCTTTACCAAAGGGGCTGCTCTAAAGGAAATAATCTATCGTTCCATAATAGTGGCTCCGGGGGGAGGCAATAAAAGTAAAAAAGATTCACTTTGGAAACAAAGTACACACAACGGAATAGAAAAAGGGGAGTCTCGATTTCATTGAGACTCTTCAGAAGTAGTGATGAAGTTTGCAACACTGCTTACGCCCTCTAGCGTATACACGAGCAAAACCCCATTTTCAAATATACGACAATGGGCCAAATGATCCCAAAGGAAATGAAATATAATCTGCACTATGGTGATGTACGGGGAGAAGTTCTACCGCCGCCCACGGCACTAACATCAGCTGCAGTGTAGTTGAATAAACCTAAAAAAGATTGCCTTTGGAAACAAAGAACACACTATAGATTAGAAAACGGTAGTCTCGGTTTTCGTTTTTCTACGAGTACCCAGTTAGCATTCTTTATAAATCCATAGCGGGCCGTTATCGCCCCGTCAGCTACCCTGACGGCCGATAACGGCCCGCTATAGATTTATAAAGAATGCTTACTCGGTAGCTCCTATTTTGAAACGATACTAGAGAGAAATTTTCAAACTCTTTACTGCGAGTGCATGAAACAATTCCGTTCTGGCTTCAATGATTATAAACAATTTCGAAATAACCTCGTCACATTATATACACCGTTATCAGAATTCTGCGCTTTCAGCTGGTCGTATATATGCACTGTCGATTCCCTATGTACTCGACTAGTTAAGCTTGACGCTTTATCATAATGTTCACTACCTTTTTCTAGTTTTATTTGTTTATTTAAAACCTTACTCTGTCATAGTCACCACTTTTCGTGTGAAATATTGTTGAATCTATTTGCCGCGTAGGAACAACTCCTTGGACCATTTCGCATTCAGTCTTATTGTACACGCTGCAAGCGGTCGCATTCTCATCCCCCGAGTTCTGAAGATTGTGTTCGATTGGTGCCTCTAAGACACCTATTACTCCAGAAACACTGTAAGCCTCTCCATTTACACTGATACTACTTTGAGAGCTGGCTTTTCTACAGCACTTCTTCATTAAAATGACAACGAGAATTACAACCACTACACAGACTAATAAAACAGCCCCTAATATATGGCAGAGAGAAAGTGCCCCTATATGTCATTACCAGGTCGGACTTCCGATGACCATGTCGTGCTTTTGTCGACTGTCGGGGTAAAACCAGGAACCGAACTACTCCCGTTCTCTGGTTGATGCGTATTTTGTTTAGTCAACGTTGGTGATGGTCTCTGAGCGGTTGTTGAATACGTATGATTGCTCTCATATAGGTAAGTTTTCTTTTCAGAACAATTATCAGGATCAAGATGGAGTCTGTAGCCAACTTTCGTGACACTTAAACAAGCCGTAGTATTAACAGTATCTGATTCATAGACTGCAAACGCTCTGTATACTCCAAGCCAGTAATTACGATCGCTTTCCATCATACTAACGATATCTCGTTCGCTGTTGAGGTTAACTAATATTCCATTATAAATAGAACATCTCTCTTCCGCTGAATGTCTGCTTATTGGTCCGTTTATCAAGCAATGGCGCTCACTTTTGTCCCTGTTAGAACAAGTCTCATTCAGTACAGAATATGCACTATTTGCACAGAAAAATCCATCAATCTGTGAAGACGTCATCTGACTGTAACACGATGTTGTATACGCCTCTATTCGTATATGGTCTCCTGCCGCTTTCCTTCCATAAATACACTGTGTATGTGAAGGTTCGCCGTTGGCCCATTTTACCATGTTATCTTCATACAGTCTATAAATGCTTATTGCGTTCTCACTACCGCAAGAGTCCAAGTCAGAATTTACACATATTTTGCACACAGAATCATCTATAGAATCCATTTTGAATTGACTATCATCAAAGCATATACACGAGCCATTCATGACACCCATAAATCGCTGATTCCTATTATTCCCATATTGTAAACATTTGTCCACGCAAGAACTTACTACGTTGTTTTCAAACAAAAACCTGCCCGCAGATGTTGAGATATCTTTAGTGTCATAGCAGCCATAATAAACAATGGGATGAGAGAAACTGACGTATCCATCAATCCATGCAGACTCAACCTCATTCTGCTGATTTAACCCATCACGAAAACATGCCTATATAATTTTGACCCCCTTAAACCCCACTTTTATATAGTAAAACTGGGGTTAACGGGGGTATACATTATTTTTCTTATTTCTGCTTAAAAACATAGATTGTGGGTACTCGTTAGAACCGCCTCGGCGAGGCGGTTCTAACGAGTACCCACAATCTATGTTTTGAGCAGAAATTTGAAAAAAAAATCTGAATTTTTATCTGAAAATATTCAATTTTTGGAGGTGAAATTTTCAGTTTATTTGAATAGGCGTGTTTTTGTAATGATATTGTAGTAGCATTAACCCCAGTAAATGTGGGGTATCCAACAAGTGTGCTCCCTAAGTTTCTGCATTCTTCTTCTGCTTCAGTCTTGGAAACGACATCCTTTCGAATATTGTTCGAGTGTCTAAAACCATCAATCAGTACAGAAAACTTTACAAGGTCAGTGATTTTCGGAATTATATTCATTTTTCTACAGACTGTATGACCTGCCAGCCGTGCTAGGTATAATCGGAAGACTATTTTTCTCCCAGGCAGCACTATTCACATTGTCAACTATAGCACTATCGGGATACACCTCAAAGGAAAATAACTCTAGCATGGAAACACTTTATTCCCTTCTTATTGGGGACCACTCTTAAAGGAAAGAATTTGCTCACATGGGGAGCAAATTCTTGTTTTAAGATTGCCCCCATTTTTACAGGTTCCAAAGCCTACTACTGAGGCAATTTCCTACCTGTAAAGGTTGTTTCCCTCTGCAAAACGGTGGCAACAGCTTTCAGATTTATCCAGTATTCATTTACCTTAAAAACCTGTGTATGGGAGCTTCGTACACGCAGCCCAGTCAACATACGACTACAAGCAAAGCGAGGGCTATGCACAGTCTGTTTTTTTTTTTTGTTTTTTTTTTCTTATCTACACCGTCCGAACAATGTCTGATGGACTGCGTATGCCATATATCGCCACGTAGTGTGACGTCTTGTTTGGGCACGCGCAGATCTTCAATTCACAAGGATGGCGATTCTTCTGATTCAGTTAAAATAATTGATGAAGGAAGTAAATATCGGCGAGGATTAGAAAACACGAGATCATTAATAAACCATGCCGGAAACAAATTGTAGACCCTTAATATGTTATTCCAAATTGTGGCAGACGACAGTTTTATTGTTTCTTTTTTTATTTGTTTTGTTTTGCTTTGCTTTGCTTTGCTTTGCTTTGTGTGTGTGTGTGTGTGTGTGTGTGTGTGTGTGTGTGTGTGTGTGTGAAAATAAGGCTTGATTTTACATGTGAATTGTCCGCTAATCAGACGGTGCAAATGAAATATCACGTCTTATTTTCTCTAAAAAAATCAGAATATCGCCTTCTGCATTAGAATGTCTGCTGTTGTTGTTATGAATGACGCTTGAAGGGTTAAAACAATTGATGTCTCTGTTTGTCTTCCTAGTCTCCTATATGTTACAAGACAATAGACCCACATGATGCATAGTGACTATAATCAGATAAATTAATGTTTTGTTTCTTTGAATGCTACAAATTGCGCCTAGCAGTATCAATAAATGCATCAATGGTAACATTTTTAGAATGTCTACATAAGCATGGCGTGCTGAAACAGTGCGTCAGCTAGTTCCGGGTTATAGTTATAACAGCAGCTAGTCCTGCATTTAAGTTATAGAAGCACTGAGCAGTCCACGGAACTAGTTCATGTCTGCACACCAAGAGAGTAATCTAATTTATGCAGACACACGGTCACATACACACGCACGCACACAACTCCTGTACTTCAAACTTTAGTGATCAAAGTTGAAACTTCTTCAGCTCCGCCCAGCCCTCCTCCAAATGCATAAAAAAAGAGTAAAAATTCGAATTTTGATCACGTTAACAAATTTCTAACCCCTGCAGAAGGCAAAAGTCAGAATACCACGAGAAGTATTGAGTACTGTGCAAAATAATACTTAGAACAATAAATTATTTCTTTCTTTTTTATTTCTTTTTTTCTTTCTTTCTTTCTTTGTTTCCGGAAGATAATCGCCAGGTAATTGGGCAAATCTTCTGATTAAGTAAGGTATTATGTACAGGAATCGGCTCACGATATTAATCTTCAGTTATATACAAAATAAAATATTTGTATTACACGCTACTGTTTAAAAACCCTATTAAACCTTTTAACCTAACTGTTGTGTGAGCCGTATTGGATATGCGATCCGGGTCACAGCGAAAACAAGTTATTTACATGGCGAACAGCAAAGACTCAGATCAGCCTGCGCGTCCGCGCAGGCTGATCTGAGTCTTTGGTTTTCGCTCTGTGGATTTCTTATAGACTGTTTTGTTCATGGTAAAGGCGATGATTCTGATCAGACTACGCGAATGTGTAGGATGGTCTAAGTCTTCGCTGTTTCGCACATGACACAATGTCGGTTTTGCTGGATCCCGGCTCAGGTTATTGCATTGTTTTGTGGCTGCAAACAATATGAAGGAATTGTTAAATAACTCTGTTTTATATTGAATGATCATGATACGAAAATGGTAACAATTACTCTTGGGTTGATATAGACATAAAACTTTGACGACGGACTCAACTACCGTAGAAACGATATCAAATCGAAATTGACCATCAAAAAGGGTGCAGTCTGTCAAAAGTGTGTGAGAGTGTCCTTAATATTTTCGTCAGGCGTTGATCGTTCTTTTCGGAATTATATAGAATGGATGTACATATAAGTCTATGAGCTTGCCAGGATGGATAGACCGTTGTTTCCTGTATTCATCTGGTTTACATCAGCTTTGTTTGCCGTAAGTATGGAACTAAATTACAGTTTATTTGATATGAGTTGGAGTTTCACGACCCAATCAACACTGTTAAGGTCATGTCGAGCCGGTCAGTTCACACTTTTCCTGCGCATGCTCAATCCTATAAGCGTTAACGAGTACGTGTGTATATACTTTCGTGATCAACTGACATATGCCCTTCTTGCATCAGCGAATGATAGAGAATGACCGCAAAAAATGATTTCGATCAATCTAGACGAACGTTCTGTGACCGAGTTGATATTCGAACTTGCGACTCCTGGATCTGCAGTCAGGTGCGCTACTGATTGCGATATTGATCCCGGTTGAATTTCCGTATCGTAACGACCCTAAGTATTGCATCACGAAAACATACCTATAAAATTTTGACCCCCTTAAACCCCACTTTTATATAGCAAAACTGGGGTTTAAAGGGGTGTACATTATTTTTCTTATTTCTGCTCAAAAACATAGATTGTGGGTATTCGTTAGAACCGCCTCGCCAAGGCGGTTCTAACGAGTACCCACATTCTATGTTTTGGGCAGAAATATGAAAAAAAATCAGAATTTTTGTCTGAAAAGTTTCTGTTTTTGGTGGTGAACTATTCAATATATTTGTTTTCGTAATGTTGGACAGAAAGGCCTGAGCAAACTGTTCACCCAGATCAGATGCCACAGAACGCAGCGTCATGTACTACACTGTTTGCACTCAGTTCCGCGGGGTTTAGACACATCAACAGGTAGTAAATATGTTAGCAGGATACAGACAAAATGAGATACCTTTTGTCAGGGATTTTCCATTCAAACCATGGGACACATCGACTTACATGTCAAACCCTATTTTGCTTAAATCCATTTAAACTGTTTATTTGCCTTTTGAAAAGCGTATTTCCTTTTTTTCTTATTTGTCCTCAAAATATGTAATATTTTTGCTGGACCTCTC
This sequence comes from Anodontia alba, assembly GCA_964016985.1. Taxonomy (NCBI): domain Eukaryota; kingdom Metazoa; phylum Mollusca; class Bivalvia; order Lucinida; family Lucinidae; genus Anodontia; species Anodontia alba. Next base: position 33,065,921 of record OZ024831.1, on the reverse strand, counting down.
TGGAGCCCTGGCGACTCGGACATACTGTCAACAGGGGGGAGGGGGATAAGGGAGGGGCGGGTAACAAATAGGTTCAGTCGTTATGCGTAAGTAAGGTATGGATGCGATGAGTTGTTGGGTGGAGTTCCCCATCAACCCATTTATGACTAGCGTCCCATTAAAGGAACATCTGCAAACTGTGTAGATACAGATCAGACGCCACAGAACGCAGCGTCTGTTTAGGGTCTACACTATTTGCACTATGTACAGGAATTTCTGTAATAAATTATAACGAAAAAATAAATACCCCTTACATTTGAAATGAACCTGTCGTAAGAGTGATAATTTGTTAAGGCTGCATAGTTGTCACAGGCTGCTCTAGTTTGCATACACATGCATGTATTATTGTTATGTCATTAAGTTAACAGTAATATTTTCCTGGGTTTGGCCCAAACAATTTGAAGTCGTATGGCTTGTTCGTACAATTTGTACTCTATCTGAGGTTGTGGAAGTCTGCCAATGTGACTATACCCTTTTTACCCTGAATATTGGGCTACCTTTCCTTTGCTAAAATCCATAGTTCCATTTAAAACCATACATGTCCAAAAATTTGAAAAAGTCCATTTTACTACCTGTTGATTTGCATAAAACCTGAGAGTACATGTAGTATAAGGTTAAAAGTCACCAAGTATAAACGCTAAGATTTGTGACATTACGAAAACGTGCCTATATAATGTTGACCCTCTTAAACCCCACTTTTATATAGTAAAACTGGGGTTTACAGGGGTATACATTATTTTTCTCTGCTCAAACACATATATTGTGGGTACTCATTAGAACCACCTCGCCGAGACGGTTCTAACGAGCAACCTCAATCTGTGTTTTGAGCAGAAATATGAAAAATATCAGAACTTTTATCTGAAAAATTTAATGGTGGTAAAATTTTCAGTATATTTGAATAGGCTTGGTTTCGTAATGACTTAATTCTTGTTTCTTAAATGTGCGCTAAAACCCTTTTCAAAAGGGGTCTACCCTTTAAGGAAAGCATTTGCTCACAAGGAGAGCAAAGACTTGCCTTTTAAAGTTGACCTCTTTCCAGAAGGGAGGCAAAAATAATTTGATAAAGTTGTCTCTTCTGGAATGTATCCGTTTACCTTAACCTCAGCATTCTGGGTAAAAATTTCAGCAGACGACATTTTTTTTTTTAACTGTTCGTGCAAATTGTCTCCCTAGGAAAATATAATCACTTTGTCATCTGCTGAATTTACCCAGATATTGGTAAAGATTAAAAGATAAAAAAAATATCGCAGGTAGCGTCTAACCGCTTAACGCTTACCATTCCCTGTATAAATTCAGCAGACGGCAACTTAAATGTGCGCTAAAACCCTTTTTCTTCTCTTTTTTTCTTTCTTAGAAATACGCTCTAAAACTTTATGCAAATTATCTCCTATGGAGGCCAATTTTTGCATGAAATGCCAAAGCCTATTGTCTGGGTAAAAATAAGAAAAAATTATAAAATGCCATTTGCTGAAATTTTTACCCAGCATGCAGCCTTTAACACCATTTGTTCAAATAATTAAACACTACAAAGAAAGATGTATGTTTGTTCTAATTTACAAAGAAAATATATATTAAACAAATAAAACAATTAGCAGTATTAAAACAATTGGTATGTAAGTACACCTTACCTTTTTTGTCGTTAGGGTGGCGGAAAGGTTATTTACTTGCGAGGGGTAGTCATTACGAAAACAGACCTATTCAAATATACAGAAAATTTCATCTCCAAAAACTGGAAAATTTCAGATAAAAAGATCTGATATTTTTTTTCATATTTCTGGTCAAAACATAGATTGTGGGTACTCGTTAGAAACGCCTCGCCGAGGCGGTTCTAACGAGTACCCACAATCTATGTTTTGACCGGCGAGGCGGTTCTAACGAGTACCCACAATCCATGTTTTGACCAGAAATAAGAAAAAATAATGTATACCCCTGTAAACCCCAGTTTTACTATATAAAAGTGGGGTTGAAGGGGGTCAAAATTGTATAGGCATGTTTTCGTGATGCAATAAATTAAGTGCCACAAGGTATGAACATCACACAAATGTATTTGTCAGGAATCTTTAAGAAGTTAATAATATGTAATCAGTTTTCCTTTGATATTACTTTACTTTTTTTATCAGGAAATGAAAAGCAGTTTCTCCAAGACTGATATACCGTATTCGACCTAAATACCGCACATACTCCTGTAAGCGTACAGTAAAGCAATTCCGTAGGTTTTTCAGACTACATTGTACTTTTTGTCTACCTCTTTATAAAGGTATATGTTGTGTTTACCAATTTGAAATGCATCGACCTGTCGATGAAATTTAAATGAGTACCCACATCATATGTTTATATAAAGAAACATTTGTGTTATATTTAGAGATTTTCTTTTTCTTTCTTTCTATCTTTCTTTCAAAGATTAAAATCTAGAAAATTGAATTGATTCGAATTTCTCATGTAATATTTCTTTTCTGTTATATTTGGATGTGTTCCGTTTATTTTTCTTTCTATATTTCCTTCGAAACTAGTTGATTTTAGCGTTAGAACGAATCGAATTTACCAAAATGAGAACGAATTGACCAAAATGAGTACTAATTGACCAAATGAGTACGAATCGACCCAAGAAAAATTTTATGAGTACGAACTGACCAAAAATTAGTACAAGATGACCAAAATGAGAGCGAACTGACTTAAGTACAAATTGACTTGAGAACGAATTTACTAAAAAAAAATCTCTAAATATAACACAAACAAAACAACATAAGTCACTAAAAATTAAGTTATTTTCATTAATTGTCAATTACAGTTGTCTTCATTTGATCTCACGTTGAAATAAACTTATTCCATCGAAATTCAAAAAAGGACAAGAGGCCTATGAAGGCCTGACTCGCTTTACTGGCAAGTACAGTATCTTTTTTTTTTTTTTTTCCTCGGTTTCATCACCGGTATAATAACTTTCTTTGCAGGTAAAAGACTGTTTCCACATGAAAAATACTTAGAATACCCTTCCTTTCATACATTTTCCATGATTCCAACCAAAAAGTGGGAACCATTGTTAATATTATGAATATCATTACGTGTCATAACACTGCGTAGAAAACAAATTTCACAAAAAAATATGAGTATGAATTGACCGAAAAATGAGTAGGAGTTGACCAAAATGAAAGCCAGTTGACTTAACGGACGGACGGAAACCACGTCATGGCATATAAAAAGAAGAAAAAAGACGACAGAAAAACTTCCAGATATAACGGAAAGTAAAGAAATGAGAAGAAATTCTAACAAATTCACCTTAAAGATTTTAAACTAAGCAGAATGAAAATAAATAAAAAAAACTGTAAACATTTACTTTCAATAAATACCAATTAAGTTCGTTTTATTTTGATTGCGTTACATAATTTACAATAATTGTCATGTGCATAGAAATTTAACAAAAAGGACATGTATTTAAATAAATACAATGGATTATTGCAGCGATCTTCTACTGCATAATTTGTAAAATAGTTTGGACCAATTTGATTGTTCCATCACGAAAACATGCCTGTATAATTTTGACCCCTTATACCCCACTTTTATATAGTAAAAATGGGGTCTACAGGGGTATACATTGTTTTTCTTATTTCTGCTCAAAAACATAGATTGTGGGTACTCGTTAGAACCGCCTGGCCGAAGCGGTTCTAACGAGTACCCACAATCTATGATTTGAGCAGAAATATGAAAACTATCAAAGTTTTTATCCGAAAATTTTCAGTTTTTGGAGGTGATATTTTTTTTTAGTTACCTAGTGGTAACCCATTTATTCTCCCCGTCCTATGGTAGACAGAGAGTCGGGGAGGACCATCCCCCCGCCCCTGAATACCTTACAATATACATGTATATAGGCGATATTACATTAAGATCGTAATAGTTGTATTGTGTCTAATTAACTTATTTTTCTACCACAAGTATTGGGACAAATTCTAACCAAGAGCAGACACTGTACCATCTGATAATGGTCTGCCACTCATCCAACGAATATTTATACACACGTATATCTGCTTGTAGCTCAGACTTTACGACATATATGATTAAGAGTTAAAATGTCCCAATATTTGTTTGTGTTGAGGTTTTACGGCCCAGTCAACCCAATGGGGCATGTCGAGCGCGGTCAGTTTACCTAACCACACGTTTACTGGGCAGGCTTAGTCCTCTTAGCGGTTAACCAGTACTGTGCACATTCTTTCGCCAGAAACTGACAACTGCCCTTCTTGAATCAGCGGAAGGGAGAGAATGACCGTAGAAAATATTTCATGATCAATCTCCATGAAAGAATGTTGCCGACCTCGGCGGGGGTTGAACCCGCGACCTCCTGGTCTCCAGTCGGACGGCGCATCCAACTGAGCCACCGAGGCCGGGTCCCAATATTTAGGGTAAATATAGTGTGATATTTAATTATGTACATTTGCTCTGTCTCACTTACACACACATTTATTCAACATATGGGAGACTAAATGTCCACCACTAGATGACAGAACAGACAAAAGACCAACAGACACATAAAAGAAAGAAAAAAAGGTGCTCTGGCTATCTTCTCTCAGTCAGGATGGCAGTATGCAGAAAAATTAAACATAATACATTTGTACTTGTAAGATCTTGCTTAAGATGTCAGGAGCATCATATGAACTCAATGTATTTCTTCTAATAATTCTTTATATTTATACCATTTTTGTTTAAATTTTTCCAAATGGTTTATTTTTTGTTGCTGCATACTTTTCTAGTTCATAAAAAACTTTAGTTTGTTTTTCAAAGCAATTAATGACAATTGTTGAGGTATTTCGTTATGTATATGTAATATTTAACGAACATGATTATCTGTAAGTCAGACAAAAGGTATGTATTTCCTATATTAAACATGAAAAGCTCTTCAACCAATGTCAGAATTATATTTTTACTGTTTAACCATCGGGTGAACTGACCAATTAGGGACTGACTTTCGTGACAAGACCAAAGCATATGACTTACAGATTCCTCTTCCTTGCATAAATTACATAGGGGACTTGGTATTTGTTTTATGTTATATAGATATTTTCTTGTTGGTAAAATCCTATGGTTAATTCTAATTTGGAACCATTGTAATTTTGTACTTATGAATAATTGAAAGGGAGCATCATATATGTTCTTCCAAGTTTCTTTTTCTATATAATATATAGTTTCCCATTTTTGTTGTGATGTAGGTTTATCTTCATTTTTGTTTAAAATCATGTAAAATTCTTTGCCTCCTTTTCTTTACTTCATAAAAGATACCAAACTTGCTGGAAATTATTGGGTAGTGGAGTTTTTGGTAAACCATGTAATATTGAAGTTTTCTATGTAGGTTTTTATAGCTTGTTTAATGCCTTGAAATTGTAGAAAGTTTGTTTTTAGGTTAAAGTTTCTCTCGCATTCTTCTTGTGAATAAAATTCTCCATTTTCTTTAATCATATCATTTATATAGATAACTCTTATTTTTATACCATTTCTTTATGAATGCAGGTTTACCACCAATATTAATTACGTGATTATAAAAAAATGGGTTTGAGAGAACAAGGTCCTCAGAATCTATTTTATGCAGTTTTAAAACTTCTGCATATGCCTTTAGAACATCTGCCCAGAACTGATTTTTAATAAGTAATTAAGTAATTTATTTATGCAATAAGCCATATGGCCCATGAGCACATATACAAATTTCAACATACATGATATGCAGGATGGCGGACATACATTATACACAGTAAATTTCCATGAGAATCGATACCAATGTATTCGGGAGAGGTGCAGTTTTGAACTTTGAATAGTATAATCTATTTATGCCGAGTGGACTCCTCTGGCTTAATTCTTCGGACCTGTTCACTTCCAACAAAATGGGTGTCTGGTTAGGTTATATAATTATTACCATATTTTATAGCAATTCCTGTATTAAATGCAAAGGATGTAGACCCTGATTAGACGCCGTTCTATGGTGTCCGATCCATGTACATACTGTTTGTTTGGTAATAACTTTAGTTCACTCCATCCATACGGAATTTGGCAGAAGAGGTGCACATAGAAATAGCAGTTTGAAATGCTTGCGTTAGATTGACAATAACATGATTAACATGATACTCTCTCTCTCTCTCTCTCTCTCTCTCTCTCTCTCTCTCTTAGTTAATAGCTGAAAATTATATGCCTGTGTACATGCATGCATTCACCTGCATACATATATTTATACATAAATATATATAATACACAATGTAGAAATTATGATACATTCAAAAGTTCTGACTTTCAGCTTGAGAACATAGACTGACAGGCAAGTGATACGGTCTCATCCACACCTACAAGCCGTTGTATCAGCCCATGAACTCATTTTTTTTTTTTATCTTTGTAAATGGTCTGTATAGCTTTTTCCGAAAGAGAATATGTCATTAAAATTGATGGTGTTTTGTATGATAGATTGCCAAGAGCAGTGTGAATTAATGACTATTCTTAGCCATGTTACTTTCATACTATTTATAAATGCCTTTAGAATAATCATATTCAAACCTCCTTCACAATATTGTTTGACCACAGCATTGTATTTTATTTTTGCTGGCCCTTCCCATAGGAACTCAAAAAAGATGTCATTCAACTCTTTCATTATTTTTTCATTAGGATTTGGTATAGATATGAATAAATGATTTAATAATGGTAGAAGTATTGATCTGGATACTGTTACTTTACCTAAAGGTGTTAGATATCTTCTTTTCCATAATTTAATTAATGATTTGATATTCTGAAATTTTTCTGCACAGTTAATTTGTTGAATTTGGTCAAGATTTACATAAAAAATTATTCCCAAAAGTTTGAAGTCTGTTTTACCCCATGTTATTTCCATCTAGTTTTAATTGTTGAAGTGCTGAATTTGTTCAGTCCTATCCATACAGCATGAGTTTTGTCAAAGTTTACCTTAAATTGGAAAAATGTGAAAACTTAGATAATACACTGAGTGTTTCATTTGATGATTTACTAGTTCCATCTAAGATAAATAGAGTGTCATCAGCATACTGGGATAATTTATGTTCTTTATTGTTTATTACTATACCCTTAATATCCTTGTTATTTCTTATCATAAGTCCTAAAATCTCAGCACAGAGAACAAATAGAAATGGTGATACTGGGTCGCCCTGACGGCAGCCACGGCCTATATGGAAAAAAGGTGACAGATTTCCACCTTGATTTACAGTCAACATTGCATTTCGGTAAAGTATCTTTATCCATGAAATTAAAGAGTTACCAAAGCCATAGAATTTTAATACCTTATTAAAAAATGCCCATGATACAGAGTCAAAAGCTTTTTCAAAGTCAACTAATAAAAGTAACCCTGATATGATTTTAGTTTCTGTATGGTGCATGATGTCATAAACCAGCCTTGTGTTTTCTCCTATGTATCTGCCTGCAATAAACCCACTCTGATCAGTATGTATAAATTTCTGTAATGTACCCTTTATCCTATTAGCAATAATTCCTGAAGCAATTTTATATATACAGTTAAGCAAAGAAATAGGTCTGTAGTTGGTAATGTAATGTCTAGGTTTATTTTCTTTGGGTATACATGTAATTATTCCTTGCCGTTGTGTAATGGATAGTTCTCCTTTTAAAAAAACTGAACTTATAGAGCCAATAATAAAGTGGCCAAAACATTTTAAAAATATCCGCTCCAAAACCATCAGACCCAGGACTACGATTGTTTGCCATTGTTTTAAGTGTTACGGGTGTTTGCTTGTAGGTTAAAAGTCCTTCTGACTTGTTAGATTCTTCTGTATTTAATTTTCTGATATTTGTATTTAAGAATAGGCTATCTAAATGAATATCAGTCAGATTATTATCTTTTTTGGAATATAAATCCTCATAAAACATCTTGGCATCACTGAAAATTTCAGATTGGTCTGTAATAACTTTTCCATCTTTTCTTTCTAATTTTGGAATAATTTTACTATTATAATTGTGTTTTTTAAGATTACAAAAACAGTTTGATGGTTTTTCATCATCTTCTATAATTTGAGTTCGAGATCTTATCAAAATTCCTTGCATTTATTTTTACGAATTATACTAAGTTCTTCTTTTAAGGCATCTTAGCTATTACCACTACTTTCTGAAAGGTTGGATTCTAAAATCCCTATGTTTTTAATAAGATCTTTTTCCCTTTTTTCTATTTCTTTCTTTTTGTAACATGAGTATGATATAGATTTTCCTCTTAATTCCATCAACAGGGTTTCCAGAAATAACTGATCATTTATAGTGAATTGAATTTGGTCATCAGGTATGTCTTTTATATTTTCGAGATTATATACTGGTAGGGCGTACTTTTTTTTAACCTCATTTATCTTATCATTAATAACTTTTAGGTATTCACTATCATGTAATAGAGCATTGTTTATGTTTCCATAAAGGTTTACCCTTTTTAAAACGAACAAATGAAATATCTAATAGTACAATAGAATGATCCGAGCGGTAGTTTTCCTGTATAATGCTTTTATTCACTGAAGACAGTAAGTCCTCAGATATAAGAAAAAAAGTCTAACAGAGCTTGTTTTAATGGTGATTTTTTCCTCCATGTGTACCTTTTTAGTGATGGATGAGCTTCTCTTAAAGGATTACATAAATTATGGTTCATTTTTATTTCTAAGATTTTTTCGTGAGCTTTCTTATTATTGACAGTTTTGTAATTGGAATAATCTAATTTAGTACAGCATTAAAGTCTCCACATATCATTACGAAAACAAGCCTATTCAAATATATTGAAAATTTTACCACCAAAAACTGAAAATTTTCAGATAAAAATTCTGATATTTTTTTTATATTTCTGCTCAAAACATAGATTGTGGGAACTCGTTAGAACCACCTCGCCGAGGCGGTTCTAACGAGTACCCACAATCTATGTTTTTGAGCAGAAATAAGAAAATAATGTATACCCCTGTAAACCCCAGTTTTACTATATAAAAGTGGGGTTCAAGGGGGTCAATATTATATAGGCATGTTTTCGTGATGTTATAAAGCTATTGTTCCCTAATGTTTCAGCTATGTTTATTACATTTTTAAAAAAAAATTAGGGATATCCTGGTTATGATATTTTTCATTCCTGCTCAAAACATAGTTTGTGGGTATTCGTTAGAACCGCCTACACGAGGCGGTTCTAACAAGTACAACAATCTATGTTTCGAGCAGATATGAAATATATCAGAATTTTTATCTGAAAACTTTCAGTTTTTGGTGGTGAAATTTTCTATATATTTGAATAGGCGTGTTTATGTAATGTTAATTGATCGCCACTATCAAATGGTGGATTATTAACAAGATGAAAAGATAATTAATCTTTTAGAGAGAGAGAGAGAGAGAGAGAGAGAGAGAGAGAGAGAGAGAGAGAGAGAGAGAGAGAGTCCATTTGAAATTTAAATTTCCGTACAAAATCTCGTTCGTTCTGTAGTACATGTGTATACTAATAACAGGGTGGTCTTTCATCCCCCCCTTATATAAAAAATAATGTCCTTTTGTCTTTTTTGTCAGTAAATTCAGAATACGGTACTGAGCAGCAATTGTTAGGCAAGCGACTATGGAAAAAAACAAACATTTGGTCGCTTATTACGTGTAGATTTCAACTACTTTGCATCTAATGGGATCTGAAATAGTGACCTTTTCACACACAGTATATGATTTACAATTCGCATTGCAAGTTTCTGTTGTCTTCAAACTCTCATGATACATTTCTTATCGAATGCTTCGAACGACCAAAAAAATCGCCTTTATACAAAATGTATAATGTACTTTTATTAATGTTTTTTGTTTTTTTTTTTGTTTTTTTTTTTTTTTTTCCTCGCTTCTTAATCGTATATAGATAGATGGACGGACGCACACTCCACCACTATATTTTTTTTAACGGAATTAACCTAACAGTCTTGTCCAAATTTGCCTCTCTAATTCTAAACGTTTCTCCGAACGGACGGACGCAAGCATGGATAAGGATAATTCATGCCCCCCCCCCCTCCCCCCCCCCCACACACACACACCCATCCCCTCCCGATTTTGTAGTTAGAGACATATAAGTGTCGTGCGTAAATGCGTGTGGATGTAAACTATTGGTTTGTCACTTCTAATTACGTCGTTTAATGCATCATTAACACTCACCAATGCATATATCCCAAAATAGAGGTCCCAAAATAAGAACAAATTGACCAAAACCATGAGTACGAATTGACCAAAATGAGGACGAGTTGACCAAATGAGTATGAATGGACCGAACAGTGAGTACGAATTGACCAAAGGAATACGAATTGACCAAATTGATGAATACGAATTGACCAATAACGAATTGACCAAAATGAGAACGAGTTGACTTGAGTACGAGTTAACTTGAGTATGAGTTGACTGGGAACATATTTCACCATAAGTTTTCCAAGTATTTAAAAAAAAAAAAAACCTAAACGCACAGTGTGGTAATTCGGTCGAATACGGTATATGTAAACTGATACTTAGAACTGGCTGTCAAAACATTGGAGAGAAGACAATGGTAGTTTGATAACAAGGCTACGTAGCCTAGTAAGGTCAGAGGAGAGAACAATTTTAAAATTAAATATATTGGTCATGATGTTACAACTTTAAATTCTTTATGACATGCATGTATTTAATCTTCATCACAAAAACATACCTATATATTTTGACCCCCTTAAACCCCACTTTTATATAGTAAAACTGGTTTTACAGGGTGTACTTTTTTTCTTATTTCTGCTCAAAACATAGTTCGTGGGTATTCATTAGAACCGCATCCGCGAGGCGGTTCTAACGAGTACCACAATCCATGCTTCGAGCAGATATGAAAAATATCAGAATTTTTATCTGAAAACTTTCAGTTTTTGGTGGTGAAATTTTCAATATATTTGAATATGCGTGCTTTCGTAATGTTATTTATTTTATAAAATAAACTGTACACTTATATCACAATGAGTTTGTGGACTCTTGGGTAGCGTGTACATGTACTTTGCCGTCTGAGTGTCAGATAACTTTTCCTGATTAGTGAATTGATACATTTGCAAGGGAGGTAAATATGTCCAAATCGTTGTATCTCCCGTCTGAAAAAAAGTGTACCCTAAAAGGAAACATTACGAAAACATGCCTATTCAAATATATTGAAAACTTTACAACCAAAAAAAGGAAAATTTTCAGATAAAAAATTCTGATATTTTTCATATTTCTGCCCAAAACATAGATTGTGTGTACTCGTTAGAACCGCCTCGCCGAGGCGGTTCTAACGAGTACCCACAATCTATGTTTTTGAGCAGAAATAAGAAAAAATAATGTATACCCCTGTAAACCCCAGTTTTACTATATAAAAGTGGGGTTGAAGTGGGTCAAAATTATATAGGCGTGTTTTCGTAATGGAATTTGCTTCCCTATTTTCCTTATAGGGTAGACCACTTCCCTTTAAGTACTCTCGTCTTATATTAGCACCATCTAATGTTGCGGTCATGAATTCGATTTCCTCGTTGGGCGAGCAGTATGTGCGTGCGAAGTGTGTGTGTTCATTTTCTTTTTATATACATTTTATGATCATATCACCTCAAGTCATTTCTTTCTTTATTATTCACCTGAGGCACTTATCTTATTTAATTCTATCTCTTGTTTTCATACTGGATCATGGAGCGCAGAATATAGAGTTTTAAGGCATTGTCAATAATGATTTTATTAAACAAGATAATGTTGAATTTGTACCAATACATTGTTATTAGAAGATTTATTATAAAAGAGGCTTCGCATAATATGTTATATATTGGTGATTTACATGTGGGCCGCGCAATGAAAAAAGATACCTTTAGGTCATTTGCGGGCAGCGAAGACCTAGATTAGCCTCTGCGTCCAAGCAGTCTTATCAGGTACGTCGCTGGCCGCTAAAGAGGATTTGCTACATTTTGTGGATTTCCCTCATTTTCTTTCAAGAGAGGCAACTTTTATAACTTCCTGTTTGTTTTCCTGCCCACCAATTCTACTCTGAAAAGGAGATTAGACACTAAAAGTAAAGAATTCGCTTCCGATGTTTTGCCTCCCTTCTGAAAATGGGTATACTCTGAAAGACAGAATTTGCTCCCAATGTTTAGCCCCCCTTCTGAAAAGGGATCTATTCTAAAAAGAAAGAATTTGCTCCCCTTGGGAGCAAATTCGTTCCTTTGAGAATAGATCCCTTTTCAGAATGGAGGTATAACAATTTTCACTGACCCCCTCCCCACCCCACCGCCTCCATGTATGTGTATCATTCCCCCTTAAAGAATCGTCGCCTTGTTTTCATGGCTCATCCATGCACACTTAGTGGCGATTTCTGTCACCAATCGCCACCTTGTACACTTCATACTCAACCCAGAGCACGTACTGGTGGTCTAGATCGAGAGTGCAAGTCGAGAGCACTAACTACTCGGCCACTCAGCCCACAACACCTTTTCTCAGGGTGATGTAAGTAAACAGTATTTTTGGATAAGCTTTTAGGCTTATGAAAACTCTACAAAATCAATACCAATATTTTAGCACTATTAACAATTATGCGTTGATCTTTGAAATTAAAAATGGCACATTCTGAAGATAAAGGCGACATATGGCCGATCGTTATCACACCTGGTCATGTTTTATACCGTACCTTCGCTGATCTTATCAGAACAATGGGCACTGAACCGCTTCAAAGTAAAATAACTTGAGCCTATCAAGAGGAAATGTACCTTCAGGTCATGTGCGGACAGCCATTACGAAAACATGCCTATTCAAATGTACTGAAAATTTTCCCAACAAAAAATGAAAATTTTCAGATAAAAATTTCTCAGTGATATTTTTCATATTTCTGCTCAAAACATAGATTGTGGGTCCTCGTTAGATTGTGGGTCCTCGTTAGAACCGCCTCGTCGAGGCGGTTCTAACGAGGACCCACAATCCGTGTTTTGAGCAGAAATAAGAAAAATAATGTATACCCCTGTAAACCCCAGTTTTACTATATAAAAGTGGGGTTTAAGGGGGTCAAAACTATATAGGCGTGTTTTCGTGATGGAAGGCTCAAGTCAGACTGCACGAATGCGCAGTCTGATCTGGGCCCACTAACCGCAAACAGAATCATTGGATACTATAAATGTTTCAGTGGAGAGCAAATACCCGGATGAGACTGCGCATGTGCACGATGATATGAATCCGCACATTTTGCACATGCTCGAATGCACGCTTTCGCTTGACGATGCCAACGTATTGTTCGTGCGGTCCGTTTCTCCTAAGTATTGGGGACACTTTAACTCTTTACCATACTTCTAAAATCTGCTGCGCATTTCACATTAAAGAATACGGGTCGCCGTATATTCGTTTTCGGGGTTATGGATTCCAATGAGTAAAAATGTGTCAATTTTTCTAAGATCTGATGCTGCTGATTAAGTCCAGGGCCCAGTTGTTCAAAGCATCGTTAGCTTAACAAGCTCGTAAGTGGTCAAAATGTTAACTGTTCTAGTAAGTAAAATATGTAATTCACAGATATTTTTGCTGAAAAAGAAATGTGAGTAGAAATGCAAAAGCTACCGACATTTTTACTGCAAAAATATTAGCCTATATTAGTATATATGCCATATTTAATGATCAAAGTTTTAACGATACGTTAACTAACGACATCGTTAGTTTTGAACAAATGGGACCTGATGTCTTACATGCTTATCAAGATTTGTCGCTTACATGCGCAAGTTAAGATTTTTTTTATTTATTTAGCATAAACCTGTTTACCCCAAGTATTGGGACACCTTAACTCTTTACCATACTTCTAAAATCTGAACAAGTCCATTACGAAAACACGCCTATTCAAATACCATCACGAAAACATGCCTATATAATTTTGACCCCCTTAAACCCCACTTTTATATAGTAAAACTGGGGTTTACAGGGGTATGCATTATTTTTCTTATTTCTGCTCAAAACATAGATTGTGGGTACTCGTTAGAACCGCCCCACCGATGCGGTTCTAACGAGTACCCACAATCTTTGTTTTGAACAGAAATATGAAAAAAATATCAGATTTTTTGTCTAAATATTTTCTGTTTTTGGAGGTGAAAATTTCAATATATTTGAATAGGCATGTTTTCGTAATGCATTGAAAATTTCACCTCCCTAAACTGATCATTTTCAGATAAAAAAAAAAACTCTGATATTTTTCTGCTCGAAACATAGATTGTGGGTACTCGTTAGAACCGCCTCGCTGAGGCGGTTCTAACGAGTAACCACAATGTAGGTTTTTAGTAGAAATAAGAAAAATAATGTCTACCCCTCTAAACCCCAGTTTTACTTTATAAAAGTGGGGCTGATGGGGGTCAAAATGTTTCTGCACTAATGGCTCATGGCTGTCCGTTCCAATACTTTGGATAAATACTGTACCTGATTTACCATAAGTATTAACCAATACAACGACACTAAATTTCACTTGTACAGTAATTCTTATAAATACGTTTCGTCATGAAAAAGGGCCCTTCGCGCATGTTTGGACAATAAAGGTCAAGGTTAGTCTGCGAATCCGCACCGTCTGATCAGAACCTTCATTATCCTCTTACATACTCATTGAAAATATCTTACATCCGACGACCAGCAATGGCCCTGCTCCGACTGCGCATCCGCGCAGTCTGAGCAGGGTCTTTGCTTTTCGCGTATGCCATAATGACCTTTTTTCTCATGTAAGGGGTTAAATACTTTCTATTTAAGATTTACGATGTACAAATAAACATATGGGGTTAATCCTGATTATGTTTTGGTATATTTTACTTCGTGTTGATCTCTGATTTTAATATATTGCCCTACCTAGGGATACGCGAAACATAATTTGGCTGTTAGTCCCTTGTCACGTTCCGTAACTATTTTTAGTTAGCCAGTCAGTATGCGAGGCAACAGAGTGGTTCCTGCCAATGGCGATGCTGTTAGTTTTGAATGTTATTAAAGTAGGCGGAAAGTCGCTTCGCTCGAATACCTTTGGTGGTGGCGAAGAAAAATAAATATAATGACCCGTGGGTGAAAATATAATGCTACATAATTTAAAACGTGAAACCTTTTTCACAGTCTAGCAAACAAAGCTCCAGCATCAAGTATCTAGCTGACGGTAACTCACGAGAAATATTAACCATCATATGAAGTTGGAATGGCTAAAAGACGAACGCGTCTCGAAATGATATGCATGAGAAAATAAGAGATGAAGAATAGCAAGAAATGTATCAGATTTATCATTCCTTCAAGGCACGAACATTCTTCTATATAGAGGCTATCAGAATTGTCACAAACTAGAAATGTGTCCAAAGGACACTGATGCCCCCGCCTGAAAAACTTAAACGCAAATTTCTAACGCCGGACACGGCGGAGGCGGACAGGGGTAACACTATATGCCCTTTCCACCATTCTTCGACTGGCGGGGTCATAAAAAGCTCTAGTAGTTATGATCAAATAAGAAAACTTCAACACAAATTGCTAACGCCATCTCAGACGCGGACGGAGACGGACGGACAGACAGACGGACGGACGTACAGACGAACAGGGGTAACTCGCAAATTACATACGTTAAGTTGGACATTAAACGAATAGTCAAACCGAGGGTGAGGACTTAGCATTGGAAAGCCTTTACCCCATGGAAGGCAATGGAATTGCCTTACCCAAAGGAAGATACCAAATACTATGAATGCTGTATCTGAAAAGATGCATTAGTTATGATCAATTACAACTTCTCAAACGCAAATTGCAAATTAACTATGACCTTGACCTACCTAAAATGTCAAATTGATTGGTAGGGAACATGCGATAGAAAGGCTTTACCCCAAAAAGAGATGTTGACCAAATGTGAAAGTTGTAACTGAAAACATTTAGTAGTTATGATCAATTAAGAAAACTAAAACGCTAATTGCTAACGCCAACTTGCATCAAGTATGTAAATGAGTCAAAGCGTGAAGTGAGAACTAAGTAATGGTAAGACGTTACCCCATGGAAGATATTAACCTAATATGAAAGCTAAATCTGTAGTAGCTATGATCAATTAACCCTTCTCATGCTGAATAAATTAAGATGCCACGCCCTTTTCAAATTTTCAGCCAATCGGATTACTAGATCCGGTTTTTGGATAGAAATTCACATATCTAATGACAAACAGTGCAGATCCAGATCAGTTGGCTTCTTCAGATCTGGATCTACACTGTTTGCTAAGACATGGCATGACGTGTTCAGCTACAGAATTGAAAACATAAACGCAAATTGCTAACACCATCTCGGATGCGGGCGGTGACGGACGGACGGACAGACGGACGGACGGGGTTGTAACATTTTCACCATTCTTCGAATTGCGGGAGCATGATGATCTTATAAGACTTCGTCTACTACAGTCGAACCTCAATGGCTCGAACAACTTTGGGACCATGAAAATTCGTTCGAGACATGGGTAGTTCGAGCCTGTGAAGGTTAATCATGGCACCAGTTCAGGAAGCAAATAGCGATAATTTAGGGAAATCTTTTCGATTTTCTACACAGTGATTGTATATTGAGTGCACTCATTAGAATCGCCTCGATGAGGCAATTCTAACGAGTACACACAGCATACAATTTCACGATAAAATAAGAAAATTTCCTTAAATATTTGTTTTCTTGAGCTATCGGAAGAATTTCGTAGGGACTCAAAAATGAGTTCGAATTAGCCATGGTAAACGAGCCATCGAGGTTCGATTGTAATTATAAAAAGGATAGCCAATATCCGTCCTGCGAAAACTGTACCGACAAGATAATATTTTAAAATCACTGATAAACGCTTACATTGCTGGTGAAAAAAAAAATCAGCGACATTGTAAAATATTTTCTTGTGTTTCCCAGAAGGCAGGATTTGACATTCTGTGCAAATTAAATTGTAATTATCACCTTACTTTGCATGAAATGTCCAATACGTTATGCTCGTATTCATGCAATAATAATAATATCAACAGTTTGTCTACTGAATTAGCCCAGAGAGTGGTAAAGATTAAAATGACATACCAACGTCATTGCACTTAAAACATGAAACTGCGCGGTTAAGATAGACATAAGATGATATACCGTAATTACCCTAAATATACGGGCACCTCATCTCCTTACCATACTTGTTCTAGAATTTGAAGAAGTACAATCTACTACCCAATGTTGTGTCTTAAGTTGCTGGATGAATAACAAACAGTGTAGACTATGATGAGATGCCGTGTTCTGTGGCGTCTCATCTAGATCTACACTGTTTGGTCATGCCTATCTGCCCGAAAACATACGGTACCTCTTGTGTAACCACTGTCAACGCACTTAACAAAATAAAGCTGTACCGTCCGGTATACTGGTCAGCCACAAGTGTTGAGCCGCCCATTTAACTGAATCATCTGTGCGTAAAAAATAAATGTACCGTATTCGATCTAATTACCGCACATACCCCTATGACTATAAGGAGATTAAGATAAGAAATTCTTGGTGAATTTGGCCACCCTTACAGGTAGGGGCCTGATAAGGGGAAATTAGATTTTATATCAGCAAAGTTTAAGATGAAGACAGAGAAACAAATAATATGAGTAATTTAGTGATAATTTGGTGTTTTTTTTTTTTTCTGTTTATTCAATAAAATATACCTGTTTTTTATTCATTAGAATTGCCTCTCCTAGGCAGTTCTAATGAAACCCACAACATATTTTATGGACAAATACAGATGATTATGCCTGTATGCTAATTTATCACCAAATGCCCCCTTTATCTGTTTCTTTGAATCAAATACAGAAAATTAGGAAGATAGATAGTATTTTATTTAGTTATTTATGTATTTATAGAAAAAGAGAAGCTTTTTGGCATAAAATACACATTCTAAAATGTCTAAGAACTTTTTGACATATTCCATAACGTTTTGTTTTACAGAAATGGAAATGGAATAATAGTGTGGTGTTCTTATTTACTTTAGAAAATAAATAAATAAATAAATAAATAAATATTTTCAATTTTATATTTATATTTCAATTCATTTGTATTTTTTTCACGATGCAAGAAAAAACAACACTTTTGTATTTAGGAAAAATAAAATATCAAAAATAAATAAATAAAAAAATAAAGTGGTAAACTACAAATCAAGAAATAAAATGAAAAAAATTAATGCAAAATTTGCAAATGAATTTATTTGGTTCTAGAGTAACAAATTGAATACTGCTCAATTTTATGAATTAACCCTTATAGGGCCCCATCTAAGGAGACCTAACAGCCTTTTAATGATTCCATAATCACTTAGATAAGATAAGCCTTTGATGTGCGCTCTGTTATCAGGACTGTATATTGGGGGTGATCATGAAGGGGAGGGAGCGGAGGGCGAGCGGTCTAGCTAAAGAAGGAAAAAAATGTTTCTTTAAAACATAAGGTAATGTCAAAAGTAGCTCAGATATCAACCTTTAAATATTATAAATATCAAAAGCATATTTTCTGCTGTAACGTAAGCAGTGACCCATCACGAAAACACGCCTATTCAGATATACTGAAAATTTTACCACCAGAAATGAATGGGGTGTGGGCCGAGGGGGTGGGGTGGGGGGATCAAAATTATGTAGGTATGTTTTCGTGATGATGTTTTATGCTGTAACATATGATCAATGTGCATTTTGATTCATCCTGTGCCTTATTTTACTTTACAGGTACATGCGTCAGACACTGTTCAGTTCAAGTGTTCATCAGGTAGGTGTCATGAAACATGCATGAAGCTAACGAACTACTAAGCTTTCGACATCTTTCAGAAAGCCGTATTTTGATTGGCGCTTTACACAGAAGCAGTGAATTTGCAAACTTTTGTCACAGTTTAATGCAAAATCATTTGTCGAAACTGCTCGTGCTAAAAAAAACCCCAACTTTTATTGTAGTCATTGGTTTAAAAAAAACTCAAATATTTTCACTTTTTCCCACAGTAAAAATGAATGCAAATAATGCAGAAATCTGTAGAGTAGGTAACTTGAAGGCAGATTTTCGACAAGTTCCGCTTTTCCATTTTTTTTTTTTTTTTTTTTTTTTTTCTTTCTGAAATTTTCGCAATATTGTTGGAAACATCAATAATTCAAACTCAGCAAAGAAAAGTAAAAAAATATTTTCTTCTACAAAAAATCCAATAAATCACTTTACTATAATTATTGCATAAGCCAGACCAATTTTTGGCCGTATATTTAATTTTAGGGTAAATATTTGAGAACAAAAACACAGAAACAGAAAAGACAAATGGTCTCTGACAAGATATTGTCAATCAGAACAATTTCTGTTTCATTTAAAATAAAACACCAAGCAAAAATGTCCTTCCGAATGATGTCAAAAAGACAGTAGATACGTTTTGCATAAATATTATTTGAGCCGCAACGTCAGAACGGACCTTCATACATATGCGCCCAGCTACGATAAAGATCAGCCTGCGCATTCGCGCAGTCTGCTCAGAATCTTAACCGGGTGCATTTTTGGAAGGAGGCAAAACTTCTTCATGCGGACAACGATAACCCGCTTATCAGATTGTCCCAGCTAGCATTCTACGTAAATCTATATCGGGCCGTCATCGGCCCGTCAGCTACCCTGACGGGCCGATGACGGCCCGATATAGATTTACGTAGAATGCTGACTGGGGTACGGCTGAGGAGGCTGATCTGAATCATCGCTGGATGCACACATCACGAAAATTTACCCATATAATTTTGACCACTCAAACACCACTTTTATATAGTAAAATTGGGGTTTACAGGGGTCAGTGACTTTTTTACCTGCGAGTCCCGTTTCATATACTCACAACCTTGTCTCTGGGACTCACAAAATTAATATATGCGAGTCCCTAAACTCACAAAATACAATAGAACACTGCTGGAAATATGTTAAGGAATCTTGATTTTATCCTGGGACTCATTAAATATCAAATATGTGAGTCCCTTGGACTCAGTAGAACTAAAAGGTAAATAAATCACTGAGGGGTATACATTATTTTTCTTATTTTTGCTCAAAAACATAGATTGTGAGTACTCGTTAGAACCGCCTCACCGAGGCGGTTCAAACGACTACCCACAATCTATGTTTTGAGCAGAAATATGAAAACTATCAGAGTTTTTTTTATCTGAAAATTTTCAGTTTTGGAGGTGAAATTTTCAGTATATTTGAATAACTCATATAGAAGATGTCCGGTAAGGATCACAATCACTGAACATTTAGTGGCGTAGGCAGAACGGAATTATTTTTACCCACACCCATAAAAATCTTGAAATTATGCCTAGAATCGCTTCAAAATAAGGGCTCCTTCTGGAGCAAATTCTTTCCTTTAAGAGCAACCCTTATGGTAGCCTAAAGAAGCAAAATATTTGATGTCAGTGCAACTTTAAATATAAATATTTTTCTAACGCATGTTATGCACATGCGTAAAGAGCTTAATGAGCGTTACGCCTCTACAGATATACCGTATTTACCCCAAATATTGGGATACCTTTGTAACGCCGCATTTTATTAACCCACAGGAACCTTTCGTTAAAAGGCTTGGGAATAATGACACTATTACTACAAATACGTCCAGATGAGACGATTCTCTGCGGGCATACAGTTGTCTTTCTTTGCATAAATTTGCAATACATTTGAAGGAGTTGTCTGTAGTTATGTGTCCAATTTTGTACGCATGGGGAAAGTAAGGCTCAGAAAGTCACCTTTCTTCTTATTTGACATTTTATCAATAAATGATAATAATTATATAAATGAACTTGGTATCATAAACTGTCCGCATTTAATGGAATATTGTATGCAAGTTGTCATCGGCCATTTGCGGCGGCTGCTTTGAATAAAATGAGCAAGAGGTATAACTGCAACTGCAAAAAGAAAATGACACTTTTTTTTTTCCGATTTGTACTATATGTACATATCTATTTTGTTTGATTTTATGCAATTTCTCTGTCTGTTTAGCTACCAACCTACTTTCCACAGATCCAGTTATAGGAACTAACTCTCTACCGCGCCCCCCCACCCCCAACACACACACCTCCCCCACGAATACCTACCAGCCTACCTATATTTGGTGAATGAATGTCATTTATTTATCCATCTATTCTATTATCTTCTATTCTGTCTGTTATTAGCATTTCACCATTCTAATGTGACTATTATTTGATCTTATTAGAGTTGAGGCCCCAGGTTACAAAACCTTTTTCATGCTCCGCTTAGCTTGTAACCTGGGGCCTGAGCATGAAATATTCCCTGCTAATAGATATGAAAATGACAACAACTGTTGATTTTTTTTTAATTGTTCCAGAAAATAGGCTTTAACATTTCATGCAGATTGTCAGGAAAAGTAAGAAAAGTATTTCAAAATGAAGTCTGCTGAAATTTTTACCCAGAATGCAATGCATTAAAATGTGTATGGGACCAAAGATGTCATGCAACTTACAAGTTTGTGTCATTCTGGTTTGTACAAATATATCCAAACTGGTCTTTTCATATGTTTGTTTTCAGGTCTCAGTTCTTTAACCCTTGCCGTGCTGAATAAATTAAGATGCCTTACCTACGTCTAATTTTCAGCCAATCTGATTATAATTACTTGATCCAGGCTGTTGATACAAATTCACAACTAAATGACAATCAGTGCAGATCAAGATCAGTTGGTCTCTTCACTCTTCAGAAGTGAACTGATCTGGATCTACACTGTTTGTAAAAGCAGGGCTAGGATTCAGCAGGACTAGTTTAGCTTAAGATGTTTTATTTTTTTTTCCTGTTGCTAGGTTGGGAGAAGATTTATGAGAGATGCTATTTAATTGTGCCATATCACCATACATGGAATGAAGCTCTAAAATACTGCCAGAGGTAAGAAAGACTGAGTATCTTTAATCCTTAACTGTTACCATTCTTCTAGATAAAATTACCAGCAGACAACATATTGAATTTTTTTCTTAGTTTTTCTCAGAAAACAGGATTTGAAATCTTATGTAAAGTGTCTCCAATTTTTCAGATTTTTCCCGGACAACAGGATTTGACATTTCATACAAAATGTCTCCATTTTTTGTTTTTCTTATTTTTTTCCAGACAACAGAATTTGACGTTTCATGCAAATTAATTGTCCGAAATGGAGATAATTTGCATTAAACATCAAATCCTGTTTTCTGGGAAAAAATATTTTAATATGTGATCTGCTAAAAAAATTTACCCAGAGTGCTAAGCATAAAAGTGCTACTACAGCTGTTGCAGATGATAAAAACTGTCATTTTCTATGAAAATAAGGCTTGACATTTCTTAAGAATCATTGTTATGATGTATATCTTGGGGGTTTTGTGTACATGTCAAGTATGAACAAAGATCCACACAGTCCTGGCCACAAGGTTATACAACATTTTTCATGCTCAATTTAACTCAGCTGAGCATGTAATTTTCTCTGCTAATAAATATGAAAATGCCAACAACAGTTGGCATTTTCATATTTATTAGCAGAGAAAGTTTCAGGCTTATATAGCAATGTTTAGCAAGAATGAATGAGCAATTGTTAGTAATTTGAGATTTATTAGTAGGACAAATTTCATGCTCAGCTGAGTTGAGCTTGAAAAAAGTTTTATAATCTTAAGGCCTGATCAGGGCTTTCACTAAATTTTGCAAGAATTGGTAGATTCTATAATAGCCATACAAAGGGAAAAATCTGTCTAAAGACATGTTTTCTTTTCCTTTTTTTTTTTTTTTTTTTTTTTTGTTGCAAAAAATCTTGAGGTACTCACTGGAATTGTTACACTATGGCAATTCAAGCAGTCCCAAATGGGTAAGTCAAGATATGCTTTAATTGGTTCAAAAATAAAAAAAATAACCCCCCGCCCCCCCACCATTTCACCTTAGACGTAAGCTTCCTCCAGGAGGCAACAAGTATAGCTCTAGATAAAAGGGGTATCCTACAAATGTTTTTTCTTTATCTTCCACAAAAGCATATGTTGTGGTACTCACTGAGGCGCTACTAATGAGTACCCACAACATATGTTTTCATGGAGAAAAAAGAAGAAATATTTATCTACTCTATTGATTCTAATATAAGCCCCTATCAAATAAATGCCCCCTCCTAAGAGAGAAGCATTACTAAATGCATGCAAAATTGAATTTCGAGTTTTAGACCATCAAAATATCTTGTTTTGGGCCAAAATTATGAGTCAGTACTGCCATTTTAGCAGTAATGAATTGCAACAGGGCATATATTAGAATAAATATGGTAGTTACTCTTATTAAATGGAGCTTTGTTTGGGTTATGGGGTACTTAGGGTAAACACAGTAAGTTACTTTATTATACAGTTTGTGGTGTGGGGTGGGTTGATCGATGGGTATGTGTATACTGTTTTCACATTTTTCATCAGTCAGTCCATCCCATTTCAGTTTCTGTTTCTTATCTTGCTAAATAATTTTATCAAAAGGAAGTCATTATCTTGCAGGTGTTGTCTAATAAGTACTGCTTAGTGTCATAATGACATTTTCCTCAGCTGTTTCCTTTTACAGTTTAGATTTTTGAAAGCAATATTAATGTTAAACCCAAATTAACAAATGAACAGATGTGATACTTACCCTAAGTATCGGGAACAGACAGGCCTGAGCAAACAGTGTAGACACACTGGATACTGAAGATTGTTGAATCTGATCAGGGTCTACATATTTCATCTATCTTTCAGCAGTCAGTTTTCTGACACATCAACAGATAGTAAAATGGACTAAAGCATTAGGAAAACTCACCTATTCAAATATATAGAAAATTCCACCTCAAAAAACTGAAATTTTCAGATAAAAAACTGATATTTTTTATATTTCTGCTCAAAACATAGGTTGTGGGTACTAGTTAGAATGGCCTCAAGGAGGCCATTCTAACAAGTACCAACAATCTATGTTTTTGAGCAGAAATGAGAAAAATAATGTATACCCCTGTAAACCCCAGTTTTACTATATAAAAGTGGGGTTTAAGGGGGTTAAAATTAAATACGCATGTTTTCGTGATGATCTTGTTGAAATTTTACATTATGAAAACATGCCTATTCAAATATACTAACACCAAAAAATGAAAATTTTCAGATAAAAAAAACTTTGATATTTTTCATATTTCTGCTCAAAACATAGGTTGTGGATACTTGTTAGAATGGCCTCAGTGAGGCCATTCTAACGAATACACACAATCTGTGTTTTTAAGCAGAAATAAGAAAAATAATGTATACCCCTGTAAACTCCAGTTTTACTATATAAAAATGGGGTTTAAGGGGGTTGAAGTTATATAGGCATGTTTTCGTGATGGTCTTGTTGAAATTTTAGGACTACTGTAAGTATTGGGACACCGCAACTCATTACCAGAGTTCTAAAATTTGAAAAATCTATTCCACTACTCGCTGATGTGCTTAAAATATTGCTTGATGAGTAACAAATACTGTAGACCCTGATCTGGGTCTAAATTGTTTGCTCAGGCCTGTCTGTTCCAGTACTTAGGGTTATTACTGTACTCTCCTTTCAGCATCATTCAGAAAGTAATGAGGCCCTCCCAGGGGTTATGGGGAACAGGGGAATAATGCTATTTATTTCAGGGAAAAGAAGTCTAAAAATGAAGGGAACATGGGAAGAATGTAATTTTGGGGAGCAAGGAACATAAAAATTAAGAGTTTGATTTTGGGGAACAAAGGAAAATGCTGAAATATTTCAGGGGAACAAGGGAACAGGTACCCCCCATGGGAGGGCCTCAGTAGTTTTTACCCCTTGCACTTTTCACAGAAGAAGTAAACTCACAAACTTCTGTTATGATTTAATGCAAAACCATTTGTCATAACTACAAATGCACAAAAAGATATAATCTAGTCAATATTGGTTTAAAAAATTGGAATATTTTCATTTTTTTTTTTCCATAGTAAAAAGGGATGCAAATTATGCAGAATTCCATAGGGTAGGTAAATTGGAGACAGGTTTTCAACAAGTTCAACTCGTTAAAATTTTCTGAAATTTTCACAGTGTACTCATGAAACATAAATGATTAAAAATCAGCAAAAGAAAGCTTTTTTTAGATAAAATTCCAAAATGTCACTTTACTATAGAATTGCTTGGGCCAGACCAATTTATGGCTGTAAATTTAACTTTAGGGGTAAATATATGAGAACAAAACAGTGAAATGGAATTGACAAATGGCTTTTGATAAGATATGGTCAATCAGAACAAATTATGTACTTACATTTAAAAAAAATGCCAAGCAAACCCCGTATTTCTGAGTGATGTTGAAAGGACAGTAGTGTGGTATGGAGGTAAGTTGTCCCAATAGTTAGGGTATATATGGTTACATTACTGTATTTTTTATTTCTTCTGTATTAGACAAGCAGCAGTTCTTGCAGAGCCCAGAGGGTTCGATCTCACTGATAAACTAGCGACAGAGGCAAGAAATTCAGGATTACAGAAGTTCTGGATTGGTGAGTATTTTGTGAGGGTTGCACAGGGAAAAACTGTATGTGCCATGCCAAGGGAAATTTTGACTTCAGGGGTATGTGCAGGCAGCAAGACCTCAGTCTGGTAGTCTGACCTGGGCTTTTGCTGTCCAATTCCAAAATCATTTGATGCACAACACGAAAAAAGGCCCTTATACAATTTGCAGACATTGTAGGTCCAATTGAGCATGCGCATCCATACAGTCTGATCTGAGCATTCTGTATTTGTCAACATATACAGTCGACTCTCGTTATCTCGAACTCGCTTATCTCGAAGAGAAAATCTGGTCCCTGTTTTAACACAGAGATCTACCAACAGGCAACAAAATATTGTGGAAAAGAGGAGAAATTGCTCCTAGATTTCTCCTCTTTTCCACAATATTTTCAATATATCTCTAACTTGAGAGTCAAATTAAAGATTCATTCTGTTAAAGGTGGTTGTTTGATTAATTGTTTTCAGTTCCGCAAATCTGATATGTCGAAGTACGGATATCTCGAAGTGTTTCATAGAGTCCCTTGGATTTCGAGATAACGAGAGTCGACTTTACTACAGTAGCCATTGATTCTGTAAGCAGACAATGAAGACTCATATCAGCCTGCACTTATGTGCAGGTGATCTGGGCCTGTCTTGTCCACAGATTGCATAAAGGCCCCAGATCACCTGCACATAAGCGCAGGCTGATATGGGCCTGTGGTGTCCACAGATTGCACATCATTTGAAACCAAAGCTGAAAAATGTTTCTTATTTCCTTAATATTTCTCAACAAAACTTCTAATGAGTACCCGCAACATGTTTTTATGCCCCTGCATGGGATGATGCCGGGGGCATATAGTTTTTCGGTTTTCCGTACGTGCGTAAGTGCTTACGAATGTACCTCCTTCTGTACAAATGTGTGTACGTACATACATATGTACGTACATACATACATATGTGATCTTGTTAGACTCAGGTTAAGGCATTTGTATATAGTCAGGTACCCCACAGCGGGGGCATCCATGTATTGTGGACACATTTCTAGTTTGTGGAGAAATAAGAAAAATGCAATGAGGCACTTCTAATGAGTACCCACAACATATGTTATTGTGGAGAAATAAGAAATATATAATTTGGAAACTCCCTCTCATCAGGAGAATTGGTTGTTGAAAATTACATTTTTGGCAAACAGCTGATAAAATATGATGGATGTGCAGGCTGACCTACCATGCCATGTGAAGCATGGCCTTTGGGACATATGCAAACTACATCATGAAAACATGCCTATATAATGTTGACCCCCTTAAACCCCACTTTTATATAGTAAAACTAGGGTTTACAGGAGTACATTTTATTTTTCATATTTCTGCTCAAAAACATAGATTGTTGGTACTCGTTAGAACTGCCTCAGTGAGGCAGTTCTAACAAGTACCCACGATCTATGTTTTGAGCAGAAATATAAAAAATATCAGAATTTTTATCTGAAAACTTTCAGATTTGTGTGGTGAAATTTTCTATTTATTTGAATAGGCGTGTTTTCATAATGGTGGTGCTGCATAGCTCAGTCAGTACCATGTCTGTCTGCAGATCCAGGGGTGCAAGTTCAAATCCCAGCTCAGCCTCATAACTTTTGTGGACATTTATAATGAAATAATTTCTACAGTCATTCTTTCCTTTCCGCTGATTAAAGAAGGGTATTTTCCAGTTACTTGAGAAAGTTTGTGCCCAAGTACTTGTTAACCACTTAGAGGACTAAGCCTGCCCAGCAAAAATTGTGACTAGGTTAAATGACTGGCTAAATGGTGTTGAATGGGCTGTAAAACCAACTTAAAGTAAACTGGTTTAAATAAAAATGAAAATAAAGTACTGAAAATCTGCCTGACAATATTTACCCCTCTTTTCAATATACAGTCAAATTCCACTATTAATTAACCCTTGTCCTGCTGAACCTGGATATACCCTGCCTTTGCAAACAGTGTAGATCCAGATCAGTTGGCTTCTTCAGAAGCCAACTGATCTGGATCTGCACTGTTTGCCATTAAGTACACAAATTTATAGCAACAATCAGGATCAAGTATTCTGATTGGCTGAAAATTAGAAGTGGGCGTGGCATCTTAATTTATTCAGCAGGACAAGGGTTAAGACCACTTTTGGTTCTGCCTAAAAGTGGTCATATTTGTGGGGTGGTCCTAATATTGCATCTAGGATACAGTAAATGTCCTAAAATTTTGAACACTTTATTTCAGATTTTTTTGGCCATATTTTTACATTATGCAGTTATTTCTTAAAATACGATGTGGAATGGCAAATTGAGTAGACCATGATGAGACTGCTCCTAAAGGAGCAGTCGGATCTGGGTCGTCAATGTTTGCATATGTCATGCTGTCAGAGTCAAACGTTTTGGACATTTACTGTAATAAGAAAGAAAACATTTGGGATTGACAAAAGCTGTTCTAAACCCTTGTCATGCTGAATAAATTAAGATACCACACCCACTTCTAATTTTCAGCCAATCAGATTTCTTGATTCCGGATGTTGATACAAATTTAAATACTTAATGACAAACAGTGTAGATCCAGATCTTAGAAGCCAACTGATCTGGATCTACACTGCTTGCAAAGGCATGGTATATCCGGGTTCAGCAGGACCAGGGTTAATATTGGAGTGGTCTTAATTTTGTGTGGTCTTGATAGAGGAATTTTACTGTATATTATGGGGAATGAACTCCCTAACACTATATCGATTGGAAGATTCTAATGTTGATTATAGGTGTGTCAGGCTATGTGATTAAGATATTCAAAGAATAAAATGGTTGAACTATTTGTCTGATCTGGGTCTTCACTTTTTGCCAAATACCTGTTTAGAGGTCTCAAGACTACAATAGGTTAACATAATGAACATATTGCAGGGGCAATTTCAATTAGTTCTCACAACATGATTTCATGCAGGTAGAAGAAATCCATAAACAATTGTTTGCTAATTCACCAGATGACAAATTGATATTTTTGTTATTTTTCCCAGAAAACAGGTTTGACATTTCATGCAAATTGTCATTGGAGACAATTTACATGAAATTGCAAAACCTGTTTTCTGGAAAAATAAAATCATATATTTCAAAATGTTGTCAGCTGAAGGTTTTACCGAGCATGCCAAGTGTTAAATATACCCTGCCTTTACAAACAGTGTAGATCCAGATCAGTTGGTTTCTTCAGAAGCCAACTGATCTGGATCTGCACTGTTGGCCATTCAGTATGTGATTTTATATCAACAAACTGGATAAAGTATTCCAATTGGCTGAAAATTTGAAGTGGGTATGGCATCTTAACTTATTCAGCATGAGAAGGGTTAGTATTGAAAACTATGGACAGGAATTCTGATAATGCTTTATCTTCCTAGGATATAACAGACTAGGCCATACTGGAAACTCCCCTGATGCAGGATACTGGTCAGATGGCAGTCCTACAGGTGTGGAAGTGGGTGTCTGGGCCCCTTATGAGCCACAGGTTGATAAAGGAGATTGTGTTTATGTAGGGGAGCCCTGGGACAGCCTTGATGATGTCAGTAGATGGTACTTTGACAGCTGTACTCGGGTTTATCCATCTGTCTGTGAGAGAACACCATGTCCAGAAGGTAAGAACAAAATTTTTGTTAAAGGCTCCATATTCCTCAAAAACAGACATTTTTATCCAAGAAAGGTTTAATAAATTGATAAATGGTATTAATACAATCATAAAATTTGGCATCTGACAGCCTGTGAAATTTCAGTTAGTCTCTTGTTTTCGAACTGGATCAAAAATGAAATGATTTTTTATCATATATCTGTGTTAATGTTAGCAGCTTAAATTCAGAGATATGATAAAATGCTTTGTAGTGGGTAGTTTATGAAATCAACTCCTCTTACATACACCAATTGTTTTGAAACTTTGCAGATCTTTTCTACATGGAGGGAAAATGTGCAGGTGTTTTTTTTTTTCTTTTTCATGCTTGTCTTTCTAAATTTTGTTTATTTTGTTAATTTAGTCATTTTTTCCCAAAACGCTATTATATTGTAAATGCAGTGGGTACTGTGAAACCATCTCCTCTTACACCTTTGCACCAATTGTTTTTAAACTTTGTGAGTGTTTTTCTCATGGGGTGAAAATGTAAGTATATATGGTTTTTCGATGCTTTTTAGATTATTTTCTCACTTTTCCAGCTTTCTTAACTTAGTTGATTTTTGGCAAAAATGCCATTATATTGTATAGACAGTGGGTACGTTGTGAACTCCACTTACAGTTTTGCACTGATTATTTTGAAATCTTTGCAGACTGTTACTACATGGAATGAAGATGTGCCTGTAATTTTTGTAAAGTTTTTAAATGATTTTTTTTTTACTTTCTTAGCTGTTTAGACTTAGTCAAATTGTAATCTGAAAAGCGATGGTCAACTATAGACATTGGTACTTTGAAAAATCAATGCCTCCTACAGTTTTATATTGATCATTTTGAAACGTTGCATGGATCAAAGACATGCATGTGATTTTTATACAAACTTTCAATGATGTTTACTTTTTTGGTTGTTTGGACTTAGTCAATTTTTAACCTGAAATTCTATGTTCAACTATAGACAGTGGATACTTCGTGAAATCAACTCCCATTACAGCTTTGCACTGACCTTTTTGATAGTTTTCTGATATATCCTACATGGAATGTGCATGTGCTGTTTTAGTGTTTTAAAAACATTATTGAACATTTTTACCTGTCTAAATTTGGACATTTTATGGCCTGAACCTTTTACATACTTTTCTTTTGTCTTTCTTCTATGATATTGCTGTAGCAGGGCTCTAGTCAGATCCTCTAGTTTTACAAGAAAGACAATTATTGAGACAATTATTTCAAATATGCCCAGGTCACTTCTGAAAAGGGGTCTACTTTAAAAGGATAAAATATGCTCTGAAAGGGAGCAAAATCTTTCCTCTTAACCCTTGTCCAGCTGAATAAATTATGATGTCATGCCCACGTGTATTTATCAGCCAATCAGGTTTTTTGATCCAGATTGTTGCTACAAATTCACATACTTAATGGCAAACAGTGCAGATCCAGATCAGTTGGCTTCTGAAGCCAACTGATCTGGATCTACACTGTTTGCAAAGGCAGGACACATCTGGGTTAAGCAGGACCAGGGTTAAAGTAGACCCTTTTTCAGAAGGGAAACAAACCATTTTGACAGAGTTGTCCTCTTCCCTGAAAGTGTATGAAATCCCCTTAAGTCATCAGAGCCACATCATGTGAAAATATGTCTCTGGAGCATATGTAGACACTGAAAGCCAGGCCTCGAGGTTATAAAACATTTTTCATACTCAACTCTGCTGAGCATGAAATTTGTCCTTCTAATAAATCTCAAATTAACTAATAACTACTGATTATTTCTTGCTAAACATAGCTGAACATGGAAATTTCTTTGGTAATAAATATGAAAATGGTAACTTTTATTGGCATTTTCATATGTATTAGCAGAGATATTTCATGCTCAGCATTATAACTTCTGGGCCAGGTTTAGCCTGCCTCCCTGCAGATGCACAAGTAAACCTGGCCTCAAGGGGACTCGGTAGAATTGATAGATTTGCTGCTTTGTATACAAAAGAGGTTATTTCCTGTTTGCTTTCCTGCACACTAGGACTGTTCTGAAAAGGGTCTACTTTAAAAGGTAAACAATTTATTTCCTTTGAAAGTAGAGAACCTTTTTAGAAAGGTAGCAAAACAAGTTTGATAGTTGCCCTCTCCCCTCATCCACCCCAACCCCCTTGAAGGTTTGTCAGTCTTATCTAGAGTTTAACCCTTGTCCTGCTGAACCCAGATATACTCTGCCTTTGCAAACAGTGCAGATCCAGATCAGTTGGCTTCTGAAGAAACCAACTGATCTGGATCTGCACTGTTTGCCATTCAGTATTTGAATTTGCATCAACAACTTGGATCAAGTAATCTGATTGGCTGAAAATTAGGAGTGGGCATGGCATCTTAATTTATTCAGCAGGACAAGGGTTAAGGTGGGACCATTCCATGCAAAAAGAAGCCTCAATGAGAGAAGCCACATACTAAAAGAATGTATCTGAGATCAGAGATCTTGTCAAAGCATGCAAGCTGATGCCACTTTGATCAAAATCAAATAAAAACTATAAAAGTAATGATGTTTAAAGCTTTCAAAAATATTGTTTGGTATTAGCAACATAGTAAAAGAATGCATCTGAGATCAGAGATCTTGTCAAAGTGTGCAAGCTGATGCCAATTTGATCAAAATCAAATAAAAATCATGAAAATAATGATGTTTAAAGCTTTCAAAAATATTGTTAGGTTGGGGCCATTTTGAATGTTTATCTTTTGAGAAATTACTTCTTTTTCTGGATCAGTTTGACCAAAAATAGTTTTAAAAGACTGGAATATTATTTTAAACAGTGTGTAACACTTTTTTGAAATTCATCTAAAAAATGCTTCATGTCAGTTTTTGATGGTTTGACTAGGAGATGAACGTAATTCAAATTTATTTAAAGTTTTCATTAATATACTTACCAAGCTATCTTACTGGTTCATCAGTCCCAGTTTATATCAATACTGTACCACTGAACTGTTTAATGTTTGCTGATAACATCATATTGCTTTCATCCTAAGCTAAAGGTTTATAACATGATAAAGCTAAATAAACTTTTTTAATTTTATCAATTTTGGTGTCTAGTAGAAGTAACTGTTTAAAAAACAAAAGTTCTGATATTTGATAAATTAGAAATAATAGTATAGAAATACTGTCTTTTTCTGTAAAAAATAGCTTAAGAATGTGAGTAATTTGGTATTTAGGTGTCTGTTTTCCTGTACATCCAAATTTTAATTTTGGTCAAACAGATATTTTCAAGAGATGAATGAAAGCATCATTTAAACTTACAAAACTGACAACTTTAGGCGGACCAAGCATAAACCACAGTTTACATTAATATGGTCATCTTCCTATATATAGTATTATATGGTTCTGAAATTTGGGGGTTATTTAAAACAAATAGTGCTGCATGCAAGAAAAGTATCGTCATCATCAGACTTTTGATTAACATGCAGGTAAAGGGGGTGCAACATCCACATCAGTGGGCCCCCTTCCAGGTAGCTGGCTTGCTGCACGCATGGCAGATCTCACACCAGATCTCCAGGTGTGTCTATCATGAGGGTGGATAGCCGACAGCTTCCACTCTATGCAATTCCTCTCTGTCAGCTGCTTTCATGTCATCTTGGACCTCCCAGGCCCACACTTTCCATCAACCTGTATGTCACAGGCTGTCTTAACTGCACCATTGGAGTGTTCTACATGTCAATACCAGCAGAGCCTTCTCTCCTTCAGAATGAGGTCCAGATCCTCAATGCTAACACCCACAAGTAGCTTATTGATGGTGACAATATCTTGTGGCTTGACATTGCAGAGCTGTCTGATCATTGCCCTGTCATTCTGCTGCAAACGTTGGAGGTTTGGCTTTGTCAATGGCCAAGTCTCACTGGCATGGAGCATTGTGCTCCGCACACAAGAGCTTTACACAGCCACATGTCTTGAAAGAGAGGTGGTGGGAAGAGAGAACTGGTGGCAGTTCCTTGAACTTTTTCCAGGCGGTTTTTACACATGTTGTGGTTGAAAGTTCACAGCCACCAACTGCTGAGAGCATGTTTCCTAGGTAGCAAAATGAAGCTATCACCTCCAGCTTGTCAGGTGTGACTTGGACCTCTCTCTGTGGTCTGCCATCCTTGGGGCATTCCCTGGCACCATGTAGGGTCCTTTGTCAAGAGCTTGAGCCCACTGCATTTCTTGTGCACCAAGTGCTTGCAGCCACTGCAGAAGATGCTCTTGTTGCCTACCCCAGTGCGACAGAGGGCACATGGAAACTCGCCTGAACTTTGCAGGAAGCCCAGGCCTGTACCACAGATCATGATCATTGTCTTTCCTGCATTTACTCTCAGTCCTTTCTCCTCCATTGCCTCTTTGCAAATCAAGAGCCTCCTTACACATTCCTCAAGCCATTCAGTGATGATAACAAGTAGTGTGCATTTATTTGATGAGATATGTAAGAACAATATCGCATGTAAATCGCAGATCAGACACTTGAATCTTTTAGGAGTAAACAAAAATTCTTCAAATCTGGCTGTTCTCTCAGAAACTGCTCGATACCCTATGAGTTTTTCAGTAATTATATCTGTTGTGCAAATACTTGTATAGATTAGAACATGTTTCAGATGCTTTACTTAAGGAAGCTTACATATTAGCTAAAGGGCTTCATAGCAAAGGCATTCACACATGATTCATATAGTCTTCAGTTATTAGACTTCATATTTCTTCATGTAGGAATCTTGGTGAAACACAGCTTGTGGATGTTGTAGAGGGGACTTTGCTGTAAAGATTTAGATCTTTTTGGCATCATCAAAACGATCAGAAATTATGTGAGGGTAAACTTGATACATATTTGAGTGTTAAGAATGAATTTCATAAAGCGCCTTAATTATATTTGGAAAACTTCAACTTTAGAAACATAATCAGCTAATTAAGATTCAACAGAAAATATATACAAGATGTATATACACATAAAATTAACCCTCAGAGATGTAAATATTAGTGAGTATGGTTCGTTTTTCTTGACTGGTCTGAATTTAACACTGCTTGCCATTGTGTATCCATATATGACCATCAAGGCACTCTTAAACAAAATTAATACAAAAATCTTCAAGCAGTATCACAAAAACATACCTATATTATTTTTACCCCCTTAAACCCTACTTTTACTGGTATATAGTAAAACTGGGGTTTACAGGGGTTGCATTACTTTTCTTGTTTCTGCTCAAAAACATAGATTGTGGGTACTCATTAGAACCACCTCAAACAAGTACCCACAATCTATGTTTTGAGCAGAAATATGAAAAATATCAGAATTTTTTGTCTGAAAATTTCAACTTTTTTTTGGTGGTAAAATTTTCAGTATATTTGAATAGGCATGTTTTCGTAATGGTATACTTACAGTGCTCCCTACTTCAGATCACAAGGTTCCAGGTTTGAACCCTGCAAGAAGCAGAATTCAGCTCATGAATGTACAGCACTTCATTGCACAGAGCCTTTCATCATCATCCTACCATCAACTCTATATGACTTCAAAAATGTTGAAAGGGACTTAAAACACACAAAAATAAGTCACGCGTCAAACATCAATATTACCCCTTAAACTGCCAATCACAACAATAGTCGTCTGATTTGTCGTCTGCTTGTGATTTTAAAAGTCATTTTTGCAAACAGTGTGGAGCCAGATCAGACTGTTCCTCTAGGAGCAGTCTGATCTGGGTCCACACTGTTTGCCCGTATGCAAAAATAGGTTTGAAAAGTTTGCAAGAGTATTCATCAGACGACATAAACAGACGGTATTTTCAGGTGCAGGTTTTCTTGGCGCTTTAAGGGTTAAGTATTCAGTACTGTTAGCACATGTACAAGTGACTGATAAAGGATCATCAGTCATGGTCCTCATGTTTCCTCTTTTTTTTTGTGTGTGTGTGTGTGTGTATGAATGTGTGGTAGGGGAGGATTGGGGAAGAGTGGGCTGAAGGAATGGTGTAGGGTAGGTCACTAAATGAATCAGTATGAAACATAGTCAATTTTTGTTTCAGTGAATAAACCTTATTTTCCTGTCATTATTAAGGAAAAGGAAGTTTAATCCTTTGTTTTGAAAAGAATACTGTTTTGTTATACAATAAAAGCAAATAGATGACAGATCTAATATATCCTTACTTTAACTTATACAAGGTTTTCACCTGTTTATGCAAACAAGTTATAATGGGACATAACAATTTGTCTAGATAGATTAGGCAAATCTAGGCTTATTTGTATATGTTGCATGTAGTTACAAAGGATTAATATTACTATTGCATAATAAAAATAGTAATAATTATAATAAACTGAATTTAAGAAGTTAGCTGTTGACATTTTACAATATTTTCTCATTACAAAGTAATAATAATAATAATAATAATAATAATAATAATACCAATGATTATTTGATTATTAAGTATTTAGTATAATAATAATAATAATAACAACAACAATAATATTAATAATAATAATAATGATGTACAAAATTTAAAAAAATAGCTGTTCACATATGCAAATACTTTTCTTATTACAAGTATTAAGTATAACAGAAATAATAATAATAATAATAATTAATAATAACAACAATAGACCAAATTGCAAAGTATTAAGTAATGTAATAATAATAATAATAATAATAACAGTAATAATAATTTAAAAATAGACCAGATTACAAATATTAAGTATAATAATAAAGATATTAACAATAGCCTGGATCTAGAAATTAGCCAAAAACATTTTAACTTAGTTCTCATTTTTCTCAGGAAACAGAGCTTGACATTTCATTCAGATTGTCCCCCTCAGAGTCAGAGACCATCTGAAAGAAACATCAGACTCTGTTTTCTAGTAAAAAAGGTACAAATCATTCATTTTCAAATGGTATATATCCTAAGTATTGGGATACCTTAACATCTTACCGTACTTGTCCTAAAATTTGAAAAAGGTCTATTTTACTATTTGATACATGTATTTCTAAAATAGTGCTTGATGAGTTGCAAACAGTGTAGACCCTGATCAGATGCCCCAATTTGTGGCATCTGATCTGGGTGTACACTGTTTGTTCAGGCCTGTCTATCCCAATATTTAGGAGTACATGTATTACGTTATTTTTTATCCCAAAAACTAGTGTTTGGTATTTCATGCCAGTCATCTCCATAAGTCTCATATGTTATGGGTAACCATTTGAATTGCATCAACTTGTTAAATAAACAAAAAATGCATCAACATCATAAAATAAGTCCTTTGCCAATCTTTGTTTTTTTTTAAGGTATCCTTGGTATGTAGATGCATATTTTATCACAGTTTTCCCAATAATTTTGAAAAAAAACCCACAAAAACACCTAAGCACACAGTGCGGCAATATTAGGTCAAATATGGTAAGAAAAATGTAACTACTTTTTGGTTGATAAAAAGTGCCTTATCTGGTGTTATGTATAGTGCTCTAATATGAATAGTCAGGTAAAGATCAAGGCCTAGTTGTTCAAAGCTAACGATGTCGTTAGTTAACGATTCGTTAAAATTTACATCAAGTGATATGCAAATATGATAAAATTTTTTGCTGAAAAAATGTGAGTAGCTTTTGCAGTGCAAAAGCTACTCACATTTTTTCAGCAAAAAATATTAGAATATTATATATTGAATCTGCTAAAACAGTTAATGAAATGATCCTTAACAAGCTCGTTAAGCTAACGATGCTTTGAACAAATGGGCCCAAGTTTTTATGGTTGATTAACCTTCGCTCATGTTTCGAAAACATTGTATTGACAGACTAAATCCTGGGCCTGCTGAACCCAGATATAACTTTGCAAATATTATAGATTTAGATTTAGATTCTGCAGAAGCCAACTGATCTGGATCTGTACTGTCTGTTGAGTATATGAATTTGTATCAACAACCTGGATCAAATAATCTGATTGGCTAGAAATTAGAAGTGGGTGTGGCATCTTAATGAGGTTTAAGTATAAATCAAATGGAGGCACTGCCTCTGTGTGACTAGCGCTGCCTCTGTGTGACTCAGTTGCCTGGTAGTATTAAAAATCTGATCAGTCAGTCAGTTTCTTCATCAAAGTATTTGGTCTTTGATGATAGACTTCAGGTCTGGTATTCCTGCCTCATATGTGATTACCTCATGTGCGATCATGGCTGAGTTGAGTATTTCTTTAAGTATTAGTTGCTCCTTATTACCCTAATTACCCTAAACACTTAGATAGAATTGCCTATGCAAACAGAAGCAGTCTGATTGGTCAAAATTCTCATATGGGGCACCAGCCATGTTTAATATTTGAGATGCATATACATCTAACTTACTAGATATAGTTTTTTTAGGGGTGCTTAACTTTTTTCAGTTGTATCTACCTGATTGGATAAAATATGTATGATAAGATTGTTCTAAACCATAAACATGGCTGCCAAGTTCTGAAGCAAACAGGAGATTGAGTTTACAATTTTATAAAACCATGCACATGCACATATGTTCATGCATATCCAAGTTCCAAATTTGTAACATATTGGTTCAAGGAGGAGACAGAAAGGTGTCAATGTTCTAGATAAGGTTTTGGTACAATTAGTATCATTACGAAAACACGCCTATTCAAATATATTGAAAATTTTACAACCAAAAACTGAAAATTTTCAGATAACAATTCTGATTTTTTTTTATATATTTCTACTCAAAACATAGATTGTGGGTACTCATAAGAACTGCCTCAGTGAGGCAGTTTTAATGAGTACCCACAATCTATGTTTTTCAGCAAAATAAGCAAAATAAAGTTTACCCCTGTAAACCCCAGTTTTACTATGATAAAAATGGTGTTTAAGGGGGTTAAATTTATATAGGCATGGTTTCGTGATGTTGCCCCCTTTTTAATGCTTAAATGCCCATTTGCAGTGCTTAACTCTTAAAGCACAAGCATAAGTGTAGCAAACAAAATTCTAACTTTTCAGAAAAAAATAGGATTGGTATTTCATGTGAATTATCTGCTAAGCAGACAATTCACATGAAATGTCAAGCCTTATTTTGTCAGAAAAAAAAAGAAAGATACAAAATACCTAGAAATGCATTTCTCATTGGTGCTTTAAGGGTTAAACCCTGTCTGATCTAGTGTATTGCTACTTCTCACAAAAGAAACCCAGTCTGATCTAGTCTATTGCTACTTCTCACAAAAGAAACCCTGTCTGATCTAGTCTAGTCTCTGTTACTTCACACAAAAGAATCAATGTGAGGGAAATTACTTTATATTAAAAGATGTAAAGTTCACTGGAAAAAGTTTTACCCCATAAATTTGATTTCAATGCAGAAATAAAAAATTTCATTGAGAATTTTTGCACCCTCAACTTCAGTTTCAATGCTGATTTGCAAAAATTCAATGCTGAAATACTTATTACTCCCTCTTTTCAGGATGGGTGTGTTTCTATGAAAAAATAATAAGAATATTTATGTAGCATTATGAAAACACGCCTATTCAAATACACTGAAATTTTTACCACAAAAAAAATGGCTATTTTTCAGATAAAAAATCTGATATTTTTTCACATTTCTGCTCAAAACATAGATTGTGGGTACTCGTTAGAACTGCCTCAATGAGGCAGTTCTAATGAGTACCCACAATCTATGTTTTGAGCAGAAATATGAAAAATAATGTATACCCCTGTAAACACCAGTTTTACTATATAAAAGTGGGGTTTAAGGGGGTCAACATTATATAGGCATGTTTTCGTGATGGAAAAATAATAAGAATATTTATCTAGTCTCTGGGCTAAACCAGCAGATGAAAATTTGATGATATATTTCTTATTTTTTTTTTCCAGAAAGAAGACATTGATATTTCATACAAATTGTATCCTTATTGTTCCTAGAAAATAGATTTGACATTTCATGTAATTTATCTCCATAGACAGTTTGCATGAAATGTCAAAGCCTATTTTCTGGGAAATATAAGAAAAATATTTCATAATGTCATCTGCTGATTTTTTTTAAGAATGCTTAGTGTTAATATCCAGGGCCCTGTTGTTCAAAACATCTTTAGCTTAACAAGCTTGTTAGTTGTCAAAGTGTTAACTGTTCTAGTAAGTACAATATCTAATTCACAGGTATCTTTTCTAAAAAAATATAAGCATATATGCCATATTTAATGATCAAAGTTTTAATGACATGTTAACTGTTTGAACAACTGGGCCCAGAACAGTCAGTGATCATCAACAGATTCTTTTCTCTATCATTTTCAGATACATACAGCTGTTTTAATGGTCGATGTGTGTCCCTGTCATCAGTATGTGATGGGATAAACACCTGTGGGGATTCCTCAGACGAAACACACTGTCGTAAGTACTGTATTTTAATTACATATTTGGCCATCTTAAAGGGGAATGCAACCTTAAAGCATATCGTACAGCAAAGTAAAGAGCTTCATAAACCATGAATTTTGATGCAAATTTGATCAAAATCGGTCAAGAATTAAGGATGTTCTGGACAAATTGAATATTCTAATATTGGTGGTATGGGTGCTGCCATTTTGAATACATGTATTTAATGAGGTTTCACAAAAGTTTAAAAATCTATTTTAAAACTTGTTCTTCTAACAAATTTGGATTACTTTGTGGGAAATAATTGCCTGTCACTATAAATAAGCACATGTTAAACACTGTAGCAACATATTCTTGAAAACCCATTTTAATTAGGTTTTTGTATATTTTATTTGGGTTGTATGATGTCACAAAGCCTAAAATATGGCGGCATTCATGACGGTCATTTTGAAAATATTCAAACCACTGTAACTTTCTTATTTCTCGACCGATTTTGATAAAACTTGCATCAAAGTAAATGGTTTGCTTAGCACTTTACTCCAGGAAACACTAACAACTTATGTTGCATTCTCCTTTAAGTTTTTACCATACTTGTCCTGAACTTTGAAAAATTCCATTTTACTACCATTTGATGTCCCTTACCCATTAAGACTGAATAAATTCTGTCACACTATATATTGGAAGAGTCTGATCTGGGTCTGCATTGTTTGCGAGTTACCTGTTTAGGGGTCTCCAGTCTTCAATGGGCTAACATCATGCTGGTTGAGTGGCAAAAGGTGTACAGTGTAACTAAAAAAATAACAAAGAATATAGTGTAGTAGACCCTCTTTACAAAGTCAGCATTTCGAGGGTTGAGCGCAAGACTAGCGTAAGTCAGATGGTTGTTTTTCCCCAAACCTAATCTCCTCACCATGAAGGCGTTATGAAGATTACAACATTTCTTTCTGTAAACAATGAAAATTTAGGTGCCATTGCTCGTATGAGCAATGGCACCTAAATTTGCATTGTTTACAAAGGGGTCCAAGTTGCCCCTAAACAAGGGTTTCAAAAATATGTTTGAGTTACAATAGTTTTGCGCTCAACCCTCGATTTGTTCCCCAATATTTTGTCATTAAACCGAATATGTAGTTATAGGTACCATTAGCCTAATTACTTTTCCTTAGGTTGCCATTATAGCATTGAGCTACTAATGTATATTCTGAACCTCTTAATGTTCCTTGACTTCCAAATTTGGACTCAGTGTTAGCTTTAGAATGACAAAGTCTGTCAGCATGTTTGGCACTTATCTTCCCATGAACACATGTACCCTAATTTGGATGGAAACTAAACAAAAGGAAAAAAAAAAATGTATACCAGGACTGTTTTTTTTGTGTTTTTTTTTTTCCAACGTAAACACATTGAAAATACCATTGACAAAATTTGGTCTGAAATTAAATAAAATGTTGTTTTGTATAAAACTGTCATAAATTCAAACAGTCTCATCCATTATTGACCAGTCAGAGTATTCCTCTTATACTGAATGTAGTTATCAAGAGGGGTATTGTAAAAAAATATAATTAACAATATAAAGTATACAGTAATAAAAATTAAAATATTTTTTGAAGGTATTCAGCAGTCATTCCCAGATGAAAAACCATCTGTGACTTATCTGCTCAGTACATAGCTCCAGATAAAAGGGGTATCCATATACTATTTTTATTATTTCTCCACAAAAGCATATGTTATGGTACTGAGGCACTTCTAATGAGTATCCATAATATATGTTTTCATGGTGAAATTAGCAAAATATCAGTACTTCTTGGTTAAAAAAAAGAGCTATCCAAGATAATCATCACTGGTAATTGGATGCAGGTGTTTTAACCCTTGTCATGCTGAATAACTTAAGATGCCACGCCCACTTCCAATTTTCAGCCAATCAGATTACTTGATCCAGGTTGCTGATGTAAATTATCATACTGCATGACAAACAGTGCAGATCCAGATCAGTTGGCTTCTTCAGAAGCCAACTGATCTGGATCTACACTGTTTGGAAAGACAGGGTATATCCAGGTTCAGCAGGACTAGGGTTAATATACTTACACTGACCTCTATAACAGCCACCCACTTGAAGGCACAAAACTGGCTTTTGTAAGGAGGTGTCTGATCTTTAGTCATTGAACAAACATTAACCCTTCTCATGCTAAATAAATAAAGATGCCACACCCACCTCTAAATTTCAGCCAATCAGATACCATGGTCCAGATTGTTGATATAAATTCATACACTTAATGATAAACAGTGTAGGTCCAGAACAGTTGGCTTCTAATGAGTACCCACAACATATGTTTTTGTGGAGAAATAAGAAAAATATTTACCGGATACCCTCCCTTATCTAGACCTATGTTAAATGCTATTGATCTGTTGTCATGTTTTACGCAAATTGATTTAAAAAATGTACATGACCAGTGAAAGAACCAGAAACAGAGGTGAGTAGGGATCCTTTTCAACCCCAACCCACACCACCTTGTCCAGTGTCCTTAGATGTCAGTAACCAGTCAGGGGATCACTTTTCCTGATTATGAAAAGAAATTAATGCCTGCCCTCTTTTTCGACAGATGCGGACTTGGAAAAACAGCAGGACCTTGTAAAATTAAGTTTTGTTTTGTCATCTAATTAGCGGAAAATCTATAATTAATTTGAAACTAGAACCTTTTGGAGAAATTGGCAGAGGTTGCTCACTACAACTCTGTCACTGACCATCTTTCACTAAAATCAAAATTGAAACAGTTATTGCAAAAAACTAAATGAAAACATATAAAAAAAAAAAAATAGAGTGTACCTCATCAGACAGTTGGTGTCAATCGATGATTCCCAGTTTGGCTTAGTCCCAGGCAGAGGCACTACAGACGCAATCTTTGTTGTCAGGCAGCTGCAAGAGAAGTATTTAGCTGCCAAGAGACTACATGGCTTTCGTAGACCTGGAGAAGGCGTTTGATCGAGTGCCTCGGAAGGTCATCTGGTGGGTGCTGAGAAAACTTGGTGTGGAGGAGTGGATTGTGCGACTGGTGCAGGGGATGTATGCAAATGCACGGAGGCGTGTCCGTGTTGGTGAGGGGTACAGTGAAGAGTTTGAAGTGAAGGTTGGTGTTCACCAAGGATCAATACTCAGCCCACTGCTCTTCATCATTGTGCTTGAAGCCTTATCACGAGAGTTCCGTTCTGGGTTCCCCTGGGAGGACCTCTATGCCGATGACCTTGTTATTATCGCTGAATCGCTTGAGGAATGTGTCAGGAGGCTCTTGACTTGGAAAGAAGCAATGGAAAAGAAAGGACTGAGAGTAAATGCAGGAAAGACAAAGATCATGATCTGCGGTACGGGACTGGACCTCCTGCAGAGTTCAGGTGAGTTTCCATGCACTGTCTGTGGCACTGGAGTGGGCAGCAACAGCATCTTCTGCAATGGCTGCAAGCACTGGGTGCACAAGAAATGCAGTGGGCTCAAGCGCTTGAAAAAGGACCCTGACTATAGATGTACACGGTGCCAGGGAACTGCACGTCCCTTGGATGGCAGACCACAGAAGGAAGTCCAGGTCGGACCTGACAAGCTTGAGATGCTAGCTTCTTTTTGCTACCTAGGAGACATGCTCTCAGCAGCAGGTCGCTGTGAACTTTCAACCACAACACGTGTGAAAACCGCCTGGAAGAAGTTCAAGGATCTGCTACCAGTCCTCTCTTCACGTCACCTCTCTTTCAAAACACGTGGCCATGTGTACATCTCTTGTGTGCGGAGCGCAATGCTCCATGCCAGCGAGACTTGGCCATTGACAAAGCCGAACCTCCAGCGTCTGCAGCAAAATGACAGGGCAATGATTAGACAGATCTGCAATGTCAGGCCGCAAGACATTGTCACCACCAGGTCCAGTGATCTACTTGTGCGGCTTGGCATTGAGGATCTGGAACTCATTCTGAAGGAGAGAAGACTTCGATGGTATGGACATGTGGAACGCTCCAGTGGTGCAATCAAGACAGCCTTTGACATACAGGTTAATGGAAAGCATGGGCCTGGGAGGCCCAAAATGACATGGAAGCAGCTGACAGAGAGGGATTACAGAGAGTGGAAGCTCTCGGCTATCAACCCTCATGATAGACGTACCTGGAGATCTGGTGTGAGATCTGCCATGCGTGCAGCAAGCCAGCTATCTGGTAGGGGGCCCACTGGTGTGGATGTTGCCCCTGTACCTGCACGCTAATCAAAAATCCGCTTATGATAATGTTTGCAATGGCAGGGCATATCTGGGGTCAGTAAGACCAGGGTAAAACAGCAATTGGGAAAAAAAATGACTGACATAGGGAGGTGGCTTTTGTTTAGCTATGACTGTTCATGGAGGTTTCTCTGTATCACTGTTTTGATCATGGACTACTTAGTTCTTGATAAGAGGAGTGTCAGGTAACACATAGCTCCAGATAAGGCAGTTTTTACAAC
This sequence comes from Anodontia alba, assembly GCA_964016985.1. NCBI lineage: Eukaryota > Metazoa > Mollusca > Bivalvia > Lucinida > Lucinidae > Anodontia > Anodontia alba. Next base: position 33,022,084 of record OZ024831.1, on the reverse strand, counting down.
CAAAAAGTGCTGATATTTTTCTTATTTCTCCATGAAAATATAATTATGTTGTGGTACTCATTAGAAGCACCTAATTGAGGTGCTTCTAATGAGTACCCACAACATGTTTTCATGGAGAAATAAGCAAAATATTTTGTGGATACCCCTCTTCTCTGGAGATATGAGATAAATATTTTTCTTATTTCTCCACAAAAACCTGTGGTGTTTGTTTGTTTGTTTGTTTGTGTTGAGGTTTTACAGCCCAGTCAACCTGGATCTGTGTATATGTACTTACTGGAGAGGCAGTTGTGTTTTCATAGGGAAACAAGACCAAATATTTAGACGTAAACATCTAAGTACCGGCACAAATTTTGTTCATGTTTACTTAGAGATATGGGACAAGGTTATACTACAGATATATAATGCCAAGAAATTTATCTTGAAAAAAAAAAAAAAAAAAAAAAAAACACCAAAAAACCATGTGAGCATGCAAACCACATGAGCGTGCAAAATAAAGATCACACGGGGACTGCACTATATTTTTTTTAATCTGGAGATGATTCACGTTGTTTGAAATGTATTATAATATGCTCAATGTATGATTGGTGCAATTAATGCATGCAACATGTCAAACTCAAACTGATAGAAAAACCAGCCGGTCAATGAAAACAGCTATGCAAATGTGAACACGACTGGGCATAGTATTATGTAAAATTATCATGGCAACAACAAAGGTTGACCTTGCACCTGAAGAACCCTTTTAGTTTATTTATAAAGCATAGGTGACCATACACCTGAATGAAGATGGCATGTACATACACATGTTCTAAATATGAGTGCTTTTTTGACTACTGATTATCGAGATATAAGCATTTAAAAACTTAACCACAGCATAAGAGCACTTTACAGAAGTGTCCCAGATTTGACCTCTAGCTCCATTCCAAGGTTTGAACTCAGGGTCCATTCTTATAGAATCACAGAAGACCCTCCTATGTACACGTGCTCCAAATTTGAATGCTTTCTGTTACATGACCGTTGAGATTTGGAAATTTTAAAAAAACTTAATCGCAGTGTGACGTGCACATACACATACCAAAGGAACTTTAGAACATAAATAACAAAATTGATAAATGCATCTAATAAAGCCAGTTTTACTTTATAAAATAAAGTTTTGATGGAATCTTCATTGCATAGGCTTGTTAACCTGATGAAAGGTGATTATTATGCCTATGTTGAGAAAATTAGATATAAGATGAGTAGGAATGACATCTTTATCACATTTGTAACTTCGCACTCCATATATCCCATTTGTAGCTTTGCATGCAGTTTTACACATAATATAGGTAAAATGTGCAATAATCATGCACATCTAAAAAAATGAAAAATACTGGCTGTAGACCAACCTAAAAATTGTCACCATGAAGAGACATACTGAATTTGAGAAAAAAAAAAATAATAATAATAAAATCGGTCACTGCGTGATTTGAACTCAAGCCACAGTCGGCATGACAGCCGAAGATGCTAACCATTAAGCCATATATCCGATCTATCCTTATGTTGCAAAATTGAGGTACATGTACTTATCAATAGTTATGATGCGGTTTTTAAAATCCTTTGAGAGCTAATCGAACATGCTTCCATATTAAAAAATTCAAAGCTATATTAAGAGACCAGCATGATTCAATAAAAATATCAGTACTTTGCGCTTGAAAATAAAGCTTCTTACCAAAAGCTTGACTTTGCTTGCTAAGTATGAAATTCAGTTTATTTGTTTATTTTATTTATTTATTTTTTTTTTCACAGCGAAGCAGTGTTCCTACTTAGAAACAGGTACCAGTGGACAGGTAGAAAGTCCCAGGTCTGGTTCCCAGTACTCTCCAAATGCAAACTGTCAGTGGACTATACAAGGAAGTGCTGGTACCAGGATTCAAGTAAAGGTATGGTATGAAATGAAAGAAGCAAGACATAGGTTACACACCCCTATTAATTTCTCCATAGACTACAATGCTAAGAAATCAAAAGTGTCTCACCTGCTACAGTTCCATGGGCCTAGATCAGATCCAGGCTTTGGTGGGATGTGACAGCCCCTTGAGTCAGCAACAGATCCTGGGATTTTCATGTCTTCTTCATCACTTCGAAAACACATGACATTGCCCGCCATATAACATCCCAACAATTCCTCCTGTTCGGGGTCACCAACAGGAATGACTGACCGACTCGTTGTAGCACTCCACCCAGCCAAATAGTTCCCTACAGAATCTTTTACTATCTGGAATTTGTCTCCTCCAGGAACCTCCTGTGGCCTGAAATAAATACAACAATGCAGTCTATTTTATCTTACACTGTGTACAACATCTACTCCGTACACACTATTTCTAGATAGGACTATTTTTCGGGGTACCAAAACAGTGTGACTTCAATAGTAGTCTGGTTCCTATAGGTCTGGTTCCTATATAGGTTACACACCCTTATTAATTTCTCCATAGACTACAATGCTAAGAAATCAAAAGTGTCTCACCTGCTACAGTTCCATGCGCCTAAATCAGATCCAGGTTTCGGTGGGATGTGACAGCCCCTTGAGTCAGCAACAGTTCCTGGGATTTTCATGTCCTCTTTATCACTTCGAAAACACATGACATTGCCCACCATATGACATCCCAAAAATTCCTCCTGTTCAGGGTCACAAACAGGAATGACCTACCGACTCATTGTAGCACTACACCCAGCTAAATAGTTCCCTACAGAATCTTTTACTATCTGGAATTTGTCTCCTCCAGGAACATCCTGTGGCCTGAAATAAATACAACAATGCAGTCTTTTTTACCTTATACTATATACAACATCTACTCTATACACTCTATTTTTATTTAGATAGGACTTTTTTTCAGGGTACCAAAACAGTGTGATGTCAATAGTAGTCTGGTTCTGACTATTGTTTAGCCAACCCTCACTGCCTCTGCAGCCCCCCCCCCCCACTCCCCCCCCCCCCCCCCCAAAAAAAAAAAAAAGAAAAAAAGAAATGATTTTCATCTTTGAATGACCATTACCTGTGTTTACTAGATGCAGTTACACTATGTTATGTATTTCAATTAAAGCTAATGAGCTGAAGTATAAGATATGCTCATGTATTTTTTTTTATAAACTTATTAGTATTTTTTATTAAATGAAATACAAAATATTATGCCTTTCTCATTTTTTTTATTCACTTTTTGATCATATGATTCAAAAGGCCTTTTTTCTGATATGTACATCTATGGTGCAAGCAATATAATAACATATCACAGATATTTGTTAAAACTGTCAAAAGAATGATATAAAAAAAAAATCATTTTCTATATTGAGATTGATTATACATGCTGAACCAAAGTTTTATTGAAAGCCATACCAGGTTAAAGTTCTATGCTACAGAATGTCAAGAGAAGACTTCAAGGAACCTGTATGCAAAAAAAAAAAAAAAAAAAATATATATGATTTGTAAAATCCATTAATCATATTAAGATTTCATATAATAAAGAACCTGAAACTTCAGGCAATAAAACATTACAGGAATGAATTCCATTTTTGTGATTTTATCAAAGTGTAAATGATGTGCTTGGGCTTTATTCAGGTTGTGTGACTTGTGAATGATGCACAGCATATGTTCTGAGTGATTGACTGGTATTTACGTGCCATTAAAATCCACAAAATCAAACATGACTCTATCCTTTAAGAGTAGCCTAAGATTTTAAAAGGTTTTAAACACAAGGGAGTCAATATCCTATCTGTAAAAGTCAACTCCCCTTTACAAAATGCTGATGGCATATGTCAGGTGTATCCATTCTAACAGCCAAAAATGAATAAATACACTAGCTTGGGAGGCTGCTGCTCAAAAAGAATTTCCCTTCCTTCTCAAAAAGGCTACTTTTAAGCTTAACCAATCTATGGACAAATTCAGCAGATGACAAAGCAATTACCATATTCGACCTAATTACCGCACATACCCCTATAAGCGCACAGTCAAGCAATATTACAGCAAGTATATTTTCTCTCTACTTCTTTACAAAGGCATTTGTTGTTGGTACTCATTTGAATTGCATCGACTTGTCGATGCAATTCAAATGAGTACCCACAACATATGCTTTTATAAAGAAAATCAGAAATAAAATCGAATAAGTATAATTAGACAAGTCTTTCGCTGATCTCTTTTTTAGTGTACCCTTAATATAGGTGGGTACATATTTTAAAAGTTTTTCCAGTAGTTTTGAAAAACCTAAACGCACGGTGCGGTAATTAGGTCGAATACGGTATATGTTTCTAATTTTTTCCAGAAAATAGGATTTTACATTCCATGCTTATTGTCTCCTTAGGAGACAATCTAAGGAGACAATTTGCATGAAATGTCGAATTCTGTTTTCTGAGAAAAATATTTTCAAAAAAATCCTCTGTTGAAATTTTTTCCAGCATGCTATGCATAAAAATATTTTGAGTAAGTATGTTAGTCATCGTTTAACATGTTTTCTTCTTTTCAGTTCGACAGGTTTGAAACAGAGACTGACCTTGACTTTGTTGAATTATGGGATGGTGGTGCTACTGTGGATACAAGCCAGATGATTGCTCGACTGTCCGGCCCATCAGCAGGGGAATATGCCACGTTTATCAGCAGTAGGAACTGGCTTCTGGTTCGATTTATTACAGATGGTAGTGTTCAGAAATCTGGCTTTAACTTCACTTGGTCCACAGGTAATAAATATCATTAGTATGGTTGAACTCCAGTAGCTTTAACATCTTTGGAACCATTGAAATTTGTTCTAGATCTAGGTAATTCCAGCCATTGAGCATTAACAAAGCTAAAGATAAGAGGGGGTATCCACATAATATTTTTTTTATTTCTCAACAAAAACATATGTTGTGGGTACTCATTAGAAGCACCTCGCTGAGGTGCTTCTAATGAGTACCCACCAGGGCTCCGGAAAACCGGAAAAATAGCCGGTCTGGACCGAAATTAAGAATTCTGGACCGGTTTCAAACACCCCAAAACGCTAATAATTTGGTCCAACAGGTTTGTCAGGTTTGTGCCTTGAACCCCTGATGATTTTTCCCCAACCAACCAATTTTCACGATCAATGATGTCTAAAAATCACAAACGGTCAAGTTTTCCCAAACTGACAACGTCCGCGCACCTTTTAAATGCGATATTATGGTAGTCAAAAGGCTATAAACGGTCATTTGACATGTGTATTGGAGAGACAGATGAATAATGGCAACCTACCGCAGCACAAATTAATTATGTCATTATCCAAACATTGACAAAAAATCAGCACTTCACTGTCCTTTGTGCGGTAAACAAGCGATTAACACAAATCATCAGTAACGGTAGTCTGATAATTAATCCTTTTGTGTGACATGTGTGAATACACTGAGACTACAAAACACCAGGTGCAGTCGGCGTGTCCAAAAGATCAAAGTTCGCTTTAACTGAGAGTGATAAAAGAATGCTTCGCTTGAACGCACCCGTTTTCTTCCTCTTCTTTTTTGTTTTGATCAACAAGGTTTGTCGGTCCCAGATTTGATAAATTAATTCCCAAACTGTGTACATCCTGATCAGATGTCGCATACAACGGCGTCCGATCTGGGTCTTATTGTTTGCTTCTCTTTTTTTTTTTTTTTTGTTGACGGCCTTAACACGCGAGTATAATTCAAGGTAGATTTCACAGTAAAAATAAGTAATGTACCACTTGCGCTAGACAAGATTGGCCAGTACTTAAAATTTAAGCAGTCTGGTCAAATCTTGAAACATTGAACACTGCAAAACCGCCCGTGGCGCAGGCCTTTTTTATTAGACCTAATTAGGTCCATGAAAGTCGTTTCTTTCCGTCTCTTCTGTTTCCCGCCGTCTTCGCGCTTACACAAGACGGGAATCAGTTGTTTATAAATAGTTATCTAGGAAAACCCTGCGGAGGTGGAAATAACAACAAAATTGTCATTTTTTTTTTTTTCTTTCTTTTTTACATACCTGACTGTATTTATGATCATGCTCGTTATACACGGACTTCCGTCATATAACGGAGTTGAGGTGTATTATTTAAAAGGAGTTATAGGACTGCCAATTGTCATTAGTTTTCATGACAGGTGATATATATACAGTCGACTCTCGTTATCTCGAACTTCACGGGACCTGATTAAAATGTTCGAGTTATCAGTAGTTCGAGACAACCAAATTGTGACGTCATAGGTATGACGACTGCTCGCCTCTCTGTTCGTCAAAACATGCTTGGAAGGCACATGTATATGGCAATTTAAATAATTTACGTGTACTTCAGTTTGCATTGTTACTGTTTGTTTTAGGAGATGCAATGGTTCTCTTGGAATAATATCATCAATAAATGTTAATAATAATAAATTTCAAACGTCTCTTGTTGTCTTTTAATACTCCTGCAAATTTGGATTTCCATATGAGCTATAAATAAATTACTGGTTTCCGGGTTGTGTTAGCTATACGTTATGAGCTGGTTTGGATTAGCTCCCTTCGCATAGACGACTCGATGAAGGGTTGACTGGTTTCCGCTTTTGCATAAAACGCTTACAATGTTAAGTGGCAGCTGTAAGCTAGTTTGGATTATCTCCCCTGGCATAAACGAACCATCTCAGCGCGGCAAACTGTAGATCCTGCAGAGAGAGCTCATTATGAACCATCTCATCTGGACCTACACTATTTGTGCAGGTATCCGTACCAGTCTACAGGGTCAGAAGGGTTAACATCGGTACCCACGTGTGATTCGTCTATTTGAGGCCGTGCACGACAACTCCTATTAGAAGACTGTGCGACTGCCAAAGACTCAGATCAGCCTGCATGCCCACGAATTTTCCATTATACGCATGAGCCTTATCTGGGCTTACCAAAGAGCACCGCTTGACCAAAGAGTAACAAGCGAAGATTCAGACTTAGCTAGCCTGATCAATACAGGCTGACCTGTTGGAACCTGTCGCGCACTGACTTTTCTTGAAGACGCTATATCATTCAGACGGACAGTACTCAATAGTGAAGAGCATATCTAAACAATAAATTAAAGAAACTTTGTTGATTAATCTTCCATAACACTATTCTGAGCTGCTTTTTATCTTCCAAATCAGTGGCACGAGACGGTGTTGAGGGCCACGTGTCAAACCCGACTCGACACGCACGTGATTTCATAATTACAGATTTCATAATTACGGACATTGTTTGTGTTGTTTGTAATGACCTGGACTAAGGGGAAAATTAAAATATTGATTTATTTATCAATGGCCTATTATGATTTTCATTAACTGAGAGACGGGTGGCGCCGCATCTTACATTTTTTTTTCCTTCGTCATGGTCCGAGTTCGAGATACGCGGTAGTAAAAACTGTGAAAAATATATTCAGGGACTGAAAATGATGGACGAGATAGCCGAAGTGTCGACATAAAAGTAGTTCGACATACGCGAAGCTGAAATACAATAAATACATAGGGAAAATAATCGGGACTTAGAAATCAGTTCGACATAAGTGATAGGATCGAGATAAGAGGGGTCGAGATAATGGCTCATTGATGACATCATTGCCATCGGCTGGACCGATTCAGATTTCAGAATTTCCAGAGCCCTGTGTACCCAAAACATATGTTTTTGTTGAGAAATAAGAAAGATGTCAGCATTTTTCAGATGAAAAAAGCGCCATATCTGTTGCTATGATTAATCATAGCACAAGGCCTTGAGGCAATGGGAATAGTTTAGGGATATGGTTTTAATCTTCTGTAATTTAATGGTAAGTTGAATAGTACTCTTAAGAATTGACTCAGTGAAGTAATTCTCATGAATCAGTTTACACAACATACATTTTGATGATAAAAGAGAAAAATTCCCTAAAATATCCATAAATATTTGTTCAGTAAATTGTCAGAAGAATTTCAAAGGAACTTTTGAATGACTGGAATCAGCCACTGCAGTTCATAGTCCTTCAAGGTTTGTGTCATTGCATGACGAAAACATGTCTATATAATTTTGACCACCTTAAACCCCACTTTTATATTGTGAACCTGAGGTTTACAGAGGTATGTATTATTTTTCTTATTTCTGCTCAAAACATAAATTGTGGGTACTCATTAGGATGGCCTTGCTGAGGCAGTTCTAATGGGTACCCACAATCTGTTGTTTGTGCAGAAATATGAAAATTATCAGAATTTTTTATCTGAAATTTTTCATTTTTTGGTGGTAAAATTTTCAGTATATTTGAATAAGCATGTTTTCATAATGTGAAGTTTTACTGTAGACTATAAATGGGAGACAGTGACTAATCTCCCTTAATCCAGCTACTCTGCTTTTGACATATTTTAGAAAATCTTCTCATTACAAAAACATGCCTTTTCAAATAATAGAAAATCAAAAACTGCAAATTTTCAGATAAAATCTCTGATATTGTTCATATTTCTGCTCAAAATATAGATTGTGGGTACTCGTTAGATATGCCTCTGTAGATTGTGGGTACTCGTATGAACTACTTTGGTGAGGCCATTCTTATGAGTACCCACAATCTATGTTTTTGAGCAGAAATAAGAAAAATAATGTGTTCCTTTGTAAATCCCAGTTTTACTATATAAAAGTGGGGTTGATGGGGCCAAAATTATACAGGTATGTTTTTGTTATGTTTGACTGGCACTTTACACAGAAATTGCAAAGTTCTGTTATAATTTAATGCCAGATTTTTTATTCATAACTCTTTATGTACACGAGGCCAGGAGATAAATGAGGATAATTTAAGGATATCTTTTTAATCTTCTGTGAAATAATGGTAAGGTGAGTAGTACGCATGAGAAATGGCTCAATGAAGCTATTCTAGTGAGTAAAGACAACATATATTTAATGGTAAATAAGTAAAATTCCCCAAAAATCCATAACTAATCTCTCTCAACCCAGCTACTCTGCTTGTTACATGTTTTAGAAAAACGTCTTTTTGCTGGCACTTAATGCAGAAATTGGCAAAGTTCTGTAATGATTAAATGCCAGATCTTTAGTTATACGAGTAACTACCTATGTACCAACAGCTTTATTCCATTTATTGGTGTAACCCTATTATCTCCGAGTTTCTGAAGTGGACTCTTCCTTCTTGAATTTGGACTTGTCCACTTATGCATATAGGAAAATTTTGTGTAATATCAAAAACAGAATGGCAAACAGTGTAGATCTTGATGAGATGGCATCTTATGAGCTGTCTCATCTGGATCTACACTATTTGCACAGGTATTTGGTCGGCTGGGCTTAAAGGGTTAAAAATATTCTCATAGTAAAAATGGCTGCAAATTATGCCAAATTGATGCAAAAAAGTATGTCAACAAGTTTCACATGTACAAAGTTTTCACAATGATGTTATGAAACATCATCAATTAAAGATGAAAAAAAAAACACTAAAAAAACAAAACCCAAAACCAGTTTACTAGACGAATTGATAGACTTGGCCCGTGGTAATAAAACTTTTTTTTATGCTCAATTCAGCTGAGCATGAATTCATCCTTCTGATATATCTCAGTTTACTAACACTTGGAAATTCTTTTGTGCTGAACATAACTGAGCATGAAAATTTATATGCTAATAAATATGAAAATGCCAACTATTATTGGCATTTTCATATTTATTAGCAGAGAAAATTTCATGCTGAGTTGACCATGAAAAACAAGTTTTATAACTTAGGGCCAATTAAGACCAATTATTGGCCACACATTTAACTCTTATCCTGCTGTTCACGACAACTCCTACCTTTGCAAACAGTGTTGATCCAGATCAGATGGCTTCTGCTTTGAGTCTTCGCTCATTGACATCTCTCCTGCATCATTCTTCACAGGTTTGTCACCAACAACATCAGTGTTCTCTCTTCTAAACTGGTTAGCAAGGCAGTAGACTTCTGAGGACTCAGGGTCAATATTCTCGTAGACCTTCTTGTCGGCTTCTTGACAAGCATGGTGCACTGCATGTCTGTCATTTCGTTTGGCTGCATTGTATGATGCCCTAGTGCCTTTACCAGCCTTCCAGGCCTTTAATGCTTTCTGCTTGGCAGCAAATAAGACAATGCTATCTCCCTACAACAGCCACCACTGGGAAAAATTAAAACTGCTGCTGTAAGGAGGTGGTTGTTATAGAGAGATTAAATATACAGTTCACACTTGTTACCTTGATGTCCAAGGAACTCTCCATACCTCCACATATCAGATTTGCAGAACTGAGGAAAAATAAATCAAACATCCGCATTTCTCAAATGAACACCTAAAAAGTTTGACTCCTTAAGTTAGAGATATATTGAAAATATTTTGGAAAAGAGGAGAAATTGCTCCTTAGAAGCAATTTCTCCTCTTTGCCAAAATATTTATTACCTGTTGTTAGATTTCCTTGTTGAAAACAGGGATCAGGGCCCAGTTGTTCAAAACTAACGATGTCGTTAGTTAACGATTCATTAAAATTTACATCATCACGAAAACATGCCTATACAATTTTGACCCCCTTAAACCCCAGTTTTATATAGTAAAACTGGGGTTTACAGGGGTATACATTATTTTTCTTATTTCTACTCAAAAACATAGATTGTGGGTACTCGTTAGAACCGCCTTGCCAAGGTGGTTCTAACGAGTACCCACAATCTATGTTTTGATCAAGAGTGTGTAAAATATAGAAATTTTTTATCTGTAAATTTTCATTTTTTGATGGTAAAATTTTCAGTATATTTGAATAGGCGTGTTTTCGTAATGGAGTGATACGCAAATATGCTGCAATTTTTTGCTGAAAAAACGTGAGGAGCTTTTGCAGTGCAAAAGCTACTCACATTTTTTCAGCAAAAAATATCAGAATATTGTACATTGAATCCGCTAAAGCAGTTAACGAAATGACCCTTAACGAGCTTGTTAAGCTAACAATGCTTTGAACAACGGGACCCAGATTTTCAGTTCGAGATAAGCAAAGCAAAGTAAGCAAAGTAGACATAACAAGAGTTAACTGTCTATTAAAGCAGCACTTTGAGAAAACAGAAAAGTGCCTATTATATGGAGTGGCTGTTGTGGAGAGATGACTTTTAGTAGAGGTTTCACTGTATCAATTACTTTGGTTGGGTTAAACATATTTTATTGTCAAAATAAGGCTAGGAATTGGTGGGACAACAAGTTCTATCAACATTCATTGTAAAATACAATCCTTGTAAAATACAATCCTTTTGGTTGAAAAAAAAACAAACTTTATCTGGAGTTAGGAAGTTTTGTTTTTGTTTCTTTATGCTATGTTGTTTATTTTTTCCTTCTTAACTCAACTCAACAATAATTTTTATCTCATTTGACTGTACGTGTGTCATAGCATCATGTAAGACATTTTTTTCAATAAAAAACTTCTGGGCCCAGTTGTTTAAAGTGTCATTAGCTTAACGAGCTCGTTAGTGGTCAAAATGGTAACTGTTCTACTAAGTGCAATACCAAATTCACAGATATTTTTGCTGAAAAATGTGAGTAGCTTTTGCAAACGCAAAAGCTACTCACATTTTTTAGCAAAAATAAAGCTACTCACATTTTTTAGCAAAAATATTACCGGCACAGTGGCTTAGTGGTAGAGTGTCCATTTTGTGACTGGAAGGTTGCGGGTTTGATTCCCGGCCGGGTCATACCAAAGACTTTAAAAATGGTACAAGTTGCACTTTCACTTGGCGCTCAGCATTAAGAAAGTAGAACTAGAACTAGTCAACTCAACAATAATTTTTATCTCATTTGACTGTACGTGTGTCATAGCATCATGTAAGACATTTTTTTCAATAAAAAACTTCTGGGCCCAGTTGTTTAAAGTGTCATTAGCTTAACGAGCTCGTTAGTGGTCAAAATGGTAACTGTTCTACTAAGTGCAATACCAAATTCTCAGATATTTTTGCTGAAAAATGTGAGTAGCTTTTGCAAACGCAAAAGCTACTCACATTTTTTAGCAAAAATAAAGCTACTCACATTTTTTAGCAAAAATATTACCGGCACAGTGGCTTAGTGGTAGAGTGTCCATTTTGTGACTGGAAGGTTGCGGGTTTGATTCCCGGCCGGGTCATACCAAAGACTTTAAAAATGGTACAAGTTGCACTTTCACTTGGCGCTCAGCATTAAGAAAGTAGAACTAGAACTAGTCAGCTCAGTGTCAGTATAATGTGACTGGGTGGAATATCATGTCAAAGTGCCTGGGGCGTGATATTTCAGTGAGGCAGCACTCTAAAAGTGAGCTTTGAGCTGCCTGCCACATCCAGACACCATGGCAACATGACTGAAAGAGGTTGAAAGCGACGTTAACCCAAATCAATCAAAATTAGCAAAAATATTAGCGTATATGCCATATTTAACGATCAAAGTTTTAATGATACATTAACTAACAATATCATTAGCCTTGAACAACTGGGCCCTAATATTTTTCATATTTCTCCACAAAAATGTGCCTCATGTGGGTGCTTCTAATGAGTACTTCCAACATATATTTTCACAGAGAAATGAGAAAACTATTATATGAATATCCCATCTTTTCTGTTACTTTTAGATTTTGAATGTAGTATGCAACGAATATCACACAAGGTAGTTTCAAATGAGGTAGACGGTGACACCATTACCCTTGGCTCACGTCAGACCGTGAAAGACTGCAAAACACAGTGTGTCCACAAATCTGATTGCCGTGGAGTTCAGTATGATGTAGATCAGCAGGGGGATCATGTTTGTTTCTTGATCACAGGGCCTTTGTTGATCCAGGATGACAAATGTTGTGATCTCTATATCAAGACCTGTCCAGGAGAAACAAGCCTTAAAAGTAGGTGGAAATAGCGTAATAACCCTAGGTATTGGGACTGATAGGCCTTTGCAAATGGTGTAGACCCAGATCAGATGCCACAGAGTGCTGCTTCTGATCAGGGTCTACACTGTTTGCCATACATAAAGCAATATTTTAGACACATCAAGAGGTAGTAGAATGGACTGTTTCTAGAACAAGTATTGTAGATAGATGGAATCTCCCAGTCATTACGAAAACATGCCTATTCAAAATATATTGAAATTTTCATCACCAAAACTGAAAATTTTCAGATAAAAAACTCTGATAGTTTTCATATTCCTGCTTAAATCATAGATTGTGGGTACTCATTAGAACCACCTCTGTGAGGCAGTTCCAACAGTACCCACAATCTATCTTTTTGAGCTGAAATAAAAAATAATGTATACCATTTTATTTTATTGTCAGTGGTGAAATCAGTGTATATCTGGTGAAAATAAAAGTGGTATCAATCACTAGTGAATTGATATCGTATCATTTCACTATAGTGACTGATACGATTTATATTTTCACTCCTCGCTTTGGACGACTTCGGTTTTCTTCACTGTTTCAGAAGTGGATGTTACCTCCACTTCAGATTTTTGAACAGATCTAACTTCTTTGTTTCTGAACTAAACTATCAAGAGTTGGTATGCATTTTCTTAGTTATTATGTAAGGAACATTTTGGTATCAAAATTATTTTCATTCACCGAAACTTTTTTGTTTTTGTCTCTCCAACGGTTCACATGTTAAGCACTGAGCGTTGACACCATGACGTTCTTGTTATGTTTGGTGACGTTATTTATGACGTCAGAAACGCGCATTGACGTGTAAACAATAAAATAAAAAGAAAATTTACTCTTTTTCAGTGAACACCAAAAATTTTTCATCTCGTGTAATGAAAACATTTACATTTTCACTCGTGCTTTGCACTCGTGAAAATACTGATGTTTTCATTACACTCGATGAAAATATTTTTGGTATTCACAGCAAAAGAGTAAATATCCTCTATGTAAACCCCAGTTTTACTATATAAAAATGGGGTTTAAAGGGGTCAAAATTATATAGGCATGTTTTTGTGGTGACTTAGGGTAAGTACAGTACTGTTGATTGGATTTGTTGGGATATTATCGTGTAAAGCACCATCCACAACCACAACCAAACAACAAATTCAGAATATTATTATTTAGGGGATAACTGCATTCAAATTTGGCATTTGGGGAGGTAAATCGGCGGTTTTACGGTCGGAAATTTCGTTTTACGGCGACGCGTCAGCGTCGCCGTAAAACGAAATTTCCGACCGTAAAACCGCCGATTTACCTCCCCAAATGACAAATTTAACTGCATTCAAATTTGGCATTTGGGGAGGTAAATCGGCGGTTTTACGGTCGGAAATTTCGTTTTACGGCGACGCATCAGCGGAGCCGTAAAACGTAATTTGCGACCGTAAAACCGCCGATTTACCTCCCCAAATGACAAATTTGATGCAGTTATCCCCATTCTAATGCATTTATTCATTTTTTTTTTTTTTGAAAAAATGTACTGTTTGCACAAAACGACAAGTGCTGTGAGCTGCGTAAAACCAAATGCCAGCCAATGAGAAGCGACGTTACGTGATGACGTCGGATTTGCGACGGTATATCGCAGAATATACCGTCGCAAATTTTTGACGTTATCCAATCAGACGTCGCGTTACATACGCGAGTGCATTAGAATACCGTATTTACCCTAAGTATTCAGACACCTCAACTCCTAACCATACTTGAGCTAGAATTTGAACAAATACAGCTTTCTACCCAATGTTGTATCTAAAAATTACTGGATGAGTGGCAAACAGTGTAGACCCTGATGAGCCACATTCTGCGGCATCTCGTCTGGGCCTACATTGTTTGCTCAGGCCTGTCTTTCTGTATACATACGGTAAATATGGTATTTATTTTTTCCAAAGAAGATAAGTCTTGGCATTTCGATAGACTCGTCTGATTGGTGCTTTAAGGGTTAATAGTAGAAGTGTGAAGATTATCTTATTGGTATGTGTTGGGTAGGAGTTCTGCTTTCAGAGGTCTTATTGTTTTGTATATCATACTTTGTCTGCTCCCATTTATACCAGGGCCCAGTTGTTCAAAGCCTCGTTAGCTTAACGAGCTCGTTAAGGGTCATTTCGTTAACTGTTTTAGCGGATTCAATATACAATATTCTGAAATTTTTTGCTGAAAAAATGTGAGTAGCTTTTGCACTGCAAAAGCTACTCACATTTTTTCAGCAAAAAATTTCAGCATACTTGCTTATCACTCGATGTAAATTTTAACGAATCGTTAACTAACGATGTCGTTAGCTTCGAACAACTGGACCCAGTTTATAATTCATAACTATTGTTTACAGTAACTGCTATGTACAGACAAATCTAAAGAACAAAAAAAAATAAATACCATTGAAACACAGTACTACTTCTACAACTGCTATCACTACCAATCATAATAATAATAATACATGTAATGATAATAATTATAAAATATAAAATTAAATACAATTAATAGTGATAGTAGTAGTAATAGTGGTAGTAGTAGTAGTAGTAGTGATATAAAAAAAAAAAAAAATAACAAAAAAAATATATTCCTGTTCATACCTGCCTAAGAGTAGGTGAAACATGAAAAAAAAATAACAGTGGGAAAAATGGGTGTAGGTGAAATGGGAATAAGCACATTGGGAGCAGGTGAAAAAGATAGTAAATAAAAAGGAAGTAAACAAAATAGGAATCTAAAACAGTAAGACATGACATTAGGAACTTTAAAATACAAAGTTCATTGATAAGTTGCCAATTTCTTAAGCAAGTTGACAAGAAACTTCCAAGATTAATGGAATAGAATAAAATAATCGGAAATGATATAAGAGGTTCTGAACAGGTTTCAGGAACAGTTTTTAAAGTTAAATTGTATTTTAACTGTGGAGGTTAACCATTACAAAAAACAAGCCAATTCAAATATATTGAAATTTTAACTACCAAAAAATGAAAATTTTCTGATAAAAATTCCAATATTTTTCATATTTCGGCTCAAAACATATATTGTTGGTACTCGTTAGAACTGCCTCAGCAAGGCAGTTCTAACAAGTACCCAAAATCTATGTTTTTTTAGCAAAATAAGACAAATAATGTAAACCCCAGTGTTACCATATAAAAGTGGGGTTAAAAGGGGTCAAAATTATATAGGTAGGTTTTCGTGATGAGAGCTCCAGATAAAGCAAATACATTACAAAAACACACCTATTCAAATATACTGAAAATGTTACCACCAAAAACTGAAAATTTTCAGATAAAAAAATCTGATACTTTTCATATTTCAGCTCAAAACATAGGTTGTGGGTACTCATTAGAACTGCCTCAATGAGGCAGTTCTAACGAGTACCCACAATCTATGGTTTTTTTTAGCAGAAATAAGAAAAATAATATATACCCCTGTAAACCCCAGTTTTCCTATATAAAAGTGGGGTTTAAGGGGTCAAAAAATGTATAGGCATGTTTTTGTGATGATTAGATAAACCACAAAATATGTTTTAATCAAAAATAGAAATTATACTAAATTATCACATCATATATCACATTACCTGGAGTTATGAATTTTCAGTTGCTATTTGCTTTTCAGGGCTTGCTTCAGTACCTTTGTTGGGAACAACTTTTGAAGCTACATCGATAGAGCAGTTTCTCTACACACCATTATATCCACTCCCCTATATTGGAAATATGGAAGTCATCTATACAGTAGTTGTCCATGGTACCCGCCTTATTATATTTGAGGTAGGTAACACCAGAAATAAATATAAAAAAACAAAAACATTTAAGACTGACTCATTGCCTGAAGGTACTTACAAAAAATTGCCAAAGGTGGCTAATTAGACAAAGCTTTACATGACAAGTTTTTCTCTTAGAAAAAAAGTGGCCAAAAATTCATGCTCAACTGATAATTCAACCAGATGTTTTATGGCTACTACTCCCAACATTCTTACACTAAAAAGTCTGTTCACAACAGGTGGTATCACCAGATTTACCTGGGAGACTACCTTTCTCTGATAACACTGGTTCCCTGTACTGTAATATATAGTCTTAAAATCTTTGTTTTTCAACACAGAAAACCGTTTAAAATGTGTAATTTGATTAATTTTTTATGCAGATGTAGATTTTAGAATCAGTTTTGAGCTACTTCATTGTGTTTTATATTTAAGAATTTTGTGTGTGGGTTTCTAGTTAACTGTCTTATCAGTATTACTTAACTAATTGCATAACAGAGCATCATTTTATTGGCATCTGGGCAGAGTTTTATGGTCTCAGTCATCAGAAACATATGGAAAAGCAATACCCCATTAACCCGATTTTGATAAAGTAATAGTCGGGAAGGTGGGAGTGAAATTCTCTAAGAGAAAAACATAGCATGACAAAATGGTACAAATGTATATGCAAACAGTGCAACTCCTGATCAGACTGATGCAGTCCCAGATCAGACTGCTCCTAAAGGGTCTACACTGTTTTCCATTACATTAAGTCTTTTGTGAAACAAATGCATGAAAAAAATAACAACATAAAGCCACAAGATTTAGTCAAAAAGAAAAAGAAAAAAGGTATTTAATAAACGAATACTTGTTATATTAGGGTATTTATACCTTAGTTAATAGCATATTTTATTTAGGCATGAATTGTTTACAAAACATCACAAAAACATGCCTATATAATTTTGACCCCCTTAAACCCCACTTTTATATAGTAAAACTGGGGTTTACAGGGGTATACATTATGCTTCTTCTTTCTGCTTAAAAACATAGATTGTGGGTACTCATTAGAACTACCTTGGCAAGACAGTTCTAAAAAGTACCCTCAATCTGTTTTGAGCAACAATATGAAAAATATCAGAATTATTTATCTGAAAATTTTCAGTTTTTGGTAGCAAACTTTTCAGTATATTTGAATAGGCATGTTTTCGTAATGAATTCACTAGTATTTACCCTATTCCCCTTAGTGTCCAGATAGGCATGATTGAGCAAATAGTGTAGATCCAGAATATGCCACAGAAAGTGGGATCTGATTAAGATCTACACATCAGGGCCCAGTTGTTCAAAACTAACGATGTTGTTAGTTAATGTATCGTTAGAATTTTGATCATTAAATATGGCATATTTGCTAATATTTTTGCATTTGAATTAGATATTGTACTTTCTAGAACAGTTAATATTTTGACCACTAATGAGCTCGTTAAGCTAACAATGCTTGAAAAACTGGGCCTTGATCAAGAGCAAAACAGTTTACGACTCATCCAGCCGATTTCTAGACACATCAACAGGAGAGTAAAATGGAATAGTGAAAATAAAATAAAAATAAAAATATATGTTTTGCATCATATTATATAGCTTCAGTAAAGGCATTTTTTTAACCAGAAAGTACAAATAGTTTTCTTATTTCTCCATCAAAACATATGTTGTGGTTACTCATTAGAAGCACTTCACAGTGGTGCTTCTAATAAGTACCACAATATACTGTTATGCCCCGTACAAGTCAGTCTGTCCGACTATATGGACCATCACGAATCACATGTACATTTTTATTACCTGTTGGGATGTTTCCACTTTGTAAACTTGTAATTTTCATCTGTCGTGTAAATCCATTATATCCAATGCTTGAATCAGTTTCTTTTTAACATTTATGCACGATAGATATGCTTGTAATAGCCATTTGACTTGTATTTTTATCACAAAACATCCACTTTCACTTTTATGTTGACTGTCCGTAATGTGTGTCATGCTGTGTGTAAGTAGCTTTTGTGTATGCGTGATTGAGGCTGTGTATCTGTCGTCTGCCGTGTCAACGAGTGTGACTGTCAATTCAGAATTTTCATCTTTAACACGCAATTAAACATAGATCCCAATTTTTCTCCATCAAATCATTGTAAGGGTCATTTAGAAAACTTTCTTCTTTCGTTTCGTTACCTTTTTATCGTCAGCAAAAATTATTTACACTGTTTATTTTGTGATTTTTTGCTTCTGACAGTGGAATTTTGGGTGTGTAATGGCGGTTTTCTTGTAGTTTTCCTACAGTCTACGGCATCTTACGTTGGTTTTGGCTGTAGAGTCACGTGACTCTACGTTGCGTTTCGCTGTAGGCGTTGCGTGCACACATGCTAAATTCATGTAGAATGTAGACTGTAGAGCGTAGAATCGCGTAGAGTATATAAGAAATCGCGTAGGGGCAATCGTGGACTCCGAATTTCGATCGCATTCAAAGCAGACGCGTTTTCAGGTCTCGCTTCGATTTATTTCAATTTTTGCTTTATTTCTCAGTTTATTTTAAATCTAAAAGCACAAAAATGATAGGAAATAAATAATTAAGCAAACGCTTTCATCTTTTGGCACGTTATTTTCATTGTTAGATTTTTCTCTTCCGTAAGCTTTAACTTGTATTCGTTTACACCTTAGTTGACGCTGACACAGCATTGAGTGCAAGTGATTTTTACATCTTTTGTCATCGAAACCATGTTCATTATCAATTCAAACCCCATGCTGCCATTTTAACTTAAATCATGTTGTTTTAAAGTCATCTTTTACATGTTTTCTATGCTTTGTTAAACAGTTGTTACAGTTTGCACATTAATCAAAGTACTGTGAGTACTGTTTCTAGTCAAATTAAATAAAGTGCACACATTAGTGCAAACGTCATTCTTTTGTCTTGTTTTCACATCCTTTTAAGGTTATAATTAGCTCTCATTAAAGCATTGTTACATCAAAAGTCATTTTTCGTTGGAGTCCGCTTTTGTTTCTTTATCATTTTTGCACCACCGGTCTGCTGTCTATCGGCCTAGAGAAATGAGCGGCTGTTATTTCCAGTGCCGACTGACTAGGTGAGCACAGATAAAGACCGAGGCCAGCCCCCAACAATACGTTATAGAAAAATATAAAATATTTATCTCTTATCTGGGAAAATGTCATTAGCATGGTCTCACAAGATACAGTTCTAATGGAGTGCCACATTATATGTTCTTCTGGAAAAATAAAACAAACATAACGAAAACACGCCTATTCAAATATATTGAAAATTTCACCACTGAAAACTGAAAACTGAAAGTTTTCAGATAAAAATTCCAATATTTTTTCATATTTCTGCTCAAAACGTACATTGTGGGTACTCGTTAGAACTGCCTGGGCAAGGTGGTTCTAATGAGTACCCACAATCTATGTTTTTGAGCAGAAATAAAGATAAATAATGTATACCACTGTGAACCCCAGTTTTACTATATAAAAGTGGGGTTTAAGGGGTCAAAATTATATAGGTATGTTTTCGTGATGATATTTCTACTCAAAACATAGATTGTGGGTACTGGTTAGAACTGCCTCGCCGAGGCAGTTCTAACAAGTACCCACAATCTATTTTTTGAGCAGAAATAAGAAAAATAATATATACCCCTGTAAACCCCAGTTTTACTATATAAAAGTGGGGTTTAAGGGGTCAAAATTATATAGGTATGTTTTCGTGATGGAGTGTTGTTTATATTTTCTGGTCCTTTGTGATCATTGAGCTGATTCCTAGATTTTTGAAAATTTTTGAGGGTCACTGATGAGGCCCTGATTGGCCAAAACCAGCTAGTCTGGTCCAGAAAAGTTGACACTTCTATGTTTTTGATATTTTGAGTGAGTGTTTTCATTTCTTTGAAGAGTCATTCCTTATAAAATGTGTTTTCTCCACTGAAAAATGTGTTTCTGGCAAAAGAATGTGAACAAGTACTTGTTAACTACTCAGAGGACTAAGTGTGTCCAGGAAAAGTACAATCAATTCTCGTTATCTCGAATTCCAAGGGACTCACTGAAATACTTCGAGATATCCGTACCTCGACATATCAGAGCTGAGAGAGTGAGGAAAACAATAAATTGAACAATCACATTTAACAAATGAATGTGTAATTTGACTCCTGATGTTAGAAATATATATATAAAATAATGTGGAAAAGAGGAGTAATTGTTCCTTAGGAGCAATTTCTCCTCTTTTCCACATTATTTTGTTACCTTTTGTCATAGTTTCATGTTAAACCAGGGACCAGATTTTCACTTGGAGATAAGCGGTAATTCGAAATAAGCGAGTTCCAGATAACGAGGTTCGATTGTATCTTTAGGTAAACCGATCATGTTCAACCCGACCTTATGGGGTTTTCTCCACTGAAAATTTATCTCTCCCCACTAAGCAACATGAAGATTACTTTTAAACCTACACTTTATGACCTATAAAGATTACTGTTAAACCTACACTTTATGACCTATTACCTTTCAGATTTTATCAGTAGATCTTTGCTGTTCTGATTCTATATTCTTCTATGACGGGCCGGGTCCAGGCTCTGCACTGCTGTATACAGTAGATAATACCACAGAACCAGGAACTGTTGTATCCACCACCAACACTGTGTATATACACATGCAGCTCTTGACCCACTGGTCGTGTCATGGGGCTCTTGTAGCTTACAGGGCTGGTAAGTAAATCCAAGGTTTATTAAATTCAAAGTTTATCATTCAGCTTAACAGAAATGGATATAGCTTCAAGGGAAATAATTCTGACATGGAAATATTTGCCTTTGTTCTCATTTGGTGAGGTAACTGACAAGGGATGATTTGTCTCCTTTCTCATTTGTGGCTACCCTTAAAGGAAAGAATTTGCCCCCTCATTCTTTCCTTAAAGTGTAGCTTCGTACCTTTTTTTAAAAAAAAATCTTGTACTAGGGAGGCAACTCACTGTCTTCAGAAGTTATCTCCCCTTGCAAAATAGCAACAAACTCTTTCATATTTTTCGGCTGACAAAAGTGTTTACTGACTCAGTGGATATTGTAAAATATATCAAGGAACAGGAAATTCCTTGATCAGACTAGTTTGCTGCAGTTTGATCTGGAGTTTATAAATGGCACCCACAATGACCAACCCAGATGAGGTCAAAGACAAGTTCTGTTATGATCCGGATTCTATGATTTCTGCTACAACCCGGACAGACATACTCATCCTCCTTGGAGACTTCAATACTAGAGTGGGCACAGACCACCAAACCTGGGAAGGAGTGATTGGGACTGAAGGAATAGGAAAGTGCAACAGCAATGGCCTCCTCCTTTTTCAAGAAGTGTGCAGAGCATGAACTGCTGATCACTAACACAGTCTTCCATCTGCCAACTTGCAACAAGACATCATGGATGCATCCTCACTCCAAACACCGACATCTCATAGATTATGTCATAGTACAAAGGAAGGACAGACAGGATGTCAGAGTGACAAAGACTGTGTGGTGCAGACTGCTGGACAAATCACAAGTTGTCAGCAAACTCAACCTGTGCATTTAGCCTGCATGGCGACCACATGGCAAGAAAGTGCCAAAGAGACTGGATGTCTCTAAGCTGAAACAAGACAGCAAAAGACAAGCCTTCATCAATGATATCTACAGCCGATTAGATGCAGTGGAACTCACTTCAGATGATCCAGAAGAGAACAGGACAGTCTTCAGAGACACTGTCCACTCTTCAGCAATTGATTCCCTAGGACCAGTATCTCATAAACACCAAAACTGGTTTGACTGGAATGACAGAGAAATACAGGGACTCCTTGAAGAGAAACATGAAAAACACAAGGCATACCTTAGTGATACCAGCTCAGTATCCAATAAGGTGGCATATTCAAATATATGCAAGACAGTCCAGACTAGGCTCAGAGATATGCAAGACTCATGGCTGTGCAGTAGGGCTGATGAAATCAAGTCCTTTGCAGATAGAAAGGATATGAAGAAGTTCTTTGATGCGCTAAAGACAGTTTATGGTCCTCATAGCTCAGGAACCACCCCTTTTCTCAGTGCAGATGGAACTAGTCTTCTGACTGACAAAGAGGCTATCTTGAAAAAATGGGCTGAGCACTTTGATAGTGTTCTTAATCGGTCATCATCTATCAATGATGTTGCTGTCAACAGACTACCACAGGTTGAATGTAATCTGCTGCTTGACAGGTTCCCAACCGTCTCTGAAACAGTGAAAGCAATAAAACTTCTGTCATCTGGCAAGGCTCCAGGATCAGATGAAATACCTGCTGAGATCTACAAAGCAGGAGGAACTCCAGTTGCAAAGAAGATGACAGAGTTATTTCACTTTATATGGAGAAAAGAAGCCATCCCTCAAAAATTCAAGGATACATCAATTATCCACCTAGTCAAACAGAAAGGGAATCCTCAGTTGTGTGATAATCATCGTGGCATCTCTTTATTGTCAATTGCTGGGAAATTCCTTGCAAGAGTTCTACTTAAATGACTAAATGACTACCAGAAAGCCAGTTTGGATTCAGAAAAGACAGAGTAACAGTTGACATGATCTTCACAGCAAGGCAGTTTCAAGAGAAATGCCAGGAACAGAACATGGACCTCTATATGACCTTTGTTGACCGTACCAAAGCATTTGATACAGTCAGTCCTGAGGGTCTTTGGAAAATTATGGCAAAGTTTGGCTGTCCGATCAAGTTCATAGCAAATGTGAGGCAGGTCCATGATGGTATGCTTGCACGGGTCCAAAACGATGGTGAGTTTTCTGGTCCATTCCCTGTGACAAATGATGTCAAACAAGGCTGTGTACTAGCCCCAACTCTGTTCAGCATGATATTCTCTGCCATGCTCACAGCTGCTTTCCAGGATGGTGACAATGGTATACCTATTAGGTATCACTTTGATTGGAAGCTTTTCAACCTAAGAAGGTTGCAAGCCAAGGGGCAGACAGAGGTGCTACATGAGTTCCTCTTTGCTGATTACATGGCAAAGGGTGCTCCAACAGAAGAGAAGATGCAAAAAGGTGACTCCTGTGACAACTATGACCTCACAATCAGCATCAAAAAGACTGAGGTGGTTTATCAAAATAGCACCAAGCAAGCCTTACAAGGAGCCCACTGTTACAGTGACAGGTCAAAGATTGCAAGTGGCTTGGAAGCACATTGTCAAGAGTCATGCACATTGATGATGAAGTCAATGCCAGAATTGCCAAAGCTAGTGCAGCATTTGGCCAACCATGTGATAGTGTTTGGGATTGAAGTGGAATCAGGCTTAACACAAAGCTGAAAGTCTACAAAGCTGTGGTGCTGCCAACACTATTGTATGCATGCGAAACAGGACAGTTTACCAATGGCATGCCAAAAGACTGAACCACTTCCATTCAAGCTGCCTTAGAAAACTTTTAAAGATTTAGTGGTAAGACAGGATTCCAGACACAGAAGTCCTGAAAAGAGCAGAGATGCAGAGTGTACATACTCTTCTGAAACTGGCACAGTTAAGATGGACAGGCCATGTTACCAGGATGCAGGAGGAACATTTGCCAAAGAAAATCCTCTATGGATAACTAGAAATGGGCAAATGCTCCCATGGTGGTCAGAAGAAGCGATAGAAAGACACCCTCAAAGCCTTTCGCAAGGATTTCAACATACCAACAGAGTCGTGGGAACAAATTGCACAGGACCGAGCAAAGTAGCGAGGCCTCATCAGAAGCGGTGCTAGTGAATATGAGGCAAAAAGAATCAGTGAAGCCGAGCAGAAATGTGCACAGCACAAAGCCAGAACTAAGGCATCACCAACAGAGCTGTCTTGCTCTGACCTCTGTTGTTCATCTGCAACACACAGTTTAGAGCTAGAATTGGTCTAATCAGCCATCTTAGAACAAACAAACAGTAGCATTTCTTGCATTTGATTTAGATTGGTCATTGTCAGTAATGGCAGATGAACTATATATATTAGCTGTTCATAAATGGCATATAGGCATTGCACATTTATTGAGTAAATTTGAATATAATCATGTAATAGAATGAACCTTACACAGCTCTCTTCATCTCAATATGACCAAAAGTTGAAAGGGATATGAATCATCATAGCTCTCCAAATAAGAGGCATTTGAGCAGACCTTCATTGTTTTACCCTCATTGTGCATGAAAAGTAGCTCAACATAAATGGAATATTCAAAAGCTAATCCTGAAAGCACTAAGCAAGATTGTAGCAGACAACATTCTAAATGTTTTTCATTACTTTTCAGAGAAAATAAGACTTGGCATTGCATGTGAATCATCTGCAATGCGGACAATTCACTTGAATGCCAAAATTTTGTCTGCTGTAGTTGAAATTAGTGCTTGAAATGTAAATTTTGTATATTTTTTTTTACTAAAACAAATTTTGTAGATGCTCGCTTGACTTGAGGTACTTCCATTGAGTACCAATAAGACGGGTATTTTTGGTGCAAATTATGACAGTTTATTTCTGTGATAGGTTGTGATATGGTTCTGACCACTGACACTGGAACCATCCAGTCACCAGGCTATGGTGTGACAACATATCCTGGAATTGCTTTGTGCTCATGGCTGATAAAACCCACCTTGGCCACCAGTATCAGACTTGTGTTTGAGGATTTCGACTTGGAGGAATATATTGATTTTCTAGAGGTAACTCATTAAATAAGATGACTTGATGCACCCAGGGGACAATTCAGTTTTTAAGGGTTTTATAGGGATGGATACACCTAATGGGAGGCAACTCATACAAAATTATTTCAGCTTTTTTTGCTTTCACTTCTGAAATAGGGTCTACTCTAAAAAAGAAAGAATTTGCTCCCCTTGGGAGCAAATTCTTTCTTTTTAGAGTAGACTATTTTCCAGAATGGGCTTGTACATGAACTGACCCTGCAATCCCACAGATTTTCTTATGTACTGAAATATTTTTAAAAATTATAGTTACTGTAATAACCAGTGGATTGACAGGGTGGGTCAAATTTTGGTCCAGAGAAATTTTAGGGTATTCTCTCAAACTTCTTTGTGCGCCAGATTTATTTTGTTTTTGTAGCATTTGGAGAATATAGAAATCAGCACTTTTAGTGAAAATGACAGATTCTTAGCTTGCAGAGTGATATTTTACAATCTCACAACAAAAAAATCTCACTTTTTCATTTTTTTCCTTTTATTTTTATATTTTTTTCCTTTTTTTTTTTTGCTGGTCTATATACATTGGACCTTCAATTTCTTATTAAGAAATAGATCAGCTCTAGCAGTGACTTGTTGTGTGATAAATCACAGATTGGAGGTCAGTTGTAAAGTAGATCAAATCACAAGCACATATCGACAAACTGTGATTTATTACTCAACAAATCATGCACAAGAGCTGGGCCCAGTTGTTCAAAGCTAACGAAGTCGTTAGTTAACGATTCGTTAAATTTACATCGAGTGATATGCAAATATGCTGAAATTTTTTGCTGAAAAAAAGTGAGTAGCTTTTGCAGTGCAAAAGCTACTCACATTTTTTCAGCAAAAAATATCAGAATACTGTATATTGAATCCGCTAAAACAGTTAACGAAATGACTCTTAACGAGCTTGTTAAGCTAACGACGCTTTGAACAACTGGGCTCTGATCTTTTTCGATTCTAACACATACAAAACGATGATAAAGCAATTGTATCCTTTAGATTCTTTTAACTTTCTGCCACATATACGGCACAACAGGAATGCAGTTTTCCCAGATCGAATTTTCACCCTTAACCCATTTTTGCCAAATGAGCTCTTCTACCTAAACTCCTTGGACAGGTCCATTTGTAATAGAAGGGGTGTCTGGTTTGTTTTTATTATTACCAAGTTTTGTAGAAATCCCTGTATTTAATGCAAACATTGTTGACCCTGGTCAGATGCCGCATTCTTTGGCATCTGATCTGGCTCTACACTGTTTGTAAATGTTCCTTTTAGGGGATAAAATGGATTAATTCTAATGCAGCTCCAGTTATAATGTGTGAACTTGTACTTTCAGATCTATGAAGGTGCAGCAGACACAGGACGGGCTATTCATAACAACACAGGTTATAGTGGCAGTCATCTCCCAGCTACCATAGTAACAACACAAAGTCTTTTTCTCAGATTCACAACCAGTGCTGTTGGTACTGGCAGGGGATTCAAGGCATTATATTCCTCAGGTATATAAGACTAAAATTTCCTTTTTACCCTAAATATTGGGACACCTTAATTCCTTACCATACTTGTCCTTAAATTTTCAATAAAGGCATTCAATTACCTGTAGGTGTGTTTAAAAATTGATGGAAACAGTGGAACAAACAGTGTTCTGCAGTGGCTAATCTGGATCCACACTGTTTGCTTAGGCCTATCTTTTCCAATACTTAGGGTAAATATTAATGCTGGCACGATAATCAGATAATCGATTAATTGATTGATAAATTCCACAAAAATTACTATCATTACAAATTTGCTAATAATCGATCATTTGATTTCTTTCTTACTTTACCCTATTTACCCTTAGTATTCAGATACCTCACCATACTTTATCTAAAATTTGAACAAGTCCAATTTACTACCACTATTGTGTCTAAATAGCTGTGTGAGTGGCAAACAATGTAGACCCTGATGAGATGCCGCGTTTGCAGCATCTCATCTGGGTCTACGCTGTTTGCTCAGGCCTGTCTGACAAAGTACATACAATAAAGTATAACATGTGATAGGGTCATGCTCAAATAGGTAAAATTATGATCAAATCTTCAGCGATTACTAATCGATTATCAATCACAATGGCAGGACTGATAATGGATTATCTTTTCAGCTCTGATTAGCAGCCTTAGTAAATATGGTACCTTGCAAAATTCACAAACAATGGTGTTTACGCCACATGCAGGCTACAAAGACCCAGATAAGCAGGCACAGTTCTGCAGCATAACCAGGATCTTTGATGCAGATTTGCATAATCAAAGGATACTTAAGAATGTATTGACAAACAGAGAAGACCCTGATCAGACTGCATGGATGAGCAGGTTCAGTATGAGTCTCCATAGTTTGCTTATGGCATACAGGCCCATTTCTTGCATTGCATATCTTATGGGCTGCACCATGCGAAAACATGTCTTCAGGCATGTGTGAACACTGAAGGCTCAGATCAGACTGCGCCTCTACATCATGAAAACACGCCTATATAATTTTGACCCCCTTAAACCCCACTTTTATATAGTAAAACTGGGGTTTACGGGGGTATAAAATTTTTTCTTATTTTTGCTCAGAAACATAGATTATGGGTACTCGTTAGAACCGCCTCGCTGAGGCGGTTCTAACAAGTACCCACAATCTATATTTTGAGCAGAAATATGAAAAATATCGAGAGTTTTTTATTTGAAATTTTCAGTTTTTGGAGGTGAAATTTTCTTTATATTTGAATAGGCATGTTTTCATAATGATGTTTGATCAGACCCTTCCCTGTCTGCTAATAGAATCATTGGATACTACAGAATGTATGAATGGAGAGCATACATAGAATGAGTTGACTGCATATTTTGTACATATTCCAAGGCACTCTTTTGCTTGACAGGGCCCATAATTACGTGAAATATGGATCGTAGGGCAAAATTTGGACAAGGAAAGCCCAGAATCCGTATACCCTGATCAGGTCTGACATCTGCTTACAAATTAACCCTCAAACTGCCAGTCACAACAATTGTCGTCTGCTTTGTCATCTGCTTGTGATTTTAAAAGTCAGTTTTGCAAACAGTGTGGACCCAGATCAGACTGCTCCTCTAAGAACAGTCTGATCAAGGCCCACACTGTTTGCCTGTATGCAAATATAGGTTTGATAAATTTGCAAGAATATTCAGCAGACGACATAAACAGATGACATTCTCAGATGCAAATTTTCTTGGAGTTTTAAGGGTTAAGCTATAAGGAGAAAAGAGACACATTAAGGGGAGGCAATTCAGATTTGTTTTTGTCTTCACTTTGAAAGGAGTCAATTCTAAAAGGAAAGAATTTGCTCCCACAGGGAGCAAATTCTTTCTTTTTAGAGTAGACCCTTTATAGAAGGGGCTTGGTGTGCAGAAACACAAACAGGAAGTTACAAAGTTGTCTCCCATTTAATGATAGTGGAAAATCTAAGTATATCAAGCACCAGTTACAACAGCAGCAGATGACAGAGTTTGATATACCTCAATGTTTTCTGCCAAGAAGAAAATCTGCATGGTGAGGCATTACTTATGAGAACCAACAATCAGGGCTTGGGAAAACCGGAAAAATAGCCAGTCTGGACCGAAATTAAGAATTCTGGACCGATTTCAAACACCCCAAAATGCTAATAAATCGGTCCAACAGGTTTGTGCCTTGAACCCCATTTTTCCCAAACCAACCAATTTTCACAAATCAATGATGTATAAAAAAATCACAAACGGTCAAGTCTTTCTAAACTTACAACCTTTTAAATGCGATATTATGGTAGTTAAAAGGCTCTAAACGGTCATTTGACATGTATATTGTAGAGACAGGTGAATAACGGCAACCTACCCGCAGCACAAATTAATTACGTCATTATCCAAACATTGTCAAAAAATCAACACTTCACTGACCTTTGTGCGGTAAACAAGCGATTAACACGAATCATCAGTAACGGTAGTCTGATAATTAATCCGTTTGTGTGACACGTGTGAATACACTGAGACTGCAAAACATCCAGGTGCAGTCGGCGTGTCCAAAAGATCAAAGGTCGCTTTACTGAGAGTGATAAAAGAATGCACCGCTTGAACGCACCCGTTTTCTTCCTCTTCTTTTTTGTTTTGATCAACACGGTTTGTCGGTCCCAGATTCGATAAAGGAATTCCCAAACCGTGTACGTCCTGATCAGATGTCGCATACAACGGCGTCTGATCTGGGTATTATTGATTGCTTTTTTTTTGTTGTTGTTGTTGTTGATTGCCGTAACACGCGAGTATAATTCCAGGTAGATTTCACGGCAAATATAAGTAATGCACCACTTGCGCTAGATAAGATTGGTCAGTGCTTAAAATCTAAGCAGTCTGATCAAATCTTGAAATACTGAAAACTGCAAAACCGCCCGTGGCACAGGCCTTTTTTATTAAGACCTAATTAGGTGCATGAAAGTCGTTTTGTTCCGTCTCTCCTATTTCCCGCCGTCTTCGCGCTTATACAAGATGGGAATCAGTTGTTTATAAATAGTTTAGGAAAACCCTGCGGAGGTGGAAATAAGAAAACCGTTTTTTTGGTGTTTTTTTTTCTTTCTTTTTACATACCTGACTGTATTTATTGATGACGCCAGCTTTGATCATGCTCGTTGTACCCGGACTTCCGTCATATAACGGAGTTGAGGTGTATTATTTAAAAGGAGTTATAGGACTGCCAATTGTCATTAGTTTTCGTGACAGGTGATATACACATATTTTTTTTTTTTGGAAATGGGCTCATTGATGACGTCATCGTCATCGGCTGGACCGATTCAGATTTCAAAATTTCCAGAGCCCTGCCAACAATGTATGTTTTTATGGAGAACTAGAAAAAACTATCCCAGAAATCACCAAATACGCCTCCTTAAAGCCCTCTGGATCGTACACCGGAACCCACTGGTAGAAGGAACAGCCCAAATCTGGCTGTGCAGACATGCAAGCTGATTTAGACCTTCACTGTCCACATTAGGTAATGACCATGTTCTCCTGACACAGCTAATATACACTTGTCACGTTTATTATTCTTAAGCATTCTGTAGGCCAAATGAGCAGTTGACAAGTCAGTGGTGTGTACAGGCTGATCAGGACCTTCATTTTCTGCATTCATTACAAAAACACTTCTATTCAAATATATTGAAAATTTTACAACCAAAAAAGGACAATTTTCAGATAAATAATTCTGATATTTTTCATATTCCTGCTCAAAACGTAGATTGTGGGTACTTGTTAGAACCGCCTTGATGAGGCGATTTCTAGTGAGTACCCACAATCTGTGTTTTAAGCAGAAAAGAAAAATACTGTATACACTATAAACCTCAGTTTTACTACAGTCGACTTGCGTTATCTCCAAATCCAAGGGACTCTATGAAACACTTCGAGATATCCGTACTTCAACAGATTTTCAGAACTGAGGAAAACAATTAATCGAACAACCACCTTTAACAGAATGAATATATAACTTCACATCTAAGTTAGAGATATATTGAAAATATTGTGGAAAAGAGGAGAAAAGCAATTTCTCCTCTTTTCCACAATATTTTGTTGCCTGTTGGTAGATCTCTGTGTTAAAACAGGGACCAGATTTTCACTTCGAGATAAGCGAGGTTGAGATAACGAGAGTCGACTGTATATAAAAGTGGGGTTTAAGGGAGTCAAATTTATATAGGCATGTTTTCGTGATGTATGGTATTTATATTTTCACCTGACATAGCTTATAAATGCCATCCTCAGTGGCTGAACTGGATGCATGTCAGACTGGAGATCAGGAGGTCATGGGTTCGATCTTTACCAGGTCCCGCAACGTTCTTTTGTAGAGATTGATCATGAAATATATTTTATGATCATTCAATAGACTGACCAGCTCAAACCTTAAAAGTTTTGATAGGGCCAAACCAAACCAAATTAAAGCAAAAGCTTATATGTATTCTTTGGTGTTTGTTAACCATAAAAGCATGATGGGTAAATCTTTCAACATAATTATAACATACTGAAATATTTTGCTTATTTCTCAGATAACAGGTTTTGACAATTCTTGCAAATTGTCTCCAGTGGAGGTATATCCAGATTTACATTCAGTAGGAAAACATGCCTATTCAAATATATTGAAAAATTCAACACCAAAAAACTGAAAGTTTTCAGAAAAAAATTCTGATATTTTTTCATATTTCTGCTCAAAACATACATTGTGGGTACTCATTTGAATTGCCTCACCAAGATGGTTCTAACAAGTACCAACAATCTATGTTTTTGAGCAGAAATAAGAAAAATAATATATATACCCCTGTAAACCCCAGTTTTGCTATGTAAAAGTGGGGTTTAAGGGGGTCAAAATTATATAGGTATGTTTTTGTGATGTTTTCCCTAATGCTTAGCATGCTGGGTAAAAGTTTTAGCAGACAATAATTTGAAATATTTCTTCTTATTTTTTTTTCCAGAAAATAGAATTTGACATTTCATGCAAATTGTCTTCAATTGAGACAATTTGTGTGAAATGCAAGCTCCTGTTTTCTGGGAAAATAAGAAAAAATGTTACAATATTTCATATCATCACGAAAGCATACCTATACAATTTTGACCCCCTTAAACCCCACTTTTATATAGTAAAACTGGGGTTTACAGGGGTATACATTAATTTTCTTATTTTTGCTCAAAACATAGATTGTGGGTACTCATTAGAACTGCCTCACCAAGGTGGTTCTAACGAGTACCAACAAACTATTATTTAAGCAAAAATAAGAAAAAAATAGCAGATTTTTTATCTGAAAATTTTCATTTTTTGGTGGTAAAATTCTCAATGTATTTGAATAAGCATGTTTTCGTAATGTATATATGTAACCCAGAGTGTCAAGCTTTAAATTGATTTTTCAGGCTGCCCACAGTTGTCTTCAATGAATGCAGTCCTGTTTCCAGCAGCGGATGCCTACCATGCACCAGATGTAGTCAATATGACGTGTGCGGAAGGGTATTACTTCATAGGCAGATATGCTGGGGTATTTTCGGTTATATTGACTTGCTTAGAGACTGGACGCTGGGATGAGAGTCCTATACCAGAATGTCAAAGTAAGAATGACAAAATATCACTCTCTTCCACTCCCTGGGCTATTCAGCAGATGACAAATTGATGACATTATTCTTATTTTTCCCAGAAAACAGGATTTGACATTTCATGTTGTGTGTGTGTGTGTGTGTGTGTGTGTGTGTGTGTGTGTGTGTGTGTGTGTGTGTGTGTGTGTGTGTGTGTGTGTGTGTCTGTTTTTGTGTGTGTGTGTGTGTGTGTGTTTATGGGATAACC
The DNA here is from genome assembly GCA_964016985.1 of Anodontia alba. Lineage (NCBI taxonomy): Eukaryota > Metazoa > Mollusca > Bivalvia > Lucinida > Lucinidae > Anodontia > Anodontia alba. The sequence continues at coordinate 32,989,525 of OZ024831.1, read as the reverse complement.
TATCTTATTTAAGGACCCCCTGAAAAACAAAATTGTCCTCTTGAATTTTATTTTTCTTGTCTTGCCCATTTATCTTCTGAGTCGTAACTTACCAATCTTTACATGTATTTTGGCTCAAAACTGGTTTCATTTTATCAACTGAAGCTTTTTATACTCTGTCATGTGATAGTGGCAAGGTATTATGGTTTCAAGTTTGACATCCTTGTGTCCATCCGTCTGTCCATCCATATTTTGGTTTCCAGACGATAACAAGTAAATATCAATGGATTTTCACAAAACTTGGTATGTGTAATGGTATTATAGAGATCTGGTTTGGGACTGGTAATTGGCAAATTAAGTGACTTTTTGAAGGAGTTATCTGCCTGCCACACATCTTTTTTTTTCATTTGTGGACAATACATGTGTAAATAGCAATGTATTTTCACCAAACTTGGTCTGTGCATTGATATTGTAGAGATCTGTTTTTGGATTGTTAATGGACAAATTACGTCATTTTTTTTTTTTTTGTTTATCTTGAAAGTTTGCAGAAGGATATATCATTATAAAATGATCAAGTTTGATATTTGTAATCATCCTCAAAATTCTAGCTGAGATGTGGCCCTTTTTCGACTTAATTTTTATTGTTTTGTTGATATTGGTTTCAACTGAATAACTAATGCAGGAATGCATTGATTTCATTGGAAGTTTTACAGAGGGATATACAGGGGTCATCCTAGAGCTTTCAGAGAGGGAGAAGTTTTGCGACAATTTCAGAGAGAAGTTTTGATTGAAATTTTGGATTTTCCTATATATTCAAAACATTTTCACTTCTCCCTCAGCTCTAGATAGGGAGAAGTCAGCCTGCTTAGGGAGACTATTTCTCCCAAATCACCCTCTAGGATGACCCCTGATATATCATTATAAAATACAGGTCAGGTTTGACATTTGTAATCATCTGCAAAATTTTGGCTGGGTAATGACCCTTTTTTGACTTTGTTGTTGTGTTGATTCTGATTTCTGCTCAATAACTTTTGCAGGGATGCATTGATTTCATTGTAAGTTTGCAGAAGGATATATCATTATAAAATACAGGTCAGGTTTGATAAAAGTAATCATCCGTAAAACTTTGGCCAAACTATGACCCTTTTTTGACTTAGTTTTTGTTGTTGGTAAAAGGCATGATAAATATATTGGTTCCCCTCAATAACTTTTGAAGGTATGCATTGATTTCAATTTAAGCAGGTGACACAACAGATTCTCCAAATTCAAGTTAATTATGACTAAATTTCTTATTTCCTCACCTTGGCCACAAAATTTAAACAATTCTATTTAAACCATTTAATAAAAATGACTTGGGCATAAAGATTCAAACAGGGAGGGACCTGCATGACTCTGATCCTTCACTGTTTACAACGGGACTTGTATGCATTACAAAAACACGCCTGTTCAAATATATATATCAGCGAGGCAGTTCTAACGAGTACCCACTATCTATGTTTTTGAGCAGAAATAAGAAAAATAATGTATACCCTTGTAAACCCCAGTTTTACTATATAAAAGTGGGGTTTAAGGGAGTCAAAATTATATAGGCACGTTTTCGTGATGGGTTCAGTACTAAAAGCTCCATATAAGAGGGAATATCCATATTATATTTTCTTATTATTTCACAAAAACATATGTTATGGTTACACATTAGAAGCAACTCAGTGAGGCTCTTCTAATGAATACCACAGCATATGTTTTTGTGGAAAAACAAGAAAAATATCAGCAGTTTTCTGCTGAAAAAAAAAACATACCTGGAGCTATGAGTTATGCTTTTGTTTGGTTTTATTTCCCATAGAGTTAGATGATAAAGATGTAGAATTACTAATAGGTAAAAACTAGGTGGTGGTAACAGCACATGGTATTAGAAGAGCTGTATGACCCTTAGCTCCAGATAATTTCATAATTGTGATGATAATTAGGATAACTGATGCCTCAAAACCTCATTGGAATTGCCTTGGTGAGGCAGTTCCAATGAGTACCCATAAGATATACATGTATTTTGATGCAAAAATATTGAAACATTTTCCCTGAATACAGTGAAACCTGTGTTAAGCAAGCACCTGTGGTAAAGCCAAAAAATGGCCGCTTGAAACAGGTGCTTGTTTTAAAACAGGTAAATATCAATTTACTTCCCAGAAAACTGGGATTCTATTTTAATAGGGGCAGTTTTCTAGTATATTAAGACATGTTTCCATCTTTAAGACATGTTTTATTTGATTTCCTTAATCTGACGTTTTGAATTTATTAGTCACCATAAGAACATCACAAGTATTAGCTTTCACAAATAGCTTGGTCTATGCTTAGTACACAATGTATGTACTAAGCTTAGACCAAGCCTGTTTGTGAAAGCTAATACTTGGTTATATGAGGGTCCTGCAAAAAGTTTTGTCACTGGGTTCGGATTACTTCAGTGCTACATTTTATCAAACATATTTTTATTACAAACCTTCAAAGTATTCCGGCTTTACTGAAACACATTTTTGTAACCTTTTTACCCAGTCGCGAAAAGCAGATACATGTAAATAGTCTTCTTTTGGTATCTGTTGGAGACACTGATAAATAGCACTGACAAGAGAACTTCTAGATGTATACTTATTTCCAGAAAGCATTTTCTTAAGCCTTGGAAATAAAAATAAGTCAAAGGGACTCAGGTCAGGTGAATAAGGTGGATGGTTTAAAACTTTCACCTTTTCAGAAGCCAAAAAAGACTTAACAACCTCACACTTATGAGAGGAGGAGTTGTCATGTAAAAGGTGGACTCCTGACCATCCTTTGCTTGGTTGTTTCTTATTGTAAAACTCTTTCACTTTCTTCAGTACAGAACTCTTGTAGAATCGGCCAGTGACTGTATGACCAGATGGACAAGGCACTTGAACGACTGGCCCACTTGAATTAAAGAAAATTGCGTACAACATCTTTTTCGAACTTATGTTTCTCTTAGCAATACATGGGTGTTTTTGGTCTTTTCGCTTCCATTGCTTATTGTCAGCCCTTCTTTGTGGCTCAAACATGTGCACCCAGGTTTCATCACCTGTTAGCAAGTTAGAAATAACTCGACTGTTACAGCCTTTGTATGTTTTCAAAAGTTCCCGGGCACATTTAAGGCCTGCAGTGTCATTTTATGACCATGTTCTATATTTCATGATCTAATGACTTTGTCATTTTTGTATTGACCCTAGCATTTAGCTCTATTCCTTTATAACTATATGTCCTACAGTCTTGAAATCTGGCATACATAACCTTCCTACTTACACTTTTGTATACTTTTATGACCATGACCTACATATCATGGTCCAGAGACTGTCATTCTTTGAATGCATTGTGAACTGTTACAATACTGACAGGCACCCACAGTTATTACACTGCCTTCCATGGAATTCTTTTTTTTTTTTTTTTCTTTTCTGCACTGAAAGATATCTTGTGAATACTTAGTGGAATTGCCTCACCAGGGTACTCACCTGAATTGCCTCAGAGAAGCAGTTCCAGTGAGTACCCACGAGATAGGTTTTGTTGGAAGAATAACAAACATTAGCTTATCCCTAGTCCTGCTGAACCCTGGTATGTCCTGCCTTTGCAAACAGTGTAGATCCAGATCATTTGGCTTCTTCAGAAGCCAACTGATCTGGATCTACACTGTTTGCCATTAACTATGTGAATTTATACAACAATCTGGATCAAGTAATCTGATTGGCTGAAAATTAGAAATGGGTGTGGCATCTTAATTTATTCTGCAGGACAAGGGATAATTATGATTACTTCTGTTATCTGGAGCTTAGCAACTGTTAACAACTTACAAATTGTACAAGGAGCATGTATCATGGAGGTAAACAATAGACTAATTCCTAGAGTAATTTCATATATATTCAGGCCAGTCTGGGTCTGCACTATGCACTTATATATGTAATAACAGACATGTTAAGTTGTGAAAAATAAAATGAGGGAGACAGCGAGCTCGAGCCAGAATGGCAAGTGCCGAAGGCGAGAAGGGCTCAAAGCCAAGCTAGGAGGATCCGGGCATGCTCCCCCGGAAAATCTTTTAGAAATAGGTGTAAAATGGTGCATTCTGACAGCTATTTATTACACTTTTGCTCATTTTTTAACTACTTTTAACTGCAGTTATCTCAACCTCGCTTATCTCGAATAACCGCTTATCTCAAAGTGAAAATCTGGTCCCTGCCTAAACATGAAAATCTAACAACATGTAAAAAACATTGTGGAAAAGAGGAGAAATTGCTCCTCAGGAGCAATTTCTCCTCTTTTCCACAATATTTTCAATATATATCTGTAACTTCAAGAGTCCAATTACACATATATTTGCTAAATGTGGTTGTTTGAGTGATTTTTTTCCTCAATTCTGCAAATCTGATATGTTGAAGTACGGATATCTCGAAGTATTTCAGAGTGTCCCTTAGAATTCGAGATGACGAGAGTCGACTGTACATTCTTAGATGATTCTGTCCTTTATCAATAAGCCTTTTTCTTGTTAATCACTGTCAGTGACCAGGGCTTCATTATACTTACAGAGATTTCATCACGAAAACATGCCTATATAATTTTGACCCCCTTAAACCCCACTTTCATATAGTAAAACTGGGGTTTACAGGGGTATACATTATTTTTCTTATTTTTGCTCAAAACGTAGATTGTGGGTACTCGTTAGAACCGCCTCGACAAGGCGGTTCTAACGAGTACCCACAATCTATGTTTTGAGCAGAAATATGAAAAATATCAGAATTTTTTATCTGAAAATTTTCATTTTTGGCGGTAAAATTTTCATTATATATTTGAATAGGCTTGTTTTCGTAATGATTTTATTAAATTAATATGCAATTCTTCCTTTATCCCTCTATTGATGTCATCATCAGTGCATATGATGTTATGTCCTGGAGTCTGAGACGTCTAGGAAAAACTTAATAATGGAGCAAAAGTCATATCCCTTAGGTATAAATAAAAGTAATAATAAAAATTTGTTTATTTTCTTTTATTTGGAGTCTCCTTTCACAATAATTTAATATAAACCTGCACATTGTTCAGTACACAGAGCCCCTCTGTCATTTGTTTTATCCATTTTTGCGAATTCCGAACAGTAACTTATGTTCTGATGATCCCAGCCTGTGACCGAAGAAAGTTTCACAGAAAGAGATTTTTATGATTGGGCAGACGCTTATTAAATTGGGGGTCATCCCAGTTGGCAGTTCAATCGCATCGCCATTTTGATTTTACATGTGAACAAGAAAAAGATTGTTTTATTTCTGGTTTCTCCCTTTTTCTAAGATCTTGAGGACGGGTTACAGTGCTTCAGTTTATTATAACACGTTTTTTTTGGGAGCAAAGCCCCGATAATGCAGATCTTTTTGCCATTTTGGACAGCCTTTTCCCACAATGCAATATTTAATGCATGTCTCCCATTCAATCCAAGGGTTTATGCACTTTTGATGGATATTTGGACTACTTTGGATCGAGCTGGAGTTTTTCGAATTTACAAGCATAGCTTTTCAAAAATTTTTGATCCAAAATCGGGACTTTCATTTTTTTCGGGAGATTTTTTAAAAATTTTGTGAGGCGTGAGAAAAGCTGCTTTTCCATGACCCTCCCACAATTTTCAGGAGACTTAACATGTCTGTAATAACATGTTAGATTTCACACACCTAATGTGTAATGGTATATATTACTTTTAAGTTCACAGACGTTTTTTTCAAGTCATGATCTCTCTGGAAAAATAAACAGATGAAACATTGTTATCTTATGACAAATGGATTATATTTTTCTTAAAAAAAAAAGTATGTGTTTGACATTTCATGCAAATTTTCTCCTGAGAAGATAATTTGCATGAAATGTTAATCCTTGTTTTCTAGGGGGAGAATTCAAAATATCCTGTCCTGAAATTTTTTACCCAGCATGCAAAGAATTTATCTTATTCAAATAGAAATCAGCCCCATAAAATATGAACATAGACTAAGATCAGACTATGCTTTCACTCTGACTGACCAGGGTCTGTGCTGATGACTAACTCAATGTATAGAGCTTGAGTAGTCTGTAAGTGAACTGAGTAGACTAAGAGCAGATGACAACTGTGCAGACTGAACTGGGTCTACATTTGTTGCATCAGCAAATCCGTTTTTTTCTGTTTGTTTTTTTTTTTTTTTTGAAGGGGCTCATTTACTATAATTGATGTTATACAAGTAGGGTGAAAAAAAAGTCAGTTTTATGATTTTTTTACTTGTTCATGGATACAGCTGTTATTTGATTATAAGTGAATAAACTTCAGTTTTTACCTTAAACAGGCTGTTGGTAACTTCCCATTTCATCTACCGCTTATATTTTCATTTTGTCTATGCCATTTCTGAGGGTAATTCTCATTTTGTCTCATCTACTTTTTGCTTTTCTGTATAATGACCAAGGCCCAGTTGTTTAAAGTGTTGTTAGCTTAACAAGCTTGCTAGTGGTCAAAATGTTAATTGTTCTAGGAAGTACAATATCTAATTCACAGGTATTTTTGCTGAAAAAGTGTGAGTAGCTTTTGCAAATGCAAAAGCTACTCACATTTTTTCAGCAAAAATATTAACGTATAAAATGTATTTGATGATCAAAATTTCAACGATATGTTAACTAATAACGTCGTTAGTTTTGAACAACTGGGCCCAAGACTTAATCACATAAAGTATATCTAAACAGTTTCTATATATGGTAATGACCAAAACTGTTCGGATACACTTTATGTGATTAATATTGATACATTCAAGTCTGATCTGAGTCCACACTGGTTGCTTTGCCTGACTGCCATGGTTTCCATACAAAATACATGTAGATGAGGATGATAATAAGGGAAACAGGCTCACCAACAGGGTAGAAACAGGCCCTCTTCCTTAGTCTGATCTGGTTGCTTTACCTGATTGTCATGTTTTTCATACAAATATATAATTTATGTTTATACCACCATTGTGATTAATTGTGTTGGAGTTTAATGACACTTCAACTGTTGTGGGTCATTTTGTGTGGTCTCCCAGAGAAAGGGAGAAAAGAGATAGAAGAGATAGCAGAGGAGATGAAAGAGAGGGACAAGGAAGTAAGATGAACAGGAATGAAAGTGAAGAAATGGAAGAAATAAAAACATTCCTCCTCTACCCTCACCTGCTACAAAGATAGCAGGCCTTGCCGAACTGTAAGCCAATATCAGTTGGATGCCCTGGTGACAGCCACCATTGTGATATTGGAGTATGCTGCATAGGTTGAAAATGCCTCTAGTATACGGAATGGGAATGTGTGAGTAGATGACATGGGAAAAATTGTCAAAGTAGTAGACGAAATGGGAATAGACAAAATGGGAAAAGAAGGTATGGAAATAAACCGGGCTGTTCCAGAAGATTTTGTCTATGTTATGCAGTTCTAGAATAAATTAAAATTAATTTTGACTAGAACATGCAGTTCTATTATAAATGAACAAACTACTGGTACAATGCTTTACTATAGCATGCTTTTCTAGAATAAAGGAACAGACTTTGAAAACATTACGAGAACACGCCTATTCCAACATATAGAAAATTTCACCTCCAAAAACTGAAAAGTTTCAGATAAAAAACTCTGATATTTTTCATATTTCTGCTCAAAACATAGATTGTGGGTACTCATTCACAGAGGCAGTTCTAGTGAGTACCCACAATCTATGTTTTTGAGCAGAAATATGAACAATAATGTATACCCGTGTAAACCCCAGTTTTACTATATAAAAGTGGGGTCTAAGGGGGTCTAAATTTTATAGGCATGTTTTCGTGATGAAACTTTGCATTTGAGCAGTATGCTAATAAGCTATATGAACATAAGTGAATTTTGACTGGAACATGCTGTGTTACTTTTAAATGAACAGACTTCAGTTTCTATTTGAACAGGATGTTCTAGAATAATTCAAAAGGCTTTGTTTTCTCTGGAACATGTTCTTCTTGATAACACCGAACAAAATAGAATTTTGACTAAAACAAGCTATTCATTGTAAATGAACACACTTCAGTTTTTCCTAAAGCATAATGTTTTAGAATGAAACTTTGATTTTGATAAAAATATAGTATTCCAGTGTAAAATACCAAAACTAATTTTAATCCCCTTGACTTCTCCTTTGAAAACTAACTTTAGACTATAACATCTGTAATAATTGAACAGACTTTATTTTTTAATAGAGGTTGGAATAAATTACCAAGGCCCAGTTGCTCAAAACTAATGATGTCACTAGTTTATGTATCATTAAAACTTTGATCACTAAATATGGCATATATGCTAATATATTTTGCTGAGAAAATGTGAAAAGCTTTCGCATTTGCAAAAGTTACTGCAATTTTTCAGCAAAAATACCTGTGAATTAGATATTGTAGTTGTTAGAACAGTTAACCTTTTGACCACTAACAAGCTAGTTAAGCTAACGATGCTTTGAACAACTTTGAATAGAAAATGCTGTTCTAGAGTAAATGAAGGGAATTTTGAGCAAAACATCCAGATTTGTTATAGAGGAGCAGTCTTTTAACTCAAGCATACTATTCTCAAGTTTAATGAGCGGGGCCCAGTTGTTCAAAGCATCATTAGCTTAACAAGCTCGTTAAGGGTCATTTCGTTAACTGTTTTAGCAGATTCAATACACAATATTCTGATATTTTTTGCTGAAAAAAATGTGAGTAGCTTTGGCAAATTTTAATGATTCGTTAACTAACGATGTCGTTATCTTTGAACAACTGGGCCCAGGTTTTAATTTTGATCAGAGTGCTAAGAGATCACTTTTATTCCAGGAGGGTACTGTGGATTTGCTCCAGCCATAGAGAATGGATACATGGCAAGGTCCACAGGTGTACAGGGTGGGGACACAACTGAGTACCAGTGCCACCCAGGTTTCAATGCTACTGGACCCACAACCATCGTATGTCTCAGTGATAACCAGTGGGAACCAGAACCACAGTGTTACTGTAAGTACAGTAATAACCCTTAGTATTGGGACAAAAAGGCCTGAGCAAACAGTGTAGACCCAGATTAGATGCAGAAGAATGCAGCATCTGATCTGGGTCTACACTGTTTGCTATATATACAGCAATATTTTAAACATCAAGAGGTAGTAGAATGGACTATTTCAAATTTTAGGACAGATATGATAAGTAGATAAGGTGTTACAGTACTTAAGGTAAATATGGCATAATCTTAAGGGAACAGATACACCTCTGAGGAAAATAACTCTGACAAGGAAATATTTGCCTCCCTCTTTTTCACTTTGTCAAATTAGGAACCATTATAGTGGCCAATGAAATAATATGATGCTCAAAAATGTATTGCATTATAAATGCATGTTGGTTATAGCAACCATTTTATGGAATTACTCGATATAAAAAACAACAACTGATTTTTATGTTTGAAACAACAATACATGCCATACTGAGTCATGCACCAAAGAACATTAGATGGATGGCAGTCTAGAGCAAAAGAATATTGACTTTAATAGTTCTTAGAAGGGCAATTTATAAGCTCAATCCATACAATTTTTATTTGCTACATTGTTGAACAAAACTACTTACCAAGCAAGATTTTCCTTTTAAGGGGACATGATACAATTGGTAGATTTTTGTTTTACAAGGGAGACAATTTTTGTGACTTCCTGTTTGCTTTCCTGCACACAGAGTCCCTTCTGAAAAGGGGTCTACTCTAAAACGAAAAGATTTGCTCCCAAGGGGAGCTAATTCTTTCCTTTTTCAATTGAACCCTTTTAAGAAGCAAACCAAAACACTTTTGAAAGAGTTACTGCCCTTGAAAGTAGATCTGTACTCCTTAAAGAGAAACTATTTTGTTTCAGCCCCTTCCTGCGAGAATCTGACCAAATTATATGTAGCTGACTACATTGAGGTGATATTGGGAGATGGTATCACTCATGGTTCCCTGGTTAAGATCACATGTCCGCAAAACTATCAGTTGACTGGTCCACAGACAGTAGTATGTGTAGAGGGGGAATGGAAACAATCACTACCTAAATGTGAACGTAAGTTACAAATTTTGTATAGTAAAACTTCAATGGCTCAAACACCGATGGCTTATTTACAGTGGCTGATTGAACCTCAATTTTTAGTCACTAGGAGATTCTTTCCAAAAGCTCAATAAAACAAATAGTTTGGGACATTATAGGGAAATTTTCTTAATTTGTCATGAAAATGTTTGTTGTGTGTACTCTTTAGAATTGCCTCATCGATGAATACACTCAACATACCACTATTTTATATAGAAGATCGAAAAGACATCACTAAATTACATATCATCATTTGTCTACAGACCTGGTGCTTTGTTTAACGCTCAGTGGACATTTCCATGGTTCCAAAGCTGTTCGAGCCATTTAAGTTTCATTGTGTTTGGTGTTAACTCATTTTAGTCGATCTATAAACCCATAAAGAGGTAATTGGCAAACGTTGCAAAGCCAGATCATGTAACCTGACATATCTAAAATTCAAATGGGACTCTTCTACGATATAGTGTGTGGGGAGTTTATTTAATCTGAAATGGGTTAAATTATTGAGTCAGTGTTTAAAGGCTGATACCTGTGATTTAACCTTACTTTTTGTTACCTGGAATAATGATTTGAGCCAGTTATTAAACCTACAATAAGACCTGTGTGACCAGCAAAGACTCAGATCAGCTTGTGCATTAATCCAGTATGACAAGGGTTCTCGCTCATCCCATTTTGGATATCCTGGAGGCTGTAGAAGGCACATGCAATCAGCAAAGCCTGATCAGTCTGCATAGATGCACAAGCTGATCTGAGTCTTGGCTGGTTGCACTTGTCTTATTGTAGGTTTTGTCATGCACTGGCTCATTTTCAAATGAAACTCAGCTGCCGCAACTTTTAGGTGATATTGTGAACAGATCACATACTTTTTTCTCCTAGATCATATGAAATGTGAGGAAATTACAAATTTGCTTCTCAAATTGGTGACAGATAAGCTTTCGCTAAATAGATAAAACTTATGTTTAAAGGAGAAATTAGAAGGAAAGGAGGGACAAAAAAAAAAAAAAAATAAACAAGTCACATTGAGGTAATATCAAAGAAGTGCTAACAAACACTTGTATTAAATATAAAGGCATATATGCATACAGTATTGTGGAGCAGAAAAAAGGAATGAAAATAATAAATAAGGTAAAAAGAGAGAGACTGAATGCTTTCATCTGTAACTAAAAAAATAATTCAATTTGACAGATAACAGTAGGAATTGTGTGTCTATAGAAATGTTGTTTTTTTTTGTTGTTTTTTTTTGGTTCATTTCTAGGTATCTCCTGGGGTTTACAGTGGTGTACATTATTTTTCTTATTTTGCTAAAATACATAGATTGTGGGTACTTATTAGCACTGCCTTGTTGAGGCAGTTCTAATAAGTACCTACAATCCATGTTTTGAGCAAAAATTTGAAAAATATCAGAAAATTTTATCTGAAAATTTTTCCTTTTTTGGTTGTAAAATTTTCAATATATCTGAATAGGCATGTTTTCATAATGGAAAATAATAAATAAGGTAAAAAGAGAGAGAAAGGCACTTGATGCTTTCATCTGTAACTAAAAAAAAAAAAAAGAAAAAAAGAAAAATTCAGTTTGACAGATAACAGTAGCAACTGTGTGTCTACAGAAATGTTGTTTTTTATTTGTTCATTTCTAGGTATCCCCTGCCCAGTGCCAGTAGTGAATAATGCCAGTCTTGACCTGAACCAAGAGTTCTATGTCGGTAATGACATACATGTGAATTGTCACAGCGGTTATGTGGTAGATGGCAGCACAGACCTGCGTTCTGCTGAGTTTTCTTGTGGTGTTGAAGACCCTCCACAGTGTCTCAGTAAGTGGCTTTATACTAGTTCATTTCCATTTTAACCCTTGTCATGCTGAATAAATTAAGATGCTACGCCCACTTCTAATTTCCAGCCAATCGGATTACTTGATCTGATTTTTTGATAGAAATTCATATATTTAATGACAAAACAGTGCAGATCCAGATCAGTTGGCTTCTTCAGAAGCCAACTGATCTGGATCTACACTGTTTGCTAAGACAGGGCATGTCGTGTTCAGCAAGAGAAGGGTTATGTGTTGTCTGGCTTATTTTTAGTATAAAATTCCTGTATTTAATGCAAAAGTCAGAAAATTCCCAAATTATATTTAAATGGCATTTTAACATAATGATTGTAGCCTTTTTTGGACACCATTTTGCTATTTTTGATAATTTAATGTAAGGCTATTTAAGACTGATGATGTCATATGTGGACACGTGAAAAAGTGAAGCTGTTCAGTTTCTTGGAAATAGATGATTAGTACAAAATACAGGATCAAACATAGAAAACAATTATTTTTTAATGTACATAGAGCACCTAGTTTGTGTAAATTAGAACTAAATTAGATTACAGTTAAGTTTTCACAGTCATAAACTTATCTTGGCTTTCTAGGGATATTAACCCTTGTCCTACTGAATAAATTAAGATACCACGCCCATTTCTAATTTTCAGCTAATCAGATTACTTGATCCAGATTGTTGATATAAATTCACATACCTAATAGCAAACAGTGCAGATTTAGATCAGACGGCTTCTTCAGAAGCCAACTGATCTGGATCTACACTGTTTGCAAAAGCAGGACATATTCAGGTTCAGCAGGACTAGGGTTAAACTATCAGCTCATGCAACTGCTACTGTTTCAGGTAACTGCTTTGTGCATGTAAGTAGATCACCATAACCTAGTTTTGACAAACTTTATAATGTACCACAGTTTAAAAGTTTTGGATCAGTACTCACTTGCACAGGCTGCAGGCTTCTGAAACCTTAATTTACCAGTGCATTTGTGTACCTCACCATTACAGACCTCTGCCACAAAAATAGGCTATCATAACCTGCTTTTGCCAGTATGTTACACTAGGGCAACTTTTGTAGTCAGATACATTTCTTGGCTTCCATAGACACCAGACCCTTGAAACATTTTCAGTACATGCAGCCATTATTTCAGATAAGAAGTGTAATCAGAAAAATATTTTTTCTAATTTCTCCACAGAAAATGTCCTTGATAGAAGTGACTCATTGAGACATTTTTAATGAGTACTGAAACATATCTTTTCATGGAGAATTAACCCTTGTCCTGCTGAACCCGGATATAACCTGCCTTTGCAAACAGTGTAGATCCAGATCAGTTGGCTTCTGAAGAAGCCAACTGATCTGGATCTGCACCGTTTGCCATTAAGTATATGAACCTATAGCAATAATGCAGATAAAGTAATTTGATTGGCTGAAAATTAGAAGTGGGTGTGGCATCTTAATTTATTCAGCAGGACAAGGGTTAAGGAAAATATAAATGCTTTTTGGTTGGAAAAAGCATCTTATCAGGATGTCACTACTCCAGATCAGCTGCCTCAGAGTAGGTCAATGTTAAATGTTTAGGTTATTTACTGTATGTATTTATTCTTTCATTAATCTTGTCATTTTCTGATATTCAGATTTAGATGAATGTACAGCTGGGCTAGACACCTGTGTTGGTGCAGCTTGTGTTGATACTGTTGGTAGCTACAGATGTGAATGTCTACCAGGGTACCAGCCAGTGGGAGCAAGTGTGACTGTGTGTGAAGGTAAGTTTATGTGTTAAAAGAATGTCAGCCAGGGTACCATCAAGTGGCAGAAAATGTCACAGAGGGTGAAGGTAAGATTATGTGTGAAAAGAATGTCAGCCAAGATACCAACTAATGGGACCAAGTGTCACTGAGTGTGAAGGTAAGATTATGTGTTAAGTGAATGTCAGCCAGGGGTACCAACCAGTGGTAGCAACTGGTAGTGAGTATGAAAGAAAGATTATGTGTTTAGAGAATGTTAGTCGGTGGCAGCAAGTGTCACTGATTGTGAAGGTAAGATTATGCATTAAGTGTATGTCAGCCAGTGGGAACAAGTGTCACTGATTTTGAAGGTAAGATTATGCATTAAGTGTATGTCAGCCAGTGGGAGCAAGTGTCACTGAGTGTGAAGGTAAGATTATGCATTAAGTGTATGTCAGCCAGTGGCAGCAAGTGTCACTGAGTGTGAAGGTAAGATTATGCATTAAGTGTATGTCAGCCAGTGGTAGCAGGTGTCACTGATTGTGAAGGTAAGATTATGCATTAAGTGTATGTCAGTTAGTGGCAGCAAGTGTCACTGAGTGTGAAGGTAAGATTAGATATTTAGTGAGTGTCAGCCAGTGGGAGCAAGTGTCACTGATTGTGAAGGTAAGATTATGCATTAAGTGTATGTCAGCCAGTGGGAACAAGTGTCACTGATTTTGAAGGTAAGATTATGCATTAAGTGTATGTCAGCCAGTGGGAACAAGTGTCACTGATGGTGAAGATAAGATTATGCATTAAGTGTATGTCAGCCAGTGGCAGCAAGTGTCACTGAGTGTGAAGGTAAGATTATGCATTAAGTGTATGTCAGCCAGTGGGAGCAAGTGTCACTGAGTGTGAAGATAAGATTATGCATTAAGTGTATGTCAGCCAGTGGCAGCAAGTGTCACTGATTGTGAAGATAAGATTATGCATTAAGTGTATGTCAGCCAGTGGCAGCAACTGTCACTGATTGTGAAGGTAAGATTATGCATTAAGTGTATGTCAGCCAGTGGGAGCAAGTGTCACTGATTGTGAAGGTAAGATTATGCATTAAGTGTATGTCAGCCAGTGGGAGCAGGTGTCACTGATTGTGAAGGTAAGATTATGCATTATGTGTATGTCAGCCAGTGGGAGCAAGTGTCACTGAGTGTGAAGGTAAGATTAGATATTTAGTGAGTGTCAGCCAGTGGGAGCAAGTGTCACTGATTGTGAAGGTAAGATTATGCATTAAGTGTATGTCAGCCAGTGGCAGCAAGTGTCACTGAGTGTGAAGGTAAGATTATGCATTAAGTGTATGTCAGCCAGTGGGAGCAAGTGTCACTGAGTGTGAAGGTAAGATTATGCATTAAGTGTATGTCAGCCAGTGGGAGCAAGTGTCACTGATTGTGAAGGTAAGATTATGCATTAAGTGTATGTCAGCCAGTGGCAGCAAGTGTCACTGAGTGTGAAGGTAAGATTAGATATTTAGTGAGTGTCAGCCAGTGGAAGCACGTGTCAGTGATTGTGAAGGTAAGATTAGGTATTTAGTGAGTGTCAGCCAGTGGGAGCAAATCTCTGATAGTGAAGGTAAGATTATGTGTTAAGTGAATGTCAGCCAGTGGAAGCACGTGTCAGTGATTGTGAAGGTAAGATTATGTGTTAAGTGAATGTCAGCCAGTGGAAGCAATGTCAGTGATTGTGAAGGTAAGCTTATGCATTAAGTGTATGTCAGCCAGTGGGAGCAAGTGTCAGTGATTGTGAAGGTAAGATTAGGTATTTAGTGAGTATCAGCCAGTGGGAGCAAATCTCTGATAGTGAAGGTAAGATTATGTGTTAAGTGGATGTCAGCCAGGGTACCATCCAGTAGTGCCCAATAGTACAGAAGATGTCCAGGAATCACCGAACCTAGCCTGCCAATGACAGAAAGGGGAAGAGTAAATAAAATATGATTGAGGTTTAAACTGTATTTGCCTTTCAGCCAACAAATTTTAGTCACTTGGCTAGGTGGTCACATGAACATTTAAAATTTGAAATACCATATTTACCCTTAGTATACTAACAGACAAGCCTGAGCAAAAAGTGTAGACTCAGACTTGATGCTGCCAAATGCATCATCTGTTCAGGATCTGCAATATTAGCCATTCATCTGGCAGTTTTTAGACAATTAACAGGTAGTAAAAATGAACTGGTTCAAATTTTAGTACCAGTTTGATAAGGAGTAAGGATGTTTGAATATTTAGGTTAGATATGGTAAGTACTGTAAGGGATTTAAGGTTCTATTTATTTAGGATGATTGTGATATCCCAGTTTCACTTTTTCTGATTCTTCTTAACTCTTCCCTTGCTGAACACGATATGCCCTGTTTTAGAAAACAATGTAGATCCAGATCAGTTGACTGCTGAAGAAGCCAACTGACTTGGATCTGCACTGTTTGTCATTAAATATGTGAATTTCTATCAAAAACCCGGATCAAGTAATCTGATTGGCTGGAAATTAGAAGTGGGCGTGGCATCTTAATTTATTCAGCATGACAAGGGTTAAGATAATAATATGATGTGCAAAGTGGGAAAAAGGCCCTGATGCCATATGCAAACAGTGAAAGCCCAGATGAGTGTGTGCATCTGTTCAGTCTGATCTGGACTGTCTCTGTTCATCAACATATATAACAGTATCAGATGATTCTGTAAGCAGGTAATGAAGACCCTGATCAGTCTCTACCAATGCGCAGTCTGATCAGGGCCTACATTGTCCCCAAATTGCATAAGGGCCTGTTTCTTGCATTTTGCATGAAATATTATCACAGAATTAGGTATCACTTATTCTGGTGATCTCTTGTATTAAAATAATTGATCACTTCCTACAAATTCAGCATGTATGAATTTCATTCAAAATAGAGAAAATTTTTATCTGTATTTATATCTGAAGGTCTGCTAAAGGTTTATTGTTACTAGACTGCATACAAAGTGTGGTTTAGTGGCTGTATTGTGAGTGGGTATAATAGAATATTGTAGGGACCACAGGAGCTTGAAGTTTGACAGTATTTCTGGCTGAACTTAATGCTTCTGTGATAGGAATAGTCTTGTACACTGAAGGGCACTGGATACACTCGGTAGATTTTATGCAATGATTTTCCAAGGAAGGCAACTTCTGTGACTTCGTGTTTGGTTTACTGCTCACCAAACCCCTTCTGTAAAGGGATCTAATCTAAAAGGAAAGAATTGGGGAGCAAATTCTTTCCTTTTAGATTAGATTCCTTTAAGAAAGAAGGCAAGAACAATTTGCCTTACATGAAAGTGTATCAGAGCTTCTTATATAAATTAGGTCTAAGGATACCCAAGAATTATTCCACAATACAACACAGCTCCAGATAAGGTGGTTTGTTTTTTGTATTTTTGTTCTGAAACATATCTTGTGGGTAGTCATTGGAATCTCCTCACTGAGGCGATTCCAGTGAGAACCAACAGGATATGTTTCGTGCAAAAATGACAAAAACAAAACAAAACAATCTTTTCCTGATACTGTCTGTGTTGAGCTAGGTTTCAAAATAATGGTTTTACTCTTCACAGTGTTTGTCATTAACCCTTGCATCTCTGAGTTTCTAAAAAGACTTCCAGCTATG
This sequence comes from Anodontia alba, assembly GCA_964016985.1. Classification (NCBI taxonomy): domain Eukaryota; kingdom Metazoa; phylum Mollusca; class Bivalvia; order Lucinida; family Lucinidae; genus Anodontia; species Anodontia alba. The sequence continues at coordinate 32,972,298 of OZ024831.1, read as the reverse complement.
AATTAGGACACATCCACTATTGCCAACAGGGATACCAATCAAAATTCAAAAGCAGAATGGCAAACAGTGAAGATCCTGATGAGATGGCTGGTTACCAGTCATCTCATCTGGATCTACACTGTTTGCTTATGTATCTGTTTTGGGTGGGGGATTAAAAGTTTTAATAAAGTTTTTTTCTGTTTCCAGATGTTGATGAATGTTCTGAAAATCTTGACTTCTGTGAGCAGGAGTGCAGCAATACACTGGGGTCCTATTTCTGTTCTTGTTATAATGGTTATGACTTGTATACAACGCCAGATTTCAATGACATTAAACTCCTGGCTGGAGAAGATGGAAGTAAACCGTGGCACAATTTCTACATAAACCATTCCTGTGTCTGTAAGTATACTGAAACTGTTTAACTTTTACAACTCTTTGGGAAAATTCAGCAGAAGACATGATAGTTTTCTTATTTTTCACAGAAAATAAGTTTTTATATTTCATGCCAATTGTCTCTTTGTATCAGTTGTTTCCTAAGAGACACATTGCAGGGAGACAGTATGCATGAAATACCAAACTACAGAAAATAGGCTTTAATATTTCATGCAAATTGTCTCCTAAGGAGACAATTTGCATGAAATATCAAACCTTATTTTCTATAAAAAATAAGAAAATTATTCAAAATATTGTCTGCTGAAATTTTTACCTAGTATACTAGGTGTTAAAGGAAAATGGATACATTTTTTTTAACTCGTTGTAGTCTGGAGACCCCTGAAAGGACAATTGACAAACAGTGCAGATCCAGATCAGATGCAGCAGAATGCAGGATCTGATCAGGGTCTCCACTGTCTGCAAATAGTTTAGCCATTTTTCTCAAGGAATATCTAAATATCATAGCCTGACATATTTAAAATTGAAAATGGACTCTTCCAGTATGTGGTGTGGGGGAGTCTATGAAGTCTGCAATAGGTTAAAGAGGCAACTTTATCAAAATTGTTTTTGCCTGCCTTCTGAAATGAGGTCTACTCTAAAAGAAAAATACTTTTCTCCCAGGAGATCAATTTCTTTCCTTTTAGAGTAGATCCCTTTTCTTGGTGTGTATGAAAGCAAACAGGAAGGAAAAAGTTGTCTACCTTGCAAATAATGGCAGAAAATCTTCCGCGTGTCCAGTAAATTCTTTGTCATTTTGATAATTTTCCTACTGACTGAAAGATGAGTGTATACACCTTAAAGGGCCAACACTCTGCGTTTAATATTGATGCATACCTTGTCAAAGGGAGAATGTTCAATTAAAAAAGGATTTATTAGAGTGGTTTATGCATCTTCTCAAGTGGGGCTGCTTTTATGGAAAAGAATTTGTCCCAGGTTTTTTCCTTTACAGAAGCATCCAGGTGACTGAGTGACTTAGGATCATGAGGTCAAGGGGAATTCTGCTCAACTCTACAGTGCTTCATTGCACAGAGCCTTTCATTAGCATTCGTCCATTGTCTCTACAGTTGAACTGCAATGGCTCAAACATCTTTGGAACCATGGAAATTTGTCTGAGATATGGGTAGTTTGAACCACTGAGGGTTAATCATGGCACCAAGTCAGGAAACAGATAACGATAATTTAAGCAAATCTCTCTATCACCTATAAAATAATGGTATGTTGAGTGTACTCATTAGAATCATCTTTATGAGGCATTTGTAATGAGTACACACAGCAAACAATTTCATGATAAGAAAATTTCCTGAAATATTTGTTTACTTCAGCTATCGGAAGAATTTTGTAGGGACATAAAAACAAGTTCAAATTAGCCATGGTAAATAAGCCATCCCTGTTTGAGCTATTGGTTCAGCTGTATATGACTTATGTTTAAAGGAACATAAAACAGTCAATCAACATCATCATCTCTTTACAAGGTGCACTCTCCTAAAGGAGGCAAATACACGGTTCTGCCCCCGCTGTGGTCTTCAACATTCTTTCGCGGAGATTGATCGTGAAATATTTTCTACAGTCATCGTCTCCATTCTGCTGATTCAAGAAGGGCTGTTGTCAGTTTCTAGCGAAAGAATGTGCACAATACTAGTTAACCGCTTAGAGGACTAAGTCTGCCCAGTAAACATGTGGTAAGATAAACTGACCATGCTCCACATGACCCCATTGGGTTGACTGGGCCATAAAACCTCAACACAAACGAACAAACATTTGAAGTATAGCCTTGAAGCCAAAAAGTGCTTTGACTCATGTTTGGCTGTAATGTTCCTAGGGCAGTCATCTAGTATTTTTAAACCTGGTCATATTGTTTGATTGGATACTATGGCAATAATGGAAAATCATATCATAACAATTCCTTCAAGTACTACACTGTAGCAACCACCTCTCTTGAGCATTTTCATGGCTTGAATGACTACTATACAACCCTCCACTGTAGTTTTCAATGTAACATAAGCATGCAGCTGCCCAACCCAACCAGACACTGCTAAACATTTGACCAGAATGGACTATTACTCTGCCACAAACCACCGGTTGCACTTCCCATTACACCGGAGTAATACCGGAAGTTTTTTTTAAGTTTGCATCCATGCGGAGAAACCAGATTCTATTATCAGTTTAGAATATAGAAGTCCCCAGGTCAAAAAATAATAACAGGTGTATTTTTCTGATAATAGCCAAGACTGGTTTACGTATCTGATAAAATAATATCATTGGATACACATTACTGTTTGTAATTAACTTTAATGACTCGAACAGGATGGCTTGTTTACCATGGACTTGAAAATCTTCCGATAGCTCAAGAAAAAAAAAATATTTAACATATTTAAGGAACTATTTTATTATTTTATCATGAAATTTTATGTTGTATGTACTCACTAGAATTGCTGTGATGAGGCAGTTCTAATGAGTACACACAATATACCATTATTTTATAGAAGATGGAAAAGACATATCAAAATTACCCCCATTTGCCTGCTGACCTGATCCTCAGTGGCTCAAAGTACCCATGTGTAGATAAAATTTCCATTGTCCCAAAGATGTTTTAGCCATTGAAGTTGGACTGTATATGAAACCAAGAGGATTTTGAATATAAGCATATAAGGACAGATTTATGTTGGAAAAAAAAAAAAAGACTATGTTCATTTTTTCGTCTGCAAAAAAAAACAACATGTTATCTAGAGCTCTGGGCCCAGTTGTTCAAAGCTAACGATGTCGTTAGTTAACGATTCGTTAAAATTTACATCAAGTGATACGCAAATATGCTGAAATTTTTTGCTGAAAAAATGTGAGTAGCTTTTGCAGTTGCAGTGCAAAAGCTACTCACATTTTTTCAGCAAAAAATATCAGAATGTTGTCTATTGAATCCGCTAAAACAGTTAACGAAATGACCCTTAATGAGCTCGTTAAGCTAATGATGCTTTGAACAACTGAGCCCTGATTAGTGGCACCTGCTCTTATTGATTTTGTTACATTGTAATTTTTCTTTCCACAACTTCAGTAAAGAAGTGTGACAGCAGCATGGTGCTAGAGCTTGAGAATGGAGAAGCTATGACATCAAAGACGTCATTTTTCTATGGTGACACGGTAGAATATATCTGCAATGTTGGCTACAAAATTGGCAGCAGTTTGGCAAGTTCACAAACTATCAACTGCCAGCAAGATGGAACATGGAACTTTATACCTATGTGCATATGTAAGTTGTTTAGTTTTTCATCCATATTATGTTTTTATCTTAAATATTTAGACAAGTTAACCCCACATCATACACCATTCTTGTACTGAAATTTGAACGTCATTCTAACTACCTGTTAAACTGCTGGTTGAGTGGCAAGAAGTGTAGTCCCTGATCAGATGCCATGTTCTGTGGTGTCTGCTCTGGGTCTTCATTGTTTGCTCAGGCCTGTTAGTCCCAATACTTAAGGTAAATGTCTTTGATCTAGACAAATTGAGATTGTGGTCATAACTATACTCTTAACACTTAAAGCGCCAAGCAAATCTACATCTGAAAATGTTGTCTGCTTGTGTTGTCTGCTGCATCTTCTTGCAAACTTTTCAAACTTACATTTTGCATATAGACAAACAGTGTGGACCCAAATCAGACTGCTCCTAAAGGAGCAGTCTGATCTGGGTCCACACTGTTTGCAACAATGACTTTTAAAGTAACCGGCAGAAGACAAAGCAGACGACAACTGTTTTGATTGGTGCTTTAAGGGTTAAGTGCCTGAAGCAAAAATTTTGTAGCAGACAACATCCTAAAAAAATTTTTTTTCAGAGAAAATAAATCTTGACATTTCATGTGAATCATCTGCTTGGCAAAATATTTTCTTATTTATCCCATTTCTATTTGTGAATTTGCCCATGAAGTGGTAAAGGTTAAAGTTAACTGCCATTAAATAGTTTAACCCATAATCTACTACTGAGTCGCTTACTGTTACCTGCTATATCTCATCAAATGATTGCTATTCTCTCTTTCTCAAACTGGATCTGTCCATTTTGATGGAATCAGAAAATATGTCCGTACTTTTTTAGTGAAAGGAGCCACAATGTGAGAAAACATAACTCCTAACATGTGCATTCGAAGAAGACTCGAACCAGCATTCACCAAGTTTCATCCATGCAGTCTGATCAGAGTCTTCATTGTGCATATGATGAAACTTGACATCCCTGTCTATATAAAATGCACCAAGTGAAGATTCTGATCAGACTGCCTGGATGTGCAGGTTAATATGAATCTTTGCTGGGCACACATCAAAAGGTACATTTTCTGATGTTACAGCATAAAAAGTAACATACAGTCAAACTTCAATAGCTCGAACACCGACAGCTTGTTTACCATGGCTAATTTGAACTCATTTTTGAGCCCCTATGAAATTCTTCTGATAGCTCAAGAAAACACATTTAAGGAAATTTTTTTATTTTATCATGAAATTGTAATTGTGTGAACTCATTAGAATTGCCTCATTGAGGCAATTCTAATAAGTTCACACAACATACTATTATTGTATAGAAGATCAAAAAAGTTTTCCCCTAAATTGTTACTATTTACTTCCTGACCGCGCACCATGATTAACCCTCAGGGGCTTGAACTACCCATGTCTCGAACAAATTTCCATAGTCCCAAAGATGTTTGAGCCATTAAAGTTTGGCTGAACTTTGATAATGCTTCATCTTTGTTTTACAGCCACATATTGCAGTGACATCAGAGACCCTGAAGCTCTGCCTGCTGGTAATATAACATATGGTGCTACTGTACAGAAGGAATGTATTCAAAGAAATAAAGAAACACTTATATTGGAGAGACTCTGTGGATATGATCATTACCAAAACAAATATAGGACGGCTGGTGATTCCTTCATATGTCCAGGTATGGAAGGCACAGATATATGGGCTGTGTCAAATGACAGTATTCCTGGCAAACATATAAGGCACTTTTTTTCAATAGAAAAGCTCAATTCTTTTATTTTTCATATTTCTCCATGAAAAAACATGTTTTAGGTACTCATTTGAAGTGCTTTGGTGATGTGCTTTTAATAAATACCCATAATATCTGTTTTTATGGAAAAATAAGAAAATAATGTTATGTGAATACCCCCTTTAAACTAGAGATATGAATGCATCTTAAAGCATATGGAAAAATGCATAGGTTCAGATCATCTTGTGCATCTGCACAACCTCATCAGGGTCTATACATACAGGGTCTATGATACATTCTATGGTATGGAATGGTTCTGTACCTGGATAGTAAAGACCAATCAGATTGCAAATGCACCGGGCTGATCTGGGCCTTTGTTGCCAGCATGCATACACTTTTAAAACACCTTTATTCTTGGCAACCCAATTTAATTCTTAGCACTATGGGTAAAATTTTTAGCAGATGACATACTGAAATATTTTTCTTATTTTTTTCCCCAGAAAACAGGATTTGGTATTTATTACAAATTGTTTCCAATGGAGACAATTTGCATGAAATGTCAGATTCTGTTTTTTCTGTTGTCTCTAACCCTTCTTGTCATTGGTAGGCTATCTTCTGTGATTGGGAAAAAATAAGAAAAATATCACCAGTTTGTCATGCGCTGAATTGTCCCAGAGAGTGGTAAACGTTAACGAGAATAATGTTACAGGTGAGGGGGTAGTGGGCAAGAATTGGTTGCCGCAGAATGCAGCATCTGATCAGGGTCTACAATGTTTGCATTTAACACAGAAATTTCTATAAAATAAAGTAATAATAAAGACTTACCAGACGCCCTGGTGTTGGAAATGGACCAGTCCAAACAGTTGTGTTAGAAGAGTCCACACGACATAAATGGACTAAGATGTGGCCATCCGGTTAATTTTCAATAAACAGAGAATTTATGTTTAAGGGGAACTGATACACTTTCAGGGGGCAACTTTGTTAAAATTGATTTTAAATCCCTGCTGAAAGTGGGTTTATTAAAAGGAAAGAATTTTCTCTCAAGGGGAGCAATTTTTTTCTTTTGAGTAAACCCATTTTCAGAAGTGGATTGGTATTTAGGAAAGCAAACAGAAAGTCACAGAAGTTATATTTCTTGTAAAAGATGGTAGAAAATTTACCCAATGTTTCCTTCCCCCTGAAGGGACTTTACGGGTACCAAATTTTACCATAAGTATTCGGACACCTCAACCCCTCACCATACTTATTCTAAAATTTGAACAAGTACAATTTACTACCCAATACTGTGTTAAAAATTGCTGGATAAGTTGCAAACAGTGTAGACCCTGATGAGATGCTGAATTTTGCAGCATCTCATCAGGGTCTACACTGTTTCCTCAGGTCTGTCTGTGCAAATACGTATGGAGGTGGTTGTGTGAGGCAAAGGTGTTGTGCATCTTACGCCACCGGGGCATCCAACTGATAATGGCTTACAGTTGGGCAGGGTCTGCTACCCTTGTAGCAGGTAAGGGTAGAGGAAGAAAGTTTTATTTCTTCACTTTCATTCATTTTCCTTCCTCCCCTGTCCCTCTCTTTCATCTCCTCTACTATGTCTTCTATCTCTCTTCTCTCTTTCTCTGGGAGATGAAACAAAATGACCCACTTGGGTTGACATGTCGTTAAACCCCAACTTAATCAAAATCCAAATAGGTATGGTAAATATGGTATTGATTACCGGTGGGTATTTTCAGTTAACAGAGAATTAATATTTAAGGGGTCCAGATACATTTTCAGGAGAAACAACTGTTAAAATTCTTTTACAACCCTTCTGAAAGTGGGTCTACTCTAAAAGGAAAGAATTTGCTCCCAAGGGAAATGGATATACTTTCAGGGGAGGCAGCTCTGCTTAAATTCTTTTACTTCCCTTCTGAAAATGGGTCTACTCTAAAAGTAATGAATTCGAGTAAACCCATTTTCAGAAAGGAATTGGTATGTAAGAATGCAAACAGAAAGTCACAAAAGTTGTATTCGTTGTTAAACCTGCCAGAAAATTTACCAGGATTTGAGGTTATAAAAATTTTTTCATGCTCAACTCAGCTGATCATGAAATTTGTCCTACTACTAAAATCTCCAATTACTAACAAATGCAAATTCTTCCTTGCTAAATATAGATGAGTATGAACATTTCTCCAGTAATAGATATGAAAAATGCCATTTATTGTTGGCATTTTCACATTTATTTGCAGAGAAAATTTCATGCTCAGCTGAGTTTAGAATGAAAAAAAAATTTTATAACCTCGGGCCAGGTGTTTCCATTCCCCTTGAAGGCAGAAATTTTACAAGTACATTGTGTCAGCTTGATTGCTGATGATTGTTTTCTGACAACAGCAAATTAATATGTACTGTATTTGCCCTAAGTATTCCAAAACAATTCCTTATCTTGTTCTAAAATTTGAACAGGACAACATTGTTGTGTCTAAAATTTGCTGGGTGAGTTGCAAACAGTGTAGACCCTGATGAGAAGCCATGTTCTTTGCATCTCATCTGGGTCTACATTGTTTGCTGAGGCCTGTCTGTCTGAATACATATGGTAAATATGATAAAGACAGATGATTTACAGATATTGTCTTAATTTCCAATTAACAGTAAAGCTTCAATGGTTTGAACACCGATGGCTCCTTTTCCATGACTGATTTTAGCTCGCTTTTCAGTCTCTTTGAAATTCTTCAGATAGGTTAAGAAAACAAATATTTAGGGATATTTTAGAGAAATTGTCTTATTTAATCATGAAAATGTATGTTGTATGTACTCATTAGAATTGCCTCATTGAGGCAATTCTAATGAGTACATTAACAAATCTTTATATTTTTGAAAATTGAAAAGACATCCCTAACTTATCCATATTTGCCTCTTGACATTTCACTATGATCCCAGTTAGCATTCTATATAAATCTGTAGCGGGCCGTTATCAGCCCGTCAGCTACCCTGACGGGCCGATAACGGCCCGCTATAGATTTATATAGAATGCTTACTGGGATTAACGCTCAGTGGATCAAACTACCCTTATATAGAACAAATTTCCATGGTCCAAAAGATGTTTGAGCCATTGAAGTTTGACTGACAGTGTATAATTTTTTTGTTTACAGAGAATTACCATGTTGACCCTAAGTATTGGGGCACCTTATCTACTTACTATACTTGTCCTAAATATAGTAGAAACCATTCTACTACCTCACGATGTGCCTAAAATTTTGCTGTATGTATGGCAACTAGTGTAGACCCTGCTCAGATGCCGCATTATGTGGCATCTGGTCTGGGTCTACACTGTTTACAAAGGCCTACCTGTCCCAATACTTAAGGTTGTTACAGTAATAATATGAGAGCAGGTAATTTTAAGATCTTGATTTGATTTCTTTTTTTTTTTCTGATTTTACAGAAACAGATTGTGGGAACCCGCCTCAAATCAAAGGAACTTTACCCTATGTTTCACTTTGTACACATTATAACTGTACATTTACATTCAACTGTTACAATGGGTATCAACAGATGGGCACCAGTTCTAGGGGAGATGACACTGTGAGATGTACCGAGGATGGATTATGGGATTTTGGGGATCTAACTTGTCAAGGTATTTGTGCAGTTGCATCAAGAAAATGTGTGTGTGTGTTGTGTGTGTGTATATGTTGTGTGTGTGTGTGTGTGTGTTTGTGTGTGTGTGTGTGTGAAGGATATACAGATTTTGGGTCAGTCAATACCCACAGCAGCTAAAGATTGGAAACGTGAAATCTAACCCTTACTACTTTCCTTAATACTTTCTCATGACCACTTCCTTAGATATTTTGATTACAAGATTTTCATTGCTAAAATGCCTGTCTGAAAAGAGGCCTACTCCACCATGAAAAATCTGGCAGAAAAGAAACAAATATATGTCAGGCAATTTTTCATTTTAAAGCAGTGCATATATGAAATTTCAAAATCTTAGTGTACTTGGTTCCAAATATATGAGAGGTCTCAAAAGCATGATGTAAGGACAGACAAACAGATGAAAGGAAGTTAGAAAAGGAGGCATAATTTGATCAAATATTTATAAAAGTTCACCAAAATTTAATGAGGTCATCTATACATTGTTTCCAAACTCCTTGCAAAATTTCATGAACATAACTCACGTGGTTCCTTAGATAATTTGCTTACAAAATTTTTACAGATAGATGATAGCTGAAAGGACAAATGGATGGATGGACAAGCCCAAAGCAATTTGCCCTCCCAACTTCTTCAAAGTTGGGGGCATAAAAACTTCTTCGGGCATAAGCTAACAGAGCAGATTTAGAAATTCTGTAGAAATTCTGTAGAGACCACAGAGTTTCATCATGGTCTTTTGTGTACCATGATGCATTAATCAGTATCCAGCCTGCCTGTAAGTGGACATTGATGGCCATGATCAGACTGGGCATGTCTGATTGGGAACTTTTCTTTCTGCTCATCCTCAAAGACCATTTTATCACGGAATGGCCCGTATGTGTACTCATTATAAGAAACCATGTTTTTCAGAAATACCCATGTTGTTTCAGGTGGACAGTGTTCAGACCCAGGTCACCCAGAGAATGGGTACACAACATTTTCTTCATATAACCATGGTAATGACATGGTGTTTACTGTAGAAGAAGGTAGCATAGCCACCTTTCACTGTAATAGAGAAGGGTACACTCCATATCCTCACGATCGAATAGTATGCCAGTTAGAAGATGATGGTCAATTAGCTTGGAATGGAACAGTCCCAGAATGTAGAGGTATATTACCGTATTTACCATAAATATTAGGACAGACAGGCCTGAGCAGACAGTGTAGACCCTGATCCGATGCAGCATTCTGCTGCATCTGATCAGGGTCCATACTGTTTGCCACTCATCTAGCAGTTTCTACACACATAAATAGATAGCAAAATGGATTTTTTTTTCAAATTTTAGGACAAGTATGGCAAGGAGATAAGGTGTCCAAATATTTAGAATAAATATGGTACTCTGTCAGAATGATGGCTGTAGCTCGACTATAGCCATCATACATTATAATGACATTGAAATGAAATTGTCATGACATCATGGTAGACAAGGTATTAAAGGAAAAAGCCCACTCAGTCATAACCTTGGTCCTGCTGAACCCAGATATGCCCTGCATTTGCAAACAGTGTAGATCCAGAACAGTTGGCTTCTAAAGAAGCCAACATCTGGATCTGTACTGTTTGTCATTAAGTATGTGAATTTGTATCAGCAACTTGGATCAAGGAATCTGATTAGTTGAAAATTAGAGGTGGGCTTACAACTTAATCTATTCAGCATGACAACGGTTAACTATGCCTGTAATAACCTCTAAACAGGCTGAAAATTGTCCCTTACAGTACCAGTCACATCAGCATGAGATGACACTTTTTTTTATCTGTTTATACATGAAATGCCAAACTTTATTATCTCAAAAAAATGGAAAAATAAAATACTTAGAATATCAGATGTCAAAATTTGTTTGGCTTTAATGTGGAGCATGCTGGGTAAAATTTCTGCAGACAACCTTTTGAAATGTTTTTCTTATTTTTCCTAGAAAAAATAGGCTTTGAACTTTTATGCACATTATCTCCTTTGGGGACAATTTGCATGAAAGGTCAAAGTCTATTTTCTGGGAAACATAAGAAAAAGTAGGTCGCATAGTCAATGGCACACCATCGCAGAATCCCCACGCTTTCATTTTATGTCTGGCAACCTTTTGATCCCACCCAACAGTCACATGGGGCAGAGTGAAAAATAATGTTGCTCTCACACACCCTTATCATACAGGAAAGCTATATAGCAAGTTTGGTTAAATTCCGCCGAGTGGCATAGGAGGAGATAGCATGATGGACGGATGGATGGAGGTATTATTTGTTGTCTGCTGAAAGAGAGTGGCAAAGGTTAAAGGTTAAAACTTCTTTTTTCAGATACAACCCGTCCAGAGTTTGACAACTGTCCAGACACAATGGTTGTTAGTCAGTATCTACCTATAGACTTTGCGATACCAAAAGCCTCGGATAATACTGCTGTATACATATTTGATGTACATCCCGATAATTTCTATCCTGGAACTATTGTTGATGCGGCTCTGAGGGTGCGGTACAGAGCTGTGGACTATCAAGGACTGTCCAACAACTGCGACATCTGGATATATCTGAAAGGTTTTCCAGCGGGCACACAACATTGAAACAGTTGATTTGATGTTGACTCAGTGTCTTGACATTGAATCAACGTTGAATTGACATTGTTTTAACATTGTGTGCCTGCTGGCAGGGTACATTTATTTTCCTTAAATATGATAAATGTCCTAAAAATTCTTACACCAAAGTTTCTGACAAAAATGGCCTATGCAAATTGTGCAGGAGGAGCAATCTGGTCAGGGTTTACACGTTTTGCCATTCCACTAAGTATTTTAGAAAACAACTGCATAAAAAACAAATTTAGGCCAAAAATATGAAATAAAGTGATAGAAATTTTAGGATATTTACCATATTTGGACAGATGCATCACAGTTTAATCAGAGTCTGCACTGGTAATTTGTATTTAGTTTGGTCATTGTTTTAGGCTATGTGCCTTTCCACTACAGCCAGAAACTTGTCTTAACCCTTGTCCTGCTGAACCCGGATATACCCTGCCTTTGCAAACAGTGTAGATCCAGATCAATTGGCTTCTGAAGAAGCCAACTGATCCGGATCTGCACTGTTTGACATTAAGTATATGAATTTATAGCAACAATCTGGATCAAGTAATCTGATTGGATGAAAATTAGAAGTGGGTGTGGCATCTTAATTTATTCAGCAGGACAAGGGTTAAACTTAATCCACTTCTCAGTCACTGACATTTTTATGAGGTCTTCAGACAGAAAGTCATCTCTGAACTTTTTCATGTGATCAATCAGACCATTCATATCTGTTTAATTAACGCTTAGCATTCTCGGTAAAATTTTTAGCAGATGACATTTTGAAATAGTTTTCTTATTTTTCCCAGAAAACAGGTTTAACGTTTCATGCAAATTGTCTCCAACAGAGACAATTTGCATGAAATGTCAAATCCTGTTTTTCTGGGAAAAAATAATAAAAAAGATCATCTACAATGTATTTACTGAATTAACCCAGTCAGATCAAAGATCAAATAGGTATGTGGGGCTTGTTTTTTATGTTTTTCCTTAGGGGTCATATTCTATGTGGACAATATCATGATCAGATATCTGAATCAGGAGCAAACTTTTAACTCTAGTAAATGGCCAATTTGTAAACATCAGATCCAGGCTTTTATTCCGTCACAAAAACATACCCATATAATTTTGACCCCCTTAAACTCCACTTTTATATAGCAAAACTGGGGTATATATTATTTTTCTTATTTCTGCTCAAAAACATAGATTGTGGGTACTTGTTAGAACTGCCTCATCGAGGCAGTTCTAAGGAGTACCTGCAATCTATGTTTTGAGCAAAAATATGAAAAATATCAGAATTTTTTATCTGATTTTTTTTTTCATTTTTTGGTGGTAAAATTTTCATTATATTTAAATAGTCATGTTTTCGTAATGCCAACACATGGGTATGTTAACAGCCTGACTAAGTCAGTGCATTATAATAATATCTAAAAGCTGTTGCAGAGTTTGCATTTTCTGCACACCAGGGGATACTTGCATTTTATTCCACTCCATATCACCATAGTTGAAGTCCACCCCGCCCCCTCCCCGACCCCCCCCCCCTCCCCCCGCCCCATGAGAAAATATGAGAAAAGATATTGGGAAATGAATAGCAAATAAAGCTACTAATATGGAGCAATGTATCACAAATAAAACATTGGGCAATAGTAAAAAGTAATTAAATATTGGGTAATAAATAAATTAAGTTGTTAATATTACTTTTAACCCTTAAAGCACCAATCACAAATGTAGCAGACAGCCTTTGTTTTTTCTTTTTTTTTTTTCAAAAAAAAAAAAAAGTAAAATAAAATAAAATAAGTCTTGAAATTCTATGTGATCATATGTGATTCATATGCAATTTCAATACTTATTTTTTCTGAAATATAAAAGAAAACATTAAGACGGTCATCTCCTGCAAATTTTACTTTGCATTTTAAGAGTTATTTTTATCTTTTCAGACCTTCTTCCACCCCAGATTGAATGTAATAAGCCTGAAATAGTGTATGTTACTGGCCTGGGTGTACAAGATGTGTACACGGAAGGTTATGTGAATGTCATAGGGTCAGATGTCAAGGTCACTGCATATCCACAAGTAGTGCATGTTGATCTGAGCTCTGTTGGAACAAATCCTACTGTTGATTACATGGCTGAGGACCAGTCTGGAAACACTGCAGTTTGCAGAATTCAGCTTAGAATTGAAGGTAGGTCTTTTTTGAGCAAAAACAGTCCTTTCGAAACTGTATTGCACAGTAAAGGTCTGCATATAGCTTCAGGTAAGGCAATGATTGTGGCTCTAGTTTTAGATATTCTTTTTGCTTTTTTTGCATCATTACATACCTTGTGGATTCTCATTATGTCCCCTCAACTCCAGAGATGATGGGACATATTGCTCTTGGTCCACGTCACATTAGTATTATTAGCATTAGTGTCGGCATTGGCTTTAGCATGATACTTTCTTGTACAGTATCTCCTGAACCAATAGGTAGATTATCGCCAAACTTACAGTCCATTATGAAAACAGGCCTATTCAAATATATTGAAAATTTCACAACCCAAAACTGAAAGTTTTTTGATAAAAATTCTGATATTTTTCATATTTCTGCTCAAAACATAAATTGAGGGTACTCGTTAGAACCACCTCACTGAGGCATTTCTAAAGAGTACCCACAATCTATGTTTATGAGCAGAAATAAAAAGAAATAATGTATACCCCTGTAAACCCCAGTTTTACTATATAAAAGTGGGGTTTAAGAGGGTCAAAATTTTATAGGTATGTTTTCGTGATGCAAACTAATGACTTTGACCTAATTTTCAAGGTCAGCTCAGAACAAAATTTATAGTGTCAAATTTACGTGATGGGTTACATAGTTGTTTTTTTTTTTTAGTTGTTTTTTTAAATTCATGTCAGGTTTGAATTGCCTTTTGCTGTGTGTATATGCATAAAACTATAAATGAAGTTACCTGGAGAGGTCACAATTATGCAACACAGCCTTCCTGAAGCATCCAAATAAGAAGAGTCAAGGAACAAACAAGGATACAACACAATGACACAGCTGCAATAACCAAGTGCAGCCTTCTGGAGGCACCAAAAGAAGATTCTAATGCACTTGTGTATGTAATGCGATGTCTCATTCGATAGCGTCAAATATTTGTGACCGTATATTCTGTGATATACTGTCAGAAATCCGAAGTCATCACATAACGTCGCTTCTCATTGGCTGGCATTTGCTTTTACACAGCTCACAGCACTTGTCGCTTTGTGCAAATAGTACATTTTTTAAACAGAAAAAATGAAGAAATGCATTAAAATGGGGATATCTGCATTCAAAGTTTTCATTTGGGGAGGTAAATCGGCTGTTTTATGGTCACAAATAACGTTTTATGACTCCGCTGACGTATCGCCGTAAAATGAATCTTCCGCCGATTTACCTCCCAGAATGACAAATTTGAATGCAGTAATCCCTGTGGTAACCAACATACCAATAAAGAAGAATTAACTGAACAGAGAAACATTGTTGGAATAGAAACACCTTTACATTGAACATGGCCTGATTGGCATTCTCATTAGAATTAACCTTTAACCTGCTGAGTATATTAAGATGCCATGCCCATTTCCAATTTTAAGCCAATCAAATTACTTGACCCAGCTTGTTAATACAAATTCACATATTTAATGACAAACAGTGCAGATCCAGATCAGTTGGCTACTGATCTGGATCTCCACTGTTTGCAAAGGCAGGACATATCCGGGTTCAGCAGGACAAAGGTTAAGGGGAATTGATATATAGATTCAGGAGAAGCAGTGCAGTAAATCTGTTTTGCCTGCCTTCTGTGAAGGGGCCTACTCTTAAAAGAAGAATTTGTTCCCCTTGGTGGCAGAATTATTTCCCTTTAGAGTAAATTCATTTTCAGAAGGGGTTTGTTGTGTAGAAAAGATGTCTCCTTTGTTAAAAAAAGCAGACAATCTGACAAGTGTACCTGATCCTCTTAATCTGAATTGTATACATCTGGGCCCAGTTGTTCAAAGCAGTATTAGCTTAAACAGCTTGTTAATGAGAAACTCGTTAACTGTTGTAACTAAAGTATTTTCAAATACATTGATATTTTTGCTGCAAAAATGTGAGTAGCTTTTGCAAAGCAAAAGATACTTAAATGATTCAGCAAAAAATGTCAACCTATTTGCTATATTTCAAAAAAGAAATTTTAACATGAAGTTATATATATATATAGCTAACAACTTTGTTAAGTTTTGAACAACTGGGCCCTGAGGATTTTGTCTTTTTGTCTTTATATTTTAAAAAGGAGACAATACACTATAGTTTTTGCAGCAAGGAAGCTGCCTTCCTAGTATTTGAAACCTTTCAAAAAAGGGGGTGACTGTTAATGGAAAGAATAATGCCCCTAGAGGAGCAAATTTGTTGTTTTAAAATTTTAGGACAGCTCTAGATACAATACTTGTTTCAGTACCTAAGTATTGATATATTTCTCCACAAAAGCATTTGTTATAGGTTCTCTTTAGAAGTGGCTAGTTGAGATGCTTCTAATGAGTACCCACAACTTATGAAAAAAAAAATCTTATCTGGATATTCCTAATATATAGCATTACGAAAACATGCCTATTCAAATATACTGAACATTTTAACCACCAAAAAATGAAAATTTTGAGATAAAAATTCGGATATTTCTCATACTTCTGGTTAAAACATAGATTGTGGGTACTCATTAGAACTGCCTTGGTGAGGCAGTACTAACGAGTACCCACAATCTATGTTTCTGGGCAGAAATAATAAAACTGATGTATACCCCTGTAAACCCCATTTTTACTATATAAAAGTGGGGTTTAAGGGGGTCAATATTATATAGGCATGTTTTCGAGATGAGCTTCTGGGAATATATTTACTTTCAGGTCCAACATGTGATGAAGCAGATTTGGTATTCAAGTACGAGAATGTCACCTGTTCAACTGTAGGCTCACGTAAAACATGTATAGTAACATGTTTAAATGGCTATGTCTTCTTTGAGAATCCAACAGCCTCTGTATTGTCAGTGTTCTGTGAAAATGGAGTGTGGTCTAGAGCATCTAATGATATGCCAATATGCACTGGTAAGTTCTCTATAGCCATTCTAAACTTCAGATGAAAGGGGTACCATTGTTACCAAATATTTGCTGACTCCTTTCCACTTTACCTTACTCATTTAAAAAACTGAAAAAAGTCCACTTCACTATCTAGTAATGGGTCTAAAATGCTGGCTTGTTGTCAGAGAATGATGTCACATTTTCATCACCCGCACATGTAATTGTTTTGTTTATCAGAGAATGATGCCACATTTTCATCTTTTTTGCATGTGACATCATTATCAGCATCACAAAAACATGCCTATATAAATTTGACCCCCTTAAACCCCATTTTTATATAGTAAAACTGGGGTTTACAGGGGTATACATTATTTTTCTTATTTATGCTCATAAACATAGATTGTGGGTACTCGTTAGAACTGCCTTACAGAGGCGGTTCTAACGAGTACCCACAATATATGTTTTGAGCAGAAATATGAAAAATATCAGAGTTTTTTACCTGAAAAATTTCAGTTTTTGGAGGTGAAATTTTCTATATTTTTGAATAGGCGTATTTTCGTAATGGAGAATGTACAATGACACATTTTCATCCTTTCTACCCATAACGTCTTTGTTTATAAGAGAATGATTTTCATCCTTCATACAAAATTGAAATGTATTTATTAATCAGAGAATGATGGCAGGTTTTCATCCATCTTACATGTAATGTCATTTTTTATCAGTAATGATAACTTAGGCCAAAAAAAAAATAATCAACAGATTCTCAGGCCCCGCCGCATGTACCAAAAAGTCTGCGCATAAGCCTTTTTTTCTGTGTCCAATAAAAAAAACACATCCGCGTCTGATACAGCATGCCGGTGCGTCGCTGTTTTTAAAATCCTAGTTTCAGAAGCAACCGTAGCATACACGGTCACGTAAACGCTTGAATTATTGATTTTTTCATTGGATTGAACATTGCGAGTAAGCATTTTAGCACCATCATTGATCAAAATGTCTGCCATAGTGCAAGTTGTGTAAACAAAACTTGTGTTTCCTTATTTTTCAAAGCAGATGTCTCAGATATCCACCCAGATTTCATCCGGGGCTATGCTGCATCTGTCCTGGAACATTATAGGCGGCTACGAAAAAGACTGCACAATTGCCGACTTGTATAAAGGCATAAAATCGGGATCTGAAGTATCGACTTCTGGTCTTCCCGGATGAATTATCAAACCACGATGTAAATGCGTCGATCGGACGCTCCAAAGTGGACACATTCGACAGAATTTCTGTCAACACATCCCTCTCTGTAGCTACATAAACCTTTGGTAGATATTTTAAACTGGAGCTGCACAAACTGATTTTATTACTTTACTTTACTTTAGCTGGTAGGGGACTATCCTTTATATTTAATAATAATAAGGACATATAAAAAAAGTTATCCTCAGTACTTCTCCTTATCTTGAGCTATGTCTAGGTGTCCAAAAATTAAGTATTTTTATGGTAATATTATTATAAAACGCATTTCATGAAACAGGCCCTTTTAAGGGTTCATGTAATAAAAAAAAAAATTCCCTCGCCTGTTTCATGGGTATAAAAAAAAAAAAAAAAATTTCCTGCCTGCCTCATCTGTTTTTGCCAAAAATGGCCTGAGAATCGAATAATTAATTTTTTTTGGCCTCTTATTTTCATCCTTTTTGTATGTAATGTCTTTGTTAATCAGAGAATAATGACACAGTTTTATCTGCCTTACATGTAGTATCTTTGTTTATCAAATAATGATGAAACATTTTCAACCTCATATGCAACTTCTTTGTTTATCAGAGAATGATGACATGTTTTTATCCTCCTTACATAAAATGCCTTCCTTTATCGGAGAATGGTGAAACATTTTCACCCTCTTTATAATGTCTTTGTTTATCAGAGTATGATGATGCATTTTCATCTTTCTTATGTGTAATGTATTTCCTTATCAGAGAAGGATGGTACATTTTCATCCTTTTTAATTTAACCCTTCTCCTGCTGAATAAATTAAGAAGCCACACCCATTTCTAATTTCAAGCCAATCAGGTTGCTTGATCTGGATTGTTTCTATAAATTCACATACTTAATGGCAAACAGTGCAGATCCAGATCAGTTGGCTTCTACACTGTTTGCAAAGGCAGGATATATACAGGCAGGACAAGGGTCAACGTGTAATGTCTTTGTTTAACAGAAAATGATAGCACTTTTACAGCCTTCTTTTGTGTAGTGTACTTGTTTATCAGAGAATGACAACACATTTTCATCATTTTTACATATATTGCTGTTTTGTCAGACAATGATGATGCATTTTTCATCCTTGTTATATGTATTGTCTTTGTTTATCAGCTATATCACTGAATGCTAATGGTAAGTATAGTAATAATCCCATCTTCCAGACTGTGTTCTCACCTGTATGATGTGTAAACCTGGACCCATCTACACGTATAGCACAATTTTGAGATCCCTTACTAAATTATACACATTCCATGTATATTCTAAACATTTGGGCCCAGTTGTTCAAAGCTAACGAAGTCGTTAGTTAACGATTTGTTAAAATTTACATCGAGTGGTACGCAAATATGCTGAAATTTTTTGCTGAAAAAATGTGAGTAGCTTTTGCACTGCAAAAGCTACTCACATTTTTTCAGCAAAAAATATCAGAATATTATATATTGAATCCGCGTAAACAGTTAACCAAATGACCCTTAACGAGCTCGTTAAGCTAACGACGCTTTGAACAACTGGGCCCTGGTTGTTTGGTTGGACTTTAATGGCCCAGTCAGAACTATTAAAGTTATGTCTGTTTACCTAACCACACATTTCTGTGGCAGGCTTAGTCCTATAAGCAGATAACAAGTTCTTGTGCACATTCTTTTGCCAGAAACTGACTTCTTGAATCAGCAGAAGACAGAGAATAAAAGTAGAAAATATTTCATGATCAATCTCGATGAAATTTGTTTGAAATATAAAATATTAAGATTGTATTTGGGTTTGGAATAAACTTATAGGGATTAAAAAAAAATATCCACTGGCGTCATAAAATAATTGTTGCATCTATGTGACTCACTTGCCTTGTAACATTAAAAATCTGCATCATCATTCATAGAAGAGTGCATTGTGAGATAGCTTTTTTTTACAAATTCTATATATAGTAACACAAGTTATTGTAATTTTGATTGCTTGCTACTTTTGAACCAACAGGAATTTTTGCATGCGTTTTTCAACATTCATGCCATCTCAACAAGAAATTTGATTTGAAATGTTTTAAAAATCAGGTGATTTTTAATTAATATAGGGGAAATTCAGCAGATATGTTTCTGCATATCTACATAATATATAATGTGTTGATAATAATCAGGGCCCAGTTGTTCAAAGCTAACGATGTCGTTAGTTAACGATTCGTTAAAATTTACATCGAGTGATACGCAAATATGCTGAAATTTTTTGCTGAAAAAATGTGAGTAGCTTTTGCAATGCAAAAGCTACTCACATTTTTTCAGCAAAAAATATCAGAATATTGTATATTGAATCTGCTAAAACAGTTAACGAAATGACCCTTAACGAGCTTGTTAAGCTAACGATGCTTTGAACAACTGGGCCCAGATTTTTCCTAGAAGAGTTATTCAAATGAGTATCCACAATCATTATTCAAAAATCACACACATACACATGCTCACACATGCATGCAGACATGCACACACACACACATGCGCACACACATTACACGCCATTACGAAAACAAGCCTATTCAAATATACTGAAAATTTTGCCACCAAAAAAAGAAAATTTTCAGATAAAATTTTGGATATTTTTCATATTTCTGCTCAAAACATAGATTGTGGGTACTCATTAGAACTGCCTCACTGAGGCAGTTCTAACATGTACCCACAATCTATGTTTTTGAGCAGAAATAAGAATAATAATGTATACTCCTGTAAACCCTAGTTTTACTGTATAAAAGTGGGGTTTAAGGGGGTCAAAATTATATAAGCATGTTTTCATCACACACACACACACACACACACACACACACACACACACACACACACACACACACACACACACACACACACACACACACACACACACTGCATAGTTCTAAATATTTCTTTTGCTCCACAAAAAACATATGTAATAGGTGCTCATTTTAAATCACCTCCACGAGGGGATTCCAGTGTGTACTTAAAACATAACTCATAACATATACTTTCATGGACAAGTAAGGGAAAAAAATACCAATATGTTTGGTTTTAAAAAGCATCTTGTCTAGGACTATGGCACAGTCAGCTTTAACCTTTACCACACTCACAGCTAATTCAACAGATGACAAATTGATGATATTTTTCTTATTTTTCCTAGATAATAGGATCTGACACTTCATGTAAATTGTCTCCAGTGGAGACAATGTGCATGAAGTGTCAAATCCTATTTTCTAGGAAAAATAAGAAAAAATATTTCAAAATGTTGTCTGCTGAAAATTTTAACCACCATGCTTAGCGCTAAGGGGACTGGATACACTTGGTAATTTTTTTCATATTTTTACAAGCGAGACCATTTTTATGATTATCTGTTTGCTTTCCTGCACCATGCCCTTTTAAAAATGGATATACTCTAAAAGGAAAGAATTTATTCTCCATGGGAGTGTGTTTTTTTTTCTTTTAGACAGACCATTTTCAGAAGGGAGATAAAAACAATTTTGACACAGTTGTCTTCCCCCAAAGTATATTCAGTCTCCCACTCTCTCTACCCTTGTGAATGAACTGTTTGTAGACAGCAGTTTGCAGATAGCATAAAAAATGATGTCTTTAACATTTTAATCTTTAATATTTAGTACTCTTTGGGAAAATTCAGCAAAGGATTGGCAACATTATTCTTTTTTTTTTTTTTTTTTTCAGAAAAAAAGAAAAAAGAATTGACATTTCATACTTTCTGATATTTCCCAGGAAATTCAGTAGGGTTTAACATTCTTACCAGTTGCCTCCTATGAAGACAATTTGTTTTCTGATGGAGATCAGAAAATATCAGTTTCCCATATATTTGCTGGTTTTGCTCAGAGAGTGCTAAACTTTACATTACGAAAACACGCCTATTCAAATACACTAAAAATTTTACCACCTAAAAATGAAAATTTTCAGATGAAAAATTCTGATATTTTTCATATTTCTGCTCATAACATAGATTGTCGGTACTCGTTAGAACCACCTCGATGAGGCGGTTCTAACGAGTACCCACAATCTATGTTTTAGAGCAGAAATAAGAAAATAATGTGTACCCCTGTTAACTCCAGTTTTACTATATAAAAGTGGGGTTTAAGGGGGTCAAAATTATATAGGCATGTTTTCGTGATGAACCCTTAAAGTGCTAATCACAACTGCAGCAGATAGCACTCTTTTTATCAGAGAAAATAAGTCTTGACATTTCATTTGACTTACAATTCACATGAAATGTCAAATCTTATTTTCTCTGAAAAATAACAATATCATTTTTATATGGTCATCTGCTACAATTTTGCTTAGTGCTTTAAGTGTTAATGAACTGCATGCAGTTTTGAGCATGGAAGTTTCACAAACAAACTAGTAGTGCATGTTTATACCATATATCCTATGTATATCCTACATACAGTAAATGTTCTAAAACTTTGAACATTAACATCTGAATTTCAAAAAGAAAATGCAGGATGAATTAAACTTAATTGCATTCCTTTGCAAAACTGGTGAATTTTCCCTTTGTTTTAAAGCTTATAAATGTAGGTCTCAATATTTTTTTTTTTTTCTTTTTTTTTTGTACAAGTATTTAGACCATTGCCATAAACTAAAGTTCAGATAACAAGATCTTGGTGTTAATTCCCAACTTTACAGGGAAATAAAGTAACCAGTTTTGCAAAATGGCATCACAAAAATATACCTTTATAATTTTGACCCCCTTAAACCCCATTTTTATATAGTAAAACTGGGGTTTACAGGGGTACACATTATTTTTCTTATTTCTGCTCAAAAACATAGATTGTGGGTACTTTTTAGAACCACCTCAGTGAGGCAGTTCTAACAAGTACCCACAATCTATGTTTATAGCAGAAATGTGAAAAATATAAGAATTTTTATCTGTAACCTTTCAGTTTTTGGTGGTGAAATTTTCAATATATTTGAATAGGCGTGCTCACTTTATCAGGAATAAATGTTATGGAGTTTTGGACAAAATAGAATTTAGTGAATTTGTTGAAGTACCATATTTTACCCTAAACATTTGGACACCTTAACTACCATACTAGTCCTAAAAGTTGAACACATCCGTTTGACTATATGTTAATGTGTCTAAAATCTGCATTTAGTGTGGCAAACAATGCAGACCCTGATCAGATGCCACATTTTGTGGCATCTGATTTGGGTGTACACTGTTAGCTTGAGCCTGTCTGTCCATATACTTAAGGTAAATATGGTAATATGGACTGATGGAGCTAAACAGGTTGTGAGGAATTAAATCAGATGGGTTGGTGGGAACTAAACTGGTTTAGTGCATCTAAAATTGATGGGCGAAGCAAGATTTAATGAGGACAGGGATTGTATCATGAATATTTTGACAAATTTCATACTGTGTACTGTTTCTGATTTAAGTATTCTGATTGGCTGACAATTTTAGAAATGGGCTTGGCATCTTAGTTAATTCAGCAGGACAAGGATTGATAAAAGTTTGTTTTCATTTCTGTCGTCCATCTAAAAGTGCTGATGTTTATGCCATAGCAATAAAGCCACTGTATGTAACCTTCCTTGTACAGATGAATTACTTTGATTTTTAAAACAAAAATGCTCTGCCTGTTTTGATTATAGTGTCAGACTAGAAGATTTCAACAAAATTTGTGCCAGTTCTCAAGCAGCATTGCAGTCTCAGTCTCATTTCTAAATGGCACAAGACTGTGTGTCTTTGAGTAGTTTACGGCCTTAAATTACACAAAAGATGATCTCAGGCTGAGAAATATTGATTGTTTTTATGGACTTTATTCTGACTTGTTATAAGCTCACCTGAGCATGAAGTGCTCAAAGTGAGCTATTGTGATCAGTCAATGTCTGTCGTGCATTGTGCGATGTCAACAATTTCCTGTAAACGACTACTCCTCCTGCATCCCTGGGCCAATTGATTGAAACTTGGTAGGAAATATCAGGGTGACACGCAGATCAAACACAGCTAAAATGATTTTGATTGGAAATGCATGATGGTGGCAATATTGGCCATCTTGAAAACCTATTTTGAACTTCTTCTCCTGATCCAAAATGCCAGATGACTTGAAACTTGGAGGAAAGAATCTGGGTGACTTAAAAGATCAAAAATAACTAAAATTATTCTGGTTGAAAATCCAAGGTGGCTGCCTTTGTCGCTGTCTTTAAAATTTATTTTGAACTTCTTCTCCTGCATTAAAGCTGATTGACTTGAAACTTGATAGGAAGTATCGGAGTGACTTTCAGATAAAAAATAGCTAAAATAATTGTGATTGGAAATCCAAGATGGTCGCCCTAGTAGCCATGTTAAAAATCTATTTTAAACTTTACTCCTGAACCCAAAGGCCAATTGACTCGAAACTTCATTGGAAGTTGTAGATCAAAAGTAACTAAAATCGTTCAGAATGGAAATTCAAGATGGTCGCACTAGCCCGCATTTTGAAAATTTATATTGAACTTCTCTTGAACCAAAAGGCCAGTTTTGAAACTTGTCTGGTAATTAGCAAGGCGATACAGGGCCATCTTGGCACTCTTGTCGTTATATTGTAAGCACATAGATGGAAAATGTAAAAGTCATAGCTTCAGTACACTGAACTTTCAAGACATTGAACTACTGTGCTTTCGACATCCTTCGGAAAGACGTTTTTCGCTTGGTGTTTTTATCTCAATAGAAACATTTATTTGTGATTGACAATATCTTAGCAGGAACCATTTGTCTTTTCTGTTTTTTTAAAATATTTACTGTAAAAATAATTTTACAATAAAAAATGGGTCTGACCTATTTCTATAGTAAACTGAAATTTTGGAAAATTTTGTTAGAAAATATTTTTTGCTTTTCTTCATTGATTTTAATTTACTGACATCTTGTAACAACAATGTGAAAATTTCAGAAATTTTGAACAAGGGGAACTTACTGAAAAACCTGCCTCAAGTTTACCCACCCTGCCAATTTCTGCATAATTTGCAACCATTTTTAGTAGGGGAAAAAATGAAAATACAGTATTTATTTTCTTTAAAACCAGTGATGTTTACAACAAATGGTTTTATATTAAATCATCACAAAAGTGTGCAAGTTTACTTCTTCTGCGTAAAGTGCCAGACGAAAAACAACTTTCTGAGTGATGTCAGTAGATGTCAAAAGACCCCCCCCCACAGGTAAACTTGTATATACAGAAATGAATTGCTCTTCAGTGAAACCTGCTTTAATGGACACCCCTGTTAACCTTTTCCACTCTATGGGCATCTTCAGCAGACAACAATTTGATAATACTTTTCTTATTTTCCATAGAAAATAGGCTTTGACTTTTCAAGCAAATTGTCTTCAGAGAAAAAGATAAAAAAAAGTTTCTGGAAAAAATAAGAAGAAAAAAATTCAAATTGTCTTCTGTTGAAATTTTTACCCAGAGTGCTATAAGCATTAAGCAAAAGCTTTTCTCAAGAGGGCTAAGATTAACAGTCTCAGTATAAATCAGCCTGCATTAACCTTTACCACTTTCTTGGCTATTTCAGCAGACAAAATATTTTTCTTATTTTTCCCAGAAAACAGGATTCGAATTTGCATGAAATATCTTATCCTGCTTTTTGCATGAAATGTCCTATCCTGTTTTCTGGGAAAAATAAGAAAACATTTCAGTATGTCGTCTGCTGAAATTGTTACCCATAATGCTAATGATTAAGCAAGCACCTGCTTTAAGCAAGCAATTTAGCCCTTTGCATGCTTATGGGGAATTGATATACTTGCAAGGGAAGCAACTCTGCCAACATTGTTTCTCCCACCTTCTGAAAAGGGATCTACTCTCAAAGGAAAGAGTTTGCTCCCAAAATTTGGAACAAATTCTTTCCTTTTAGAGTAGACCCCATTTCAGAAGAATCTTGGTGTGCAAATATAAATATTCTAACACCCCTGCTCAATGGGAAACCAGTTCATATTACTGTTGCGAAAGTTGCGCCCCTGGTAACTATGGACGCTAGCCTTCAATATTGGTCGAAACATTCATATACATTATAAATTATATTAGTAAGACAGAAAATGATCTATGAACATTGCAGTTCTTTGACTTTTTTACCTGATGAGTTCCTTTACAGGTTATCTCATTCAAACATTTGTTTTACTTTTTTGTTTACATCATGTATTTGTTGACATGTTCAAAAACAAAAGTAAGTCGGTTAACATTCTTATTTTGCTGTTTTACATCCTTAGGTCCATCTCGGTACTCATATTTCATATGTTTTGCAATTCTTTCATGAACACAGGCTACAAGTTTTTATATTTTACATCATTTTTATATTTTACATCTTCAACTGATTTGCATAAGTTATCCACCATTTTGAATATTCGTCATCGAACCTTGTAACTATGTAACCATGTAACGTAATGTTTAAGAGGTATTATCAACTACCAAAGGGGAAGTCAGCTAATAAAAATAATAATAAAAATCAGTAAAAATCTCATTTATGCAAAAAAATCACTCAATTAGGGGCGTTAGAAAAGAAATAAATTATTCTGAACCATGCTCAAATGCCCCAGATAAAGCACAGTTGAGTTTGGGTTGTACCCATTTGAGCACTCATACACTGCGCTCGCTCGTGCTCAAATGGGTACAAACCAAACTCAGCTGTGCTTTATTTTGGGCATTTGAGCACTGTTTGGAATAATTTATTTCTTGATTATCATTCTTTAAATATTTAACATGCTGGGTGAAATTTTCAGCTGATGGCATATTGAAATATTTATGTCCCCAAACCATGAGGGGTGGGGGACATATTGTTTTTTGTGCGGATCCTGTCGGCGTCGGCGTAGCCACTTGTCTGCACGCTATCTCCTTATTGGATGGACAGATTTTGGCCAAACTTACACAAATATATTATTGGGAGCAGGAAAAATGCTGATTAGATTTTGGTGACCTTGACCCTATTTTCAAGGTAACAGGAGGGCTTAGATTGTTGGAAAATGGGGCATAGCCTCTTGTACGCACTCTATCTCCTTATTGAATGGACAGATTTTGGCAAAACTTACACAAATATATCATTGGGAGGAGGAAAAATGCTGATTATATTTTGGTGGCCTTGACCCCATTTTCAAGGTCACAGGAGGGCTTAAATTGTAGGAAATTGGGGCGTAGCCTCTTGTCCGCACTCTATCTCCTGTTTGAATGAACAGACTTTAGCTAAACTTAGACAAATATATAATTGGGAAAGGAAAAAATGCTGATTAGATTTTGGTGGCCTTGACCCCATTTTCAAGGTCACAGGAGGGCTTAGATTGTTGGAAATGGATTGTCCGCACCCTATCTCTTGAAGGAATGAATAGATTTTAACCAAACTTGCACATCTATATTGCTGGGACATGTTAAAGAACTCATTAGATTTTGGTGACCTTGACCCCATTTTCAAGGTCACAGGGGGGCTTAGATTGTTGGAAATGGCTTGTCCGCACCCTATCTTTTGTAGGAATGAATAGATTTTGACCAAACTTGCACATCTACAATGCTGGGACATGTAAAAGAACTAATTAGATTTTGGTGACCTTGACCCCATTTTCAAGGTCATGGGAGGGCTTAGATTTGTTGGACAATGGTTTGTATGCACCCTATCTCCTGAATGAATAAATGGATTTTGACCAAACTTATACAGCTATATTGTTGAGACATGAAATAGAACTGATTTGATTTTGGTGACCTTGACCCCATTTTCAAGGTCACAGTAAGGCTTAAATTGTTGGAAAATTCCTTGTCTGCAACCTATCTCTTAAGTGAATGAATGGATTTTGACCAAACTTCTACATCTTAATTGTGGAGACATGGAAAAGAACTGATTAGATTTTGATGACCTTGACCCCATTTTCAAGGTCACACTAAGGCTTAGATTGGTGGAAAATGGCTTGTCTACACCTTATCTCCTGAAGGAATGAGTAGATTTTGACTAGACTTGCACAGCTATATTTTGGGACATGCATCGGCACCAATTATATTTTGGTGACCTTCACCCCATTTTCAAGGTCAGACTAGGTCTTACATTGTGGGTAAATGGCTTATCTGCACCCTATCTCCTAAAGGAATGGATTGATTTTGACCTAACTTGTACAACTATATTGTTGTGACATGGAAAAGAACTGGTTGGATTTTGGTGACCTTGACCCCATTTTCAAGGTCACACTAGCTTAGATTGTTGGAAATGGCTTGGCTGCACAGTATCTCTAGAAGAAATGGATGAATTTTAACTAAACATGCACAGCCAAATTGTTGTGGCATGGAAAATAACTGATTTTATTTTGGTGACCTTGACCCCATTTTCAAGGTCGCAGGAGGGGTCAGATTGTTGGATAATGGCATATCTGCACACTATCTGCTGAATGAATGGATGGATTTTGACCAAAATTGCACAGCTATATTGTTGAGACAGAGACGAGAATTGATTAGATTTTTTGTGACCTTGATCCCATTTTCAAGGTTACACAAGGGCTATGATTTTAGAAAATGGCTTGTCAGCACCCTATCTCATTGAGGAATGGATGAATTTTGACCAAACTTACATATAGGTATATTGTGACCTTGAGTTTATTATAGATACAATCTATTTTAACAATATGTCTGTTCAACTGGTGGGGAGACATACGATTTCTTCTGAAAACACTGTTCTAGTTTTCTTATATTTTTAAGAAAAAAGGAATTGAATATCATGCAAATCAGAGACAGCATATGACCTACATTCATGACACGTGGCATACAGTCTATAGTATCATTTTATGACTATAACCTACATACCATAGTTCAATGATTTTGTCATATTTTACATGAAATTTTAATTTGTTTGTAATACAGATGGGCCTTGGCAGGTGTGATTTCCATGGAAATCTTGTTTATTTTCTCCACAAAAACATGCATACTCATTGGAATCACCTTTCATATGTAGTTTCTGTGAGTACTGTAGTTGCCCTAAGTACTGGGACAGACAGGCCTTAACAAACAGTGTAGACCAAGATCAGATGCCACAGAATGTGGCACCCGAAAAGGGTCTGCACTGTTTGCTACTCTTCCACCAGTTGTAAAGACACATCAGCGGCTAGCAAGATGGACTTCATGTATTAGGACAAAAATGTTTAGGAGTTAAGGTGTCCCAACAATTAGGGAAAATACAGTGCCCACAACAAAAGTTTTCATGCTTTTAAGATAAAATTATTTCTTTTTTTATCACCTGATTTCTGTACATAAGTGACAGCATTTGTGTTCCTTGTACAAATTAGCAGAAGATTTACCAAGTGCATTAACCCTTAAAACTCCAAGAAAATCTGCGTCTGAAAATGTCGTCTGTTTATGTCATCTGCTGAATATTCTTGCAAACTTTTCAAACCTATTTTTGCATACCGGCAAACAGTGTGGACCCAAATCAGACTGCTCCTAAAGGAGCAGTCTGATCTGGGTCTACACTGTTTGCAGAAATGACTTTTAAAATCACAGGCAGATGAGAAAGCAGACGGCAGTTGTTGTGATTGGCGGTTTAAGAGTTAAGTCCCCTTAAGACAAGTTTGACTGCATTTACACAGTCAAACTGTGTAATTATTGCATTGTTTGTTTTTTTTTTTTTTGTGGCGTTTTATGTATCATAGCTCCAGACAAAGCAAGAGTTGTAGCTATAAGTTAGGATAAATTTTATTATTTTTGTAATGATTTTTAAATATTTTCAGGACACTCATTGCATTGAATTGCCTCACAAGGCTATTCCAGTGTGTACCCACAAGATATGTTCTCATGCAAAACTTGTCTCCTACATACCTGCCATATCTGAGGCTATATGTATATTTAAACCCATTGTAGACTGAATTAACTCACCCATACTATATATTGGAAGAGTCCAATTTCAAGTTTAGGTAGGTCAGGCTATGAGATTTAGATATTGCTAGAGAAAAATGGCTAAAACTATTTGCAAACAGTGAAGACCCCGATCAGACACCGTCTGATCTAGGTCTGCACTGTTTGCCAATTACCCTTTTAGGGGTCTCCCGACTACAATGGGTTAACTCATTATATACATTGGTAAATATCTTAAAATTTCATACACCAAAGTTTTTGACAAAATGGCATAGGCAAACAGTGCAGATACAGATCAGACTGCTCCTGGTCAGGGTCTACACTGTTTGCCATTCTACTAAGTATTTTTAAGGAGCAACTGCATACAACTTAGATTTAAACCAAAAAGTATGGGGAAAAAATGTTTGAAATTTTAGGACATTTACCATAGTTACGGACATCATTCAGTTTTAATACAGACCTCAACAGTAGAATGTATTATAAGGAGACTATCATGTGTGGAAAGCTGACACTCTCTATCTCAAATACTAATAACTGAAAGTGCTGCATGTTTAAGGCAATATTGGTTTAGTTTGTTAGCACACATTTCTTACATTTCAGGGCCCGGTTGTTCAAAGCGTCGTTAGCTTAACGAGCTCATTAAGGGTCATTTCGTTAACTGTTCTAGCGGATTCAGTACACAATATTCTGATATTTTTTGCTGAAAAAATGTGAGTAGCTTTTGCACTGCAAAAGCTACTCACATTTTTTCAGCAAAAAATTTCAGCATATTTGCGTATCACTCGATTAAAATTTTAACGAATCGTTAGCTAATGACATCGTTAGCTTTGAACAACTGGGCCCAGCTCTTTTTATTTCAAACTAAATAAGTATCATTGGTTTCATTCTGATCCTTTATTGTGTATTTTCACAGCATTATCTTTGTACCCATGTATACTTTGTGAAATGAAATTTGTTTAAACCAAACTACTGTTATCTCAAACCAAATATTTAGGTTCCTTGGTTTTTGAGATAAAGAGAGTCAACTTAAAATATTTTCATTTTAGATACAAGTGAACCTTTCTACAGTGTGTGGTATCAGCTGGCATACACCCCAGCCTCCGGTGTCTATTCTGACATTTGTGTAGACGTGTACCAGCAACAGATCCAGGCACAGCTTGTGACCTTGACCAATGCCCTTGAGACAGTCTGTCAGATAACTACTCGTCACATAGTTGTAATGCAAGCAACAAATGCTGTTGAAGTCAAGATTCAAAATACGGTACAAATACTATCCAATTTGAAACCTGTTCATCACGAAAACATATCTATATAATTTTGACCTCCTTAAACCCCACTTTTATACAGTAAGACTGGGATTTACAGGGGTAAACAATAATTTTCTTATTTCTCCTCAAAAACATAGATTGTGGGTACTCGTTAGAACAACCTCGTCGAGGCGGTTCTAACGAGTACCCACAATCTATGTTTTGAGCAGAAATATGAAAAAATGTTAGTTTTTTATGGTTTTGGAGGTGAAATTTTCTATATATTTGAATAGGCGTGTTTTCATAATGTAAGATAAATAATAATAAATATTACCATTCTTTAAATGTTTAATATGCAGGGTAAAAATTTTAGCAGATGGCATATTGAAATATTTTTCTTGTTTCTTTAAGAAAACAGGATTTGACAGTTCATGCAAATTTGAAATGTCAAATTCTGTATTCTGGGAAGAGTAAGAAAAAATAGCAGCAGTTTGTCATCTGCTGAGTTTCTCAACAGACAGCTAAAGGTTTTTAATTTATCAACAGAAGATGTGTCCACTTTTATATATTTAACACAAAAAATGTATGTAACTGCCAGTTAGACAGCAAACCATAATACTTATGAATACAGTCATACCCCAAGAACCCTCAACACCTCTTTTACTTTGTAAGGAAGAGGAGAAGGTGCTATGTTAAATCAAGATTATAGCCATTAAAGACAGCAGTATGACTTTTCCACTGTTTCATCATGAAAATATTCCTACATAATGTTGACCCCTTAACCCCACTTTTATATATTAAAACTGGGGTTTACAGGGGTATACATTATTTTTTCTTATTTCTGCTCAAAAACATAG
Organism: Anodontia alba; assembly: GCA_964016985.1. Classification (NCBI taxonomy): domain Eukaryota; kingdom Metazoa; phylum Mollusca; class Bivalvia; order Lucinida; family Lucinidae; genus Anodontia; species Anodontia alba. The sequence continues at coordinate 32,940,557 of OZ024831.1, read as the reverse complement.
ATTGTGGGTACTCGTTAGAACTGCCTTGCCCAGGCGTTACTAGCCAGTACCCACAATCTATGTTTTGAGCAGAAATATGAAAATTATCATAGTTTTTTTTTTTGAAAAATTTTCAGTTGTTGAAGGTGAAATATTCTATATATTTGATTAGGGGTGTTTTTGTAATGCTGTATAGGAAACAATTAGTTTTCTTGTAACATATTCCTTTAGCATGTTTTCCTTTATAAATAAATGGAAATATAGCAGTAAGATAGCTCCAGATAGATACTTTGCCTTTTTTGACACTTAGCATTCTGGGTAAAAATTTCAGCAGAGGGAATATTGAAATAGTTTTCTAATTTTTCCCAGAAAACAGGATTTGACAATTCATGCAGTTGTCTCCATTGGAGACAGTTTGCATAAAATGTAAATTCCTGTTTTTGGGGGGAAAAGTGATCAAAATATTTCAGAATGTCATCTGCTGAAATTTTTACCCACAGTGCTAAGCACTAACCGGAAAGTATGGATATTTTATCAAATTGGTTCAGGCTAATGTATGTTGGGGGTGCTTATTTGAAAGGCCTCAGTTAAGTGATTCCTGTGAGTACCCACAATATACCTTTTTGTAGAGAAATAAGAAAACACAAATTTTCTGAAAGTTCCTCTTACCCAGAGTTTCCTATAGTGTGTAATTAAGTGAACACATAGCAGTAGGTAGTTCTTAGACTAAGGTAAGATGCATTTTTCAACAAGATTATCCCTATTTTTGTTGCACCTGCATAAAAAAGCTGCCGCAGTGTGATATGGGCGTCTTGTTTTCTGTCCATCTCTCCATCCGGATATCAACATTTGTGACCTCCCTAGCATTCAAGTCCTGTCTGAACAACTATTACACCTACAATCATCTTACCTAGCATACACCTTCTGCCTAACAAAGCGGTAAACATTATGGCATCACTTTATGACCATGACCTAATTTTTCATGGTCTAATGACTGACATTTTTATGTTACCATAACCTTTGGCTCCATTTACGATTAACTACGGTAAATGTCCTAAAATTTGGAACACTTTATTCCATACTATTTTGGCCTAAATTTTGATTTTCATGCATCTGTTGCTTAAAATACTTAGTGGAATGTCAAACAGTGTAGACCCTGATCAGACTGCTCCTTTAGGAGCAGTCTGATCTGGGTCTGCATGTTTGCATAGGTCATTTTATCAGACACTTTAGTGTTCGAAATTTTAGGACATTTACCGTAAATTTCATATTTCATGCCTTTCATACCTTTAATACCTATTAGACATCAATAGGTAACCCTGCGGCTTCTTCTGACGTTTCTTGATATTGGTCTCGTCTGGTGGTTGTTGGGAGTGGGTTGTAGCAAGCGGCCTCGAACTTACGTGGATGCCTTTTCCAACACTGATTAAGTCTTGATTTAAATGCGTTTAGGGAGGGTGCACTAACAACATTTTTGGTGAGCAAATTCCAAGTGTTCACAACCCTATTACTGAATGAGTTAACCCTGATAATGAGTCTAAATCTGCTTTTAAACAGCTTTTTCAAGTGGCCTCTGGTAGTTGTACTAGTCGCCATTGTAAAAACATTTGAATGACTGTCATTTTTTCCATCAAATCTAGCATTAAGCTCTGATTAACTGTATAACCTACAATCATCAGACCTTGCATACACTTCCTCCCTATGAGAGAATCTAACACTGCAACATCATTTTATGACCATGACCTATATTTCACAATTTAACCCTTGTCATGCTGAATAAATTGAGATACCACACCCATTTCTAATTGTTAGCCAATCAGATTACTAGACCCAGGTTGTTGATACATATTTACATACTGAATGACAAACAGTGCAGATCCAGATAAGTTGGCTTCTTCAGAAGCCAACTGATCTGGATCTACACTGTTTGTAAAGGCAGGATATATCCGGGTTCAGCAGGACAAGGGTTAATTACTAAACTTTGTCATTTTTTTTTTTTTTTTTTTTTGCATCAACCTTAGCATTTAGCTTTATTTCTGTTTAACTATATGACCTACAGTCATCACACCTGGTATATACACAATAGCATCATTTTATGACTCTGACCTACATATCATGGTCCAATGATTTTGTCATTCTTTACATGAAATTTTTTGTAATACAGACAGGCACTGGCAGGTGTGACACTATTTCCATGGAAATCTTGTTTATTTTCTCCACAAAAACAGATGTTGTGCATACACAATTGGAATCACCTTGCATATGTAGTTTCAGTGAGTGCCATAATCACCGTAAGTGGACAGACAGGCCTTAGCAAACAGTGCAGAACCTGATCAGATGCTGCAGAATGCAGCATCTGATCAGGGTCTGCACTGTTTGCCATACATCCAACATCATTGTATAGATGATCAGCAACTAGCAAGATGGACTTGTTCATGTGTTATGATAAATGTGGCTTTCTGGCAAAAAGAATGTGCACAATACTGGTTAACCACTTAGAGGACTAAGCCTGCCCAGTAAAGGTCTGGTTATGTAAACTGACTGCGCTCAACAATACTGTGCCGTAAAACCTCAACACAAACAAATGACAAATATGGTAAGGAGTTAAGGCATTCCAATATTTAGGGAAAATATGGTATTCGCAACATGAGTTTTTATGCTCTTATGATAGATTATCTACTTTTTTTTAGCACCTGATTTATGTACATCTTAAGCTGGAGATACGTCCAGATGGCCTGCTTGATTCTCAGTATGCTGACTGTGCTGCAAGGATGTTGTCAAGTTTCAACAACAAAACAACAGAGGTTCAGTCCATTGAGAACCTGATGGGAACAGATGATTGTGCAGAAATAACCTTAAGTCCCTCGTCTGCTGATCAGACAAAAGAGGAGTTCCGCTGTCTGTCTGCATCTAAACCTGCTCAAAGTGGAGCTGATGTACATGCTTGCTGTAAGATGATGCCAAATAAAAAAAAATTGTGTTTAGGGTAACATGTTTGAAAAAAATAGGTTGGGTAGGTAGGGATTATTATTTTTTTTTATAACAATTTTTTTTATGTAGAACTATACCATACATGATAAAGGTATTGGAAATACCGAAAAGCGTCGATCTGAATAAACAGAAAGACAAATGTATCGTTGTTGGTTGTTAGTTCTTTTGTCTACCCTATCTATTTGATTTATACCATACATAGTTACCAAATATATTTGAACTTTAAATAGCACCATAATTTGCATAAAATTTTACCAGGTCTGTTCCAATACCCTCATACATGCCATAACCTCAGTTGGTCAGTCTGTGAGATCTGAGAAAAATTTAAGTGAGATTTCAAAAAATTCTGTGAGATTTTTTCTCGGCGCTGTATTTTGTCATACGAAGTAATTTTCGAAATTTAAAGCTTATTTATTTGAAAGGCATGACTTCTGCAGGAGTCTTTAAAGTGTTTAAATAATGAGGGCCAGCAAACTTTATCCCTCTTGCAGCATTCATGTCTTTAAAATCAAAATAAATATCTTTAATAACATGATATATGACACCCCCTTATAAAGGGAGACAATAGACCATGCAGGGTTGAAATGGACAGAATAGGCCTTTTTCTTGGATGCTGGAGATGCTTTTGCATCAGGAGAAGCAGGGCGCTTGGGCATGATACTGGCAGTACTTCAAATTTAAGAATGATTTATGACTAAAATTATCTGCATTTTATACAAAGATATCAACATCTGCTTGAGCAACCCTAATTCTATTCTTTATGTGACAATTATTGCAAACAAAACAAAAAAATATACAACATAAAAGGGGCCGCTAATTATCACAAATACTTACCCTAAGACCAGACACAATACGCCAACCCCATTTTTCTTCAAGCCAGATCATTGGCGCATGCCATTATCTCGTCCACTAGCGTAACTGATCATCTTTAGTTGACCCAGAAAGCGTGTCCGATTGACCAATCTGTCATTTAACACCTTCTTAATCATTTAATCATTACTATTGTTTATCATGTTTATTGCGGAATCAACACCGTCCACCATCACAGGTCATGCGGATACCTTTGCACTTATTTTGACACTTGTTATCGGCTTTCGATTCAACGTAATAGAATACACTTCTATTGATCCGGAAACCAATACTACAGTGACTGTCTACAAAAAAGGTGCCTTAAGATTTTTTTTCGATGGGGTTTTTCGATTCCGTGAGTTTTACTGCTCACGGCGTGAGCCCGTGAGAAATGTCAGAATTACGTGAGGTTTTTCCTCAAGGCGTGAGACTTGGCATGTATGTACCCTTTGATGTATCTAAAAGTACTGATAGAATAGCAAACACCGAAAACCTAGATCAAACTGCTCGTATTGGAACAGTTTGATTTGGGTCTACACTGTTTGCTCAGACCTACTCATCCAAATATTTAGCTTAGATATTTTATTCCAATAACATCTATTTTTTTTTTCAGAAAACATGATAAAAATTGCTAGGTTACACTAGGAAAATTAGATAGGGTAGGATTATCCTAAACACAATTTTATTTGCCCTAAAAATATTTTAGCACAATGCTTTTAGCATGCTGGGTAAAATTTAAGCAGATGATTGTTTTAGTTTATATAGAAAATAAGTCTTGACATTTCATGTGAATTATCTGCTTGGCAGCCAATTCACATGAAATGTTTAGACTGAATTTCTATAAAATAAAGAAATAAAACTTTAAAAGTCTTATCTGTTATACTTCTGGGCCCAGTTGTTTAAAGCATCATTAGCTAAATGAGCTCGTTAATAACAAACCCGTTAACTGTTGTAGCTAAGACAATTTCAGATACATTGATATTTTTGCTGCAAAAATGTGAGTAGCTTTTGCAATGCAAAAGCTACTCACATTTTTTCAGCAAAAAATATCTTTGTATTTGCCATAAATTTCAAGATGGAAATTTTAACATCACATTAGCAAACAACTCAGTTTAAGTTTTGAACAACTGGGCCCTGATAGGCACTTCAAGGGTTTAATATTGAAGTATAAAAACTGTATTCTACACTGTTTGCCAGTATCCTTTGTTTTTTTAGAACCTGGTATTTAAGTAGGTTTGTCCTTTCATTCCTGTAGACCAAAGGAGAAAGCTTTGCAAATAGTAGGTCCATATAAGACGGCTCATAACGAGCTGTTTCATCATGACCTATTTGCCATTCTGTTTAGGATTATTTACTGACACCCCTATTTGCAAAAATGGATGTGTCCACTTTCAAAGCTGGAAGAAGCCGTTTCACAATCTTAAGGTTGAAAGTGTAAAAACAATAACTTCTGTTGACCACATGCCAATCTGATGGATATAAAAATATTTTTTCTTCTATCACAGTGGCCTGCCCGCCCGGGACATTCCAGGAAGAGAACACCTGTAAATTATGTGGAGCAGGAACATTCAACACCGCCTATTATCAACAGTCGTGTAGAACATGTCCTAGTGGGACCAACAGTAAGAGTTTGGGACTACGCCATGAGAAAGACTGTTACAGTAAGTGAACTCACACAAGTAGAAGCATTGTTGTGGTTTTAATTACACCACAACCTCTTTATGACACTATTATTGGGGTCCGTAGCATAAACCGTGTTAGTGAAACAACCGTGTTATATCCAAACAAAATGTATAGATTATATTGAAAAATGACAATTTATGGTCATTTTTCAATATAATCTATACATTTATGGGATTCATCTTTGAACCATGTTATATCCAAAACGGTGTTATATCGAACCGTGTTATAAACAGTTTGTGGTGTAGTCTATCCTAGACTGCTCAGAAAAAAAAGATTAGACATAAATTTTAAGCTGCAACATTAGAAAACGTACCTTCAGGCATGTGCAGGGTGTAGTCAGATGGAAGCCATGAAGCCCCGGCTTCAATATGAATTTGGCAAGAAAGCCTTATTTTCACCTAAAACACATTCAGATGACATCAGATTTCAGAGATTTTGTTAGTATGGTTCATCTTCATAGAGTTCCAGGTTATGTACTTGATGTGTGCCCAGCAAAGATTCAGATCAGTCTGCACATTCATGCAGTCTGATCAGAGTTTTCGCTGTGCGCATTTTGGATAACAAAGAATTGAAACTTTCTTCATGCGAACAACAAAAAAAACAAAGAATCTATGCTGATTTGAGCATTTCGTCAGCACACGTCAAAAGGTACATTTTCACATGTTTTAGCTCGTTTTAACCTTATGATACAGAGAAAAATGACAACATTTCACCTTTAACCTGTTGAATTTGAATAAGAGAAGACAGCATTTTTAAAATTTAAAAGTATAAAATATTTTTTTCTTAGTTTTTCACAGAAAACAAGTCTTAAGATTGTCTCTCCCTTGAAGGAAATATCAGTCCTGTTTAGTGTGGAAAATAAGAAAAATATGTCACATGTTTGTTGTCTGTGAATTTTGCTCAGTGTGTGTTAAGGTTAATAAATATTAAATATTGATGATCATGGAAGGCCTCAGTTAGCTCATTTCAGTCAGAAAAACCCCAAAAGGGTAATTGGCCAATAGTGCAGACACAGTTCAGATGCCACAGAATGTGGCGTCTGATCAGGGTCACACTTTTTGCATTAAATGCAGGAATATCTATAAAACATAGTAATAATAAAAACTATATGACACACTGCTATGGCAATAGCCTGTCCAAAGAGTTGAGGTAGAAGAGTCCATTTAATGTAAATAGATTAGACAGTAGGGACACCTAGGTTGATCTGGATTCACTAGGAACTCTAAATAGACACAGCTTCCAGGTTCCAAGGTGGACAGCAAAGACTCTGGTAAGACAGTGCACATGCACAGGCTTTGCTGAATGAACACATTATAAGGTAAATTTTCTTTTTTTTTATGATTGCAAACATGTTTCTTAACCCTTGTCCTGCGGAACCTGGATATGTCCTGCCTTTGCAAACAGTGTAGATCCAGATCAGTTGGCTTCTTCAGAAGCCAACTGATCTGGATCTGCACTGTTTGCCATTAAGTATATGAATTTATATTAACAAGCGAATTAAGTAATCTGATTGGCTGAAAATTAGAAGTGGGCGTGACGTCTTACTTTATTCAGCATGACAAGGATTCAGGTAAATGGATACACATGGTAGATTGGCTGCTGTTTTTGACAAGGGAGACAACTTTTGTGACTTCCTCTTTGACTTCCGGTACACAACCCCCTTATGAAAATACGTTTTCTCTAAAAGGAAAGGGGAGCAAATTCTTTCCTATGAATGTAGACCCCTTTGTGGAAGGGAACAAAAACAATCTTGGTAGAGTTGTCACCCTTGAAAGTGTATCCATTCCAAAGGGGAGCAAATTCTTACCTTTTAGAGTAGATCCCTTTGCAGAAAGGAGGAAAAACAATTTTAAACAAGTTGTCTCCCTTAGGGTATCCATACTCATTAAATGACTGAAGCGTAATGTGACGGAATTTTTCTCTTTTCAGACTGGTGTTCTATGTATCTGTATAGTGGCAATGGTCTAACCCCTTGCACTGACTGCCCACATGACACATACTGGGTTGATGGTGATGACAAGGCAAGATGTGAGCCCTGTCCAATAGGTACCAACACGAATGGTAGAGGGGCCAGGAAGCGAGAGGATTGCCTTGGTATGTTAATTATACACCCCTTCCCTGCTTATGAAGTGGTATGTATGAGGGTCTTGATGACAGGGATCGGGGGTGGTCGGGTGGTGCGAAGGTGTCATGTATCTTATGTCACTGGGGAGTCCAGCTGATATTGGCTTACAGTTGGGCAAGGCCTGCTATCCTTGTAGCAGGTAAGGGTGGGGAGGTGATGTTTCTATTTCTTCTGTTTCTTCACTTTCATTCCTGTTCCTCTTTCTTCCCTGTCCCCCGCTTTCATCTCTTTCTGCTATCTCTTCTGTCTCTTTTCTCCCTTTCTCTGGGAGACGACACAAAATGACCCACAAGGGTTGACGTGTCGTTAAACCCCAACACAATCAATGATGACAGGGATCTTACATTCTCTAATCAGTTAATATTTACCAAATTATTTTTTTCTTTCTTTAAATTTTAGCTTAGTCTTTAAAAAAATCCATTATTCTTTAAAATGTGGAGCTTTATATAAACAAACATGTCTGTGTGTTGTTTCTTTATATATCATTGTTTAGTTCTCTTTAAAATTTTCTGCTATTCTTTGCAATTTTCAGACTTTTCTTTATTTTTCAAGCCCTCATTATTTGCTAATCAGTATTTTTTTTTTTTACTTAGTTTTCTCCAATCAGTATAAGAAATGGCCACTATCCTCTAATCAGTAAACCCCATCAGGACTGACATGTATTTATTGTTGTCTAGCCATGTGTGTGTCCATTTGCATTTCTTTGAGCCATTTCAAACAGAATTCCTGCAATGGGTTAGGGGCACCAAAGCAGGTTTCTTTAGAAAAACTAAATTTATGCATCAACACTGACCTGAATTTTACCCCCTGTTGTGTACAGAAGTTGTGTGTGTGGTTGTGTTTGTGTGTGTCCACAAATTGAATTGTTCATAATTTTAGTGCCTTTGAGCTGATTGAAATGAAATGTGTATCTTGGTATATGGTTTGAGCCACAACATCAGAAAATATACCTTCAGACATATGCTCCCAGTGAATATTCAGATCAGCCTGTGCATTCATGCAGTCTTCACAAGGATGCAAAATTCTTCCATGCTGACAATGAAGACTGATCAGACTGCTCAGATGTGCAGGCTGATTTGAGTCTTTGTTGAGTACACGTCAGAAGGTAACTTTCCACATGTTGCAGTGCATTTGAGTCATGGCTCCAAGGTTATAAAACTTTTTTCATGCTCAACTCAGCTGAGCATGAACTTTTCTCTGCTAATAAATATGAAAATGCCAACCATAGGTGGCATTTTCATATTTATTAGCCGAGAAAATTTCATGCTCAGCAATGTTTAACAAGAAAGAATTTGCAATTGTCAGTAATTTGAGATTTATTAGCAGGACAAATTTCATACTCAGCTGAGTTGAGAATAAAAAAAAGTTTTACTATAACCTGGGGGCCTGATTGTTTGCCAGTGTGACATTGAGAAATGTATGGCGCAACTGCAGTTTCATCTGTCTTTGTTAGACTGAGTCCTCATTGATTGCACATAATTCATTGTTGGTTTTGTTTTGACCCATCCCATGTAGTGTCCTTAGCTCCAAATATGGCACTTTTATCAAACAAAGACTATTGATATTTGTCTTTTTTTCTCCATGAAAACATATATTGTGGTACTGATTAGAAGTATTTAACCGAGATGCTTTTACCCTAGTCCTGCTGAACCCGGATAAGCTGTGCCTTTGCAAGCAGTGTAGATCAGATCAGTTGGCTTCTTCAGAAGCCAATTGATCTGGATCTGCACTGTTTGCCATTAAGTATGTTATTTTGTGCCAACAGTATGAATCAAGTAATCTGATTGGCTGAAAATTAGAAGTGGGAGTGGCATCTTAATTTATTCAGCATGCCAAGGGTTAATGGCTATCTACAACATATGCAAAGTCACAAAACTTACCTTTGGACATGAGCACCCAGAAAAGATTCATGTCAGCTTGTGCATTTGTGCAGTCCGATCAGACTTTTCACTTGGATAGCCAAGGATGCAAAGTATCTTGATGTGAACAACCAATACTGTGATTGGACTGTGTAGATGTACAGACTGATTTGAGTCTTGACTGGATGCACATAACAGAAGGTATGTTTTCTCATATTGTAACTCTTATCTAACATATTTGCAGCTCGGTGTCAGCCCGGAACATACTCAGCAACAGGCTTGGAGCCCTGTCTAAAATGTCCTTTCCACTACTACCAGGCTGCCATGAAGGCAACCAAGTGTATTCCATGTCCTTCTAATGCTGTCACTCTCATGGTGGAAGCCACTTCAGAGCAGGATTGTATTGATGGAAGTATGTAATGTATTCTTTATTTTAACCCTAGTCCTGCTGAACCCATATATGCCCTACTTTTGCAAACAGTACAGCTGAAGAAGCCATCTGATCTGGATTTGCACTGTTTGTCATTAAGTATGTGAATTTATATCAATATCCAGGATCAAGTAATGTGATTGCTAAAGATTAAAAGTGGGTGTTGCATTTTAATTTATAAAGATGGCAAGGATTCTAGTTGGTAGAGTTAGTTCATCCTTCTGTATTGCAATGTTTGGTTGAGTTATCATTATGCAAACAGACTTTAATATGTAAAATGCTTACTTCTAGGCCTTAGCTCTAGATAAGCCAAAAAAAAAATGGTCATTTTTCTCATTTCCTCACAAAATCATATGTTGTGGGTACAGTAAATGTCCTAAAATTTCAAACTTTTTTGCCCTAAATACTGCTTTTTATGCAGGTGTTTCTTAAAATTCTCATTGGAATGGCAAACAGTATAGACCCTGATCAGATTGTTCCTGAAGGAGCAATCTGGTCTGTGTTTGCATTTGCCATTTTGTCAGCAATTTTGGTGTAAAAAATTTTACTACATTTACTGTACTCATCAAAAGCGTTCTGGTAGGTACCCACAGCATACGTTTTTGTGCAAAAATCAGAAAAATATATATCTTGATACTCCTAATGTCTGGAATTATACAAGCCATAGCATTTTTACTATATAATATCTGAAATGAGAACGATTTTGGTTATTAAGGACTGTAAGATAGATTAATGCTGTACAAACGGTTGATGGAAAAAAAAGTTGGTTTAAAAACTTCATTATTCTGTAAATTCCTCTTATAATGTAGATCTCTGCTTACTCCTGGTTTCACTAAATTTTATGCGGGGAACCTGGGGATACACTTTACATAGACTTGATATTGTAATGTAAATATATGTAAAAACTAGCTCTGATAGTCATATCAGTTGATAAGATGTGCTGTCATTTTTTTCGACGCAAAATACTTTTTTATGTGTACACATCAGAATACCCATTGTGACATTGGATCGAATTGCCATAGAGTATCAAAGTATACTGACAGTGAGCACTGATGACAAACAATTTCAGTTATGTTTATTTATAGAAAATACCAAAATGTACAAGAAAAATATAAAGGAAGTTAATCACGAAGACAACCTTCCCAAGGCAAAGAAAGAAGAGATAAGGAGCTAACGATGTCAGGACACAACAATACAGTTGCAACAAAAGACATACAGATAAAAGAACTGCAATATAGGAATCTTCTTTGAACAATTAATAGCAGAAACAACTACTTAGGGGATTAAATAGTTTTACTCAGTTTAAACTTCAACCTTAATTCTGATGCAGTTCAAAATTAGATGTGTTCAGTCCACCTAGGGACCTCAACCTCATCATGGAAATATCATAGTAAAACACACATTATTACAAACTGCAACATAGCAGATAAGACATTGATAAGATGTTTTGTCATGAATCCAAAAGTATTTATATTTTTCTTATTTCTCCACAAAACATATATTGTGGCTACTCATTAGAAGCACCTTGCTGAGGCATTCTAATGAGTACCCACAACATATGTTCTTGTGGAGAAATAAGAAAAATATTTATCCGATACCCACTTATCTACACCTGTGGTGCAATGAAAGAAAGTAGAAGGCTCAATGGCAATCTGAAAGGAGAGTGAAACCACAAGTTGGACCAGGATGGACCAAACTATGGAAAGCAATAGTAAGACTTTCTGAAATAGATTGAGGAAGGGGTCATCACTCAGTCTGAATCAGGACTTACCATCGTGCATTTAAAGAGAAAAGCAGTTATCAGCCATAATTGGGTTAACAACAATGCATACAATTTGCTGCATAACCTTCATGTTATGTGTGACCTTTCGTTTTGTACCAAATGACTTTCTGTTTGAACTATTAAAAAAAAAAAAATTAGTATTTCTAGTGATCTTTCTGAATTTATTGACTAAATCACCATAAAATTTTGACTGTCTGATTCTGCAAGAGGACAATAATATCACAATCCAACAGTGTGAATGTGCACACTGACCTTTTCATTTATTGTCTGATCTAGAAAGATATATATCTTGCCATTATTGAAAAAAGGAACAGCTTTTGTGAGCACCACTTTGCTTTCGTTCTTACTAAGCCTATTCTGAAAAGGGGTCTACTCTAATAGGTAAGAATTTGCTCCCAGAGGGAGCACTTACCTGTTAGATTAGACATTCAGAAGGGAGGCAAAACTCATTTGTGAGTTGTCACCCCTGAATGTGAATTAATTTTCCTTAATATTACAGCGCAGTCTATCTGTGCCTCCATGCCCTGTAAGAATAATGGAACTTGTGAAGTTAAGAGGCATATTTTCTTCTGCATCTGTACTGATGGTAAGTAATTTTGAATACTTTCAGAGACAATCTGAGAACTTTGCATTCTAATTCTATTCATTGCTTTTTTTTTTTTTTTTTTGAGGAAGTCCATGTGATTTGCATGAAATGTGATACCCAATATTCTTGTAAAAATGATACACACATTGCCAGTTTGTTGAGTGGTGACTGCTGGATTTGACTAGAGAGCTAAAGGCTAAATTAACTTCTGTAAAGCCACATTATTGTCATCTATCAAGATGCCTGACAGTAGCTTTGTTTGATTTTTTCTTTTAAGCCAAAAAAGCTATTGGTATTTTTTGTTGCACCTGCTTAAGTCCCTTAATCAGCATTTTTGTCAACCCTAGTGTTCAGGTACATTACTGAATAACTGTTATACCTACCTAGCATAATCTTTTCCACCAACACTGACTCGTCAAACGACGCAATACAAGGGGTGTTTGAAAACATTAACAAATGACAGGTTTTTTCCAAGATATTAATTAAATGATTTTTTTTGTCTAGTTACCTTTGAAATATTTCCCTTTTAGCCAGTTTGTTTGTGTTGAGGTTTTACGGTCCAGTCAACCCAATGGGGTCATGTTGAGGGTGGTCAGTTTACCTAACCACACGTTTACTGGACAGGCTTAGTCCTCTAAGTGGTTAACAAGTATTGTGCACATTCTTTCGCCAGAAACTGATAACTGCCCTTCTTGAATCAGCGGAAGGGAGAGAATGACCGTAGAAAATATTTCATGATCAATCTCCATGAAAGAATGTTGCCGACCTCGGCGGGGGTTGAACCCGCGACCTCCTGGTCTCCAGTCGGACGTACACATCGTTTCAATCTTTTAATCCAATTTTTGAACCATTCTTATACTCATCTTCCGGTACACCCCTAAGAAACTCACCAGTTATGAGACTGTAAAACACCTTTTTCTGATATTTGGGTACTTCTTTAGCAGTAGCTTTGCCATTTGCACCCTCATAAATTTCTGCTAATTGATGAGTAAATGGGGGATCAAGTGAGCAACCTTAAGAATTTTCTTCATCATGAAGTGAACAGATGCTAAACTCAAGTTTGTCATTTGTGCCACCTGTCTGATGGTAAAACAAGCATTTTTCTCAATAATAGACTTTATCTTGTTAGTGATAGATTTGGTAACTGCAGACCTGGGTTCTTCTTGAATCAGGGGCATCTTTGACTGGTTCCTGATCAATATTTCACTACCTGACTACTTCATCATTTTTTTGTGACAATCCAGCTTTAAGCTTCATTATTGTTTAGCACATAGTTCTCTTAACAGGGACTCAAGCTCTGTGCAATCATTTTATAATCATGACCTTCATTTTATGGTCTAATGACATTATTATTCTCTATTACACAAATTGTTGCATTTATTGGAATTCTTGTCTTTAATTTAGACATAAACTTATAGGTACTATATGACTTTTACTGTCATGTCACTGTCTCTGATGCATGACACAACACTGACTGCAGTGAGGTGGCACTATAAAAGGCCATCATTTACCTCTGTTGGATCTGACATAACTGAAAGATTGTTGCCAGTGATATTAAATATCAAAACAAGAAAAATAACAAAATACACACTTATATACGGTAAATGTCCTAAAATTTCAAACACTTTATTCTGTACAATTTTGGCTAAAATTTTGCTTTCTTATGCACCTGTTGCTTAAAATACTTAGTGGAATGGCAAACAGTGTAGACCCTGATCAGACTGCTCCTTCAGGAGCAGTCTGATCTGGGTCTGCAATGTTTGCATATGTCATTTTGTCAGACACTTTGGTGTTCGAAATTTTAGGACGTTTACCATACCATTACCACCTCAGTGGTAGAACGCCCCCTTCTGGAACAGCAACGCTATACCAAAGGAGTAAAAAAATGGTACTAGGAGCTCCTTCGGCTGATATTTCCATTATTAAGGGTAGTCCTAAGAAGTTAAATGAAAGTAGATAAGTAAAAGTATTAATGATCTTGTGAATGGATACTTTGTCACAATAAAAGCTCTACAGAACTTATATTGTGTGTCACTAATATGTGACTTTAAATAAAACTTCTTTTTCTCTTTTTCTTCACCTTTAACAGAATAAATTTTCCTTTTTATAACAAGATTTGGTTTGTAAGTAGTGTTTCTTCACTGCTGATGAGATTATTTTTTTTCTATATTTCTTCTTTGCAGAGTTTACTGGGCGAACTTGTGAAACTCGTGTTACTCCATGTGATGTTAGCCCTTGTATAAATGATGGAATTTGTACCAGCCTCAATCGCACACATTACAAATGTGACTGTCCAGGTTAGTGATACATACTGCAAAAAACCAGGCCTTAAATCTTATTCAGCGTAGCTCCAGACAAGACACTTTTTTCATGATTTTCTTATTTCTCTCCTAAAACATATGTTGTGGGTACTGATTAGAAATGTGTCACTGATCTATTTATTTGCCATTATGTCAGCACAATTCAGATCTCAGGGGATTATTACGGGTGTGGGAGCCAGTCACTGGAAACCAACCACATTCATATACCTGACCTTTGAAAAAAAGGACCCATTTGTATACTTGAAATGTTTACCTATTCATATACCACCTTTGATTTTTTATATCCATTTATTGCTGGTAGTTAGACAAATATAGCAGTCAATTTATTGAATACTAAGAGAACAAGCAGCCTTGAAAATTCTCTGAGCAAAAAATATGGGGCAAAAAAAGTGGGGCTTTACACGTACAAATCAAGAAAAATCGGGTCAGTCATATACTTTTTGTTGAAAAAAGGGGGCTAATCCTATGCCTGGCAGTGCTGAAAAAGAGGCTTATTTGGCATGCACATCTGTACTATGCCATATATAGGAAAATAAACGTCAAAAAGATTGCTTTTGGAAACAAAGAACACACTACAGATAAGAAAATGGGAGTCTTGGTTTTATTGAGACTCTTCATAAGCAGTAATGAAGTTTGCAACACTGCTTACGCCCTCTAGCGTATACATGAGCAGAACTCCATTTTCAAAGATTCCACAATGGGCCCAATGATCCCAAAGGAAATGAAATATAATCTGCACTATGGTAAAGTACGAGGAGACCTTCTACTGCCGCCACACGGCACTAAAACCAGCTGCAGTGTAGTAAAATAAACGTCAAAAAGATTACCTTTGGAAACAAAGAACACACTACAGATTAGAAAATGGTAGTCTTGGTTTTATTGAGACTCTTCATAAGCAGCAATGAAGCTTGCAACACTGCTTATGCCCTCTAGCGTATACATGAGCAGAACTCCATTTTCAAAGATTCCACAACGGGCCCATTGATCCCAAAGGAAATGAAATATAATCTGCACCCTCCTCTAGTAAGTGTTCAAATAGGCTTGTTCATATTTTAGGACAAGTATAGGTGTAATGGTGTTCCAACAGTTATAGCAATTACAATATTTCAAGCCATGCAAAACAGGTCCTTAGGACATATGCATTAGGCAAAAGTCCAGGCTAGTGACCACATCTTACAGTCTGATCAGGCTTTGAGGTGATTGCCTGGTAAAAGTCTGGATATATACTGAAGTTATCTTAAGATCAGGGCCCAGTTGTTCAAAACATCATTAGTTTAACAAGCTTGTTAGTGGTCAAAATGTTAACTGTCCTAGTAAGTACAATATCTAATTCACAGGTATTTTTTTCAGCAAAAATATTAGCATATATGCCATATTTAATGATCAAAGTTTTAAAGATACGTTAACTAAGGACATTGTTAGTTTTGAACAACTGAGCCCAGGAGGCCTTAACTCTTTGCCATACTTACCCTATATTCTCAACAAACTCCATTTCATTACCTCATCAGCATGTATAAAAACCTGCTAGATGTACACAAACAGTGCAGTCCCTAATCAATGCAAACAATGCAGTCCCTAATCAAACTGCTCCTTTGGGAGCAGTTTGATGGGGGTCAGCACTGTTTGTGATCAAACTACACTGTTTGTGAACAAACTATATTGTTAGTTATCAAACTACACTGTTTGTGATCAAACTACATTGTTTGTGATCAAACCACACTGTTTGCTCAGACATGCCTATCTAAGTATTTTAAAGTAAATACATGTATAGTAGATTTTACAGGTAAAATCTCTGAGCAGGCTACAAGGGTGTACAGGCTGATCTGCATGATTGCTTTTTACATAGTTGCTAAATCTATGGAGAGTGGGGGTGTGTATACTATTTTCATGTCAGTCCGTTCATATGTCTGTCCATCCAGCCTATGATGACATTTTGGTTTCTGCTCATTATCTTACTAAATAATTTATCAGAAGGCATTCATTACCTTGCAGGGGTATCTAATAAGCACTACTTATTCACACTTCTTGTTTTAAATTAGTTTTTTTGATTAGGGTCATTGAGCATATTCTTTTATACAGTAAATCACATTAAAAATTATTTCTAGTAAAATCCTAAGTTGTACTGCCAATTTGGCAACACATTGTAGAACATATTTGATGTGCACCTACAAAATGGACGTTTTTTTTTTGTCTATTTAAAGTTTTTTCCTTCAAGATAATTACTTGAGGTCACAAAATGTTGTACTATATGAACAAGATACAGTCCAGCAATATGATATTATCTTGTGGCCACATCATTCAGGTGTATCCATTTTGTGGCCACATCGTTCAGGTGTAGCTATTCACCCTAACATCTTGAACTATTTTTGCCTTCTTCTTTTCTAGCTGGCTACAGTGGGGATAGATGTCAGATTGATGGTAATCAGTGCTCCAGTAACAACTGCATAAACAATGGTACATGTATAGACCAGAATGACAATTTCATGTGTACTTGCCCATCTTACTCAGGCTTTTATGGCAGTTAGTAAGTTATTTTTTTTTATAACTTAATGTAGTCAAGAGAATTGACTAGTGATCCTTATACTTCTTTGACATTAATCCATATTTCTTGGTTGACTGACTGCGACATTCTGTCCTCTCCTTTGTAATATATGTTTCCTGGTAGGTGAGGGCATTTTTATACATTGGACACATTTCCAGTTTTTATGAGAAATCATTTTACCACTACTCTTTTGCTGTATATAGCTGAGTTGTAATAAAGTCTCTAAAGCTACAGTAAATGTCCTAAAATTTTGTAGACCAAAGTTTCTGACAAAATATACAAGTAGTGCAGACCCAATTCAGACTGCTTCCTCAGGAGCAGTCTGATCAGGGTCTACACTGTTTGCCTTTCCACTAAATATTCTAAGAAACAACTGGATAAAAAGCAAATTTTAGATCATAAAGGTATGGAAGAAAGTATTCAAAACTTTATGACATTTGCCATAGTTTGGCACTTCACCTATATTCTGTATCTACATATTGGCTCAAATTATATAGAGAATCAACAGTCTGTCACAAACATGGATGATGCTTTTGTAAAATAAAAATGCTCATGAGAACTTATTTTTAATATCAAGCAAACATTATTCTATTTATCATATTCCTTATAATATGTCAGGGCCCAGTTGTTCAAAGCGTCGTTAGCTTAACGAGCTCGTTAAGGGTCATTTTGTTAACTGTTTTAGCATATTCAATATACAATATTCTGATATTTTTTGCTGAAAAAATGTGAGTAGCTTTTGCACTGCAAAAGCTACTCACATTTTTTCAGCAAAAAATTTCAGCATATTTGCGTATCACTTGATGTAAATTTTAACGAATTGTTAATTAACAACGTTGTTAGCTTTGAACATCTGGGCCCAGATAAATACTTTCTTCTTTCTCCACATTGTGGGTGTTCATTAAAACCACCTCGGCAAGGCATTTCCAGGAGATTGTTGAAAAATGTTTAATATCTCAAGCTAAAAAGGTAATTCCATTTTAGACTGAATAGACTACCCCTCATTATAGATTAGAAGAGTCTAATTTCAGTTTTAGGTATGTCAGGCTATCTGGTTCACATATTTCTAGAGAAATGCTTAAACTGTTTGCAGACAGTGGAGACAGTGATCAGATGCCACTTTCTGCAGCATCTGATCTGGGTCTACACTGTTTGCTGATTACCCTTTTTGAGGTTTCTAGACTACAATGGGTAATGAAAATATAATATTAGACTACAATGGGTAATGAAAATATAATATATACCCTTGTATTTTGCCAACTTTGGACCCCTTACCATGATGATTCTTAATTTTGAACAAGAACATTTGAGCTGCAACATGAAAAAATGTACCTTCTAATATGTGCACCTAATAAAGAATCAAATGATCTTGGGCATTCACACAGTTAATGGTGAAACAGTTTATCAGTATAGGGATCAAACATGGATTTTCATGCATTAACATTCGCAAGGTCCCATGAGAGGGGTTGAAAACTGAGGCCGAAGGCCGCGGTTTTTAACACCTCCCAAGGGACCTGGCAAATGTTAATGCATTGAAAAACCATGTTCGATTGCTATTATTACATAAAAACTGAAAACATTTGCTACATTTCGCGTATTTTCTTGCACTGTTTTGTTTTGCCTTTTCACTGATGTCTCACGAACATAATTTCCATGGACTATGCTCCTTCTAGGGCTGGGCAGTACACAACTTTTTCCGCTTTGTTAACTTAGTCAGTTTTTACCTAAAACCCTTATAGTCAGTGGGTGTCTCGTGAGTGCAACTCCTCCTACAGTTTTAAGCCAATCATTTTGAAACTTCACAGATGTTTTGGCAATGGTGTGTAGATGTGCATATTGTTTGCTCATAGTTCTCAGATTTTTTTTCTCAACTTTTTCCGCTTTGTTAACTTAGTCAGTTTTTACCTAAAACCCTTATAGTCAGTGGGTGTCTCATGAGCGCAACTCCTCCTGCAGTTTTAGGCCCAAAATTGTTTTCCTCTCAATATCTTGTGAAAGAATTGATGGATTAGGATCATTTTTTGCATACATATTGTTGTTAACAATGCTTAGCTTGGGATTGTCACATGACATTTTTCGTCAATTTTCAGCTGAGTTACTAGCCTTGATTAATGGGCAAAAATGATATCCGCTCAATATCAATATCTTGTGAAATAATGGACAGGTTTAGATCAAATTTTGCAAGCCAATATTGCAAATTTTCTACTTTGTCCATTTTCTTACAAACTAAACCATCAATTTCTTGAATACTGCAAAGTAGATTTTTTTTCAATACAAAATAGGAACTTGTATGACTTAATCCCCACAGGTGCGACATCATTTTCCGCGGATTTCTTGTTGTACCTGCCAATAGTTTCCAGGTTGCAAATATTACAAAAAAAAAAAAAAAAAAAAAAAAAAATTATATATATATATATATATATATATATATATATATATATATATATATATATATATACATATATATATATATATATGTAGTTAGTATTGATCTTTCTTATAATTTACTAGCTGTCAGCTGCCTCAGAATCCGTGCCTGAAGGATCCATGTCTGAATGATGGAGAATGTATTGTCACAAACCGTTACTACAGACTCTGTAAATGTGCCCAGGGCTTCTCCGGAGTCAACTGTGAAATAGACCTTGGTAAGAAAAACTATTAGTACCTTAACCAATCCCATAAAAGGAGCATTAGAAAATGGTGTAGACCCAGATCAGATGTCACAGAATGCAGCATCTGATCAGGATCAACACTGTATGCCTTAAGTTCAGAAATTTCTACATAACATGAAATAAAAAAAAACACATAGTTACCCAAATATGGGAAATGTACTGCTCCAAAGACTTAAGGTAGAAAAGTCCATTGGCATAAATGTGTTAAAAATCAACCCAAGTGCAACATAATTTAATATTAATGCTCTCTTAAATAAAACAAAACCAAGAAAAGGTATTAAACTGAAGAAACTATATTTCATGCTTTATACTTATTTGAAAGGCTAATGCATAATCTATGTGTACTTACAATATACACTTCAACCTCTTTATAACACAGTTCGTTATAACACAGTTTTGGATATAACAAGGTTCAAAGATGGATCCCAAAAATGTATAGATTATATTGAAAAATGACCATTTTCAATATAATCTATACATTTTTGTTTGGATATAACATGGTTGTTTAACTAACACGGTTTATGCTATAGACCCCAACAATAGTGTTATAAAGAGGTTGTGGTGTATCTGTCTGATAAGTGCCTTTATTTTTTCACTTCCTGATGCTTGGGATAGTCAAGATATTTTTTACTTGGTGATTTTCAGATGAATGTACTCATGATCTGTGCATGAATGGTGGCACTTGTGTTGATGGGCGCAATTCCTTCTCTTGTTTATGCCCTGATGGTTACCATGGTACCTACTGTCATCTGCGTGATTATGGTTATCGCTGTCCTGAAGGAGCCTGCCCTAACGGACCGAAATGTGTAGATAATTACCTGTTAGATGAAAAATTTTGTCAGTGTTTCCCAGGCAGCAGATATGGTTAGTTTAGAAGTTGGCATGTCATAGCTCCAGATAGGGTACTTTTTCAACCATAAAATGTTAATACTTTTCTATTTCTGCACAAAACGTGTTATGGGTACTGGTTAGAAGCCCCTCCCAGAGGCACTTCTAATGAGTACCCACAACATACAGTTGACTTTCGTTATCTGAACCTCGCTTATCTCAAAGTGAAAATCTGGTTCCTGCCTAAACATGAAAATCTAACATCAGGTAAAAAAATATTGTGGAAAAGAGGAGAAATTGCTCCTAAGGAGCAATTTCTCCTTTTTTCCACAATATTTTCAATATATCTCTAACTTCAAGAGTCCAATTACACATATAGTTGTTAAATGTAGTTGTTCAAATTATTTTTTCCTCATCTCTGAAAATCTAATATTCGAGTTACAGATATCTCGAAGTATTTCAGAGAGTCCCTTGGAATTCGAAATAACGAGAATCGACTGTATGTTTAAACACAGAAATAAAAATATTTTCTGGTTACCCCCCTCTTATCTAGAGCTATGGTATGTTCCTGTCTACTGTCTTTTCGACATCATTTGTAAAGACATTTTCGGCTTGGCATTTTATTTCAAATGAAAATCTTTTATTCTGATTCACCATATCGAAAATCTTTTGTTCTTATCAACCATATCTTATCAAAAAACATTTGTCTTTTCTGTTTCTATGTTTTGTTATTAAATATTTACCCTAAAATTAGATTTATGTCCAGATATTGGTCTGACCTATGCAGTATCTATAGTAAAGTGATTTTTTTTTTCTAAAACAATATATTTTACTTGTCTTTGCTGAATTTGAATTATTGATGTTTCATGACAGTATTGTGAAAATTTCAGAAAATCTCATTGAAAATCCACCTCCCAAGTTAACTACCCTACAGATTTCTGCATAATTTGCATTCATTTTTACTATGAGAAAAAGTGAAATATTTGATTTTTTAAAAACCAATGACTAACATAAAATGTTTTGTATGTAGGTAGTTACGACAAATGATTTTGCATTAAATTATGACAAAAGTTTGAAAATTTACTTTTAAGTTGTAAAGCGCCAAGCTAATAACTACTTTCCAAAAGATGTCAAAAGTACAGTGGGTCCATATTTGGAGATGATTGTGGCAATAATCTGAGATGACTTTTGCTATTTGAAACATATTTATGGGTATAAAATTATCCTTGCAGGTTTTATTTATTTATTTTTAAGATATGCTTTATGGTTAAAACTACAAATTTATATATCATAATAGAAATCTGGGCCCAGTTGTTCGAAGCGTCATTAGCTTAACAAGCTCATTAAGGGTCATTTCGTTAACTGTTTTAGCGGACCAAATATACGATATTCTGATATTTTTTGCTGAAAAAATGTGAGTAGCTTTTGCATTGCAAAAGCTACTCACATTTTTTCAGCAAAAAATTTCAGCATATTTGCATATCATTCGATGTAAATTTTAACGAATCGTTAACTAACGATGTCATTAGCTTTGAACAACTGGGCCCTGATTGATTTTGGTTCTGTTTAGGATAATTTATTGACAAATCTAGGCACCAAGTATTCAAGTACACTGGACCCTCTTTGTAAGATTGTTTTGGATATAAGACAATTGAAAGTTGGACCCAATCAAAAATGTATAGGTTATATAGAAAAATGACACAGTTTTGCTTTGATCCCAGGTGTTATAAAGAGCTTGTTGTATATCAGAAATTCATTAACAGCATGGAAAAGTTCCCCTGCCAAAATGTAAATTGATATTCTATCAGGGGGTACAACTGCCATTTTATCCATGGACCAATAGATTCATGGCAGGGGGAGGGGGTAGTTGTGTTTGTGTGTGTGGGTCGGTGGGGGTGGGGGGAGGGGGTGAGGTTGCAGGTGGATAGAGCAATCAGCATGGCATCCAATTGTCTGTCTTTCCGTAGACACATCCTTGTGCACTCCATAACTTTGATACACAGAGATATTTGGCTCATACATGTATTTCGTAGAGATGAAGAGAAGGACCAGTAGGTATGATACGTGCAAGAGAGACAACTCTCGCTTTATTCATTTTGTATTTATTCCCTCTGAAGCTGAAATTTTGTGCAGGCCATAACTCCCATTCTGTTTGTGATAATTTGATAGTATTTTGTAGAGATGTATATCAGGTCAAGTAGGAGTGTCACATGGAAAAAGGACAACTCTTGCTCTGTTCTTTGTCTAGTTATCTCCCCTGATTGAATTTCTAAGTCAAATTTTTATGCACTCCATAACTTCTTAATGGCTTGAAATATTTTGATAATCCTCTGAATAAATTTCTAAGCAAAAATTCTTGTGCACTCAATAACTTCTTTATAGTTTGAAATGTTTTGATAATTTTTGGTAGAGGCATAGAAAAGGATCATAAGGCATGTTCTGTACAAGAGAGACAGCTCTCACTTTTTATTATGTACTTATCTATGCTGAAGCCAAAATTCTGTGCAGGCTATAACTGCCATACTATTTGAGATAATTTGATTATATTTGGGTGGGACATAATTATATCAGGTCAAGTAGGATTGTCACATGCAAGAAAGACAACTCTTAATTGCTTTGTTCTTTTTCTTGTTTGCCCGAGTGAATAAATTTCTAAGCCAAATTCTTGTGCTTTCCATAACTTATTAGTTTGAAATATTTTGATAAAATTTGGTAGAAGCATAGATCAGGACCAGTAGGTGTGTTGTGCAAGAAGGACACCTCTTCCTGTGATTGTTTTCTAGTAACATCCCCTGAAGAATTTCTAAGCCAAATTTTTGTGAGTGCCATAATTTCTTAATGGTTTGAAATATTTTGATAATATTTGATAGAGGAATAAATAAGGACCAGTAGGCATTTCATGTTTAAGATTACTCTCACTTTCTCCATTATGTACTTATCTCCCCTGATGCCAAAATCTTTTGCAAGCCATAACTCCCATACTGTTTGGGATAACTGATAATTTTTGATAGGGATATGTATCAGATCAAGTCAGAGTGTCAGAGGCATCAAGGACAACTTTTGCTGTGTTGATTTTTTACCCCAATAAATTTACAGCAAATACCTTAGCCTTTAAAAGGCTTTTATTTTTGCTATTATCTCTGAATATGTATACCCACAAATTAAAAGTTTTTGCAAATATATCCTGTGCAAATAATCACATCAAAAGTTTCTAATAGATGATTTTTGACAAAAATGAAAAAAAAAAAATAAAAATAAATAAATAAATAAATAAAAAATGCAAAAATAAAATCCTTTACAGTACACCTGTTATTCTTTGGTCACATTTCATACTATCTTTGCACTGTTTCAATATTTCCATGATATCATATTGAAATGTACATTAAATTGAGACGTGAGGGTTCAGTCATGGGTTTGCCATCTCTTTCGATGGCTATTTTTTCTTTTGCTTGAAAAAACAGTCTACTCTATAAGAAAAGAATTTGCTCCCAGTGGGAGCAAATTCTTTCCTCATGAAGTAGACAGCTTTTCTGAATGGGTTTGGCATGTAATAAAGCAAACAGGAAGTCATTTAAGTTGTCTCTCATAGAAGAAATGGTGGAAAAACTATATCAAGTCCCTTTTAGACACTATCTGAAACAAGTCTTGAATGATGGCTTCTTCAGCTATCTTTCAGAAGACTGGCACCCACTTATTGCTGTCTGTGGTCAGAACCGTCATAGTCTAACTTGTGTTATTGTAACTGTACCATTGTTTCTTGTCATTGTTTTTACCTCATCTCCACTTCTTTCAGTTTTTGGAAGGCTGTACTTCATGATTATGGCCTTTCCTGGGCCCAGTTGTTCAAAGCTAACGACGTCGTTAGTTAACGATTCGTTAAAATTTTAATCGAGTGATACGCAAATATGCTGAAATTTTTTGCTGAAAAAATGTGAGTAGCTTTTGCAGTGCAAAAGCTACTCACATTTTTTCAGCAAAAAATATCAGAATATTGTGTTTTGAATCCGCTAAAACAGTTAATGAAATGACCCTTAACAAACTCGTTAAGCTAACGACGCTTTGAACAACTGGGCCCTGGTTGTTTTTATGTACTTTGACATAATAAAGTTGAACACTCAGCACTCTGGGTAAAATTTTCAACAGATGAAATTTTGAAAAAGAAATTCTTATTTATCCCAGGACACAGGATTTGACTCAGTTGGAGACAATTTGCATGAAATATCAGTCCAGTTTTTTTGGGGCAAAAGTAAGAAAAATATTTTCAATTTGTTGTCTGTTAATTAGCCAAGAGAGAGGTAAAGGTTAAATTACTTTTAAAGTGTGGTTCAAACTTGTAACAAACAACGTCCTATTTTTTTTTCCAAGAAATTAATTAAGGCTTGAATTCACTTCATATGTCAATTCATATTTCCTGAGAATTAAAACAAAAAACAATAAAAAGCAACAGACTTTAAGAATTTCATCTGCTACTGTTGTAAATGGCACCTCTAGGATTGTTTTCAAGATATATATAAACACAGCATTACTGCTGTTATATGATTATATGATCTGTCACATTTTATCATATCATTTTTATATTCCCAGGTCTTGTGATAACATTCAGTGCAAGCATCTCCTGTAAATCTGTGATTTGGGAACATCAGCTTAATATGATACAGAACAGCAGACCACAATATTACAGTAATAATATGTTTTTATATCACTAATTAAAATTCACCAGTTCTCTTTCTTACAGGCAGCCTTGTAGACAGTTGTACTGAGATGAGTGAGTGTGACTCTGTTGACTGGTGTACAAATGGTTTTTGTATATCCTATGACCATGGGTATCATTACAAGTGTAAGTGTAATCTCGGCTATGCTGGAAGTACCTGTCTAATTAATGTCGACGATTGTGCTGCTAGGCCATGTCAGAACGAGGCTACATGTGTGGATGGTATAGATGATTACAGTTGTCTCTGTGTACACAATGGAACTGGAGGTATAGTATATTTTGTATGACACTGGAGAACTTATTAATGACAAATATTTGATGATAATTCTAGGATACTTCTCTCCTGAAACCCATTAAAACACATGTAGTGGTGTATTCATGTTGAGGTGCTTCTAATGAGTACATACAACATATACATCTATAGAAAAACATAATCCCAGAATTATTATCAGATACCTTCTCTTAAATCTTCTGATCACACAAAAATTGTGTTTTGCAAATATTTTTTTTTCTTTTTTCTTTTTTTTTTTTTTTCTTTTCTTTTTTTTTTTTTTTTTTGTTTTTCTTTGATATTTTTTTTTGTTTTGCCTTTTCATCTGACAGACAAATATTCAAACCATTCTAATCAGTGTTTTCAGACCTTAATGAAGTAGCCTGATGTCTTTCATTTGGACATGTCCAAAGTTGCAAATAGAAATATCATCAAAAAATTCATCAAAAACTAAAGGACAAACAGTGTAGCCATCATGAAAACATGCCTATATAATTTTGACCCCCTTAAACCCCACTTTTATATAGTAAAACTGGGGTTTACAGGGGTATACATTATTTTTCTTATTTTTGCTCAAAACATAGATTGTGGGTACTCATTAGAACTGCCTCGGTGAGGCAGTTCTAACGAGTACCCACAATCTATATTTTGAGCAGAAATATGAAAAATATCAGAATTTTTTATCTGAAAATTTTCATTTTTGGTGGTAAGATTTTCAATGTATTTGAATAGGTGTGTTTTCGTAATGAAGGGCAAACAGTGTTGCACCTGATGATTATTATGAACATCTCATCTAGATCTGCACTGTTTTCATAGATATCTATTATAGTTTGCATGGCTGAAAGTATTAAGAAATGTGTTCAGCCCAAATGGATCATAAATATAATTTGGGAACGGAAGCTTATACACAGAAAAAATAAAGTTTCTGATGCATTGCAACATGAGTAAAAGGCCCTTATTGTATATGCAGACAACCAATGATCAGGTCAGTGTGGGCATTCACATAGCCTACTTGGGGCCTCGTTGCCAATAGGAGATTGGATACTGTAGAATATATTGATGAATTGAGAAGGCCCTGATCAGACTATATGGAATGTGCAGGCTGATAAGTATCTGCAGTGTTCTGACCAAGAAAGTTAATAGGAAAGAACAAATGTCCTTTTTCCTAGAAAAATTATCATTATTAGAGGAACAAATAATAAAATAACATTAAGTAATACACATAAATTTCTTTAGACAGAGCTCCACTGAAATCAGATTAAGTGATACAATTTGATATTGTATTTGTTAAATGACACAAAAATGCAACCTCACTAGAACACCATAAGCTTGAATGTTATAAAGTACATTTTCTTATGTTGCATTCAAGAACTCAAGAACAACGTGTATACTGTAAGATGATAGAATTCAGTTTCCTTATATGGGGAATGGCAGAAAAGTATCTCCCCATACAAACCATAGGAAATTTAGCACAGTGGTCTAAAGATGAACTATCTTCTTGAGAAAAATACTAGAAGTTTGTCTTCTACTGATTTTGCCCAGAGGCTACTAAATGTTTAGCCCTCTGTTTGCCCTGCATGGCTCCTTTAAATATTTTTTTATTCTTTTTCCACAGGGAAAAACTGCACAGATAATGATAACGGTTGTCTACTGTGCAACAGAGATCAAACAGCCTCCTGTGTGGACACACTCGATGGTTATACGTGTTTATGTTCCAGTGGATACACAGGCACTAATTGTGAGGTGAGCCTTTGTTTTTCAATCAAAAAATGTAGATACTGTATTACGAGGGTTGATCGCAAGACTGTAGCAAGTCAGATGGTTGTTTTTCCCAATACTTAATCTCCTCATCAGGAAGGCGTTACGAAGTTTACAACATTTCTTTCTGTAAACAGTGGAAATTTAGGTGCCATTGTTCGTATGAGCAATGGCACCTAAATTTGCATTGTTTACAAAGGGGACAAAGTTGCCCCTAAATAAGGGTTTCAAAAATATGTTGGAGTTACTATAGTCTTGCGCTCAACCCTCGATTAGGACACTGTAAATTTTAGGTGCTCTTTGTTTAATAATAATAGTTTGTCTGTCATTACTGACAATGACCACTCATAATCACATGCAAGAAATACTGTTTGTGTGTTCTAAGATGGCTGATTAGACCAATTCTAGCTCTAAACTGTCTGTTGCAGATGGAACAACAGAGGTCAGAACAAGACAGCTCTGTTGGTGATGCCTTAGCTCTAGCTTTGCACTGTGCACATTTCTGCTCGGCTTTGCTGGTTCTTTTTGCCTCATATTCACTAGCACCTCTTCTGATGAGGCCTCGCCACTTTGCTTGGTCCTGTGCAGTTTTTTCCCATGACTCTGTTGGTACAAGTATGTTGAAATCCTTGAGGGAGGCTTTGAGGGTGTCTTTGTATCGCTTCTTCTGACCACCATGGGAGCGTTTGCCCATTTCCAGTTCTCCATAGAGGATTTTCTTTGGCAAATGTTCCTCAGGCATCCTGGTAACATGGCCTGCCCATCTTAACAGTGCCAGTTTCAGAAGAGTATGATAACTCTGCATCTCTGCCCTTTTCAGGACTTCTGTGTCTGGAATCCTGTCTTGCACTTAATCTTTAAAAGTTTTCTAAGGCAGCTTGTATGGAAGTGGTTCAGTCTTTTGGCATGCTGTTGGTAAAGTGTCCACATTTCACATGCATACAATAGTGTTGGCAGCACCACAGCTTTATAGACTTTCAGCTTTGTGTCAAGCCTGATTCCACTTTGATCCCAAACACTACCACATAGTCGGCCAAATGCTGCATTGGCTTTGGCAATCCTGGCATTGACCATCATCAATTTGCATGACTCTTGACAATGTGCTTCCAAGGTAGGTGAACTTTTCTACCACTTGCAATCTTTGACCGTTCACTGTAATGGTGGACTCCTTGTAAGGCTTGCCAGGCGCTGGTTGATAAACCACCTTGATCTTTTTGATGCTGATTATGAGGTCATAGCTGTCACAGGAGTCAGATACTTGATCTACACCTTTTTGCATCTTCTCATCTGTTGGAGCACCCTTTGCCATGTCATCAGCAAAGAGGAACTTGTCCAGCACTGCTGTCTGCACTTTGGATTTGGCTTGCAACCTTCTTAAGTTGAAAAGCTTCCCATCAAAGTGATATCTAATAGGTATCACCATTGTCACCATCCTGGAAAGCAGCTGTGAACATGGCAGAAAACATCATGCTGAACAGAGTTGGGGCTAGTACACAGCCTTGCTTGACACCATTTGTCATAGGGAATGGATCAGAAAGCTCACCATCATTTTGGACCTGTGCAAGCATACCATCGTGGAACTGCCTCACCATTGCTATGAACTTGGTTGGACAGCCAAACTTAGCCATAATTTTCCAAATACCCTCAGGACTGACTGTATCAAATGCTTTGGTGCCATTGCTCATACGGTCAATAAAGGTCATATAGAGGTCCATGTTCTGTTCCTGGCATTTCTCTTGAAACTGCCTTGCTGTGAAGATCATGTCAATTACTCCCCTGTCCTTTCTGACTCCACACTGGCTATCTGGTAGCCCTGACTGTTCAAGGTGTTCATTCAGTCTGTTAAGTAGAACTCTTGCAAGCACCTTTCCAGCAATAGACAATAAAGAGATGCCATGATGATTATCACACAACTGAGGATTCCCTTTCCATTTGAGCAGGTGGATAATTGACGCACCCTTGAATTCTTGAGGGATGGCTTCTTTTCTCCACATAATGTGAAATAACTCTGTCATCTTCTTTGCAACTGGAGTTCCTCTTGCTTTGTAGATCTCAGCAGGTATTGCATCTGATCCTGGAGCCTTGCCAGATGACAGAAGTTTTATTGCTTTCACTGTTTCAGCGACTGTTGGGAGCACGTCAAGCAGCAGATTACATTCCACCTGTGGTAGTCTGTTGATAGCGTCATCATTAATAGATGATAGCCGATTAAGAGCACTATCAAAGTGCTCAGCCTGTCTTTTCAAGATAGCATCTTTGTCAGTCAGAAGACTAGTTCCATCTGCACTGAGAAGATTGGTGGTTCCTGAGCTCTGGGGACCATAAACTGTCTTTAGTGCATCAAAGAACTTCTTCATATCCTTTCTATCTGCAAAGGATTGGATTTCATCAGCCTTACTGCTCAGCCAGGAGTCTTGCATATCTCTGAGGCTAGTCTGGACTGTCTTGCATATATTTGAATATGCTGCCTTATTGGATACGGAGCTGGTATCACTAAAGTATGCCTTGTGTTTTTGGTGTTTCTCTTCAAGGAGTTCCTGGATTTCTTCATCATTCTCGTCAAACCAGTCTTGGTGTTTGCGAGATACTAGTCCTAGGGAATCCACTGCTGAAGAGTGGACGGTGTCTCTGAAGACTGTCCAGTTCTCTTCTGGATCATCTGAATGGAGTCCCATTGCATCTAATTGGCTGCAGATATCATTGATGAAGACTTGCCTCTTGCTATCCTGTTTCAGCTTGGAGACATCCAGTCTCTTTGGCACTTTCTTGCCTTGTGGTCACCGTGCAGGCTGATTGCGCAGGTTCAGTTTGCTGACAACAAGCCTGTGATCTGTCCAGCAGTCTGCACCACACAGAGTCTTTGTCACTCTGACATCCTGTCTGTCCTTCCTTAGTACTATGACATAATCAGTGAGATGCCAGTGTTTGGGCATAGACAAATTTAGAGTTTGCTATTGCTCTGAAAGGTCATGAACTGGTTTAATGCTGTTTTCCATTGATGGCTGAATGTTATAACCAAGTTTCAGCTTTCACAGAAAGCTTGGTCTACATTTAATAGCATAGACCAAGCTTTTTGTGAAAGCTAATGCTTGTGCTTATTTAGAGTTAGTTGTTGAAAAGAATCAGTAGCTTTAAAATGAAATTGTAAAATTAACATCAGATTTTTAAGATAAAATGTTTTAACACTTGGCATGCTGTAAAAGAATCATCAGCTGAGTTTACCCAGAGAATGATAATGGTTAAGAAAGTCATGTTGATTAAAAAAAAAGTTTTTCTTATTTTTCAGCAAAAATATTGGTGTATATATTAGAGCTTTGTAGCTCCAGTTATTTTACATTACTTGCAGATTGTCTTGGTAGAAAAATTAGAAATTTATAATCAAATTGTCAGCTTCTGAATTAGCCTAGAGAGTGCTCAAAGTTAATTTCTGTTAACAACCCTGTAAAAATCACTTGATTCACAAAACATAGCTCTCAAGATGGTCCTTTTTCAGATAACCAAAATATCATGTCTTTTTTTATTTACCTGCAAAAAAACTTATGGGTACTCGTAAGAATCACTCCAGTAGTTAACCCTTCTCCTGCGGCACCCGAATATATTCGGTAGCGCGTGCAAAACGTTGACTGTCAGTGGGAATTTCCAGGTTGCACTCTGACGTCATTTTTTCTAAAACGTCATGACAGCTTAAGTGGTTCCAAAACCTAACAAACACAAGAAGAATGCATAAGATATGAATTTAATTATATATTTAGCGGAACATTTTATCAATAAGATGGGTTTAAAAAGTCAATTTTATTAAAAAAATGACCAGAAGCGCAGCTGAGCTAAACTTGGATGAGCGGATTTTCCGATTCTAAAAATAGATAAATTAAAACTCTGAAATAAACATCAAAAGAAGTGTTGACATAAAAGATCGTTGTGAGAAAACAATAAAAAGTATATAAATTCATTACTTTTTATAATATTCAGGTCTTAAAAATCATTAATTATTAATTCATTTTATTTATTTTGCTGCTTTGCCGAGTGTCGTCTGAAAAAGCCTCACCACTTCCGGAAGTTACCGGGAGTAATTCTATAAATAAATAACTTTCACTAAACGCATATTGAAATTTATTCGACCTTATAAGCTTATTTTTATCTTTCTAACGCTGCTATCACACAAACAAAAGCATTTTTGCATGAAAAGATAACAGAAATATAGTTTAGTTTTTCATCATAATTTTCGGAAAACCCGTTTCTAAATAAGTAGCCTCGTTCCGGATGCGCTATTTACCAGCGCAGAAAAGACGAAAAGAAAGTCAAAATTTAGTTGATTTGCGATGGTTTTGCTTGTGTTTTTCCATATACAAACGTAGTGCTGTTTGAAATTCAAAGAGAGCTGCCATTTATTTATTTGCTGTTGCAAAAGTCGGCACCATTCTCCCACACTTTTGTGAAGGACGCATTTCGTCCACACGTGTTGATGCGCTTTTAACGATCCGAACAAATATCTCCTTACACACACCTCCGAAGTAATTTCAGTACAGTTTATTTTAGAGAAAATTTATTTTCAGTCTTTTCGCTCATATGATTGTTTTTCTTTTCTCTTTTCTGGACTTTGAAACGAATGCAAAGTTGTACCGAATAGATGCTTTCGCTAAGGTCCGATGTACAAGTAAGGCTTTCCAAAAATGTTGCGACCGAATTTTAATAAGAGATAAAGATGTCCAGCACATTTGAAAGAAGCTTAGATCATAATGTTTCTGTGTGTCGCTGCAATAATAAACTACGTGCCGCTAAACAAAGTGCAGGAACTTGGCCCTAAAATGATGTTAAAGTAAAAATAAGAGATAAAGTGTGCACCCATTCATTCCCATTGTATGATTCAAACCCATGACCTCTTGCTTGCAAATCAGATGCTCTACAGTTACTTAATCACCCTGATTACACTCACAGAATAGCCAATCCAAATGATTACCAAACTTCTTCCCCATCTATCTTTTGATAGCCAGATATTAGCAGTTATATATACAAACTAACATTTTCTTCATTAATTAGCACCAGTGTGAGCACATCAGTTTTTTTTTTTCAGTGGTCACTGTATTTACCCTATGTATATGGAAAGACAGGTCTGTGTAAACAGTGTAGATCTAGATCAGACACTTCAGAATACAACATCTTAACAAGATCTCCACTCTTAGCCAGGCATCAAATTTTAGACTAACAGTTTTATGTTTACTGCATTAAAACATGACAATTTACACTTGCAGTGATATGGGTCCCTACTTGTATCTGAGTCACACACACACACACACACACACACACACACACACACACACACACACACACACACACACACACACACACACACACACACACACACACACACACACACACACACACACACACACACACACACACACACACACACACACACACAAATGAAATAAAACAGAAAAAAAATTCTTTATTTTGAAAAATCATGACATCACAAGCCCATGTATTATTTACATTGGGCACATTTAATTTTATAAGGATTTAGGGACACTGTACTCAATTGAGGACTTGAACCCACAGCCTCCTGCCTGTAAAGCTGATACCCTGCTGGGCTGAGCTAACCAGGCTGACAGACCTGACAAGCATCATGATTGAAATGAGAAAACTATTGTGGTCTTGCAGCTTTGATTTAGACTGAGTGAAGTGTAAGAAGCAAGCTTTATTTTTTCCAATGAATTGATGCTAGGTATTCAGACAGAAAGTCTCAATCAGACAGTGTAGTTCAAGGTCAGACACAGCAGCACACAGTGCCAGATCAAGGTCAGCATTGTTATCCACAGCAAGTTTGGAAGTAAAAGGCCGCATTTAAAATTATTTCTGTTTGCCCTCTCCCAACTCAGATATTTTTGGGGAGGTAAGTACCGGTATTTTTTTTTTTCTTGAAAATTTATTGTATAAAATCTGCCAGAAAATGCCAGAATCGAAAAACATGTTTAAATGAAAATTAACGGCTTTTTACATAAATTTAATATATCTGTCTAAAATAGCAATATTAAAAGCAGCATGCCTGCCATAATGTATGGAGAGCATTATACTCAAAACTTTATTCATAACTTCTTTACTTTTGAAATGATTGAAAAAGAAAAAGAAATGGCACTCTAGAATTCCAATAAATTTTTTTGAGGCAGCAGCTTTTCTTTGGGCAGGTAGGGAGAGGGCAAACATTTTTTTTTATTTTCACCAAATGGACAATTTTTAGGGTAAGTATGGTTAGGAGTTAAATATGTCTGAATGGCAAATACTTAGGGTAAATAAATATGATAGAAATCTGCTTGCTAGGAACTATGGGTACCATGGGGGTTGTTGTGTGTTGTTGGAGCTTTATCTGGATTTAGAACAACATCCATGGGGCCTGATTTGAACCCAAAGGGTTTTGCTGCTGGCCAGCTCTTCAGTTGTTCTTTCTGTTTTTGGAAATGAACATGTATGTTCCCTGACTACTCCTGGGTAGTTTCCGGTTTATTTTTGCAGTGTCTGACGTAATTCTAGACATTTGGCAATAAAATGCAGTCTGAATCAGAATCACAATTTATGCAAAGTAGGTGCTGTTTGTGCTTTTAATGATAAATGCTTTCTCTGTTTATTTACATCGGTATACCTTTCAGTTTATTCAAAAAAAAAACAAAAAAAAAAAACGCATCATGATGATGAAATTAAAGAAGCGCTAGATGAATCATATGATGGATATCTGAGCTGGCCTAATATCTGAGCTTTCTCAAGCCTCACCAAAGAATAACAGTAACTTACTGTGTGACATAGTACAGATGTGTTTAAAATGGCAGCTCATTGTTCTTTGAATGAGGTAACAAAAATTACAAATTTAAACTAAAATCTAGGAAAAAAGTTAGATATTCTTGTGCAAATCTTGTTGCGTTTTGATTTATAAACAAATAAAGTCACTTCATATAAAGTAGAGCTGGTGCCTCAGTGACTTTGTCAGATGCATGTTGGGACTAGTGACCAGGAGGTCGCAGGTTCAATCCTAAAGGTCCGGTAACATTCTTTCACAGAGACTGTTAATGAAATACAGTGTAGCTCCAATATATCGCGGTATTGCGGGTCCATAACCCTGAAACCGCGATGTGGTCGGAGCGCGATATAAGTTCCGACATGTACCATGCATGTATAACGGCGTGCATAACACTCGATCGGTTTGTCGCTGTGGTAGTTTGCTGAGACATCACGGATAAATGGCATTCAGTTATGTTGTCACCATATTTCCTAATTAAAATTGGATTAGAATTGCTCAATGGAATAATTTACAATGGTGCGCTATGTCTACCAAGTAATTCCAATCGAAACCAGCTGATAAACTACGTTTGAAAACAAGAAATCATCGGATTGACAATTTAGGACGCCATTTTGGATACTCTGGCGAAGGGAAGTTACTCTATTGTGCTAAGATAACTTGAGTTGCTTCCCTTCGCTTATATTGCGGGCGCAAAAAAAAACAAAGTTAATTTCTTTTTTTTATTGTTTGTTTTTGTTTTTTTTTTTGACGCAGTTGTTTTCTTCTTAAATATTTATATCTACAGAAGTGTAAAATAAGCAGACTACGATCTGTGTATGTTGGACAGAAACATCGTAAGACTACTGTCTTGTAAAATTTGCTGGTGTTGAAAAGGAGGTGGACCGTTTTCCCCTGCTGAGCAAAATTAGTTTGTGGGCATCATTTGAGTAGATCTATGTACTAAATGATGATGATTACGACAATTACGGCGATATAATTTATTGTTTGCCAATTATAATCAACGTGTGCGCTGACTGACACTAAGTGGATTGTTTATCATATAATACCTGACGCGCGACTTAGCGTCGGGATAGGCGCGAAAAATCAATTACCGGAGGCGGAATGCTTTTTTTTTTCTGAAATAAAACGACAAACATTTTATGTATTTAAATTTTTTTTTTTTTTTTTTTTGCTTTTGGAAAATTTGGGAGCCATGGCCTATCCGCGATATACTGGATTTCGCGAAATAACGGACCGCGATATATTGGAGCTACACTGTAGTTTCTACAGTCATTCTCTCACACTGATTCAAGAAGGGTCAGTTTATGGGAAAGAATGTGCAGAAGTACTGGTTAGCCCCCTAGAGGATTAAGCCTGCCCATGAAAAGTGTGGTTAGGTAAATTGACCAACTTGACATGACCTTAATAGTGTTGACTGGGCTGATAAACTCCAAACCAACCAAATCACATTGAATAGATAGACTGATAAATATAGCTAAAGTTGCTTTCTAGAATTTTGTCTGCATAACTTGCATTAACAGTCCTGTGGGTGGCAACTTTCTGTGCTTATATACGTCACTTCATTTCAGCCCTGTAACCATACATCACTGAGGCACCACTGATAACTTTAGAGAGAGATTGTTTCTCTCTATTTTGGTCTGTCCTCGGCTGCCTTTTTAAAACATAACGAAGCCGAAATTCATCCTGGGTCCTTGATGTTTCCATTCATCATGCCTTCTTGCCCCTGGCTTGGTCTAGTCCCAAAATATTTAAGACTCATCAAATATTCTCTCATCACTATACTCAGAAGTCAGTCTTGTAATGAGCACCCATAACACATTTTTGAGAAGAAATGAGAAATACTCATCCATTTCAATTATCTAGAGTTATGATGAATACTGAAGTACGGCAGAAAATCAACACACGAGCGTTACTGTTAAAGTTCCCTTTTTTTTTTTTTTTTTTTTTCATTCAAATCTCTTCAGTGCTTTTTTGAGTACTAAATATTTTATCATTTTCTTTGTATGTCTATGGAAAATGACTGTTGCCATGACAACAAATGTAAATGGAGAACAGACCAGACTGTAACTTTGAAGAAAATTGAAAACTGACTTGGTGTATCAAGGACACTGAAGACACATGCATGTAAAAATCAACGAAAACGTTTCAGTGGCTTTCTAGATGGTGGGCTTCTAGATGGTGTCATCTAAATGTTTTCCAGCTCAATATCTATCATTGCCATGGCATATCTATCATTGCCATGGCAACTAAAGTAAATGAAAGAAATTTAGCTGCTAGTATATGGTAGAGGTGTAGCCAGAGAACATTGCAAATACATGTATTCTTAACATTAAACTTTTGTTTGTGCTTTTGAAGGAGATAGTATTTTATTATTTTCCCTTAATTTGTTCCTTAACAGTTATGGTTGCCATGGAAACTAATTTAAAACCTGATGTGACTCCTTATGACTTTGATAATAATTAAAGTACATCAGAATACCAAAGTGAGCTAAAGCTTGTTCCTGCAAAAGTACACAGAATCCAACTTGATAACATCAAAAGCAATCATACATATATATTGAACATTTTACATTCGTACTTTACAGTTGTCATGACAACCAAAGTAAAAGGACGTTTGGTATGAAATTAAAGAAATATGACGATTGATCACTGGGAATTACTCCTGGCAAATTTCAAACAGAACCCTATGATAGTTATGGAGAGGGGCTCCTTTGATCTTGTTCTCATATAAATTCAGTTAAACTTACGGTTACTGCCATGGTTACCATGGCAACCAATATTAATAGCGGATAGAAGTTACTGTGATTTCGAAGGAAAAATCATATCTTGTCAGTGTACCAAATTTCAGGATACACTGATTGCAAGTTCTCCAAAAATAACAATTTTACTGTACCATCTTGCTTATAATTACATTCTTTCACAATTACATAAAACAATTCAGCAGTGAGACTACATTAGACAAAATCAATTCAGCAGGAGAAGGGTTAATACCGATGATATCTACAACATAATTTTAAGAATATATGTGTTGAGCCTCCTTTTTTCGATTGTCTCCATGAGTCATCAGATTGAATGAAAACCTACACTACATTACAAAAACACACCTATTCAAATGTATTGAAATTTTTACAACCCAAAAAAAAAGGCAAATTTTCAGATAAAAACTCTGATATTTTTCATATTCCTGCTCAAAACATAGATTATGGGTACTCGTTAGAACTGCCTTGCCGAGGCGGTTCTAACGAGTATCCATAATCTATTTTTTTTGAGCAGAAATAAGAAAAATAATGTGAACCCCAGTTTTACTATATAAAAGTGGGGTTGAAGGGGGTCAAAATTATATAGGCATGTTTTCATAATGATAAGTGATTTTGTAGAGAAGTAGAAATGTAGGGATATTAAGCCTTAAAGCACCAAGCAAAATTGCAGCAAACATTTTGATTTTTTTAAACTATTTTTCAGAGACAATAAATCATGACACTTCATATGAATATCATCTGCCTAGAAGATGATTCACCTGAAATGCCAAGTCCTTTTTTCTCTGGAAAAAAAAAAGAAAGAAAAATTCTGTTACTGTTTTGCTTAGTGCTTAAAGGAGCCTCAAAATTTTGTTTTAGTAAACATCATGAAAACATGCCCATATAATTTTGACCCCATTAAACCCCACTTTTGTATGGTAAAACTGGGGTTTACAGGAGTATACATTATTTTTCTTATTTCTGCTTAAAACATAGATTGTGGGTACTCGTTAGAACTGCCTCATCGAGCCGAGGCAGTTCTAACAAGTACCACAATCTATGTTTTGAGCAAAAATATGAAAAATATCAGAATTTTTTATCTGAAAAATTTCATTTTTTTTTTTTTGTGGTAAAATTTTCAGTATATTTGAATAGGCATGTTTTCGTAATGGAAGTCAGAAAAATATTTGTATGGATATCCATAAACTATGAAATTCCATCAGTATTCCAATAGTAAACTATGAAATTCTATTATTATTTTCTGTCATGTTTGTTTACATTTTAGACTACAATCCCAACTTGTGAATTGTTACCATGTCAACACAATGGTACTTGCAGTAACCCAGTTTCTGCAGACCAGCATGTGTGTTCATGTATGGATCCATGGACAGGACCCAACTGTGAAACAGAGATGGATAACTGTGCCCTAGGAACTGAGTGTCTCAATGGAGGAAGCTGCTACAGTACCAGTGATGGCTTTATATGTGTGTAAGTGCTGTAATTACTGAGCTCTGAATGAGGCAATTTTTCAGTCAAAAAGTATTGAAATTTCTCTTATTTCTCCATGAAAACATGTTGTGGGTGACATTTTTTGTATGAGCTTGTAATGAGTTCCAAAAACATATGTTTTGGTGGAGAAATAAAAAAAATGGGCCAATGGATACCTGTCTTAGCTAGACAGCTATAATTACAGATATATTGCTTAGGAAGGGGTTCCGACACAGTCATGATTTCTTGCCTCAATGCAGTAAATATCCAAAACTTTCAAGCATTTCATTCATATTTTTTTGCTAGAATTTTGCTTTTTATGCAGTTGTTTCCTAGTATACCTGGTGGAATGGCAAACAATGTAGATCCTGATAAGACTACTCCTTCAGCTTTCAGGATTGGTCTGACCTATCTGCACT
Source organism: Anodontia alba (assembly GCA_964016985.1). Taxonomy (NCBI): domain Eukaryota; kingdom Metazoa; phylum Mollusca; class Bivalvia; order Lucinida; family Lucinidae; genus Anodontia; species Anodontia alba. The sequence goes on along the minus strand of OZ024831.1, from coordinate 32,901,738 downwards.
GTTTGTATATGCCCTTTTGTCACAAACTTTTGCATGCAAAATTAGTGTACCATAGTTGATCATTTTGCGTATCTTTCCACTAATCTAAGCATATATCTTAATTAACCCATGTCCTACTGAACCCGGATATACCCTGCCTTTTCAAACAATGTAGAGCCAGATCAGTTGGCTTTTGAAGAAGCCAACTGATCTGGATCTGCACTGTTTGCCATTCAGTATGTGAATTTATAGCAACAATCTGGATCAAGTAATCTGATTGGCTGAAAATTAGAAATGGGCGTGGGGTCTTAATTTATTCAGCAGGACAAGAGTTAAGGTTACTTTTTATTTACAACTACTCTAAAGAGAACTTGATATACTTTCAGTGGAGGCTACTCTTCCATTTTTTCCCCTCTCTTATGAAAAGGGGTTTGCTGCAAAAGAGGTAACACCCTTTTCAGAAGGGGATATGAATGCGGGAAAGTAAATTAGAAGTCACAAAAGTTGTCTCCTTTGTGGAAGATTGAAAAAAATCTACCAAATGTATGGAGTCTCCTTAAATTATTTGATGTGCAAAATAAAGAAAGGGCCCTAATATGGAATGCAAACAGCAAAAACACATCTGCACAGTCTGATCAGAACTGCTTTGCTAAAAATATACAGTATCCAGTGATTTGGTAAAGAAATAAAACAACAAAGATCCCCTGTTCAGAATGCATTAATAAACTGTCTGATCTGTTGTCCACACAGTAGATAAAGACCCTTGTTGTGTCACTTTTAATGCATAGCATGCTGTAAAAATATCAGCAAACACCATTTTGAAATATTTTTCTTATTTTTTTTTCTTCAGAAAATAAGTTTTGACATTTCATGCAAACCGTCTCCTAAGGAGACAATTTGCATGAAATATCAAACACTATTTTCTGGAAGAAAAAAAACAACAAAAATAGTATACTAATTTGGTTGTCTGCTGAATGTGCCTAGAGAGTGGTACAGGTTAAATTTCTGTTTTTCAGATGTCCTGATCATTATATAGGAGAGAGATGTGAGGAATTTTATTCCATATGTGACATGGCTAACCCATGTGTAGGAAACAGCACATGTACAGACACTCAACAGTCTGTGCAGTGCCATTGTGAAGGTGGTAAGTTGAATATAGTGTCACCAATTTCTTTTTAACACATTTAATTATAGCACAGTTTTTGATATAACACAGGTATATAGATGGACCCAAATAATGTTGTATCCAAATTAAAATGTATAGATTGTATAGAAAAATGACCATGATAAAAAGATAACCCAAAATATAGAGGAATGGCTATATAGCACTTGTCATTATAGCATGGTCTTGTATATAAGATGGTTTAAACAGATGGACCCAAAAATGCTGTATCCAAACAAAAAATATAGATTATATAGAAAAATGCCCATGAATGGTCATCTTTCTATTTAATCTATACATTTTTGTTTGGACTTTTTTCTACATTGTCTGTACATTTTTGTTGGGCTACAACATAGTTGTTAGATAATGCTGTTTTTGCTACAGATTCCAGCAACAGTAGTATAAAGAGGTTGTAGTGTTAAAACAATATACATATACCACTATGAGCTTTGACAAACACAAAGTTTACGTTATTATATATGAGCCATATTGAGAGAAGACCTGGCTAAGAACTATGTAACTGGGATATACACAGTTTGCTTTTATAATCCATGATTGCCTCCTTGTTAATGAAACCTTTCAAAACATTGGGCAACTCTTATATGGAAGAATGTGCTGCCAGACATGGGGAATTTTTTCCTTTAAGATTAGCTTAAAATGAGAAGAGAGGCAAACAGTTCCATGTCAGAGTTGTTCCCTCAGAGTTGTTTCCATGAAGTGAAATGTAAAGATCCATTTCATGAAAATTGCCAGCCCTGTTTTTTGAGAATGTTTAGAGATTGTTTGGAAGAAATTTCAGGCAAAGATAATGATAAAAATACATGTACAAACAATATCTCGTATATTTTGTCTTTTTCTCCCCTCCTGGTCAGGGCTTGTGAAATATGTGGTTGCATTATGCCTCCTAGATAGAGCTGCTAGTAACAGTAAAGGCTCACTTGATCTGTACCTGTCTGAAACCTTGTTGAATAGGAGGTTAAACCTCAACTCAGTAACATGATTGTTATTTGTTATTTTTACCCAGAGACTTTGAAAATTTAAAATTCAATTTACAGGTTATACTGGACCTAGTTGTGAGACATTAATTTGGTTCTGTTCTGACACAACATGTAAGAATGGTGGTACATGTTCTGTGATAGAGGATGTTGGTGTTGTTTGCAACTGTACTGCAGGTATTTCTTTCTTTCTTTCTTTCTCTTTGATGTCAGTAGTAGTAAAAAACACTAGATTACTAGCCAAAAATATCACATATTTATCTGTCTGTTACATTTTAGTCCTAGTGGGGTTATCTAATAAGCACTGCTTATTGACAGTTTCTTGTTATGTGAGCTTTAGGAAACAAGAAACAATGAGTTTAAATGAGCAATTGTTTGTTTCATGCTAATAGAAATACACAATATTTTTGGCTTGTATTTTTTGTGTCCCCCAACTAGCGGTGGAAGTCCTGTTAGCACTGGCATTGGTGTTGGTATGATTGTTTCTTGTGTGTGCAATATCTCTGTATGAACTGAGGGATTTTCATTGAACTTGCATATGAGATTAGATTTTGGTGATTTTGACCCTGTTTTTTAAGGCTGGCACATAACTTAGAATATTGGAGTTGGGAGGACATCTGTTTTCTCTGAAAACACATTTCTAGTTCTGTCATTCATGTTTTGTTAAAAAATGGTCCTTTTTATATCTTCTCAAAAACACAAAACACTTTTAAGGTGTCATTAACGGCACAGTTATAGTTAATGTGAGGGTGATATTTCAGCTCCCCTTAAAAAAAAAATTTAAACTTTATTTATTTTACTTTGATTACACAGAAAGCTCAGTGAACTTATACATGCATTCTTGAAAGCAAGACTGTTGGCGTTTCATGGTTCTGCATGGTGGAAGAAACCAGAGTACCCGGGGAAAACTAGCCATTAGGAAAACATGCCTATTCAAATATATTGAAAATTTCACCACCAAAAACTGAAAGTTTTCAGATAGAAATTTTGATATTTTTCATATTTCTGCTCAAAACAAAGATTGTGGGTACTCATTAGAACTGCCTTGGCAAGGTAGTTCTAAAGAGTACCCACAATCTATGATTTTAGCAGAAATAAGAAAAATAATGTATACCCCTGTAAATCCAAGTTTTACTATATAAAAGAGGGGTTTAAGGGGATCAAAATTATATAGGTATGTTTTTGTGATTGACCATGTATGGGCACCCACTACCTGTTACATGCCAGCACTGGGAATTGAACCTAGGCCACAGCTGTAACTCACCTTAATGTATCTAAAATGATTTATATATAGTGTCTATGCATGCAAATCACATTTCAGAATGAAAACAACCATTTCTGCACTGAAACATCACTGTTTAATAACTATCAGGATGTAACTCTTTGTATTAGAAGAAAATTTTTCTTATTGATATCTGCAAGTGCACATCTGAATTCATTTATACACGAATAACAAAGTAATAACAAAAGAATCCTTCCATTTTAGTAGTTTTGACATACCTGTGGGTCACATTTATGATGCAAATGTGAATTAAAATTATATTTAGAAATAAGTTTATCTTAAAATTCATGATTTTTCAAGCTTTCATGGGAATTTGATGTAAATCCGGTGTCGTTTCTTTGTGTGCATTGCTATATGAGGTCGCTAGCAATAAGGCATGGGCATTATTTAATGAGTACATATTTGGTGTACGCTTTCAGCCCTATAAACAATAACAGACAGTTTTGCAAACAGTGTAGATCCAGATGAGATGGCTCATGTCATCAGGATCTGCACTGTTTGCCAGTCCATTTTTGATATTCCATTAAAACCCCCATTTGAAACAGTGGTTGTCCAAATTCAAAGGTGGAATAGTCCACTTTAGACAACTCAGGGGTGAAAGGGTTAATTTCTTAGGTAATGATAGAATAAAAATTGTTTTTGTAATGTTTGAACATTTATGGTAAATGTGGTATTCAGGCCTGTATGTCTGAATATGTAGGGAAATACACTTCAACCTCTTTATAACACGGTTCGTTATAACACGGTTATGGATATAACACGGTTCAAAGATGGATCCCAAAAATGTATAGATTATATTGAAAAATGACCATAAATGGTCATTTTTCAATATAATCTATACATTTTTGTACAGATATAACACAGTTGTTTAACTAACACGGTTTATGCTATGGACCCCAACAATAGTGTTATAAAGAGATTGTCGTGTAACTGTACTTAAACATGTATACATAATTTTAGGCTATACAGGGTCTGACTGCAGCCAGAACATTGATGAATGTGCTAACAATAACTGTCCATCAAATTCTGTTTGTGTTGATGGCATTGATGAGTACACATGTGAATGTAGTAACAAGAAAATAGGAGAACACTGCGAGAAAGGTAAAGATTTTTAATTCCAGGGCCCAGTTGTTCAAAGCGTCGTTAGCTTAAAACGAACTCATTAAGGGTCATTTCGTTAACTGTTTTAGCGGATTCAATATACAATATTCTGATATTTTTTGCTGAAAAAATGTGAGTAGCTTTTGCACTGCAAAAGCTACTCACATTTTTTCAGCAAAAAATTTCAGCATATTTGCGTATCACTCGATGTAAATTTTAACAAATCGTGAACTAACGACATCGTTAGCTTTGAACAACTGGGCCCAGATGTTTACAATAGTACATACAATATAATGAGTTAGTTTTGACACTATCAAAGTTTTTGAAGTAGTGTCTCAAAAGGCTTTTTTTTAAATGGCAGTCAAGGGAGCCATTTCTTGTGGCCTCCCATATCTTCCCTGTACGCGAGTCCAAGGTCCTGGGAACAAATGTTCTTCCTTAATGAGAAGATACCATTTCAGGAGGGAACAAAACCCATGTTGACAGAGTTGTCTCCCTTGGAAAATCCCTTGGAAATGTATCAGATTCCTTTAAGGGGATTCAAGTCCTATTCAAGGATTAAATTTTTGTTTTTGCATCCTTTCTGATGTGGGTCTGCTCTTGGGAACAAATTATTTCCTCACAGAGTAGACCACTTTAGAAGGGACTTTTTGTCCAGGAGAGCAAACAGGTAGTCACAAATGTTATTTCAATGCACAGTTGGTAACATGTCTGACTGCAGATCTAGGGGTCATAAGTTTGAATCTTAACTTGGCCACAACTTTTGTGGAGATTTATCATTGTAATCATTTTTATGGTCATTATCCCCCTTCCACTGATTCAAGAAGCCTAGTTGTCAGTTATTGCCAAAGGTATGTGCATGAGTACTGGTTAAGTGCTTAGATGACTACGCCTGCCAGGAAAAGTGTGAATACATTGACTGTGCCACTCAACATGACCTTAAGAGTGTTGACTTCAACTGGAACTTCCCTTGTAAAAAATGGCAAAAAATCTACCAAGCGTATCCAGTTTCTTAACCCTTGTCCTCCTGAACCCAGATATACCCTGCCTTTCCAAACAGTTTAGATGTAGATCAGTTGGCTTCTGCAGAAGCCAACTGATCTGGATCTACACTGTTTGTCATTAAGTATGTGAAATTATAGCTACAACCTGGATCAGGTTATCTGATTGGCTGACAATTAAAAATGGTCTTGGCATCTTAATTTATTCAGCATGACTAGGGTTAAATAATGGAAATCAGAGGGTCAGTGAATTGCTGTTCTGATTTCCTCTTATTACAGTAAATGTCCTAATATTTCAAACACTGTCTTCAAGCAGGCAACAGTGGGGCTTCGTAACAAGAGTCTAACAAATATTCAAGTTTACATTGACGTTTATGGCGGCATTACTCTTGGAGTCATAATTCTAATAATTTTTATGCTAAGCAGTTGACAGTTGGTATGCTACTTACCAGACCTAAACCATCAACTCGGTGCTAGAATTGCCCCTTGGTTATGTCCTGAGGTGGGACTAGGGGTCAGAATGTATACAAATTTTTAAGTTTACATTCATGTTTACATTAACGTTTGCATATGCCCTTTTGTCAGTATCTTTGGTGTACAAAATTTTAGGACATTTCAGATTCTGATCTTTTGTTAGGATGATGAATATTGGGTAGTACAGAGTAATATTCTTTAACAAACATGAAGGCTCTGATCAGATTGCTAATTAGGCCACTACTGTTCATGTTTGCAGTGAAACTGTTTACTTTGGGTTGATGTCATATAAATTTTGATTACTTTTCCTTCAGATGTCAACTATAATTTTGACTATGTGATTTCCTCTTCTACACATTGCAACAACTTTCTACATTATGCCAGTTTCTCAGTCAACAACACCGAGGCCATCTCTGTGGCATTTTGGGCTCGACTTTCTGTTCTCAACAGACTGGGAACCATACTTTCCTTGTATGGCACAAGCACAAGGTGAGTGGATCTGCAGAGAATTGGAATATTGAGGAGTATTTTCAGTATTCAAGATACCTTAACCCTTAAAGCACCAAGCATAATCTGTGAAAATTAGGTTTCGCATTACATCTGAAGAATCACCTGCCTAGCAGATAGCTGACATGAACTGTCAAGGTTTATTTTTGAATGTCATCTACTGCAGTTGTGATTGGCATTTTAATGGTTATCAAACATAGACTAGTGGCTTATGGTTTAGTGCAAAAATAACACAAAAATATGAATAATGCACCTTGCATAGACAAAGATCAGCTCAGATTTTACATATATGATATGAGCTTTTTCCTTGAAGTTTGTTTACTAAATTTGTTTCTTAAAATACTGGCTGGAATGCCAAACAGTGTAGACCCAGATCAAACTGCAGTTTGATCTGGGTCTACACTATTTGCATATGTCATTTTTTCAAAAAAGTTTTCACATAAAATTTTAATTTGATTACAGTACAATATTTAGGCTTTCTTTTCTCTGTATAAAAAAACATGGTACCTTATTGGACTGCATTGATACATCACATGAAGAATGTTCTAGTTTTAAATAACATTGTTTAAAACTCATACACATCTTCAAACATTTTATTTATTTACAATGTCCATGTATGTAGGGAGGAAACCACACCTGATATATCCCAGTATAGTATCAAGATCAATGGTACTCATGTCAGTATGGTCCTGCCCACCTCCACTGGTACAGTGCATAAGGAAATGTACATTGATGGTGTTAACATTGGGGATGGCTACTGGCACCATATAGCTGTGACCTGGAAAAGTGGAAAAGGGGAGTTGACTTTGTATGTGAATGGGGAATACAACACTCAGGCTGCAATAGGCAAAGGAGAAATACTTCTAGAATTGTAAGTAGCATATATCATTTCTCCATCAAAACATGTCAGGGTCATCATTAGAAGTGCCTCACTGATATGCTTCTAATTAGTAACCACAATATATGGTTGGATTGAGAAATAAGAAAATATATTGATCTGGATAGCCTTCTTATCTTGAACTCTGGGCCCAGTTGTTCAAAACTTAATGAAGTACTTAGCTAAAGTGATTATAAAATTTCTGTCTTGAGCTATAGCAAATACATTGGTATTTTTGCTGAAAAATTGTGAGGAGCTTTTGTATTGCAAAAGCTACTCACATTTTTGCAGCAAAACTATCAATGTATTTGAAAATATCTTAGCTACAACAGTTAACAAGGATGTCATTAATGAGCTTATTAAGTTAAAAATGCTTTGAACAACTGGGCCCTTGTGTTTACCCTAAATATTTGGACACTCTCTTTTCTCCATACTGTTTCTAAAATATGAATGACTATTCCGTTACTGGGTGATATGATGGAATGACAGTGTAGACCCTGATCTAACTGCTCCTTTTGGGGCAGTTTGATCTGGTTCCACACTATTTGCTCAGCCTGTCTGTCTGTCTGAATAATAATTTGTGAATGACATTCCTTGTGTGGCACGTGATACAAATTAAGTTGACACCGAAGTTCAAAGGAAATCTGATAACCGGTTTTTCAAGCTGACTGACCAATGAAAATAAGTCTGATTGGCTGTCAAAGCGTTACATACCAACTGAACCGTCCCAAGCACGTGAAAAGCAGGACTGGAAACTTGATAGGTAATACGAGCTGGCACGAATGAGCAAACTTTACGGTCTCTCTGACTGTTAGTTATCTTGAAACACCGTTGTGCCGTGTGCACATCTTGTTGTTTGCGTCAGCTTATTGGGCATGGACTGATCAAATGGACAGGTCGCCCTGGACGGATACAAAGGTCGGGGTGGGCAGTCGATTTGCTCGGCCCGCAGTTATACTGAATACTTTGTATAACTTATACAGGAATACTCAGCAAAGTTTTTGTTAAGCTCCTCAGCAAAACATAGATGTGCATGTAGACTCATGTTCTCACTATGTTTGTGATAGTAGGCTTTAAACATTGTATATGTTTAATGCTGAATAAATATTTGTATTTGTATTTGTGTAATAATAAGGGTAAATATTGTAGAACCGGTGCACAGGTAATCATGTCAGTCTATAGTCTGATGAACAGGACTCCAAATACAATATTTCATACATGCCATTAGCTGCTGACAGAAATCTGTGAGATTTTGAAAATTTTTTGGGGAGATTTGATAAAATTCTGTGAGATTTTTATGAAAATCACTTTCAAGCTTACATAAGTAAGTTAAAAGCCATTAGTTTAATGAATTAAGATTGGGATGCCATGCTAATGTGTGATTTATTTCTAGTTCTTCAAAAAACACCTTATTAAATGGTTTGAAAATTCTGTGAGATTTGAAAATCTTATGGGAAACGGGATCCAGAAGGGCCAAAATTCTGTGAGATTTTGTCTCACAGTGTGAGGTATGGCGTGTTTGATATTTGCTGTCATTAGCACAAATATATGCTCTTTTTTATGCATAAATCAAAAAAGCTTGGCATACCAGTTTTTGTTTTGCTGTTGCAGAAAAAGCATCAAAACAACACAATAATTTTCAATAAAACAATAATATCAGATGCTATTGTGGGGACAAATAGGAAAAAGAATTAAAATGTCATCTGCTGAAAGTTTTACCCAGCAAATTAATTGTTTAACCCATTTATGCCTAGTGGACTCTTCTACTATAACACTTTGGACTGTTCTATTTCCAATAGCAGGGTGTCTAGTTGGTTTTTATTATGACTGTTTTACAGAAATTCCTGAACTTAATGCAAACATTGTAGGCCCTGATAAGACACCACTTAATGCAGCATCTGATCTATCTGGGTCTACACTGTTTGCAAGTGTCCTTTTTATGGGATGCTAGGCTTAAATGGGTTTAAGGCTATGACTTTAAACAGCAGAGCCACAGATCAGCCTGAACATTCATACAGACCAGTCAGGATCTTTACTGTTCAGTTGCAGAATCTTCAGTTGCATGAATCTGCATACCCTGAACAGACTATAAGGAAACAGAGGCTGATTTGGGCTTTCACTGTCCTTATACAGTAAAACCTCAACAGCTTGGATATTTTGGGACCATTCATTTGAGACATGGACAGTTCAAGCTACTGAAAGTTTATTATGGTTCCAGGTTAGGAAGCAAATGTGATAATGTAAGGAAGTCTTTTAAGTCTTTTATACAATAATAGTATGTTGAGTGTACTCATTAGAATCACCTCAATGAGGTGATTCTAATGAGTACACACAACATACAATTTCATGATAAAATAAGAATTTTTTCCTAAAATTTGTTTTCTTGAGCTATCTGAGGAATTCATAGAGACTCGAAAACAAATTTGAATCATCCAAGGTAACCAGCCATTGGTGTTCAAGTCATCAAGGTTTTACTGTATATAGAGTACCAAGTAATAATGGGAGTATTCAGAAAATGTTTTTGTTATTTTGTCTTCAAAACACGTCTTATGTGTACCGTATATTATATTGTTGTTATTGTGTTGGGGTTTAATGACATGTTAACCCATGTCATTTCCCAGTGACAAAAGATACAAAACAACTTTTCCTCACCCAAATACCTCCATGTACCGTATTTAGCCTTAATGTTTTGACACATTAACTTCTTATCATACTTGCCCTAAATTTTGAACATGTCTATTTTATAACTTTATAATGTATCTCAAACAGCTTTAGGAGGCAAAACAGTATAGACCCTGATTGGATGCTGTGTTCTGGTGGGTCTGAGTTGAATCTACACTGTTTGCACATGCCTGTCTGTCCAAGTATTTAGGATAAATATGTTACTGAAATACTGAAGGGAATTCTCTTAGCTAGGTAATTCCATTGAATACTCACAATATATTTTGATGCAGAAATAAAATACCATGTGTTGGAACTACCTTCAGAATTATTGCTACTGTAATGACCCTAAGTACTGTGACAGATAGGCCTTTACAAACAGAGTAGACCCAGATCAGATGCTGCAGAACATGGCATCTAATTGGGGTCTACATGGTTTGCCATCCATATAGCAATATTTTAGACACATCAAGAGGTAGTAGAATGGACTATTTCAAATTTTAGGACAAGTATGTTGAGTAGATAAGGCGCCCCACTACTTAGGGTAAATATGGTAATTATCACTATTTTTTCTAGGGCTTTGCATGTGCCTCCTTTTTATACTCTGCCACATGACAGTCAGGTGAGGTAGTAAGTTTTCACATGGGATGTCCTTGTGTCCATGTGTCCATCAGTCTCCCAGTCAGCATTCTACGTAAATCTATATCGGGCCGTCATCGGCCCGTCAGGGTAGCTGACGGGCAGATGACGGCCCGTTGTAGATTTACATAGAATGCTAGCTGGGCTGTCTCTAGTATATATGGCCACATTTCATTTTCATGAAATAACTTATGTTTCAACAGCTCCATTGAATTGTATATATGCATTTGTATTAGCAAGCTCTTGTATATGCCTGTTGGAGAAATTTTGATAATTATTTACAGAGTTATGGCCCCTGATAGAGTTATGGTCCCTGATAATGTTGCAAATTGGTTTCCATGCCATGACTTGGTTGTTTTTCACCCAATTCAATGAAATTCATGTGGAACCTTAATGTATGAAAATGTCATTTATGTGTCAATTCCCACTTTAGTTATGTAACAGAATGGCCAATATATGTGTAAATAATTATATTGGTGTATATTGTGCATGGCTGACCAGTCTGACTAGTCCAGACATTTGTCCAGTGGTTGTTTGCTTGCTTTGTGTTCCCAGGGTATTGGGTTCTGGTCAGGACACATGACAGGATGTTCTTTAATTATTATAATTTTTATTATTATAATTTTCAGTGGCTTACTACAGCTAGGTATGGACAGAGATGAAGCAAGCATTGGTTGGTCATCCAACTATTTTATTGGACGTATAAGCCAGTTACTACTGTTTGATTATGAGTTATCTGATTCTCAAGTGCAGCAAGCCAGAAATCTAACTATCACTGACCCTTCAATATTGGCCCAGGAACATACAACCATGTTACAGTATACCATTGATTACAGCAGTCATTTGAAGGACAGGAAGTGTTTGAACAACAAAAACTGTGATATTTTTAATGGTAAGAGCTACTGGGTAAAACCTAAGAGCTACTAGGTAAAACCTATCCCCATACCTCACTTGAGATATGTAATTTATATTTTCTGGTCCTTTGAGATCAGTGAGCCCATTCTAGAATTTGTGAAAGTTCAAATGAGGGTCAAAAGTGAGGCCTATTTGGCCAAAACTAGCCTGGAAAACATGACACCAGCTGTTTCTGTTTTCAGTTCTGTGTGTGTAAATTGCTCTGAAGCAACATTCCTTATAGAATCTATTTTGAATAGTTCAATACAATGTAGTTTTAATGGCCAGTTTGAGCTTTTTTTTTTTTTTTTTTTTTTTTTTTTTTTGTTGTTGCTAAATTCCAAATTTAGCCACTCCACTTGAGGTAATGATAAGAAATTGATTGACTTAGTACTGAGAAATAGATAGATACACACAGTTCAAGCGAGCATGGCATGAAAAGAACAGACCTAAAGTATTTTTGACAATTAACCATAATCACTCTAAGTTTTGGGATAGACAGGCTGGCAAAAACAGTTTAGACCCCGATCAGAGGCTGTATTAGACCCCAATTAGGATCTACACTGTTTTCTACTCATCAGTTTTGAAGACATAGCAGATAGTACAGTGGACTGATTCAAATTTTAGGACAAGTATGGTGATGTGTAAAGGTGTCTGAATATTTAGGGTAAATATAGTTGGTCATAATGCTTGTTACATCAGAAGAGAGACTGTGACATCCACATAAGGCAGATATTTCACAAGATGACTATTTTTTTCAGCAACTCTGTTTCCCTCTGTGTCAAGTTGTCCAGAAGATCTTGGTTTGGTGTTAGAAAGAGTTTCTACCCCAGAGTGGGAGTCAGCAGTTTTCAGTAGTGTGGTGTCGGACACCCAAGTGAAGTCAAACTACAATTCAGGAGGTACAGTATAACCATACTTACCTTCTCAGACTACATGAGCCCATTCATGCAAAAACAATGCCTTCAAACGTGCAAAATACAGTCGACTCTCGTTATCTCGAATTCCAAGGGACTCACTGAAACACTTCAAGATATCCGTACCTCGACATATCAGAGTTGAGAGAGTGAGGAAAACAATAAATTGAACAACCACATTTTACAAATGAATATGTAATTTGACTCCTGAAGTTAGAAATATATATATAAAATAATGTGGAAAAGAGGAGAAATTGCTCCTTAGGAGCAATTTCTCCTCTTTTCCACATTATTTTGTTACCTGTTGTCATAGTTTCATGTTAAAACAGGGACCAGATTTTTACTTCAAGATAAGCGGTAATTTGAAGGGAGTTTGGGATAACGAGGTTCGACTGTATGCAGAATCAGATCATCCCACCCATGCACAAAGTATCATCCATGCCTTTGTTCTTCTTTCGTTCATTCTGTAGTATCTGACAATTTTGTTAGAGGACAGTGAAGGCTCTGATTAGACTGCACTTCTGCGCAGTCTAATCAGGGCCTTCACTGTACAGATATGCCCAAAGACACTTTTTTGCACGGTGCAGCCTGTATGTGTGCTATGATTCAGCCAACTTGCACATTAATGCAGGCCAATTCTGGTCTTTGCTGTTGACATACTGTTAAGCTAAAGCACTCAGCTATCTGACAAAGGGTAGTAGATATTTTTCTTCCCTCAAAATAGAGTTTGGCATTTCATCATGTGAATTGCCTCCAAAGGAAATAATTTATCTGCAATGCCCATACATGCCATTAGCTGTTGACAGACATCTGTGAGATTTTGCAAATTTTTAGGGGAGATTTGATGAAATTCTGTGAGATTTTTATGAAAATCACTTTCAAGCTTATATAAGTAAGTTAAAAGCCATTATTTTAATGAATTAAGCTTGGGACAGCCACGCTAATGTGTGGTTTATTTCTAGTTCTTCAAAAAGTAGCTTATTAAATGGTATGAAAATTCTGTGAGATTTGAAAATCTTATGGGAAATGGGGTCCAGAAGGGCCAAAATTCTGTGAGATTTTGTCTCACAGTGTGAGGTATGGCATGTATGAATGCCAAACCTTGTTAGAAAAATAGAAAATAGGGTTTGACATTCCTGTGCGCTGATGTGAACTGGCAGTTCACATCTAATATCTACCCTATTTTCTGGGGATAATAATAATAAAAAAAAAAATATGTAAAATGATGTTTGCAGCTATTTAACCTTTAACTACCTCTGTAGTAAGTTTTTGTTTCCTCTAATTTCTGTGGTTTGACATCCTATCAATGGTATTGCAGTCATTTAGCAATGATGATAAATTGACAGTGTGATAAAGGTTATATGCAAAAGAACGCCATAAAGTCATGCCCAGGAATCATAGATCAACAGGCAAACACTTAAGAAAATTGATACATTTGTAAGGGAAGTCAATCTGATTAAAACATATAAAAACTTTGCCTACTGTTTAAACGGGATCTGCTCTTAAAAGACAGTGCAGTGTTTGCAAAGAATGCATCTGAATTGACAGATTTTGACAAATGATGCTTTTTGATTCAAATTTTATCAAAATCAGGTAAAGTTAAGAATATGTAAAGATTCCTGAACCTCTGTCAAGATTGCTGCCATTTTCAATTTTGATGAGTCTTAACATTTCAAAATGATAAATAAAATCTTCTTTTCGACAGAAAAGGTGCGATGTTCAAGCGAATTCAATATATGTCCAGCATATGTTAATCTGTTCTTTGATGTAATTAATTGTTCGATGTCTGTTACAGGTGCCACGATGCCATATGGTATCAATGGGATCAGTTCTGCTGGGTATGATTCCAGGGGAAATGCGGCTGTCTGCACATTTAGGCTTTACAATAGAAGTAAGTGTCATGTTTACCCAAATGTTCAGATGCTTTCATGCCTAGCATGTCAGAAAATATTTTCAGCAGACGACATTTTGAAATATTTTATCTTATTTTTCCCAGGAAATAGGCATGTCATGCAAACTGTCTCCTTAGGCTTTTGCATTTCATGCAAATTGTCTTCTAGGAGGCAATTCGCATGAAAAGTCTGAGCCTATTTCCTGGAAAAAAAAAACAAACAAAAAAAAACAACAAATATTAATTTTTTATCTGATGAATTAGCCCAGAGAGTGGTGAAGGTTAAGGAGAGTTGATGCACTTTCAAGAGAAATTAATCCGACATGAAAATGTTTATCTCCCTCCCTCCTCACTGGGTAGGGGGGCTGCTCATAAAGAAAGAATTTGCTTCTTCTTTTATAGATACTTTAGAAGGAACTATCAAGGCATGTTTTAACATTACAAGTGTATTAAATGTATACACCCCTATTCCAGCATAATACATGTACATTCTTGTATTGAAAACAGGTATATGCAGGGGTTTCAGGCTAAGTTTCTGTAGTTTGTTTTAACCTTATATTGAATAAATAATCGGAAGACATTTTAACGCTTAGCACTCTGGGTAAAATTTTCAGCAGACGACATTTTGAAATATTTTTCTTATTTTTCCCAGAAAACAGGATTTGACATTTCATGCAAATTGTCTCCTAAGGAGACAATTTGCATGAAATGTCAAATCCTGTTTTCTGGGAAAAATAAGAAAAATAACATCATTTTGTCATCTGCTGAAAATGCCCAGAGAGTGGTAAAGGTTAAAATGCTTTTTTTTTTGTATTATATTTATTATTTCTCAGAGCAAATAAAGCTTGACATTACAAGTGAATAATCTGCTACAGAATGCTTAAGATTAATATCTCATAACTATATGTGATGGAATATACTGTATTCTACCTAATAACTGCATATACATCTATCAACTCGCTGTCACCCAATTTCGAAGTCTTGATAATTACAGTTATTGTAGTCTACATATTACAGCTTGTGTACTTTTCATGAACTTTGTAAAAGCATAAAATATGAACCTCATGAAGTCCTGCTGATCTTTCTTTAAAGTATGATCTTATTAGGTGGATATTTTACAACATTTTTATAGTAATTTTGTAAAACCTAAGTACATAGTGTGGTATTTAAGTCAAATATGGTGTATATAGTTCTAGCTGAGATTCATATGTTGATATGATTTTTTTTTTTTTTGATTGCAGGAAAAGAATGTGAAAGTCCAGTCTTTTTAACTGAGGCCTCCAAAAGCTGTTCCCCCCTTGATGGTGAAGAAGGAAGTATATGTCAGCTAGAATGTGGCATTGACAATTACTCCCCAACACAGCCATTACCTATGTACCAGTCTTGCAGCAAATATGGAATGTGGAACCAGGCTGAGAGACTGACTCAATATGTGTATCCTACATGTGCAGGTAAGATTGGCACATGAAATATATTGTCACATTATTGTGAATCCAGTGACATGACGTACATCATGACATTGCCTTAACACTAATGCGATATTGTATTAACATCATTAAATTGCACTGATGTTAATGCAACATATAAACTTCATGTGTCCACTGGGATGAAGCCAGTTATGTGTGTAAATATCACTGGTTGAATGTTGAACAATGTAGACCTTAATTTTATGGCATATCTGGATAGTGAAGACCCTGTGCAGATTTATCATGTACTTTGCAGTCTACTTTTAGAATCTAAAGATACTGTAAAATATATCAATGGAGGCAAATTGTCCTCTACCTCATCAATGAAACATCACAGATTCAGATGATCCTATTAGGATCATCTGAATCTACGATGTTTCACTGATGAGGTAGTAGTTCTCTAGATGAGGTAGTAGTTCTCTACCTCATCAATGAAACATCACAGATTCAGATGATCCTGTTAGGATCTTCTAAATCTGTGATGTTTCACTGATGAGGTAGTTGTTCTCTATCTCATCAGTGAAATATCACAGATTCAGATGATTCTGTTAGGTTCTTGTAAATCTGTGATGTTTCACTGATGAGTTAGTTATTCTCTATCTCATCAGTGAAACATCACAGATTCAGATGATCCTATTAGGATCTTCTAAATCTGTGATGTTTCACTGATGAGGTAGTTGTTCGCTATCTCATCAGTGAAATATCACAGATTCAGTGATCCTATTAGGTTCTTCTAAATCTGTGATGTTTCACTGATGAGATAGAGCATTCCTATGTGGACCAAACATATGTATATAATTTGGATCTGTATCAGAATTAAGGATGAGGTTTGATTGAGTAAAGCTGGTTTAACCCTTAAAGCGCCAATCACAACAATTGTTGTCTGCTTTGTCATCTGCTTGTAATTTTAAAAATCATTTCTGCAAACAGTGTGGACCCAGATCAGACTGCTCCTTTAGGAGCAGTCTGATCTGGGTCCACACTGTTTGCCTGTATGCAAAAATTGGTTTGAAAAGTTTGCAAGAATATTCAGCAGACGACAAAAACAGACAACATTTTCAGATGCAGGTTTTCTTGGCGTTTTAAGGGTTAATAAGTCCCCCAGTAGTTTTTTCTGCTATCCATTCCCAGGCAGTTTCTATGCTGTAGTTCTACTTAGTGTGTGCATATCTGATATTTGTTTTTTCATTGTTTATTTTTCATCTTTAATTGCCTAATTAAGGCTGTTTTTGTGATTATAGCATTTTATGGGAATCCTCTCTTACATTTTTATACCCCTCTGCCCACAGACTGAGTTTTATACCCTTTTGCCCACAGACTGAGTTTGTGGGGGATAAACTTTTCACATTGTATGTCCATGTATCTGTCTGTCTATCTGTCTGTTACATTTTGGTATCTTATAAGTACTGCTTGTTGACATTCTTGTATTTGTTGAAGAAACTTTTTTCACTTTTTGGGGCTCTTGTAGCAGTACCATGTATCTTCTTGTGAATTATATTCCTCTCCACTCCCCTCCACTCCACACCAAAGGTTGAGGGGTTCCCCTCCCCACCAGAGGAGTAGGGGTTTTTGGTTTTATTTGTTTTTATTTTGGTTGGATTCCTGTCAGCAATGGCATAGGCATTGGCATAACATTTCTTGCATACATGATGTCTCTTGCACTTCTTTGCAGATTTTTGTAAGAATTGGCAGGAATACATCATTGAGACATGCTGATTAGATTTTGGTGGTCTTGACCTCACTTTTAAGTTCAGCACAGGACAAGTAAAGCCAAATTTACAATGACAATGAATCCATGTTATCTCTTGAACTAGTGAACAAGTTTTCATTAAAATTGCAGGGATACATTACTGGGAAAAACTTTAAAGCTAATTGGGTTTTTGTGACCATGGCCACATTTCAAGGTCAGCACAGGACAGATAGTGCCTAATTCACACAGTGAGGATATCATTTTAGCTCTAAAATACATCTGTAGTTTTTTATTATAAAGTGTCAACCTGAACTTATTTGACTACGTCAGTTCACAACAACCTTTTTATAACATTATTGGTGGGATCCAAAGCAAAAACCCTGTCAGCAAAATAATCCTATTGTATCCCAACAAAAATGTATGGATTATATAGAAAAATGACCATAAATGGTCATTTTTCTATGTAATCTATACATGTTTGTTTAGATACAACATTTTTTGGGTCCACCTTTAAACTTTCTTGTATCAAAAATTGTCTTATCATATGACGAGGCTGTTATTCAGTGGCATAACATCATTTCTTAAAAAAACTATGACCACATGTTACTTAACACTTTGGCAGGAACAAGTAACATCATGACAATGTCCGTGTTAGCCATGCATTTTCTGTTGAACAATCCTCAACTTAAAAGACAATAAAATCCAGTTTTAAATGGTCTTATTATAAACAGAATCTTACACGTAGTCATTTCATATGAAATTTATGAAACTCACTGAAGGCTTGTTTCATAAATATCATAGGAAATGACCACTCATGTAAGATCCTCTGTTTATAAGGAACCCATAAAGAGGATTCAGTGTGTTCCCTACAGGATACAAGAAAATGTATCCCAGTCTCTAGTCTCTGTATGTGTCTTCTTACTGTTTCAGCCTCAACAGATCTGACTTACAAATTAAACATTTCCCTCCAGTATATGACAACCTCAGACTGTGATACTGTATCCCAGAATCTAGTCTCAGAGACTCTGACAGCCCTGAAGCAGCTCAATAGTCAACACAACAATGGTCTATGTCAGTTTGAAGACGGTGGAGATGATATTATGTGTTCTGGTGCTGACATTAGTGTAGAATGTACAGAGACAAACAAGGCTGAATTAACAGTGACGTTGCCATGGATAAGGTAAAAATGAAGTGTTTATGGAGAAACAAGCATTTTTTTCCGAGCAAAACTATATGTAATACATTTTTCATCAAAAAGCTGATAATTCTTTCCCTATTTCTCCACAGAAACATATGTTGTTGTGCTTGTTAGATTTGCCTAACCAAGAACTTTCTAATGAGCACAACATATCTTTATTTGTGAAGAAATGAGAAAAAATGTTTATTTGACTGCTCTGCATTACTTGTATCTAGAGTAGTACGGTCGAGATGAAATGCTTTTTTAATAAAAAATAATGTCTGTTATTCTTAATGCTTAGCACTCTGGGTAAAAAATTCAGCAGACGGCATTTTGAAACATTTTTTTCCCAGAAAACAAGATTTGATATTTTATACAAATGGAAGACTATTTGCATGAACTGTCAAAACCTGTTTCCTGGGAAAAATAAGAAAAATGTCATCAATGTGTCATCTGTTGAATTAGCCCAGAGTGTGGTTAAGTTTATATGCCATACAAAATCGTTCCAATGACTAATGCACATATAAAACTTTACAGGAAATTGGGAAACTGAACATATATGATCCTTGATTATTTTATTTAAAAACATGCTGTAAGAAATAAACTTGATGTACCTAGTCTATGTTACAGCTACACAAATCCCAGCAATTCAGTGCTGAATCACACCCATGCAAAATATCATTGGAATATTGCCTTGCTCATAATCCTAAATAATTTGATACTCTGCATGAATATGCTCAGAAAAAGTGGAATTTTGACCCTATACCCTAGCAACGACCCACCTTCTGGTCCTGCCCAAACCAACCCATGGCAAAACTGTCAATTTTACTATTTGATTTGATATACAGTAAATGTCCTAAAATTGTGCATAACAAAGTTTCTGACAAAATGGCATATGCAAACAATGAAGACCCAGATCAGACTGCTACTGAAGGAGCAGCCTGATCAGGGTCTACACTATATGCCATTGGGAAAAAACTGCATAAAAGTAAAAAAAGTAAAATTTTGGCCAAAAAAGTATGGAATAGTGTTGAAAATTTAAGGACATTTGCTGTACTACACCGTTATAAAAGTGTAATTTTTCGCCTTTTTATGCCCCTGCCGAAAATGGGGTGGAGGGATATAGTATCACTGCTGTCCGTACGTACGTCCCATCCATCCATCCCTTTCATCTCATATGTAACACAAATGGTTTCTATGCGATATCTTTTGAAAGGATTAGTATATTGGATTGAAATTTTATACACAGGTATATAATTATAAAATGTAAGTCAAGTTTGATTTAGGGTAAAATCCACCAATTACTTTGGGAGTTATGGCCCTTTTTCAGCTTCGAAAAATTTTCAACTTTGAAAAATGGTTTCCGTGCGTTATCTTTTGAATGAATTGGTGTATTGGATTAAAATTTTATACACAGGTATATAATCATAAAATATAGGTCAGTTTTGATTTAGAGTAAAATCCACCTATTATTTTGGGAGTTATGGTCTTTTTTCAACTTTGAAAAATGGTTTCCATTCCATAACTTTTGAAAAGATTAGTGTATTGGATTCATATTTTATACACATAAGCATATAATTATAAAATATAGGTCAAGTTCGATTGAGGGTAAAATCCACCAATTATTTTTGGAGTTACAACTCTTTATTAATGTTGAAAAATAGTTGAAAAATGGTTTCCATTCAATATCTTTTGAAAAGATAAGTGTATTGGATTCAAATTTTATACACAGGTATATAATCATAAAATGTAGGTCAAGTTCGATTTAGGGTAAAATCCACTAATTATTTTGGGAGTTATGGCCCTTTTTCTGGGGGATTACAAAAATGAAAAATGGTTTCCGTTCCATAATTTGAAAAGATTAGTGAATTGGATTCATATTCTATACACAAGCAAATAATTATAAAATATAGGTCAAGTTTGATTTAGGGTAAAATCCACCAATTATTTTTGAAGTTATGGCTCTTTTTCAACATTGAAAAATAGTTTCAGTTTGATATCTTTTGAAAACATTAGTGTATTGATTCATATTTAAAACACAGGTATATCATCATAAAATAGAGGTCAAGTTCCTATTAGGGTAAAATCAACCCATTATTATCGGAGTTATGGCCTTTTTTCACCTTCAAAAGACGTTTCCCTTCCGATTTTTTTTTAAAAAAGACTGATTTGTGTATTGGATTCATATTTTATAGACAGGTATATAATCATAAAATATGGTCAAGTTTGATTTAGGGTAAAATCTGCCAATTATTATGAGAGTTATGGCCCTTTTTTCAACTTCATTGTTTGCAAAATGCCTGTGTGTGGGTGAAGATGGCCCTGGGCGGGGGCATCTGTATCATACTGACACATTTCTATTTCTCTTCTGCTTACCTGATCTGGGTAAAAACTGTTTGCTCTGACCTATCTGTCCATACACACAGGATAAATACTGTAATGTTGAATAACTGAGGATGTTTAAATTATAAAAGAATGACATATATTTTTCTCCATTTTCCAGGGCTGAGTTAGCCAGGGGGTCAGTGGAAGAAGTTCTGATGATTTCGATAGCAGATGATGGCCAGTTTACATTTAATATGGTAAGAAGACAGACATGCATTAACTTAAGAATATGTCTATACTACACTAAGGCCTGTCTACAAGGGTCGTGCAAAAAGTTCTGTCACTAATAGGCTTCCTTTGTTTTATCCCAGGTATATTTAAACTCATCAAGTATAGGCAGGCCTCAGTGTAGAATGCAAAAAGGGCCTTTGTGCCATATGTGTGCAACAAAGGCTCAGATAGAACTTTGAATTTGTGTATACTAATCAGGGCCTTTGGTGCACACTAAGAGAATCAGTGAACCCTGTAGAGCAAAAATTCTTTCATTTAAGATTATCTTATCTTTTAAAGAGTTTCAAATACCAGGGCCCAGTTGTTCAAAGCTAAGGACATTGTTAGTTAACGATTTGTTAAAATATACATCGAGTGATACGCAAATATGCTGAAATTTTTTGCTGAAAAAATGTGAGTAGCTTTTGCAGTGCAAAAGCTATTCACATTTTTTCAGCAAAAAATATCAGAATATTGTATATTGAATCTGCTAAAACGGTTAACGAAATGACCCTTAACGAGCTTGTTAAGCTAACAATGCTTTGAACAACTGGGCTCAGAAGAGCACCTACCTGTCAACAAAATATGTCTTCCGTAATAAAATAGCAGCAAAATCTTTCAAATGGATCTGTTCACATTAAGCAATTTTAAACGACAGTATCGTAAATTTCAAACACTTTATTCCATACCCTTTTTTTGCTTAACTTATGCTTTTTATGCAGTTGTTTCTCTTAAAATACTTAATAGAATGGCAGTGCAGACCCAGATCAGACTGCTTCTTCAGGAGCAGTCTGATCTGGGTCTGCACTGTTTACATATGACATTTTGTCAGACAGTTTTGTGTATGAAGTTTTAGGATATTTACCGTAGTTTGCAGATTTGCTGTATTATGGAAAAAATATTTTTAAGATTTTATTTGCAAATGTAGCTACTTAATTTCATTTATCGTTACTGTTCAGAAAAAAAAATGATACAAAGTTTTTGAGAAAAAAGTATGGTAAAAAATGAAATAAATAGTTTATACATTTTTATAAAAAAAAAAAAAGAGTCTTTATTCTGCATGAATGGCCTTTCAGAGAGAAAGCAGGTGCTGTAGTGTCCCTCTTTGTAAAAAAATATCATTCTCTTTTTAATGTTGAGGATGCTGGGTAAAAAGTTAAGCAGACAACTTTTTTAAACATTTTTTTTTTTTTTGTAATCCCCCAGAAAATAGGCTGTGGCATTTCTAACAAATTGTCTCCTTTGGGAGACAGTTTGCATGAATTGGCAAAGCCTATTTTCTGGGAAAAAATAAGAAAAAAATCATCAGTTCGTCATTTACTGAGTTAGACCAGATAGTGATAAAGGTTAATTTCTTAGGGAATCACTAAAGAAATTTATTTTCTTTAACAGGCTATACCAGATCTTCAGTCACTAGCGATGATAATGACCCCTGCCTGTAAATATGGAACTCAACAAGTTGGTGATAAATGTGGTAAGTTACCATGAACATTCAACCAGGCCGTGAGATTATAAAACTTTTTACATGCTCAACTTAGCTGAGCATGAAATTTTCTCTGCTAATAAATATGAAAGTTGGCATTTTTATATTTATTAGCAGAAAAAGTTCCATGCTGACCTCTGTATAGCAAGAAAAAAATTGCAGTTGTGATTTATTATCAGCACAAATTTCATGCTCAGCTGAGTTGAGCATGAAAAAGTTTTATAACCTCGGGGCCAGGGCTGGAAAATTATACATGCCTGCTGACTGTGACCAGTTGTCTTGGGCACGTGGGATACAGTACTTATATTTTATCAGTTGGTGATTTACCAGCCATGAAGGATGAGTGGAAATAATTGTTATGCCTCTGCCATTTCCACGAAAGAATGTTGCCGACCTCGGCGGGGGTTGAACCCGCGACCCCATGCGCCGTCCGACTGGAGACTAGGAGGTCGCGGGTTCAACCCCCGCCGAGGTCGGCAACATTCTTTCGTGGAGATTGATCATGAAATATTTTCTACGGTCATTCTCTACCTTCCGCTGATTCAAGAAGGGCAGTTGTCAGTTTCTGGCGAAAGAATGTGCACAATACTGGTTAACCGCTTAGAGGACTAAGCCTGCCCAGTAAACGTGTGGTTAATTAAACTGACTGCGCTCGACATGACCCCATTGGGTTGACTGGGCCGTAAAACCTCAACACAAACAAGTCTGCCATTTGAAGAATGGGGGTAAGGGCATATAGTGTTACCCCTGTCTATCCCTCTGTCCAGCCATCCGCCTCAGTCTGAGATGGCATTAGCAATTTGCATTTAAGTTTTTCAGGCATTAGCAATTTGCATTTAAGTTTTTCTGGCAGGAGCATCCGTGTCCTTTGGACACATTTCTGGTTTTTAAGAATTTTCAATCACTGTGCAAGTTTATAAAATGAGCTAGATGTGGTCCAATGTTTTGCCCAAAACAAGACCCATGACCTTCATTGAGTTTGAGGTCAAGGTCACAGACTGAGTTTTTGTTAAAGTTTTCCAAAGATGTCCTGAATGCCTGTTCATACAGTTAGATACTGCACAAAATATATTAAGTATAGGCAGACAAAGCCCTTCCAGTGACCTTGACACCAATGTTGTAGACTATGAAAATTCATATTGACATATCTTAAAGAAATTATGTCACTGAGACAAGATTTTGTAGATGCCACAGTTTAATTTGTTTTTGTTTGTTTGTGTTGAGCTTTTACGGCCCAATCAACCCAGTGGGTCATGTCGAGCGCGGCCAGTTTACCTAACCACATGTTTACTGGGCAGGCTTAGTCCTCTAAGCGGTTAACCAGTATTGTGCACATTCTTTCGCCAGAAACTGACAACTGCCCTTCTTGAATCAGCGGAAGGGAGAGAATAACCGTAGAAAATATTTCATGATCAATCTCCACGAAAGAATGTTGCCGACCCAGGCGGGGGTTGAACCCGCGACCTCCTGGTCTCCAGTTGGACGGCGCATCCAACTGAGCCACCGAGGCCGGCAATTTGTTTTTGGAGAAATAGGAAAATTATTTATGAATAACCACATGTCTGGATTTATACTAAATCTACACATTGTAATTATGGTCTTTTACCATTCTTGTACTATATTTACCCAACTATTCCAGTATTACGCCTTGGCAAACAGTGTAGACACTGATCAAACTGCTCCTTAATGAGAGAGCAGTTTGATCAAGGTCTACACTGTTTGCTAGAGATCAAATTAGTTACCATTCAGTCATCACATTTTAGACACATTTTTCTAGAGTCAAATGGACATGATCAAACTGAGCTTTAAGGAGCAGTTTGATCAAGGTCTACACTGTTTGCTAGAGATCAATTTATTGACCATTCAATCAGCACTTTTTAGACACATTTTTCTAGAGTCAAATGGACATTAAATTTATTTGGACTAAGTACAAGAAAGAAAGACTGTTACTGGTCTCTGAGTAGGGATATCTAATAATCACTGCTTATTCACATTTCTTATTTCTGTTGTTTCAGTTGTTTGTGGGAGTGGTACCTATTTTAACCAGACCCTTTTACAGTGTGTCCGTTGTCCTACTGGGACATATCGGACTGTACGGGCAGACACAGAGCAGTTGTCCGAATGTACCAAGTGTCCAGGGAGTGAAACTACAGCTGATGAAGGGGCTGTATCAAGAGAAATTTGTCATGGTGAGTATGAAGTATTTCTTCTTCTTCTTCTTCTTGTAAAGTGCAGGACCCACTTAGAAAATGTTGCACTGTGAGAAAACTGTACATGGTACTCTTGAGGCACAATGTACACATGTTAAAAACAGGATAAGAACAATGAAAATGATCTATACATTTTAATTGTAAGTATGTCCCTGTTGCATATCTTAAAGGTGTCCAAGGAAGGAGCTGTAACACAGTCTTACAGCAGCTCATTTCACAGATGCTAAATGGAAGGAAGGAGTGGGTGTTAACATCTTTCTGGCAATAAGGTGTTGAATAGTGCAGGCTATGTTCATAAATGTTGAGAAGAGTAAGATATAGGAAGCAGGCAGCTGGTATATTGATGGTGCTGTATGTGATTCTGCAAGGGGCTTTACATTGCTTTGTCTAGTTCAAAGGGGCTGTGATCTTAGGTTCTCAGCTATCTGACTGGAGTTGCTAGTGTAGCAGTAGTCTCTGATGATATATTAACTCTTAAAGCGCCAATTACAACAATTGTCATCTGCTTTGTCACCTGCTTGTGATTTTAAAAGTCATTTTTGCGAACAGTGTGGACCCAGATCAGACTGCTTCTTTAGAAGCAGTCTGATATGGGTCCACACTGTTTGCCTGTATGCAAAAATAGGTTTGAAAAGTTTGCAAGAATATTCAGCAGACGACATAAACAGACGACATTTTCAGATGTAGGTTTTCTTGGTGTTTTAAGGGTTAGGTGGATTAGCATTGGACAGCTTCTAATTTCATGGCTGTGAAGCATACTCAAAAGTTGTTCTCATACGTACTTTGCTATCACTTGGAGAGCCTGACATGTTTCTTCTGAAAGGCCTAGGCTAGGCTGTTGTGTGGATACTTGGTCATGGCATCAAAATGTTGGTTCCATGATAGATTTTAAGAAGTGTCACACCCAAGGATTTTTCTGACTTGGTTGTTTGAGTGTAATTTCATAGATAGCATAGTGAATTGACTTCCTGTTCTTGAGGAAGCAAGTCTTAATCTTGTATTTTTTAATTGCTTAAAAAATGCATTTTATGTTCAAGTACACATTAGGTTCAAGTACACAATTTCTTTATAACATGGCTCGGCATAATATGATTTTTGATATACCCAAAAATGTTGAACCAAACAAAAGTGTTTATTTCAAGACGGTTAAAATAAGAACAAAGAATATGTTGAAATAACCTTTATCAACTCTTCCTGAGTGTTTTAACAAAGTAATAACTATTCACAGTGTTTAACATACACATAAAATAATTTGTGGCGTAAAGGTTGCAGATCAGTGGTTGGAAATTCGAAGAGATGCAATCAATAAGGAGATGCTTTCTCATCTTTTTATCCCACTGGTTTCTACATAGAAACCACCGCAAAGCAACACGGTGTATACACATGATGCTTGCTAAACAACATGGTACATACACATGCTGTTCTATTAAACAGCACACCGCAAAGTATCACGGTACAGACACATGATACCCGCCAAAACAAAACTCCGCAAAGCATTCCGGTATGTACACAGAATGCCCGCTAAATCATATACACCACCGCTGAGTAAATGGTACATACACATCTACCAGCAAACTGTTGGATGAGAAAGCAGCTCCCAAATATATAACAAGATTTCAGTCAGAATCACATCCCTTCGGAATTTTCCGCCACACAAACCAATAATTTGGTTTGCCCCAAAATTCCACCGCAAACAAAACTGGTGTTCACAACTGATCCTGCAGAGCCTCCCGAATGTCTAACATTAAAATATCAGAACCAATATCAGATAGATGTACGCCATCTGGTTTATATAAGCCCGGTGTGTCAGATGTAATTTCTGGATGATCAATAAAGACCCCCCTACCATTGTATTTTATAAAGCGACGAATCACTCTATTAATGAATTTTCGTTTGGATTCCATTTTGTCTGGAACCTGTGTTCCTGACCATACAATACGAGGCAACATAGCAGAAACGAAAATGGCACTGCTAGTGAATGTTTGAACTAGATTACTTAAGTCATCCTTCATATTATGGATCAAGACCACCCCTTTCTGATAAGCTAAGTCATTGGAACCAACATGAACCACTATTGCCTTTGGAGCAGCATTATGGAGAGCAGCATACTGAATCTTTGGTAGAAGCTGTTGCCATTTCATGCCGCCCTGACCCATCCACTTGACTTTCTGAACTTTGGAAGCGCCAACCGTACTTTCAAGCTGCCTGGTTCTGGCTCGGGCTGCTAATCTATTTATGTAGGAGTCCCCTACCAACCATACATCTGGAAATCAAAATTTATGATGCAAATTATCAATAGGGCTAAGGAGCAATGAGCAAGTCTGCTTTATAGTCTTATGTACTTGAGAAATGAATTGGACTGCCATCTGCCCATTTTCTTGATAGTCTCATACGATACGCCTTTGCTGGCTAACCACGAAGCGGCCCCAATACGGAAGGAATGCGTTCTGAAATGTGTTGTTGGTAGATTCAGAGCAGTTATAGCTTTATTTAAAACTGCCCCAAATTGATATCTTGTAAGAGGTTGCCCATTAATATGACAAAAAAGATATACTGATTTGTGAGGTCTAATTTTGAGAAACGCTTCCATGGCCAATAATGGACATTCTGTAGATTCAATAGCTGGAATGTCAATTATATATGGTTTTCCTGTTTGATTGCATTTGGCCTTACGCTGGCGGATTCGTAAAATATTTTGCCCAGCTTTGGTGGTACATAATACATCAGATACTTGCAATGGTTGATCAGGTTGCTGTGACGATGTAAATACCAACTCACTAACACGGAACAAACCAAAAAATGCCAAACGGTAAGCTGCTCTAAATAAAAGTGTTTCATACTCAGAAATGCAGATATTCCCCAAAATTTTACAAATAGCAACCAGAGTATTATACATAATTGGCATACGGTTATCAGGATTGGCTCTAAGACGCTTGTAGCCTTCAAGCATTTTTGAAAAAGCAAAAGTGGAAGTGTTATCAAAATTATGGTTAATTTTATGTTGAAAGCTAATAGCAGATATGTGCATGGCAGCTGTTGATGGGGCATAACCATTGTGGAAAAGATAAGTAATATAAGCATGAATATGAGTTTCAGGTACTGGCCACTGCAAAGGGAGAGCATAATTAGATCTAAAAGTTGAAAAGTTTGCCAATGCAGTAGTATATGCATGACGGGTATTAACTGACAAACTTGCAGTCACAAGCTGGTGGGCTCCTGATTGAAGACGCTCCAAAGATGGTCTGGAACAGGCTCTGGCTCTGGTTCGGCTTCTGGGGCCAACTGTCGAAAGCGATTCATCTGCAATCGAGATAAACTGTCCGTCACGGCATTCCGAGAAGTTGATAAATGTTCCGCTTTGAGAACAACATTCAGCTGCAAACATTTTAATGTAATGATTCTGACCAAGACCATGACATACTCTGCCTTTGACGTTTGCGAATTCAAGATATGAACAACTGCCTGATTGTCACATTTGAATAGAATCTTTTTGTTGCTGAGATGCTGACCCCAGATTTCAAGAGCAACAAAAATGGGGAACAATTCAAGTACTGTAATGTCATCAGTAATACCGCGGTGAAACCATTCAGCAGGCCACAGACCATATGTCCATTTTCCCTGAAAATAAGCTCCAAAGCCTTTACCATAACTTGCTGAACTGTCCGTAAACAAACATAAGTCAGCATTTGACAGCCAAAACCTGTCATGAAAGACAGAGACACCATTAAACGATTTGAAAAATGTCAGCCATGTTTGCAAATCTAACCTCATTGCCTTGGAAATCCGAATATGATGATAAGGCTTTGTAATACCCCTTGTAGCATTTATCAGCCGGCGGCAAAAAGGACGACCAGGAACTATAGCCCGGCACATGAAATTCAGTGAGCCAAGAAGAGACTGCATAACCTCCAGTGTAATACTGGACTTATGTAATATTTCTTCAATAAGACTTTGTAGTTTCATAATTTTGTCCTTTGGAATTCGTACCTCCATAAGAATTGAATCAAGTTCAAATCCCAAGAAAATGATGATTGTTTGAGGCCCTTCTGTCTTTTCATCTGCAACAGGCACGCCCATTTTTCCACAAGTCTTGAAAAAGGAAGTCATAATTTCTTGACAGTC
Organism: Anodontia alba; assembly: GCA_964016985.1. Lineage (NCBI taxonomy): Eukaryota > Metazoa > Mollusca > Bivalvia > Lucinida > Lucinidae > Anodontia > Anodontia alba. Next base: position 32,872,615 of record OZ024831.1, on the reverse strand, counting down.
AGTTGTGCCAGCTTCACCCCCAAACAAAAAATCATCCAAGTAATGTTCAAGTTCACCCACTGTGCATGATTCTCTTACCGCATAATGTAAGAAATGGGCAAATTTCTCCCATAATGCACATGAATATGAAAGTCCAAAAGGTAAGCAACGGTCAAAGAAGTATTGACCATCAAACATAAAACCTAACAGGGGAAAATCATCTGGGGAGATAATCATTAGGCGAAATGCATTTTTTATATCAGCCTTGCCTAGCAGAGCACCTTTTCCCAATTTCTGAATCATTTTAACAGCTTGATCAAATCTAGTATATTGGACACTGCAAAATTCAGGGTCAATATAGTCATTGATTGAATCCCCCTCTGGATATGATAGATGGTGTATTAAACGATATTCACCTGGCTGTTTTTTGGGTACCAAACCCAGAGGAGAAACCCTAAAATCAGTGAAAGGTACAGTTTGAAAAGGGCCAGCAACTCTTCCTGCTTCCAATTCTTTCGTGATTTTTTGCCTGACAATATCAGGGGCTTTATTTGCTGAAGGTAAATTTTTTGATATGACCAATTTTCGAGGACCTTCAAAGTTAATGTGAAAGCCATTTTTAAACCCATTTTTCAACTCTTCCGCTGTTTGTCTGTCTGGATATTCTTGCAATTCCTTCTCAAAGGCAGATAAATCTACAGGAGTGGAGCCGAGCTCAAATTTATTTCCGTTTGAATGGACCACGAAAGGAGGACCTTTGAGTGTGATCTATTTCAGTGTTCTTATTTGCAGTGAATGCATTCTGTTGTAAATTTTGACTGTGTCTGGGACATTGGTTTTCAGAATGGTCCCCCTTACATGCCAAACAAACATGAGAAAATCTACAATTTTTGAAATAGCATTTGCCTTTGTTATAATCAAAACATACGCCAAGTGCAAGACGAGACTGATTTGAGTGGCCAGCAAAGCTAGGCTTAGATTGAAAGGTAGTTGTTTCTAGCTTGTTTGTGTTTGTCATTAATTTAAGCCACAAATCTGAATAAATTTTATTCCACGGCTCCTGTTTTAAAGCTTGCCTTGTCCTAAATTCAGCATCATATTCTCGCCATGCTAAATTTTGACACCTGCTTTCAGCCTCTCTGATGGTGCTCAGGTACTGAATTAATTCAAAAACTTTATCCTGATACTTTTTCAAATATATAGTCATGAATATTAAAAAAGCATCTGTCCACTCCCTGATATTGGTTATTTCTTTTAATACTTTAGGGCGTGTTTGAATTTGGCCATGTTCATTTATAAATAAATTACCAGATTCCTCCCCACGCCTTTTTTGATTTTTCTTTAACAGAGAAGCCAAATTTATATATTCATTTTTCCATATCTTAATACAAATATCTTGCGGAACATGCATCGCAATATCATCATCAGCACAACGTACATCCGGCATCTGAAAGTCAGACTGAGTGTTTTGTGCAATTGTTTGTGCTATAGGGGTCCCCTGAACCCCCAAAGCACTAGTCCAAGTATTTAACATACTGGACCCTGTAGCATTAATCTCAGGTGAGTATGACACTTGGTTACCTGACTGTTGAACCCCGCCATCACCACATAACCTTACAATTTCTGGTGTTCCTGTTGCCCCCGGTTGAGGGCATGGCTCATTTACTGCTGTTTATTGCTGATTTTGTTTTGCTTGGCCCCTAGCCTGACCCTTCCTAGCCCTCTTTCTAGGTGGCATGATTATGGAGGCACCAAGATAATCTCAAAATTGGGCTTGAAATGTTCAAAAAGTTGAAAAATTTGCCAAAAAACTGGACTGAAAACTTTTTCCTTGCTGCAGCAATCAGCTGTCGTCAGAAAGAGGCTGTTGCACTGGGACCCAGCTGTGCAAAACACTTTCAGTATGTCTACATATAAGCCTGGAACCAATCCTTTACAGTGCTCAAAGGACATGTGTACTGAAATGACCTTACAAGTTGGTACAGTAATCAAAGTACTGAAACAACCCAAATTACCAAAAATGCGAACTGGACTTACTATTTTAATGCTGAAATAAATGGAGCCTATTGTAGATCAATATGCTGTAATAGTTTATATAGAAAAATGACTGTCTTTGTGTGGATACAACCAGTTATTTAGTTTACATGATTTTTTTCTTTGAATCCCAACATTAGTTTTATTAAAATCATTGTGCTATAATATTAAGAATCTATCACAAGATCAAAAAGACAGTTTAGTAAAATATACTGAAGTTTAAATCTAAAATATACTTTTTGTTCATTGAATTTGGACTTGATTCAAAAACATGTGTTCAGCACAGTTACCAATAATGTCTTAGATTTTGAAACATGGTTTTGACAAAAACCACCGACAGAATGGGGGAAAAAAATCTAACCTTTAGTTCTGATCTTGTTTTACTGTATTTGTTAATACTAGCCTCCAGGCATGTTGAGCGGGATGAGCTAGTACCATACTGAGGCAATGATTCCATCTTTAAATATTTTCAGCAAAATGTTTTCTTGGTAATTTCTTCAACACAAGCAGTGGAAGATGTAGTAAATGTCCCCAAGGATATTACCAGGACACTCTAGGTCTTACATACTGCCATCCATGTGGTGTGGACCAGACCACTTACCATAGTGGTGCAGAGAGCAGAGACAGCTGTATATGTGAGTTTTATCTTTTTTTTTTCTTTTTTTTTAGCACATTATGTATTGTCATGATGTCGGTAAATAGAGTAACATCTTACCCTAAAAATTGGGACACCCAAGTTATTTATCATACGGTAAATGTCCTAAAAATTCGAACACTAAAGCGTCTGACAAAATGACATATACAAACAGTGTAGACCCTGATCAGACTGCTCCTTCAGGAGCAGTCTGATCAGGGTCTACACTGTTTGCCATTCCACTAAATATTTAAAGAAACTGCTGCATAAAAAACAAAATTTAAGCCAAAAGAGTATGGAATAAAGTGTTCGAAATTTTTGGAAATTTACCGTACTTATCCTAAAATTTGAACAAATAAAGTCTATAAAGGTTGCCCTTGGAAACAAAGAGCACATGAAAGAACAAAAATTGGAATCTCGGTTTCGCTTAGACTCTTCATATCACAGCGGTGTAATATTTTGCAGGATTGCCCAACACCAGCTAAAGCAAAACTGGATTTCCAGGATGCCAGCATGAGCTGAGTGATCTAAAGGAAATTAAAAATAAAAACTCATTACAAAAACATGCCTATTCAAATATTGTGAAAATTGCACCACCCAAAACTGAAAGTTTTCAGATAAAAATTCTGATATTTTTCATATATCTTCTTAAAACATAGATTGTGGGTACTCGTTAGAACTGCCTCACCGAGGTGGTTCTAACCAGTACCCACAATCTATGTTTTTGAGCAGAAATAAGAAAAATAATGTATCCCCCGGTAAACCAAAGTTTTACTAAATAAAAGTAGGATTTAAGGAGGTCAAAATTATATATGTATGTTTTCTTGATGTGCACTATGATTTTACTACCTGTTCTATATGTCTAAAAACTGCTAGTTCAGTGGCAGTGTAGATCCTGATATGATGCCCTATTCTGTGGTGTCTGATCTTGGTATAAATTGTTTGTTCAGGCCTGTCTGTCGCAATATATAGGGTAAATACAGTATTGATAATAAACATATTTGTTCAAAATCTAACCCAGCAAAAACACAACGTTGAAACAACGTTGATTCAATGTTGATTCAATGTCAAGACATTGAATCAATGTTAAATCAACGTTGTTTTAACGTGGTGTGCCTGCAGGGAATAAGGGCTCTAACTAGATCTTGCTTTTTATACCCCCGGCATACAAAGTATGCAATGGGGGGATATAGTTCTTGTCTTTTCTATGTGTCTGTCTGTCAGTCTGTTAACATTTATTTTGTGTCAAAAATATCTCAGGAACTACTTTACCTGGAAACTTGAAATTGTGTACACATGACAAGTATGACGAGTTGTATAGTGGGAAAGAAAATAAGGGCCATGCGGCCAGGTCCCTTAGAGTTATTTCCCTTTGTTGTTCCGGCTGTACTGATGGCCATGGCATTTATTTGTGACAAAGATATCTCAGGAACTGCTTTACCTAGAAACTTGAAATTTTGTACACATGACAAGTGTGACAAGTTATATTGTGGGAAAGAAAATAAGGGTCATGGGGCCAGGTCCCTTAGAGTTTGTTCCCTTTGTTGTTCTGGCTATACTGATGGCCATAGCTGGGGGGGGGGGTGGGGGGGGAGGGTATTAGTGAGCATATGCTCACTTCATGGTCTAGTTGGAAAATGTCTGCCTACAACACAGTAGAATTTATCAGCAGATGACAAATGGGCTATGTTCTGTGAAAATGTGTTTTTAGGCTTATGAAGACAGCAAAGGTCATGGTCAGAATGTGTATCCATGCAGTCTGATCAGGGACTTTACTGTCTGCCTGCAGGATCAGTCAGCACTGTAGAACAGGACACTTTATATGTGCTATATGTACAATTCATTTCACATATGCTGGAAGACAATTTTTTGCTTGCCATTGTGCATGGGCTCTTGCATTTTGAAAAAGAACAAATATAGTGCATGTTTTAATACTCCACTGCATGTGAGACATGAAAGGATGCATAACAGAAGAAAATAACCCTTTTCATGCGCAGTTATCAATTGTCTCATATTCATTTTAAGTGCTAGCAGTCTGTAGGTTATATCATAAGATGAAAACTAGTGATAATTTTGCTTATTTTGCACAGAAAATAAGATGACATTTCATTTATATTGTCTGCTTAGAGAACACCAAATGTGTTAAAGTTTTCAATGACACAAGGGCTTAACAACTTAGCCTTTACTACTTTCTGGTCTGATCAGCAAATGACAGATTGGAGATATATTTCTTATTTTTCACAGAAAATAGAATTTGACCTTTTATTCAGATTGTCTCCTTAATAGACAATTTGCATGAAATGTCAAAGCCTATTTTCTGGAAAAAATAAGAAAAAAAAAATTCAAAATGTCATCTGTTGAAATTTTTACCCAGGATGCAGAGCATTACAGAACTTCTTTATTTCTGTTTCAGTTATTTCCGGTATAACAACATCTACTGTTTCAACTTCTACTGGAACTTTTCCTGGTAAGTACTACAAATTACCAAAACATCAAGCTGGAAAAAAAGATAATTTCTGTCAAGATTTGAATTTTTTACAAATACTGATACCATTTAAAGTTTAAGTAACAGAGGCTTATTCCAGATTTCCCTAAGTCTTCAGACAGGTAAACTAAATGGGGAATCTGACTAGAGTCTACACTGTTTGTCACTCATCCAGCAGCTTTTAGACACACAAACAAGTGATAAAATAGACATGACCAGATTTTAGAATGAGTACTGTAAGCAGTCCTAATATCTAGCATTAATACGGTAAGAAGAGGCAAATCATTAACAAGGTAAGTATGAAGGCCAACAATAGCATGATGCAATGTATATTAGTTGTAATCAAATTAGGAAACAGGAAAAATGCATACATGCAGAAAGCAAAGAAAACAAAAGGTTGATATGCTGGTAAAGAAATGCATCACAATTTTTCTTTATTCTATTGAATACTTTCTGACTGTTTAAGAATTTGTCTTTAGTAAGAAAGCCACTGTTTCCAAATTCTAAGTTAATTTCAGAAATGATATTTTTCTTTGCCATAATTTTAGGTGTTTGATATTTTATGTGTTGATGATTTTAGGTCATTTATCTTAACAGGACTTTCATCTTACCATATTTACCATATGTATTTGGACCGATAGGCCTGAGCAAACAGTGTAGCCCTCGATGAGATACCACAGAATGGATCATATCATCAAGGTCTACACTGTTTGCCACTCATCCGGCAATTTTAGACACATCACCAGGAAGTGACTTGTACTTTTTCAAATTTTAGAACAAGTATGGTAAGGAGTTGAAGTGTCTGAATACTTAGGGTAAATAAGGTATTTGTCTATGTACCATTTAGTCACAGAGATATTACATAAGTACCTTATCTATACAAAATTTATGAAACTGCTTAAGTCCCTTTACTATATAATGAAACACTTTGTAGTCCAAATTCCTATTTTTTAAGGTTTTTCTTGTATTTGTGGTTAATATTAGAAGTAAAATCTTTGGTCTCTAGGGGAGAAGCCTGATTCCCTTAACCAGGGAAGCAAATACATTTCTGCTAGAGTGATCCCCCTTTCAAAACAGAGACATAAACTTGCCATTTGGAGTGCTTGTCCTTTGAGATCACTGAGTAGAAAGGGGACTACTCTTATTTAGCAGGTTAAAGTTTCAGTTGCACACAGTGAATACCATATTTACTCTAAATTTTGGACAGACAGTTCTAAGCAAAGAGTGCAGACTTAATCCTAGTCCTGAGCCCGGATATGTCCTGCCTTGGCAAACAGTGTAGATCCAGATCAGATGGCTTCTGAAGAAGCCAACTGATCTGGAGCTGTATTATTTGCCATTCAGTATGTGAATTTATATCAATAATCTGGATCAAGTAATCTGATTGGCTGAAAATTTGAAAAGGGTATGGCATCTTAATTTATTCAGCAGGACAAGGGTTAAAACATACTACTTTTGTAAAGGAGTAGTTTGCTCAAGTTCTACACTGTTTGCCATTCTGTCACAGCTGTTTAGACGGCTAAACAAGCAGTCAGACTCAATCAAACTTTAGGATAGGTGTGGTAAGGAGTTTAGGCATTAGGATATTTTGTGTAAATACAATAGATATAGTCTACAGGAATGTACCGATACCTAGAATTTGTGGTTTCCATTAATTTAATACAGTGGCAGATTTAGAGGGGCCTTGTGGAGGGTTTAGTCAAACCCCCATTGGAGTCCAAATTATTTCATTTTCATGGGGAATTCTGAGAAAACGCTGGCTAAATGGTGAAATTGCACCGCCTCAGCAAAGTTGGACCCCCTTTTTAAAATTCCTGGATCCGCCCCTGTATTAACCTTAATATCTGGACACTTAAATCTGTCTAACTTATTTTAAACTGTAAGAAAGTTCATTTGACTAGTTGGTGCCTGTTGAATGGCAGGCAGTGCAGATCTTGATGTGTCTGCTCACATTGTATGTTTTAGGCTTTGTGATATGAATATTTAGGCTAGATATGGAACATTTAATTATATATAAGCCATCACATGACAAAACCTACAAAATGGCATGTGCGTTAAGGGAAGATTCAGATCAGCCTGGGCATCTGCCCAGTCTGATCAGAATCTTTACTATGCCCTCAGTGGGTAGCTAAAGACCCAAGCTTTCTTCATGCGGACAGCAAAGACCCTGATCAGACTTGGCAGATGCCCAGGCTGATCTGAGTCTATACTGGTTGCACAAGTCTTGTAGCTTTTGTCATGCACTGGCTTATATATTTATGAAATGTAATTTTTGTTTCAGATTTCAATGTTGGTGCAAGTAAAGAAGAGGGTCTGTCTGTTGGAGTTATTGTTGCTATCGTTCTCTGTAGTGTGATTGCCATAGTTGCTATCATATTCCTTATTCTCTTCTGCTGCAAGGATAGATGTAAGACATAGAAAATATTCAATATTGTTATATGGGCTGTGACATGTGAAAACATGTCTTTGGGGGTATGCAGACAGTGAAGGTGCAGATCAGTCTGTGCAGCCATGCAGTCTAATCAGAACCTTCTCAATCCGCTTATAGAATCATCGGGTACTGTAAAACATAAGGAAGTATAGCAAAGTTCCTGATCAGACTTTATCTCCACTGGCTGATTTGGATCTCAACTGTTTGCATTAACCTCGAAAACACCTTTTCTCATGTCAAGTCCCATACATGTATACCTATTAACCCATTAATGCAAAATGGATTCTTCTACCTTCACGCTTTGGACAGATCCATTTCTGTTAGACGGGATGTCTAGTTTTTATTATTACCATGTTTAATAGAAAATCCTGTTTTCAATGCAAACAGTGTAGACCTTGATCAGATGCCGCATTCTGTGGCATCTGATCTGTTTGCCAATGTCCCTTTTATGGGACACCAGGCTTAAATGGGTTAATGGTACTACCTTTCAATCACAGAACTTGTTTAAAAACATTAACCTCTAAAGCTACAATCACAATAGCACAACAGCAGCGGGCATTCTAAATTTTATTTCAGTTTTTTTCTGAGAAAATAAGGCTTGACATTTCATGTGATTCATCTGCCTAGCAAACTTGCTTTTTTTATCTTGTTTTTTCTTTTTTTTGTCAGAAATATAAAAGATATATACATTATAATATCTTCTGTTGCTGTTGTAATTAACCTTTTAGGATAATCAATACCTGTTTATCCTAAACTCTATTCTGTCACTTCCTTAGATATAAAAGTGCACCAGCTGCTTTCAGTTTCTCCAGTTTTATGCAAGTTTTACATGTTTAATAGCACATTTGTACTTGTTTCTTTCAGTGCCTTGTTTTGCTGTCAAATCTGCAGTAGTTCCAGAAGGAGATACTCCATGGAAACGTGTGAACAAGTAATAACTTAACCCTAGAAGTGCTAATCAGAACTGCAGCCGACAACTTTCTTTTTTTTTTTTTTTTTTTTGTATGTTCAGAAAACAAATAAGGCTTAACATTTTGCCATTTCTTAGTAAGTCTTGCCGTTAGTCTTAGTAACTAATTTTTTGTGAAAACTAATAAAAAGAACAAAACTAGAATATCATCTGCTGAATTGTGATCAGCACTTTATTGGCTACTTTTACAATTTAGTAAGATGTGAAGTCAGTTATATGTGAAGATACAGTAAATTTCCTAAAATTTCAAACCCTTTATTCCACACTATTTTGGCCTAAATTGTGCTTTTTATGCAACTGTTTCTTAAAGAGTTAGTGGAATGGCAAACAGTGTAGACCCATATCAGACTGCTCCTTCAGGAGCAGTCTGATATGGGTCTGCACTGTTTGCAAATTTCATTTTTTCAGACCTTTGGTGTTCGAAATTTTAGGACATTTGCTGCTCCCAAGGCACCAAAAGAAGGAGAGATGAGGAACAAATAAAGACAACCAACACCGCATATGAAAGCGCAGATGCACAAACAAAGAAAAACTGCAACAATACAGAGGAACTGCCTTGGAATGGTTGAGGACCTTTAAACTTTTTTTTTTAAATTATTGTCAGAGCTTGCAAATATCTCCTAGAATTCCTTTTGTATTGCTCTAGATCAAGGGAATATCTAGAGAAATATTTTTTCTTATTTCTCCACAAATATTTTCTCTTATTTCTCCGCAGAAATATGTTGTGGGTTCTCATCAGAAGTGCCTCTACTCATTTTTGTGAAGAAATAATATCAACACTGTTTAGTTGAAACCAGAACATCTTATCTAGAGCTCTGTAGATTTTAAAATGATAATTATGTATTCTTAACCAAAACTGTGTATGTCTGTGGCCTACATGGAGTATGTACATTTTGTATTTTCCAAAAGACGGGCTTTTGATGGGCTTATATAAAAGTAGAAAAAAAATAATCCACTAGAATTCTCCATATTTTTCAGCAGCCCATTTAACTCTTTCTAAGGTATGGCAGGTTTGGCATTTTAAAATGTTAACATTTGGCCGTCTAAAGAAGAAACTTCAGGATTTTTTTTCTTTAGATATTTGCCTACACCTGGGGAACTCCTCCATGTAAAACATACCCCACATTTCCTATACTTTGAATAGTAGAATCCTAGATAATGCAGATGCTTCTTGTGTGGGTATAAAGTCATCCTTAGACAGGAATTGTTTATATGGAAGATGTACATTTTGGTCAAAATTAATAATTTATTTCTTATAAAAGGAGTGTGAAAGATTTTGTCCTCATTTGGATGCTTTATAGACAAATATATTCATAAAATATTTGGGTATTAGGCATTTTAATATAATGAAGTTTACAGAGACGTTCCTTTGGTGTAAAAGAAGGGCTCAGTATATTTCATTCCGCTCATCCTGCTTGAATGTAATGCCAAGCCCTGTTGGAAAATAAGAAACTATTCTATCCTTTACCACTCTCTAGGCAAGTTCAGCAGACGTTGATGATATTTTTCTAATTTTTACTAATTAATAGCCTTTTACATTTCCAGAGAGAAAGGTTTTGACATTTTATACAAACTGTCTCCTGAGGAGACAGTTTGTATAAAATGTCAAAACCTTTCTCTCTGGAAAAAATAAGAAAAATATTTCAGAATGTTGTCTGCGGAGAATTTTATCTAGCATGCTTAGCCTTAAGAGGACTATATACACCTTGAGTTTTTGCCATATTTTACAAGGGACAGGTGAAATCCTGTCTTTGATTTCCTGCACAAAAATCCCCTTTTGTAAAGGTGTCCACTCTAGAAGAGAATATTTGCTCCAAATGGGGAGTAAATTCTTTCCTTTAGAGTAGACCCCAGAGGGGAGGCAAAAGCAAGTTTGACAACTGATAGAGGGGTGGGGATAAAATTACTGTTTTAAATTGGTATGAACTGGGCCATCATTAAGTAGGATACTGTTAATTGTTTGAAAATATAATTTTTTTCCCTATGCAAAATTGATTATTTACCTTTAAAAATCACCCAGCTTAATTAATAGAGAAAATTTATAAAAAAATTAATCACTTCAGATATGGAGAGACAAACTTGCGTTATGTGGACTACCGACTTTCTGATATCCGAGATTACAAAGCAAAATCGTTGGATAGAATTCCCATCTACCCTCAGAACATATCCCCTGATGGATCTGTTAATGTGGACATGTTGGTAAATGTACCAATCTTCACTGAGAAACTTGACGGAAGGTGAGTAGTTCATTTATAACTATCTTCAATTTACTGTTAACACATTTTAAACACTTTCAGATAAAGCTAAGTCTCTTGATCTCAAACACTGCTACCTCAGTATATCTGCTTTTGTTGGAGTAAAATTGATGTAAGTTTGGTTGAGTTTCATTTTTATACTTTACACTTCAGCTCCTTTTATTTCAAACTACAGATATCTCAAGGCACAACTTGGTCCTATGGACACCTCATTAATATTTATGAGGATCCAATACTTATGCAAGGGGAATTAACTCCAAATCATAAATGAAATTAAAGGAAGCAACTCCAGTTATTGGCATCAGTTTTCAGAATGTGGGGGCACACAGGACAAAGTAGAAATACTGGGACCATCTATGAATAAATCATGCTATTAATTTCATTACATAGCCATTCAATATCTGTATTTGCATTGTGTATGCAGATCTGTTTATTTAAAGGGGACCAAATACACCTGGTAGATTTTAGGCCATTTTTATGAGGGAGGCAACTTTGACTTCCTGTTTGCTGCTTTCCTGCACATCAAGCCCCTTCTAAAAAGGTCTTGTCTAAAAGGAAAGAATTTGCTCCCATGGGGAGCAAATTCTTTCCTTTTAGAGAAGACCCATTTCAGACGGGGGCAAATCCATTCCCCTTAAATAAATGTTGGCCCCTAATTGGTTAGGGGCTGATGTTGATACTGCCTTGATATTACATCATGTGTCTATTAGATACCTTTAAATGTAGCTCTGATCCTATCTTTGGGTGTTTGTCGTGTATGTATAATCATTGTATTTCTTGAAATGAAATATGTTTAAAACAAATGTAGTTTAGAGAACAGAGCCAAAATTAAACAACCTTTAGGAAAGGAATAAAGTATCTTTTTTTTTTAACATAGATCATTACAGGAAAGGCTTTGTAAAGGTAATACATTATACTTAATCCCATATTGTTGTTTTTAGGCAATAAGGTATATTTTAACTGTATCAAAATATTTTTTTTTTCTGTTTCAAAACTTAATAAAGTATAAGATGTTCCGAAATACAGTTCTGCTGTATTGACCACAGACATTTTTATTACTCAATTAGACAGTTAGAGACTTGTTAAAAAAAGACACAAAGGATTAAATTAACTGGAAAAATAGGCACTATTCTCCCCCATATGAATCTTACAGAGCTCTTCCTTGAATGTAATTTTCTTCATTACTCAGTTAGAAACCTATTAATGAAGGGTACAAAGGAGAAAATCTGCCTGAAAAATTGGCACTCTCCTGTTCTCTTATTGTAGTAAAAACTAACAATAATTGTGGTGAGTTTGTTTACATTATCCAAGTCTTTAATTTTTATAACCATTGCAGAGTCTTCAACTACCGGTAAGAGTTTATCCCTGGCTTTCCAATTTGTGTTCCTATATTCAAACATAATGACATGGATTTTATGGTATCGTACTGAATGTATAATATGACCATAATCAGGTGGTTTTGTATCTTTAACCTTTTAGCACACTCTGAGCAAACTCAGTGGTTGACAGGAAGACAAGATTTTTTCTTAATTTTTCTGGAAAACAATTTTTACAATTTCATGCAAACTGTCTCCTAACCAGAAAAAAAAGGTTTGACATTTTATGCAAATTGTCTCCAAAGGAGACAATATGCATGAACTGTCAAACCCTATATTCTGGAGAAAATAAGAAAAATATTTATGAAGTATTGTCTGCTGGATATTTACCAAGCATGCTAAGGGTTAAAGACAAAATCTTGAGATTTGTTAATGACATACTTGTTCCTATTGTATGAGCCAAGCCAAAGGAAAAAAAGTCTCTACACAAGGCATACTTGAAACAGTAAAAGCCCATGCCAGCCTGTATATCTACTCTGTCCAAACTGGTCCTTTACTGTGTGTCTGCAGAATCACTGTACACTTCAACCTCTTTATAACACATAGAGGATCTTACATGAGTGGTCATTTAATATGAAATTTATGAAACGTGTTTTTGGTAATTTCGTCAAGGCTCGCAAAATACCGAAATTACCGAACGAGTTTCATAAATTTCATATTAAATTTCATATTAAATGACCATGAATGTAAGATTCTGTTTATCACATGGCCCTTCCGATGACAAAAAATGCGCAAAATATATTAAGATAACGGCTTTCCATACCTAAGAGAATCAACTCACTACCAAGAATTCAAAAGTACTACGCAACAAAAATAGTTCGCATATTATTTGATAAGTACCGAAAATAACTAGAAACAAGATAAATATGCCATTTATTACTTCATTAAACTGTAAGAATTGATGATGATTTTTATTTGAGCTAATATATATTTCATTTGAATAAATGAATTTAAAAATGAATATTCCCTTTAACGTCACTCAGCGAGTCAATACGTCACTGAGAATGGGTAGGAGAATCCCCCGAAGTCAGCTGTTGTATTTAAAGGTCATTGACCTAGATCAAAACAGTTTATAGGGTGGTTGATACACCCAAGTAAATGACAGATTTCAAGAATATAAAACATTTTAACTGTAGTTTGGATTTTAATTTGACACATTTATTGACTGTCAGAGTCATGTCATCCTCCAATGCTGTTTTTGGAGGAGGTGAAGTATTTTTCATTGACTGTTAGACGACATCGATGTCGAAAGTGCCTCTAAATATGTTGCTGGAAAACATCAAATTTTAACCACCATGAACAGTTCTGGTAGCTGTGTTATTCGCATTGTGATTGTGTTGTGTCTTCCCCTTCCATCAGTCTGACATTTATCGTTCATCTCAAAATCATCCCAAAATTGAGGGCAAGATCTGTTTCAAAAGTGAAAGTTGTATTGGTGAACGCGGACACCGTCTTGGTTGCTATCAATAAGCGGAATAATACGAATATTAATGGGGGTAATTAGGCTAACCAATGGGAAGCCTTGCAGGTGTTATAACATGTGTGGTTATATGATTTTTATGACATGGGTTATTTCACTGAATAACTTAATGGTCATGTGATAAAGTTCGTAATAACACAATTTTGGATATAACAGGATTCTAAGATGTAGCCCAAAAATGTATAGATTATATTGAAAAATGGTCATTTTTATACCCCGCCACACAATAGTGGTGGGGTATTATGGTTTCACGTTGGTCGTCCGTGAGTCTGTCTGTCTGTCCGTTGTCCGTCCGCTTTTCGTTTCCGGATGATAATTTGAGTAAACATCAATGGATTTTCACTAAACTTGGTATGTGCATTGATATTGTGGAGATCTGGTTTGGGATTGCTAATGGGCAAATTTCGTCTATTTTTGACAGAGTTATCTGCCCGAGACAACCCCATATTTTCGTTTCCGGCTGATAACTTGAGTAAACATCAATGGATTTTCACCAAACTTAGTATGTGCATTGATATTGTGGAGATCTGGTTTGGGATTGCTAATGGGCAAATTTCGTCAATGTTTGACGGAGATATCTGCCAGAGACATGCCCATATTTTCGTTTCTGGACTATAACTTGAGTAAATAACAAGGGATTTTCACCAAAATTGCTATATGCATTGACATTAAGGAGATCTGGTTTGGGATTGCTAATGGGCAAATTTCGTCAAATTTTTACAGTGTTATCTGCCCGAGACACGCCCATATTTTCGTTTCCGGATGATAACTTGAGTTAATAACAAGGGATTTTCATCAAACTTGCTATATGCATTGACATTAAGGAGATATGGTTTGGGATTGCTAATGCGCAAATTTCGTAAAATGTTTACAGAGTTATCTGCCTGAGACATGCCCATATTTTCGTTTCCGATAATAACTTTCGTAAATAACAAGGCATTTTAACCAAACTTGCTATATATATAGACAGTAAGGAGATCAGGTTTGGAATAGCTAAAATATATCAAGTATTATCAAGATCTGCTTTAGGATTGTTATCTGTCCATTGATATTATCAAGATCTACTTTCAGATTGTTATCTGTCCCTCAGTCTTTTTCTTTCACGATATTTTCGCAACGATAACTTTAATACATAAACAAATAATTGCTATGGCAGGGTATTATGCTTGCGGTGCTTTTATTCAATATAATCTATACATTTTTGTTTGGATATAACACGGTTGTTTAACTAACATGGTTTATGCTATGGACCCCAACAATAGTGTTATAAAGAGGTTGTAGTGTATATGTAAGAGCATAGAGCAGTAGCCATGATATGACAGAGCAGATACAGAGGACAATCTAAAACTGCAGATTTCATTCATGAATACTCAAAAACACTCTCCTACTTGATTCAGATCTTTTTTTCTTGATGTGGCTCATGCGAACATTATTATTAATTCTTGCCATGCTGAATAAATAAAATGCCACACCCACGTCTCATTTTCAGCCAATCAGTTTACTTGATACAAAGATGTTGATACAAATTCAAATTCTAAAGGCAAATAGTGCAGATCCAGATCAGTTGGCTTCTTCACTGATCTGGATCAGCAGTGTTTGCAAAGGCAGGGCATATCTGGGTTCAGCAGGACCAGGGTTATTATTTGAAGCACCAATCACCATTGTATCAGACGGCATTCTCAAATATATATAGAGAGGGGATCTTACATGAGTGGTCATCTCATATGGAATCTCTGAAACGAACCTTTTGCGAGTTTCATGGATTTCATATGAAAGGACCATGAATGCAAGACTCTGTTTACCATATGACTTTTAAACTATATTTATAGCCGTAGAAGTTGAAAAGATTTTCAGAAGAAAACATAATGTTGTCACAGATGGCGTGATGACATTACTCACCGAGTGTTATGTTAAGTAGCCAGTAGCCAAGTGTTATGTAAAGTTGTTATGTTATTATTATCCACTGAAAATAAGCAACGTCATCTGATAAAAACATATATTACCGGGTATTAACTTATTTCTTATTTGCTACAATTGTGAATGGTGCTGTAACAGTTACCTTTAAGTACACTGATGACAGAATAAGCAGATATCTGGTATGTTTTTCTTGTTTTACTGAGGGAATAAGATTTGACATTTCATGCAAGTTTTCTCATAAGGATTTACATGAAATGTCAAACCTTACTTTCTAGGGTAAAATGTTTTCGGATGCCAGTTGCTGATACAGTCGACTCTCATTATCTCGAATTCCAAGGGACTCACTGAAACACTTTAAGATATCCGTACCTCGACATATCAGAGTTGAGAGAGTGAGGAAAACAATAAATTGAACAACCATATTTAACAAGTGAATATGTAATTTGACTCCTGAAGTTATAATATATATATATATATATATAAAATAATGTGGAAAAGAGGAGAAATTGCTCCTTAGGAGCAATTTCTCCTCTTTTCCACATTATTTTGTTACATGTTGTCATAATTTCATGTTAAAACAGGGACCAGATTTTCACTTCGAGATAAGCGGTAGTTCGAAATAAGCGAGTTTGAGATAACGAGGTTCGACTGTATCTATATTCATTGTACTTAAGTTAGATTGTAGATATTATTTCGTCAGATACTTCTTGCTATTCATGGTACACTTTCTAAGTTCAGTGTTTTGAGTCACATAAGTCTACCACATCACCCAAGCCTGACTTATTGAGCCTTTCTTGATAAATGTGAAAACTTCACTTAACCTCTGAAGCATTAATAACAAGTGCAGCAGACACCCTTTTTTATGTTTTCTGTGTGCATTTTTCAGACAAAGTACGAGGGATGTTCGAAATGAATTGCTTATTGTCCTCTAGCTCGATATCCACGTGGGGCACGATAAAAACCAATACATACCTGTATAGGGCTATTCAATATCTACACAATGGTGTATAAATATACATGTTAGATTAAGTGTAAGACATAAAATTTGCCATTTGAATACACGCAGTCATTGACCACTGCAGTAAAAATGGTTGGTAGAAGCGTCGATAAAAAGGATGAAATACGGGCTTACATCAAAGCTCGCTCAAATCTTGGTTGTTCTTTGAAGAAGCTGATGACTGAAATTTCTACTGCTTTTGGACCTTTTTGTGTGTCTTATGACACAGTTCGGTGGTGGAAAAAGAAATCTGAGTCTGGTGTAGAGTCCATCAAAAATGCACCGAAATCAGGTAGGCCAAAATCTGCATCTCGTAAAGAAATCGTTTCCAAAATAAAAAAAAATCATTGAAGGAGATGCCAGATTTACAGTTCGTGATATTGCATGAAAGGTAGGCATATCATTATCAACGGTTCACCTTATTTTGAAGAAGCATTTGAAAGTCAAAAAGATTTCTGCTAGATGGGTGCCACATCTGTTGACTGACGAGCAAAAGAGGCAACGGGTTAAAGTGGCCAAAAAGCTGCTTCAAATGTTTCCAAAATATGACAAAAAGCAGGTGATGAAACCCGGGTCCATTATTTTGAGTCCGTCAGAAAGGTTAGCAATAAGATCTGGGCCACTAAACACAGCAAACGCCCAATAATTGCCAAACGTTCTTTGAGTACAAAGAAGGTTTTGTATGCAATCTTCTTCTCTGGTGAAGGAGTCGCAATAAAAGTGCCAGTGAAAAAGGGCAAAAGCATCACCGGAAAGTACTACAAAGACGTAGTACTGAAGAAACTGAAAAAGTATTATCAGAAACGACGCCATGCCACTGGTTTTAAACATGTCCGTCTTCTACATGACAATGCCTCAGATCATACCTCCGCAATAGTTACGGCGTTTTTGAAGAAAGAAAAAGTAACTGTTTTGCCTCCCCCCTCCCTTCCCCCCCCCCCCACCCCCGTATTCCCCAGACCTTGCCCCATGTGATTTCTTTTTGTTTCCGAAATTGAAAGCATTCCTTGCTGGGCGGAAATACCAGTCCCGACAGGCACTTGGATCTGCCATTCATCAGTACCTTATTACTGTGCCCAAATCAGCGTACCGTGACGCCAAGAAGTGGATACATCGGCTGAAACTTTGCATTTCTAGCCACGGGGAGTACTTCGAGGGCATGAAATGAGTACTTTTGGGCTAACTTAAAATTTGAAGTCTCCAGATAGAAATAAGCAATTCATTTCGAACATCCCTCATAAGACTAGGCATTTCATGGAAATTGTCTACTAGGCAGATGAATCCCATGAAATGCCACATCTTTTTGAGTTTCCCATGAAATGCCAAATCTTATTTTCTCTAAAAAAATAATAATAACTGAATGCTGTCTGCTACAAGTTTAGTGCTTTAAAGGTTAAATGTCCAAGGTTTTAAGATAAAACTTCAAACAAAGACTGTATTATTATTTCACTTCTAACATAACTATTTGGTTTGAACCCATATTAAATGGATATTTTTATATATCATTATAACATTATGACTTGGGTCCATGGAACGGTATCAGATCATATAATAATATACTAATATTTTTGTACACAACTTCAAGTAAAAGGAGTACCCTGAAAATAAGTTGTTTTGAACCAAATATATCATCACGAAAACATACCTATATAATTTTGACCCCCTTAAACCCCACTTTATATAGTAAAACTGGGGTTTACAGGGGTATACATTATTTTTGTTATTTCTGCTCAAAAACAGATTGTGGGTACTCGTTAGAACCACCTTGCAGAGGCAGAAATATGAAAAAATATCAGAGTTTTTTATCTGAAAATTTTCAGTTTTTGGAGGTAAATTTTCTATA
Source organism: Anodontia alba (assembly GCA_964016985.1). Lineage (NCBI taxonomy): Eukaryota > Metazoa > Mollusca > Bivalvia > Lucinida > Lucinidae > Anodontia > Anodontia alba. Next base: position 32,854,214 of record OZ024831.1, on the reverse strand, counting down.
TATTTGAATAGGTGTGTTTTCATAATGTCTTGCAAGTAATCTTTGGAATAGTCTTGCTGAGGTAATTCCACCGTGTATGGTAAATGTCCTAAAATTTTGAACATTTAATTTCATACTTTTGGCCTAAATCTAGTCTTTTTATGCATTTGCTGGAATGGCAAACAATGTAGACATTGATTTGGAGCAGTCTGATCTGAATCTGTAATGTTTGCATATACTGTTCTGCCAGAAAATTATGTGTACAAAATAACTATGTCCACAGGATCTGTTTTAGTATAAAAGTAAAAGAAAAAAAAATGAAAAAAAAAAATGTACATATAATATAAATAAATACGCATATGTATAAATGTCCAGTGTTGTATCAATGCAAGTTTGACCTAAACTAGCCATCAGTTGTGGAAATGGAATGCACATAACCTGCTTTTTGTTAAAATTTGACAAGCTTTGGAGCCCTGTGACCTTGAAATTGAGGCATAGGTCACCAAATTGTAATCTGCTCTTCAGAGTGAATTTGGTTAAAATCTGACATTCTTTAAAGTACTGTGACCTTGAAAATGATGTCAAGGTCACAAAACCTAATCAACATTTATGTCTTTCCCAATTCCTGCAAGTTTGAATTTTGTGAAAATTTGCTGCCAGATTCAAGAGCATTGTGCATATAAGAAACAGTCATGCCAAATGCTAGGATCAACACCAACATTAATAATAATGCTAATATAAGCACAGAATCCAGACCATAAAGAGTATATCTCCCTCCTCTTGTAGTCTTGTAGGGTCTGGGGGAGGGGTTAGTGGGGGTGGGGGGTCGGGGGGGGGGGGTGGATGAGGACATACACACAATGTGAAAAGTATGTACCTATCACAAATTGTGCTTTAATCTAAGTTTACAAGAGATAGATCCAGTTAAAAGTTAAAACAATAAAGTCAAACTTTGTTTGATGCAGCCTTAATATTGATGATGGTAATTGTATAAAGATGGTAACTGGTCAGTGTTTAACGAGTGATATGCTGATTGTGAAACTAGCAGATGACAGTTTTGTGGGAAATTTATTGTTTTTATCAGAAAAAATGTGCTTGACATTTTATGCACTTTTAAGATGATTGCATAAACTTCAAACCTTATTTTCTGGAAAATGTCCTCTGCTGACATTTCAATTCAGCAGGTTAAAGGTTAGTGTGACATAAACAGGGAAACTTGGGCGTTTTGCTAACATAAGGTGCCAATAAAAGTGGTGGAAAGGGCAAACATTATAGCTGTGACTAGGGATAGAAAGTATTTGTTTGTTATCTGTGTTAAGTCTTTATATCAGCACAAAACATTTTGGATAAGATTTGTATTGAATTGATACATTGTAAGGGGAGGCAACTCTTCAAATTATTTTTGTCTCCCTTCTGAAAAAGGGGTTACTCTTAAGGAAAGAATTTGCTTCCATTAAGGGAACATATTCTTTCATTATAGAGAAGACCCCTCTTCATTTGCTCCCAAAGGAAGCAAATTCTTTCCTTATAGCATAGAACCCTTTTCAGACAGAATGGAAACTCTATAAAGTACCTTATTTGACCCAATTCCACAGTGCACTTAGGTTTTTCAAAATTACTTGGAAAACTTATGGTAAAATATCTACCTACGAAGGTTCATTTTAAAAGATCAGCAAAGGACTTATTTGATGAAGTCTTTGCAATTTTTCTTCTGATTTTCTTTATACAAGCATATGTTGTGGGTACTCATTTGAATTGCATCAACAAATTGATGCAATGAAAATGGATACCCACAACCTATGCCTTTTAAATGAAGTAGATAAAAAGTACACTGACTGTACAGCGAAACCTGTGTAAGAGAGCCACCTTCGAGACTTTAAATAGTGGTTGATGTGGAAAAAGTTGTAAAGGTATGTCATGTAATTTTGCTAGCAAAATTACATGACATGTACCTTTATAAGACAACTACCTTTCCACATCAACCACTAATGTCAATTTCAAAGGTGGCTGTCTTACACAGGTTTTACTGTAATCTGAAGAATATGGAACTACTTGAATGTGTCCTTATAGAGGTATATGCGATAATTAGGTCGAATATGGCATATTAATTTCCCTTAATTATTTTTCATTATTTCTCCACAGAAACTTAAGTTGTGTGTATTCATTATGACCTCTAAAAATTCCTTATCAATGCTTATTCTAATTATGATAGTGATGCATCATTTCGGTGGACAGTAAACACCCTAATCAGACTGCTGCTTCTACCCTACTGCTGAAACTTTCAGAGGGTTTACTCTATCGTCACTGGCTTTTGGCAGGAAGGTTCTTACCTCAGGTGAAGCAAGTTCAGGGGTTGGTTCCTTTATCTCATCTATCCCATTATTCTTTTCTCTCTCTCCCTCTCTGGGAGATGGCTTAACATGACTGAAATACTCTTGATGAGGCTGTTAAACCTCAACTCAAAACAGCTCCCTACTATAGATCACAAGGTTTGAATCCAGCTACAGGTAGCATTCAGCTCATGACTGTACAGTGCTCCGTTGCACAGAGCCTTTCATTATCATCATTCCATCATCTTGATAATGACTAAAATAATGTTGAAAGGGACGTAAAACACCAAGTCATCATCATCATCAACTCAAAACAAACAAACAAATGATCCTCCCCCTTTGCTGTTTATCTATCCACCAAGCCCCTCTTTTGTCTGAAATGGTTCATTGCAAAACACTTCAAGGTTTAATTGTTTCAAGCATTGTTAACCTTAACACTTGGCACTCTGGGTAAAATTTTCAGTAGATGACATATTGGTGATAATTTTCCTAGACAACAGGATTTGGCATTTCATGCAAATTGTCTCCAGAAATGTCAAATCCTGTTTTCTGGGAAAAATAGGAAAATACATGTATCACCAATTTGTCCTCACTGAATAAGCCAAGAGAGTGGTTAAGGTTAATGGGATCATAAAAAATGTGATATTTAATACTGAAGTAGGATTTATTAAATCAAACTGATATTTTGATGGCATTGAAAAGCTACTGGCATTGTTGTATAAATAATAACAATGACTTAAAAGAAATCTGTGAAATATAAACTGTTGAAGTTGATATAACAAATATGATCTCTTCTTGCAGTGTTAATCAAAAGAAGTGGCTTATGTCAACTGGGCCTGGACACTCCAATGAATATTTTGACATGGATCAGCTGTCAGAGAGACCGGACTCTGGACGTCCCGATTCTGTCAAACTCAGCTCAGACAAGAGGGGCCCTGGCTCCATAGCAGAATCTGCCAGGACTGGCTCCGAGAGGCGGGGTCCAGCCTCTCACCGACTGGGCTCAGAACGACGAGGCCCTGGTTCCATAGCCGAATCTACAAGAACTGGTTCAGAGAGGCAAGGTCCACCATCCCGCCAGATGAGTTTCAGCAAGCGTAAACGACCTGGGCGACCACCCGCTGTGTTATCAGCCATTCCACTACCACAGATGCTGGCACCTATTAGTCACAAGACAGAGGTAAGTGGATGGATACACATTCAGGGGAGACAAAAATGTCAAAATTATTTTGCCTCCCTTCTGAAAGGAGTCTACTCTAAAAGGAAAGAATTTGCTCCCCTTGGGAGCCAAATCTTTCCTTTTAGAGTTGACACCTTTTCAGACAGGCTGAATATGTTGGAATGTAAACAGAAACTCACAAAGATTATCTCCTTTGAAATAAATGGTAGATATCTACCAAGTGTACCCATATCCATTTAACCAAGGTTTACTTAGGTAAATCTTGATCTTGACTGTGCTGCTCTGAGATATTTTGAATGATACATTTTTTGTCCTGGAAAGATAAAATTATTGTCTGCTAATTTTGACTTCTAGCAGGGCAAAGTGCTGGGTTCCATAATGGAGTTGATAGCATGTCTGACTATAGATCTTGGGTTCACAATTTCGAACCCAAGCTTGGCCACATAATTTTCCTCTGTAGGGCAGTTGCCAGTTCCTGGCAAAAGTATATGCACAAATAATGATTAACTGCTTAGAGGACTAAGCCTGCCCAGGAAATGTGTGAGCAGATTAACTGACTAGCCTGACATGATCTTAACTGTTGACTGGGCTGTAAACTACAAATCGAAAGCAGAGTAAAGTTTTAAATTTCTAATTTTCAGCCAATCAGATTACTTGATCCTGATTGTTGCTATAAATTTACATACTTAATGGCAAACAGTGCAGATCCAGATCAGTTGGCTTCTTCAGAAGCCAACTGATCTGGATCTACACTGTTTGCAAAGGCAGGATATATCCGGGTTCAGCAGGACAAGGGTTAAAGAGTATCCCAAAAGTGTAAAATGTGTCCAAACAAAATTGTATAGATTATATAGAAAATTGATCATTTATGATCATTTTTCTACTTTATCTATATGTTTTTGTATCCAAACAAAATGTATAGATTATATAGAAAAATGACCATAAAAATAACCATTTATGGGCATTTTTCTATATAATCTAATATTTTTTTTTCTTTTTTGGATATGAAAGAGTTGTTTAGATAACACACTTTTAGCTTTAGATTCCAGCAGTAATTTTATAAAGAGGTTTTGGTGTATTTACAGGTCGAGCCAGTACAATCCACACAAGAATACATCAGGCCTCTACCAGGCTCTGAACGACCTCGACAGAAAGTAACAGCACTGGATTACCAAGACTTCCTGCGAGGTAGTCATTCCCGTCCCCATCCTGTGCTGTCTTCCACTTCACAAGGAACTTCACGTGGGTCAGAAAAAATCCTTCTTGATTCAGATGAAGATGACTATAGATAAATAAATGATCAGAAAATGTGGCTAAACCTACACAAACCGATACACATAGTGCACAATGAAAGAAAAGCACCTTTCCTGTATGCCAATTTCATAGCTGCATATAAAATACACCACAACCCCTTTATAACACTATTGTTGGGGTCCATAGCATAAACCATGTTAGCTAAACAACCGTGTTATATCCAAACGAAAATGTATAGATTATATTGAAATATGACCATTTATGGTCATTTTTCAATATAATCTATACATTTTTAGGATCCATCTTTGAATCGTGTTATATCAAAAAACATGTTATAACGAACCGTGGTATAAAGAGGTTGAAGTGTACATTTTAGATAAAGTATTAATATTTTATTTCTCAACAAAAACAATTGTTGCGGGTACTCATTTAATGCCTCAGTGAGGCACTTCTAACAAGTACCTACATTTGTTTTTGTTGAGGAGAAACAAAAAATACAATGTATTTTTTTTGTGTACTCTTTAGAAGCATCTCACTCTAGCCTCAATGAGACACTTCTAATAGATACCCACAACATAGTTTTGTTGAGAAACAGAAAAATATACCTAAAACATATATTGTGGGTACTCGTTAGAAGTGCCTCATTGAGGCACTTCTGATGAGGCCCCACAACAATTGTTTTTGTTGAGAAATAAGAAAAATACACTAAAAAAAAATATTGTGGGTACTTATTAGAAGTGCTTCAGTGAGGCACTTCTAATGAGTACCCACAACATTTGTTTGAGAAATAAGACAAATATTTATCTTGATGCTCCTATTATCTAAAAGTAGGCATATGTGGACAACTAAGGCCTAGGTCAGCCTGTGTATTTGTGCAGTCTGATGAAGGCCTTCAGTACCCACATAGAATCAATACTACCATAATAACCCTGAGTATTGGGACAGATAGGCCTTTGCAAACAGTATGGACCAAGATCAGACACCACAGAATGTGGTGCTTGATCAGGGTCTACCCTGTTTGTATACATACAATAATATTTTAGACACATCAAGAGAAAGTAGAATGATCTATTTCAAATTTTAGGAGAAGTATGGTAAATAGATAAGGTATCCCATTTCTTAGGATAAATACTGTACTTGCCAGTCTGGATGGGGTTCATTTACTTACCGCTGATTAGTGGCCTTATTTTTTGTTGATTACTAATTTTTTGCCACTACCAGTACAGATTTTTGAGTTGTAGCATAAATATTATCAAGAAGTGAAAAAAAAAAAAAATACTGATTACTGATGTATCTACAATTTACAATAATGCCAAAAATGTTGATGTTCTTACATCATTTCATTCTTAGAATGTTTTAGAAAGTATGCCATACTATGGGCTTCCTTGATCTTGTTGTTTTTTAAGTAACGCCTATTACTTTTGCATGAATGTTTTGTCTTGTTATTAATTGTATGATAACAAACATACTGCAAGGAATGGATCATTTTACTGTTTAAGTATGTTTTTTCACATATTGAAAATTTTATTGATTAAAAGTGTTTACCAACTTCTGCTTAAATGGTTAAAATTTTAGTGACTACTGGTAGCTAGCTGCTCCTCATCCCCATTTACAGACCCTAATATATCAACAAATAGATACCACCCTATTCAGACTGCACAAATGTGCAGGCTGATCTGTGTCTTTGCTGCATGAATATGGCATTAGGAACCTTTTCCTATATTGTGCATTGTATTATGCACCATATTTACCATGTGTGTTTGGAACAGTAACTTGTTTTTTTTTTTTTTTTTAAGCATCCGAGCGACCGTGTGGTTAGCAGTCCCTACTTCGGATCACAAGGTTCCGGGTTCAAATCCCGCTGGAGGTGGAATTTAGCTCTTGACTAAATGGCACTTTATTGCACAGAGCTTTTCATTATCACTCTTTCATTGTCTCGTTATGACTTAAAGAATGTTTAGAGGTAAAACACCAAATCATTATCATCAACTTGATTTTACCATATTTATTCTTAAGGTGACTTGATACAGAGCCGATTTTTCTACCATTTTATTTCCTGTATACAAAAACCCTTCTGAAAAAGGGTTCTACTCTAAAAGGAAAGAATTTGCTCCTACTGGAGCAAATTCTTTCCTTTTAGAGTAGAACCCCTTTTCAGAAGGGAGACAAAATGATTTGACACGAGTTGTTGCCCCTGAAAGTGTATTCACTCCTCTTAAATATCAGGTCATTTTGACTGTGTGGTGATGTATCCAGAAAGTTCTGACTGAATGGCAAACTCTTATGACCTATCTACATTGTTTGCTCGAGCATATCTGTCCAAATGTACAGGGAAAATGTAGTATTTTTAAAGGTACTGTGATATTTGTTTATTATTATGGGCTTGTATATTTTTAGTATTTGTTTCATGTGTCATATGTACATTACATTATTTTAGATGAGCAAACTGACATACATGCCATTTATAGCAACCAACCAACGAGTTGTTGCCGCGAAGCGGCAACAACGAGAGTTGGTTGCTTTATGGTAGTATTCTGTTCTATTCAAAAATTGCTATACTAAGGCTGATTTTTTTGTGTAACCGGAAATTGTGATTATGAACCTTTAAATACGTCACTTCCGTTTTCAGCGTTTGTTTACAATCGCCCGGTGACAGCAACTGTTAAACCTAACAGATATCACGTTTCCATGCTAAAAACAAATAAAAATCAGGCATAACCGAGATTTTAAGGTAAGAATAATACACACAATAGTTTTGTCAGTATTTTCGGTGGTATTCCAGAAGAACGTATACCTTCCGCGCGCGCAACGTGACATCCGGTTGAAACGAAAGTAGAAAAAGCTCCACTGATATCTGAGCATTATCGCATATCTAGAATGAATATAATAGACTTTCCTAACAGTTCACAACGGTAATTTGAGGGGGATTTGGGTTTTACGACCCTTTCAAGAATATTTCACTTAAATCGAGCTGATCGTTCATCAAAAGTGGGCGAAAACCGGAGAACCTGCAGAAAAAAAAACAGCTGACCATCCATATACATATTCGTGTGGCTTTCCCACATATGACCCAAGGGAGGCTCGAACCGCAGCGGTGAGAAACCTAATGGATTAAGAGTCAGTTCTCTTATCCTCTAGGCTATGGGGGCCCGCCTGGGGGAGGGTGGTTGGGGGGCATTCCAGCTGTCAGATTCAATATTCTCTCAGCAGACCTTGATCTTATTCAATCCAAGTACTTTTTCTGGCAAAAGAATGTACACAATACTGGTTAACCGCTTAGAGGACTAAGCCTGCCCAGTAAACGTGTGGTTAGGTAAACTGACCGAGCTCGACATGACCCCATTGGGTTGACTGGGCCGTAAAACCTTAACACAAACAAACCAAGTACTTTTAACTAACACACAGATTTTTTTTTTTTTTTTAAACAATCATCACTGAAAATGACTTTCCACAATAATGTTTCAGGCCATACTTATAAATATGTTGATACTCTAGCATAAACTCCAGACCTTCCATACCCTACATCATTGACTAATTCACTGAATGATACTCCAAATATTTAGCATTTTGTGACAAATTTTGATTTTTATGCATAAAATTGTAAGTGAAAACTGATTTTCTTCAAAATCAGCTGTAATGTTAGTCATTTCTTATTAATTTTAATGTGGCATAAATTTAAGAAAGATTTGTTTTCATATTATTCTAAGAGGGTGAACGGAATTATGAGAACATGCAATAGGTCTGGGTTTACTCTGTCACTGACCAATATTCCGGTATACTCTCCATGTGACAGACCACTATACTCAAGGTTACTGACTGATATGCCAGCAGGGATCAATTTTAGCACTTGCTAACTTGCTAAATGCTGGTTAATTTGATCAAAAAGCAAGAGCTGCTATTTCCATCACTTGCTAACTCGAGCAAGTTGGAAATTTTTTCTTTAATTGGCTGAACCTGAGGCATTGTTGCAGAAGTTTTGCAATTTCTTTTCCAAAGGCAATAACAATATTTTTCTTACTTTTCCCGTAAAGCAGGTTTTGACATTACATGCAAACTGTCTAAACCTGTTTTCTGGGAAAATAAGAAAAATATTTTAAAATGTCTGCTGTAATTTTACCCAGAGTGCTTAGATTTAAAGCCACATTTAACAGTATTTACAAGTGTGAAAAAGCAAGTTGGGACAAAGAAATATCATTTGATTTCTGTTTCTGTTACATTACAGTATTTACCCATAGTATTCAGACACCTCAACTCCTTACCATACTAAACTAAAATTTGAACAAGTACAACTTACTAGTAGTAGTAAGTTGTACTAGTAGTAGTAAGTTGTACTTGTTCAAATTTTAGTTTAGTATGGTAAGGAGTTGAGGTGTCTGAATACTATGGGTAAATACTGTAATGTAACAGAAACAGAAATCAAATGATACCCAATGTTGTATGGCTGTAACGATACAGTCAGCTCACGATATGATATGTATCGCGATACTTGCCTAACGATTCGATACATATCACGATACTACTTTCATGCATAAGTCAGAGGTTCAAAACCATCTCAGAGGTTCATTATTGTGTAAAAATGCCTATGTAAGATGACCCATTTTGTCATATAAGTGATCAGTGTATTTCAGTAACAGTTTAGATCTTTGTAATTTGTTATAAAAATGGTCTTGAAATATGTTAAAGCTACTATTTTCTTTGGAAATTGTACTTTTGGGCGTATCGTCAGGTATTGCGATACTAGCCCCACGATACAATACTCGTATTTTGAGAAAAAGCATCGTGATACGATACAGTTTTAATGAATCGTTACGCCTCTACAATGTTGTATCTAATAATAGCTGAATGAGTGGCAAACAGTGTATACCCTGATGAGACACCACATTTTCATCTGGCTCTACACTGTTTGCTCAGGCCTGTCAGGGCAAGGTAAAGTGCAGTAAAGTATAACATATGGTAAGAGTCATGCTGAGATGACAGGTAAAATTATGAATAAATCTTCAGTGATTACTAATCGATTATCGATCACAATGGCAGGACTGATTATCATGTTAATCATCTTTTCAACTCTGATTAGCCAGCCCTGTACACAACACATAAATTATAACAAAATACATGTATGTGCAAAGCATTCCAGAATAGGTGCACAGCACATACTAGAATATATTGCTCAACATATACCAAAGTATGTGCATAGTACATAACTTATGCAAATAGTACCATATGTGAAAGGTCAGTATAGGTCTGCCGGCATTAGCATTGCAGTACAGTTGATTGTTATCTGGACCTTGCTTATCTCGAATAACCGCTTATCTCGAAGTGAAAATCTTGTCCCTGGCTAAACATGAAAATCTTACAACAGGTTAAAAAATATTGTTGAAAAGAGGAGAAATTGGTCCACAATTTCCACAATATTTTCAATATATCTCTAAATTAAAACTAATCTCCAGTTACATATAAATTTGCTAACTGTGTTTGTTGGAATTATGTTTTCCTCACTTCTGCAAATCTGATATGTCGAGCTACGGATATCTCAAAGTATTTCAAAGAGTCCCTTGGAATTCAAGATTAAGAGAGTCAACTGTACATATAATTAACAACACAGTTTAAGTATCTTAATATGTTAAGAAAAAATTAACTTCAAGCCACCATGTTTATTATGTTAAAAGGATTCAACTGACATAAAGTGACATTTAATTTATGTGTGGTGATATTTTTCAGGAATTCTATTCGGCCTACAGCGAGCCACTGAAGACCTTCAAGACACTGGAACTGAAAGGGGATATGCCAGAAAAGACCATCACATAGATCATTGATGACATGCTCAGTTTTGTTCTGGAATGGTAAGCAGAAATATCTTATATGTAAATCCCTTTTCACTTTATGATTTTATAAAATGAACCATGCATCACTTTTTAGACCCCACCACACGATAATGGCGGGATTTTATGGTTTCACGTTGGACGTCAGTGTGTCTGTCTGCGCACCCACAAATGGGTAGTTAGATGGCTAAGAATTATGGACAATGGCAATGTCTTTCAATGGGATTTATTCCATCGGCCACATAAAATCAGTCTTTTATGTGGCTTTTTTACTGTTAGGTGGCCATGTTTTAACCACATAAGTATGCTAAAATAGTGATGGTAGCCACATAACTATCCATTTGTTAGAACATCCGTCTGTCACACATCCGTCCGTCCATCCGTATTTAGTGTCCAGATGATTTCTTGAGTAAACATCAGTGGATTTTCACAAAACTTGGTATGTGTATTGATATTGTAGAGCTCTGGTTTGGGATTGCTAATGTGCAAATTTCATAAAATTCGACAGAGTTATCTGCCCGAGACACGCCCATATTTTTGTTTCCGGACAATAACATGTAAATGTCAAGGGATTTAACAAACTTGGTTGATGTATTGATATTAAGGAGCACTGGTTTGGGATAGCTAATGGGCAAATTTTGTCAGTGTTTGACAGTTATCTGCCCGCAGCACGATTTTGGTGGGGTATTATTGTTTAACATTATGCATATAATAGTGAAAAACCTGAAGCTTTGCTGTTTTATCCCTATAGGTGAATGGATACATCCAAAAGACATCACACTGCCATTGAAGTGTTTCCTCCCCTTTCAATGGGGGATTACTCTTAAAGGAAAGAAATTGCTTTTACCCACTGGAGCAATTTTTTTTTCCTTTAACAGTACACCCCTTCTTTGAAAGGTCTCACCCTATATGAACAACAGACTAATAAGAAAAACATATCCTTTTTAATTGCAGGTTTTCCATATTCAAAGTGGAGCCCCAGAGGTGTTTTTTCTGCTTTCCAGTACCAGCTGTTAGTCAGTGATAAAACCAGCCTCTCTAGATATGGGAATTGGATTTGTGCACTCTGCACCAACATCTAAAAGACATTTTACATGCGGACCAGGATGAGTTAATCCAACAGCAATATAATTATTACTGTATTGATAAAATGAACAGAATTACAAATAATGAGCAGAACTGTCTTTGTGCATGTTAATGAACTTGGCTACTACTGGACTGGACTGATGAGTTCAATCCAAATACAGGGTGCCCACTGGTCAGGGAAATCTTACTTTTTCTTCCAAGGTCAGGGAAAAGCCAGGGAATTTTGCGAAATGATCAGGGAAATTTTAAATACTAAGAAAGTCAGGGAAATTTTTTAATTTTGGCCCAAACTTGTTAGGCTGTGGCAGGTATTTTATCCATTTTGAGTGACTGAAAGTCTTGTATTTTTTTTTTTTTTTTTTTTTCGCTCACTCCGCATTGCTACAAATTAATGCTGATTCTAGAAAATGAATGCCTAAAATTTTGACAATATTTTATATTTTTTTTTACTGAACAATTAGGGCGGTATATTTATATGTGTTAAAATAGAATGAATCATTTATTTTCTGCAAGATGAGAAAAAGCCCATTAAATTTTCAGCATTTTGGTCAGGGAAAAATAGAATTGGGTCAGGGAAAAGTCAGTGAAATGTCGGGGAATTTTGATTCTGACTGAGGGTGGCCACTCTGAAAGAGCTCAATAAGCCATTGGCTTAACTCTGATGCAGGGTTTCAACATATTAATGGACCTACTTTAAAGACATTGTAGATGAACTACCATTGTAAAAACTATATTCACTGAAGTGAGACTGCTAACTTATGACATTCTTTTGTCAAATGAAAGAACTGTTTATATGAAATCTTTTCATTGCAGAAAGTGTCATTGTTACTAATATACTAATGTAATAACTAGGTCTTGAAATTTGCACTTGTCAGCTCATATTTATGAGTAGATGTTCTTTAAGGGCAAGTGAAAAAAAATCAAACGGCTTGCCCAACAGGACAGGTATGTTTTTTCGCAGTACGGGTAAATAGTGAAAAATTTGGATTACCTACCGGTAGCATAATTACAAAGTTCTAAAAGTCACTCCAAAATGTCACAAAAAGATGTCAAAATCTGCTGACAAGTTAAAATTTCAATTCTGGAAGGTGTCTGTTAGAGTTTACTATTCCGCAGCAAAACAGCAACAGTAAACCCCGCTTCAGTACGTGAACTAAATTCCATGACTTTATGGACAGGTTTGTGTTTAGTACCAAATATAAGACTAAGGATGAGTACAGCTTAAGGGCAAGTAACAATTTGAGGCCACTTGCCCTACAGGAGGAGTTAGTTCAAGAAAAAATTTTGAGCCCTGAATAATATAACACGAGATAGTCCAGTGATGAAACTTCGTAGAACTGCAGATTTTTTTTTTTTTTTTTTTTGCTCACCTGGACTGGAGGCTCATGGGGAGCTTATAGGGTGGTAGTCCATTCTTCATCCATCAGTCATCCGTCAGTACCTTTAATCAGTTATATCTGCAGTCTGCAGGCCGATCTAAATCATTTCTCATCTACAGCATGCCTTTGGTGGAGCTTCACTTTTCATGGTAACCCAATGAAAACCTTGGATGCTATAGCAACCAAAAAGTCCCATACACATATTGTGGTGAAAATGTTGTCCAAGCAGCGTGCAACAGCGACTTTGTTTTATGATCAGATCTGTATCGAACTTGCTATTAATGAAGCTGGACATAAATCTTGCACAAGTTTTCAACCAGATCAGACTACTTGCATGAGTTACCTGCTTTTTCAGACTCCCAGAGATGTAATATGGCAAAAATATAGTTTGGCTGATAGAGACTTCATTAAACTACATATATCTCAAAAACTATTGAAGCTAGAGCTTTGAAACTTGATGAATAAACTGGTAGTGATGAGTAGACGATCTGATTAACTTTTGAAATAATTTTAAAAAATTACTTCATGAGTTATGGTCCTTTGTAATTTTGGACATTTTTACCTTGTCAGCAGAATATTTAAAAAATTGTTGCAGCTAGAGCATTGAAACTTATTAAATTGATTGATAATTATGTGTAGATAACCTGATTCTTTTGAATAAATTCTGAAAATATTTCATGAGTAATGGCCCTTTGTAACTTTGGGCATTTTTTCCTTGCCAGCAAAATATCTCTCAAACTTTTTCCCTTGCCAGCAAAAGATCTCAAAAACTATTGAAGCTAGCGCCTCATAACTTAATGAATAGATTCGTAGTGATTAGAAGTTGACCTAATTAACTTTTAAAAACGTTTAAGGAATTATGACCCTGTGTAGATTGGGCCATTTTTACCTTGTATTACACTGTATATTTAGAGGCAAGCATATGGTTGGGGGGCATAGTGTCTTTTTTTAAACACAATTTCTAGTTATCAAATTGTTCATCAGACGGGCAGGTAATGAGGACGGTCATAAAATCTTGGGTGAGTTTGAGTTTGTCTAGTGGATTTGCACCAAGACTGTTCAATTTATAAGCCTGGGGGTTGTTTGTTTAGAACCGTCATGTGTCTTTTTAAAATAAAACTTAAAAATCTTGAACAGTCTAGTTTTGTGAAACTTCGAAATTAATTATGTAAATATGTTAAGCTCAGGTGAACACTACAGACCATTATTGTTCTCTTTTTTTTTTCTTTTTTTTTTTTTTTTTTTTTTGTTTCATAGAATGACAGTGGATGGAAGCACTGTTCTGTTGATAATTCTTATAAGAATCACCATTGAACAGTTTCATTTCTTTATTTGTATCAGGTTTCATCACTGAGTTATTACTGTGTGTTAAAAGGCACTAACTGCAATGAAAAGACTTCTATAAACGGTTCTTTCATATGACAAAAGAATTATACATGTGTCATGTCTTATTATCTTATACTTGGCACCATCAGTAGTCTAGTCCTATAATCTTTTATGGAATAAAAAAAAAAAAAAAATATTTGTTCACTTTCTCTTGCTAAAATAATCTGTAGAAAAGAGAAGCATTTTATGATAATAATTCTGGAGTTTATCTAATTCTTAACTGTTGAAATTCTTATTTACAAAGAATTAGTTTATTCTCTTATAGATTACTTCTGTTATAAATGAGATACAGTAACCTTGCAAGTGAATCCAGGAACTGTCAGTAACTGCTTCCCTCATCTACAGATGAGTTTTATTTCAATGCAGCATAATGCTATCACTTAAGAACTGTCTGTATTCGCAGAATGACAGATTGTTTGCACTTATTGCCATAATTTGTGACTAGTATAAAATTCATTTGGACAAGTGTTTTTTATAGGTCATTTCATTGTTTTTTATGGTGGCTCGTTTGGGTTAAAACCAATTTAATACAGATATCTAATTTAAAATGCAGATATCTGCATTTAAATAAAGGTATCTGCATTTAAGTGCAGCTACCTACATTAAATGCACATATCTGTATTTCAAATATAGAGTATTTATACGTATTTGAAATGCAGATATCTCTTTTTGGTACTTTAATGGACATGTCTGAATTTGAATCATAGATATCTGCATTTTAATTACAGATGTCTGCGTTTCAAATGCAGATATTTCTATTTAAGTAAGATATAAGTGCATTTTAGAAACTCGGGTATCTGTTTTTGAAATACAAATATCTTTATTTGAAATACAACTATCTCTAATTGAAATACGGATATCTATGATTATTAATCAAATAAAACATATCTGCCGTTCAAATAGAGATGCCTGTATTTCTAATACAGATATCTGTATTTCAAATACAGAAATCTTTATTTATAGAAACTACAGATAATTGTAATTTTAAATGCAAGGTTCTCTTAAAAACCTGATTATTTTCAGCTTTTATTTTCAACATAATTAATAGTCCCTTGCAGCCTACTAGGCTTCCCTTAAACTCGGACAACAGCAGGTAGCTCAGTGGTGAGTCCAATAGCTTCAAATGCTGGAGGTACGTTCAATCACGGCCATTGGCGAGAGAAAAAAAATAATAATAAATGGAATCCGAACACGCTTTCCTTTGGGATTTGCAGGGATGACATGATAACTGTGCAGTCTTTGCTGGAGCCCTCTCTGGCTTCTGCATGGAAAATCAAGTACCCATGTGCAAGTTAAAGAATCATACATTCGGTTATCTAAATAATTACTTGTGGACCTTCATTCTGCAACACAGAATGTATCATGTATACCTGCCTAGAATGCCTGAATTTATGTGACAGAACTGTCCAAAAACTGGTTCTCTTAAATACATGTACTGAAAAATCGCATGATTATAGAAACTTACGGAAAATGAAAAGTTATCCAGGGTAAGATAAAAATTGAGATTTCTCACGCTTTTGATGTGCACTGGTCGTATAGGAATCAAGAGGTACACCGTCGTTAAGGTTAACATCACTGAAGTTAATGCTGTCATTAAGCATCACAGAAATGTTATCAAAATATGGAAGATGTCAACAATCAAAGGGATTTGACTTCAGATATGATGCAAAGTATGCAAGAAAAAGAATCTTTCGTGCGTGACAGGTAGATCGAAATATCCGTCCCTCGAGATCATAGTCTTGCATCACCGGCAAGCCTGAATTTTTCTGTCTACCCCTCACACCCATGATAGATTCCTAAAATATATTTTACACATTCTCTTTCTCTCTTTTCTTTGTGCTCCTCTTAAAGGAGCGATGGATTTGACTGTAAAGACATAATGATTTGAAATCTTGAGCATCTTTAATTAGTTTTTTTTGTGGTCTGCAGAGGCGGGAAATGTGTTTCCCAACATATTGTAACCAGTGGAACAGTGCATGTGAAAATACGCGTAAGAGTAAATAAGGATATCTTTTTCAACCATAAATAATGATATCTGTAACTTGAATGAAATGCAGATATCTGTACTTGAAATGCAGATATATGTATTTAATTTAGAAATAAAGATATCTGCATTTCAAATACAGGTATCTGCATTTGCATCAGGAAAACATGCCTATACAATTTTGACCCACTTAAACCCCAGTTTCATATAGTAAAACTGGGGTATACCAGGGTAAACATTATTTTTGCTTAAAACCATAGATTGTGCGTATTCGCGCGGCGGTTCTAACGATTGCCAACAATCTATGTTTTGAGCAGAAATATGAAAAATATCAAAGATTTTTATCTGAAGATTTTAAGTTTTTGGAGATAGAATTTTCTATATATTTGACTAGGCGTGTTTTCGTAATGGCATTAGCGATGTCTGTATTTTAAATGCAGATATCTGAATTTCAGCAACACAAGATGTATCTCTCATTGAAATGAAGATATCTATATTTTTAAATGCAGATGTCTCTAATACAAATGCAGATTTCTATGTGATGGTTGAAAATTGAGATATCTGTATTTCTCAAGTACAGATATCTGCATTTCAGTAAGAGGTATCTCAATTCAATTACATATAGCCTCGCATATAGCTGCATTTTAATTAGAGATATTTGTAATAACAATGAAATAAAGATATCTGTGTTTATTAGCATGTATATCTGTATTTGAAATGCAGGTATCTAAATTAAATGGACAAAACCACAAACAGGTTGCCATAGATTTTGTCATGCTTTGGCTCAGTTTAGTATTGGTGAATGTTGTGCGAAATTATGCTGGAAGTAGTCACCCCCTAAACTTATACTGAGGTCACTCAGTGGGAACTTATTCATTGTACTTGGATGAAAATGCCTTTCCTGCCTTTTAATACAGTCTTAAATCACTAAAAAAATGCATGTTTCTGTATTATTGAATTTAAAAAACCTGTTGAGGAATACTTGTAAATAAGATGCACCCGCATCCACCCGCATCCACCCTCACCACCACCCCTCAAATTGTTGAAACTTAAAAGTCCATTTTTATTTATTTATTACTTTATTTTTGGAAAGTCACAAATTGGTTGGTTGCTCATTAGGTTGCACCTATTTCATATTAGTTTTTATTTCAGTGATAATGAACAAAGTACTTTCATGGATGTGGTTTTTCAATGTTACTAACATTATCGGTAAGCAAGGGAACTATGACGGTTACGTTTCCAGTTTGTAATAATAATGTTTTCAGTATTTTGACAGTCAAGATTGTGTATCAAAACATCATTACATGTCCATATACGTATACATGAAAACATACTTTGTAGCTATGCAGAACCTTCTTTATTGGTATATAACTCCTTTGTAAAATCATATAAGTGTATGCCTGACAGGTGTGATATAGCCTTCTGCAGAATTCTTATTTGCATATGATGTAAACCAGATTTTGTTTCTGGTTGTTTTTTTTTTTTATTGAATTGAGGTTTTACAGCCTGGTCAACCCATTCAAGTTATGTTGAAACAGTCAGTTTACCTAACCACACTTTTCCTTGGCAGACAGTCCTCTAGCGGTTAAGCAGTATTTGTGCACATTCTTTTGACAGGAACTGCCCTTATTGAATCAGCAGAAGGGAAAATGACCACAGAAAATATTTCATTATCAATCTCTAAAAAAAAAGTTGCTGGACCCAGCAGGGATCAAACATGTGATCTCCCTGTAATAGTTCATGTATTGATATATATTAATTGATAAATATGTATGTATCACAATACCATTTGTTTTGCATTGAAATTTCCATATCCTTTGTGAGATGTATTAAATAGCTCCAGGTAAGTGTGATGGAGTATTCACGTTTTTCTTATTTCAGCTTAAAAATGTATGTTGTGATGGATTATTCACGTTTTTCTTATTTCAGCTCAAAAATGTATGTTGTGATGGAGTATTCACGTTTTTCTTATTTCTGCTCAAAAATGTATGTTGGGGTACTCACTAGCAGTGCCACAGTGAGACACTTCTAATGAGTACCCACAACATAATTTTTATGGAGAAAGACGAAAAATATTGGTACACCACAACCTATTGTTGGGTCCATATAATAAACCATGTTAGTTAAACAACCATGTTATATCCAAACAAAAATGTACAGATTATATTGAAAAATGACCATTTATGGTCATTTTTCAATATAATCTATACATTTTTGGGATCCATCTTTGAACCGCGTTATATCCAAAACCGTGTTATAACAAACCATGTTATAAAGAGGTTGTAGACTTTTAGGTTGTAAAAGGGCCTTGTTTGGAGCTGTGATGTCATGATCAGTAAATATATATGCAAGTGAGATATTTGTCATTGTTATTGTATTTACATGGTGTGTCTATATATTAATTTGAAAAAAGAAAAAGTATAATTTATCAAAATGTTATGTTGTTTGTTTAAATATAACTATCTTTAAAATAATTCTCTTCAAAATGTTATGTGAGATCAGGGATTTTTCTATTCAGCTTCTGATTCAGTCAAGGGAACTGGTTGCACTTTCAAGGGAGACAACTGAAAATTGTTTTCCCTTTGAAAAAGAGTCTACTCTAGTAAGTTAAGTTGCTGCCCTTGTATACATTCAAGGGAAACATAAATTTCTTGCCTTTTAGAGTTTCTTTTCAGAAGATCATGGGAGCACATTCTTTCCTTTCAGGATAGACCCTTTCAGAAAGGGGTACGTGTACATAAAAGCAAACAGGAAGTCCATCACAAAAACATACCTATACAATTTCGACCCCCTTAAACCCCACTTTTATACAGTAAAACTGGGGTTTACAGGGGTATACATTATTTTTCTTATTTCTGCTCAAAAACATACATTATTGGTACTCTTTAGAACCGCCTCACCGAGGCGATTCTAACGAGTACCCACAATCTATGTTTTTTAGCAGATATATAAAAATATTGGAGGTTTTTATCAGAAATTTTTCTGTTTTTGAAGATGAAATTTTCTACATATTTGCATAGGTGTGTTTTGTAATGACAAAAGTTGTCTCCCTTGTCAGAAATGGCAGAAAATCTACCATGTGTATCCATTCACCTTAACTGCAAACAAATCTGCCTTATTTACCCTATAGCAGGAATTCCAATCAGCCAGGCCCTGAGGTGATAAAACTTTTTTCCAGCTCAACTCAGCTGAGTATGAAATTTGTCGTGCTAATGCAATCCCAAATTACTGAAAATTGCAAATTTTTTCCTGCTAAACATAGCTGAGCATGGAAAATTCTCTGCTAAAAAATACGAAAATGCCACATTTTCATATTTATTAAGAGAAGTTTACATGCTCAGCTGAGTTGAGCACCAAAAAAGTTTTATAACCTTTGGGCCTCAGATCTGGCAAAAAGTGAAACAAAATCATTTTAAAATTAGATTTTATTAAATAATTAACAAGTATAAATATTTAAATGAAGCATGGCATGGGGTGATCTTCCTTTTGAAATGCTAAGACCTATCTGTCCGTATGTGAGCTGAAACAGGCATGTGGGAAATGGCAGGATATATGCCTCTGCCTAGTATCCTACCCCTCCCCCACAACTCTTTACAAGGACTGCACCAAGGGCCACAACTTTAGAAATTTGCATCACATGAGCCAATTTCTTCATGCAGTGCATCACATCCAAATGTGAATGTCTTACCCAGCTGGCAATGCTCTTTCTAGTCCCACGCAGTTGGCAGTGCTCTTTCGTTTAGAAGATACGACCTGCACACAGATTTTGCAACAAAAGCCATAGTTCTGGAAACACATTTTTTGTATGCAACAGACTGATATAAACTCTCCAGCTATGAAGCGATGGCTTGTACACAGATTTGTACCAAAGGCCACAACCTCAGAAATCACATGACACAAGATTTTCAGGTGACATATCATCAAGCCAGGGGTGTACAAGTCATTCAAAAGCCTCTTGTAGGTGGCAAGTGTCACTCACACTGACAATGTTTTTGCTTTCTCTTACTAAATTAAAACAACCAAGAAATTCCAAGATACTATACTTAAACCAAATCTGCAGCATCCCTCTTTCTACTTATTAACCCCTGTCCTGCTGAATAAAATAAGATGCCACGCCCCCTTCTAATTTTCAGCCAATCAGATTACTTGATCCAGATTGTTGCTATAAATTCAAATACTTAATGGCAAAAAGTGCAGATCCAGATCAGTTGGCCAACTGATCTGGATCTACACAGTTTGCAAAGGCAGGGTATATCGGGGTTCAGAAGGACAAGGGTTAAGAAGACGGGACCAGAACATGGATTTTGTACCAGTGGGCAGAACTTCAAAAATATTGAATCACAAGACAATGTTTGCATGCAATCCAATATCACTCTTCACTGTATACTCCCACCTTTGGCAACTGGAAAATATTGCTCTAATATGGATTTTATACTATGGGATATAACTGGAAATGCTGTGTCACATGACCCAAAATTTGCACTTGATATATTGCCATACTAGAATGTATAATTCCAGCAAATCAGATCATCTTGTTTCCAGGATTGAAAATAAAAGTGGTCAGAGACAGTATAGGTATATGTATATGAAGGACTAGTAGGGTCTACCAATGATGGTGAAGCCTGCACCCTTTTCATAGTGGGAAGAAAATGCAGGTCTTGAGTGCAAACAAAGCAGGCCTATATGTAGACCAACTTCCACATCTGGACTGTCTAGCCTTGAACCATCAGCAGGTAGTCTAATGGACTTATTCAAATTCTAAAATAAGTATGAGGAGTGGTGCAGTACAGTCCAAACATTTAGGTAAAGCAAGGTTTATCTGTACATATATGGCACAGGATGATCCGGATCTTCCATATTCCCATATATCTAGATGAAAATCTATTAGGTTTCCTTTCAAGTTTGGAATCAAAGAATGCACAAAAGAATGATAATCGGACTCAGTTTTATTAAGTCTCTTCATATACAGTAAAATTCCACTCCTAAGACCACTTCTGGGACTATCTAAAAGTGGTCTTATTAGTGGGGTGGTCTTAATATTGAATATAGAACCCAGTCAGCATTCTACGTAAATCTATATCGGGCCGTCATTGGCCCGTCAGGGTAGCTGACGGGCCGATGACGGCCCGATATAGATTTACGTAGAATGCTAGCTGGGAATACAGTAAATGTCCTGAGATTTTAAACACTTTATTTCATACTTGTTTGGCCAAACTTTTGCTTTTATGCAGTTGTTTCTTAAAATACATAGTGGAATGGCAAACAGTGTAGACCCTGATGACTGCTCCTGAAGGAGGGTCTACACTGTTTGAATATTCCATTTTGTCAGAAACCTTAGAAAACATATGGATATACTTTAGAAAACATATGAGACTGACAAAAACTAGTCATAATAGTGGAGTAGTCATAATTTCAAGTGGTCTTAATAGCAGAATTTTACTGTACAGCAATGTAGTTTGTGAGGCTGTAAACACATTTTCTGATGACACATTGTCTCATGACACTGCTCCTATAAGCAACAATTGGAGAAAATGCATGTCCAACATTGAAGCCTGGCCAGCCTTATCAGTGCCTTCTCTGTTTATTGTATGTTCTACAGAATCTTATGTTTCAACTGGGGGGTGGGGGGCCACTGCCCATATATGCAATAAGGCCCCTTTTCCTGGGTTGCAGATTGTACGTTTTCACATGCCATGCTTCATTTCATTCAAAACAAATAACAAAGTTGCATAAATAAGCCCCATTGAATAGTTTACATCATTACAAAAACACGCCTATGAAGTTTTGTCCCCCTTAAACCCCACTTTTATACAGTAAAACTGGGTTTTACAGGGATATACATTAATTTTCTTTTTCTGCTCAAAACATAGATTGTGGATACTCGTTAGAACTGCCATACTGAGGCAGTTCTAACAAGTACCCACAATCTATGTTTCGAACAGAAATATGAAAACTACCAGAATTTTTCATCTGAAAGTTTTCATTTTTGGAGATAACATTCTCAATAAAATATATTGAAATAAAGGCATGTTTTCATAATGTTCTGCCTAATTCATGAATATCTATAAAAGGAGTATAAAACATATCTACAGATCTTACAATGGAGGAATAATATACATCTACATGTGCAATGCTGATTAAGTTTGAATGAAATGTCTTATCATCTGCAAAAAAATATTTTTAAGCTAGAGCTGTCAGAGTACTGGACTATAGCCCAGCTTCAGCACTATTCATGGAAAAGTAAGCAATAGTTATTCATTATCATATTGAAAAAAGTGAAGAAATAAAGGAACACAGATAATTTCTAGGAAACTAGAGCTTGAAATCCTAACAACATGATCTGATGTTTTGAAAACAGCATAATAACCCTAAGTACTGGGACACCGTATCTACTGACCATACTTGTCCTGTTTGTGTTGAGGTTTTATGGCCCAGTCAACCCAATGGGGTCATGTCGAGTGCTGTCAGTTTACCTTACCACACGTTTACTTGGCAGGCTTAGTCCTCTAAGCAGTTAACCAGTATTGTGCACATTCTTTTGCCAGAAACTGACAACTGCCCTTCTTGAATCAGCGGAAGGGAGAGAATGCCGGCAGAAAATATTTCATGATCAATCTCCACGAAAGAATGTTGCCGACCACGGCGGGGGTTGAACCCGCGACCTCCTGGTCTCCAGTCGGACGGCGTATCCAACTGAGCCACCCAGGCCAGCAATAGTCCATTCCACTACCTTTTGATATGACTAAAATATTGCTGTATGTATGGCAAAGAGTGTAGACCAAGATGAGATGCCATATTCTACGGTGTCTGATCTGAGTCTACACTGTTTGCAAAAAGCCTATCTGTCCCATTACTTAAGGTTATTATGGTAGGGCTTGACATTTCATGCATAAAAGCTTCTAATGATATTTTCCTACGTTCCTGTAATAAATTTTTATCTCAAGGGGAATGCATTTGTTTCTGAATACAGCAGACACAAAAAATGAACCCTAAATTTTGGGACACTGAAATAAGTGATTATTTTATCCTGTCTCAGTTGTAAGACAAAATAAATCAAATTTCATCTTACAATTTTGCTTAGCTCTTAAACTCATTGTTGACTGAATAGACTCTCCCACACTGTATATCGGAAGTTTGTGTTTGTGTTGAGGTTTTACGGCCCAGTCAACCCAATGGGGTCATGACGAGCGTGTTCAATTTACCTAACCACAGGCTTAGCCCTCCAAGCGGTTAACCAGTAGTGTGCACATTCTTTTGCCAGAAACTGACAACTGCCCTTCTTGAATCAGCGGAAGGGAGAGCATGACCTTTGCCAACCTCGGCGGGGGTTGAACCCGCGACTTCCTGGTCTCCAGTCAGACGGCGCATCCAAATGAGCCACTGAGGCCACATTTCCATTTTAGATACGTCTGGCTATGAGATTTAGCTATTCCTAGAGGAAAATGGCTAAACCTTTTGCAAACAGTGGAGACCCTGATCAGATGCTGCATTCTGCAGTGTCTGATCTGGGTCTGCAATATTTGTCGATTACTCTTTTAAGGGTTCCTAGACTACAATGGGTTAAAGGTTAATATATTTACCCTGTGATGTGAGAAATTATCAGTCAATCTTCAGAACATGGTATTGTGATTGAAGAACAATGAATTAACACTTTGCATGCTTGGTAAAAATTTCAGCAGACAACATTTTGAAATGTTTTCCTTATTTTTCCCTGAAAATAGGATCTGACATTTCATGCAAACTGTCTCTTTAGGAGGCAGTGTCAGATCCAATTTTCTAGGAAAAATAAGATAAATATCATCAGTTTGTCATCTGCTAAATTCATCCATAGCATGGTATGTGTCAATATTCAGCTTAAAAAATTAATGATTAGTACTTAATTTGATTACAAACAAGTCAATCCTAGTTATCCTAGTTATTGTTTTAACCCTTAAAGCACTAATCTTAACTACAGCAGTCCACATTTCGATTTTATTTATTTATTTATTTTTTTTTTTTTTGTATTTTGCAGAGAAAATAAGGTCTGACACTTAATAAAACTGCATATCATCTACCTAACAGACAATTCACATGAAATACCAAGTCTTATTTTCTCTTAAAAATAAAAAAAAAAAAAAAAAAAAAAGATTGTCACCCGCTACAATTTTGCTTAAATAGCATTTTAAAGCTTAAAGGAATTAAACTGTTACCAAGAGAGAAGGATGGCTTCTTTAAGTACATGATCAATAAAGCAATAAATAACAAACAAAAACAAGTGAGAAAAGGGGTTAAAGGGCTTAAAGCTTAAAGTGCTGAAGCAAAACTGCAGCAGATAACATTCTAATTCTTTATTTTTATTACTTTTCAGAGAATTTTATGCAAATCATCTGCTAGGCAGACTATTCATATAAAAATTCAAGCCTTATTTTCCCTGAAAAAAAAAAATCAAACTGTTGTCTGCTGCCTTTCAGCCATATCAGTAGTGGATGTTAGAAGACTAAGTTTAGGCACAGCACAAAGGTATGGCCCAATCCTCCCCTTTCACTGCATTTAGCCTTCCCCTTAAGCACACCATTTCACAGCTAGGTAACAGAATTTTTCAGTTGTAGGTCTGAGCCAGGCTCTAACCTGCAACATCCAGCACTGCAGTCAAATGCACTATTTTTGACAATGACATCTCTCTATGGTGAACAAGTTAATAGCTGTTATTAAATCCTTAACCCTTGTCCTGCTGATCCTGGATATACCCTGCTTTTGCAAACAGTGTAGATCTAGATCAGTTGGCTTCTGAAGAAACCAACTGATCTGGATCTGCACTGTTTGTCATTCAGTATGTGCATTTATATCAACAATCTAGATTAAGTAAACCGATTGGCTGACAATTAGAAATGGGTGTGGCATCTTAATTTATTCAGCCGGGCAAGGGCTAACAACATGTACTGCATTTACCCTTAATATTTAGGGCCCAGTTGTTCAAAACTTAAAGAAGTTGTTAGCTTATGTGACCCTAAAATTTCTATCTTGAAATATGGCAAATACATAGATAATTTTTTATGAAAAAATGTGAGTAGCTTTTGCACTCACATTTTTTGCAGCAAGAATATCAATGTATTAGAAGAGACCTCAGCTACAACAGTTAACATAGTTTGTCATTAACGAGCTCATTAAGCTAACAATGCTTTGAAAAACTGGGTCCAGATACCTTAACTCCTTACCATACTTGTCCTAAAATTTGAAAAACATTCATATGACTATTTGTTGATGTGTGTAAAAATTGCTGGATGCGTGGCAAACAGTGTGAACCCTGGTCAGATGCCATATTTTGCAATGTTTGATCCAGGTCTACGCTGTTCGCTCAGGTCTGTCAGAATACTTATCAGTGCTTGCACTAAGGGAATTCTGGGAATCAGAGATTCCCAAAAGCTCATACTAAACTTCTAAATGCGGATGCCAGAAAGTCCTGACCTCAAAATTTTAGAACTTACCTGGCATTCATAAATATTTTACTTTCATACTGCTTTAATAGTCCCAAAAGGATATGCATTAACAATAATTGGGTATTTCTTGTAAGGCTGGCTAATCAGAGCTGAAAAGACAATCGATTATCAGTCCTGCCATTGTGATTGATAATCGATTAGTAATCGCTGAAGATTTGATCTTAATTTTACCTTTCATATGTTATACTGAGCAAACAGTGTAGACCCAGATGAGATGCCATAAATGCGGCGTCTCATCAGGGTCTACACTGTTTGCTCAGTATGTGGCATCTCATCAGGGTCTACACTGTTTGCCACTAACACAGCTATTTTAGACACAACAGTGGGTAGTAAATTGGACATTCAAATTTTAGATAAACATATGATAAGGAGTTGAGGTGTCTGAATACTAAGGGTAAATACGGTAAAGTAACAAACAGAGAGATCAAATGATCGATTATTAGCAAATCTGAAATGATAGTCATTTTTGTGGAATATATCAATCAATTAATTGATTATCCGATTAATCGTGCCAGCCTTAATTTCTTGTCTAAAGTAAGCTTTTTGTTCAGCTTGACTTCAGTTTAATGAAGCAAGTTAACATAGGGTAAATAGGTACACAAGATGTACATAAAATTGGCCACTGATAACAGAAACACAAACAAGGCTCTTTAATACATGTATACATAAATGTAACCTTTTAAATATATACATACATACATGTACACCACTGCCAACTCTGCCCTTCTATCAAATATATAATGTTTTGCTAAATATACATTTACATAGTTTTTGGACACATGTACATATTTACACATCAAGTACAGAGTACTTGCAAAGGAAACGATATAAGCGATGCCATGGAACAATACTTGAAGACATCTGTAAACAGCAAAGGCCCGGATCAGCCAACAGTATCTAGCCAGTCAACGTGTCTACAAAACTGATGGATGATTTACAAACAGTGCAGGTCCTGATCAGATACTACCTTCTGCAGCATCTGATATGGGTCTACACTGTTTGCATAAGCCTGTCTGTCTGAATACCAGTACCTAACCTTTAATAAAGCTAATCAAAACTACAGCAGACAATAATTTTATTTTTTTAATTATTGTTTAGAGAAACAAATCTTGACACATCATGTGAATCTTCTGCCAAGCAGACAATATATGACATGTCAAGATTTATTTTCTCTGAAAAATTAAAAAAAAATAAAATTTGATATGTTATCTGCTACAAATTTTGCTTGGCCCTTTAAGGATTAAACGTAAATATGGTAGTTTGTTCATGAACAGTTTGCATAGCCCTAAAAACTGGTTTTATTATGATGCAGCCCACTTTTGAGTTACTGTATTTTAATATTGTGCTGGGGATGAAGATAGGGTTGTAAGACTATAAAGGTAAAAGTAAAAATGTCCCACAGCCTTGCGACCATAGGGGCACTGGCAGCTAGAGCTCACCATGTCTTCTGTTCTAAAGCATACCTTGTATGTATTCACTGGAAATGTCTGCCCAAGGCAATTCTACTGAGTACCACAATGTATGTTTTGATGCAGAAAAAAATAAGGTAGTGGTACAAGCTGAAAATATGCCTTCCTCTCCTATCCAAAAAACACCAAAAAACTGAACAGCTTTTAGTAAAATGCAAGTAAATGAAATACAGTTGACTCTCGCTATCTTGACTTCGCTTTTATCTCGAATAACCGCTTATCTCAAAGTGAAAATCTGGTCTCTGTTTAAGCATAAAAATCTTACAACAGGTTACAAAATATTGTGGAAAAGAGGAGAAATTGCTCCTCAGGAGCAATTTCTCCTCTTTTCCACCATATTTTGAATATAACTTTAAACTTCAGAAGTCAAATTACATATTTATTTGTGAAATGTGAATGTTCAATTTATTTTTTCCTCAATTCTGCAAATCTGATATGTCATGCTATGGATATCTCCAAGTATTTCAGAGACTCTCTTGGACTTCGAGATAACGGGAGTCGACTGTATACATTTGTAATATTACCATACATTAAACAATTTGTATGTTCTCTTATTTCAGTTCTGCTCCCCTTC
The DNA here is from genome assembly GCA_964016985.1 of Anodontia alba. Lineage (NCBI taxonomy): Eukaryota > Metazoa > Mollusca > Bivalvia > Lucinida > Lucinidae > Anodontia > Anodontia alba. The sequence goes on along the minus strand of OZ024831.1, from coordinate 32,826,298 downwards.
ACTAAATGACACTGGAGTAATGTCAAAAGATACTCCAAACTCATTTTCCCAGGGTTCCCTGATTGCATCAACCAATGCTTTCACTCCCTGTGTGGTCTCCATGGCAATGACCCAGATAAGCTTTGCATCTGATCCTTCATCAAAGAAACTTAGTCTGAGTTCTGTTGGGTTGTATTCATTAAATTCCTGCAAACACACAACATAACTTTTAAAAACTAAAAGGGCTGAATCGAAGAAAACAACAAATGGCTACAATTCATAGAAGTATATAAAAGCCTGCAGTATAAAGGAGTCCTCAATTCCAGAAAACATCCACACTCATTCACACAACAAGAGGGCCAAGATGGCCCTGCATGGCTTACCTGAGCACCAGACAAGTGACCTCTGGGGCAGAGCTGTAATTTGAATTTAACCCCAATACTTCTAATGAAGTTTCGAGTCAGTTGGGCTTTCCATTCCAGAGAAAAGGTCAAAACATGGCAGCTATCTTGGAGTTAACCTATTTTTGATCTATAAGTCACCCCAATATTTCCTATCGTTTTAAGTCAATTGGCCTTTCAGATCGGAGAAGTTCAAAATAGATTTTCAAGATGGCAGCTGTGGTGGCCATCTTGGATTTTCAAATGGAACAGTTTGAGCTATTTTTGATTAATAAGTCAGCCCGATAGTCAGTATGCCTTTAGGTTCAGGAGGATGAGTTCAAAATAGATTTTCAAGACGGCTGATCAGCTCAACATGACCTTAATAGTGTTGACTGGACTGTTAGACTCCAAACCAACCAACAATTGTACCAAGGACAATAACTGGAAATATTGTGTAATATGAACCAATATTTTCATGTAATATCACTATCATCATGAGACACCAAATTTGATAAACTTCCTCAATCTGGCCCTGAGGTTATAAAAATTTTTTTCATGCTCAACTCAGCTGAGTGTGAAATTCATCACGAAAACATGCCTATATAACTTTGACCCCCTTGAACCCCACTTTTATACAGTAAAACTGGGGTTTACAGGGGTATACATTATTTTTCTTATTTCTGCTCAAAAACATAGATTGTGGGTACTCATTAGAACCACCTCGAGGCAGTTCTAATGAGTACCCACAATCTATGTTTTGTGCAGAAATATGAAAAATATCAGAGTTTTTTATATGAAAATTTCCTGTTTTTGGAGGTGAAATTTTCTATATATTTGAATAGGCGTGTTTTCGTAATGTTTCTCTGCTAATAAATATGAAAATGCCAACAATAGTTTTTTTCAACTTTATTAGGAAGGGAATTTCGATGCTGGGCTATGTTTAGCAAGAAAGAATTTGCACTTGTTAGTAATTTGCAATTTATTAGCAGGACAAATTTCATGCTCAGTCTCAAGACCCTGGTTTAGAAGCTATTCCAAGCTATTTCTGGGAGATAAATCAATAGAGCAAGGAAGGGATTAGTTGTCTTAAGGGAAATGGACAGCCTTGGTTGATTTTCCACCATGTTCTACAAGGTGACAACTTTTGTGAATTCTTGTTTGCTTTCCTGCATATCAAACCCCTTCTGAACAGGGATCTATTCTGAAAGAAAAGAATTTGAATTGAAAAGCAGTCTTGTCTAATTTAAATGGAAAGAATTTGCTCCCCTTGTGAGCACACCTTTTTCAGAAGCAGGGACAAAACCTATTTGCCTGCCTTGAGAGTGAATCCATTCATTTTAACCCCTGCCATGCTGAAAAAATTAAGACGACACACCCACTTCTAATTGTCAGCTGTCAGATTGCCTGATCCAGGTTGTTGATACAAATTCACAAACTTAACGACAAACAGATCAGATCCAGATCAGAGCCAACTAATCTGGATCTACACTGTTTGCAAAGGTAGGGCAGGGTCACACGAATCACCGAAATACCGGAATACTACCGAAATACCGGAATACCCGTGAAAAATATAGGTATACCTGTGAAAGACACCTATTAAAGACACCAATATTGGCTTTAATTACTTAAGTAATATTATGTCAACCTAAGGGAAAAGGGATAATACTTTAACCTCAAATAATTTGCAAATTGTCTTTGAAGTGTTTCTTTTTTTATTTTTATTTTTTTTTTTGTTTGAAAACATTGTTGATAGTCCGCTAAATCAGAGCCGGAATACGACCAGAATACCCGTGAAAAACGTGAATTACCTACACTTCAAACGAAAAGTACATACAGACCAGCTTAGGTAAAAGAACAAAACAAAACAAAAACAAAACAAACTCTTTACCCCGAATATCGGCGTTTTGCGGACTTCCCAAAAACACTCGGAATCAAACCGAGTAAACGTAATATTCGGCGGACAACACTCGCAAGTCCGCGCAAAGTACGTATGTGTAATGCAAAGTTGTGCGAAGTTACTCGGAATCATATGTTGTACCCGGAGACAATATTTGTTGCGAAATTATGCGAAATTCCTCAGAGTAATTTGACTAAATACCTGTCCTTTTTTTATTTATTTATTTAATAAATAAATTTATTTAGATATATCTTTAATAAATATATTTATTTATACATTTATTTTTCCACCATATAGAACGATCTGCGTGAAGGTTATATCGTCCACGCTCATGCGGATGCGCAGGTTGATCTGAATCAAACATCTGCCCCCACTCGACGAATTACATATTTATATTTGGTATTCCTATAACTGCCTTTTCCCATGCAACAACCGCACGCGCTCAATATAAATGACATACTATGGTAAAAGACCGGGAAATTCTCACTCGCGTGCAGCCGCACGTGTCAATATAAATTTACTTAAAGGGGCGCTTCTGCTATCAAAGAGACATTGAATCAATAAATCAGCCCATGTGAAAAGGGTGTCTGTCACACAAAAACACACTTTACGTACACAAGGGGCAAGAGAGGCTAATGACAATTCAAATGAGTGAGTGAGTTTTTTTACGTCCCAGTAACAGATAGGTCATAGGGAAATGTGGACCATGGTTTAAAGTCCCATATTAAAGGCTTGAGAAGCCTGGGATCGAACCCAAGACCCTGGGTGACAAGGCGAGCAGCTTTACCACTGTAACACATCACCGAGGCACCATTTCCCCATATTTCATACTGTTTCAAGAAAATATCTCAAATAGTTTTCAAGTTACAGAGTGGACAAAAATATATTACAGAAATCACTAAAATATTTTCGGTGTTCAAAGGGCCGTAACTCCAAAAGTAGGCTCTATCGTCAAAGTATAGGAACCGTTGAAATGATTAATAGCTTATGAATAAGCCGACCCCGGAAAAGTGTGCGGGCTCGACAAGACCTACATAGTGTTGACTGGGCCATTTTTAACTCCAGTTCAAACCAAAATTATGTCGGTACAAAAATATGATTTACAATGTTCTTACAATGAACCGGACGACAAAACTATAGTACAATGTACGTGCTACCAGCAAAGTCTCAGGTCAGTCTGTGCATCGACCCACTATATAAGGCAAGCTTCTTGGACAGCCCGGTGTCCAAAGAAGGTGCATACTGTACGATCAGTGAAGGGGCTTATCAGAATGTGATGTTACAGTCACACTGTTTATCCCGCTTTGGACAGCCCATCTATCGAAGGTAAATACGAATAGCGAATGCTCTGATCAGAATGTGCAGTTGCGCAGATTGACCCGAGTCATCGCTCGTCGCACAAGATGTTTTGTTAAACCCATAGATTGTAGGTGGTATATACGATTAGTGAAGGCTCTGATCAGACTACTGATGTGCAAGCTCAGAGTGTGCAGGCTGATTCGTCTCTTCGTACAAGTTATTATAGGTTTTTGCCATGCACAGGCCTATGCGCGATTTGTTTGTGCAAACCATAATGCTTAAAATTCTGGGTAAAGTTTTCAACAGACGACATTTTGAAATATTTTTCTCATTCTTCCAAGAAAACAGGATTTGCATTTCATGCAAATTGTCTCCATTGCATGAAATGTCAAATCCTGTTTTCTTGGTAATAAAACAAATAACGATTTTATTTATTTATTTATTTATTTTTTTTTTTTTGTCGTCTGCTGAATTAGCCCAGATAGTGGTAATTCGATACCCGCGAGCACCAAGTGTTGTGTCTTTGAGCAAGACACTTTATCCTCGTATCTTAGTATTGGTTTCTACCCAAAACGCTGCCTAGAATGTCCGCGAAGGCATATGACAATATTATGTGAAGATGCTTTCCCGCCGATGCTAGGTTTATACATGCGTCTCTTTCCTTGAATATTCATTTGTTAGTACATTTTGATGCATCTGTATATGCTCCTATGTGAGCCGAAAATTCGTAATAAATATCTTGTATCTTTTACTCCTTAAATAAATTACGGTCTTGGTTTTGCATATCGAATGTTGAAGACACAAAAACAGAACACTTTACATGGAAACGAAAGTTTTGAAGATTGCTCTATAAGCCAATAAAGATAATATTATTAATGTATATACTGTAAGAGAATAACATAACAATATTCATTTTACCCTGGTAAATGCGGGGTAACGTCCTCACACTGCAGGGTTTTACTCTTTTAAGGGAGCTAACTGCAACTGACTATTAAAAGGGAGTTAACTGCAATTGCTTTACGAGTCTGGCCCATGCGAAACGGGATGGGGAACAGCATTTTTACGACTCGCGCCAATAAAGAGGGATCATGCTTATAAAATAAGCGTTTAACCAGTACACTGAACCCTCTTCCTCCAGAAACTTGTAACTGCCAATCTTGAAGCAATGGAAGAAGCGAATGACCGTAGCAAATACATGTGTTTCATGTGTTAAGTGGGGATCAAATCGCGTTCGATTCCCGCCAGTGCAATATCATTTTTCCAATAAAGTCAGTGCAAACAACTTATAGCTCGAAAGGAGACGTGTCATATTTATATGAGGGTAAAACGAAAGAGCTTTCCAGAGAGAGAGAGAGAGAGAGAGAGAGAGTTTGCAAAACTTGTAAGATTCTGGCTTGTCCATTTCAGGTACATCCGGCTATGAGATTTGGTTATTCCTAGAAAAATGGCTAAACTGTTTTTTCCACAGTGAAACCTGACCAGACGCCGCATTCTATAATCTCAATATGACCTTTTTTTTTTGTTGTTGTTGTTGTTCAAAGAGACATGACACCAAGTCACGGTGATTTAAATAAATGGACAGTCGTATCCCTGGTCCAATCATCAACCGTCCAGGCTTCGAGCCGAGCAGTGTAGATACATTCCAGCCTGTCTGTTTCTGTCTCCCTTGTCAAATGAAATGTATCCATACTTTAACCCTTGAAGCGCTTAGCATATTCAGCAGACGGCATTTTACATTTTTTTTTTTTTTTTTTTTTTTTTTTGTAAATTAAGCGCGACATTCATGTGAATCGTCTGCTGTGGATTCAAAAGAAATGTTCGTCCTTATTTTCACCGATATACTAAAACAGTTAGGTCGGCATCACCTCTAGAATTTTCAGTAGTGCTTCGGGGGTTTAAACTATTTTCTTGACAGCAGCAGCACGTGCAAAGTTTTTTTTTTTTGTTTCTTTTTTGCGGGGAGAGCGCTATATATAAAATTTCGCTATGTATTCGGGGTAATATTTACACAGATTGATGCAACGATTCTCATATTTATAAAGGCGTGCTGCTGGAACGCATTATTTATATTAATATATTTATATTATATTTAAAATAATATTCATACAAACTCCATGGATGTAAGGATGACGTTACTCATCATGATTGCATTGGTTGTTTAATCTGCATAAGTTTCAAATATGCGTAAATGATTAACTTTCGATGTGTCGTGTTTGAGACTTACTACTGGCCATATATTTTTATATATACATCATACATAACTAAATCAATCGGAACAAATTATTCACTCAACTGATAAATATTTTATACAAAAAGTCTTATGTACTTTTCGTTTGAAGTGTAGGTAATCCACGTTTTTCACGGGTATTCCGGCTCTGATTTAGCGGACTATCAACAATGTTTTCAAAAAAAAAAAAAAAAAAAAAAAAACACTTCAAAGACAATTTGTTTGCAAATTATTTGAGGTTAACATATAATCCCTTTTTCATTAGGTTGACATAATATTACTTAATTAATTAATTAAAGCCAATATTGGTCTTTCACAGGTATACCTATATTTTTCACGGGTATTCTGGTATTTCGGTAGTATTCCGGTATTTCGGTGATTCGTGTGACTGGGTAGGGCATATCTTGATTCACCATGATCTGGCCCCAAGGTTATAAAACTTTCTTCATGCTCCGCTTAGTATGAAATTTTCTCTGCTATTAATATGGAAATGCCAACAATAGTTATATTTATTAGCAGAGAAATATTCATGCTTAGCTACATTTAGCAGGAAAAAAATTGCAATTGTTAGTAATTTGAGATTTATTAGCAGGACAAACTTCATGCTCAGCTGAACTGAGAATGGAATTTTTTTGTAACCTCAGGGTCAGGGTTAGTATTTAAGCCTTATCCTACTGTTCACAACAACCCCTTACTTTGCAAACAGTATAGATTCAGATCAGATGGCTTCTGAAGAAGCCATCTGATCAGGATCTTTACCATTTGTCATTCAGTTTGTGAATTTGAACAAAAATATTATATGATGTAATATGATTGGCTGATAGAGCAAAGGCTCCATATATCGACACCTTAAGTTTTACTGTTTGTCTAAATCTTATCTTGAAAGATAGGTTCTTTTAACCGACACCCTTTTGTTAAACAGCATTTTATTGGCTAAATATGATATTGTAGACAAGTTTACCGCAAATTATAACCAATCAAATGAATCCATTGTCATACGGGGGGAGGATACTATTACCGACATCTGTCTCCTTTTATCGACACCCCTATACGGTTTTAAAGAATATGGTAACAAATAACCTGTTGAACATCAGAAGTAAACAGGAAAACACTTTTTATTATTAAACAATATTCTTTTAGCTATATAACAGAAGCAGCCTTTCATTTGAAGTTTATACAAGGCGAGTAACGTTATAAAATAGAATGAGAAAAAAGTATGTAAGTTGCCCTCTTTTTACATTTCATTGCTCTGACAAAACCAGGACAAGCTCAGAGACAGCAGCAGGCAACAAGGCATTTGTATTGGCAAACTTGAAGCATAACCGTATTGTCATTGTTGTAAACACTTGCGTACAATTACTTTAAAAAAAATAAGATTATCAAAATATTATGCCTGAGTGTTCTAAACAGTGACAGTATGGCAGTACATCAAATCTGCAAATATAAGGACTTCCATTCTGGGCTTATTCTATTTTTAATCAAAATGAAAATAATAAATAAAAACGACTCACAGCTTTGAACAGACCCTTCTTGAAAAAGTAATCTTTTCACTATTTTCTATGGCATAGTTTTTGCCCCTTGTTAAAAATGGATGATCAAGTCACAATACTTTTTTTTCCAATTAGGCAGCAATGTAAAAATTTGAACTATTCCTAGCAGCAGTATTAGGCCTATGTTGGTAGAATTGTAACATTCAATAAGGCAGTGTGTCCAGGTACGGTACCATACCTGGAGACCCAGGGTCTCAGGGCACAGTACCATACCTAGAAACAATCCGTGTAGGACTGTCTCCAGGTGTGGCAGTACATAAAAGGTCTTTACAACTTCTAAGTTTTTAAGTTGTATATATTAAAGCATTTAAAAGAATATTCTGTATTTTTCTGCAGTTTACTGAATCACTACTGTATTCCTTGTCTTCTGCAGATGAGATTAATGCACAAAAGGTATTATTCTCATCGTATATTAAATGGTTAAATGTGTGTAACGAATTCTGCACGGCGAATAATATTGCTATGAACTTATTCAGTTATAATCAGTTATCATCATTATTATTATTATTCTCATTGCAGAATTTGTTACATCTATTTAACCATGTGTAAAGATAGTTCTTGGCACTCCATAGGTTTTGGCTGCGGCTTTTTTGCTCATAGTCCCAGAAAGTACCATATGCATGGCCATGGCTGTTTGCTCTGGCCTGTACTGTACATGTAGGTGTCGATAAAAGGAGCCTATGTCAGATGTTGGGTCTTAATATCGACACCCACAGAAACATGTTACTCAAATACAACTCGGTTCTAAAAGCCATTAAAGAACAGTTTCTAAGCAAGAATATTACATTTAACTGCTGAAAAACAAATATTCACTATTCTGACATGGCACAAAATCTCATAATCATGAACACTCACCTTAAAAGACGCTGATAATATTCTCGCACAAAAAAATCTGCTCGTGTTTTTGTCCACAAAAACATTCAAAATGATCGTTGATGACATTATCAATGACGGAAAAATATCACGACTAAGATCATGTGTGAAAATGCCAATTAGAAGCAATTTAAACCGTAATTGGAAAGGGGTGTCGATATATGGACCATGTCGGCATTAGGGGCCTTTGCTCTAGTAAGAAATGGGTGTGGCTAATTAAATTATTCAGCAGTATAAGGGTTAAAGTAAATATAATACTTACAAAGGTTTCAATATTGTTGATAGGCTCCTTCTGTTCCACTTTAAACTGTTTACCCTTGACATCTTGGCTGAGAGGAGCCTGTAACCGTGGTAATGGCCACTGGTGGTTGACCTTGATCAGGATGAGGTTTGTGGGAGTTATTGCCAGACCTCTGTTTTCCCGCTTCTCCGGATCTTTAAAAACAAATTTTTATCATATGAGACCACTATTTTTCAGTGGATAACGTCATGTCATAAAAATGATATGATCACTTATTAGATAGCTCTTGCTTATTGGCATGTAACACCATCACACCATCCATGACAGCTAATGATACAGTTTCTGTTGAAAAAAATGGTTTAACTTCTACAGCCATTCAATACAGTTTAAAGACATATAAACAGAATCTAACATTCATGTGTATTTCATATGAAATTTATAAAACTCAATGAAGGCTTGTTTCATAAATTTCATATTAAATGACCACTCATGAAAGATCCTCTATATAAAACGGAATACTGCTTAAACAGTATTCTTAGTTTATTTTGGGGGCTTCACGTTATTCCGTTTCCTACTATTAAATATTGCTAGGCAGGCACTGTAATGCTTAATTGTTCCAATTACAGAAATGAGTCTCAATTGGATTGCTAATTGATATGATATGCCTGTCAATCAAAGTTATGATGTCATTGATGATGTCATCACCATGTGGTCAGCTGGGAGCCAGCACTGCCCAGCTTCCTTTTCCTGGCTGCAACACAAGGAGAAACAAAGCTGAAATTACCTCGATTTAAATCTGTAGAAATCTTCTAAATAAATAAAATGTCTGGCAGAGGGAAATCTAGAGCAGATGCGCCGAGGGTTAGGAGAGCCAAGAGACAGGCTGATGCTAGAAATGAAACAGATGGGGCTGCAAAAAAGCAGAAGATCCAAGACCAGCTGGATGACCATGAGGTGGCGGAAACACTTTCTTTAAGTGGCAATGCCTCCGAGCCACAGTCAGGTATAAGTATAAGCGGAAATGAAAAACCGGAAGGTATAGTTCACTTTGATAATTTATTCAAAGATATTCAGCTGGATTATATTGCATCTGCACCAGAAATCGAGCCCTTAAGGTGTTGTGATGAGGGCCTAGCTGTTCACTTACCACAGCCAATCCAAGAAAAAATCTTAAGTCACCAGTACATAAATTTAGCACTGCTTTTGAAAGGCAGCCTTGAGCTTTCAGAAATCTGCTCAGGCAGCACTCTGCATATTAATGAAAAAGGTTGTTTGGAATCTAAGCCCAAAGTATTAAAGCAAACCATTCATAATATCGATGAATGGACTGATGCATTCATCATATATTCTAGTGTCTACCTAAAGAAATTTCCTGGGAAAAATATCGAAATCCTCAAGTACATGTCAGTCATTAGAGAGGCAGCTACTAGGTACCCAGCAAGTGCATGGATCACTTACGACCAACAGTTTCGTTTACGGCAAGCGACTGAAAGCACAAGACAGTCATGGGGTTCTCTAAATGGGGAGCTATGGCTAAGAGTAATGTCAAATCCTCAAAACAAAAAGTTTCAAATACATTAAAACGTCCAACTAGAGAATCAGCAAATATTTCTAGTCATCTGCATTCACTTACATGCAATGCCTTCAATGATGGTAACTGCACTTGGAACAATTGTAAATTTAAACATGCTTGTGCAGCTTGTGACTCATTATTTCATGGTAGGTACAATTGTCCACACATGTTGCACCAGTTCTCTGTCTCAGACAGGCAGCAGAATGGTTTCAAATCACCAGGTAATACGTCCTTTCGTGGCAGGGGATATTCAAGAGGGCGCTTCAACTTTAGAGGTAACAGATTCAACAGAAGGTAAAGCATTGCAAAATAAAGTCCTACAGTTGAATACTTTGGCAAAGACACCTGTGAATGTTGATGCCTTAAAAAATGAACTTGCGTTCTATCACTCAGATGAGGCAGAAGTTATTCTGAATGGTTTTATGCATGGTTTTTCATTGAATTACGTAGGGCCACGTGTGCCATCAGAATCCAAAAATCTTAAATCAGCTCTAGCTCAGCCAAAAATTACACAGCAAAAAATTAATAAGGAAGTGGCTGAAGGGAGAGTAGCAGGTCCTTTCTGTTATCCCCCATTGCCAAACTTGCGAGTCTCACCTCTGGGGCTGGTTGAAAAGAAAATAGGGGGCAAAGTCCGATTGATCCATCACCTTTCATATCCTAAAAGTGAATCGGTTAACGATTTCATAGATCCCAAGTTGTGCTATGTAAAATATGCTAGTTTCGATGAGGCAGTAGCTATTGTGCAGAAATTGGGGCAGGGTTGTTTGTTAGGAAAGTCGGATTTGAAGAATGCTTTTAGACTTCTTCCTGTGGCAGTAAAGGACTTTAATCAACTGGGATTTAAGTTCAACAATCAGTATTATTTTGACAAATCACTCCCATTTGGTTGTTCTATAAGTTGTGCCACATTTGAAAAATTTGCCACTTTCCTTGAATTTGCTGTGTGCAGACGATCACCAGTTGGCCAAATGCTGCACTATTTGGATGACTTTCTTTTTGGTGGTAAACGCAATACTCAGGACTGTCAAATTATCATGGGCCATTTTCAAAAATGCATGTCTGAACTGGCAGTCCCAATAGCAGGTGAGAAAACTGAAGGTCCTACTACAGTACTTTGTTTCTTGGGGCTGGAGTTACCAATGAAATGGTTATCCGTCTGCCTATGGAGAAAGTGCACGAAATCATTCAGAAAATCCAGGCTGTATTGTCAAAAAGGAAAGTAACCTTGAAAGCAATGCAGTCTCTCATTGGTGTGTTGCAGTTTGCATGCAGAGCTATTATTCCAGGCCGTCCTTTTTGCCGGAGACTCATAAACTCAACTTGCGGCATTTTAAATCCATATTACCATATTCGCGTAACACAGAATATTAAGAAGGACCTACAAATGTGGCTGTCATTCTTCGAACAATTCAATGGCATTTCTGTGTTCCATGACCGGTTCTGGATCTCCAGCGCTGATGTTGAGTTGTACTCAGACAGTGCAGGCAGTACTGGCTTTGGCATCTACTTTGGAGGCAGATGGTCATATGCTACATGGCCAACAGAATGGCAGGAGTCAGGACTGACAGGAGATATAACAGTACTGGAATTGTTCCCCATTCTAGTGTCCTTGTATCTCTGGGCAATGAACTGCGCAATAAAAAGATCCTGTTCCACTGTGACAATGCAGCCGTAGTCTTCGCAGTGAACACAATGACTTCTAAATCAGAGCAGGTCATGACCCTCCTGAGAGCATTGACCCTGAAGTGTCTGCGGCTAAATGTAGTTGCCAAAGCAAAGCACATTCCAGGTAAGTTCAACATAACAGACAGTTTGTCCCGTTTGCAGCTAAAGAAGTTCAAGAAGCTTTGTCCAACAGCCCAAAAAGACCCAGATGTCATTCCGAGCCATCTTTGGAATATATTCAATCTCGATCCAGAAAACTTTTGACTGCAAGTTTGGCAATGAATACACACACAACATATAAAAATGCAATCACAGCTTTCAACAAATTTAGGACGCATCACAATCTGGGAACTCAATGGCCTGCAGGAGTTCTTCAGGTCCAATACTTCATATCTAGTTGTTTTGAGAAGGGTTTCTCCCCCTCCACAATATGCACATATTGTTCTGGAATTGGTTACTTCCACAAAATTAATAACCTAACAGATCCAACGGGCACTTTTATCATACAAAAGATGCTTGAAGGATGCCGGCGTTCTCGCAAACAGAATGATAACAGAGCCCCCATCTCTAAGGATTTATTGACTAGCATTTGTGTCAAATTAGGTGAAATTTGTTTTAGTCATTATGAGGTATTATTATTCAAAGCTGCATTTACCCTGGCATATTATGGGTTACTAAGAATCAGTGAGCTTGTTTACACAGGGATAATGCACAGGGATCGGCCACTACAACTGAGCGATGTCTCATATGATTTGTACAATAAAACACTTCTCATACAAATTAGAAAATCCAAAACAGATCAATCAGGAAAAGCTATAAAACTAAAAATTCATCCTGCCAAGAAGGGTAACATCTGCTGTGTTCATTCTGTGCTTACATTTATAAAGGCTCGTCCTAAAAATGATGGCTACTTGCTATGTCATCAGAACAGTGACCCATTAACAAGATATCAGTTTTCAAGCATACTAGTCAAGGCTATTTCAAAATTAGGTTTATCACCATTACATTTCAAAACACATTCCTTCAGAATTGGTAGAGCAACTGATCTGGCTGCCGAAGGTGTGAATGCAGATACCATCAAAATGATGGGACGGTGGAGCTCGAACGTCTTTTGCAAATACATTCGACAATGAACTTTTATATCTTTTACTGCCAAATATTCATGCTATTTCGTTATTGCAGAAGTCTGGATAATTGGTGATTCTCTGGTGAAGCATGGTGGTAACTACGCTAACCAAGTGGGCTATGGGCAGCTTGGGCAAAACAGTTTCAAAATAGTATGGCTGGGGCAGAAGGGTATGCGATGGGAACAGCTACTGCCGGCTCTACAGCTGCATATGATTACAAGGGGCCACCCAAGGATGATCATCGTACACCTAGGTGGGAATAATATTGATTCTGTCCCCCAAATAAACCTTATGAAAACAATTAGGGAAGACCTTATTTATATTCATTCGGTATTTTCCTCCACTTTACTGGTCTGGTGTGATATTTTGCCAAGGCAGGTTTGGAGAAATAATATAAACGGGGATTCAAAAGTCCTTAATCTGAAATGCAAGCGGATAAATAGGGCTGCTCATCAGTGCATGAACGAAATGTCATTGGGTAAAGTTGTCAGTCCACACATTCTCTGGTATATGACAGAATTATTTAGCAATGATGGAGTACATCTTTCTGAATTTGGCAAACTGACATATGTGCAAACATTTCGGAACTTAATTAAAAATTTTAAAGAAGATACATGCCAGTAAATATTTTAGCGGGAGTCTATGAAACAGTAAAAATATAAGTGAAGATAACCAGAAAATGTCACACTCACAAGTATGGCTATCCCAAGGCACCATAAGAAGGAGAGACAAGGAAGAAATAATGACAAAACAAATGCCACATAGGAAATTACCAACACAAAGAAGAACTGCACTGCAACAGTGGTACTGCCTTGGAACTGTCAGTAAGAAAGCTACTGGCAAAAGTAGTAAAATATAATTTCTTCAGAATTTGGGGGAAAATATCAGTTGTATTTTCGTGGCAGAAATTCTAAAGAAATTCCAGCTCCCCTGGAAGCCGGTTGCATAAACTGACTGCATGGCTGTCTGCTATATTAAATTGAATGGCTTGGTTAACTTGTGTCTTGGATAAAATAAAAGGCTATTACAGAATAATTTCAAGATTACATAATGTTTGCAGTTTGAGGCGAGGTGCCATGGCCACAGGGTTACTGTCAAAGGTTGCTGGTTGCTCTTATAGGATGCATTTTACAGTGAAATGGTTGCAAGTGGCTGTCTGTCAAAGGTTGCAGGCTACTGTCAAAGGTTGCTGGTTGCTCTCATACGTTGCATTTTACAGTCAAATCGTTGCAGGTGGCTGTCTGTCAAAGGTTGCAGGTTACTGTCAATGGTGGCAGGTTACTGTCAGTGGGTTAGGTTACAGTGCCCTTGTCATGCACCTTGGGACCTCCTTGTCTGAGGAAAGTGATTGCAAAAGGTTGGAAAGAGCTGCGACTGTCCGAATGAATTACTAGTAAATTAAGTAGGGCTGATAATACTTGCCGGCTTCCAGTGGGCTGGGATTTCTCAATGACTGTCACGGCATCAACCTTGCAGTCTAATCTTCTGCCTTGCGGCCAGTCAATTCCCACCCCATAAAGCAAAAATAAAATTGCATTTCAAATAATGTCTTTGTTATCTAAGCCATCCTAAAATAAAACGGAATACTGCTTAAACAGTATTCTTAGTTTATTTTGGGGGCTTCACGTTATTCCGTTTCCTACTATTAAATATTGCTAGGCAGGCACTGTAATGCTTAATTGTTCCAATTACAGAAATGAGTCTCAATTGGATTGCTAATTGATATGATATGCCTGTCAATCAAAGTTATGATGTCATTGATGATGTCATCACCATGTGGTCAGCTGGGAGCCAGCACTGCCCAGCTTCCTTTTCCTGGCTGCAACACAAGGAGAAACAAAAATAAATTATGTTATTATGTAATAAGTAAACATATAAATATATGAGAAATACATACTGCTGTTCCCCAAGAGTGCACAAGATATTTCATCAGTTACAAGAAAACATGTAATTACTTTCATTTTCCATGCCATAGCAACAGATAAGGCACTTTTTTCATCCGAAGACTGCTGATATCTTTCTTATTTCTCAATGGAAACTTATGTTGTGGGTACTCATTAGAAGTGCCTCAGTGAGGCGCTTCTAATGAGTACCCCACAACATATGTTTTTGTCGAGAAATAAGAAAAATATCTTGTGGATACCCCTCTTATCTGTAGCTATGCCATGCCTTTTACAAGAAGATTTTATCAACTGTCCAGGACACCTTATCTTACCATCAGATAATGGAAGTTTGTGATCCCCATGATTTTTTCTTACCTGTCCTCCCAGACTATAGTTACTGAGTTTGGATTTACAGGTGCTCATACCAGGATTCATACATTTTGGACTGACCAAATTTCCCTGATATTTCCCTGACGTAAATTCAAATTTCTCTGACAAAATCGGAGCTGGAAATTTTATGAATATAGCAAGAAAAATACTTCAGGACCAACCATCCTAGCTTCATCAGAGCACAATGTAAAATTCCCTGACATTATTTTTTTTTTTTTTTTTTTGGCAAAAATTTCATTTTCCATGACACATAAAAATCCCTTACCTCAAAAAAATTTTTCCTGACATTTGGATATAGTGGAACCTCCACCTCCCATCGATAGCTATATCCCAACACAGCCATTTTTTGTGATTTACCAAAGTAAAGTTTTACTGTATATTTGCAACCTTTTCTTGTCTGTTGTGGAGAGGTTGCACTGTACTTTCATATGTATTTCGGTACAAAACAATAATTGGGCCATTTAAAAAAAAATGAGTCTTTTTTTTTCAAACTGACCTGCACCAAAACTGAAAAGACTTGCTAATGATAAGTTTATGCCATATTATGTGTTATAAAAATGTTAAAGTTGTGGCCAAATTTCATAAGTATAGGTTCAATAGAAAAAATTTTCTGTAACATTAAGTAGTCAAATTTGTCCCGAGTGTAACGAAAAAAGTGTGACATTTAAAGTAAACATCAATTTTCATCTGGCTATCATACAGAATAAACACTCTTGTAGAGATAACCTTATATTTCACAGTAAACATCACTTATTAGGCATATAGTTTATGGATATGGATAACTTTTTTTCAAATATTTTGTTACTTTTAAACCCTCTCAGAAGGAAGCATGTGTGGAAAATTTTGTCAACCCCAAAACGCCAATCTTTGAAAGAAGTCTATTATAATTTGCATACAGTAGATCTATATTAGCCAGACTAACCCTAGTTGATAAGTCCAATGTTACAGCTTCCTAAAAAGCATGAACTTACTAGTGCATGTTCATTTATACTTAACAAGTACCATTATATGTGTTGTAACCCACAAATGTCCCGAGTGTAACATTTTGATTTTAAATGCTCATATCATCTCCACATGCTGCTTTAATTTGCATTCTGTTTTATATTTCATGAAACCAAGTGCCCGAAAGTTAATGCATCCAAAGATTTTCATGGTGAAAGGCTTGTGTGCCTTTTTAGGACCTAAAAACGTATGTCCCGAGTGTAACACTTTATTTGCATTAAAGCCTTTGTATATTGTTTAGTGCCTTAAATCAGTACCATAAAAAGTAACAAAAATAATCCCATTACAAGTTATAAGAAGAGTCTTTGTACTTTAATTTTGAAGGGACTTTTAATGGAAATAAGACTGTATTGATTAATATTTTTAAAAATCTTGATGTTTTTTGTCTTTGCATACAACAAAAATCATGTTTGGTTGGAAAATGATGGTCTTACAATCTAGTCATACCTTCATATATAAGGTCAAAGATATGCATCATGAAACAGAAAACATAAAATATACTTAAATATAAGTGCCTGTATTTTAAAAAATCATCTTTATACAGCAGTAAAATTAAGAAAATAGCGTTACACTCGGAACATAAAGTTTTTGTAACGAATTGTGGTATGAAATTTCTTGATTTTTTACAGCTGAACTGCTAAATTTGTGAAAAATGACAAAATTTGTTGTGAAGCTGCCTTTTGCCTCAATGTCCAAAAAATTTACAGAAAAAAAGAGGCCAGGCTCTGACATCAGCAGAAAGAGTGAGAAAGTTTAGGGAGAGGCTCAAGACAGACCCTAAACTAAACAAGAGGACCAAGATGGCCCTGCATCGCTCACCTGATTACCAAAGAAGTTTGAGTCAATTGGCCTTTCGGTTCAATATAGATTTTCAAGATGGCAGCTATATTGGATTTCCAATCAGAATGATTTTAGCTACTTTTGATCTACAAGTCAACTCAATACTTCCAATGAAGTTTCAAGTCAATTGCCCTTTTGGTTCAGGAGAAAAAGTTCAAAATAGATTTTCAATAGGGCTGCTAGGGTGACCATTTGGATTTCTGATCAGAATGATTAGTTTTTTTTAGTCTACAAATCTCGATACTTCCTGTCTGATAAGTTTAGAGTCAATGGGCCTTTCTGTTCAGGAGAAGATGTTCAAAATAGATTTTCAAGATTGGCGGCCATCTTGCATTTCCGATCGGCACGATTTTCGCTATTTTTTATCTACAATCACCCTGATGCTTTCTGCCAAATTAAGAGTCAACTGGCCATTTGGTTCAGGAGAAGCGCAAAATAGGTTTCCAAGATAGCAGCCATGGAGGCCATCTTGGATTTCTGATTGGAAGGATTTTAGCTATTTTTTCTCTACAAGTCATCCTGATGCTTCCTATCAAGTTTCAAGTCAGTTAGCCTTTCGGTTCAGCAGAAGAAGAGAAAAACAGATTTTCAAGATGGCCACCATGGCAGCCATCTTGGATATCTGATTGGAAAGATTTGAGCTATATGTGATCTACAAGTAAACCCTGATGCTTCCTACCAAGTTTCAAGTCTGTTGGCCTTTCAGTTCAGAATAAGAAGCAAAAAATAGAATTTCAAGATTGCGGCCATCTTGGATTTACGATCGGAATGGTTTAAGCTATGTTTGATCTACAAGTCACCCCAATGTGTCCTACTAAGTTTCAAGTCAACTAGCCTTTCAGTTCAGGAGAAGCGAAAAAAAAAGATTTTCAAGATGGCCCCCATGGCAGCCATCCTGGATTTCCAATAGGAACTATTTTAGCCATTTTTGATCTACCAAAGTTTTGAGTCAACTGGCCTTTAAGATCAAGAGAAGAAGCGAAAAATAGATTACCAAGATATCTGCCATCTTGGATTTCCCATCGGAACGATTTTAACTTTTATTGATCTACAAGTCACCCGGATGCTTCCTTACCAAGCTTCAAGACAATTGGGACTTTCAGTTCAGGAGAAGACGTTCAAAATAGATTTTCAAGATAGCAATTATGGCTGAAACCACAAGAACTGATGTCAGGGAGAGGGATACTGCTGAAATTTGACACCAGAGAACTAAATGAAAGTCAAAACCGGCTTTATCAATATCAATAAACTAAAGAGCATTTTTTTTGTCCTGAGTGTAACGGTTCAGACCGAAGACTTATAAATGGCTTCATTCTAACATAATTTAAATGGCTGCATTCTAACAAAGTGAAGGACACAATATTAAATGTTTTAATCAAACATATTGGTTTGCCCTAAGCACCTGACAAAACCATTGCTTATAGAAAGCCTTTCTTGTGCAGAATGACTAGTTTCTTTATACCAAAGTTCAATTACTTGTGTTCTTTAGTTATTTTTCGTACAAATATAGTTTCAATTTGGTAAAAACTTGAATTATTTCAAATACAAAGCGTTTTCATGACATAAAACTTAGAATAAATGCAAGCTGTCAGAGAGAAATTGAATGAAAAGTAGAATAATATTAAAGTTTCTCATTTTGTCCCGAGTGTAACAAATTATTGTAAAATACAACAATTCTTTTAAATTCTTGAGAAAAAACGGCTTGTCATATCCTGTCAAAATTTTGCATACATGCAGCAGGATACTTAATGTTGCCCTCAGTGCATCTTTTACTGCTTAATTCCACCTAATCAGGTTTTTATAAAAACTTTTTGAGGTAAAGATAAAAAAATAAGTGCTTTAATTTGCTTTAAAAAGCCAAAATTCTCAGTAAAAAAAACTTAAATATGACCATTTTTTATGTCAAATTTTTCCTTTATATATATGCTATCAATACATATATAAAATTGTGTGGAAAAGATATGTATTTCCAAACCTATTCCATCCTGGAAAAATCCTGTAATTAAACAAAAATACAAAAAGGTCGAAATGAATTCAAAATTTTCACAAAAGTGTTTTCTTCTTTTCATTTCCCATCTACATTTTGTGAAACCTGTATCATCAAAGTTAATATTTTGATAGACAGCATTGACTCAAACTGATTTTTATTTTTGACCTCCAATGTCACACTTTTGACTCATTTTTTTTGAAAAGGCCCAATTATGATTATTATGTAATAACTACACACTGAAATATTTCACAAGTTACATACCACAATAGTGCTGAGGCACTTCTAATGAATACCCACAAGATATGTTTTTGTGAAGAAATAAGAAAGATATCAGCATTTTTTTCGGATGAAAAAAGTGCCTTATCTGTTGCTATGGAAAATTCTAATCAGACTGCCCAAATGTGCAGGCTGCTTTGAATCTTTACAGAGCGCACATGTCTGAAAGTATGTTTTCTGACAGTGCAGTTCAAATGTTTCACAAATTATGAACAAAGAATAGTTACCATCATTATCTATGAGTTGTACAAGGAGATATTTTACTAATTCTTCAGGTTCTTCATCTTTTTGGTTCAGCACCTGATCCTCGAGGTTCTTCAGAGTAGTGGGGTTAGATTTAGAAATACTCTCCAGTCTACTGTGTTCATTCAGGGATACAGTTTGTACAATATCTGTAATACAGAACAAACAGTACAAAAGTCTTTGAAGGTTGAAAGTTGATGTTTTGATATGAGTTTTGAAAACACAAAAACAGTAAGAAATTGCCAGTTAGCAGCACATTAGATACCCCCACGCAAGGACCAAAAGATAACAGACATTTGGATGGATGGACCACCTGAACACTGGTATACCTACTCCACCTCCAACAAACACAGTTTGCAGGAGGTATAAGGAAATGAATATGACATTTAAATATAAGCCTCCCTTTTCAGTGAGATAAAAAGAAGTGATATTAAAAATTGGGACTACTATTAAAGGAAACACTTTGTTCTTTCATGCCATGTTGTTCTTCTAGAGAATCTGCCCCCCAACTTCCCGACAAATACTATATCAAAGTCCGGCTAGTGAGGTATCACATTTCCATATGTTTCTTATGACTGAGACCATAAGACTCTGCGGAGATGCCAATAGAATGATGCTCCATTATGCAATTAGTTTAGTAATACTTATAGGCAGGGCTCGGGAAATTTTGAAATCTGAATCGGTCCAGCCGATGACGATGACGTCATCAATGAGCCCATTTCCAAAAAAAAATATGTATATATCACCTGTCACGAAAACTAATGACAATTGGCAGTCCTATAACTCCTTTTAAATAATACACCTCAACCGTGTTATATGACGGAAGTCCGGGTATAACGAGCATGATCAAAGCTGGCATCATCAATAAATACAGTCGGGTATGTAAAAAGAAAGAAAAAAAAAAACAACAACAAAAAACAAAAGAAAAAAAAATGATTTTGTTGTTATTTCCACCTCCGCAGGGTTTTCCTAACCTATTTATAAACAACTGATTCCCGTCTTGTATAAGCGCGAAGACGGCGGGAAACAGGAGAGACGGAACGAAACGACTTTCATGGACCTAATTAGGTCTAATAAAAAGTCTGCGCCACGGGCGGTTTTGCTGTTTTCAATGTTTCAAGATTTGACCAGACTGCTTAAATTTTAAGCACTGACCAATCTTGTCTAGCGCAAGTGGTGCATTACTTATTTTTACCGTGAAATCTACCTTGAATTATACTCGCGTGTTACGGCAATCAACAACAACAACAACAAAAAAAAAAAAAAAAAAAAAAGAATCAATCAATTATACCCAGATCAGACGCCGTTGTATGCGACATCTGATTAGGACGTACACGGTTTGGAAATTAATTTATCAAATCTGGGACCGAGAAACCGTGTGCTGATCAAAACAAAAAAGAAGAGGAAGAAAACGGGTGTGTTCAAGCGGTGCATTCTTTTATCACTCTCAGTAAAGCGACCTTTGATCTTTTGGACACGCCGACTGCACCTGGATGTTTTGCAGTCTCAGTGTATTCACATGTGTCACACAAACAGATTAATTATCAGACTACCGTTACTGATGATTCGTGTTAATCGCTTGTTTACCGCACAAAGGTCAGTGAAGTGTTGATTTTTTGACAATGTTTGGATAATGACGTAATTAATTTGTGCTGCCGTAATTCAGCTGTCTCTCCAATATACATGTCAAATGACCATTTAGAGCCTTTTAACTACCATAATATCGCATTTAAAAGGTGCGCCGACGTTGTCAGTTTGGGAAGACCTGACCGTCTGTGATTTTTTAGACATCATTGATTCGTGAAAATTGGTTGGTTGGGGAAAAGTGGGGTTCAAGGCACAAACCTGTTGGACCTGTTAGCGTTTCGGGGTGTTTGAAATCGGTCCAGAATTCTTAATTTCGGTCCAGACCGGCTATTTTTCCGGTTTTCCCGAGCCCTGCTTATAGGACAGTTAACTAGAAACCTACACGAAAACTCCTTGAATATAAAACACTAAGAAATAGCACAAAACCTTTTCAAACATCTACATTTACATAAAAGGTTAATCAAATTACACATTTTAAATGGTATCGCTCACCAAAGTGCTAGACAAGTTTCAAGTCAACTGGCCTTTTTGTTCAGAAGTTCAAAATAGAATTTCAAGATGGCAGCTGTGGCGGCCATGCTGGATTTTCAAACAGAATGATTTTAGCTATTTTTATTTACAAATCATCCTATACTTCCTACCAAGTTTCCAGTCTATTAGCCTTTTAGTTCAAAAGATAAAGTTCAAAACTGATATGCAAAATGGCAGCGATCTTGGGTTTCTGACTGAAATGATTTTTAACTATTTTTTTTTTCATTTAGAAGTTGCTCTGATACTTCCTATCAAGCTTTGAGTCCTTTGGCCTTTCCGTTCAAAAGAAGTTCAAAATACATTTTCAAGATGGCTGCCATCTTGGACTTCCCACCAAGATTTGAGTCAATCCCACCAAGATTTGTCAATTGATCTTTTGGTTCAGGGGCAGAAGTTCAAAATAGATTATCAAGATACGGGGCCATGGCCGCCATCTTGGACTTCTGATCTGAACTATTTTTTTGCTATTTCTGATCTCCAAGTTACCTTGATACTTTTGAGTCAATGGGCAATTCCGGTCAAAACAAATACATTTTCAAGATGGCGTTGGTGGCGACCATGTTTTATTTCCGATAGAAATGATTGTAGAAATTTTTGATCAACAAGTCATTCTGATACTTCCTTCCACGTCAAATGGCCTTCCTGTTCAGGAGAAGAAGTTCAAAATAGATTTTCAAGATGGTGGCCATGACGGCCATCTTGGATTTCTGCTTGGAAAGATTTTAGATACAGGTCACATTGATACTTCCCACCAAATTTCGAGTCAGCTGGACTTCCCATTCAGAAGAAGAGGTTCAAAATAGATTTTGAAGATAATGGCCATCTTGGATTTCTGATCAGAATGATTTTAGCTACTTCCTATCAAGTTTTGAATCAACTGGCCTTTCAGTTCAGGAGAAGAAGTTCAAATTAGATTTTTATAAATTTTAGCTGCAGGTGCCCCAATACTTCTAACCAAGTTTCAAGTCAATTGGCCATTTCGTTTAGGAGAAGAAAGTTCCAAATACATAGTCAAGGAGGCAGCCATCTTGGATTTCTGATCAGCATAATTTTAGCTATTTTTAATCAACAAGTCATTCTGATACTTCATACCAAGTCAAATGGCCTTCCTGTTCAGGAGAAGAAGTTCAAAATAGATTTTCAAGATGGTGGCCATGACGGCCATCTTGGATTTCTGCTTGGAAAGATTTTAGCTACTCTTTAGATACAGGTCACATTGATACTTCCCACCAAATTTCGAGTCAGCTGGACTTCCCATTCAGAAGAAGAGGTTCAAAATAGATTTTGAAGATAATGGCCATCTTGGATTTCCGATCAGAATGATTTTAGCTATTTTTTATTGGCGTCACACCTATACTTCCAACCACGTTTCAAGTCATTTGACCTTTCAGTTCAGGAGAGTTCAAGATAGATTTTCAAGAAGGCAACTGTGGCAGCTATCTTGGATTTCTGATAGGAATGATTTTAGCTGTGTTTGTTCGACAGGCAGCCCCGATACTTCCTACCAATTTTTGAGTCTTGTTTTTCTGTGTTGAGGTTTTAAAGCTAAGTCAACCCATTAGGGTCATGTCGAGTACGGTCAGTTTACCTAACCACACTTTTTTTTCTGTGCACACTCAGTCCTCTGAGCAGTTAACCAGTACTTGGGCACATTTTTTTTGCCAGAAACAAGTTTTGATTCAATTGCCCCAGGGATGTAGGAGGAGTTGTCATCTAAAGCAAATTGCTGATGTCGCATGGATGCCACACAAAATGATTGACTGATTGTGTTGGGGTTAAACGACACGTCAACCCATGTGGGTCATTTTGAGTCGTCTCCCAGAGAAAAGGAGAAAAGAGATAGAAGAGACAGTAGAAGAGATGAAAGAGAGTGACAGGAAAGAAAGAGGAACAGGAATGAAAGTGAAGAAACAGAAGGAATGAAGACATTCCCCCTCAAGCCTTATCAGCTACAAGGATAGCAGGCCTTGCCCGACTGTAAGCCAATATCGGAGGCCCCAGTGACATAAGATACACACCTTCACCACACCCAACCACCCCCACTGCACAGAATGAACACTGACCAACCACAATAGCTCACCATGAGCACAGGTGAGCTAAAAATAACGCTTTTCAGATTATATATTACTATGCAGGGAGCCAGAGTTACAAGGGAAAAGTAGTCCACCACCAACAAGTTCTCATTGAGATTTATTTGGGTACCCCTTTTATCTCGCAAAGTGGCAGTAAAAACAAATACATAATCAACAAAAAAGTACCGGTGAGCAGCGTAAGGAACCGTTTACACTTTCCCTCATCCATAATCAACAGTGTATAACTGGAACAATCTGTACCAAATTCTAAGCGAAGTGACTGGTAACCCAGGCCAGCATCAACAAACTGCAGCTCTGTGATTGGCTGGTCCTCATAACACTTCAACCAATCAGATGCACTGTCACTGAAGATATAAAAGAATTCAATCATTAGAACATAAAACACACAACTGAATAAAACACTGAATACTGTATTGTTTCTAATATGGATAACCTTACTGTAACAACCAAGTTTTCAGAAATTCTTTCTTTCCTCTTAATTATTTCTATAATTTTCAAACACTAGAATAATTCCTATTTTGTATCTGATTGCTGATCTGAGCCTGTGCTGCCTTCCTTTAGCTTAGAGCCCTTTACTGATGACATAATACATAAGTTAACCCTTAAAGCGCCAAGAAAATCCGCATGTGAAAATGTCGTCTGCTGCATCTTCTTGCAAACTTTTCAAACTTACATTTTGCATATAGGCAAACAGTGTGGACCCAGATCAGACTGCTCCTAAAGGAGCAGTCTGATCTGGGTCCACACTGTTAGTAACAATGACTTTTAAAGTAACCGGCAGAAGAAAAAGCAAACGACAATTGTTGTGATTGGCGCTTTAAGGGTTAAGTGGAAATGATACACTTTCAATGGAGGCAACTTCCTCAAAATTTTTATAGTCTCCTGAATAAATCCCCTTCCAGAAGTGGCTTGGCATGCAGTAAAGCAAACCGGAAGTCACAAAAATTGCCTCCCTTGGCAGAAATAGCAAAAACATCAACCAAGTGTATCCATTCCCCTCCTGGCCCCAAGGTTATAAAACTTCTTTCATGCTCAACTCTAGCTGAGCAAGAAATTTTCTCTGCTTATTAATATGAAAATGCCAACAATAGTTGGCATTTCTATATCTATTAGCACAGAAATTTTCATGTTCAGCTATGTTTAGCAAGAAAGAATTTGCAACTGTTAGTAATCTGAGATTTATTAGCAGTAAAAATTTCATGCTCAGCTGAGCTGAGCACTGAAAAAATTTTAGAGCCTAGGGGCCTGCTGTTTGTGTTTCTGGAATTCATGCCAACACCTTTGGTATTCCTTCCTGGAACCCCTTCAAAACCAGGGACTGTAGTTCAGTCTTCTTAATTAACACCTACCATGCTTTGGGCAAATTCAGTAGATGACAAACAGATGATATTTTTTTCTAATTTTTTATAGAAAATAGGATCAGACTCTTCATGCAAATGGTCTCCTTAGGTGACCATTTGCATTAAGTGTCAAATCCTTTTTTCTAGGAAAAATAAGAAAAATATTTAAAAAATGATGTCTGCTGAATTTTTTACCCAGCATGCAAAGTGTTAATAAAGTATGTGTAGTTAAATTAAAATGACATTAAATATTGAAATACAAACAAAATCTGAAAAGACTGCTTTAAAACTGAGACAGAAAATTATTACACAAGTATACACTGTAGCACTGTTATGTCAGTGGAAGCCTTGAAAAAAGACTAAATTTGAACAATTAGAATTGTGTCAAAAATTATTTTTAAGAATCAACATCTTCCTGCATATCTGTAAATTTCCTGCATATCTGTAAAACATCTAACATCTCTTATACATTCGTACAATTTCAACATGAGTATGCCGGCCTTGGTGGCTCAATTGGATGCGCGTCTGACTGGAGACGAGGAGGCCACGGGTTTGACCCCCGCCGAGGTCGACAACATTCTTTCGTGGAGATTGATCATGAAATATTTTCTACAATCATTCTCTCCCTTGAGCTGATTCAAGAAGGGCAGTTGTCAGCTTCAGGCGAAAGAATGTGCACAATACTGGTTAACCATTTAGAGGACTAAGCCTGCCCAGTAAACGTGTAGTTAGGTAAATTGACCGCGCTTGACATGACTCCATTGGGTTGACTGGGCTGTAAAACCTCACCACAAACAAATCAACATGAGCATGATGTGTGAAGCTGATGCTCTGTTTTCCAAAATTAACCTACCTTTCTAAGTCACCAATGACTTCATACAGCAGCATTCTGGTGGTTGATATGACTAATAAACTTTTTATTGCTTCTGGTTTCATGTACTGTATTATATTACACTGAAAATGAAAAAAAAATGATTCCATGATACTGAACAAGTCATATAAATTCCACAACTTTAGGGAGAAGGAACGTACCTTCAAGGGACATAACTTTGCAACAAAAAAAAATTGTTTCCCTTCTCAGTGAGGTTTACTCTTAAAAGAAAGAATTTGCTCCCAACACAAGAAACAGATCCTTACTGCATATGCGTCCAATGATGGCTCAGATCAGCTTGCATATTAGCACAGTCTGATCAGGGTCTTACCTGTCCACTAATCGACTATCCGATTAATTGTGCCAGCCTTTAGAGAGAATCTTTCTAGATTTTTGCTGGGTGTGCTGTTCTGTTCTGGCTACGACTGTAATAATTCTGTAACTGGACAGCAAAGGTTCTACTCACACAGTGTGGATGCAAAGGTGGATCTAGATCGTTGCTGTCTGCAAATGTCCCCTTTTGTCCCCTTTTGTGGGAAACAGCTCATTTATTTTTAGTAAGCATGAGGCATGCCATTAAGAAAACATGCCTATTCAAATATATTGAAAATTTCACCACCAAAAACTGAGTTTTCAGATAAAAATTCTGATATTTTTCATATTTCTGCTCAAAACAGAGACTGTGGGTACTCATACGAACTGCCTCCCCTAGGCAGTTCTAACAAGTATCCACAATCTATGTTTTTGAGTAGAAATGAGAAAAATAATGTATACCTCTGTAAACCCCAGTTTTACTAGATAAAAGTGGGATTTAATGGGGTCAAAATTAAATAAGTATGTTTTTGTGATGCATGGGAAATTTGTAATTTTTCATACTTTTTTTTTTCTGCAAAAAAAAAAAAAAAAAAATGTTATCTGAAATCATTAGTCTCATTAGAATCACCTCACCAACATGTTACCAGAATCACATACATTTTTACAGGCCTTGAGAAAAAAATCAAGAAAACTTAAAATTACAAAGAATACTTTTTAAACATACATGAAGAACACACTGGCAGTTTTCAGTGGATGTGAACACTTTCAACTCTAGATACAGCTGTAGGCGATGATCAACATTTACAAACTCATCATGATTAAAACTTTCATGTCTGGAAGAACCTCCAGTTGTCTCCCCTTTACTACTCTCCTCTTGATCCCATGGTAAATTGCTGGCTGTAAATAGCATACAATGTTCCAAGTTAATGCATTAAGTTAATACAGTATTCTGTTTATTTTCATGTAGTTTTTCATAGATCCAGACAGCAGGAATTATCAAGACAGAGAATAATTATAATATGCATATTGTTTACCCAATTCCTGGTACTGTTTTGACCATATAGCCCTCATGAGTCCAAAAACAAAACTTCAGACTCTACATCTTGCATGACATTGTATAAAGCTTCATAATATAACTTGTTCCCTGACGTTATTATAAGTAAATATAGATGCATGTGACATTCTTATGATGACAAAAATGTCACAACATTCATGCTGTCACATTAGTGCATTTCCTTACTATTATTTTATTATTATTTTGTTACTTACATAGCTCCAGATAAGGTGCTTTTTTCCAACAAACTAGAAATGTGTTTGTAAAACATATATGCTTGTACATACTAAATACCAAAGTTCAAAAAGGGCATAACTCTGATTAAATTAATCTAGGCCCAGTTGTTCAAAGCTAACGATGTTGTTAGTTAACGATTCGTTAAAATTTTCATCGATAGATATGCAAATATGCTGGAATTTTTTGCTGAAAAAATGTGAGTAGCTTTTGCAGTGCAAAAGCAACTCACATTTTTTCAGCAAAAATTATCAGAATATTGTAAATTGAATTCGCTAAAACAGTTAACGAAATGACCCTTAATGAGCTCATTAAACTAACAACACTTTGAACAACTGGGCCCTGATCTTTTTTCAAAAGTTAATCAGGTGATTTACTCCTCAGTCCCAATAAGTTTAATACCAAGTTTTAAGACCCTAGCTTAAATAGTTAATATGAATTTTATAGGTTCTACCTATATCCGTGCTTCATAGGTGGGTTGGCCAGATCTAACTGAATTTGAATTCAGACCACACTTGACTTCTAATCCACTGCATGAATTGCGATATTACGTCCAAGTCAACAATATTTCAGTAGTTCGGAGACATTGCCTCCAAATTTGTGGGACTTTTACCCAACCCGATCACATGAATTCAGGTCCTGCTTAGTTACTAGCAGCTCTGCCATGGAGGCTTTAGGCAGCCCATCTATTTTGCGGACCCCAATGGACGGGGGCCATGCTTTCCGAATACCGAAAACTAGTGTATGCCGATGACAGGTACAACGACAATATACTATCATTCGCTTACCTTTGCCAAAATTTTTAAGATTATCACGTAAAAAGAGCGTAAAGGCTATGTGTTATCTAAAAATCTACATTAAAGTGTACCTTATGCACAAAACGAATCATGCTTAGCTTGTAAATAGATGGAGAATGGATAGAAATAAAATTCGAAGATGAGACAAAATTCAAAATGGCCGCAATCGAAAAATTTTGTAGGCCGACGTCATAAGTCTCGTGATTCAACCCTTGCAATTGGAATACTTGGCGTTATTGGCTGTTTTGTTGTTATTATCGACACGGCCACAGTGTCAATAGTCTCTGCCAAATCACTGAACGCTTATTGTTTTTCAGGATAAGCACCAAACCACCCAAGCGTTTGTTGGCCCATCACTTTTTTGGTCACGCGCATCACTGGTCACATAGGTAGTCTATAGTAGTGTGTGTCTGCTTCGCAGTTCCCGTCGGATGCACTTATTAAGATATCTTGCTCACAAGAAAAATATGATAAACACACAGTTAAACAGATGGACGGATGACCCAAAAGCATCATGCCCCTCCATCTTCTTTGAAGCTGGGAGCATAAAAAGTGCCAATATTTTTCTTATTCTTCATGAAAATATAGTTTGTGGGTACTCATCAGAAGTCCAGAGGCACTTCTAATGATTACCTACATCATATTTATGCATGGAGAAATAAAAAACTAGACATGAGTTCAAAGTACAGAAATGTACCCACCCTTTGGACCCCTAGCCCCACCCTAGGGCATGACCCAGGGGTAATTCTAGCACAGAGTTACAGCTTTAGATCTGGGTAATAGTAACCTCCTAGTAGAGAAGGTACCCAAGTTATGACCTAGAGAAGCGCAGACATAAATGTCAATGTAAATTTAAACATTTGTTAGACTATGGTTACAAATGTGACATACACACGTAGGGAGGTAACATCATGGCAAAATGCTATATGCCGCACCACTGCCTTTGGCAGGCTAAGGCATACAAATATCAAGTGGATACCACATCTTATCTGGAGCTATGAAAGAGTTCTTTATTAATTGTTTGTGTTGAAGTTTTATGGCCCAGTCAACCCAACGGGGTCATGTCGAGCGCAGTCAGTTTACCTAACCACACGTTTACTGGGCAGGCTTGGTCCTCTAAGCGGTTAACTAGTATTGTGCACATTCTTTCGTCAGAAACTGACAACTGCTCTTCTTGAATCAGCGGAAGGGAGAGAATTACCGTAGAAAATATTTCATGATCAATCTCCACGAAAGAATGTTGCCGACCTCGGCGGGAGTTGAACCCGTGACCTCCTGGTCTCCAGTCGGACAGCACATCCAACTGAGCCACCGAGGCTGGCAACTCTTTATCAATTGATTACATAAAACATTCTAAAGGATTTAATAATTCAAAGCAATGACTAAATACAAATTATTATCAGGGGAAAGCTTTTTTCCATTATTTTTTTCTTTTCTTTTTTCTTTATTATTTTTTATATTTAATTACTTATTTATCATAAAGATATTTAAATATTCTGCTGCATATGCTCATCTTATTACTTATTCTAAGGTATGTGCTCATTGCAGCGGGTAGGTTCATATAATTTAAGGAAATGTGCCAAAGTGACGTCATGAATGTTGTGACACGTCATCATAATGTGGCATGCATCTATAGGGACATATAGCAATATCAGGAAACTGTAATTCACTAAACTGGGCCCAGTTGTTCAAAGCTAACGATGTCATTAGTTAACGATTCGTTAAAATTTACATTGAGTGATACGCAAATATGCTGAAATTTTTTGCTGAAAATAATGTGATTAGCTTTTGCAGTGCAAAAGCTACTCACATTTTTTCCAGCAAAAAATATCAGAACATTGTAGACTGATTCCGCTAAAACAGTTAACAAAGGACCCTTAACGAGCTCATTAAGCTAACAACGCTTTGAACAACTGGGCCCTGATGTTAAGCACTGTGTGGTGGCCGTTGCTTATTTCCCCATACTTCACTATAGTGTAATTTATATTTTCTGGGCCTTTGGGATCACTGAGCTTTTTTTTTGGATGTACTTGAAAATAAAATATCATTCAACAGCAGACTTGGCAGCATGAGCAGTGTTGCATGTTACATCTGATGCCCAAAGCATGAAAAGGGCCTTATGTAATTCGCCGACAATGCTGGCCCTGATCAGCCTGCGCATAAGTGCAGGCTAACTTGGGCCATGTTTGTCCACTTACAGAGTCAGTGCATACTGAAGTATATGTCGAGAAAAAGAAAGTGCTCAGATTACACAGCACAGATGCGCAGGCTGATCTGAACCTACACTGTCCACAAAATGTATCAGGGCCCTTTTCATGTGTTGCGTATCATTTTGGTTTATGAACAGACTAAATAAACCCCAGTCTCCTATTTACATTTATCTGGGCCCAGTTGTTCAAAGCGTCGTTAGCTTAACAAGCTCGTTAAGGGTCATTTCGTTAACTGGTTTAGCGGATTTAATACACAATATTCTGATATTTTTTGCACTGCAAAAGCTACTCACATTTTTTCAGCAAAAGATTTCAGCATTTTTGCCTATCACTCGATGTAAATTTTAACAAATCGTTAACTAACGATGCCGTTAGCTTTGAACAAATGGGCCCTGATTTATTTATTTTATGCTGCTGTTGTGACTCACAGATTAAGGATTAACCATAAGTCTAGATAAGAGTGGGTATCAGGTAAATATTTTTCGTATTTCTCTATGAAAACATGTTGTGCATACTCTTTAGAAGAGCATTGCCCAGGCACTTCTAATATGTATGCATAAAATATGTTTTCATACAATAAGAAATAAGAAAAATATCAACACTTTTGGACTGAAAAAAATTCAACTACCAACTTGTCTGATAAAAAGGTGCATGCAGAGAGTTCAGACCCAGATCAGCTGCTCTTGTAGGATCTATCTGATTTGTGTCTACACTGTTTGCCTTTCAACCAAATACTTTTTTTGTGACACAAATACACAAAAAAAGCAAAATTTAGGTAAAAAAGTGTGGCACACATAGTCTGAAATTTTAGGATATTTAATGTAAGTATACCTGGAGGGCTGTGACAAATGTTAACTTGGTCTGTAGTTGACACCCCTATCTCCGAGCTTGCGGCTGACTGTGACTGAGAAATATCCAGTGACACACTGTCATCTGTGAGATTCTCTAAATTGTCTATGATTACTGCACTCCTGTGTTCTTGCTTAGAACGTCTGTTTATGGAAGTTCTTTTAATGGGAGATATATCACCGGGAAAATCCAGTTCAGAATGTGAACTTGTTTGTTCTTTGTCTTTCAAACTAGATGTGTCATTTACTTCAGCGCTTGATTCAAACTGGTCAGCTCCATAGTAACCAGATCGTTTTTTGAAACTCCGTCTTGACCAAGAAGACCTTCTAATTCTTGCATCACCAATAACAGAGTTGTCAGGACTAGAAGTTTTTGGTTCACTCTCTGAAGAAACTGAATCATAAATACTTGGTATTGATTCATTTTCTCTAGAACTGTCTACAGTATCCCTAGTATCATAAATTTTATCAGTAACAGATGAATCAGCAGTATCATAAATGCTAATGCTTTCTTCTGAAGTCACCAACACTTTTACATCAGAATCAAAATTTTCTTTTAAAGAAGATCTAACTTGCATATCTATATTTTGGTTTGAAAGTTTTTCTGACATGTTTTCATTTGTCTGGTCCACTGTAAGAGAACCAGTGGAAGATATCGTCAAACTTGAAGCTACTGTCCTGACACAGACATCTTGTGAATCTGCATCTACAATATTCTCTCCAGCACCAGAAAGAGTATTTTCATACACACTGGATACCATACTACTGCACACACTGTTAGTGAGAGGTGAGCCAACTGGAGTTACCTGCTCCTGTCCACCACTTATCCAATCAGCTTCTTTCTCATCAGTCACATGATTAGGACCTGGTTCCCTGATTATATCCTTATCTGAAAAAACTGAATCCTTGTTTCTATTAGAAATAACTTCTTGATTAGATTCTGATACAGCAGTTATGCTACCCCTACTTGAAGAATTAGTTGCCAGTATAGCGATGTCACTTTCAACTGAGGATGCACTTCCTCTGGGCAAGGCATGAACAGAATGGGAACCAGATGTTCGAACATCTGACCAAGAATTGATATGTTTCATTTGAGACTGGGTCACACTTTCAGCACTAGTCACAAGTGAAGTGTTTTCTTTGAAGGTGTCATATTCTGCAACAGAGAAAAGAATATAACAAAATTTTCCAAAGTCCACTACTCTATATAAGACTGGAACCAAGAAAAATAGTCTTCTTTTTCCTCCATAAAAAAGCATATACCATAATAACTCTAAGGCTTGGGACAGACAGGCTTGAGCAAACAGTGTAGACCCAGATCAGGCGCCGCAGAATGCGGCACCTGATCAGGATCTATACTGTTTGCCACTCATCCAGCAGTTTTTACACACGTCAATAGACAGCAAAATGAACTTGCTCTAACTTTAGGACAAATATTGTAGGGAGGTCAGGTGTCTTAATACTTAGGGTAAATATGGTACCGTGAGCAATTATTAGAACTGCCTCAGCATGGTGATTATATCATATGAGCTGCAATGTCAGAAAACATATCTTCAGATATGTTCACCCACTGAAGATTCAGATCAGCCTGCAATTCCACACTCTAAGCAGAACCTTCACCAGGCACAGTCTGGATAGCCAAGGATGCAGATTTTCTTCATAAAGACAATGTAGACTCTGATCAGACTGCATGGATGTGCAGGCTGATTTGAGCATGTGCTGGACTCACATATCAGAAGGTATATTTTCTCACATTGTGGCTGATACTGTTACAGCTGTTTTCATGGAGAAATAAGAAAACCATCTACAGTCAGCCCTCTTTATACCGACACTCGATACAACAACAATATCGTTGTAATGACAATTTGAATGTCACAAAACCTTAGCTCAGGAGGTGACAGTTAAGGCGACATTATGCAAAAATATTGTATTAAAACTTCAAGCAACATGTTTTGGATATTTGTTAGAACTGTGTCAATGAGGCAATTCTAACAAATATCCAAAACATATGTTCTATGAGGAAATAAGAATAAAACAAGGTCTTTCTTACATATCGTCTTGTCCATTTAGGATTCTTTACAAAAGCAAATTCATTTTAATGGCAACATCTTTGGTAACAAATGCTGTCATTATAACAAGGGTTCACTGTATATATTTTCACAGCTCCTAATCTGGTAAGTATATTCTAATGAGTACCACAACATGTTTTTTGTGGAAAAATTAGAAAAATACCAACATTTTTTGGTGTAAAAACCTGCCTTATCTGAAGCTATGTACACATATTTTGGTCTAAAAAGAACCTTATCTGAAAATATGTGTGTTGTAGCATACACATAGCTCTGGATAACAGCATTTTCAACCAAGAAATATTGACATTTTTCTTATTTTTCAATGTAAACATATGTTGTGGGCACTCACTGGATTTGCCTCACTTAGATAATTCCAGTGAGTACCAACAAAATATGTTTCTGTAAATACATCAACAGGTGGTAGAATGGACTATTTCAAATTTAAGGACAAAAGTATGGTAAGAAGTTAAGGTGTTCCAATTCTTAAGGTAAATATGATAATCTGGATAGCTCACTTATTTTGAGCTATAAAAGATTGACAAAAACACAAAAGGTAGTGTATTTACCCTAAATATTGGGACTCCTTAACCCATTTATGCCACATGCACTCATCTACCTCACCTCTTTAGACAGGTCCATTTCCGATATGAGGAGTGTTTGTTTAGTTTTCATTATTACCATCTTTTGTAAAATTCCATATTTAATGCAAACAGTGTAGACCCTGATCAGATGCCACATTCTGTGGCATCTGACCTGGGCCTACACTGTTTGTCAATTATGGAACACTAGGCATGAATGGGTTAACTTCATGTCATATTTGTTTCTGAAATTTGAACAAGTCCATTTTACTAACAGGGGATGTGCCTAGAAATTGTAGGATGAGTGGCTAACAGTGCAGACCCTGATCAGATGCTTCATAATGTGGCATCTGATCTGGGTCTCCATTATTTACTAAAGCCTGTCCATCCCAATTCTTAAGACAGATAAGGTATGAACCAGTGCACATAAATACTTAATATGCAAACAGGGAAGAACCACACTAGCCTGCATAAATGGGCAACCCAGTCTGGACCTTCACACAAAGTATAACACGGTTCTCGATATGGCACTTTTTTCTAACAGAAGTACTTCACCGAGGCACTTCTAATGAGTACCACAACATATGTTTTCTTGGATAAATAAGAAAAAAATATTTTGTGGCTAACCATTTATCTGGAGCTATGTACTTATATTATTACAAACCATGCTTGATTTCAACAATAGGGTACATGTTACTCCTGATAAGTTGATAACTAATCACATGAGATTCCTCTTCATTTCTGAACAGCCCCTCTCCATCCTGATTCTCCTTCATAAATTCAACCCTCTTTATCAGACTTTTGATACAACAATGAAGTTTGTTATAAAGATAGCTTGTGTGGTGTTAAAACTTTCACTCAAGACGTGACAGTTTATCAGATATTATGCAAGAATATTGCATTTAATACTTCAAGAAACATGTTTTGAATACAGTATTTGTTCAACTGCCTCAATTCTAACAAATATCCAAAACTTATGTTCTATCATGGGATAAGAATAAAACAAGACCTTTATTACATATCATTTAGAGTCTTTATAACAGAAAATTCATTGTAATGGCAACATCTTTGGGAACAAATGCTGTCGTTGTAACTAGGGTCTGATGCAAGTCTGACTGGTGCTCAGGTGGTTGCAGGTTTGATCCCTGCCATGTCCGGCAACATTATTTTGTGGAGATTGATTGTGAAATATTTTCTACAATCATTTTCTCCCTCCCGCTGACTGAAGAAGGGCAGTTGTCAGTTTATGGCAAAAGAATGTGCACAAGTACTGATTAATAACTTAGAGGACTAAGCATGCCCACGAAAAAGTGTGGTTAGGTAAACTGACTGTGCTTGACATGATCCTAATGGGCTGACTGGGTCGTAAAATCTCAACACAACCAAGTAAAGAAGGTTTACTGAACTACATCTGGTAAGATGGGGGATTTGCCTCAGTTTAAAAGATAAAGCATTTCTGTTTTGCTTGCATTTAAAACAGCGGAAATAATTTATAAAACATTATTTATTTGATCACCCACTGAAAATGGCCTTTCCCTATAGTATTTAGCATGTTATTTGATGCATTTGCAAACTAGAAATGTGTGATATATTTTGTTCTTTTTTTTCCAGAAAAAAGGCTTGACATTGCTTTCAAATTGTCTCCATTGAAGACAATGTGAATGAAATAACAATCAATATATTCTGGAAAGAAACAACATTTAAATGTCAACAAGGCACTTCTAATGAGTATCCAAAATATATGGCTTTTTTAAGTAATAAGAAAAATAACACTGCTTTTTGGTTGAAAAAAAAAAAAGTGCCTTATCTTGAGTTATGAAGACAGTTTCTTTTTCAAGAAACTACTGAAACAGTACCTTCATATAACTGGATATTCCTGAAACTTCTGTGTCTTTCAGCTGTACTCTCATCACTTGTTTTCTCCCTCATCTGAGGTACCGTGACATCTGGAAGACTGAAATTTCTATGTGGTTGCAGTACATCTTTCTTTGGCACTTCAACAGCTGTTTCTTCTAACCTTTTTACAGCTTTTTTCCTTTGGATTTTTGGTGATGGTTGACTGAAATTCATGTCAAAAGAAATTGTTTGCCTTTATCCTTGCCAACAGACACTTTATTTGGGTTGTTCCATGCAAAAACGAGTCTTCAGGCATATGCGGACACCTAAGGCCGAGATCTGCCTGCACATTAGCGCTGTCTGATTGGGGCCTTTGATGTCCACTAACAGAATCACTGGACACTAACATGGTCTTAATATAGGCATCAAACAAGCTTTTTCATGCATTAACATTCGCCAGGTCCCGTGGGAGGTATTGAAAACCGAGGCCGGAGGCTGCGGTTTTCAACACCTCCCAAGGGACCTGGCAAATGTTACCACATTGAAAAACCACGTTTGATCACTATCATTGTATAATAACTGAAAACATTTGCTACATTTTGCGTTATTTCTTGCACTATTTTGTTTTGCCTTTTCACCGATGTCTCATGAAATGCAATTTCCACGGACTATGTTCGTTCTAGGGCCGGCAGTACACATCTCGTAATGGCAGCAAATATGTGGCCTCAGTACGATCATATTGAAAGTTGCGTAGCCGTGCATTAACAGCGGGTGAATTGCCTTGTTAATACATGGCTTTTCGCCGGTTAATGCACTGCTGTCAATAACGTGCGACACTGCTTTTTATGCAATAATCTAAATCTGTGCATTTTGTGCATGTTGAATGACACCTTTTTGCTTGGTGCAGACTTTTATTGTTGGCGGTCAAACATGACAATATGTTGAACATTAGCAATTTAGGCTACTTTACCTTGAAATAAATCAGCACCTCCAAATGGAAATTGGCTTTATGACATATGTGCTACAAGAGAAGGCCAAGATCAGCCAAAGTATCTGTGCAGTCTTATTAAGGTCTATGCTGTTAGTTAGTAAAACATTAAAACATTTCCTACTTTGCACTGTTTGCAACACTGTACATGCCCAAATTCAACGATGAAAGAGTCCACTTCAGAAATGCGTGAATGAAAGTGTTAGTGTAATATTTGAAACCATGCTACCATGCTACAATGATCTATGTTATATAGAGGTTTCAATGTAATTAAATGTAAAAATACCTTTCTTTTCGTTTCTTCTCCTCTGACTTGTCCTTTGTTGGAAGACTATTGCCCTGAGATTCTCTTGTAGATTCGTGATCAAACTTGCGTATATTCAGCTCAATGACCATAGGACTTTTACATTTTGGACACTGTAAACCTTGTACTGATGGTGATGAGGACTGCTGTGGTTTGAAGAACTGATGTTGACACTTTAAGCACTATAAAGAAAACAGTGATTATTTCCAGCTTGAGAGAAATGATAATTTGGGCCCATTTGTTCAAAACTAATGATGTCATTAGTTAACGATTTGTTAAAATTTTAACTGAGTGATACACAAATATGCTGAAATTTTTTGCTGAAAAAATGTGAGTAGCTTTTGCAATGCAAAAGCTACTCACATGTTTTCAGCAAAAAATATAAGAATATTGTATATTGAATCCGCTAAAACAGTTACCGAAATGGCCCTTAACGAGCTCGTTAAGCTAACGAAGCTTTGAACAACTGGGCCTTGGTGTTTTACATCCCTTTCAACATTATTTAAATTACACAGAGATGATGGAAGGGTGATAAAGAAAGGGCCATACAATCATGAGATGAATTCTGCCTCCAGCTGGATTTAAACCCAGGATCTTGTGATACTAAGTCAGAAACACTAACCATACAGCCATCTGAATGCTTCTATCATGATAAAAAATAGGAAACAGTGTAACTTGTCATAATAACCCTAAGAATTGAACTGACAGGCCTGAGCAAACAGAGTAGACCCAGATCAGACACTGTTTTCTGCAGTGTCTGGTAAGGGTCTATACTATTTGCCAGTGTCTGGTAAGGGTCTATACTATTTGCCAGTGTCTGGTAAGGGTCTATACTATTTGCCAGTGTCTGGTAAGGGTCTATACTATTTGCCATTCATCTAGTCATATGCAGACACATCGGTTGGGAGAAAAAGCCTTGTTCATAATGTAGGACACACATGGTAAGAAATTAACCCATTCAACCCTGCAGACCAGTACAGATATTTATGCAAACAGCTTGTACCAAGCGATCTCATCTGGATCTACAGTTTGCTATTCTGTTATCCAGTTTAGACTGAAACTCCTATTTTC
Source organism: Anodontia alba (assembly GCA_964016985.1). Lineage (NCBI taxonomy): Eukaryota > Metazoa > Mollusca > Bivalvia > Lucinida > Lucinidae > Anodontia > Anodontia alba. The sequence goes on along the minus strand of OZ024831.1, from coordinate 32,788,131 downwards.
AAAAATGGATCTGTCCAAATTCAAAGATCTAACAGACCACTTCAGGAACTCAGGAGTGAAAGTGTTAAAGTGTCCCAATTTTAGGGTGAATACTGTAAAATGAGGTCATTCCCTTAACTGGTAGTGCTTCTCCAAAAGACATTACACTTAACCCTTGCAATGCCAAATAAATTAAGATGCCACACCTACTTCTAATTTTACTTGATCCAGGTTGTTGATATAAATTCATATAATATCAAACAGTGCAGATCCAGATCAGTCTTCTTCAGAAGCAAACTGATCAGGATCAACACTGTTTGCAAAAGCATGGCATATTTGGGTTCAGCAGGACCAGGGTTAAGTATAGACCAATCTTTTCACTCATCTAGAGATTGGTGCTTCCAAAAAATATTATTCATTGTTTCTTCTTGTGGTCAATGACATTATCCAATACTGATAAATTATGTATAAATATGGCTTTCTTAATAAGAACTTTATCTCCAATCAACTTTTTACTATTTCAAATATTTTAAGGAGATATAAAAATATGATCTATCTTACAAACATATATGAACTAAAATGTGACACCATTTTTTAACAAACCTGGCTGGTGACAATGTATTTCCTAAAATGAAAACCAACGATTGCATCATCTTTTTCAGTCAAACTGTATAGACATCTTGGAAACATGAAAAGTACTGATATTTTGCTTATCTCTCCATGAACACATATATTGTGGGTACTCATTAAAATCACTTCACCAAAGCACCTCTAATACATTTTCATGGAGAAATAGAGATATATTATCTGGATATTCCTCTTTTCTGATGTTAAGTACATATATATGTTGTGGGTACTCACTGAAATTACTCAGCTATACTAATTATTTCAATGAGTGCACACAATATATTTTGTATTCAACATCTTATTCCCATTTTGACATTTTTAATGAAATATGAAGCCTTATTTTTTGTAAAAAGGAAGGCGAAGTATCAGCAATTTGTCATCTGTTGATTTCGTCTACACAAAAAAAGTGCTTGTAGTTAAAATATATACAGAATAAAAAATGTAATGAATGTTTTTTAAAACCCATGAATGAACTCCAGCTGTTACACAAACAGTCATCTCATTTTTTTTTCTTTTAAATAAAAAGTGCCAGACAAACAACAATGAATACAGACTGAACAACAGTAAGCAAACATCAAGTACACATCAGAAGTTTTTTAGTTCTTGTTTAACGATACATCTAATATTTTTTGGGTCATTTTGAGTTGTCTCCCACAGAGAGGGAGAAAAAGGAGCAGAAGATCTAGTAGATTAGAGCAAGGCAAGAAGTAAAAGAGGACGAGGGAAAAGCAAATGGCTGTGTAGAAACAGAATATACCATAATAACCCTAAGTATTGGGACAGTTAGACCTTTGCAAACAGTGTAGACCCAGATCAGACATTGCAGAATGTGGCATCTGATCTACACTGCTTGCCATACATACAGCAATATTTGACACATCAACAGGTAGTAGAATGGACAATTTCAAATTTTAGGATAAGTATGGTAAGTAGACAAGGTGTCCCGATACTTAAGGTAAATATGGTATACATGTACAGTAAATGTCCTAAAATTTCTAACACCAAGGTATCTGACAAAATGACATATGCAAACAGTGCAGACCCAGATCAGACTGCTCCTAAAGGAGCAGTCTGATCTGGGTCTACACTGTTTGCCATTCTACTAAGTATATTAAGAAACAGCTGCATAAAAAACAAAATTTAGGCCAGAATAGTACGAAATAAAGTGTTCAAAATCTTAGGACATTTACCGTAACCCGCTACAAGTATAGCAGGCCCTTATCACCCCCAACCAATCACACATATGAGAAGTTCAATATGGATAGATACCTCTACTAATTCCTTCATCTGTGTTTGTAGTTCCTTCATTTTAATATGTTTATCTACTAAGGCTTCAAAGTCCTGCAAATAAACATGCACAATGTAAGGTGAATGCATACAATTAATGTAAAACACATAAATTTGGTGGCAACACATTTTGCATTTTTTTTGAGTGGACCTTTTAGCAGAATTATATTTTAACACATTTTTGATTTCAGATGAACAAAAATCTGCGGTATCTGACGTAGACCTGTGTGTCCTATGTATGTGGGTTCTGCATGGTGATTTGCACTTGATTGACAGTAATTACAGTGAACCCTCGTTACAACGACAGCATTTGTTCTCAAAGATGTTGCCACTAAAATGAATTTGCTGTTGTAAAGAATCCTTAATGGACAGAATGATATGTAAGAAAGACCTTGTTTTATTCTTATTTCCTCACAGAACATGTTTTGGATATTTGTTAGAATCATCTTGGGGAGGCGATTCTAACAAATATCCAAAACATATGTTACTTGAAGTTTTAATGCAATATTCTTGCACAAATCTCATTAACTGTCATCCCTTCAGCAAATGTTTCGTTATATTCAAATTGTCATTTAACGAAGTTTGTCGTTGTATCGAGTGTCGGTATAAAGAGGGTTGACTGTATCAACTGTTTTCCACATTGCATCATTCTTGGTATGTGAGTGAATATAAACCACTTCTTTGTTATTTAATCATGCACTGACCTATTAAATAAACATGTCAATTATTCAATCATTAATTATTTTCAATGAGGATGGGCAATGGGAATAACAAGCAGGCATCTCAGTGTTTCACTTACTTAGAGCTATGGCTTTAATGAAGACTGACATTCTTGTGATGGGTATTGGAAATATATGATGTTTCTACTCTAGCATTCTTTGATATTTATTGGCAGATTTTTATTTTAGCATTTTTTCCCTTGACCACCAATAGCGCTACAATAAGCTGACTGCCAAATATATGCATTTTACAGTACAGGTAGATGCCACTATTATTTTTCAAAAAGGCCCTAGCACTTAAATCCTTTCAAAAGTGGTGCAACTCTTGAAGGAAAGAATCTGCTCCCAAAGGAGTAAAATTTAATTCTTACCTTTAAGAGCAGCCCCAAGGGAATATGTCGTGTTTGAGGTATTTCCATTGAGTGTGTATCCATGTATCTGTATATATGTGGGGTGCATGGAATATTTGGGAGTATCTTTGTTCAGTCACACAAACAGGTATTTACAAACTTATAACCACCTTGAATTCAGAACATTGTTGTTTACAGGTAATCTATAAAATCATGACTATTTTTTTTTTATCACCTCACTCCTCTTGTGAAATTTTACAAAATTAAAGCACAATAAATGACACCTTTGTACAGTTGGTAAATTTCTAAGTAAAGAAAAATACACAAATGCTCAAGATAAGGCGCTTTTTTTTTCAACGAAAAGTATAGATTTTTTTTTTTTCATTTCTCCACAAAAACCTCACTGAGGCACTTCTAGTGAGTACCACAACATATGCTTTAGTCTTATCTAGAACCATGATAAGTTATCCAAACATTTAGGGTAAGTACAGTACCTGAGCAAAACTATCATCCTCCATGGCATACTTTCTCTGTCTCATATCCTTCCTAACATAATCAAACTCCAGCGTAACAACAGGTACTAGCAACCCTCCAATGATGTCCTTTCCCGTCAGAATCTCTTCACTTCTCCTCTTGGCCTGAAGACATTTCAGATCAAGCATCGCACATTTCTGACCAAACATATCCTTCTCTGTGATGTACCGCTCATTGACAGTAATAAACAGCTGTTTCATATCTTGGTCTGGCAGCATCACGATAAATGGATCACTTTCCTCCCCTACAAATAAATACATGTACAGTCAAACCTGTGTTTAGCAAGCACCTATCAGAAAGCCCAAAAACGGTTGCTCAAGATAGTGCTTGCTTAATACAGGTAAATTTCCACTTCTTTTACCATAATAATCCTAAATATTGGAACAGACAGGCCTGAGCAAACAGTGTACACCCAGATCAGATGCCATAGAATGCTGCATCTGATCATGGTCTACACTGTTTGCCACTCATCCAGCACTATTTTAGACACATCAATAGGCAGCAAAATATATGTTTGCAATTTTTTTGACAAGAATCATTAGGCATTAAGGTGTCCTAATACTTAGGGTAAATACACCACAACCTCTTTATAACACTATTGTTGGAGTCCAAAGCATAAACCGTGTTAGTTATACAACCATGTTATATCCAAACAAAACTGTATAGATTATATAGAAAAATGACCATAAATGGTCATTTTTCTATATAATCTATACGTTTTTGGGATCCATCTTTGGACCATGTTGTATCCGAAACCTTGTTATAATGAACCATGTTATAAAGAGGTTAATGTGTATGGTGATTTATTTCCCAACCTACTACGTTGACTATCTAAAGCAGTTTCATATATGACAAAAGCCAGCCAGATTGAACCGGTTCTCAGACAACTATCATCCCTGCTTATATTTTGGACTATCTCCCGATCATGCAAATTACCTAGTAACTTCTATGAGCTGGGCAAAAAAACAGCTATATTAAACCTTTCTGGATGAGAACTATACATGTATCACCCGGCTCATATTTTGGACTATCTCCTTGACAAGTGAGCTACCTAGCAACTGCTATCAGTTGGGTTTTAACATAAGAATGTATCGTGGGTATGAGAGGTAGAGAGAAAATTTCGTCACAAAGGTCATTGTTAGGCATCACAAGGCTTGCCAAGTGATGCCAGACTGTGATCCAGAGAGACAAATTTTTCTCTCTGTCCCTAACACCCATGATAGATTCTTTTTCTTGCATACCTTTCATTTCTGAATGTGGAATTTTAATAATGCAGTCACTTCGATTGCAAACATCCACTATACGAACAATGGTATGTTGAGTGTACTCATTAGAATCTCCTGGATGAGGCCATTCTAATAATACACACAACATACAATTTCATGATAAAAAAAAAAATTCTTTATTTAATTTCTTGAGATCTATGAAAAATTTCATAGGGACTCCAAAACAAGTTTGAATTAGCCATTGTAAATGAACCACCGATGTTCGAGCTATTGAAGTTTGACTGTAATGTGTTGCACACTGAATGTCCTAAAAGATTAATGTGCTGGTATTTGCCAACCTAAATGTTTCTTGAAAACAAACGGATATTGGTTGAGTTCGGGGAATCATAAGAGGAGAAAATACCATAGTATTCCTCAAGCTGACTATCTGTTCTCCCCCACTCTATTCCCTGTGGCTGGACTACTGGTTCAGGACTTCTAATTGTTGGCACTGGAGCCCGGCTCATAAATGAATTTGGTCCGACCTGTCTGAGAGCATATATATCTGTCATTGGATTGATTGTTATTAGTGGGGTAGATGGTTCAGATCCTGTCTCTTGTTTCTTCTCTTCTATCTGATCTGTTTTTGATGGCTCTGATAAGACAAGAAAAGATGAATAATCAATCCTTAAAATGCCATAAGCAAAATTATCGCAGACAACATTCTAATATTATTTTCTTTATTATTTTTCAGAGAAAATAGGACTTGCATTTCATGTCTATTGTCTGCTAGGCAGATGATTCACATGAAATGTCAAGCCTTATTGCCTGAGAAGGAAAAAAAATAAAATGTATATATATCAAAATGGTGTCAACCGTCTACTAGGCAGATAACTGACATGAAATGCCAAGCCTTATTTTCTCTTGAGAAGTAAAATAAAAAAAAAAATAAAAATGTCATCTGTTGCAGTTGTGATTAGCACTTGGAAGGTTAAATGATGTTGTGTATTGATTGACTGAATTGATGTTTTATGGCCCAGTCAAGTCCTTAGGTTCATGTCTAGCCAGTAAGTTTACCTAACCACACTTTTACTGGGCAGGCTTAGTCCTCTAAGCAGTAAACCAGTACTTGTGTACAGCCTTTCGCCACAAACTGACCACTGCCCTTCTTGAATAGCAGAAGACAGAGAATGACCTTAGAAAATATTTCATGATAAATCTCCATGAAAGAATGTTGCCAGACTTGGCGGGTATCAAACCTGCAATCTCCTGATCACCAGTCAGCTGACTATGCCAGGGAGGCTGGCTTTATGGTGCTGTGTAAAGAATATCCTAATATTAAGAAAGACCATAAATAAGTATATACAAATAGTGGTTGCAGTGTAGGTTATACCAATTAATCCAGTATTTATAATAAACTCTCAGCATCACAGACATTTTTAAGTGCCACGCTCACATCAGAAGTATCATTTTATGCACACGAACAATGAGGATTTCTACTCTTGTATGGATGCACTGCTTCATCTATTTAAATACAAGCTTGGACTCGTTATATTTTTTTTCTCATTTGATACATAGAAAATACACATGTAAAATGTATAGCTTAATCCTTAAAGCGCCAATCACAACAACTGTCGTCTGCTTTGTCTTCTGCTTGTGATTTTAAAAGTCATTTCTGCAAACAGTGTGGACCCAGATCAGACTGCTCCTTTAGGAGCAGTCTGATCTGGGTCCACACTGTTTGCCGGTATGCAAAAAATAGCTTTGAGAAGTTTGCCAGAATATTCAGCAGACGACATAAACAGACGACATTTTCAGATGCAGTTTTTCTTGGCGCTTTAAGGGTTAATTGCCCTGTAACATGCTGTATGATGTAATTACCTGTGCATTGTACAAACTTAAGGGAACGAATACATTTGGTAAATTTTCTGCAATTTTTACAAAGTACCCCATAGCTCTGGTAAAATGCTTTTTTCAGTCCAAAAGTATCAATATTTTTCTAGTTTCTCCATGAAAACATATGTCTGGGTACTTATTAGAAGTGCCTCAGTGAGGCACTTCTAATGAGTAAAATAACATATATTTTCATAGAGAAATAAGAAAAAAAGTTACCCAATACCCTCTCTTATCTAGACTTATGTAGACTATTTCTGTGACTTCCTGCACAGCAAGTCCCTTCTTTTATATGCTTAAAGATAAAGAATTTGCCAATGGGAGCAAACTTTTACCTTTTAGAGTAGACACTACTCTATAAGGTAAGAAATTGCTCCCAGGTAGACACAATTTGTTACTTTTAGAGTAGACCCCATTTCAGAAGGGAATAAAAACAATCTGGAAAAAGTAGCCTCCCTTGAAAATGTATCCAGTCCTTAATACAGTCATAAACTTATTCTGAACAAATTAAATCAGTTTTTGATCAGCAAACTGGGCCCGGTTGTTCAAAGCGTCGTTAGCTTAACGAGCTCGTTAAGGGTAATTTCGTTAACTGTTTTAGCGGATTCAATACACAATATTCTCATATTTTTTGCTGAAAAAATGTGAGTAGCTTTTGCACTGCAAAAGCTATTCACATTTTTTCAGCAAAAAATTTCAGCGTATTTGCGTATCACTCGATGAAAATTTAAACGAATCGTTAACTAACGACATCGTTAGCTTTGAACAACTGGGCCTTGATTGCTTACAACAGATTAATACTGACAAATAATTTATGTTGGAAAACATTATCCAACCTTTAAGTGTTATTACAAAAATAATTGTTTTTTTTTTGTTTTTTTTTTATGTTGATGGCCAGTCTTGCTCTTCTGGAGAGGTGGCTGAAATTTATTGTGTAAAATCTGCATTATTCAAGTTTTTAAGATCATCAGACATCTTCAAAGCCACAACTATTTTCTAGTATTTAGAGTATTAAAGTATTCTGGTATTGTTCATGACTTATTATTCATTTTTGTTTTCATCATAGTCTAGTTACAAGAACAGAATTCCACTGCAAAATAATTCTTGCTCTATATCTGTTTCTTGTGTTGAGATTTTACGGCCCAGTCAACCCAATGGGTTCATGTCGAGTGCGGTCAGTTTACCTAACCACACGTTTACTGAGCAGGCTTAGTCCTCTAAGCGGTTCATCCAGTATGGCGCATATTCTTTTGCCAGAAACTGACAACTGCCCTTCTTGAATAAGCATAAGGGAGAGAATGACAATAGAAAATATTTCATGATCAATCTCCACGAAAGAATGTTGCCGACCTGGGTGGGGGTTGAACCTGTGACCTCCTGGTCTCCTGTCGGATGGCGCATCCAACTGAGCCACAGAGGCCGGCTCCTATATCTGTTTCTGCTTCTTGTCAACCAAATTAACAGAATCTTTTTACCCATTCAAAAGTACATTTAGGTTGTAAACATTCTTTTTTTTTAGGGCTATCTGGTCCTTATCAGATTACATAAATGTGCAAGCCGATCTATGCCTTGTTTTTGCCCACATCGTGTTTGTTACAGTTAAAACAAATTCTTACCTGAAATTTCTGAACTGGGGTCTGTTTTAATTTTTGCCTCTGTTTCCGATTTTTCAGCAATAACTTTTGGTTTTTCAGTATCATTCATTCTTTCTTCACTTCTCACTGTAGTTTTTGTGCCTTTATTCACTTCCTGTTGATAAGACTGATCCCCTTCCTGTTGCTTAGTCTTCTCCTCAAAGTGTTGTCTAGACTGCTCCTCTATCGTGTTCTCTGTCAACCTGCCTTGTTCTGCTAAAAGGGCCTTCAACCAGTCATCTTTGTAATGTTCTCTCATGATCTCATACTTTCTCTTTTCATTTTCAATTTTCTCCAGCTCTTTTGGGTCTTCAACATAAGACCCTGTTGGAGATGATTCTGTAATGAGGACAAAAGTACAAGCTTATGTATTTACAGGTTACACACATCCCTAGGTAAGGTGTTTTTTTATACCAAAAACTACTGCGGATGTTGTTTTTGTTTCTTTTTCCATGAAAAATTATGTTGTGGGACTCATTAGAAGTGACTCCGGCACTTCTAATGATTAGAAAAGACTCCGGCACTTGCAATGAAATTTCTTTTTTTCTTTATCTCGCTTAAACAGATGTTGGAGAGAAATATAATACATGTGTCTACCATGACACCTCTATTATCTGAAACACAAAAAAATCCTCCATTTTAACCAAATTTTACTTTGAGTTGGCTCTTCTACCACAAGTCTTTGGACCGGTCTATTGCCAAAAATAGGGTGTTTCCTTAGTTATTAATACTATGTTTTATAGAAATTCCTATCTTTAATGCAAACAGTGTAGACCCTGATCACATGCTGATCACATGCTGCAGAATGTGGCATCTGATCTGATTGTGGAATCTGTGATCTAATGTCTTCTGCTTGTGATTTTAAAAGTCATTTCTGCAAACAGTGTGGACCCAGATCAGACTGCTCCTAAAGGGATTTCTTGACTAAAATGAGTTAACAACAATGCATACTTTACTATGTAGGTAATTACACATTCCACAAAATATACATGGTTTAATCATATTCCTTTTATGCCTAAATCTCAATTGATAAGGTATAATCCTATACTGTATTCAACCAAAATATTTGGACACCTTAATAAAAACCTCATTAATCCTAAAATTCAAACAAGTACGTTTGACATCAAGTACTTATGCATAGCTACAGTTAAGAGGGGGCATCCACATAATATGTTTCTTATTTCTCCACGAAAGCATATGTTGTGGGTACTCATTAGAAGCATCTTGGTGAGGCGCTTCTAATGAGTATCCACAACATATGTTTTCATGGAGAAATAAGAAAAATATCAGCATTTTTCAGATGAAAAAAGCGCCTTATCTGTTGCTATGCTTATGTAACAAGCAGGACAATCTAATCAACATTTCTGCAACTGGGGATCAAACCCATGCCACCTGCTTGATAGGCCAACGCATTGCTATAATAAGAGCTGTCACAGGACAGTGTTGCTGTGTAGCTGGCCAGAATTATGCTCTGCCTCTAAAAATTTCAACCAAAAACATTAACATGAATGTTTTCCAAGTCTTTTACCTCATAGGTCAAGGTCATTCATGTGGGTTGGGATGATGTATCATAGAACTTCAGACAGTATCTAACATCAGGGCAAGTATTATCTACTTCCATCCAGAGGTTCAGGAGATATAGCCTTTAAAAAATCTTTAACCAATGCCAACCTTGATGCCATGGTGAATACTATAGCGTTACCTACACTTTTGTATAGGTGAGCTAAAACCATCTTGTACCACAAGTCAGTAAAAGTGTATCTGATACCCACCACTACTACACATGCTCATGTTTTTGTTTTTTGTTTTTTGTTTTTTTTTTTCTTTTAGAAAAGTACTGGATGAATAGCTAACAGTGTAGACTGGTCAAACTGCTCCTTAGAAGCAATCCAGGTCCAGTTGTTCAAAACTAACGATGTTATTAGTTAACATATTGTTAAAATTTTGATCATTATATATGGCAAATACACTAATAGCAAGTTCACTGCTGCATGTGGCTATCATTATATATGGCAAATACACTAATAGCAAGTTCACTGCTGCACGTGGCTATCATTATATATGGCAAATACACTAATAGCAAGTTCACTGCTGCATGTGGCTATCATTATATATGGCAAATACACTAATAGCAAGTTCACTGCTGCACGTGGCTATCATTATATATGGCAAATACACTAATAGCAAGTTCAATGCTGCACGTGGCTATCATCATATATGGCACATACACTAATAGCAAGCTCACTGCTGCATGTGGCTATCATTATATATGGCAAATACACTAATAGCAAGTACACTGCTGCATGTGGCTATCATTATATATGGCAAATACACTAATAGCAAGTACACTGCTGCACGTGGCTAAAATTATATATGGCAAATACACTAATAGGAAGTTCACTGCTGCAAGTGGATCATTATATATGGCAAATACACTAATAGCAAGTTCACTGCTGCACGTGGCTATCATTATATATGGCAAATACACTAATAGCAAGTACACTGCTGCACGTGGCTATCATTATATATGGCAAATACACTAATAGCAAGTACACTGCTGCACGTGGCTATCATTATATATGGCAAATACACTAATAGCAAGTACACTGCTGCACGTGGCTAAAATTATATATGGCAAATACACTAATAGCAAGTTCACTGCTGCATGTGGCTATCATTATATATGGCAAATACACTAATAGCAAGTACACTGCTGCACGTGGCTATCATTATATATGGCAAATACACTAAAAGCAAGTTCACTGCTGCATGTGGCTATCATTATATATGGCAAATACACTAATAGCAAGTTCACTGCTGCATGTGGCTATCATTATATATGGCAAATACACTAATAGCAAGTTCACTGCTGCACGTGGCTAAAATTATATATGGCAAATACACTAATAGCAAGTACACTGCTGCACGTGGCTATCATTATATATGGCAAATACACTAATAGCAAGTTCACTGCTGCACGTGGCTATCATTATATATGGCAAATACACTAATAGCAAGTACACTGCTGCACGTGGCTATCATTATATATGGCAAATACACTAATAGCAAGCTCACTGCTGCATGTGGCTATCATTATATATGGCAAATACACTAATAGCAAGCTTGCCAGCCTGAGCAAGCTCTGTAGTACAGCACACATACATTTTGTTGCCATCAAACCAAATCAGAAATAAACATTTTGTTTGCAGTTTGTCAGTTTCTCAATTAATGTGGCAGATCTATTTGTATTTGATGGGACCAACTGGGAAAATCCAGTACCAGAATCCGGTACCAAAATTTTAACGGTATAGCTTGGGTCTTATACTTTGATTTTCTGAATGATTTTTGGCTTTAATATTATTCAAATGTACTGTAACTTTAAAATGTGGTTTTTCAAAGCATAGTGCATTGCCAGCTCGCCTATAGGCATTGCCTATGTTCATATTATTTTTTGCTGAAAAACTACCTGTGATTTAGATATTCTACACACTAGAACAGTTAACATTTTGACCACTAACAAGCTCGTTAAGCTAACAATACTTTGAACAACGGCCTTGATCAAAGTCTACACTGTTTCCTCTGTCAATGCTGGCCAAACATTCAATAAAGTTAGAATTATTACTTTCAGGCAATGGTTCCTGTTCTGTGCCATCCACAATATCTGCTATAACAGCTACCCTCTCCTTGCTAGGTACACGCTTGTGTCCCTTCTTTCTACTACCACTAGATTTCACTGACAGCCGGGAGCCATCCATACTCTCGGATGAGTCTATAGTATCCACCAAGGTACCATTTGCTGGGCTAGGTGATTCTTCTATAATTATGTTGGAGTTACTTCCCATACTGTGACTTTTCTTAAAGTGAGATTCTTTAAGCAACTGAAAAGAACATTTGTGTTTTCTTGTAATTTTTTTTCTTCAGTGTAAGCAAACAAGAGCATTCTGACAATGACGATGATGACTTGGTGTTTTACTTCCCTTTCAACATTATTTAAAACATATCGAGATGATGACAGAATGATAATGAAAGACTGTGAAATATGGCTCCTTGCCATCATGAGCAGAATTCCGCCTCTAGTAGGATTCTAACAAGGGACCCCATGATCCAAGGTACTTATACCATATAACTAGAGGAATGCCTGCTGAAAGACAGACCTTTATATTTTTATATATTATTTTGCTAAACATTTCTGCAGTAACCTTTTTTTTTTCATTTCTGAACATAGCAAAATATGTCCAAAGTTGAGATTCATTTTCAAATTTGTAGAGTAAAAGTTAAAGTTGGACTACTTACTGAAGTTTCTTGAGCAACTTCTCCAAAATGGCCCAACATCTTAAGCCTTGCAGTCTTGCTCTAATAAGATAAGTCTTTTTTTTTTTTTTTTTTTGAGTTTTACAGCCCTTTCAAGAATATTTCACTTATATCGAGCCGATTCTTCATCAAAGGTGGGCAAAATCCGGAGAACCCAGGGAAAAACCACCCGACCATTCGTAAGCAGAACTTGGCTAATAAGATAAGCTATTTTCAGTTTACTGCTTCATGCAGTATTTTGACTAAAAGAATTGTTGCTTTTTTACAAATGTACTCATCAGAGCACCTTGTTAAGGCACTTCTGTTGAGTATCACAACCTATATGTTTTGTGGAGAAGTAAGAAAAATATCAACACTTTCTCTAAAAGTGACTGTATTTTTTGTATTGACATGTAAAGTGAATGATTCAAATGTGATCATACCTAAACCATCAATGGGCTTGTTATAACATAAATCTGGCTTACCATATTTACCCTAAAATGGGACACCTTAACTCCTTACCATACTTGCCCTAAAACTTGAAAAGATCTTTTTTACTACTTGTTGATGTGTCTAAAGTAGTGCTGGATGAGTAGCAAACAGTGCAGACCCTGATCAGAAGCTGCCTTGTGCAGCATCTGATCTGGGTCTACACTGCTTGCTCAGGCATGTCTGTTCCAATATGTTCCGTTATTAAGAGATTTATTTTCAAATGTTGTAGAGTAAAAGTTGGACTACTTACTGAAGTTTCTTGAGCATTGAGACGTTGACCATCCAGAAGAAAGTGACCAAAGGCAACCATTGTTGAAAGATATTCTACTGTCATCATTCTATGGTTCATCTTGTATGTCAGTGGGTTACCCACCAAGCATAGCTGAAAATATTAACTGGTGATTAGCTGCTTGAGTAGCTTTGACCTATAGCACTCCATCAGCAAAGTCAGCAGACTGCAAACTGGGCCAAGTTGTTCAAAGTGTCGTTAGCTTAACGAGCTCATTAAGGGTCATTTCGTTAACTGTTTTAGCGAATTCAATATACAATATTCTGATATTTTTCAGCAAAAAATTTCAGCACATTTGCGTATCACTCAATGTAAATTTTAACGAATCGTTAACTAACGATGTCGTTAGCTTTGAACAACTGGGCCCTGATATTTTTTATTAAAAACTTGAGCCTGACATTTTACGCAAGTTGGCTAAAGAAAAGACATGCATGGAAGTCAATCCCCTGCTTTTCTGGGAAAGAAGTAAGGGAAACTTTAAAATGTTGTCCAGTGAAATATTGTGGGTAAACGAAAGCCTCATTATAATACATTTCACAGATAGGCAAGTCCAGAAATACCACTATCAAGCCATGGCTTCCAAATGAGCCAGCACATGACAAAACCTACAATAAAATCTGTGTGACCAGCAAAGACAAATGAGTCCACTCAGTCTGGCAAGGGTTCTTGTTTAGCCCTCTTTGAATAGCCTAGAAGCTGTAGAAGGCACATGCAATCGGTGAAGACTCTGATCAGACTGGGCAGATGGGCATGCTGATCTGAGTCTTAGCTGGTTGTACAAGTCTTATTGCAGGTTTTATCATGCACTGGCTCAAATAATTATTTCCCTACGATTTCTTTACATTACACATAGCCCTGGATAAGAGGGGTATCCATTTATTCTTATGTCTCCCCAGAATTATATAGTGGGTACTCACCAGAAGCACCTCAGCAAGGCACTTATAAGGAATACACAAAACATTTGCTCACAGGCCAGGCACTTCAACGTATGTTTATGAGATCTAAGAAAAATGTTTATGAGATCTAAGAAAAACATCAATACTTTGAGGGTTGAGCACAAGACTGAAGTAACTCAAACATATTTTTGAAACCTTTGTTTAGGGGCAATTTTGACCCTTTTGTAAACAATGGAAATTTAGGTGCCATTGCTCATACGAGCACAAGCAATGGCACCTAAATTTCCATTGTTTACAGAAAGAAATGTTGTAATCTTCATAATGCCTTTTTGGTAAGGAATACTTAGTTAAGTATGGGAAAAACAACCATCTGATGCGCTGTAGTCTTGCAATCAACCCTTGACTTCCTGCTAAAACGAAACTTTATCTTGAGCTAGAAAATTTTAGTTACATAATGCTATTCAGTAAAATTCACCATGATACTATGGAACTCCATGAGCCCCAACCACAATGTTATAAAGGGTCTGAGCTGTTATCATAAAGAGGCAATTCTAACGAGTATCCACAGCATTTTTGAATTGAGAAATAAAGAAATAAGGAAAATAATGGCTACTCATTTTTTCATAGCTCAAGGAAATGTGGTTTTGTTTGTGTTGAGGTTTTATGGCCCAGTCAACCCAATGGGGTCATGTCAAGCGCGGTCAGTTTACCTAACCACACATTTACTGGGCAGGCTTAGTCCTCTAAGCAGTTAACCAGTATTGTGCACATTCTTTCGCCAGAAACTGACAAGTGCCCTTCTTGAATTAGCAGAAGGGAGAGAATGACCGCAGAAAATATTTCATGATCGATCTCCACAAAAGAATATAACCAACCTTGGCGGGGTTCGAACCCACGACCTCCTGGTCTCCAGTCGGACGCGCATCCAACTGAGCCACCGAGGCCGGCTGAAGGAAATGTGGTAATTCAGGTAATAATTTCAGACAATTTTTGGCTACAAAACATATCTTGTAGATACTCATTGGAAGTAGGTTCCAACAAGTAGCCAAAGTAATGTGTACAGCTGTACATCAGAGAGGTAAATCAGGTAAATATTTTTCTTATTGCTCCAATGAACCGTAAGATGTGAGTACTCATTAGAAGCTCCCAGGAAGGCACTTCTAATGAGTATCCACTACATGTTTTCTTGTGAAAATAAGAAAAATATCCACACTTTTTGATTAAAAAGTGCCTTATCTAATGCTATGTTTCAGCTCAAAAATTGTCTTCTGAAGACACCCTTTATCTCAATATATCTACATATTTATCCAAAGCCCTTTTACTTACTATCATTAATTTCCTGAGTTTTGAGAGAGCTGCTAGACACTGATGATCTACCAACATGTTGTGAGCAACATCCAACTCTTCAAGCGCAGTTAACTCTTCTATTCCTGAAAATAACAAAGGTAACAATTATAACTTGTCATGATGAATAAATTAAGATGCCATGCCCATATCTACTTATCAACCAATCAGATGACTTAGTTCAGATTGTTGATATAAATTCACATACTGAATGACGATATATCAATAAGCATTGCAGATCTAGATCAGCTGGCTTCTGAAGAGAAGCCAACTGATCTGGATATACACTGTTTGCAAAGACAGCACATATCCAGGTTCAGCAGGACCAGAAATAAAACTATCAGACTAGGCATGTGCATATAGGGAATGCCCATGACAGCCTGTGCATCTGCACAGTCTGATCAGGGCCTTCACTGTCCGCTAATAGAATAATTAGGTACTACAAAATGTATGAATGAAGAGCAAAGGCCTTTATGATACTTTGCGCATGTGCAGGATGATCTGACTCTGCACATTTTGTGCAAGCTTGAAGGGACTTTTTTGCTTGACCTGGTCCATATATTTAAACTCTCTACAAAAGTCACCACCTAACAACAGCCAGTCAATTTTATATCTTAGCTACAGGTAAGAGGATGTATTCTGCATAATATCTTTTTATTTCTCAATAAAAACATTTGTTGTGGTACTCATTAGAAGCACCTTGGGGAGGCACTTCTAATGAGTACCCACAACTTATGTTTTCATCGAGAAATAAGAAAACTATCAATTCTTTCTGGTTGAAAAAAGTGTCTTATCTGTAACTATGTATAATACAGTCAACCCTCTTTATACCGACACTCGATACAACGACAGAATTCGTTATAATGACAATTTTACGGTCACAAAACTGTCGCTCAAGAGATGGCAGTTAATAAGAAATTATGCAAGAACATTGTATTAGAATTCAAGCAACATAGGTTTTGGATATTTGTTAGAATAGCCTCACTGAGGCAATTCTAGCAAATATCCAAAACATGTTCTATAAGGAAATAAGAATAAAGCAAGGTCTATCTAACATATTATTCTGTCCATTAAGGATTCTTTACAACAGCAAATTCATTATGATGGCAACATCTTTGGGAACAAATCGAGGGTTGAGCGCAAGACTATTGTAACTCAAACATATTTTTGAAACCCTTGTTTAGGGGCAACTTGGACCCCTTTGTAAACAATGCAAATTTAGGTGCCATTGCTCATACGAGCAATGGCACCTAAATTTTCATTGTTTGCAGAAAGAAATGTTGTAATCTTCATAACGCCTTCATGATGAGGAGATTAGGTTTGGGGAAAAACAACCATCTGACTTACGCTAGTCTTGCGCTCAACCCTTGAAATGCTGTCGTTGTAATGGGGGTTCAATGTATACCTTCTCAAGGGTGACTGTTGTAGGGAGGATGCACTCAACTTTTTTGGTTGAAAAAAAAATAAGTGTCTTATCTAGAGCTACAGTTACCTTAACCCTTAAAGCGCCAATCACAACTGCAGCAGACGACAATTTTTTTTATTTCAGAGAAAACAAGCCTTGACATTTCATGTGAATTGTCTGCTTGTCAGACAATTCACATGAAATGTCAAGACTTGTTTTCTCTGAAAAATAAAAAAAAAAAAAATTAGAATGTTGTCTGTTACAAATTTTACTTGGGGCTTTAAGGGTTAATTCATTTACGTTGAATGGATATAAACTCTTTGGACCAGTCTATTTGCAATAGCAGGGCATCTGGCTATTTTTTATTATAACTGTTTTATAGAAATTCCTGTATTTAATTCAAACAGTGTGGACCATCATCAGATGCCAGTCTGTGGCATCTGATCTGGATCTGCACTATAGGTTAATGCCTTGTTTTACAAAAACATCAAGGCCAAAGTATATGCTAGCAGGGCTGTAAAATTACCAAGCCCACTTGTCTAACATGTCCCATTACCCTGAGGACAAATTAGAAATTTCAATTTACTTGTCCTGGGACTAGGACTTCATAGCTCTAGCTAAAAAGAAAATCTATATTATGAGATATATAGTTTTCTTAATTTTTGAAGAAATCATATGTTGTGGGCACTCATTAGAAGTGCCACACTCAGGCTCTTCTAATGAGTATCCACAACTGGGTTTCTTCTAGATATGAAAAAAAAAAATGTCAATTTATGGGCAAGTATATCTTGGTTGGACAAGTGGATTTTGACTGTTTATTTGTCCATAAAGAAACATTATAAATTATGATATAAACACTGTATGCTAGCAAGCAGCACAGTTCTTGATCAGACTGTCAATATGCAAGGTTGTCTAGGTCTAATCTGCCTGCTTATAACATAAGTCATCAGTGTTTTTCCTTTATTTCGAAGAGTGTAATTCAATAATATCTGCATGCATGTGTTTGTGTGTGTGTAGAAATACCCTATTGACCATAAATATTCAGTTGCATTATCTCCTCACCATACCTGTCCTAGAATTAGAACAAGCCAATTTTACTACCAATTTTGGTATCTAAACTCTGGTGACAGACACCACACATTGCAGCATCTGACCTGGATTTACTCTGTTTGTGCAGGCCTCTCTGTCCAAACACTTAGGGCAAGAACTTTACGAAAAAACAACTTCTTTAGAGTGTATGAATGAATGAATACATAAATGCAGACACACCACAACCTCTTTATAACACTATTATTGGGGTCCATAGCATAAACCGTGTTAGTTGAACAACCGTGTTATATCCAAACCAAAAATGTATAGATTATATTGAAAAATGACCATTTATGGTCATTTTTCAATATAATCTATACATTTTTGGGATTCATCTTAGAACCGGGTTATATCCAAAACCGTGATATAACAAACTGTGTTATAAAGAGGTTGAAGTGTACCTTCGATATTATCCAAGCTGTTATTCCTCAGAACAAGTGTCTTCAGAAGTCCCTTCAAAGAGTAGGAGAACTCAGGTACTTTAGTGAGCTGGTTGAATCCTAAATTGAGTCTCAACAGGTAGGTTAGATTCTGAAACAACAACAAACTTCATATTAGATATACTACAAATACTGTTATGCTGATAAAAAACAGTCTTTTTTATAGATATGAATTAACCCTTAAAGCTTCAATCACAACTCCAGCAAAAACATTTTGAATTTCATTCTTTCATTTTCAAAGAAAAATCAGGCTTGACATTTCATGTAAATCCGCTTGGTGGGAGCAGGAAAGATCTGTGCAATGAAGAAACATATAGTCATGAGATGAATACTGCCTCCAGTCGGATTCAAACCCAGGACCTTGTGACCTAAGCCCAGCTGTTCAAAGCATTGTTAGCTTAACAAGTTTGTTAGAGGTCAAAATGTTAACTGTTCTAGTAAGTACAATATCCAATTCACAGGTATTTTTGCTGAAAAAATGTGAGCAGCTTTTGCAAATACAAAAGCTACTCACATTTTTTCAGCAAAAATATTAGTGTATAAGTCATATTTAAGGATCAAAGTTTTAAGGATACCTTAACTAATGACATTGTTAGTTTTGAACAACTGGGCCCTGGTCAGGAGTGCTAATAGACACTTCTTGGTTGAAAAACATCTTACCTAGAACGACGTTATATCACCTTACTGGACAGATCTGCAATGTCAGGCCGCAAGACATTGTCACCATCAGGTCCAATGAGCTACTTGTGCGGCTTGGCATTAAGGATCTGGACCTCATTCTGAAGGAGAGAAGACTCCGATGGTATGGACATGTGGAACACTACAATAGTGCAGTCAAGACAGCCTTTGACATACAGGTTGATGGAAAACGTGGGCCTGGGAGGCCCAAAATGACATGGAAGCAGCTGACAGAGAGGGATTGCAGAGTGGAAGCTCTCAGATATCAACCGTCATGATAGACATACCTGGAGATCTGGTGTGAGATCTGCCATGCATGCAGCAAGCCAGCTGTCTGGAAGAGGGCCCACTGATGTGGATGTTGCCCCTGTACCTGCATGTTAATCAAAAATCAGATTATGATGATGATGATGATGATGGAACTACGGTGTATTAAGGGAAATGGACACATTTTAGGAGAGGAAACACTGTCATGATTATTTTGCCATCTTTCTGAAAAACAGTCTATTTAATATAAAAGAATTTGCTCTCTTTGGGAACAAATTCTTTCCTAGTATAGTAGACCCTTTTACAGAAGGGTCTTGCTGTGCAAGAGGGCAAGCAAGAAGTCATAAAGCTTGTGTCCCGCGTTAAACAGAGGAAAAATTATTGTGTATTACCGGAAAGTCCACTTAATATTTCTATTAACCCTTTCATCCCTACAGACCAATACAGGTACCTTTGCAAACAGTGCAGATCCAGATGAGACAGCTCGTAATGAACTGTCTCATCAGGACCTAACTGTTTGCCATTCTGTTTTTGGTTGTAGACTGATACCCCAGTCTGCATCAGCGGACGTCCGAATACAAGGATGGAAGAGTCCACCCCCGAAACAGGGATGTAAGGGTAACAAATTACAGTCAAACCTCAATGGCTCTAACATCTTCGGGACCATGGAAATTCGTTCGAGACATGGGTAGTTCGAGCCACTGAGGGTTAATCATGGCACCAGTTCAGGAAACAAATAGCGATGATTTAGGGAAATCCTTTCGATTTTCAACATAATGATTGTATGTTGAGTGTACTCATTAGAATCACCTCGATGAGGTGATTATAATGAGTACACACAACACACAATTTCATGATAAAATAAGAAAAAATCCCTAAATATTTGTTTTCTTGAGCTATTGGAAGAATTTTGTAGGGAATGAAAAAAAGAGTTCGAATCATCGACAGTAAACGGGCCATCCGTGTTCGAGCCATTGAGGTTATACTGTAAATCTCACCTGTAAACAATCCTCTGTGTCTTTTAAGTTATTATGACTCAGATCAAACACCTCAAGAAATGGTACAAATTTCTGGAACAAAGACAAAACATGAACAACATAGACTGAGCACATGTGGCATGAACACCCCAAGACATATTTTCGTCAGTAACATGTTTTTTGTTAATCTTGTTGAATTAACTAGTGTTTTCAGATACTCAGGGCACAGTTGTTCAAAGCGTCGTTAGCTTAACAAGCTTGTTAAGGGTCATTTCGTTAACTGTTGTAGCAGATTCAATATACAATATTCTGATATTTTTTGCTGAAAAAATGTGAGTAGCTTTTGCACTGCAAAAGCTACTCACATTTTTTCAGCAAAAAATTTCAGCATATTTGCGTATCACTCGATGTTAACTTTAACGAATCCTTAACTAACGATGTAGTTAGCTTTGAACAACTGGGCCCAGAATGTTAACTTAGTGCAAAAATTCACTGACATGCCGACTGTCTATCTTTTGAAAAATCATAATGAAATGGATATTAAGACACTTCGACCATCCATTCTGATATTCAATAATGCTTATCATTTAAGTGTAATTGGTTCAGCTATCCACAATAACTGGAATGTGTATGGAGTTTGCAAGTTTTGGTGAATGAAAGTACCAAATTGGACATGTTTGGTGTGCTTAGTGATTTTTCACAGCATTATGTATTCTTCATGATTCTGGCATAAATCCAAACAAATGATAGGTTGCAGTTATATGCATGTCATCATATTGATGAGATAGAATGTTGCCCCTGAAAAAAAACAAGTTTAAATTTATTTCTTCAAATCCAAATTGTTCCTGAGCAAGGTATACTACCGACAGAATTCAGTAGATGATACATTGCATACACATAAGACTTCTTAGTGAAGAATATTTGATGATAATTCTTGGATAAGTTTTCTTATTTCTCTATAAAACTTTGTAGGTACTTAGCTCTTGCCATGCTGAATAAATTTAAGATGTCACACCCACTCCTAATTTTCAGCCAGTCAGATCATTTGGCTTCTAAAGAAGCCAACAGATCTGGATCTAACCTGTTTGCAAAGGCAGGGCATATCCAGTGTAATAGGCCAGGTCTTGGGTAGAAACCGAATGGTCCGTTTATTTCATCCCCCCCACCCCACACACCCACCCACCAAAAAAACCCACAGGAAGATCTGGACTGGGGAAGAAACTGACGAATACACCAGGTTCAGCAGGACAAAGGTCAGTATTTCATATAAAAAAAAAAAAAAATACAATAACCCTCTTAACAAGACCTCTACATACTAGTCTTAGATCAACCATTACCACTCTCTGAGCAAATTCAGCAGATGATACTTTTTTTTATTATTACCAGAAAAAAAGGCATTGACATTTCATGCAAATTGTCTTCTAAGGAAACAATTTGCAAGAAATGCCAAAGCCTATTTTCTGGGAAAAATATGAAATATATGTCAAAATTTTGCCTGCCTTAATTTTTACCCAGCATGCTAGCCTTTAAATGAGCCTAAATGTGAGAAAATATACAGTTGACTCTCGCTATCTCGACCTCGCTTATCTCGAATAACCGCTGATCTCGAATAACCGCTGATCTCGAAGTGAAAAATCTGGTCCCTGCCTAAACATGAACAGGTAAAAATATTGTGGAAAAGAGGAGAAATTGCCCCTTTCTCCTCTTTTCCACAATATTTTCGCTATATCTGCAACTTCAAGAGTCTAATTACACATATATTTGTTATATGTGGTTAATCGAATTATTTTTTCCTCAATTCTGCAAATCTGATATGTCGAGGTATGGATATCTCGAAGTATCGAGGTATGGATATCTCGAAGTATTTTAGAGAGACCCTTGGAATTCGAGATAACGAGAACCGACTGTACCTTATAACAGGTCAAAAAAGACACATATCAGCCTGTGCAACTGTGCTTTCTGATCAGTCTTTACTCTCCACCAAAAGATGCCTTAACCCATTAATGCCTAGTGGACACTTCTACCTTAACTCTTTGGACAGGTCCATTTCCTATACATGGGGTGTCTGGTTAGTTTTTATTATTATCATGCATTAAAGAAAATCCTGTGTTAAATGCAAACTGTGTAGACCCTAATCAGACCCTGCATTCTGTGGCATCTGATCTGCGTCTACACTGCTTGCTACTGTCCCATTTATGGGACATTAAGCTTAAATGGGTTAAATCTTTGGCTATCCATAGGGCATCCAGTGAACACTGATCAGACTGGGAGGATGCACAGGCTGATCTGAGGCAGACCGAGAGGCTTTGCTGGGTGATCACATCTGAAGGTTTACTTCTCACAGTTCCAGATAAGGCACTTTTTTCAACTGAAAATGATAAATATTTTTCTTATTTCTGCACAAAGACATACATTGTGGGTACTCATTAGAAGCGCCTCACCAAGGCACTTTTAATGAGTACCCAAGACGTGTTTTTGTGCAGAATTAAGAAAAAATAAATTCTGGATTACCCCGCTTATCTAGATCTATGATTTCAAGATGCAATTAATCAGTTTAAACAGTTCCTGTTCACAATATGAATATAATCTCAAGTATCCAGTTAATCATTTCACTTGAATTTAATATCTTAGCATATAACATTTTTCATAGCTCCAAATAAGAGGTAATATAAGGATTTTTCTTATATTGCCATGAAAAAAATATGTTTTAGGTACTCATTAGAAGCACCATGTTGGCAAATGACACCGCTCATTTCCCTATACCTGATAATCTGTAACTGTATACTGAACAAATACATATGGACATGCACATTGTTCACCAAACCTCCAAAGATCCTTTTCATCTGATGTAACTGATTTCCTTGTCAAACTTCCCTCAGGAAGCTAGAAATCTTTTGATCTGAATGAGTGACTTCAGTGTTCCAGATAAAATAGCAAATCATTTTTTTTTCTTCATATTTCTAACCCCTCCCCCCCCCACCCCACACCCCCCTCATCACCCTCCCCCCTCCCCAACAAAAAAAACAGCAACAAGTTTTTGGTACTTATAAGAGGCCCCCTACTAACTTTAATGAAGATCAACATTTCCATGAATAGGTAATCCATAGCTCTAGATAATGCGTGTCTTTTTTGACCAAAAAGTATTGACATTTTTTTTATTTCTCCACAAAAAACATATCATTTGAATTGTTTCACTGAGGAGCTTCTAATGAATATCACTATATGTTGCCATAGAGAAATAAGAAAATATATCCGGATAGGCCTCTGTTACAAACACAATATAAAACAAAACTTATCTGGAACCCTGGAACAATGCATAGCTCCAGATAAGGCTCCTTTTGCAAAGGAAAAGTACTTATATTTTTCCATTCGTTCGAAGTGCCTGAAACTTATGTTCATTGTACTCATTAGAAAAACCTCACTGAGGCACCTCTAATGAGCACCTACAAAATATGTTTTTGCAGAAAAATAATAAAACTATTTTGTGGATATACTCCCTTTTATCTGGAGTTATGAACTTATCAAGTGTTCTGATACAATACAAGGAAAATGCAAGAGATATGGTAAACAAAACTGTTTTATTATATATGTCAAAATTAGAATTTCTTTTAACGCTGAGCAGGTTGAGTAAAAATTTCAGCACACAACAGTTTGAAATATTTTTCTTACTTTCTTACTTTTTTTTTTTGCAAAAAATAGGCTTTAACATTTCATGCAAATTGTTTCCTTAGGAAACAATTTGCATGGAATTTCAAAGCCAGTTTTCTGGGGAAAAATATCACCAATTTGTTGTCTGTTGAATTTGCCCAGAGAATGGTTATGTTAAGGAAGTTCAGTGGTTGGTGAATTAAAGTATGCTGTGGTGGATAAACCTTATATATTTCAATGTCCTACACCATAGCTTTGCCAGCCTTGATTGCTCAGTTGGATGCGCGTCCGACTGGGACCAGGAGGTAGCCGGTTCAACCCCCGCCGAGGTCGGCAACATTCTTTCATGGAGATTGATCATGAAATATTTTCTACGGTCATTCTCTCCCTTCCGCTAATTTAAGGACAGTTGTCAGTTTCTGGTGAAAGAATGTGCACAATACTGGTTAACCCCTTAGAGGACTAAGCCCGCCCAGTAAACGTGTGGTTAGGTAAATTGACAGCGCTCGACATGACCCCATTGGGTTGACTGGGCCGTAAAACCTCAACACAAACAAACACCCCAGCTTCACATACAGGAAGTCATCAAAATAATTCTCATCACGAAAACATGCCTATATAGTTTTGCCCCCTTGAACCCCACTTTTATACATAAAACTAGTGTTTACAGGGGTATTACATTAAATTTCATATTTCAAATCAAAAACATAGATTGTGGGTACTCATTAGAACTGCCTTGCCAAGGCGGTTCTAATGAGTACCCACAATCTATGTTTTGATCAGAGATATGAAAACTATCTGAATGTTTCATCTGTAAGTTTTCATTTTTTGGTGATAAAATTCTCAATATATTTGAATAGGTGTGTTTTCGTAATGTTTACACTTACTGCACCAGAACATACTATCTTGTGGGTACTAAGCTTAACACACTTGGTGTGGCAATTCTGAGCCCCCACACCACCGGCATGCTTTTGTGCAAAAAGAACAAATGAGTCGTAATGTCAGAAAACTTACCTTCACACATGTGTTCACAGCAAAGATTCTGATCAGCCTGCACATTTGTGCAGACTGATCTGGGCCCAGTTGTTCAAAACTAACAATGTTGTTAGTTAACGTATTGTTAAAACTAATCGTTAAATATAGCATATATGCTAATATTTTTGCTGAAAAAATGTGAGTAGCTTTTGAACTAGATATTGTACTTACTAGAGCAGTTAACATTTAGACCACTAACGAGCTCGTTAAGCTAACGATTGCTTTGAACAACTGGGCCTAGAATATTTATAGAGCATATTTAGATAGCCAAGGATGCAAAGTGTATTCAAGCGAACAATGTCGACTCTGATGAGACTGTTGGAATTTGCAGGCTGATCAGCAGATCAACATTTTCACACATGTGCGAAAGTACAGTTTCTGATGTTGCAGCTCAAATATTTATCCTGTATCATTTCCACAATTTATGATTATCACCTCATCTGGCACTAGGCTTTAATCCACCTTTTTTCTTTTCAGAATACATACCAGTGAGGAGTCAAGCTTGTTGAGGCCATTAAAGCTGAGATAGGCAGTCTTCAACTTATGCCAGGTTAAACCAGAACTTCTATCCCCACCACAGATCTCAAATAAATCCTGAAATAAATACCATTTACCGGCATCATATTTCTAATTTTAAAGGCACACTTCAGGATAAGTGTATGTAAACAAAACTAATTAAAAAAATGTAACAGTTTGATATATATATTTATTCCTCACTCTCTCAACTCTGATATGTCGAAGTACGGATATCTCGAAGTGTTTCAGTGAGTCCCTTGGAATTCGAGATAATGGGAGTCGACTGTATTTATATATATATATATATATATATATATATATATATATATATATATATATATATATATATATCAGGGCTCTGGAAAACCGCAAAAATAGCCGGTCTGGACCGAAATTAAGAATTCTGGACCGATTTCAAACACCCCAAAACGCTAATAAATTGGTCCAACAGGTTTGTGTCTTGAACCCCATTTATCCCCAACCAACCAATTTTCATGAATCAATGATGTCTACAAACAGTCAAGTCTTCCCAAACTGACAACGTCCGCGCACCTTTTAAATGCGATATTATGGTAGTTAAAAGGCTCTAAACGGTCATTTGACATGTATATTGGAGAGACAGCTGAATAATGGCAACCTACCGCGGCACAAATTAATTATGTCATTATCCAAACATTGTCAAAAAGTCAACACTTCACTGGCCTTTGTGCGGTAAACAAGCGATTAACATGAATCATCAGTAACGGTAATCTGATAATTATTCCGTTTGTGTGACACGTGTGAATACACTGAGACTGCAAAACATCCAGGTGCAGTCGGCGTTTCTTCCTCTTCTTTTTTGTTTTGATCAACACGGTTTGTCGGTCCCTGACCGTGTTCGTCCTGATCAGATGTCGCATACAACGGCGTCTGATCTGGGTTTTATTGATTTTTTCTTTTTTTTTTTATGTTGATTGCCTAACACGCGAGTATAATTCAAGGTAGATTTCACGGTAAAAATAAATAATGCACCACTTGCGCTAGACAAGACTGATCAGTGCTTAAGATTTAAGCAGCCTGATCAAATCTTGAAACATAAAAAACTGCAAAACCGCCCGTGGCGCAGGCCTTTTTTATTAGACCTAATTAGGTCCATCAAAGTCGTTTCGTTCCGTCTCTCCTGTTTCCCGCCGTCTTCGCGCTTATACAAGACGGGAATCAGTTGTTTATAAATAGTTTAGGAAAACCCTGCGGAGGTGGAAATAAAACAAAACCGTTTTTTTTTTTTTTTCTTTCTTTTTACATACCTGACAGTATTTATTGATGACGCCAGCTTTGATCATGCTCGTTATACTCGGACTTCCGTCAATTAACGGAGCTGAGGTGTATTATTTAAAAGGAGTTATAAGACTGCCAACTGTCATTAGTTTTCGTGACAGGTGATATATACATATTTTCTTTTTTTGGAAATGGGCTCATTGATGACGTCATCGTCATCGGCTGGACCGATTCAGATTTCAAAATTTCCAGAGCCCTGATATATATGTACGAGGGATGTTCGAAATGAATTGCTTATTTCTATCTGGAGACTTCAAATTTCAAGTTAGCCCAAAAGTACTCATTTCATGCCCTCGAAGTACTCCCCGTGGCTAGAAATGCAAAGTTTCCGCCGATGTATCCACTTCCTGAAGGCGTCACGGTACGCTGCTTTGGGCACAGTAATAAGGTACTGATGAATGGCAGATCCAAGTGCCTGTCGGGACTGGTATTTCCGCCCAGCAAGGAATGCTTTCAATTTCGGAAACAAAAAGAAATCACATGGGGCAAGTTCTGGGGAATACGGGGGGTGAGGCAAAACAGTTACTTTTTATTTCTTAAAAAACGCCGTAACTATTGCGGAGGTATGAGCTGGGGCATTGTCATGTAGAAGACGGACATGTTTAAAACCAGTGGCAGGGCGTCGTTTCTGATAATACTTTTTCAGTTTCTTCAGTACTACGTCTTTGTAGTACTTTGCGGTGATGCTTTTGCCCTTTTTCACAGGCACTTTTATTGCAACTCCTTCACCAGAGAAGAAGATTGCATACAAAACCTTCTTTGTACTCAAAGAACATTTGGCAATTATTGGGCGTTTGCTGTGTTTAGTGGCCCAGATCTTATTGCTAACCTTTCTGACGGGCTCAAAATAGTGGACCCAGGTTTCATCACCTTTGACGGCATTGGCAAACTGCTTTCTGTCATATTTTAGAAACATTTGAAGCAGCTTTTTGGCCACTTTAACCCGTTGCCTCTTTTGCTCGTCAGTCAACAGATGTGGCATCCATCTAGCAGAAATCTTTCTGACTTTCAAATGCTTCTTCAAAATAAGGTGAACCGTTGATAGTGATATGCCTACCTTTCGTGCAATATCACGAACTGTAAATCTGGCATCTCCTCCAATGATTTCCTTTATTTTGGAAACGATTTCTTTACGAGATGCAGATTTTGGCCTACCTGATTTCGGTGCATTTTTGATGGACTCTACACCAGACTCAAATTTCTTTTTCCACCGCCGAACTGTGTCATAAGACACACAAGAAGGTCCAAAAGCAGTAGAAATTTCAGTCATCAGCTTCTTCAAAGAACAACAAAGTTTTGAGCGAGCTTTGATGTTAGCCCGTATTTCATCTTTTTTGTCGACGCTTCTACCAACCATTTTTACTGCAGTGGTCAATGACTGCGTGTATTCAAATGGCAAATTTTATGTCTTACACTTAGTCTGACATGTACAGTTATACACCATTGTGTAGATATTGAGTAGCCCTATACAGGTATGTATTGGTTTTTATCGTGCCCCACGTGGATATCGAGCTAGAAGACAATAAGCAATTCATTTCGAACATCCCTCGTATATATATATATATATATAAACAGTCGAACCTCGTTATCTCGAACTCGCTTATTTAGAATTACCGCTTATCTCGAAGTGAAAATCTGGTCCCTGTTTTAACATGAAACTATGACAACAGGTAACAAAATAATGTGGAAAAGAGAAGAAATTGCTCCTCAGGAGCAATTTCTCCTCTCTTCCACATTATTTTATATATATATTTCTAACTTCTGGAGTCAAATTACATATTCATTTGTTAAGTGTGGTTGTTCAATTTATTGTTTTCCTCACTCTGATATGTCGAAGTACGGATATCTCGAAGTGTTTCAGTGAGTCCCTTGGAATTTGAGATAATGGGAGTTGACTGTATATATATATATATATATATTTTTTTTTTTTTTTTTTTTTTTTTACAAAAATCAAACTCCAATTATGAGTTTTTAGAAGTTCTCAAAAAAAATACTGAGCTGGGAAACAGACTAGTAAATGACAATAAAATCACACAATTTGGACTGCATAATACCAATGCTTTGGCGCTGCCTCTATGAGACTTAGTTGCCTGGTAGGGTTAAAAATCTGAAGTCAAGTCATGCATAACACCCTAATGACTCTAAGCAGATTAGAGATAAGAAGTCCTTGGTGACTTATGCCTCTCTTACAGGCAGGGGCCTGATAAGGGGCAATTAGATTTGATATCAGCAAAGTTTATAATCAAGAAAGGGAAACCAATAAGGTGATTAATTTAGTGATAATTTGATGTTTGTTGTTTTTGTTTTTTTTCACATTATTCCATAAAATATATTTGGTTGTTATTCATTAGAATTGACTCACCAATGCAGTTCTAATGAATACCCACAGCATGTTTTATGGAGAAATACAGATACTTATGCCTGTATGCTAATTTAACATCAAATGCCCTCTTTATCTGCTTTTTTTGGATCAAATTCTAAATTAGTAAGACAGACAGTACTTTATTCATTTATTTTTTTATTTAGTTATTTATTGAAAAAATAAGAGAAGCTTTATGGCAAAACTTAACATTCTAAATTGTCTAAGAACTTTCTGACATATTCCATACTGTGTTGTTTACTAAAAAGAAAATTACTGAGAATTAATTTCTTTGTGTCAAAATGTGTGTCTTGTGAAATTCAAAAACAGAATATTTCAAAAGATGACTTGAACACTGACATACTGAAATATTTTATTTGCAATGCTGTTCTTGAAGAAAGCTTTAAATGGCAGCTTGTCTGCAAATGGTGCAATCATAATTTAACAAAACTTTTATGGTAAAATTTCTGTGGGACTTTGACCTGAAGGTCTTTGAGGGAAGGCATGGCCTGTATGTAACATGTGTCGTAGTATGAATTAATTTGTCCAATAACCACATCATCTTGGAGCTATTTAGATACAAAATTTATAAACCAACATTTTCAATATAATTTTCTTTTAAAAGAAACTATTTTTGGGGAACTTGATAAAACTCATCTATATACTGTATTTACATTAACCCATTTATGCCTAGCATCCCATAAAAGGGAAATTGGTAAACAGTGCAGACCCAGATCAGACGCTGCAGAATGCCGCATCTAATCTGAGTCTACACTGTCCGCATTAAGTTCAGAAATTTCTACAAAACATGATAATTATATAAACTAACCAGACACCCCTTATATATGAAATGGACCTGTCCAAAGAGTTATGGCAGAAGAGTTCAAACAGCTTATATGGGTTAAATAGTCATATAGACATGCCCAAGCAAACACCATAGGCCCAGATTAATTTGCACCAAAAGATGCAGTTTCATCAGGGTCTGCTCAGTTTGCTATTCCCCTTTTTGGTGGATCATCAGGCACTGATATGGACTGATATGGACTTGTCCCAATTTTAGTATCATTATGGTAAGGTGCTCTGAATTTATGAGTAAGCTTAACACTTCTTTTGCTGAATACAACATGCCCTGCCTTAGCAAACAGTGCAGATCCAGATCAGTTGGCTTCTGAAGAAGCCAACTGATCTGGATCTGCACTCAGGCCTCCTAGTGGCCCACTTTGAAAATACAGATTTTTATATAGGTTCTTCTTACTCAAAATACAGGTTATTTCAATACAAAATATAGGTTAAAAAAAGATCTTCCAAACTCACATAAAGATTTAAAACTGAAGAAAAAATATTTCATGAATTTTTGCGCAATAATTACTCAGATAAAGTCGATCTGAATTTTACAAAGTCCGAGTGAGCGAGCAAAAAATTACAATTTCTTGACAAATTTCATCACTTTTTATGGGACTAGAAAGTAAAAAATAATAGGGCATTTTGAAGAAAAGTCAGGGTTGAGTTGCGAGAAGGTTCAAAAAGTGAAAAATATATAGTTTTCATGAAAATACAAGCTTTTTATAGGTTTTATGAACAAAATAAAGGTTTTATAGGTTTGACACAAAATTATAGGTTATTATAGGTTTTATAGGTTTCACTAGAAGGCCTGTGCACTGTTTGCCATTAAGTATGTGTATTTATATCAACAATCTGCATCAAATAATCTTACTTGCTGAAAATTAGAAACGGGAGTGGCGATTTATTCAGCATGAAAAGGGTTAACTAACATGGCTTTTGATTTTCATCTCAGCAACACTTACACTGCAAGAAAGATATAAATAGCTCCAGAGAAGAGGGATTATCTAATTTGATATTTTTCTTACTTCTCCACAAAAACAAAGATTGTGTGTTCTCATTAGAAGCACCTCAGTGAGGCACTTCTAAGAAGTACCACAACATATGCTTTTGTGGAGAATAAGAAAAATACAATATTTTTTTCCTGTAAAAAAAAAGCCTTATCTGGAGTTATGATAATAGAGGTTGTAGTGTTCTTACTTGTAGTTTCTGTAAACTTCTTGTGACGATTATCTCCCTCAGCTGACCTCTCAACTTGGACAGCCCCTCCACCATGTGTATGGGGACCTTCTTCACCTCCAGCACTTGTAGGGAGTGAAACCTGGCTATCTGAACAGGGGCCTTTATTGTGTATGTACCATGGATTATCTAGAAGAAAATGATTTGATAATGTTATGAAGCTTGAAAAACAGACCAAAGACAATCAAACTGTAATACATGTATGGTAAATGTCCTCAATTCTCCAACACTTGATAACATAAATGTTTTTAGACTAAATTTTGCTTTTTTATACTGCCATCTCTTAAAACAGTTAGTAGAATGGCAAAAAGAGTAGACCCTGATCAGAGATTCAGACTCCCCCTTCTAGAGCAATCTGATCTTGGTCTTCATTATTTGCATATGCCATTTTGTAAGAGGCTTTGGTGTATAAAATTCTAGGACATTTACCATAACTTATTCTGTATGAACTTAAAACCTTTTTTTATGTAGATCTTATAGTGTCCACATACCTCAAAATAAAAAAAGAAGTATCCAGACATTTTCTTATTTCTCCTCAAAAACATGTGTTGTGGGCGCTTATCACAAGTGCCTCAGTCAGGTGCTTCTCATCACAAAAACACACTTATCCAATTCTGACCCCCTTAAACCCAACTTTTATACAGTAAAACTGGGGTTTACAGGGGTATACATAATTTTTCTTCTACTCAAAAACATAGATTGTGGATACTTGTTAGAACTGCCTTAGTGAGGCAGTTCTAACGAGTACCCACAATCTATTTTTTGAGCAGAAAAATGAAAAAAATATCAGAATTTTCATATGAAAACTTTTAGTTTTTGGTGGTGAAATTTTCAATATATTTGAATAGACGTGTTTTCACAATGTTATGAGCCCACAACATGTCTGGGTGGAGAAATAAGACAAATTTCAATACTTTTTTGGTTAAAGAAAACCACCTTATCTTGAGTTGTGACTCTTTGGAAGGATATATATTTGTGTTTGACAAAAGTATAGGGTTAAAAGTAGCAATGTATGATATGACAGGACTGAATAATGCCTATCTCCCTTACTGGGTGCTCTTCAATTGAAAAATCAATAAGTATAATGTATATGTAATCAAACGCTGGGGCAAGTAGCCAATCTGATACAGTGATAATATAGGTTACAATGATTTTAAGTCGTGTTAATTGGCCTTTTGAAGTTTTGAAGTATGTTCTCATTAACTGAATGTCAATTTCAAAATGTGTTTTATTCTGATAAATAAGATTTACTTTATAAATAAGATCTTGTAACTGATTTCCATCAAGTTTCTCATGGCAGTTAGAGCACAAAACATCTATACCTGAGCTTTTACCTTGGATATCAATTTATAAATGATCCCATTTATCGTAAAGACAGGCAGACTACACTTAAATAAATAAACAAACAAACAAAACAACATTCTCTTCTTTCTCAAATGTTTTCATAATAAACAAAACATTTCTTAAACTCTATAATCATGAGCGCGTGCCAAATAGAGGTAAATCCATTACACTAACCTTTGATTAAATGGACCATTTAGCACCTAAATAAACTAATCAAATGCTTGCCTAAGAGGCATGTGCCCTTATAAAGCCTTCTTCCAATTAGGTGGCATTTTATTGCTTTTCAAAGCAAACCCTGGGCCTTTATGGAAGCTCAACACGGGACAGACATGTTTGAAGTGCCGCATGATAATACAAATGTACCAGCAAACTGACATGTGTCTAGTGATGATTCTAGTCAGCTTGGGAATACATCCAGCCAGATCAGAGCTTTTGTAAGTTCAGCAGACAGCTATTACTCAAAAGATTTGCCCTTTTTTTCTTGTGGACAGTGATTACTGACCCTATGGAATGAATGGTTAGGCTGATCTGATTCTTCACTGGGTGTGGTGATCTTATTTTGTTGTGCTTCGGTTCACTTATATATCATGAAAACATGTTTGTTAATCTTTAAAATGATTGTATGAAAGAGAAAATAATTTGGGACAATATATAAAACAAGAGGCCCACGGGCCACGGGTCGCTCACCTGAGTGACATAGCCACTGCAGATATGCAGATGTTATGCAACATTTTTCCAGTCCTGTCATCGCAGCTAATGAAAAGATCAACCTTCAAGCAGTTCTTAATTTTGAAGAAGAATATTATATATGGCATGAAAGTCAATGGAGCATGATCATTTGAACAAACTTTCAATCACATTTCAACAGTAGGATCAATGTGAAATTTGGAGGCAATTGGCTAATTGGTTTCTGAAGAATTATGATTTTATATATGTAAACAGCACAGTAGCTGGGAAATAAAGTAAACATAAACAAGATGGCAGCTATCTTAGATTTCCAATCAGAACGATTTTAGCTACTGTTGATCTACAAGTCGCCTCGATACTTTCAATGAACTTGGCTATCTTGGATTTCCGATCAAACAATTTAAGCAATTTTAGATCTACAAGTCACGCAAATGCTTCCTACCAAGTTTCGATTCAAATGGCCTTTCAGTTCAGGAGAAGAAGCGAAAAATAGATTTTCAGGATGGCTGTCATGGCGGCCATCTTGGATTTCTGATAGGGATGATTTTAGCTATTTTTGATCTACAGGTCACCTTGCTTCCTACCTAGTTTGAAGTCAATAAGCCTTTTGGTTCAGGAGAAGACGTGAAAAACAGATTTTCAAGATGACTGCCATGGCTGCCATCTTGGATTTCCAATCGGAACAATTTTAGCCAATTTCAATCTATAAGTCACCCCGATGCTTCCTACCAAGTTTCAAGTCAATTGGCATTTGGATTTAGGAGAAGAAGCGAAAAAAAGATTTTCAAGATGGCCACCATGGCAGCCATCTTGGATTTCCAATCAGCATGATTTTAGCTACTTTTGATCTACACGTTACCCTGATGCGTCCTACAAAGTTTGGAGTCAACAGGCCTTTCGGCTCAGGCGAAGAAGAGAAAAATAGATTTTCAAGATGGCGACCATGGCGGCCATCTTGGATTTCTGATTTCAACGATTTTAGCTACTTTTGATCTACAAGTCACCCCGATGCTTCCTACCAAGTTTCGAGTCAAATGGCATTTGGGATTAGGAGAAGAAGCGAAAAATAGATTTTCAAGATGGCCGCCATGGCGGCCATCTTGGATTTATGATCAGCACAATTTTAGCTATTTTTGATGTGATACATGTCACATCTATGCTTCCTAGCAAGTTTGGAGTCAACTGGCCTTTCGGTTCAGGAGAAGAAGCAAAAAATAGATTTTCAAGATGGCTGCCATGGCAGCCACCTTGGATTTCCGATCGGAACAATTTTAGCTATTTTTGATCTACAAGTCAGCCCAATGCTTCCTACCATGTCTGGAGTCAATTGGCTTTTGGGTTCAGGAGGAGAAGCGAAAAATAGATTATCAAGATGGCTGCCATGGCATGATTTTAGCTATTTTTAATCTACAAGTCACCCAAATGCTTCCTAGCAAGTTTGGAGTCAACTGGCCTTACGGTTCAGGAAAAGAAGCAAAAAATAGATTTTCAAGATGGCTGCCATCTTGGATTTCCAATCGGCACGATTTTCGCTATTTTTGATCTACAAGTCACCCCGATGCTTCCTAGCAAGTTTGGAGTCAATTGGCCTTACGGTTCAGGAGAAGAAGCGAAAAATATATTTTCAAGATGGCGGCCATCTTGGATTTCCGATCGGCAAGATTTTAGCTATTTCTGATCTACAAGTCACCCCAATGCTTCCTAACAAGTACATTTGTATCGAGTCAATTGGCCCAGGGGGTGTAGGAGGAGTAGGCTTTTAAAGCAATTGTGACGCCGCACGACGGACGATGCATGACGCACGACAGACATTGACTGACCACAATAGCTCATGGTGAGCTAATAAGGTAGAAGCCATGAAAAAGACCGGATGAAACAGACCATTAGAATGTGACATGAATTTCTGATATAGAACAGTGATGATTATAAATATAATAGTGAAAAAACTCTGGTTATTTGACTATTGTAGCAATAACTCTTAGTAGGATATTTTGGGCATAAACTACATGTATAAAGCATATAAATATAATAGTGAAAAACTATGGTTATTAAACAAACGTATCCATAGTTCTTAGTAGCATTTTGTGGGTATAAAATATAAAGCATATAACTACGGTATAATAGTGAAAACTCTGGTTATTAGACGATCATATCCAAAATATAAACCACACAGTTCAGTTGATGTTTTTTGTTAGTAAATTGTATGTTAATGCAAAAAATAAATTTTAATCTGATGTAATTTATTTATTTATTTTAAAGGAACCTTGTTTTTACGTGGCAATAAATGAAAAGGACATGCATGAACACGGAAGTTCAGCTTGCGGTAAACAAAGTCTTTCTTTTATTTAAAGTTTATAAGCAGTATTTTGACTATAAATACTACTTTAATAAAGCAATAAAATCCAATTTGACACCTTAAAGAAAGACAATTTCAGTTTTTTTTTTGTTTTTTATTGTATTTAATCAATATGTTCCCATCTATCATCTTTGAGGACCTCTATTCTAATATGCAGCATATTGAAGAAGATTGCCCCTCTCGATTGTAATCTCGCTGAGATAATGCTGATTCCAGACTTACCTCGGTAATTTGGCACATGCATACAACAATGTGAAACTAGTCAC
This sequence comes from Anodontia alba, assembly GCA_964016985.1. Classification (NCBI taxonomy): domain Eukaryota; kingdom Metazoa; phylum Mollusca; class Bivalvia; order Lucinida; family Lucinidae; genus Anodontia; species Anodontia alba. The sequence goes on along the minus strand of OZ024831.1, from coordinate 32,752,129 downwards.
TTGATAAGCCACTGAAAACCAGGAAACAAGAAAATCATCTGTATCTATCTAATCTGGGGCTGTGATTAACAGTGTTTGAAGAAATGACTAATGCACATATCTGTCTCTAATTTATTGCTTCAAGTTCACAGAACATGAAAGAGCAGGACAAAGTCATATCTCCCGATAAGAGGTGCATTCAGTTCTCTACAAAACAATATACATGTATGTTGTGCGGTAGTAATAAAAAGGGCTTCACTGAGGCCCTTCTAATGACTACCTACAACAGAGATTTTCATGGAGATATAAGAAAAATATCAACATTTTTTTTTGTCTAAAAAAAACCCCCATCTTCTTTGAAGCTCAGTTATCTAGAGCTATGCCTTTAGCCCTTTGTCCATATGTCTAGTTGTAGTGGGTTTCAGGTTGCTATTTATCTTATTTGTCCATGAAAACATAGGCTGTGGGTACTCATAAAAGCGCCTCACCTTGCTGAGGCACTTCTAATGAGTACCCACAACATATGTTAACTTTTTATGGACAAATAAGAAATATATCAATACATTTGGATTGGAAAAAGCATCTTATCAAGAGCTATGCAAAGTATTTTCCATTACGAAAACACGCCTATTCAAATATACTGAAAATTTAACCACCAAAAACTGAAAATTTTCAGATGAAAACTTCTGATATTTTTCATATTTCTGCTCAAAACATAGATTGTAGACGAGGCGGTTCTAATGAGTACCCACAATCTATGTTTTAGAGCAGAAATAAGAAAATACCCCTGTAAACCCCAGTTTTACTATATAAAAGTGAAATTTGAGGGGGTCAAAATTATATAGGCATGTTTCCGTGATGCCTAGTAATCCAAGTGCAGTCCCTGAATACATGTACCTTGAGTGCCTTTGTTTTGATCACAAAATCTTGTAAGGTCCTGATGTTGTCCCTCCATAGTTTCACCTCTTCTACTTTCTTCCTTAGCTGACCATTAACACTACGAGTAATCAAGCCTCTACCCTCTAATTCTCGCCTCTCATCCTCTTCTGATAGATCACTGACTCGGCGGAAATTGGCAGAGATGATTCCAAGAGAACTGGTGGTCAAGCAAAGCTTTGTCTCTCCTGACAGCAGCTTGTCAGCTATAAAAATATCCAGAATCAACAAGTGAAAGTTACAGGGAATGGATATACCTCAAATAGAGGGCCTGCTTTTGAAGCCTGTGTTACAAAAACATTAAGATGTAGGAAATGACTTTTTATCAGTTTCTTACAGCTCTTAGACAAATTTATTAATGTAAAACTAATTGGATGAAACTTGCTGAATATTGGTTTAAACAATTTAAGCAAGAAATCAGTCTGTTCCTTTCCCACTTCCTGAAAGAAGCTGGCTCAAGTGCTATTTGTCATATCACAAGAATTTCCTTTTAGTCCCTAATCCATAAGGGACCAGAAACAGGATGATGGTGGATGATTTTTAGGCTTAACAACATATCAACAGTTGTGTGCCTTTATGGCAAATGGTTTGCAAGTGGCACTTGACTACAATGTACATCACTTCATAGCTTAAGATAAGATACTTGTTCAAACAAAAAGTTCCCAGAATTAAAATGTTTCTATTTCTCTGCAAAAACATGTTGTAGGCCTTGTAAGAAGCCAGCACCAAAGTGCTTCTAATGTGTATGGTATCATTTGTGTTTTAATGGAGACTTAAGAAAAATATTTACCCGATACCCCCTCTTATATGGAGTGATGCATTTGTCTAATAAGAAAAAAATGTTCAATGGTATATAGAAATACAAAAGAAAGGTAGAAAAAGAAAGAAAGTAAGGCTACTCCACTTAACATATTATCAGTAAATGTCATAAAATTTTGTACATCAAAGTTCCTGACAAAAGGACATATGCAAGCAGTGTAGACACAGTTGCTCCTGAATGAACAGTCTGATCAGTCTTAATGTTTGCCATTCTACCAAATATTATAAGAAACAACTGCATAATAAGTAAAATTTAGAATAAAAAAAAAAAGTATGGAATTAAATGTTCGAAATTTTTTGACAATTACTATAAGGTATTACATATATAATTGGCACACCATAATTCCATATCAGACTTGTCCTAAAGTTTGAACAAGTCAATTGTATTACTTGCTGATGTTTCTAAAAGCTGCTACATGAGTGGCAAACAATGAAGCCCCTGATCTGATGCCACATTTCATGTCATCTGATCTGGATCTACACTGTTTGCACACAAATGTAAAATGTTGTCCAAAAATACAGTAGCTTTCCCAAACTATCTGAACACCTTAACCCCTTACCACAATGCCAATTAACCCTTGTCATGCTGAATAAATTAAGATGTCACACCCTCTTCTAATTTCTAGCCAATCAAATTATTGGATCCGGGTTTTTGATAGAAACTCACATATTTAATGACAAACAGTGCAGATCCAGATCAGTTGGCTTCTTCAGAAGCCAACAGATCTGGATCTACACTGTTTGCTAAGACAGGGCATGTCGTATTCAGCAAGAGAAGGGTTAAAAAAACTTCTTTTCAAATGATGTCGAAAAGACTGTTGGTAAAGTTGATACCATTATTCCTCAGCAACTGCGTGAGCTCTGTAATGATCTTTCTTTCTGTGTCCACTGATGTTCCCATGGTAACAGTTGGTCATATCTCTCTATATCTAAGTAAAACAAAAAATGAAACATGACTGTGCAGTTCCTATTTCCATATCTATGTAATCCAGTAATGCAGTACAATATCCCAGCTAGCATTCTTTATAAATCCATAGCGGGCTGTTTGGGCTGATGGCCCGCTATAGATTTATAAAGAATGCTTACTGGGTATGCTGTATTCGACATAATAACTGCACATACTCCTGTATATGCACAGTTAAGCAATTTCCTAGTCTTCAGATTACAGCCCATGTACTTTCATCCACGCTTTATAAAAGCATATGTTTTGGGTACTCATTTGAATTACCTTGACTTGTTTAGGCAATTCAAATGAGTACCCACAACATAAGACTTTATAAAGAAAATCAAAAAAATACAGCACAAGCGTCATAAAATATGCCCCTGACACAGTCCTCTGCTGAGCCTTCTGTAAAGTGTGCTCTTGTTAGGTAGATATTTTACTACAGGCTTTTTCGGTAAATTTGAATAATCTAAAAGCATAGTATGGTAATTAGGCTGAATATGGTACATTTTGTTTTCAAAATAAGGACTGATTTTCAGGGAGCTTTATACAAGGTAGATTTTCCACCATTTTTACAAGGGAGACAACTTTTAAGTACTTCTCCATCCACTGCAAATACAGCAGGCACTTACCATCACCAGTATCTTGTAAGAAACCAATCATTTACAAACTTAATTACAAGGGTCAGAATATGAATCATCCAAGCAGTTAAATTTATATCCTACTGTCTCCTTTTTTTGCTTGGCATTTTTTATCAAATGAAAATATTTTGTTCTGATGGACCATATCTTATCAGAAACCATTTGTCTTTTCTGTTTCTGTATTTTGTTCTCAAATATGTACCCTAAAATTAAATTTACATCCAAAAATTGGTCTGACCTATGCAATTCCTATATCAAAGTAATTTTTTTGAATTTTCGTCCAAGAAAATATTTTTACTTTTTTTTTGCTAAATTAGAATTATTGATCTTTCACAACAGTTTTTCAGAAAATTTCAGAAAAATTGAACAAGCAGAACTTGTTGAAAATCTGCCTCCAAGATACATACGCCACTGTTTTCTGCATAATTTGCATTCATCTTCACTACGAGAAAAAGTGAAAAAATTTGATTTTTTTAAAAAAAAAAAAAAACGAGTAGATTGATTGATTGTGATGGGGTTTAATGACACGTCAACCCTTATGGGTCATTTTGTGTTGTCTCCCAGAGAAAGGGAGAAAAGAGACAGAAGAGATAGCAGAAGAGATGAAAGAGAGGGACAGGGAAGAAAGAGGAACAGGAATGAAAGTGAAGAAACAGAAGAAATGAAAACATCACCTCCCTACCCTTACCTGCTACAAGGATAGCAGGCCTTGCCCAACTGTAAGCCAATACCAGCTGGACGCCCCCGTGACATAAGATACATGACACCTTCGCACCACCCAACCACCCCCACAATGAGTAGAATAAACCTTTTTGTGCATGGGTAGTTACGACATTAAATCATGACAAAAGTTTGCAAATTTACTTCTTCTGTTTAAAGGGCCAAGCAAACAGAAGCTCTCAGAGGATCTGACTATACCCCGGCTGCAGTGCTATTAGAGGAGAAATACCCATAGAGTTGAAATATTTTGAATTAATCCTTACCAGATAACATCACTGTAGGAAATGGTATCATGGGCCCTTGGTCTGGATTCAGGTATACACAATACAACCACCCACTATCCATGTTTGTACCAGGTTTCAATCTTGTTACCCTTACAGTTCTTGAGAAAAGTACGACATTTTTTTTTTTTCATTAATGACAAATTGTAAAATCTATCTATTTTTTCGTAAGAAAATGCCTAATGACAAAAATGTTAGTTGCAGAAATGGCTGTCTGGGTCTCTATTGATAGACAAAACTAATTAAAAGATTAGAAGAGCTCTAGTGCCCCCCAACCTCTTTCACAATGGAAGGCGTGTGGATAACCCTCAAGTCAGGAATCAAAAACTCCATGGATAGAAACATTCCTTCAAAAGTATGTAAGAAGCGGCAGACCCTTCCTTGGTAAATGGCTTAACAGAAACCTAAAGAGAATGGTTCTACCACAGTCTAGATTTTTGTACAAACATGCAAACAACAATAACAACAAAAAAAGAACAAACAATAAGACACCCACAAGTGCAAAGTGGGACATCCTTTCAGCACAGTCAACACAGGTATCAACTTTCCGATAGGTAGGCAGGGCACACATCATACAACTTGTTCAGAGTTTTTTTGTTTGTTTGTTGTTTTTTTTTAGAATTTTTACTGGTAATACATCTAATGACATTCATTCACTTTCGTTAAAAGTGGGCAGGCGTTTAGACAGTTTTGGACATCTTGGGTATCAATTTCGGATGGACAAAAGAAATTTCGCATCCGCAGTACATCTTTGAAGTAAAATTGAAGTAACACAAGATACATGACACCTTCGCACCACCCAACCAGCCCTGACATTATTGTAATCACGTGGTCAGTAGCCCGGATGAAAACAATAACATTAAAAATTTCTATTGATAGACAAACCACATTATAAATGTTTTATACCAGTGCAGTGTAAATAGGACCTTTATAGGAACTTTTTTCCACAATTTAGACTGGAACCATCTGGATGATGGTATTGTGTGCGCTGAGACAGTAGACAGCTTCATAAGAGCTGTATCCCAATGGGACTAGTGTTATTTACAGCTCTCTCGTTGCGTCAACGCTGAAAGGCATTCAGATAAATGCGACAGTGTTACGTGTGCATGCAATTACGAATTTGAACATTTCCTGAAACTGAATAGTCACTGAAAAATTTCAGAACTGCTCTTATATTGCAGACGGTTATAATTTCAAAGAAGCATTGAATATTTGCGAGCAATTACCTAACAGCACTGTTAGCACTCATTTCCTTGTTTCATCGTAAACTCACTTTTGTTTTCATGTGATAAACCGGAAATAATTAATAGAATTTGGTTCCCAGCTCAATTGAAACTGTCTATCACCACGACGGTCGTTTTGAAACCCTCCTTCACATAAGGAAGCCCATCCATCCTGTGGTGAGAGAGATTGGTTTCTGTGTGTTGAAGCAAAATGTCTGGTACCAGATTGACTCTATATGTCCTCTGTTTCACGTTGAGGATGAAGATATTATGCATACGCTTCTGCGATGTCCAGCTTTACACTCGGCCAGAAAGAATCCTTTTCAAAAGTTGAAAGACTACATTATCAGTAAAACAGACACAAACTTCTGGAGATCAGTCTTTTCCAACAAAGAAAACTTTGTCAAATTGATAATTGACTGTAGTCAACTGACAGAATTACAGACAGTGAAAGGTCTGGATATCTTATACACCGAGAGGCTATCTCGAAATCTGTGCTTTTCATTACACACAAAAAGGCTAAATGAATTAAATGAGGGGTGAAGTCCAGTGTTAGGGTTAGAAATGTTGCTGCCATGATATGTATATACACCAGATTAGCATAAAATGCTATAAACAAAGGCGAACTAGTAAAGAGGCACATGAAGAAAAAAATGAATGCTTAATGTAGAAAAGAAAGAAAGAAATATTTCATAGACATAATCATACAAACAGGGAGACGGAGATTAATTATATCGAATCTACAGAGGGTTGAGAGCATAGGTCAAGCGTATAAAGCCCAGGCAGCTGAGGGATTCTATGTTCAGTTTCAAGAGATTATATATTATATATACTTATATATCTTTCCAAGACTAACTAAAATTTACAATATTCGAAGCAAGTACAAAATCATAATTATAAATCATAATAAATTATAAGTTATAAGTTAAGCTGCAGTGCCAGTGGACCTGTCTTAAAATATTTTACTGTCTTTGATGTATGCTTGCACAGCCTCGAATATATGGACATCATCCACGCAACAAACACTCAACTGTTACCCTACAAAACTGAGAAACAATACAATTTAGTTCTGCTCGTTTGTTTCTGTAAAAAGTGCATATAAAAATGTAGCGTTCTGCATTTTCTACCACTCCGCATAGACATAACGGTACCCAAGTTTGACATGTTATACATTTTGATCCCTATTCCTATCCCAGGGCATGACCCAGGAGAACTGTAGCACAGAGTTGAAGGTTTAGGTCTGGGTAAGCAGCAAACAAAATTGAAACTTCCTAGCGTAAAAAGTACCTAAGTTATGACCTAAGTAGCATACCACATTTCAACTTCCTAGCATAAAAGGTATCCAAGTTTTACCTGTTATACATTTTGACCTCTAACCCAATCCCAGGGCATGACCCAGGGACAACTGTGACACACAGTTGAAGGATTAGGTCTGGGAAAGTTGCCAATCAAATTTCAACTTCCTAGCGTAAAAGGTACCCGAGTTATGAACTTCATGAGAAACACGGACGTAAAGTCAATGTAAACTTGAATGTAACTTAAACATTTGTAAATAGTTGTATACATTTTGGCCCCAAGTCCCATCCCAGGGACGACCCAGGGGCAAATCTAGCATAGAGTTGAAGGCTTAGGGCTGCGTAAGTGCATACCAAATTTCAACTTCCTAGCATATATGACCTCCAAGAGAAACGTGACATAGGCATGTAAGCACATACGCACATACGGACGAAAAATCACGGCGAAACGCTTTATGCATATCCCACTCTGCCTTCAGCAGGCGGGGGCATAAAAATGCGCGACATTTTATCCAAATATCAATTCATTTAAAGCAAAAGGCAACCTTATACTACCAAAGCAAAATTTACCTCAAATAAAAGTCGAAGTGTCACAAACTGTAAGAGACCGAACTGCGGCCTCTGTATTCATCTGAAAGAAGGGAATTAAATAACATTTAAATGCGGAAACAACTTTAAAATCCATGAAAATATGTCATGCGAGGTCAAAAACGTCATTTATGTCATGAAGTGCAGCGGCTGCATGGAGGAATATATTGGAGAAACCGGTAACTTCTTGCGTAAAAGGGCACCCGTACATAACCCTTAAACTAGAATGCCAAAGTTAACTGACATGAAGACAACTGTTCGATAAATATGTATCCCAATTTTCCCGTTTTATAAGATGTACACAGAAAGTGGAACTACGACGGGCAAAAAAAAAAAATAAAAAAAAAAAAATAAAAAAATAAAAAAAAATTTCATAAATGCATTAAAACCAAAACTAAACAGGACTGCTTAGGTACTGGTGCCATCAGGGTATTCACAGATCAGGACTATTTAACCGATATTTACATCAATAGTTTATTGTGCACGGAATGTTATCATGACGTTATGTTCTCTCGTTGCTCGGATATTCACTAAATGTTTTCTTGAAAATCTGTACTAGTCAGTGAAACCGCGGTAGAATATTACATTACAGAATATTGTGGCAATATCGGATTTTTTTTTTCTACATAATTTCCTTATAAGTTGGACTATTGCATTAAAATTTCTCCCTATATCTGTATATCAAGAATATTTAAACACTCTAAATTTTGCGTTTTCATGGCGTTAAGTATATGCGCAGAGTTTAAAATCTCACAGCAATATATGGTTTTCAAATATTGCATCCGTTTGTTTTGTGTTTCTTTTTGCGTTCAATATACATATTTTCGAAAAGAGAAGCCCCAAAATAAAAACGGATTGACCAGAACCATGAGCACGAGATGACCAAAACAAGTACAAGGACCAAAATGAGTACGAGTTGATCGAACAATGAGGACGAATTGACCAAATGAGTACGAATTGACCAAATCCATGAGAACGAATTGACCAAATCCATAAGAACGAATTGACCAAAATGAGAACGAATTGACTTAAGTACGAGTTGACTTAAGTACGAGTTGACGGAACCAGATCGAGGTATAACAATGCCTGTCTTCTTGCTTATCGAACTGCGCATGCTTAGAGTATGGTTATGATATACGCAGTGTGGTCTTGGCCTATGCAGCCAACTTTTACCCTAATTTATCCATTCTAAATTGTAGCAGTCGGCATTCTCATAACTATTTCTATTTTTGCGAGAGAATAAGGCTTGACTTGTATAGACGAAAGTAGTAGAGGGTGCCGACGATTCACATGAAAAATACATCATGAAAACATGCCTGTATAATGTTGACCCCCTTAAATCCCACTTTTATACAGTAAAACTGGGGTTTACAGGGGTATACATTATTTTTCTTATTCCGCTCAAAAACATACATTGTGGGTACTCGTTTAGAACCGCCTCGGCGAGGCGGTTCTAACGAGTAGCCACAATCTATGTTTCGAGCAAAAACATAAAAAATATCAGAATTTTAATCGGAAAATTTTCATTTTTTGGTGGTAAAATTTTCAGTATATTTGAATGGGCTTGTTTTCATGATGAGATGTGGAGATACCCAGGAAAGGCCATAATCATGGAACACCTCTCCCATTACGAAAACACACCTATGCAAATATATTGAAAATTTCACCTCCAAAAACTGAAAATTTTCAGATAAAAAATTCTGATATTTTCATGTCTCTGCTCAAAACATACATTGTGGGTACTCGTTAGAACCGCCTCGGCGAGGCGGTTCTAACAAGTACCAACAATCTATGTTTTTTGAAGAAATAAGTAAATAATGTTATATCCCTGTAAACTCCAGTTTTACTATATAACAGTGTGGTTTAAGGGGGTCAAAATTATATAGGCATCGGTGGCTCAGTTGGATGCGCCGTCCGACTGGAGACCAGGGGGTCGCGGGTTCAACCCCCGCTGAGGTCGGTAACATTCTTTCGTGGAGATTGATCATGAAATATTTTCTACGGTCATTCTCTCTCTTCCACTGATTCAAGAAGGGCAGTTGTCAGTTTCTGGCGGAAGAATGTGCACGATACTGGTTAACCGCTTAGAGGACTAAGCCTGCCCAGTAAACGTGTGGTTAGGTAAACTGACCGCGCTCGACATGACCCCATTGGGTTGACTGGGCCGTAAAACCTCAACACAAACAAAACTTCAATCCGCTAAGGTGCGTTACTTGGACAGTTACCCATGAGAAGCGGCAGTTGACTGAAGACAGTTATTTCCCCTAGGTCGCTATGGCCATGATTCTGTTTTGAACTTAGACTATTTAAATATCTTGGCGATAGTTCGGGAAAGCATAATTTCACAAGTTTAGAGCAAAATGGGAGAATGAAGAAAAATACTTATTCTACAGTGTTATATACCAGTAGAAACTATAGAAAAATCTCTTAGTGTTGATAACTTATAAAACTTTCCCTGAAAAGGCAATCATTTTAAAATAGAGGCTAAAATTAGCGTTTTGATCATTTTTGACAAAATATAACGGTAATATATAGGCACAAATAGTCTAAATTTCAAACGCATAGGGAAGAACTAAGATATGAAGTTATTTTGAAAATTTTCATACCTTGTGAAAGTGCAATAAAAGTAGATTTTGAAAATAACTTATAAAAAAGGTATCATTAAATTAGAAATGCATGTATTATCTATTTTTATTTTATTTTCCTATTTAACTCTATGTATCGCTGAGTCGGATTTGTGCAGGTAACTCTTCGGGTAAATCCGTAAGTTAGTATCGGTAAATTTCGTGATAATAAAGGATTTATTTCCCTATGATAAACGATCAGCCGCCGCGTTCTGCTCTGGGTCTAAATTGTTTGCTAAAGCCTATCCGTCCGAATACATAGAGGCCTGTCCATCCGAATATATAGAGTAAGTATGGTAAGTTGATGAAACTGACAACCCCTCCCCATCCTCAAACAAACTGAACCCGCACCTATTAAATAATCCTAGATTCGGCCCTGATATAACAAACGGAATTTCAATGAGCAAACGTATTACGAAAAAAACTCCTATTCAAATATATTGAGAATTTTACTACCAAGAAATGAAAACTTTCAGATGATAATTTCTGGTAGTTTTCATACTTCTGCGCAAAACATAGATAGTGGGTACTCGTTAGAACCGCCTCGACACAGTCTATGTTTTTGAGCAGAAATAAGAAAATTAATGTATACCCCTGTAAGCCCCAGTTTTACTGTAAGTGGGGTTTAAGGGAGTCAAAGCTATTTAGACCTGTTCTCGTGATGGAGAAAAAAGTGCAATAGAAATAATGTCCTGGAAGGGTCAACAGCAAGTCGTTGGGCGGAGGGGTGGGGATAGGTCCTAAATCTGGTTTGATGGACATCAAATTTCTCCCGATAAAGCCTTATGACAAGCCTTTTTTTTTTTCATCGTAAAAACTGACTGAGAGAAAAAAAAGAACATCTTTTAGAATGTCAGCAGCTGACATCAACGGTGATCGGGGCCGAACTGTGCATGATTTTGTTATTACAGTGAACCCTCGTTACAACGACAGCAGTTGTTCCTAAAGTAGACTAGCTACTAGTCGGATATCAATATTATTTTCATCAATCAATTATAATTATTAATTTACTTAATAAACTAAGGGCCATCTACTACTTACTGCTTGCCTCACCTCTTTGATAGCAGCAACTAATCTTGGAGATATCAAGAGACCAACTATTAGAGACTGGCTATACAAGATGTCATACATAAATTTGAATCAGCTTATAGTTAGGAGTGATAAAACATGACATCAAGGTCTAGGAGCTAGTCTATTCCTAAAGATGTCGCCATTAAAATTAATTCACTGTTATGAAGAATCCTTAATGGGCAGAAGTGATATGTAAGAAAGACCTTGTTTTATTCTTATTTCCTCATAGAACATATGTTTTGGATATTTGTTGCTTGAAGTTTTGATGCAATAGTCTTGCATAATTTCTCATTAACTGTTACCTCTTGAGCGAAGGTTTCGTGATATTCACATTGTCATCATAACGAATTTTGTCGTTGTATCGAGTGTCGGTATAAAGAGGGTCGACTGTATGTAAGTGGTATCTCGCTATTTAGAATATAGCACTGCTAGCTTCCGTGTGCGAGCCGCGTATGCTCAAAGGCTAGACTCAAGGCCGGCCTGTGACTTCGCTATCCGTACCTACAGCCCAAAGGCCTATTTGCTAAAATCAATGGAACTTAACGTGAGAAAATATATCATCCGACATGTACGGTCAGTAAAATGTAAGATCAGCCTGCGCATTCGCGCAGACTGTTAGAGAATTCACTGTCCGCCTGAAGAAATCGAGCGCCATCATCAGTAGCTATCCAATGAGTGCCAAGCGAGGGTTCTGATCAGAATGCGCGGATGCGCAGACTGATCTGAGTCTTCGATCAGCACTCATATCCAAAGGTACCTTTTCTCTCGGTTTTGGCTCAAATAATATTATATATCACCTGCTCGGATTAATTTGTCTCGCATATGATACCTGATATTTGTCATATTAGTCTGAAATCTACAGTAAAACTCCGATTGCCATGGTAACTAAATTAATAACGTAAAAGCATAAATCTAAAAGCTCAGATGGTCTTCAGGAGAACATGATTAAATCCTATCTTCATTAAAATTTCTTAACTCACTGTTTGTTAAATATTAATAATATTTCAATTTATACATTGATACAACACAGCCGCGGAGTATATATATTTTCCTCCTGGATGTCCGTTTGTCCGTTTGACCGTCTGTCTATCTGCATATCGAACGCTCGGCCGTCCATTCGTAATTCATTCAATATGACAACTTCACTTACATGGCAAGGACTTGGAGAAATTGTGTTAAAACGGTTATGGTCATACAGTCGAACCTCAATGACTCGAACATCTTTGGGACCATGGAAATTCGTTCGAGACATGGGTAGTTCGAGCCACTGAGGGTTAATCATGGCACTAGTTCAGGAAGCAAATAGCGATAATTTAGGGAAATCTTTTCGATTTTATACACAATAGTTTTATGTTGAGTGGTACTCATTAGAATCGCCTCAATGAGTACGCACAACATACAATTACATGATTAAAAAAAAAAAAAGAAAAAAATCCATAAAAATTTGTTTTCTTGAGCTATTGAAGAATTTTGTAGGGACTGAAAAAAGAGTTCGAATCATCCACGGTAACGAGCTATCCGTGTTCGAGCCATTGAAGTTATACTGTATAATTCTAACTCCTCCTCTTCATACACATTTCACACACAGAAGTTTGATTAGCTGAAGGAAAAGTTTTACACTTCAATAAAGTCCAAATAAAAACTAGAAGGCCTTTCGATATAATTTTGTACACCACTCATAACTCTGCATTCTCTGAATGAATGCAGAGTTATGAGTGATGTACAAAATATATCGATAGGCCTTCAAAAGGTAAGGTGAAAAAACTATAGTAGCTTTTAAAATAGTTTGCATTACACCCATGACTCTGGGATAAAAACTAAACGAGTCATTTGAAGTACGTATTTGTACAACACCCATGACACTGCATTTGAAGATAAAGAATTCCATGGGTCATACGAATTATTTTGCACACATTCCATGACTACATTCGGGGATAAAAGCTAAATGAGCTATTAAAGCATTTTGTCCACCACCCATGGGTCTATATTCAGAGATGAAAAATTAAAAGTTTTTTGTTGTTTTTTTTAATATTTTGTACACTGCTAATGACTTTGCATTCAGCGATAAGAGCGAAGAGGACTTTTGAAATATTTTGGCCGCCACTCATTTAAGATGAATTCAGAGTTAAAAACTAAGGTATTTTTGAAATATTAGAAGGGAATAGAAACATAGGCTCTTTGACAAGACTATGAATTGTGTCTAATTACACCATTTCCCGTAAATCGAACAAGCGCTATTCCATACGGCATGTCATTTGAATAGTTTCCTTTTCCAACATAATTAAATAAATTGTTTTATTTGTCTTCGGTCATTTATTTAATGAAATCAAAGACTTTGAAATTGTAGAATATTTGGGTCGCGCCATGGCCAAATATAGCGGACAGCGAAGGACCAGATCAGCCTGCGCGCATGCGCGCAGGCTGATCATGGCCTTCGCTGTCCGCTTATAGTCATTGGATGCTGTAGAATATATCGATGCGTATCGAAATGTATGGCATCGATGTCTGCTCTGGATCTTGACTGTTCGCATATGCCAAAAGACACCATTTCTCATGCTGCGGCTTATTTAAGGTGGGTGGATACATTTTCAAGGGAGACAACTCTGTAAAAACTGCTTTGCCTCCCTTCTGAAAGTGCGTCTCTCCCTTAATTAACCGTTCATCCATTTTATCGATGTGATTTAGTTTCTATTCATAGAGATCTATAAGCGCGCGCGCGTGCGCGCGTGTGTGTGTGTGTGTGTAAGATTTCTCAGGAACTGTATAGCCAGGAAGCCTAAAACTCTACATTCTACACAACCTGACAATCTGCGATTATCGAAGCGGGCAATGAAAGCCCCGATTGGGTTGCGCATACACAGACATCTGGGCCCAGTTGTTCAAACCGTCGTTAGCTTAACGAGCTCGTTAAGGGTCATTTCGTTAACCGTTTTAGCAGATTCAATATACAATATTCTGATATTTTTTGCTGAAAAATTGTAAGTAGCTTTTGCACTGCAAAAGCTACTCACATTTTTTCAGCAAAACAAATTTCAGCATATTTGCGTATCGCTCGATGTAAATTTTAACGAATCGTTAACTAACGATGTCGTTAGCTTTGAACAACTGGGCCCAGGTCTTTCATTGTCTGTATATGCGATACAGACACTATTTTCATAATACATCTCATGTACATTTTATCACATTTATTTCAGCAAACTTCATTTATTCTGCCAATTCAGAAAATTTAAAGGCAAAAACGGGGCTTAGTATGGCAAGCCAAATGCACTGTTAGTCTTTTTATCTAGATTTAAAAGTAGGATTGAATATTTGAAACCTAGGTGTAAAGTTCAAATCTATGTTTAATAATGTAAAACCTTGGTTTGAATATATATTGTGCATTTGGCTTGCCGTAATTGCGCCTGTGAGTTGCAAGGTAATCTTGACAATCAGTAACCAGTGAGCATACAAACTTGGGACATGGTTACTTTGGAGAGTTTGCTTTCTTTCCTAAACTACTAATTTATGGTCGAAGACAGTAGGCCATGCAGGCAGTATGACACTGACTTATGAGCATTTAGGTTGTTCTATATGACATATGATTCCCGGTCCAGTGATTTTTGCCAGATATTCCGAAGACTATTTTTAGTTAAAAGTTCGAAGTGACATAACCTCAAAAGATATCAAGTTGGACTAAGCTATATGTAATACCTTAGCGATTTTGCCTTGTACCTTTAGGAAGTTTTGGTAAGTGACTGTCATACTTAGGATACAGATACAGTGTGGCATAAGAATTTAGATTATTGTAAATGTAGTCTAGTATTACATTTAGTACCTATATTTCAGGGTGCAGTGATTTGTCGTTTTACATGTACATTGTATATCGACCAAAGAGTCTACAAGGTCACTGTGGAATTACACACAAATATGTAACTTTGCTACTTGCTCAGCCATAGCATCACAAAGCAATTTCATCAATGCATAATGGACTCCCATGGTTCTTATAGGACCACGAACATTGACTTTCACCCGATATCACTAATCACTAAGCATTGCTGCTGCGACGATTAGTGTTCACTGGTAACCATCACGAAAACATATCTATATAATTTTGACCCCCTTAAACCCCACTTTTATATAGTAAAACTGGGGTTTACAGGGGTATACATTATTTTTCTTATTTCTGTTCAAATACATAGATTGTGGGTACTCGTTAGAACCGCCTTGGCGAGGCGGTTCTAACGAGTACCCACAATCTATGTTTTGAGCAGAAGTATGAAGCATATCAGAATTCTTATCTGAAAATTTTCAGTTTTTGGTGATGAAACTTTCAATATATTTGAATAGGCGTGTTTTCGTAATGAAAAATAATACTGCAACGCAAAGCATTAATGGATTACAGTAAGCGTTGCTTAAGTGGCATTATACTACCGTTATCTCGACCTCGCTTATCTCGGAAAACCGTTTATCTCGAAGTAAAAATCTGGTCCTTGTCTTAATATGGAAACTTAACAACAAGTAACAAAATATTGTGGAAAAGAGGAGAGTTTGCTCCTAAGGAGCAATTTCTCCTCTTTTTCAATATATCTCTAATTTCAAGTCAAATTACATATTCATTTGTGAAATGTGGTTGTTCGATTTATTGTTTCTTTGTTGTTGTTTTTTTTTTCAATTCTGCAAATCTGATATGTCGAGGTACGGATATCTCGAAGTATTTCAGAGAGTCCCTTGGATTTCGAGATAACGAGAGTCGACTATATCTAGAATTATATATGCACTTATGCGCGTCCTCAAAAACCATAACTACTGTTATTTAGTGTTATTTAGTTCCCAGAACAAAAATAGGAATTGACTTATTCAAATGACCTTCTAATATAGGTATATCCCAGTAAGTATTCTTTATAAATCTATAGCGGGCCGTTATCGGCCCGTCAGGGTAGCTGACGGGCCAATAACGGTCCGCTATAGATTTATAAAGAATGCTAACTGGGTATACCATTTAAATGTCGCTATAAAGACACGACGAATCACCTGATTATTTCGAACGATAAAATATGAATAGCAAATCATAAAATCATATGTGCAAGAGCAGGTTAGAATCTGCTCCTTTATGGTAGGCGGTTTAATGAACATAAATGATTTCCGAGGTTTAAAACAGAATCATAAAAGAAATGATTCATTTTTTTTCAGAATCCAGGCAAACTGACATTTACCCTTTTATTTATAGTGAAAGGGAGACTTGACATGGGATAAGTTGTCAGACATTAATATGAGGGTCATAGGACAGGTGCTGAGTTTCTTCTGTTCATATGACGAATATTGTATGATTATAATTATGGTTATAAAATCCTGATTGCAGCAGTATTCAGAAGCTTTAATTGGTTCGTTTTTCTAGCAAATTAAGAGAAAAGAAAGACAACCCTAAAATTATTAACTACGTAAACGTCCGAAACTTTCGAATACTTTATTCCATACGTTTTGGCATACATCACGAAAACATGCCTATATAATGTTGACCCCCTTAAACACCACTTTTATATAGTAAAACTGAGGTTTACAGGGGTATACATTGTTTTTCTTATTTCTGCTCAAAACCATAGATTGTTGGTACGCGTTAGAACAGCCTCGCCGAGGCGGCTCTAACGAGTACCCATAACCTATGTTTTGAGCAGAAACATGAAAAATATCAGAATTTTTTTATCTGAAAATTTTCATTTTTTGGTGGTAAAATTTTCAGTATTTTTGAATAGGTATGTTTTAGTAATGCACGTAGATTTGGCTCTTTATGTGGATGTTTCTTTAACTACTTAGTGGAATGGCAAACTGTGTAGGCCCTGACCAGAACAGTCTGATCTGGCTCTGTGCTATTTACATATGCCACATTTGTCAGAAATTTTGGTGTAAGAAATTTTAGGGCATTTAACGTAGTAATTCCTCTTTTATCAGCTCTCTTCATTGTTTTTCATGAGAACATTGATCCCAAAATTTCTATTTATTTTTAGACGTATTGTTTTCAAATAATATCCATTGGCCATGAAAGCTGCATCTTTTTCTGCTTTGCTGATGTTTCAACAATTAGACCACGACGAGTGAAAGAGTGCCTTCGAGCATGCGCAAATTGTGCAGATTCACATCATTCTGCACATGCGCAGTCTCATCCATTTGCTCTCTCCATTGAAACATTATATCCGATTATTTTGTTTGCGGATAGCGAAGGCCCAGATCAGACTGCGCGCATGCGCAGTCTGCTCTGGGCCTTCGCTATCTGCATGTCCGAACGTTTTCGCATGACGCAACCCAGTTGATCTATCCCATAAATATCGCACAAAAGATATATACGCTGTAAGTTACAATGTAACAGCAGATCAAGTAAGCTGAGCATGTTGGGTAAAAGTTCAGCAGCCGACATTTTGGATTTTTTTTTCATCATTTTCCCGGAGATTAGGGTTTGACATTTTATGCAAATAGTCTCTTAAGAGACAATATGCATGAAATGTCAAACCCTATTCTCTGGGAAAATAAGAAAAAAAGGTCATTAATTTGTGTCTGCTGAATTTGCCGAGAGCGTGGTAAAAGTTAATGAATACAGCGCGAAGAACGCTGCAATAATGTGGTTGGGCTCTCGCAACTCTGATCAGACTGCACATCGTGCATACTTGTCAGGATCTGCGCGATCCGTCAAATGCATCTTACAGCTGCCCCGTACAGGCAAAGGGCGAAGCCATGATTTGACTGTATGGAAGCCAAATATGCGTTGTGGAAAATATGACTATTGCACAGCAAGTGTCATCTTGTGTTGCCTAAATTAACGCAAGACTCATTAATAGATGATATTCAATATAGCAGCCATAGTCAAATTGAAACGAATATGTTCAGGAGACATAAACTCTACAAAACAATTTTGATGTTAACTGTGGGATTGACGTGCGCATTGATGTTGATTTTCATGATAAAGCGTGAGTTTGTTTGTTTATTACATATTAATAAATTATTTAAAAACTAAGGAGACAAAGTAATGTAAAAGGTTTGATCTATTTAAATTATGAAAATCAGAATTCTATTTAATTTATTAATTGCTTTATATATATATCGTTTTAGCTCTTTCCCCCGGCATTTTCTTGAATACCCAGTCGAACTTCAATGTCTCGAACATCTTTGGGACATCTTGGAAATTTGTTCTAGACATGTTAGTTCGGGCCACTAAGGGTTAATCATAGCGCCGGGTCAAATGGCAAATAAGGATAATTTAAGGGGATGGCTTTTCGATTTTCTATAAATAATAGTATGTTGTGTGTACTCATTAGAATTGCCTCTATGAGGCGATTCTAATGGGTACACACAACATACAGTTTTATGATAAAATTAAAAAAATCCATAAGATATACTGAAAAATAAGTATGTGTTACCCGAGCTTTCGGAAGAATTTCCAAGGAACTGAAAAACGAGTTCGAATTAACCACGGTAAACGAGCCAGCAGTCTTCGAGTTATTGAGTTTTACTGTACGTCAAATCATTAGGTTTCCCAAAATGTATCATTACGAAAACACGCCTATTCAAATATATTGAAAATTTCAACACCAAAAACTGAAAGTTTTCAGAAAAAAAATCTGATATTTTTCATATTTCAGCTCAAAATCAAGATTGTGGTACTCGTTAAAACCGCCTCGCCGAGGCGGTTCTAACGCATGCCTACAATATATATTTTTGAGCAGAAACAAGAAAAATGATGTATACCTCTTAAACCCCAGTTTTACCATATAAAAGTGGGGTTTAAGGGGGTCAAAATTATATAGGCATGTTTTTGCGGTGTTAAATTTGGTGGATTTGATTACATACGTGTAACTTGGTGTAAGTTTATACATGTAAAACCAATATATAAAAAAAGTAGTTGGTGCAAATTCCCCTGCCTTTCTGACCTCACATTTGAATATATTGGCATCAATAAAACATACTTATATAATTTAGACCCCCTTAAACCCCACTTTTATATGGTAAAACTGGGGTTTACAGGGGTATACATTATCTTCCTTATTTCTGCTCAAAAACATAGATTGTGGGTACTCGTTAGAACCGCCGAGGCGGTTCTAACGAGTACCCACAATCTATGTTTTGAGCAGAAATATGAAAAATATCAGAGTTTTTTTATCTGAAAATTTTCAGTTTTTGGAGGTGAAAACTTCTATATATTTGAATAAGTGTGTTTTCGTAATGGCACTGTCGATTTCACGAAAATGGCGCATGCTGTACACAAGTTTATAGTAAATATTTTACTTGACATAGGACATATCCAGTTAATCGCCGTTTATAAATTCAATTCAAAAACGACAGAAACAAAACTAAGAATTATAAATCTTTTGCAGACATGTGAACAAAAGTTTAAGAAGCGAGGCTGACAGTTGAGCTATTATTTAACCAAACTGAGATCAGCTTTAACCAAACTGAGATCAGCTTGAAAACAGCAATTTACCTATGAAAGTTGTGACAGGTATATGCTGTAGCTTTTATACAAGCTTGTAACAGCTGTAGTTACAACAACCATTCCTTTAAATGGGCCGAAGAATGTGAATGAAGATTTACGCCCTTTCAACATTTCACCGGAGGAGTTTGTTTGAGTATATATAATTTAGTTCCTTAGTTTTCATAGATTGCTTAGGCCCGTTAGAAATGATTTGCCAATAATCTACACGTTGTCTTTGGAACAATTGAACATGTTAAATATCATGATTTGGTGTATAACATGTGCAGTATATAAAGTAATTTCGGGACGATTCAGTAGCATAAAATTGGTCACGCTTCGGATCGGGAGGTTTTCGGTTGAATTCTTTAACGTGTAATACGACAGGACTAAAAGTCTGTTGACAATGGCGTTTAAACTCATCTCAAACAAACCAACGCGATGGGGGCAATTAACACATGGCTATATTGCCTGTGGACTACAAAAAACTTATCCAGCAGGTCAAGCTGCTCTGATAATGTAAATACGATTCATTCATTCTCAAAGCAAAACCCTTTCCCAGTTTAGTATACTTATTTTGCTACGAACTATTCTGACATGCATATTCACGGACTGAGGTCAAAACGATAGGTCAATTTATAACAGCTATATGGTCGAGGACCCAATGGTACATTTTGCTAACCCCAGAATCTGGATCTGAAACATCTACATCAAATTTTGTTACTGAAAGAAATCTTGTACAAAGCTGTATATAAAACCACTATATAGCAAATCAGCATTAATTGCATAGGGTATAGGTTTCTCTGCAGGACTAGCCGATATTTGTCCTCTTCCAAGAATACATCCGTTCGATATTTGTCCAATTCCAAGTATACAAAGAAAACTTGTTAGTTTGGGCTATTTCCATTGCTAGGAAAACAATGCCCGGGCTTAAAATAGAATGTAGATTGTTTGTTGTGCATGCATTAAAATCAAGCCTGTGAGTCTACATGAAGCCAATTCTTGAATCCAAGGGAGGATGTCCTTCTTTTCTTCCTTAGTCTCAGAATAATATTTTTTGTCTTGAAGCTGTTTTTTAATATGTTTGTTTGTTTGTGTTGAGGTTTTACCACCTAATCAACAACTCTTTTACTGGGTAAGCTTAGTATTTGCGGTTAACCAGTATTGAGCACATTCTTTCGCCAGAAACTGACAAATGTCCTTCTTGAATCAGCGGAAGGGAGAGAATAACCGTAGAAAATATTTCATGACCAATCTCCATGAAAGAATGCAACCTCCTGATCTCAGCCTTCTGATATCCAGTTTTTGATAAGTAACATGTATACTTTTTATGCCATTTATCTGGAGCTATGCAGAAATAGATTAACGCTGAAAAGAGTTAAACCCATTTATATCTAGCGTCCCTAAAAGGGGGCATTGGCAGACAGTTTAGACTCAGATCAGATGCTGCAGAACGCGGCGTCTGATCGGCCGGGGGTCTAAACTGTTTTGTAGTAACTACGAGAATTTCTATAAAACATAGTACTATTAAAAACTAACCAGACACCCTTTCGATAGGAAATGAACCAGTCCAAAGAGTTGAAGTGGAAGAGTCCTCTAGGCATTATGGGGTTAATTATGCATCTAATATAGCCGCTACGATTACGCATGCTTAGAAAATTTTATATTACACTTTTAAATGATAAGGTTGAATTTGTAGCAAACACTTTTTGGATATTTGTACTTAAAGACACATTTTTTTTCCTTCTTTGCCTAGACCACCCCTTCATGATCACATCCAATATACAGTCCTGATAACAGAGCACACATCAAAGGCTTATCTTATCTAAGTGATTATGGAGTCATTATAAGGCTGTTAAGTCTCCTTAGGTGGGGCCCTATCAGGGATAATTCATAAAATTGAGCAGTATTCAATATGTTACTTTAGAACAAATAAATTTATTTGCAAATTTTGCATTGAATTTGTTGATTTTATTTGTTGATTTGTATTGTATCACTTTATTTTTTATTTATTTGTTTTTTCCTAAATACAAAAGTTTTGTTTTTTCTTACATTGTGAAAAAAGTACAAATGAACGGAAATAGAAATATAAAATAGAAAATATTTATTTATTCATTCATTTATTTTTTTATTTTTTTATTTATTTATTTGTTTTCAAAAGTAAATAAGAATACTGCACAATTATTCCATTTCCATTTCAGTAAAACAATACATTATGGAATATGTCAAAAAGTTCTTAGACAATTTAGAATGTGTATTTTATGCCATAAAACTTCTCTTTATATACATAAATAACTAAATTAAATGCTATCTATCTTCCATATTATCTGTATTTGATCCAAAGAAACAGATAAAGGGGGCATTTGGTGATAAATTAGCATATAGGCATAAATATCTGTATTTCTCCATAAAATACGTTGTGGGTTTCATTAGAACTGCCTGGGAGAGGCAATTCTAATGAATAAAAATCGGGTATATTTTATTGAATAAACAGAAAAAAAAATCATCAAATTATCACCAAATTACCCATCTTATTTGTTTCTTTCTGTTCATCATAAACTTTGCTGATATAAAATCCAATTTCCCCTTATCAGGCCCCTACCTGTAAGGGTGGCCAAAGTCACCAAGAATTTCTTATCTTAATCTCCTAAGAGTTATTAGGGTGTTATGCAATCCAAAATGTGTCTTTAAAGTTCAAATGACAAAGCTTTACACTCCTGTTTCTCCATTGTAGCCTCAAAGAACTTTCAATTAGTTTCAGAGTTACAGCGATTTAACTTGAACAGTTTTGATATTCTCTCAAAACAGTTTTCATACAGCTCATGAATATGAATGAGGCTTTTATGACTTCAAAATGATAATTTATTTAAGACAAAAAAAGTAAAATAAATAATTTAGAATATTAAAACTTGGATTTATGACCCTTAAAGTGTCGCTTGAGACAATATATCGTCATAAAAGACCTGTATCTTCTTTTATTATTTTGAGAAAAATAATCAAAAGTTTGAATAAGAACCATATTTGCGATTTAAATTTTATTTAAAAACCTTTTTAACTTGATTTTTTTATTTAAATTTTTTCAATTTTTCTTAAAAGTGGCTTACAATGTCACTTAAATGTATATCTAAACATCTATATTTGGTGTAAATGCTAAACTGTATACTGTAACTAGATATAAACTGGATTTTAAGAAAATTTAATTAAAAAAAAAAAAAAAAAAAAAAATCAACCGTGCAATATGGTTTAAAACTATAAAACAAAAGGTGCATTGTTTAATATGAAACTGCAAATTCCAGCAAGAAATTTATATTTTATGTTTTTAAGTTTTAATAAAAAAATTAAAACCTCAAGTGACGTCACAGAATGTTACATTGTGGGATATAAATGTAGCAGAGAGGGATATATTATTATTCATAGCAATGACATTTTTTTCGGATGTGAAAATGTCCTATTTGACTTTCAGCTGGCATAACTTCGCAATGATGTGGATTTTCTAATACAGTTTTCGGCAAAATTATTCGCGTTTGCAGCTCAGTCAGTATATAACAATACCATTAAAACGATAAAAAATTTTGTCATTTGATCTTTAAAGGGCAAATACGAAGGTTTTAATTCTACTAAATATTTAAGGGCACTTCAGTAAGGAGGTGACTGCCGAAAACCGCATCAAATTATCTTAAACGGTTTCTGAAATATTGCGATTTGAAATTTGATATTTAACATCCAAGAGGACTGAATTCAGGCTGCCTCATTAATATTCATGAGCCCTTTTATGACATCATAAGGGAACAGTAAAATTTTAAACTTATTTAAATTGCCAATATTTTTTGCTTTTTAATTTGCATCAATTCAGTTTTCACATTGTTTAATTTATTCAACTCCTTTAAACTAATATACATAGGAATTTAACTCTTATTTTCCGTTTAAAGTGTTACATTTCAAATTTAAAACATTCATTTAAATAATTTAAAATCCAGTTACAATGCTTAATAATTAGCCAAAATTGACTTTTTGGGTATTCATTTATATGATATACACCCAAATTCACTATTAATAAAAAAAAAAACTTACGAAAAATTTAATATTAGTCAAGTTTTAAACATTTTAAAATTTAGCTTTAAATTTAAATAACTGATTAAATTTTGACTTAAATTCTCTATTCATGGGCTTATTTGTGGACAGAGACCAATATCAATAATGGTTAAGGAGAAAAACTATGTAGCATATAAGGAAATGCAGAATATTCCTGTTTAAAATTTCAATTTAAAATTTAAGTTCCACTATGACATCACAGAATATTGCATTGTGGGCCTTAATCAATACACAATCCAAGGGAGGTTACTCTAACAGGAAAAAAGGTAGGTGTCGTAAATTCATCACCATAACTTTTGATTGGATTGGAATTTTTTGATGGGGTTTTCAACAAAATATTTCTCTTAAAGCATTCTATCAACACCCTGAAAACCAAGCATATTTTAAATTCCTTTGTATTTGCCCTTTAAGTTTACGAAATGGTTTTATTCGTTCTGGATGGAAGGACCTCTGACAGTACCAATGTAAATTTGCCTACAGAATGATGGAAAGTAAAGTTTCAGTAAATTGCTCAATTTTTTTATTGCTTTGGTCCTCTAATGACCCATCATGAATGTTATGAAAACAATTTTTCCAGATAACGTGTAACTGAACCCTAAATTTGGGTAAAACTGTCCATTTTTGCTATTGAAATGCATGGAAAATGGAAAAGTTTTTATAAAGTACTATCCCCCCCCCCCCCCCCCACACACACACACACTCCCCGTGCCTCAGCTAATCCTTTTGCAGTCATTTGTGAATGCATATTTTACACATGATATGTAATGGCTACCTGAGGCAAGTGGTGGTGGTGGAGGTGGGGGGGGGGGGGCGTGGGGTGGTGGTTGGTGGGGAGGGAGGGGGAGCGATACCCTAGAGATTTGTCGATCTCAGTTTAGCTGTTTTAAACATAGAAAGAAGTACAACTGTTATAAATTGAACTATCTGAACTGTTATGTCCTGGCATATTCATGTCAGTAAACACTACAATTTAATTGGTCCATATATTTGGCCATGTGCCTGACATCTGTTGCAGAAATGCAGTTTCCACTCAGTACCTTAAGGATTTAAAACCTGAGTCAGTAATGTGCATTTGGAAGGCAACCGTACAACACAAGATACCAGTGCATATATATATATATATATATATATATATATATATATATATAGCCAGTGAAGTGGAACCTACAGGTAGATGTTTGCAGTACATAATAATAATAATAATAATAATAATAATAGTAATGATAATACATGTAAATTAATGTTAGCAAGTATAGCATTTGTTATTTGATACAGTTGTGAATGTGTCACCTGCGGCAAATCCTCCTGTTTCCATGGTGATTTTCCATCAGAACCGTCTTGAAATCAATAAACGAAAAAAACAACAACAAAAAACAAACAGAAACAACAATAACTGTCATATATATCGGCCGCGCCAAGCAAAAATGCGCCTTCGGGGCATGCGCGGACAGCGAGGACCCAGATCAGACTGCGTGGATGCGCAGTCTAATCAGGGCATTCGCTGTCCGATGCGAGAATCATTTGATACTATAGAATGTATCAATGGATAGCAAAGGCCCGGATGAGACCTTACACATGCGCAGGATGATGTTTATCCACACATTTTGCCCCTGTTCGAAAGAATGTTTTCGCTTGGAGCGGCCCGTATAATTTTGTCAGGGGAAACACGTCTCTATGGCACGCCGAAATGCACTGTACTCAGTAATGATCTATGTTCAGGTTTATTTTGTCTATTTTGTTGGGAAAGAGGGAACAGCGGCCCGCTGTAGATTTATGTACAATGCTTCCGGGGTATCTTCATTTCCGTTTTGTACTGTATTTCAAAAGGATCCTTCGGACGTTTTTATGATCCTAGCAGCTGTCGTTAGTGCTTGTATGAAGGTCGTAAAACGCCGTCCCGTACTTCGATAAGGTGCTTATATACCGTATTCGACCTAATTACCGCACATGATCCTATAAGGGCACAGTCAAGCAATTTAGTAGTCTTTAGATTACAGCCAGTGTACTTTTATCTACTTCTTTATAAAAAAAAATATGTTGTTGGTGCTCATTTAAGTTGCCTCAACAAGTCGAGGAAATTCAAACGTATACCAATAACATATGCTTCTTATAAAGAAATTCAGAAAAAAAAAAAAAATAAAATAAAAAAAAATGCGTTAGTATCATTAAATACGCCATCATGAAGTTCTCTGCTGATCTTTCTTTAGAGTGTATCCGTATTAGGAGATTTTACTACAAGTTTTTCTAGCGATTTCTGAAGAAAAAAAAAAAAAGTCCTAAACGCACAGTGCAGTTAGTAACCCGAATACCGCTTTTAAAGTTACTGGTCTTTTGAACTATTGGGTTCATACATGTACATGTCATTTGAAAACAGAACGTCCCTTAAAAGAACTGCTGTGGCAGATATGAGAGGTGTTAAAGTTTTCATCGTCCCTAATAAATTGACTTCATAACGAAAATATGCCTATATAATTTTGATCCCCTTAAACCCCACTTTTATATAGTAAAACTGGGGTTTACAGGGGTATACCTTATTTTTTCTTATTTCTGCTCAATAATTTAGATTGCAGGTACTCGTTAGAACCGCCTCTTCGAGGCGGTTCTAACGAGTACCCGCAATCTAGTTTTGAGCAAAAAAAGTGAAAAATATCAGATACTTTTATCTGAAGATTTTTCTTTTTTTGGTGTAAAATTTTCTATATATTTGAATGGGCATGTTTTCGTAATGTCGTCAAGCCGAGTCTGCTGTTATTTATTTACGCCGGGCTGGAGACCGGCGTATCTATTTGAGGTTGTTTTTGTACAATGTGCATGCATTTGGAGAACATCGGTTTTCTTCTTGTTTTATGGGGGTTTTAGTGGCGTTATATATAACTATTCATCCCCCACGTTTTTTTTATTATTCAAAGTCACACTTTTGCAGCGGAGAACTGTGATATTGGTAATATAGTGAAATAAAAAATGGGAAGTATGAGTGTAGAATGAATGTAGCAATGTGGGTTTGGCTCATTTAAAAGAGAAATGAGCAGTTTTCCTGTAGGAGCCCCAATTTGACCACTCGACCTAAAATGAGATTGTTGCTGTCAATATTCGTACACGTTTGAATTTTCTTCATTTCGTTTTATTTCGTCGTACTACGAAGAAACAAAAATTATTTTTCTTTGTTTACGATTGGAAATATGCATTCTCAAATCGAACGGATTATAAGCTGATTTAATAATACAGTTTAATTAAATATTCAAGCATGGAAAGATTTGGGCAGAAAGAAAACGTTATCAGTGGAGAAAAGAACGAAACACTGCTACATAGATGATTTCGGATATAGTATGTTCGGCCTAGGCTACGGATGGCGACATGTAATTATGTATGCAGGCTAGAAAACAGACGATCATAGTTGATTTTTTACATAGCTCTGATAACGTCTATAATGTTTTTATCGTTGAGTATTACGATAATTTATATAATTACAACCTTTCATAAATTATAACATTTTTTCACTATACTACGATCTACAGGGAGCTAAGTAATGCATGACAGATTAGTTTCCCGGCGTATTGATGCGTTGCATCAATGTTTTCTTGTTTAAATATCTTGTTTTATTTTGTTCGTTGTTGCAAGTTTCCAGTTTATTCTGTACTGTCTGTTTTACATGATAAACAATAAGGGTATCTACAAACCATGTATGGCGGTACAGATCGACCAATCTGGCCTATTGCTTTGACCTTCATCAGGGCTGGACCCAGAAGGTCTGAAGACGGGGGGGCATTGACTGCCGAAGGCATGTATCGAGCGGCGTAAGCCGCGAGAGGGGGAGAGTATGAGAGGGGTTTCTCCTCTTATAACGGGGTCCGGGGGCCTCCCCGGGAAATTTTTAAAACTGGATTGCCTGAGAGTGCATTTCCATGCTATTTTCAAGTCATTTTCATTAATCTTGCAGGCTGATTTTTTTTTCTGACAATTTCAGGAAGTCGCGGGTTCGAAAACTGCTGTGGCAACATTCTTTTGTGGGATCATGCTCTCCCTCCCACTTCATTCAAGAAGGGCAGTTGTCAGTTTCTGGCAAAAGGATGTGTACTGTACTGGTTAACTACTTATGTATAAGCCTGCCCAGGAAGAGCGGTTTTGTAAATTGACTGGCTCAAAAATAAGCTAAATAGTGTTGACTGGGCCGTAAAACTCCAAAACAAATAAAACCTTCCGCCTTATATGCAGGTAATTTCTAAGCTGCAAAAATAATTCCGGCTGGTTTGATTACCAGTGCTAGCCATGCAGAATCCTGGAGATAACCTCCTGTCCCTTCAGCCACCACACCCACACAAATATATATGGATTGGATGGGGTAGGGGTAAGGGGGATGACAAATTCCATGCCCCCCCCCACCACACACACACACAACCACCGAACGCCAAAAAAAAAAAAAAAAAAAAATCATTCATTATTCTGCAATGCCGGGAGTGGGGGCGGGGTGTGGGGGGAGCATGTGCCCCTTTTGCCGACCCCTGGAGGCAATAAAAATAAATAGAGCCTGTCCATAAGAAAACCTGTTTTATACCTTTGCGAACATCAAAGGCGCAGATCAGCCTGTTGCATCTGCATAGTCTGATCAGCGCCTTCATTTCCTGTTCACTGCTTAGATGGTATAACATATCCAGTTTTTCAAGACTCTAGTTTTTCTCTGAAGCTGCGCAGTCTGATCTATTTCATACCTGGTTGTAACTCCAAAGACATTGTTTTCTCTGAGGCTAAATAAATAAATTAACACCTAGCTCTATGGGTAACTTTTTTAGCAGACAACATTTTGAGATATTTTTATTACATTTCTCAGAAAACAGGAGACAATTTGTAGGAAATGTCAAATCCTGTTTAAAGGGTAAATTAAGACAAATGTCACCAATTTGTCGATTGCTGAATTAGCAGAGAGGGTGGTTAGGATTAAAATCTCGAAAAAAAAAAAAAAAAAAAAAAAATATAAAAGAATGCTAAAACCGTTTCTACTCATACATCTACATTATCTAGATAAAAAGATGTAAAATGTGAAATCATGTATTTGTAAGACAGAAGACCATATGCTACCTATCAGCAGGGCAATATTAACAAGTTATTGACAAATCACAGCATGCCATTTACTAAAGGCTCTTTCATTATCATTTATGAACTCCGTTTTCTGGAAATCACAGGTATCTGGGTAGCTAATGCATAAGAGTGTAATATCGAAAAATACGGGGGGCAAGGTATGACTAGCGGTCACTTCGGGGGGGCATGTGCCCCTTTTGCCCACCCCTGGATCCGGGCCTGTTCATGCTTGCTATTTATAAGACTGCATGACAGTCAGAATCCTGCGTTTCACACGTGACAGCTTATCGCTCACCCAATAGTAAACATATACATGTACCTGTATTAAAATATTATAAACAAAAGGTCAAAGCGAAAGGTCAGTTTGGTCGACCTATAGCACTATCTACGGTACAGAAAATTGTTAGTAAAATAAAACAATAATAATAATAATAATAATAATAATAATAAAGGCTCAACTAGTTGACCAGTGGGCACATATCAATTAGCCAGAGTGCCAGCTATCCTCTTAATCATGACCACTTTCTGGGCGTTTTCAGTAACTGGTAAATTGATGATAGTTTTGCTATTTTTCGAAGTAAACAGGATTTGGCAATTCACGCAAATTGTTTCCTTAGAAGACAATTTTGCATGAAATGTCAAAGCCTATTTTCTGGAAAAATAAGAAAAATATTTCAAAATGTTGCCTGCAGAGTATGCATGTTTAACTAGCTGATAACTTGCAGTTAATTAATGTATTAAGTTTCTTTTGTTGTTTTGTCGCAGCCTATTTTCTGGAAAAATAAGAAAAATATTTCAAAATGTTGCCTGCAGAGTATGCATGTTTAACTAGCTGATAACTTGCAGTTAATTAATGTATTAAGTTTCTTTTGTTGTTTTGTCGCAGCAGTAATAAACACTAATAACAATATATACCATATTTACGCTAAGTATTTGGACAGACAGTCCTGAGCAAACAATGTGGACCTAGATCAGACGCCACAGAACACGGGTAGACCCAGATCAGATGCCACAGAACGCGGCTTTTGATCAGGGTCTACACTGTTATCCACACATCCTGTAATTTTTTACACAAGAACAGGTGATAAAATGGACCTGTTTAAATTTTAGGGATACCCCTTTTATCCCTACAGGCAAATACACACATCTTTGCAAACAGTGCAGATCCAGATGGTCACGAGCCGTCTCATCAGGATCTACACTGTTTGCCTTTCTGTTATTGAGTTTTGATTGGAACACCTATTTGTAACAATGGATGCAACCAAGTTCAGAGATGGAATATAGTCCATTTCAGAAAGGGTTAAGGTGTTCGAATATTAAGAGTAAATACGCCACCTGTGGACAGCAGCAATAATACATTAGCTGCTATTTCAACACCCTGTATACTTTTACTTGGTTAATTAACTCTTAGCACACTATTGGCAAATTCAGCAGGCGACATTTTGATATATTTTCTTATTTTTTTTTTTTTCCAAAA
The DNA here is from genome assembly GCA_964016985.1 of Anodontia alba. Classification (NCBI taxonomy): domain Eukaryota; kingdom Metazoa; phylum Mollusca; class Bivalvia; order Lucinida; family Lucinidae; genus Anodontia; species Anodontia alba. The sequence goes on along the minus strand of OZ024831.1, from coordinate 32,721,933 downwards.
ATATGACCTTATTTTTCAGGCAAATTGAAGTGTCGTATCATATTTTCTGGAAAAATAAATAAAAAAAAAAAGCCAAAATGTCTTCTGCAGAATATTTTACCCAGCATGCTATGCGTCAAAACCGATAATAATCTCTCCGCCATTGTACTATAGTATCAAATAATAACAGAAATCGTTAATGAAGAGACTCTCGGGGTCACCTCGAGAAATCCAACACTAACCGATATGCCGACAGCGAAGATCCAGACCAGACTGTGAGACATCTGTCCTATGCGTCAAAACCGATAATAATCTATCGCCGTTGTACTAGTATCAACTAATAATAACAGAAATCTTTAATGAAGAGACTCTCGGGGACACCTCGAGAAATCCAACACTAAACCGATATGCCGATAGCGAAGATCCAGACCAGACTGTGAGGCATCTGTTTGGAATCTTCCAACTCTGCAATACACATTCATCTAAACCCATTAGTTGTAAGCGAGTAGCGTTACTGCGCGCATGCGCAGACTGGTCACCAAAGCTGCTTGCTGATAGGAAGGTATTTTTTCACAGCAGGCGTCATGTTTTGTCACCTATTCTCTCACTCATTATTCGCGGATTATTATTTTGACCAGATTGAGTTGAAAGCATTCTTACCATAGCTAGGTCTTTTACCTGTAATTAATGGATAACAATGCGGTTTAAAGCCTACAAACAGGCTGTAATACTCGTTTTGGGATTTTTGGGTGTATCACTCTTATTATTTCTTATAGCAAGTAAGTTAAATGACATTGTTTATGTGTTTCATCACGAAAACACGCCTATATAATTCTGACCCCCTTGAACCCCACGCTTATATAGTAAAACTGGGGTTTACAGGGGTAAACATTATTTTTTTTTATTTCTGCCTAAAACATAGATTGTGGGTACTCGCTAGAACCGCCTCGCCGAGGCGGTTCTAACGAGTACCCACAATCTATATTTTGAGCAAAAATAAGAAAAAAAATAACAATTTTTCATCTTAATATTTTCATATTTTCGGCGGTAAAATTTACCATGTATTTGTATAGGCGTGTTTTCGTGATGTAAAACTTCACAAGTCCAGTATTACAGACAACTCTCTTTATACCGACTTTCGATACAACGACAAATTCGTTAAAATGACAATTTGACTGTCCCGAAACCTTCGCTTGAGAGGTAACAATTTGTCACAAACTATGCAAGAATTTTGTATTTAGTACTTTAAAGAAACATATGTTTTGGATATTTGTTAGAATCGCCTCAGTGAGGCGATTCTAACAAATATCCGAAATATATGTTCTATGAGGAAATAAGAACACAACAAAACCTTTCTTAGTATTAATCTGTTTATTCAGTATTCTGTACAACAGTAATTTCATTTCAATGGCAACGTCTTTGGGAACAAATGTTGTCTTTGTAACGAGGGTTCATGGCTGTCTTCATTTCAAAAACACGCCTATTCAAATATACTGAAAATTTCAACACCAAAAACTGAAAGTTTTCAGATAAAAATTCTGTATTTTTTCACATTTCTGCTCAAAACATAGATTGTTGGTACCCACAACGTATGTTTTTGAGCAGAAATAAGAAAAAAATGTATAACCCTGTAAACCCCTGTTTTACCATATAAAAGTGGGATTTAAGGGTGTCAAAATTATATAGGTATGTTTTCGTGATGTGACGTATTTTGTGCTTTTTAATTTATATAACAATGGATTTTTAATTGTATTTAACAGTAGATTTTGTATCTTATGTAACAATATTTATTATATAACAATTTATATTATATTTATTATAAACAGACTGTCTTTCATTGACTGAGAGCTGTTTTCAGCCCAGTGAATATATCTGATGTTCACCGGCTTGCGCGCGCCTTCCAGTGAATATTAGTTTCTAAAATTATATTGTGACGTCGCCAGTAGTGACGCCGACTGTTTTCGCGCGCTTTTTATATTAATGTGTTCTGGTGTTGACTGTTATGGGGTCTGTTGTTGTATTGACAGTTATCAAGTGAAAAGACAAACTATACAATAAAACACTTATTGACTATTGAGGTATTGAATATGACGTTGATATCCACTATACCTCGGTCAATATTAGTATATTAATATTAGTATTCTGTGGTAGATATCACGTCATATCCAATACCTCAATAATTGGATAATATTACACTGAGAAAATCAAATATTTTCTATTTCTCCCCAATACGATTGGACAATGGCGACGTTATGTCGTGGACGCTGTTCCGTTGTTAAAAAGAAAACTACGTAGGCTTTTTTTCATTTTTTTTTGTTCAATTATAGCCCTGGAACCAGATTTTTCCTCCGATAATACATTGAAAAAATATAATTATAAGTAATAACAGCAATTTATTTATTTTATTGTTAAAAGGAAAACTACGTAGGCTTTTATTCTTTTTGTTTTGTTCAATTATAGCCCTGGAACCAGATTTTTCCTCCGATAATACATTGAAAAAATATAATTATAAGTAATAACAGCAATTTATATTATGCATATAACAACACATTTTACATTATATATAACAATATATATCAATGTAATTTACAGATTTTACATTATATATACTAATAGAATTTTCATTATATATAACAATAGATTTTACAGTATATATAAAACAGATTTTACATTATATATAATAACAATTAATTTTACATCAAACATACCAATAGATAGATAGATAGATAGTCTTAGTCTTGTTTCCTCGACGACAGGAGAGTATGGAATGCAATATGTGAATATAACCATAGACAATATACATATATAAAACTATCAGAACAGGGAAAAAGAAGTTTAAAAGAACACACACACACACACACACACACACACACACACACACACACACACACACACACACACACACACACATTTATAGATTTTATATTACATACAACAACAACAGCACTGTCAGGCTCTTTGCCGATGATACCCTTATGTACTTAACAGTCCACAACTCTTCAGATTGCATCAAACTCCAGGAAGACCTCAACAACCTAGAGAGATGGGAGTCAGACTGGCAGATGTCTTTTCACCCAGAGAAATGTGAGGTCATGCATATCACCACAAAGAAGAAACCTTTTCAGCACAACTATACCCTCCATGTCTTCAGTACCCCAAATTAAATACCTTGGAGTACACATCTCTCAAGGTCCTAAGTGGAATTCACACATCAATTCCATCTCCTCAAAGGTAAATAAGACTCTAGGTTTTCTGAAACGAAACTTAAGAATCAACTCGAGCACAATTAAGGAAAAAGCCTACAAATCTATTGTCCGTCCTAAACTTGAATACTGTAATACAGTATGGGACCATAAATGTATCAAAAATCCCAAAGAAGGCGACAAAACAAGTTACAGGCTGGTAGATCAACTCGAGATAGTACAATGGAGAGCGGCATGATGGGTTACTGGAAGGTACCATAATACATCCAGCGTATCTGACATGCTTCGTAGTCTGGACTGGCGATCCCTTGAACAAAGAAGAGTGGGTTCTAGACACATCACACTCTATAAGATACCATCACGAAAACATGCCTATATAATTTAGACCCCCTTAAACCCCACTTTTATACAGTAAAACTGGGGTTTACAGGGGTATACATTATTTTTCTTATTTCTACTCAAAAACATAGATTGTGGGTACTCGTTAGAACCGCCTCGCCGAGGCGGTTCTAACGAGTACCCACAATCTATGTTTTGAGCAGAAATATGAAAAATATCAGAGTTTTTTTTTATCTGAAAATTTTCAGTTTTTGGAGGTGAAATTTTCTATATATTTGAATAGGCAGGTTTTCGTAATGGAAACGATATTGTTGAAGAGGATCAGTATTAACAGAGAGGTTCTGGAAGACGAGAACACCAGTATCGCTAGTTAAGAGCTGATAAAGGACTACACACGCTTTTCCTTCTTACCCAGGACAGTAATACAGTGGAATCAACTTCCAAGTCAAACATATCTGGCAGAGTCCCTCGATATCTTCAAGACTCAGGTCACGAAGATGGAGCACTCTAGGCTCAGTTAGTCCAAAACATTTCTTCTATCTGTTTGTCTTTCTCCTCTTTACTTCATTCTGTATTTCCATTCCCTTTAATAAGGCTCTAACTAATCTTTTCCGGTTCTTCTAATTTTTCCCTTCTCGCACTCAACTGGTGATAATCCTCAAAGTTGAGGGCATACCAGTACATCGGCAAAAGCAAAAAAAAAAAAAAAAAAATGCAAACATCAGGTTTTACAATATGTATAAACAATATATTTTACAAATACAAATATCTGTGTTTAGCATTAAACATACTAACAATTTTTATAGCTTTCAGTCTTTCTACTCTGCACATGAGAACATGAAAAAAAAAAAAAAAAAAAAAAATGCATGCATAATATCATTAACCCTTGTCCTGCTGAACCCGGATATGCCCTGCCTTTGCAAACAGTGTAGATGCAGATCAGTTGGCTTCTGAAGAAGCCAACTGATCTGGATCTGCACTGTTTGCCATAAAGTATGAGAATTTATATCAATAATCTGGATCAAGTAATCTGATTGGCTGAAATTGGAAGTGGGCCTGGCATCTTAATTTATTCAGCAGGACAAGGGTTAACATAGGAGCTTGATGAGAAGTGGCTTATACTCGTAGAAAAGGATAGAGGTAGTTGAGTGCAGAGTAGAACAGAACATTGATATTTCAGATTTCCCGCGGGCTGTAGTTCTCATAATAATATAGAACGGCATATACACAAAGAATTATTGATTTTACTGAACATACATTTCATAACAGAATTCATGGAAATCTTCTTGAGAAGATGGCTACATTACAAAGTATGGCTATAAAGGATGGAACATTGGGTAGTATGCACCTGTCGCATCTTGCCAAACGTATTTGTTTGGAGTCTGGGGATATAGGGAGCGCGCGGCGGACCAATGTCAAGACAACTCGTCCCCGTGTTCGGCCTAAACAGACCGTCCACCAACGGCTGCACTAGTTTAATATAACCAGTTAAATAAAATTTATATCAAACTGACATAAAAATTGCTAAATTGCTCCTATTTTTCTAAATTTTACAACTGGAAACTTATTCAGCAGTTTCGTCTGAACCACAAGGAGGTATGGCAGTAAGGCGAGGATTTTCCCAAACTGGCTCAAACATCCAGATTTCAGAAATTGCAATATTCAATTTTGGTAGCCCGATGTCTGAATCATAGCAGAAAGGAAAATATTTATGCTTCTGGCATATTATTACGGGCAGATAATTCAGTCCTCTTTACCTCACCCCAAAAACTCCTAAATTAATACCATGTTCAAAACGATGGGAATTACATTTAGTTACCTTTCTCTTTGGGAAATATTTCTTGCATCAGAATGACGAGGACACAATACTGATTGGAAAGTGTGGTTAAAATGAATACAGTCTGTGCGCGTGTCTGATATATCTGACTTGAACTCTCTTTCTCATTTCCGGTTAAAATACAAAATTGAATGCTTTTCATAAAAGTTGTTATAAAAGTATGTCTCTCCCCTTTACCCCTCCACCCCCACCCCCCTCCACCTCACACACATACCTAAACCAAAGTTCCCATTTATATATATTACGTACGTATGGAAATGAGAAAGATAAAAATAAGCCAGAAGCATAAATTGTCCTTTCTGGTATGATTCAGATATCAGGCTACCGGAATATGTAATAAAAAAAAACGAATATTGTAATTCTTTAAACCTGGTCTTCAACACCTGAGCCAATTAAGCGAAATCCTCGCCTTACGACAGTATCTCCTCTGTTAAACAGGTTATATGATAGCTTGAGAACATTGCCTAGCAAGTGATACGGTCTATCTACGTTATACATACGTATATAACAATAAATTTTACATTATACATAACAATAGATTTTACATTATGTAAAAACAAAAGATGTTACATTATGTGTAGCAATTTATTTAAATTGATAAATCGTTTAAACGAATTAATGTTTGAAAATAAACGAACTTATAATTATTTATTGTAGTAAATTAATAGTTGCAAGATGTCAAAGTAATTCGTTTTGTTTATTTATTTATTTTATTTTATTTTATTTTATTTTTATTTTTTTGAAGTGGTGTGTGTGGGGGGGGGGGGGGGTGGAGGGGCGGGGGGGGGGGGGGGGGGGAGAGGGGCGCGGGGAATGACAACTCTTGTATACTAACATTAGAGTCCCATATTGTATTTGACAAAAAATGCGAGTTAAGAAAGAGTTCCTAAAACAACTGTTTATATATCTATTATTGTAAAAAGGAAGCAGACAATTTTTATTACAGAGTGCACGGCAATTAGTGTAGAATTATATCGAGTACTTGCATAATATTTGTTGTACACGATATGTGGAATAAAAAGCCGGATTTTGCATTTCTTCACTGGTTATACCTGGTAGTTTTGAACTATTTTATTCAAGGCGAATAACTTTGTTTTTTCTTTTGAAATAGTAAGCATTCGTATGTGAAAAAAACAGGTCTAGAAGAAATTTGTGGTGGTCCAGGGAGCCATATGAATATAGCGTAGAAGTAGAACAGACCTGCGTAATTCATGACGTCATTAATGTTTTCCAATTAAAAATTATGCACTGATTGTTAAACAAAAACAGAGAACTTACGGGAAACAAGAAATGATTTATAAATGTAATTGTTAATCCGCTTACAAATAACTGTTTACCTGAATTGGCATAAAAAAAAAACATGCTCGGAATGGCAAATTATCACTGATCAACATTTAAAATACGTACTAGCAACACATTGCTATTTTCAATTTGCCATAATATAACAGTATTTACATTGCAGTTGTAAGTTCTACAAGCAAGACTGGTTGTTATCAATAGGTCTGGATTTAATCAAATACACCTCCCTTAAAACGCAGAGTTTTCAGAAAAATCATTTGAAGTGGAAATACTGTTTCTTCGAAGTAATTATATTATTAAGTAAAGTTGATTTATAGTTTATTCAATTTTCTTTATTTGAAAGTAATGTCACTTTCTTGTGACACCGAGTTTTAATTTTGAGAAAAGTCAGAGGACATACTATTCTCAATATTTTTTGAAATTAGTTCTGTACAAGAGTTGTGTTCTTTTGGCGATCATAAGACTGCTTTCTTTAAAAAGAGAGAAAAAAAAATGTCTTTTGTTCTCACTTTTAATAAATACATTTTTTTTTGTACTAGAGGATAAGGTCAATGTGTTGCTTTTTTCATCTGGTTTAATAAATTGCTTTCATGAGTATTTTCTTTTAAGTTCCCCAGAATTAAGACAAGCTTTAAAGTAAAACTCGCGGGAGATTCATACTTGTTCCCGTCCATCCATCTTTATATTTTCAAATAAGGTTTCTACATACTGTACCAGAACCCGTATATGGGCTAGGACGATGTAGTTTCCATATTGGCCCTTGGGCATAGACTGGGATGGAGTAAGCCACAGAATTATCGGCACTGGCGTACAGAAAGCAAACAGCGTGTTACACGGGACCTGGCCAATTTTTGAGAGAAAGTTATACAGGCCTGTAAGCTAGAAGTCATATATTTTCTTGTTTATAAGTCTTGTTTATATTTTTTGCCTTCTATTGCAAATGCTATATATATAATTAATATCAATACTAATAATATATTTTACTGGCATTCTTGTGTTTAATGCAAATAGTGTAGACCCCGATCAGATATCGTATTCATTGCAGTGTCTGATCTTGGTCTATACTGTTTGCTTAGGTCTATTTTGGGGAGACTAAGAAGTAATGGGCTAAAACATTGGCAATAGCTAATTTGTTTGACTTTGTTCCAGGAAGTTACCAAGCAATTCCTCTTAGAAGGAGACTAATGCCATCTGAGTCATTTTTTAAAAATGGTAAATACGTTGATGCACACACATATGGATTGTCTTCAACATCTGCGCGGACTGGTATTTGGAGGTCGTCGATGGCAAGAATGAACAATAGCGTGGACGGTAAATCTTAGCCCATTTATGCCGAGTGGACTTTTCTACCACAAATCTTTGGGCCGCTTCTTTGCCAATAGAAGTGGTGTCTGGTTTGTTTTTATTATTACCATGTTTTATAGAATTTCCTGTATTTAATACAAACAGTGTAGCCCTGATCAGACTCCGCATTTTGCGGCGTCTGATCTGGGTCTACACTGTTTGCCTATGTCCCTTTTATAGGATGCTAGGCATAAATGGGTGAACACATTATAAGCTTTAGCACTCTGTAGGCTAAATCATCATAGGGAAAATAGTGATATGTGTTTTACACCCTCCCCCCACACCCCCTATATTTGAAAGTTTTCAAAAACTAGGGAGGCATATTCCTGTCGGCAAAATATTGTCCTCCTTTGCCCAGCTTCTTGGTGGGATATAGAGGTGGCACGAACGAAACATAAAATGCCTGAATCATTCGCGTTTCAAAATGTCGATCTTTCAGGTGTATGAATTTATCTAAATGCGTTCTCTCTCTTGGGGGTTTACAAGTAAACTATACAACAGACGTGTTCGGGCAAACAGTAAAGTCCGTGACCAGATGTTTGCTTAGACAGGCTGATCTGAAGCTTCGCAAATGCGCTAAGTCTTCTATATATTTAAAGGCTCCATATTCCTCATAAATAGACATTTTTATTCTCCAAGAAAGGTTTAACAAATTGAGATATATGGTATTAATACAACCATAAAATGTGGCACCTGACAGCCTGTAAAATTTCAGTTAGTCTCTCGTTCTTTAAATGAAATGATTTTTGATCCAGTTCAAAAACTAGAGGCTAACTGAATTTTTTACAGGCTGTCAGATGCCACCGTGATTTTATGATCGTATTAATACTATATATCAATTTATCAAACCTTTGTTTTTGAGAAATATGGAGCCTTAAAGATACGTAAAATGTATTAAGTATTGTTTAACCTTTACCATTCTTTGGGCAACGTCAGCGGACGAGAAACTGACCCATTTAGTCGACGGACTTCTACCTTCACTTATCGGATTGGTCCATTTCCAATACAAGGAATGTCAGGTTAGTTTTTATCATTTCCATGTTTCATAGAAATTCCTGAATTTAATGTAAAAAGAGTAGACCCTAATCAGACTCCGCGTTCAGCAGCGTCTGATCAGGGTCTACACTGTTTTTCACCCATTTAGCTGTTTTGGGAACATCACTTGATAACACAATTGACTTATTTAAAAATTTGGAAAAGGGGTTGGCACCTTGCCTCACCAAGGGCTGAGAAAACTTCATATGGGCCGCATTAAGCAGAAAGGTGTCTTCAAGCATGCGTGAAATGTCTTTTCACATTCATCCCATGCATGCATAAAGTCTCATCCGAGCATTTGTTCTCTATTGCGAAACATTCTATAGTATCCAATGATTCTGTTTGCGGAGAGCGACGGCCCCGATCAAACTACGTGAATGCGCAGGCTGATTTCGGCCTTCGTTTCCCTCAGATGTCCGAAGGCATCACGAAAACACGCCTAATTATTTTGACCCCCTTAAACTCCACTTTTATATAGTGAAACTGGGGTTTACAGGGATATACATTATTTTTCTTATTTCTGCTCAAGACATAGATTGTAGGTACTCGTTAGAACCGCCTCGCCGAGGCGGTTCTAACGAGTACCTACAATCTATGTTTTGAGCAGAAATAAGAAAAATATCAGAGTTTTTATTCTGAAAATGTTCCTTTTTTGGTGGTAAAATTCTCAATATATTTGAATAGGCGTGTTTTCGTAATGCATTTCTTCGCACGGAGCGACCCACATAATGAGTAAGAAAGTAGCGTTGCTATTGAGGTTACGGGCTGCTAAACGTACAGAGTCCAGATTGGCTACAAACAAGTTTGAGCCTGCGCACGACAAAACCAACAACATGGCATGAGCTCCCTGCGAAGATTCAGATCAGCCTAGGCATCCGCCAAGTCTGATCAGAGTCTTCACTGTGCGCTCAATGGATAGCTAAGGACCCAAGCTCTCTTCATGCGGACAGCGAATGCCCAGGCTGATCTGAGTCTTCTTTGGGCGCATATGTCATTTTGTTTGTCTTGTCATGCGCTGGCTCTTATACTCCTATATTAAATAATTCCATTTTTTTGCCTGTTTGAAAAGCGTTTTTTGCCTGCTTTGATGTCAGAATTGGTCAAAATGTATAATTTAGGCAATTCAGCAAAATTGTACAATGTCGGTGGTTGCTTTGAATATGAAAGTAGACAATCATCCGGGCGGAAACTAGTAACATGGTACACATGTATATAACCTACCATTCCGTGCCTTGTTTTGAAGTTTATATATACTGCTATAAAACAGATACAATCTACCAAATATTGCTCATATGACTTTAAACCAAAAAAAAAAAAAAAAAAAAAAATGTTGTGGACGAACATTTGCAAAAGTGAATAAAATATATAAGCAAATTAATGGTAATCTGTAGCCTTTTAAGCCTTGATGAGTAAAGACGAAGTGTTCGAGGATTTAGGGTAAATAATGAAATTTGTTTTACTAAACCTTTCCAGGCAGTTCTTTTGTTGCAGTTTGCCTTTGTTTTGGACGACTGTGGTTTCATATTTGGCGTTTATTGTCATCACGAACACATGCCTATATAATTTTGACCCCCCTTAAACCCCACTTTTATATAGTAAAACTGGGGTCTACATGGGTATAAATTATTTTTCTTATTTCTGCTCAAAAACATAGATTGTAGGTACTCGTTAGAAGCGCCTCGTCGAGGCGGTTCTAACAGTATCCACAATCTATGTTTTGAGCAGAAATATGAAAAATATCAGAATTTTTTATCTGAAAATTTTCATCCTTTGGTGGTAGAAGTTTCAGTATATTTGAACAGGCATGATTTCGTAATGATCCTTCTTTTTTCCTTATCTCTCCTTTCTTTGGTGCCTCGGAGGGTGTGGTTCGTGATTGTGACATTTCCTGGATATTTTCACTTATGTTGTGTTTTTATATACTTAACAGATCTATACGATAGCCAAATTACGAACGTATCTCTTGCTCCAATCGGCAACTCCTCGAACTTTTCCGGCGTCGTCATAGTGACGTACATGCGATCTGGTTCGAGTCTCACTGGAGATATACTACAACAGAGTCCTGGTGCATTTTATGTCTATGAACCTTTGCACGCCATTGGAAATATGGTGAAGAAGCCAGCTGTACCAAACTTGACATTTATGAATGGAACGACTAGGTATGACGCCAACCTTACTGATACATTGTATTTATCCTAAGTATTCACACAGATAAATCTGAGCAAACAGTATAGACCCAGATCAGACGCCGCAGAACGCGGCGTCTGATCAGGGACTACACTGTTTGCCACTCCTCCAGCTGTTTTTGACCAAATCAACCGGTAGCAAAATGGGCTTTTTCAAAATACAGGGCAAATATGGTAAGGAAATATTAGGATAAATGAGTCATCTACCCAGGTGAAGTAAATTTTAAATGCTTTTTTCTCACACACTCACAATGTATTAGATGTATTTTTTTTACAATCGTTCAATACTACCTACTTCTTTCAACTTGAATAAAATGAAGTTGGTTATAAATGAATAAAAAAAATGTTTGCAACACAGTTTCGTGAGAGAACAAGGCGGAGAGGGTTTAAATCTGGTTTTATGGGCGCTACTGTTCGCCTTTAACCCATTTAAGCCTAGCGTCCCATAAAAGGGACAGTAGCAAACAGTGTAGACCCAGACAAAATGCTGCATAACGTGGCCTATGATCAGGGTCTTCACTGTTTGCATGAAATAGAGGAATTTCAAAAAACATGACAGAAAAAAACAACAACAACAACACACACACACAAAAAAAACAACAACAAAAAAAAAAAAAAAAAAAAACACACACACACACACACACACACACACACAAAAAAAAACAAACAAAAAAAACAACAGATGCCTTTAAATTAGAAATCGACTTGTCAAAAGAGAGATAGAGAAGTCCACTCTGCATAAATGGGTTAATGTTGCTATGATTCCAGCCCAATACGTAAAACAGTTAACTATAACATCTGTGAATCAACACAGAAAAAAAAAACTGTAAATTAACCTTTCACCATTACGATGAAAGAAAGATGAGGACGCGACTGCAAAACGTCAGTAAGAGGAAATAGAAACGTATTTGTAAAACATTATGCCCCCAACTATATGCTTGTTCTTACAAAATGACAAATTTAACAAGATTTTCCTATGCTAAAATACCGAAGTCTGAAAAGGGCGCACAATTTGATGAAATATCTGAAAAAAAAGTTCACGAAAAATTAATTAGGTCGTCTGCACATTGGTTCCAAGTTGCTTGCAAACTTTCATGAGCCTAACTCACGTGGTTCTTTAGGTATGTTGCTTACAAAGTTTTTATTTGTTAAAATGTCTAAATCTGAAAAGGGATCTGATTCCACCATGAAAAATCTGACAGAAAAGAAAAAGCAAAATATGGGTCAGCTATTTTTTTTTTATAAGCAATGCATATAAGACATTTCAAAATCCTAGCATACTTGATATGAGAGGCTCAAAAGAGTGTCATACGGGCGAACGGACGGACGGACAAGCCGAAAACAATATGCCCTCCCAACTTCTTCGAAATTGTGGGTCTAAAGAAAACTACTACACGGTTAGGAAACTTCATAATCGGAGCCAGTGGAAGGACTTTCCAAAAGATAGGCTTTTTTGTAAAATATAAATCGTTTTTTGCTTATTCATATATCAGTTAGACGGGAGCCAGTCTACCGAGACCTGTAATCTTAAGCCTTCATCTAGTTCAGAAAAGAGCCGGGCAACCTCATTTCCGACGAGCTTGTCTGTGCACAAAGCGAAGTCTCAGATCAGGCTGCGCTTTCGCGCAGTCTCTGAATCTTCGCAGGTCACTCTGTGATTAGCCAAGAACCCACTTTGTATTCAGGCGGACAGCGAATACGCTGATCAGACTGTGCAAATGCACAGGCTGGTTTGTGTGATCGCTGAGCGAACATGCAATCTTGTGGTAAATGCTGTGCCCTGGCTCAAAATATCTATTTATTTCAGGCAATGGCCCTTTGCCTTCGATGAAGAAGCAGTGAACATAATTCGCAACTGGTTAGTTTGTGACATCTTTAAATTGCCAAAAAATGCCCTGATGGATGGGTTTTTGAGTACGTATAATGATATTTTTATAACTCAAGATGAGGGTGGTATCCAAATAAAACTATCTTTCTTATATGTATATATATATCGAACACTTTTGAACTGCAAAGAAAAGAGTAAGAAAAATATTTTTCTTTGGCAATAAAACACCTTGCTGAAAGTTAGGTTAAACAATTCAAGTAAATTTGACTCCTCCGTCAAGTCACTTGACCATTTAACTGACAACCGCAAACTAGATCAGTTTTATAATCATAGGTATTAGTCTTCATTTCGTTTGTCATTTATTTGTAATGTTGCTTTTCGTTTTGTGGTTAGTATATATCGTTTAACTATCCACAAAGCTGTCTATTTTAGAACTCCTTTGAATCGCCTTGCAATATTTTTCTTCCAAAGACGAAGCTGAACACCTTTTTCAGTGACAACAATGTCTATCCGAATAGCTTTTGTGTTTCTCTCGAAATAAAATACCTATTAATGGTATTTATCAAGATAAGCAGATGGTTATAAGCTATGTTTATCTGAGAATTGACAAGTTTGAAATAATTAATAGGTATTTTATTTCGAGAGAAACAGAAAGGTCTGAGAAAAACAGTGTAGCTAAGAATGCGGCGTCTGTTCAGGGTCTACACCGTTTGCCACTCATCCAGCAGTTTTAGGACGGATCTACAGGCAGCAAAGATCACTTGCGGAAATTTTAGAACAATACGAGGGTTGAGCGCAAGACTGTAGTAACTCAAACGAGGGTTGAGCGCAAGACTGCAGTAACTCGAACATATTTTTGAAACCCTTGTTTATGGGCAACTTTGACCCCTTTGTAAACAATGTAAAGTTAGGTGCCATTGCTTGTACGAGCAATGGCACCTAAATTTCCATTGTTTACAGAGAGAAATGTTGTAATCTTCATAACGCCTTCATGGAGAGTAGATTAATTATTGGGAAAACAACTATCTGAATTGCTACAGTCTTGCGATCAACCCTCGAATACTTTATGGAGATGAAGTTTCAATACTTAGCCTTTAAAATACTAAGCAAAATTATAGCAGACGACATTCTATATTTTTTAAAATGGTTTTTCAGAGAAATAAGACTTGGCATTTCATGTGAATCGTCTGAAATACCATGCCTTATTTTCTTTGAAAAAAAAAATCAAGATGTCATCTGCTGCAGTTGTGATTAACACTTTAAGTGTTAGGGTAAGTACGGTAATAAGCAGCTGTCACAGAAATCGTTTTTTTTTCTTTAAAACTCCTTAGGCGTAAAAATAGCTGTGTTTCCACTAACCCGACCGACCCTGTTTCAAACACCCGACTGCTATTTTTTATCAGTAAAAATGCAAAATAAAAAGAAAAGTAAAGCACCGATCCTCAACAAAATACCTGACTTTCATAAAATTACAGGCCCGACCCTGTACTTTTCTGGAGAAAAATAGAAAAATTAAAAAAATAAAAGTTTCTCCTACATATCGACCAAATGTCTTTTCAGCATGTTGCTGGAAACACAGCTTTTTTTTTTTTTACACCTTATCAGACTACGCATCGGCAGATCGATAGACTCGCTAGATCTTCCATAAGACAATAGAATGTCAGAAAAAAAAAATAAGGTAGATGCGTAAGCTTGTTTGTGTTGAGGTTTTACGGCCCAGTCAACCCAATGGGGTCATGTCGAGCGCGGTCAGTTTACCTAACCACACGTTTACTGGGCAGGCTTAGTCCTCTTCGCGGTTAACCAGTATTGTGCACATTCTTTCGCCAGAAACTGACAACTGCCCTTCTTGAATCAGCGGAAGGGAGAGAATGACCGTAGAAAATATTTCATGATCAATCTCCACGAAAGAATGTTGCCGACCTCGGCGGGGGTTGAACCCGCGACCTCCTGGTCTCCAGTCGGACGGCGCATCCAACTGAGCCACCGAGGCCGGCTAGATGCGTAAGCTACTTTCGATATCAACTTACATTTTTGTATAAGAAAACAATGAAACGCAGCTGTTTCGATATAAAGTGCTGTTGAAAACTGGATATTAATTTAGGAGGTAATATTGTCTGAATAGGTAGTTTGCAAAGTAAGCTACGTAGCCGAGTTTGGCCCAGGCAGACAGTTTTGTTATCCGTGAAACATTGGTTATAAACTATAAACTGAATTAAAAATCTAATATACGCTAGCCAGCTATTTTTACCCCCCTGCCCCCACCCCCGACCCTGTGTTTCTTAAAACCTATTACAGTTGACTCTTGTTATCTCGAACTCGCTTATCTCAAATGACCGCTTATCTCGAAGTGAAAATCTGGTCCCTGCCGAAACATGAACATCTAACAAGAGGCAAAAAAAATATTGTGGAAAAGAGGAGAAATCGCTCCTAAGGAGCAATTTCTCCTCTTTTCCACAATATTTTTTAATATATCTCTAACTTCAAGAGCCCAATCACATATATATTTGTTAAATGTGGTTGTTAGACTTATTTTTTTCCTCAATTCTGCAAATCTTATATGTCGAGGTACGGATATCTCGAAGTATTTAATTGAGTCCCTTGGAATTCGAGATAACGAGAGTCGACTGTATCTTGCAAATGTTTTGCAGCATGTTAGGCATTCGACGATAGGGCCGTTATTGAGCAACAGCCTGTTACATTCGTTACCCCTACAAAATGTATAATATCATAGGAAATTATTAAACTTATGAGAATTGGAGCAAAAGTAATTATATGTTCCAACTAAATGAAGTTAAGGAACAGTCCACTAGCTACAAAATGTTTGAAACCTCATTTTGGCTTAACATGATGTCACGTATGTTACATTTTCTAATGTACCCTTTAGAAATGAGTATTTTAACTCATAAAGTTCATTTTCATAAATTTTACTTTGCCTATGTGACCATAAGATTTTAATTTCTGATTAGATATTTAAATACTCTTTCCAAAGCTGCAAACATTATTTCTATAGCTAATATACTTTGTAAGTTATTGGCTGTAAAGCAAAGCACCCTCTCTGTGAAAGGTAACTTTGGTAAAAAATAACTTTTACATAATATCACATCGAATCGTCCTAGTTGACCTAGATTGTACAAATAAAGCGAATTTTTATTTAAGTATTATGTCTTAGTAGACACAGAGGCGCATTTGAACATGGCTCTGCCATATTATTCTGGCCATAGTAACGTTAACATCTAAAATATTTACATACTGTAGGCTTTGGTGGTTTCCTATATGATCATCTTCATCAGTATTTAGTGTCTCTATTTTGTATCATTTAGAAGATTTGTAAGCATTTCTAAAGCTGCAAATGTAATACCGATATTCTTTGTCAGTTATATACATTTAATACTGTTAACAGTAAAGTTGCTGTCTGCACCAAGGTCACTTTTGCATAAATACTGAATACTGTCCTGAAGTTTTTAATTTATGGCAAATGCTTATAATTTCTTAATATCTAAATTAAATATCTACAGACGAATTAAATGTCAGACCCTCACATGGCTTTGCTTAATAATTTATCGGTGGTAACATATGTGACACCTTAATGTCTAAATTTTAAGGGATTTTTGTCTCGTTCTCTTTAAATGTCTTTACCTATAGTTTTATCTCTTGAATTAGTACTCGGCTTTAAAATAAGATCTTTCAGAATCAAAGGATAAAAATGACACCCTTCGCCTTATTTATTCTGTTACACTATCAGGGTGTGTTACGTAGATAATTCATTTATCTGCAATCTAGCCAACCAGTGCATATCAAATCAAGAATGTTATTGGTATATTAAGAAGTTCCAAATTGATAGCTTGCTACGCTTAGTTTTGTTTATGATTTTTATTTATGACCTCCAAATCTATTTAAAAACATGGCACATTGACCACAAAGCATTTCTGTTATATGTTTAATCTATGTAACATAAAATTATTTCTGATTAAACAATATTGCTACAAGCATAGTCTCATGCCAAGAAGTGCATGTATTTAATACCACAGTAGCATTAGTAGTCTTGATTAAAAAATAATGTTTATTACTATAAAAAGCTGCCGCAGGGCATATAAGACCTGTGAATACAGCTATGACTAGTCAATGTCTTCTTTGTTTGCTCAATGAATAGCAAAGGATCTCAGCTTTCATCATGCAGACTGCAAAGACCGATCAGACTGAGCGGACAGCCAGGCTGATCTGAGTTCACCAGGTACACAAGCCAATTGTTAGTTTTGTCAATGCTGAGGCATTGACGTTTTTGACGTTTATTTTAATATATTAAGATAACATAAAGTTAATCATATAACACTTTGCCTTACGGTTATACGATTTCCCCCAAAAACAAACAGTGTTGCTTTATCTCTTAAATATACAGAATACAATAATCCTTAAAGATAAGTTTGTTACATTAGGCAAATTTAGAAACATACATAACACAATGAATTTAAGTATATATTGGAGCAATTCAGTGACTTTAGCACCTTTCGAGATGGACTCTACTCTTGTGTTAAAAACAAAAATGGAATGTTACTTGATTTTCATCTGTTCCATGCATATATTTGTACATTTTTCTATTAAAACATAAACTGCCGGTACCTACCTAAAACACATGAACAAAAAATCAGGTCAATATTGTTGGATATAATTAGTTATAGTCAGATAGTATTACATATTTACATAATAATTATGACTTTGAAATTAACTCTATGAAAGGATCTACAAAGCTATTCTTAGTGTCAGAATATGCAGTCTGAGCAGAAGAAGTTGTATTCTAAGTATCAGAGTATGTCTCAAATATGCGCGTCCGACTGATAATCAGGACGTCGCGGGTTCGATCCCTGCCGGGTCCGGCAACGCTCTTTCGTAGAGATTTATCAGGAAATGTTTTCTACGCTCAGTTTCTCCCTTCCGCTGATTCAGGAAGGACAGTTGTCAGTTTCTGACGAAAGAATGTGCTCAAGTACAGGTTAACCGCTTAGAGGACTAAGACTGTCCAGGAAAAGTCTGGTTATGTAAAGTGAACGCATTCGACATGAGCCTTACTGGTTGACTGGGCCGTAAAACCTTAACTTAATCAATCAATGATCGGTCTGTTAATGTGTAGGATGATCTGGACCTTCATTGCCAACATATGGCATAAGGTCTCTTTTTGTGTGTTGAACGTTAAGACTGCAAGGACTCTGATCACCTTTTTTTGCGGATGGGATGGACTAGATTGATCAAGGTCTGAAACACTCTAACTGTCGTGTTTCTGACGAGTTGATTGGGGGATTACCCATATAGTACGGGTTCCAATATAATAAAAATGCTAACCCTACAATCGGAAAGTTATACAATTTATTTTGATATAGGAAAACAGTTTATAGCTGTATATATGTATATATTGTTTCCGCGAAAATGTTCAAAACAGAAACCAGAATGTAAATTTTCTCATGTGCGTATGAATATTAATTTTCTCACGACATTGAGGCTATTTCCTACATACAAGGGAGTGTACCCTGGTTTACTGCCTGAAACCAATTTTAAATTTTTGCATGCAAACTGTATTCCAAATACACATTCTACCTTTTTTCGATGTCATGTATTATAAGTTTCATAAAAATGGACTGACATAACAAATGTCCAATATCTGATCCAATATGGCCGCTACGATGAACTTTTAAGAGAACGCCTGTTTTTGAAATTTCACAATATCATTTTTAATACACCTTTCGGAGGTTCGTGCTTATGATTTTTGTGTTAGATTAATTCGTATATAATACAATCTTATACATAAGTAAGTCTTTAAAATGTATGCTGAGGAAGTTGTCTGCAAACTTTGTAAAATTATACCATATAAATTATACCACTGACCACTGTTGACCACTGTTCACAACTTCGGTAAGAATGTATGAAGGCCAATACAATAAGTAAGCTTCGCAAGCAAAAAATATTCATCGGATTTCCATAAAGTATAAGCCATTTAACAAAAAAAAAAAACAACAAAAAAACAACAACAAACATTTATATTTAGACATCAACTGTACAGATAAAATAAATTTATCACTGGACGGGTGTACCTGTCAGCATATACATGTTTACTTTACAATGAACATAACTTACAGTTGCTAGGCAACAATCGGAAATGGTACCATGCAAAATTAATGCATTTCGCTTAAATGCAATTAGTTTCGAATTGCTAGACAGTGGGTTTTGTATCATGCAGTATGAATGCTTTATATACGAGATATAAATCAGCGCGGTATATCTTTCCGATATTAGTTTATTTTATTTTTTGCAAGAGACAAGAAATGAAACCCGACTAATATCTATTTGCAAAAAGAGGTGTCCCAGACAAACTTAACCATTTGCTGGTATGGGCTCTTCACATACATAACTACTGACTAATTAGAGATTAAACAAGTGTTCGCTGTTTGTATTAAAACAATTGCATTAAAGCTTACAGGAGGCTTCTTTGTAAGAATGGCGGAAAATTTATCAGGTCCCGAGGTAATAAAACTTTTTTATGCTCATTTCAGCTAAGCATGAACTTGTCTCTTCTACTTGGCATTTTCATATCAATTATCAGAGAAATTTTCATGCCCATCTATGTTGAGCAAGAAATAATTTGCAATTATTTGTAATTTGAGATTTATTAGCAGGACAAATTTCAACTGAGTTCAGCATGAAAAAACTTTTATAACCTCGGGCCCAGGAATATCCATTCCCATTAACCGGCGATTTCTATATTTCTTTCAGATAAAGGAATCAAAAGCAATCGTTTTAGGATCTGTTATTCCAAGCAAGTTCACTTAGTCAGAAATTCAACTGTTGCGATGACATTATGTGCCCATGAACTGAAGTCTGTCTGTGAAAAGTCTCCAATAAGAATACTAAAGACAATACGAACGCCATTAAATTGGATAAGTCATCTTTTGGACGAGTTACCAGGGCTACAAATAATTCATCTCGTGCGGGACCCACGTGCAACATTGAAGTCACAGTCTAGGTTTGGAATGTGCACTGCAAAACGTGGCGGTATAGGTAGCTGTACAAATGCATTTTGTAAGAGACAAGAAAATGATCTTCTAGAGGTTGATAGGTTAACCAGCAAGTATCCAGGTCGTATAATAAGAGTGTTTTACGAAGACATAGCAGCGAAGCCTATAGAGTCATCACGAATATTGTTTGATTTTATTGGGACTACTTTTACTCCGTGGGCGGAGGAATACATTTTTAACATAACCCTTGCAGGAAACCCGAATAATTGCCCTATATGCACAACACGATCAAATTCAAGTATACACATAGACTCATGGAGGACCAAAATAATGCCTGAATTTTTGAATGCAATTGAAAACAGATGCAATTATATCTTACGCCGCTACAATTATAGCCTTATGCTAACTAGTCGCTGAAAGCGATAAAACTGACAACCACCAAACGTCGTTGAAGGAGAGCTGTTTCATACACAAAACACACACGGACGCATACGTATCATAGCTGTTATTTGTTTGGTCCAGTTAAAATAAAATTATTCACTGTGCAATATAAAGTAAATAGATTTGTACACGTTTTTGTTATCTTTTTATACGCAAAACTAAGGCATTTTTAATGTTAATGGATAATCCTAGTAGATTTTTCCGCATTTTCTGACATGAGATACAACTTCTGTTACATCCTGATTGCTTTCCTTTTGCACCAGGCCTTTTCTGAAAAGGGGCCTACTCTAAAAAAGAAGAATTTGCTTCCGCGAGAATAATCATTTTAGAGAATAATCATTTTCAGAAGGGAACAAAAGCATATGTTACAAAGTTGTTTCCCTTGAAGGTATATCAGTTCAACATTCACACAAAGCACACGGGCGCATATGTATCGTAGTTTTCATTTATTTGATCACGTTAAAAAATAAAGTAATTCACAGGCCAGTACAAGTAAAATAGATGTTTACATGTTTGTGTGACCTTTTCATCCACCAAATGAAGGCATATTAATGTAAATGGATACTCCTGGTACAAAAAAAAAAAAATACACCAGTAGGACAAGGAAAACAACTTCTGTGACGTCATGTTTGCTTTCCTGTACACCAGTTTATTTCTGAAAAGTGTACTCCAGAAGCAATGCATTTGCTCCAAAATTCGTCCCATTAAGAGAAGTCCTCTTTTCAGAAGTGAGTACTACTCAGAAACATTTTTGACAAATTTGTTTCCCTTGAAATGGTATCTATTCTCCTTAAGAGACCTGTTCCATTATCAACGCACACGGACGTATAAGTATCATAGCTTTCATTTGTTTGGTCACCAAAATGAAATATAATTATTCCCTGTACAATACAAACAAAATATATATTTAATTGTTCATTCGAATTTTCTATCCGCCGAATCATGTCATTTGCAGTGTTGACAAGAGAGACAACTTCCGCGATTTTCCGTTGGCTTTCATGTACACAAATGCCTTTCTAAGATACGTAAGATCGGATAAGATAGGAAATTTTATTTAAAGACATAATGGCAATATATAACAGAAAACTTCAGCTCTAAAGAGCTTTTGACCGTCTGTAACATGCATGCAAACTACAAAATTAAATATGACAATATTATGACATATAATTTACAAGGATTTTACAGCAATATTATGAAAAAAAAAAAAAGAATAAAAAAAAGAATAAAATTATTAGTTTCCTAAAAACATCATAGAATTATTATCTATTAAGACATTAAGGCAAGGTACATGTCCAAAAGCAGACATTAAATGTGATAATTTCTAAAAACAAAAAGAGACGTTACATCGACAAAAGTATTAAAATATAAATATAAAGGCAAACATCATGTGCTAGTAGTGGAACTAACGAATCGCCAGGCCATAAGTGTTAGTGCCACTTCTGACCCGTATGTAATAACATATTATTGCATAAAAAGCAGTGTCGCACGTTATTAACAGCCGTGCATTAACCGGCGAAAAGCCGTGTATTAACAAGGCAATTCACGCGCTGTCAATGCACGGCCCGCGCTGTTAATGCACGGCTACGGAACTTTCAATATGCTCGTACCGGGGCCACATAATTGCTGCCGTCACGAGATGTGTACTGCCCTGCCCCAGAACGAGCATAGTCAGTGGAAATAGCGTTCGCGCGACATCGGTGAAAAGGCGAAACAAAATAGTGCAAGAAATAACGCGAAATGTAGCAAATATTTTCATTTTTATGCAATAATAGCGATCGAACATGGTTTTTCAATGCATTTCAATGCCAGGTCCCTTGGGAGGTGTTGAAAACCGCGCCCTTCGGCCTCGGTTTTCAACACCTCCTACGGGACCTGGCGAATGTTAATGCATGAAAAACCATGTTTGATCCCTATATTAACTAAACAAAAAAAAACTGAACAAACAAAACTTGATAAATTTCAGGAGATCCTGCGGAACAACTACTTACATAAGTTACATTTACAGTCCTCCCCATTCCAATTAGAAATAAAAAAAATTAAACTGATTAAATGTGCTTGCTTGTCTAATATAATCTTGAAAGCTGTTCTACAGAATTGCTGCTGCAAAAAAGGGTAAGAGAAAAGCCCAGGGAGTGCCACAATCACAAACCGCAGCCCCTCCCAGACCCCAAGAGGAAGAGGAAACCGACAAATCTAAACAAGCACAAATTGAACAAACGTACGAAAAGCACTAAGATTGAAATTTTTCTTACCATATTTTGTTTTACGAACCTGTGGTACCTGCAAAATATTTTGATATCTGAAGTTATAGGAAAAAGTCTCTGAACCTAACCAGATCGTACAACACAAAAAGAGACATATTCAAAATACGAAATGTTTCAACGGCCATTGTTCTTAATCTTTAAATATGCTGGAATGGAATATTGTCCTTATCTAATACATCTTCATATGTTGATTCAAAATCATCATAAACCAATCTAAGTGCACGCCCCTGAATTTTTTTTTTTTTTTTTTTTTAGGGGGGGGGGAGGGGCCGGGGGGGGGGGGGGGAATAAATACAGCTAGATAAAATATGAACATTTGTAACTATATCTACACCAAATAAATAATTGAATCCAGAAACTGGTGCAATTAGATCTACATCAAGCCCCCAATACCAAAGGGAAAGACAGGCAAATACAATTTAAACAGTAGCCACGAAATGAACAGATGGCATGCAGGCAACTCTTTCCCCAAAAAAGCGACAACTCTTTACCCAAACTTCACTGAATATCTCTTAAACTTACATAATTGGTAAAGAAAAAAGCATTAGTAAGTAAGTCACTGCATAAAAAATAACAAAAAGTACCACAATGAGAGTACCAAGCAATTTGACAGCATCTTCACATTTGATATCTTAAACATTTAAAGACTCCATATTCCTCAAAAATAGACATTTTATTATCCAAAACAGGTTTAATAAATTGATATATTATATTAATACAATCATAAAATGTGGCACCTGATAGCCTGTAAAATTTCACTTTGTCTCTCGTTTTTCAAATGAAATGATTTTTATCGTATCTCTGAGTTAATGCTGCCAACAGTAATTCAGAGATACAATAAAAAGATCATTTCATTTTGATCCAGTTAAAAACCAGAGACTAACTGAAATTTTACAGGCTGTCAGATGCCACATTTTATGATCGTATTCATACTATATATCAATTTATTACACCTGTCTTGGACGAAAAAACAAATGTCTATTTTTGAGAAATATGGAGCCTTTAATGTCAAATTAATCTCAGAAGGAGCCACTTTAAAATGAAATAAAAGTCAAAAAGATTTTTCGGACGGAAACAAAAGCAATTTTGAGTTGTTTCTCTTGAAATCCGCTTAAGAGACATATCGTTTTCATTAGTTTGGTCACGTTATAATAAAATCAAAACACCGACAGCACTGTGGATCGACTGTCTCCGAGTTTAGGGTGAGAAAGTGTTCCTGAACTTAACCCTTACCTTCCCGTAATGTAAGCAAACAGTGCAGACCCTGATCAGACGCCGCTTTCTTCCTTTGCTCTCTTTTAGAGTAATCCCAATTTTAGAAGGGAGCTAAAGCATTTTCATGATGTTGTTTTCCTTGAAAGTATTTTGATTCCCCTTAGCCCTTGGCATACAAAATAAATTAAAATGTCCCACCTGCTTCTCAATGTCATCCAATCAGATTACTTAATCCAGGTTGTTGATACAAATTTACATACTAAATGACAAGCAGTGCAGAAGAAGCCAACTGATCTGGATCTACACTGTTTGCAAAGGCAGGGCATATCCAGGTTCAGCAGGACTAGGGTTAAGAATCAGAACGATTACGTATGTATATGTATCATAGCTTTCATTTGACTGGTCCAGTTAATATGTAAATTATTAACTAACGTACATGTACAAATAATCCAGACGTTTACATAAGGTCTTTTTCCAACGAGCCAAGGCATTTTACACACTGGTTACCGTGGTACAACGAACGCGACTGGGTACAATAAACGCAGTAGAAATTTTGTTGACGGGAAAAAGTGCAAGTTCAATGTTTCCTTTATTTTGACGGAAATATCACGTTTCGTTTTATGGCGGTTATGGGATTACAAGAGGTTGTGCTTTTTGTCGTTTTGTCCAAATTTAAGTTATGACACGGTCAGAGAAGGAAAAGCAAGTTACAAATTAGGCCATAATAAGCAAAAAAAAAAAAAAAAAAAAAAAAAAAAAAAAAAAAAAAAAAAAGACAACAAACAAAGCTTCCCGTTTTAAGGATCTAACCATTAAAATTAATGGTATGTACATGGCCATGCCAGGGCTTTCCATGTCTCTAAGTATCGAAGTAAATATACTATTTTTATACTTCATAAAAACTTTTAAAATAAAAATTGTATCAATTTTTCCTAGCGTACTATCTTGAAACATGGGTACACTTATATGTTGTGTCTGGGTACAAAAACACGGAACAGATGGTACAATAAACACGGATATGGAAATCCCAAATATGGACTTTGTTTTTGTTTTTCCATTGCAAGCGCCAGTTTTCAAGAATTAGCCGAGAAGACCGGCACTTATCTGCCCCTTAACTTGCAAAATTGCAACATCAACTGATGCGCTTGCCATTCCAAAATTAGAAAGTGTTTTGGGTTGTAAGATGTGTTCGCTGACATGTCGTGTAGGTGAGTGCCAGAGCATATAGTTTATCATATGTAGACAACTTCTTTATATATCAGACGCACAATAAACAGTCGCTCTGACCCATAAAGTTTGCATATGGCACACAAAATAAATTGCCCATGTACATGTACCTGTAAACTATAGAAATGTATATTTGGTCACGGTGTAATATCCCCATTTTAAAAAATAATTTATTATTTCAACTGTCACAAGCAAAGTTCAGAACGACATTTCAAAAGTTGTTACCTCAGGCAATGAGCTCTACTAACTGAGAAAAAACAACTTCATTGAGACAGTATTTGGTCTCACAGTGTGATCACAAGAATCTGCAAAATAATTTGTCAGTACAGTAGTAACTGAACTAAAGACTTATTCATTTTATCAATACGGGAACCAATGACCTTTGCCTGAGTGCGCGGATTCGAGTCTTTCCTGAACATGCATATTTTATTGAAGGAGATTTCTTTCGCCTCTTTCACAAGTTCTTGCACACTATCCTAGTTTTTACCCTGGGATACAAACTTTTATTCTACACAGGTTATCCTGCAAAGGGATTGCATAAAGTAAAAATTCTCACGTGTTTGACTCTGAAGTGTTTTATTTGCACTTGTTGTATAGGGCGTCATGTATGCTGTCGTTAAGATATAGCATGATACATGACGTCACTAAACACCACAATAATTTCATCACAATAAGGCGGACATCAGCAATCGAAGAGACTGTACAAGGTGCCGTTTTTGGTACATTTTTGCTCCCCTTGTACATTAATAACGTTTCCACTGACACTGGCTCAGAAATTAGACTGTTCGCATGTTTGCTAGCGAGAAATACGAGATGCAGAGGACATTGAAACTTCAGAAGGATATCGATAGATTAGGATGTTGGGCAAGACAATGGGGTATAAAATTTCAACCCGTTAAGTATAGTATTATGCAGATAACTAGCAGAAGAACCAATAAAATTGAGGCTTCTTACACTTAAAGGGTCGTCGACAATATGTATTCCATTAAATACCTTTGCGTCACAACTACACATGACCTGAAATGGAATACATATATATTTAATTAGCAACATGTGAACTAAGGCAAATGGAACACTTGGTTTTCTGAGGCGAAATCTTAATCAGTGTCCTCAGGATGTAAGAGAGGCAGCATATAAAGGACATGTTTGCCCAATCTTTGAATATGATAGTTGTGCCATGGAAAGATCCATGAAGAAGAAATTGGAAAAGTTCAGAATAGAGCTGCTAGATTTGTAACAAGTAATTACTGTTTTGAAACTTGAGTATGACAAGAATACTAGAAAGTATTCTGTGACAAGAATATGAGTATGACAAGAATACTAGAAAAATTAAGATGGAATCACTCAAAAAAAGGAGGAGAGACAGTAGATGTATACTACTGTACAAACGTCTAACAGGTACAGCTAGCGTTGCGACAGGCGACCTTATCCCCCCAATTAAACACTGCAGAAATCATCATTCACATGTTTCTCAGAACCCTATTGCAAGAATTGACAAATGGAAAGGATCCCGCTTCCCTTGGACCATTAAAGATTGGAATGCCCTTCCAGATTCGATATTATCCTTAGCTGACGGTGCAGAGGATGGTGTAGCTAAGTTTACCTCTTTGCTGAGAGTTAGGGACTTCCTCCCCACATCACAGGCCCTAGTAAATAAATGTCATTTGACATGTCATGAGTAGCAATTTTGATTCTTGGTACAAGTGAACACTTCGTAATTCAAAGATTACCCTTTTAAATTCAGAAACAATGCCATGCATATGTACAGAATTCATAATAATGAGAATAAGAAAGGTATTAAAGAGTATATAACAGTCAAATAGAACGTTTGGAATCCGCTTTACATGCGGATTAAAGAGTTTTGTCTTAGTGCATGAAGATTATAATCCGTGTGTTGTTCCCAAACTGTGCTGTTTAACCGCGTTATGTGTATTGTAACCCGTGGTAAGTTGTACCCTAACAAAAAATCAAGCTTTGAACCATTCCCGAATTCAGTGGACATTGACACTACCTGGGATTCAAAGAAATGCATCATTGAAGGCTCTAGAGTCACAACAATATATACATCACAACAGCATTTGCACAAAAGATGTCAGAAAATACTTACCGAAGTATGCTAGTTTCAACACTTTGCTCACCGGTTTCATCAACACATTGTTTTCCACACTTGATTCATGTTATAAGGTAGACAACATTGGTCGTCTTACAACTAGTGTTGCACCTAAGCTTGATAGTTGCCTCAGACGGTGACTTCGCAATCTGCGCGGTTATCATTTTGCAGGTTTTGCATCTTGCTTTGCCGCACGGTCGAGTGTCCTCGAGTGGTTCATCATCACACATGCCTGGTTTGAGCTTGGCACGTATAAGAAGATCCCACACTCTTGGGTCTTTCTGTAGGCTATGGTCGGTCTTTCTGTGAAGACCTCGCTCAAAGTGCTAGAGGACTCATTGATAGGCAAGTGTCTGTTGACTATATCCCTCACTTTTGGTAAGTCTGGGTGATACGTCAACACGAAGTGGAGAAAGCTCGATTCAGGTTTAGGCCCATAAGAAAGTAGGTATTCTCTCTTCTGTTGACTTACTCTCTCAATGGCAAGGGAAATTACCTGTTTCTGATAACCCCGTTTGCTGAGGTGGTCAGTCAGTTCTCTTTCTCTTGATTCAAAAGTGTTCGAATCGGAGCAGATACGTTTGAGGCGAAGTGCAAGGCTCTAAGAAACATTTTTGCAGCAGTGTTTCGGGTGGCAACGTGGGTAAGAGATACTGATGTGTAGCTGTTGGTTTTGTTTAGAGATCAACAGATATTGTATCGCCCACAAGACTTGATTTGGAGTCAAAGAAACACGTGTTGCTTGTTCGAAATTTCAGCTGTAAACTTTATGCTCGGATGGAAGTTGTTGGCCTCGTCGAGGAAAGTTGTTAAAGTCGCGCAGCTGTGCGACCACTACATGTCAATATCGCCAATGACCCTTAGCCATGAAAATGGTCTCAGGGCCACTGACCTCAACAGCTGTCTCTCGAGACGACCCATGAAAATGTTGGCTATGTAGGTGCCATTTTGATACCCATAGCAGTGCCTTGGACCTGGAGATCATATTTCCCGTTGAACTAAAAATTGTTGTATTTGAGTATGAGGGTCAGACGTTTGACCAGAGTCTGTGTAGGTGTTCATTGACTTTTCTTTCCTCCCAAAACTCCTCGCATGCCTGGATGTCATCTTGATGAGGAATATTGGTATAGAGGGAAATGACATCCATGGAATCAAGGAGGGTGTCGGATGAAAATGGGGCCTGGGCATCTTGCTTCCTCAGAAAATCGGTTGTGTCCTTTAAGTAGGACGGCGGATTTTGAACATGAGGTTGCAGGTGCAAACAAACTCTGATATCTTTTCCGTGAGTAGGCCATTTGCAGAAACTATGGGACGGCCCGGGTTGCCGGCTTTGTGTATTTTGGGGAGGAGATAGAATCTACCTGCTTTAGGTTGGTCAACAAGCAGGTAATAATTATTTTCTTCTCGCTTATATGGCTTTTATTATGCATTTTACTGATCGCTTCAGATACTTCTTTGGCGACCTCGGGTGTGGTGTCATGATCTAGAAAAAAAGGTAAGAGAAAATCGTAGAAGTCTGTAGTAAGTGGAGTCTCCTAGTTGTCTCTCAGCCTCTGAGATGTAATGATCTCTATCCATGATAACAACCGCAGAACCCTTGTCAGGGTTTTTTTTTTTCTTTTTTTTTTTTTTTTTTTATAATGATCTCTTGTGTATTTTGAAGATCATAGAGATCACTGAGGTCGGATTTCGTGAGGTTGTCATGTTTAGGCTTCTCGGTGTTAGTCTTACTCTTTGTTGCTTTGTGGTTTAGTGTACGAGGCGATTTGTTTTATATCTTACCTTGTGTTATTTTGTTCTTGTGTTTTTCAGCCCTTTTAGCAGTGTGATTACCTCGCTTTTGGGAAGAGAGAGCTAATCTTAGTGCTTTTCGTACGTTTGTTCGATTTGTGCTTATTTGGATTTGTCGGTTTCCTCTTCCTCTTGGTGTCGGGGGCGAGGCTGCAGTTTGTGATTGTGGCACTCCCTGGACTTCTCTCTTTCCTTTTTTTTCATGAGCTTGTGTGACGCTATGTCAGACTCCACACTGCTAATAAACGTTTCTAGATCGGGACTTTGTTTCGGGGGTTGCCAATCGCTTTTAGGTATGAAACTCGGATATTTCTCCGATGAATGGTTAGTGTCATCACGATCCTAGAAGTGCGATTTCAGCCGCATGCGTCTGCTGAAGACCTTAGTGTCATGTAATAGGTTTCCTCTGTCATAACTCTTTGGACGGGGACAGAAATCTAGACCTTCCCAGCTAGCATTCTACGTAAATCTACATCGGGCCGTCATCGGCCCGTCAGCTACCCTGACGGGCCGATGACGGCCCGATATAGATTTACGTAGAATGCTGACTGGGTTTGGATAAGAGGTTCCAAGATGCGTCTAGTAGGACCATTATTACAGGAAACGGCTATGTTAATGGCAAAAAAGTGCAATAACAATACAGTCACAGCATCTAATGGCTGGCTCGAGTCTTTTAGTAAAAGGCACAACATCATTTAATAGTGAGGTCAGCTCGGCCACATAACTTCCCAGTCAGCATTCTACGTAAATATGTATCGGGCCGTCATCGGCCCGTCAGGGTAGCTGACGGGCCGATGACGGCCCGATGTAGATTTACGTAGAATGCTAGCTGGGTAACGGGTGAACGTGGTGATGTTGATTTGACAAAAGTGACCGATTGGAAAGATCGACTTGAAGGCTTATGCCGTGGCTACGGTAAGGCCGATGTGTTCAACATGGACGAAACCGGACTATTTTTCCGAGACACAACAAAGAAGTCATTTCATGTTAAAGGTAAGAGCATGCAATTATTTTTATTCATTCTATTCGAGCCAGCTGGCGAATTTTGAAGCGTCCTACGGAACGTGTGCTATTATTTCGAAGGGAAATAACTGTCGAGAGTCATCAAAATTGAAAGTAGAACACAGTTGTTGCGCTTCAAAATGATCCGAAGATTCCGAATCTCCATTGAAACTGAAATTTGATGCATTTCAGATGTTCTGAAACATTTTTACGATCGAAGGAGCGCATCATTGTGCCTTCAGCTGCCAGTGCAACCGAAGAAAAGACTGAAACCATTAGTTATCAGCAAGTCCAAGAAGCCGCCCTGCTTCAGTAACATTAACACCTCCAGTTTACATGTCACCTATCGCTTTAACAGAAAAGCATGGATGACCTCACCCTTCATGACTCAGTAGCTTAAAACCCTTGATCGACAAATGGTTGAGACAAAACGCAAAATCATTCTGTTTTTGGACAATGCACCGTCACCCTACAATCACACTCAAAAATGTAAAACTTGTCTTTCTCCCAGTAAATACGGCCTCATTGTTACAGCCCATGGATCAGGGGATCATACAAACTCTTAAAGTAAAATACAGAAAGCGCCAGCTAAGACACATGGCTTATGAAATTGAAAAAAAAAATCCCACTAAAACTGGAAGTAAAATTTTGAAAAAAAAAAAAAAAAATACAAGTGTTTTAGAAGCAATTTATTGGATTAATACTACATGGAGTGAGGTGGAAGCCAGTACAATTGAGAAATATTTTAAGAAAGCAGAATTCGTGGAATCTGTCTTTACTCCTTGTAGTATTGAGTCTGAATTATCAGAAACTTCTGTTTCAATTAGTGATTTTGAAGATGAAGTTGACTTGCCCCTCTCTGTGTTCACAAAACTTTCTAAAGCTGTGTTCGACTGTGAGGTTAAAGACCTGGGCTCAATAGATTCTGAGCTGTCCACATGCAACACAACTCAAATTGACTGGAAGCTCCCCAAGCCCGATTTTATTGACTGCATATACTCTGTAAGAAATAATGATGGAGTTGACAATGATGATGATGATGACCATGATCAAGATAACAGTGTATCAGATGTGTGTTCGAATCAGAAATTCTAGAATCTCTGTCAAAAGTAAAACATTTTGCCCTTCGCCATGGTCATTGCCAAATGCTTAATGCTTTGATAGAATTGGAAGATATTTCCATGAAAACATTTTTAATTTCCTCCAAACAGTCTCAAATCACAGATTTTTATAAGGCTTGAATTCTTAAGTGTTGAACTGAGCTTTTAATTACTTTCTTGAATTTTACTGTCAATTTTATCCAACTTCCTATTAAATGATATTTTATTATATTTCTGTAAATACTGATTTTACTGTGCATGTATTAAATTTGTCATAAACTCTAATTCTGGTCATAGTTACTAATAGCAGGCCATAGTGGTGTTGGCGGCAGTCAGTACAGATGAGTGTTCTGAACTGAGGTCCTACCTAAATTAAGAGACCACCTATATTAAGAGACCACTTTCATACTTCCCTAGGGTTGTCTTTTAATACAGGTTTGACTGTATGTCAATATTGAATACTAGTAATCACAAGAAATAAAACAAAGGTAAGAGAAAAGTCCAGGGAGTGCCACAATCACAGCCCTTCCCAGACACCAGGAGGAAGAAGAAACCGACAAATCCAAATAAGCATAAATCGAACAAACGTACGAAAAGCACTAAGATTAGCTTTCTCTTCCCCAAGCGAGGTAATCGCAAAACTAAAAGGACTGAAAAACATAAGAACAAAATGACACAAGGTAAGACATAAAACAAATCGTCTCGTAGAATAAACCACAAAGCAACAAATGGTAAGACTAACGCCGGGGCCACCGCCTTAGAACTGTCAGTAGAGTAAACCACCAGGGGGCGGGGTCGGGGGGGTGGGCGGGGTGGAGTTAAAGCACTTTTACAGCCAGCCAACTTCACCCTGGGTCACGATGCCACTCTAAATCACAACTAGTAAAACAGAAAGCAAAATGGGCAGCTGTTAAAGGTGACCAAAATGCTAGCATCACAACACAGTTGTGAACTATGTGAACTATGGGAATTCATTGAACACTGTGTTTCTTCCTCATCCCAATAGTCCTCGGAAGTCATCCACGAACGGATCAGCGTCGGAATGTTCTGACTGTTCTGTCTCCTCTATGTACTCGGGTCTCTCGGACAGGATTTCGTCAGTGTGGTGTTCACTCACACTCTGACCACTCTGATTAGTCTGTTCACTACTTACACTACTAATTCTACTCTGCTCAAGTTTAGACCTTTTGGCAGTATGTTTGCAGTCTGTTTGCATTGCTTTTTCTTGCGGGTCTGATTATCCGGCGATGTAGTCGACGTGGTGTTTGGGAATGCTTTACTTTTCTTTCTTTTGTGCATTTAAAAGATGATTTATAATCCAATGCAGTATGAATATATTGACAACAGTACTCATTTTATTCCGAAACCCTGCCTGTACTTCTACCGGATGTGTCGCCTGCTTAAAGCGCCAACCATAAAAAAAGAAAAAAAAAAAAAAAAAAAAGGAGAAGAAGAAAACACCGGTCCTTATAATAGCTCCTATTCCTAAAGGCAACCCCTCACTACAAACTTCGAATGAAATCAATGCATCCCTTCAAACGTTATTGAGGAGAAACAATATCTTTACCTTGTATTTTACCCCACCAACAAAAACTAAGTCGAAAAGTCCATAACTTGGTCAAAATTTTGTGGATGATTACCAATATCGAACTTAACCTGTATTTTACAATGATATATCATTCTGCAAAAATTCAATAAGATCAATACAACCCTGCAAAAGTTATTGAGCGGAAACCAATATCAACACACCAACAAAAAGTAAGTCGAAAAAGGGCCATAACTCAGCCTAAATTTGGCGGATGTTTATCAATCTCGAATTTGACCTGTGTTTTACAAATGATGTATCTATCTGCAAACTTTCAATAAAATCAATGCATCCCTGCAAAAGATATTTAGCGGAACCAGTATCAACACACCAACAAAAACTTAGTCGAAAAAGGGCCACAACTCAGCCAAAATTTGGCTGATGATTACCAATATCGAACTTGATCTGTATTTTAAATTGATATAAAAGTCTGCAAAGTTTGAATGAAATCAATGCATCCCTTCAAAAAGTTATTGAGCGGAAACGAACAACACAAACTAAGTCGAAAAAGGGCCATAACTCAACCAAAATTTGGCGGATGATTACCAATAGCTAACTTGACCTGTATTTTATAGTGATATAAAGTTCTGCAAATTTTGAAT